>CM068583.1:61872305-63235638 GCA_035048485.1 Pteria penguin
ACATGATAAAATAAAATGATATTCATTTTCAATATGATTTGAAGAACAACATAAACAAATTCTTTCATCTCTTGGTATGTTGCGATGCCTTCCAATTTCCAAAAATAGATTATGTGAAGAGCAACGTAATCTGGTCAACAAATATCTATGTTTAAAATTGTCAATGAAATCTAAATATGGTTCAAATTCAAATGCCTTTTTAAAAGATGAGTAAAATTCTAATCGGGTCATTGATCTAATATCTGCTCTCCAATTTTGTATAAATATATCTAAAATCCTTTGTTTAACCATAAGAAAATTATTAGTAGTTGTATTTTCATATTTCCAAAGATCACTAAAACCCAATTCATTCAGTATCTGTTTGATCCTATATGACCAACAATGTATGTGATTTTTGGTTTCAACATTGTGTTTTTCCTTTTGATAAACCTTATAAATCAAAGTTGATTTATGTGTGACAATATCAAACCAAAATTTAATTGAGCTTATTTTGCATAAAACATAAGGATATTGACCAAGTTCACCAAGTATAGCAGAAATAGGTGTATTTGTTGTAACATTTAGTATTTCTCTACAAAATTTATACAAGATTTTATTAATTAAAGTTGCATCATACAATCCCCATATTTCTGCACCATACATTAAAATAGGTGATATCATTTTATTGAACAAAGATAACTTTGCAGAAACTTTAAAATCAAACTTTCTGAAAATATTTTTTAAAGAAAATATGGCTTTATTGGCTTGTTCAGCAACATGTTTTACAGCAAGTTTCATCTTACCGTTGTAACATAATGTAACTCAAGGTATGTAAAATGGTCAACAATTTCCAGAGTATTATTTTCATAAGTGAAATGATTTGTATTTCTAGTTTTTCTTTTTTCAAAAATGCATATTTTAGTTTTATTAGTATTAACATGTATTCCCCATTTATTACAGTATATTTACAAATTGTCTAACAATGATTGTAATCCTTTTGCTGTTTTAGACAGTAAAACAGTGTCATCAGCAAACAGTAGCATAATAATACGTATATCATCAATACTATAATATGAATTTAGTTCATCAGTTTTTAATGAATTTTCCATATCATTGATAAAAACAAGAAATAAAAATGATGACAAGGGTTCCCCTTGTTTTACACCGGATTTACAATAAAAAAAATCTGATAATCCATTTGCAGTTTGAATACAAGCTTTTACATCATCATATATTACTTTCTACATGTTTACACATTTTGAGCTAAACCCAGATTGAAGTAATTTATAAAAAAGTGCTTTTCTATCAACAAGATCAAAAGCTTTTTTGAAATCAACAAATGCTGCATATAATTAACCTTTGATTAAAAATTGTTGATTGATTATCATATCTAAAATGCGTATACAATCAATTGTTCTTCTTTTCTTTCTGAAACCAAACTGAAATTCAGATATCATGTTATTTTCCTCAGCAAATTTTTCAAGTCTATTTCTTAAAACAATGCTAAAAATTTTAGATATAGAATTAATAATGGTGATTCCTCTATAGTTGTTTACCTCACTCAGATCACCTTTTTTGGGAATTGGCATGATGATGCTTTCAGTCCATGTAGTTGGATATGTTTGATTGTTGAAAATATGATTAAAAAGTATTGTAAGCAATGGTATTAATGGTTCATAACAAGATATGAATAGCTCTGCAGGTATTCCATCTTTTCCAGCTGCCTTACATCGTTTTAAACTTTTGATAGCTTCAAATATTTCGCTATCATTAATATCCATATCTAAATTATTTACAATTATATTATTTATATTATCATCTTCAACAACATCAACACATTCATTGGAAAAAACATCTTTGAAATAATTTATGAATTCTTCATGAGATATAGAGCTTTGGTTAGATTTACACTGCTTTATTTTTTAAAATTTTTTTCCAAAATGATTTGGGTTCACTTTTTGCGAGCTTCTGCAACTCATTTTGTTGTTTTATTCTGTGTATACATTTAGCCTTGCGTTTATGGATATTGTAATTCACCTTTGCAGCCATAGATGTTAGAGTTATCTCTCTTGAAAATATGCCGCGCTTTTTGAAATTGTTTTTTTGGCATTTAAACAGTTATCATCAAACCACTCTGATTTAACAACTTTATTATCTTTTCTCAGATATTTTCCGCCTTTTTTACCACACTTTGAAAAAACAATATCGTAAAGAGTTTGAGTAAATATTTTGATTGTACAGTAGTATCTACACTGACATCATCGTTCACCAATTTCTGTGTACTTTCTGTCAACTTGTCCATGTTAGATATAATGGATTCTTTTATATCATCTGCTTTTAAATCATTCCAAACAATTCTATCCTGTACTTCGATATATTCATTTGATATATTAAGATTGAAGGGAATGCTATATACAATTGGTACATGATCAGAAAATTCGGAAACATCTAGTATTTCAAAAGTGTTTACATGGTCGATATTTAAGTTATCTGTTAAAACATAATCGACAACACTACAACCATTTTTTGACTTAAATGTATAATCTCCAACATTCTTGTCACAGTCATGTCTTCCATTCAAAATAATCATATCTGTATTTTTGCATTGATTAAGTAGCTTAGAACCAAAATTGTTTACTGTTTTATCTTTAGAAAATCTCTTTTCAATAATACATCTAGTATCTGATAGACCATTTGGATAGGTGTCTACATATTTATCAAGATGTAAATTATTTACAATATCACTGCAATTGCCTGTTCTGGCATTTAGGTCTCCACAAATAAAAATAGACCCTTTGTCGCTGAAATTGGATATATCATTTTCAATCTCAGCGAAGAAATCAAAATCTTGAAAATGAGTATAGAAGTTAGAACGTTCAGGTGGAATGTAAGCGCACATGAATATATCTTTGTCAAATTTAAAGTATTTTTTACATAATTTTATCCACACAATACCCTCTTTTTTGTTTTGTATAAGCGAGATACCTTTCTGTAATGAATTCTTAAAGAAAACAGAAACTCCACCATCATGACGTCTAGCTTTCTTATTAAGCTTTCTACCTTGACAATGATAACTTTTAAAACCATCAATACATGTTCTATTACAGTCTGTTTTTGATAGCCAAGTTTCTAAAAAAATACATATTTCATGTTCTTTGATACTTTCAATGAAATCACTGTCATTTAGTTTATTTTTAAGTCCTTGTATGTTTAGAACACATACTATTATTTGTTGCCCCTCGGCGCTTTCCTATGTTGATTTGTACTTCCATGTCACCTCGGGTCCTGTATACAATATATTATTTACATAGAGTTTGTCGACAGATAGTGAACAACGGTGTCCTTTTGCTTTCTCGCGCTTTAACACCTCTACAAGAATTTTCCTGCGATCCTGGACTACCTTTGGAAATTGTTGTCCTATTCCATATTCGCTTCCCTCTATATTTTTCGAGGCCCCTCGTACTTTTTCCCTATATGTATATGAATGAAATTTCACTACGATCGGGCGATGATTCCCCCTTCTACGGCGCCCTACTCTATGCGCTGTCTCTATCTTGATTGTTCCTCTTGCACCTTCAATTTTCATGATGCCCTCCATAAAACGCCCTATCTTTTCAAAACAGTTTTCTCCCTCCTCTTCGTATATGTTATAGAACATGAGATTATCCCGCATAGATCGACTTTGAAGATCAATTACGTTCTCGGTTGATTGCTCACATTTAGCTGACAGTTCCTTAACAGTTTTCTACAGATCTTTAATTTGACTAATATTTCGTTCCTCTAATTTCCTATGTTCAATTTGTAATTCATTTATGTTTTGGCTATCGAACTGCCTACTGATTTCAACTTCGTTTACTCTTTCTTCTGACTTTTTCATATTTTCATCAAGTTGCTTTACATGCCTATCAATTGCTCCTAGCTTATCGTTAATACTATCCAAAAGCTTTAACCTGGTATCAAGTTGATCTATCCTTTTCAAGAAGTCAAGCAGTGAAATATTTTGATCAGTGTTCACATGAGTGCCATAGCTTGTCAATGGCTGAACCAGTTGCAGTGTTTGCATATGATTTGTCATTGGTGGGTGTGGGGATGGGGTATACATTTGTTCACCATATTGCAAAAAGGTTGGCGAATTTTGTTGCATATTGTGTTGCATCGCACTTTGTTGCATATTATGTTGCATATTTTCCATTTGATTCTGGCAATTGTTCATATTTGTTGTTCTTTTGCTCTTTTGTTCTACACTTGGACTGGGGGTACTCCCTTTTCTCTTAGAACTTTTGCTGTTTTTCGATTTTCCCATTAAAAAGCATAAACGTAGCTCTTACAAGGAGTGATATAAATCCTTACACTAGTTAATCCTTTTATTTCACTAATAAAGGTATTTTGTCTCGGTTTTAGCACATTTTTTTTTCATATATTTTCTCTCCGAATTTTTTTCTGCCGCCTTTTCTCACGCATGCTCAATTTATTAATAATGTAATATGCACTAAGTAAGGATACGTTATCAATTATCGATCTCAGATAGAAGAGTGACGATACTTAAAGTTTGGTTACAGTCTACAGCCCCAATATTTAATTAACAATGTAAGCTGCGAAGTCGGTAATTTACTTTTACTTACTATCATTCAACTAAGAGTAATCTTCATTTCTGGCTTGAGCGTGTACTGACTCAAAATCATCAATGATCGCTAACATGACGTTTGACTACTCCACAAGCGGTCAGTTCTTAATTGGATAGGTAATTAACATACCATAGGTAGGTGACCAGGTAAACTCGTCGTTTAACTGTTAAACAAACAATCGGCGCAGAGAGGAGATAAGTAGTGTATTAATTAAACTGCATTTATTTGCTACAGCTACGTCCGGAAAGCAAAATTTTTTCCGGACTATCGGAGCAAATTTCATGTACTTTTGGAATTCCGTACCCGTATTTCCTTGTCCGGATCCGGAACGCGGATTATCGGATCAAAATATCATTTGGGAAATCCGTTCCCGCACTTTCTTGTACGGAAAGTGGATTTTCCGGATAAACGGAGCCCGGATTAACGGAGCATCAATGTATTCCTAATGAACCCGCAGTTTTTAACGAGCTTGATACTGAAATTACCAATGGAAACATCATTGAAGCCATAAAGAAACTCAAATGCAATAAAAGCCATAGCTTAGATCACATCTTAAATGAATATTTCATAACATTTGCTGATATTCTTTTACCTTTCTTGCACAAAATATTCAATGCAATTGTTCATACGGGATACTTCCCTGATATATTATGTCAAGCTCTGATAGTACCTATTCATAAAAAGGGCAGTGTTAATGATCCCATAAACTACAGAGGTATTAGTTTAATCAGCTGTATGTACTAGCTTTTTACATCAATTCTTCACCACAGACTCCTGATTTGGTCGGAAAATAAATGTATAATAACAGATGCACAGTTCGGATTCAAACCCCAGCACGGCACTGTTGATGCCATATTATCATTATCCACAATATAATAAATACATATCTTAAGAGAAAGTCAAGCTTGTACTGTTGCTTTGTTGATTATAAACAAGCATTTGATTCCATTGACAGGAAAAAGTTATGGTTAAAATTTCCAAATTGGTTTAACAGAGAAGATGTTTACAGTGATTAAATCTTTATATACTAATATCAAAAACAGTGTCATGTTAAAGGATAATATTTCTAAATCTTTTGTAAGGGGAGATAATTTTTCCATTTCTTTTTTCTATGTATATAAATGACTGTGAGATGGAATTTTTAAATAGTGGTTGTATTCCTATAGAGTTGCAAGAGTTGTCTCTCAAATAAACCACAGTGGTAACCAATTCATAGACATTTTAATTCGCCCGACCATTCTATTTTGTCCCTGAAAGTCCGCATTTTGGAAAAAATATACCATCCTTCCAATAATCCTAACCTAAGTACCCCCTTTCGCCGAAAAGGGAATATGATTGGATTAGAGAATTAGGTACCGCGGCACCTTATGGTTGCAATGACCACATTGATACTGTAGGAAACTTAACAAGCCCTGGGAACCAGTCGGTGAATGTTCTTCAATTGTTTAGCCATACATCAAGAAGGCGTAGAAGTCATGGAAAACGTAGGTATAATAAGCCCAATATCCATGATATATCCTTTGATGCTCTTTTTCCATTTGTCAATCTACCATTAGGCCTTCATCATATTCGTACCAAGTTATATTCTCTTCCTTTGAAAAGGTTATATGAATTGTACGAATCGTCAGTATCCTTACATTTTACCGACTCTAGTTCCCCACAATATCGACTGCAGGGCATCATTATGGACATATCGTCTAGCAGACTTTTCAAGGCAGTTAAAACTGATATACCTATTGGTGATAACATTTGCCCCTTCCTTAAAATGAAATTTGCAAATAAGGGGATTGATGCTCTTAATTTGAGTAACATTTTGAACCATAGGTTAGTCAAGGACAAAATCCCTCCATATTTCAAACATCACGAGTCGCCTTGTATTTCCTACGGCTATACATCTTCTGTGTCCTCTAAAATATTAAATTATAAAAGTGTTTTACAGTGTCTTGATTCACATAACATTACAAAAGACCTTCCACCCTGTACATGCCACACATCAAAGTATCTTTACCCTCCATGCGGCCATGTTGTAACTGGTGACCTCAATATAGTCCATAACAGGAAATTACGAGACCTCCTGAAGAAAGGTCCTAAATATAGAGAGTCCCGTTCGTTCACATTTCAAAATTATTATGGATGCATGCGAAGAATATGCCAGGAGATGGTCAAAAAGGGAAGAAGTGGAGCCTGACACTCTCTCCGAGTGGATGAAATCCATCGGAGAACTACTCAAAAGAAGAATAGGGCGTCTCAGGCATTCGGTAAGAACCAAACACGAGTCTATATTTAATGACCCTGACGTAGTCAGACAACTCTCTGAACTCCACGGCAAAGCAGCAAACAATTATACCTTCGTTTGCAAAAGATTTTACATTAATTGTCTGTTAGAGGAACCTGGATTATGCTCTGCACCTGAAAATCCAACATACACACAAACAAATTTATCAATTTCTGAAATACTTCAAAACCACAAATCTGTCCTCAAGTCTTTTGGAATTAGCACGACAAACTCTGACATTGAATTACCTTATATTTATTGGATTCCAAAAATGCACAAAACCCCTTACAAACATCGTTTCATTTCTGGTTCTTCCAAGTGTACCACCAAACCTCTATGTATATTGCTAACGAAGATATTGACACACATCAAGCATGGTCTTCAAATTTATTGTGATACTGCATACTGCAGAAGCGGAATAAATCAGATGTGGATCCTCAAGAATTCTAAAGAACTCTCCGAAATTTAATAATATTTTCAGCATCAAATCTTTTGACTTTTCCACGCTCTACACTACAATTCCACATCAAAAGCTCAAAAACAGACTTGCTACAATTATTCAATTTTTTTCTAATAAAAATGGAAATCGTAGATATAAATATCTTGTTATTGGGCGGGAAGATACATATTTTGTAAAAGAACACTGCAAAACACAAGTATACCGAAGATCAAATCATAAAAATGCTGGAATTTTTAATAGACAATATTTTCGTGGTGTTTGGAGGGAACATTTTTTTCAGCAAATCATTGGCATTCCCATGGGAACTAACTGCGCCCCTCTTCTTGCTGACACTTTCTTATATCCGTATGAGGCAGAATTTATTCAAAACATGCTCTCCACAGGCAGAAAAAGCTTGCATCTCAGTTTAATTTTACATATAGATATATAGACGACGTATTGTCAATCAATAATCCTAACTTTAAGGATTACATACATGAGATCTATCCCAATGAACTTGAGATAAAACAGACAACCGAGAGCAATAATTCTGCTTCGTATCTGGAGATATTTCTAACTTTCGAGAATAATGGTTATTTGAACACCTCTTTATATAACAAACGTGACGATTTTAACTTCCAAATAACTAACTTTCCGTATCTTTGCAGCAATATCCCGTCCTCACCTGCCTATGGAGTTTTTATATCTCAACTTATAAGGTACGCAAGAGCCTGTTCTCTATACGACTGTTTTATTCCAAGGGCCAAACGACTGGCCACTAAGTTGCTCATACAGGGATATGTTAAAGAACGTCTGAAATCGTCACAGAGGAACTTCTACAGTCGCTATGGGGATCTTGTACGAAAATATGATGTGCCTCTTTCTAGAATGATTGATAATATTCTGGAATGCGACTAAATGACCTGTTCAGTGCACACCAAATATGACTTTGTTTACCAGTTTGTACTTTCGTATGTACAATTAGGAAACCAAAACTCTTGATTTTGACATGTTTCTTAAGAACTGCTGTGACGGGTGATGAATGCAAACAGGAGACGCTTTCTCTCCCCGGGCACCTGGTCTCACCTCGGAAGTTTTCAGTATATCGGGGTTCACAACAGTTCCTTTTTGAAACTTACAGGGTTTTGTATCTGTCCTTTGAGAATGATTAATGGTTTGGTACTTCTTCGATATTGATTATAGTGAACTTGGAAGACTACCCCTGATGTGTTTCAGAAATCTAAAAATTCATAAAATATTGGCTAAAGATTATGCATTCAGATAATTGCATATTAAAATCTTGTCTGAATGAGTTAACATGTGAATTTATAGATAAGCCAAATTGCAAAAATTGAGTTGCTAATGTATACAATATATTATCAGAATTGGGTATAAATAATGTTTGGAATAATGCTTTTAATCTGAATGTCAAGCATACTGTTGCTACTGTAAAAGAGAGACTGATGAATGTTTACAAACAGTCAATTTTATCTGAAATCAACACTTCACCTAAATGTTTTATGTACAAACATACTATTGATCAAATTCTGCTACAACCATATCTCAAGAAATCTATATTTAACCAGTCCAAGAAATATAGTAGTAAAATCAGACTTTCATGTTGAAAGTGGTCGTTACAAAAATATACCTTTACAAAGACGCACCTGTCCTACTTGTATTGCAGAAATTGAAGATGAATTCCACTTTATCGTGAAATGTCCGTACTACAACAATCTTAGAGTTAAGTTTTTGAAGCCTTGTTATTATCGCAAACCCTCTGTCTTCAAATTAGTTCAACTTTTAAGTACAAATAACACAAAAGATCTATATAACCTGGGTAAATTCGCCAAACATGCATTTAATCTAAGAAAAAACATCTAATCATGTATCATTTTTATTTTCATATTCATGTAATGACTGTCATCGCCATTATTAACACTTAACAACTTTTACTATTAGTCTGACCTTATGCATATTGATGTATGCGTGTATGTATGTATATGTATATATGTCTATTGTATTATGATCAGTAAGCTGTATGCTTACGATGAATAAACTATACTATACTATTCTATGTGTCGCAAATAATGAACCGTCGCAAATATTTTGATGATGTAGTGTAAATTAGGTGTGAACGGGGCCCACTAAGGGGATAAACATTAATAAGCACATACATGTACTTGTTTTCAGAGTAAAATATATAAGAGAAAATTATTTTTCGTTCTTCAGACTTTTTTTTTTAATATAAGAGAGATCTGTGATTTTATATGCTGTAGTATTTCCTTTGGGAATTATACGGACTAAATTATCATAGAATATAACAGAAATTTGTCATATCGTAGATTGATGCATTTATTCCTCAGAACAATCAAAATGACGTCATGAAATGATTGTAGCAAATGGTAATCATGTATTTCTCAATATCTCTATATAAATCATAGCACATTTTAAAGGAGCATGGTCCGATTGAAGTTGGGAAAAGTATAAAAGATGTAAACGGATTTCTTAAACGGCAATCGATTGATAGTATATTATCTAAGATGTGTAAAAAGTATCGGTACCAAAGTCGATGTCGTTAACGCGATATGCCCGTTTTAAATTTGCAACATAACTAGGCCAACTCCTTGAATATTGATGAGGTCGGTTAGAGGAAATCACGTGACAATGAAACTCGAGCTTTACCCGATTCTAACATTTGTTCCACTTTTCTTTTTTGGCCTCTGAGTCTGTGTATAGTTATTTTCTACCACACTTTTGCTTTTCTCATGCTCGTATTCCTACATGTGAACCATTTTGGTTGTTTTCTACAGTGAATATCCGCGCACGCGCGTGATTATGGGCGGAGCATCGCTTTATTTGGGGAATTGATACCAACCGAATTTAATTCGACTCAATTACCTTTATTCTACGAAAACATTGAGGGATTTTAATTTCAAATTTTGCAATTAACACAAATTTTATAATTTATGAAATACAGGGAAAATAAGACATTGTCGTAATTTATCCTTTTCATGCTAAAATTTTCCAGTTTAGGACTATGTCCCTTTAAGAATTATTAGCATACAAAGCATAATCATGAATATATAATAAATATATTATTATGCAATATTATACAAATTCAAAGACAATGTCACTGCCACATTCATTTTTACCTAACACAACGCCACTTTTTAGTTCAAAGAACACGATGCCTCTTATACTATTCTAGATGAATTAGTTTTGATACGGAGTCTGCGTAGTCAGTCACGTCGATGAGTCCTTGTTGATACCGGTCTTTCAATGTTGCAAGGCGGCGGTGGATGGTCAAGTACTTCTTTGCTTTGGTCTGGTGGTGCCTCCTGCTGCACTCTGAATTCTGTTGAACCCGTTGGCGTTCTGTAGGCCTACATCTTTGAACGTGTGGACGATGGTGTAGATATTCGGAAGTGCATGTTGGACCATCTTCTCAAGTTTGCTGTGCCATCCTTCTAGGTTGTTAGTGGTTCGGGGTCCTTATGCAGACTTTTACTTGAACGTTGCACGCTGACTAACAGGGCGCTGGGGACTATATGACGGGCCTTGTCCAAACCTCTTTCAGAGGAGACATGGTCCTGAACCTCGTCCCCTCTGACTGTTAGTCGGGACTCCTACAGATCTAGGGTCTTAGCTCGCTTTCAGACTGGCAGAGCACGGTTTATCATGTTGATATATTTTTATATCATTATGTGTTTATCATGTTGATGTCGCATATATTTTTATACCATTATGTGTTTTACAATACCTTACGTGTTTATATTTTTATGACCTCTCAATATGCGATACCTGTTGACCCTTGTTCTTTACATGGAGGATTATTTATAAATTTTTAAATGTACGTCTTTTGATTGTTCTGCTGTTACGGTGAGTGGAAAGGTGGGCCCGTAAACCGGTTAACCACACCATTTGTTTGGCTTTTGTCAAATTAAATGACCGTCCTAAGTCGGTATCGTAATTGCACTACAATCAAATATTTTTGTAATGTGTTCTTTACATGGAAGATTATTTATAAATTTTTAAATGTACGTCCTTTGATTGTTAACCACACCATTTGTTTGGCTTTTGTCAAATTAAATGACCGTCCTAAGTAGGTATCGTAATTGCACTGCAATCAAATATTTTTGTAATGTGTTATATGTGCTAGTATATCATTGATATTCATGTATTGTATAGCTCCAAAGTGACTTCTGCCACATAACTGAGCCAGTATCTCCTCTTTTTCTTGAGTTCCAAAGTGGTTCCAGACTAGTCTTTCGCCTTCTACTCATTGTTCAGACACGTACGTAGTCTATGAATCGCTCTGTCAGGTTGGTGATGCCGACTTCATCTCTGTCTTCTAGGGCTTGGAAACAAACGTCTTCGATAGCGTCGAAGGGAATGAGTGGAAGGCTGGCTGCTCTGTGTACGAGTGCCCTGACGTTGTCGTTCTCTCTGTATGGAATCGGAAGTCCAGTGGTCTGCGCTTTTCTCCATATGGCTTGAGTGAAGTGGATGAAACATCCTTTGGTAGTGGCCCTTGGGAACGGTGATTGCGTCGTGGGTGCCTGTCTCGAAGTCAAGCATCGCAGTGATTGGGGTGAAACCGAGTCCGAGGGCGAGCACCTAGTCGTTAAGTTGTGCGAAGAGTCATAGGTGGATTAGTTGGGTCTTGCGAAGTGCGAATACTACTGATGTTATGACGTTGTTAATCC
The DNA here is from genome assembly GCA_035048485.1 of Pteria penguin. Taxonomy (NCBI): domain Eukaryota; kingdom Metazoa; phylum Mollusca; class Bivalvia; order Pterioida; family Pteriidae; genus Pteria; species Pteria penguin. The sequence goes on from CM068583.1 coordinate 61,884,330, forward strand.
GGATGTGGATCGAGTAGATCAGAACATTAATAATTTCTTCTAATTAATCACGAAATATTTGTCGTTTGTGAAATAATAATGTGATTTATTTTATGACTTGTGAATATTGTGAATATTATAAGAAATTTAACTTTGAACAGCATCAACTGTAATTGATAAGTGCATTGTCAGATGTCTTCAAAATACTCTCTTTTTTTACTAGAGTATGTACAGGTAAGACAGATAAAATACACTAATTTGATAACTGGTTACCACTTGGTAAGCCTCTTTCACACCCATTTATCATTAGATAATTAAAATATTTACGACTTGTCGGGAATAAACCTAAAAAGTATTGCTGAGCAAGCATGCAAAGCTATTTTTTCATTGAAAAATACGTTTTCAAAATTGAATTTTACAGTTTCTCCAAAATTATCAATGTTTAATAAATTAATTTCACCAATTCTTATGTATGGCTCAGAAATATGGGGTCTGAACGATATTTCTGTTATAGATAAAATTCTGTCCAAATTTTGTAAAGAAATCTTGTTTGTAAGATCAAGCACCCCATATATATATATAATGTATTTTCTCATGCATGCATGTATATATGATGTTGAATTTTGCTAGAAGCACTGATGTGCTTCAGGCAAAAATAAACTACAACAATAGAAATATAATATTCGTGGTGTGTCTTAAAGCAATAAACAATCAATCAATCAATCTTATGTATAGGGTTTAGCATGGTTCCAGTAAATGAACGAACAATGGAGGAGAGAGGCACCAAACAAGTCAAGTTGGTAGGCAGAGGAGACAAGAGGCAGATAACCGCTCTACTCGTTTCAACTATGTCCGGCGTTCTTCTACCCCCACAACTTTTATATGTCGGTATAACCGAACAGTGTCACTCAAAAGTAAATTTTCCTGATTCGTGGGATATTACCCATTCGGAATTCCACAGGAGCAATGATACGACAATGACTCGATACGCCGAAAAGATCATCATTCCATACGTTGAGGCCGTTCGAGAAGGAATGGAACTCGCGCGTGTCAAGCAACATGACTCTTCTATGGTTCGTGATTTATAGCGAGACAATACAAAATGGTGGGGTTTATAGCGAGACAATACAAAATGGTGGCGGTTTATAGCGAGACAATACAAAATGGTGGCGGTTTATAGCGAGACAATACAAAATGGTGGGGTTTTTTATTTTATAATATTGTGCATGTAACAGAAAAAAAGTAAATTAAATACGTTTTCATAATTGTTGACGGTGTCTGTGTAGTGAATACTTACTCGGTTGTGTTCAGTAAAGTGATAATTATATTACATCCAACAGATGTAATTGTATTACTGGGCAAAAATGACTTCAGAATTTAAATCTTTTTGTGACCTTACGCAAAGTCTACCGCGTAACTAGTGTGAATTTCCCCCACGCGTAAAAACCACTTTTACAGTATGCTACCTAGCACATGAAAAGCTAAGGTACTCGGGACAGAAAGTCAAGCCGCCCTGGACGTAGAAACCTAAGGTACCCAAGACAGAAAGCTAATGTACCCACGAAAGAAAAAAGGCACCCAGTACAGAAAGCTAAAGTACCAAAGACATAGAAAGCTAATCTACCCTGGGTCTGGCGCCATAAACTGAGAATATACTTAAGTCAAAAATTTCATTTTAATTTATTCCATTTATATCAAACGTTCAAATAAATTTAATGCAGAATGGTTTAATTTAATTAATCAGTAGAATAAAACTAAATAAAATCCAAATCCCAGTTATTAATTCATTGATGAACTGAAGAATATGAATTTTGACTTAAGTATATTCTCAGTTTATGGTGCCGGACCCTGGGCGTAGAATGCTAATGTACCAGGACATAGAAGCTAAGGTACCAGAAAAGAAAGAAGTGACGTCATTATTAAGTTTTACACACGATTTAATTTCTTCGTACATATTACGAATGATTCTAAGGAATTTGCCATTGATGTTGTACTGTAACAGTTTACTCCAAAGTCCCGATCTCCAAACAGTATCGAAGGCTTTCGAAAAATCTATGAATGCGCAATATAACTTTTTCCGCCTTTTATTTAAAATAGAAATTATCGATATATGATCCAGGGTTGAGTAGCCATTTCGAAACCCTGCTTGTACTTCTGAAAGAGCACTGTGTGATTCGAGAAAGAAGTTCAGACGATTATTTAGAACAACTTCCCTGTTTTTAAATTTTTGATCGCAATTCGGATTTCCTCTGGTGTTATTTCGTCATTCAAAAATTCGTCATTGCCTTCCTCAAGCTCTGTCATATCTATTTCTTCTATATCCGTTTCGGCGTTGATCTTTCTGAAATGTTCGTACAATATATCGAGCTGTATATTTCCTCTATCTTGTTTCTTAAATCTATTAAGAATCTTCCAGTATTCTTTTGGGCTTTTCTTTCGTAAATTATTCAGCTTAAACTCAGTCTCCCGCTTCTCTTTTTCTATGTAGAAATGCATCGTTTTCTTATATTCTTTACTTGCATTTTTCATTTCTCTGCAGTTACTTTCGTTTCTCTGGACGTTGTATCTTCTCCGAGACAAATAATATTTCCGTCTAGCTGAGTGACATTTTCGACCAAACCAACTCTTATTATTCGATCGTTTTGACTGTATAGGGTTACGTTTAGGAAATGATAATGAAGCAGATGAAACATAAATATTACGAATTTTATCGGCGATATCATTTACGTCATGTGCAGTTACGTTTGTAGTTGATATATTAGAGATCAGGACTTGTATATCATTGACAGCATGAAGATCTATATTTTCAATGAACAGTTCATTTCCTCCAGGTTTCCAACGAGGTATAGCGTTATTAGTAGATTCAGCAATTCTGCAACTGCAATCATTTTCCGTTAGATGTGTTTCTGCTGGTAAGTAAACCAAACCAAAATACACATCTTTGCCATCTATACAATTTGTAATACATAACCATTGAACAAACTCAGACTTATTAGGTAAAACAGTAATATGGTTCAACATCTTTTTTCTAATCAAAAAGGCAGTTCCACCAGAGCTTCTGTGAGGTAACTGCTGTCTATTATTACAAAATATTTCAAAATCATTGATAATAATAGAGTCATGGTCACTTAACTTAGTTTCGCATAGACCAATAACATCAAAATTATTAATAAAATCCAAGAATTCAGGATAATTCGTTTTCTGTCTTAGACCACAGACGTTTAAAACAGCAATGTTACAATAGTTATCAACGCTGGGTGTGGTATAGTGTACACCCCGACACCCCTAACGCAATGCAGGCCTACGTCCACGCGCATGTCCGCGACCTCGTCCGTTACCTCTACGTGGTATTCGCTGTTGGTCTGTGAGGTATCCACTAGGTGGATAAAGATCGTCATCGTTTCCTCGCGAGCGGGGTCTAGATGAGCGCCCGGCCACTTCACTGTACGATGTACCTCCTCGGACTCTCACGTCAGCAGAAGTTTCCTCTATTGGTAGATCAATATCGTCCGGATAAACACGCCTGTCATTGATGTACAGTTTATCGGCGACAAAACGCACCTTACTTTTGTTCTTTTTAGCCTCTCTGTAAGCAGGCAGCAACAATTTGCGTGTGTTCACAACCTCCCGTGGGTACTGCTCATTGATACCAAAAGGTTTCCCCCGGAGCATTGGGCCGGATCTACGGATGAGTTCCCTTTGTTTGTATGAAGAGAATTTGGCCACAATAGCGCGTGGTCTCTGGACCTTGTTATTATCAATAGTGTCCACCGGCTGACCGAGCCTATGCACTCGCTCGAATCTTATTTCTTCATCAATCTCTAATTCATCTTTTATGAAATCATGTAGTAATTCTTCAGTATTTTCACCACTTGTTTCTTCAATCCCAGAGAATACTAAATTGTCTCTCATACTCCGGCACTGAAGATCCAAAACGGTATCCTTGAGTTGAGAATTTTTCCGGGTTAATTCATTAAGATATGATGCGTTTTCATCCACTGAACATTTCACGTCATGTATGTGCTTGGAGACAGCTTGTGCATTTTTCGTTAAGTTTTCCTTTATTGACACAACATCTTTCTGTACGTCATCATACTTTGTACTCAAAAAGTCTGTACTACTTTCAATGCTTTTGACCTTTTCCTCAGTTGCCTTGACTCTATCATCTAAGCTCTCCAGGCGTTTGCTCATTACTTCAATACTTTTACTTATCTCATCTAGGAGATTAATTTTACTCATATTTTGTTCAATACTAGCTAGGCGCTTTTCAATACTTCCCAGAATGTTTGAATTGTGTGACATTGTAGACGCATCTAGGTTCGTAAGTGTCGGTTGATATCCCTGTGGGTACGCACAGGCTCCAGACTGTTCAGATGCAGGGTTTGTGCCGTTTATTATGTACGGAATATCAGCGTTTTGGCTCATATTTAGACTTGTATCTGTGTCCGTGTCTGTTTTATCACAAGGAAAATCTAGCTTTTGTCTTGAGCGTCCCCGTTGGTCACAAAACATACAAAACTGAGGTACATATACAAAGCTAAGATACTCCACATAGAAAGCCAATGTATCATAATAAAGAAACCTCAGGTAACAGGACATAGAAAGCTAAGGTGCCCAGGACTTGGAAATTTGAGTAACTGAGGATATAGAAATATCAGGTACCCAGTGTCCTTGACGCATGTATTCAATGTAAAGTTCAATGACTTCCATGACCTTTTATGCGTCATGTGTGAATCTGATATTATCAAATGCTTTGTTAACCTGGGTATAAGCACCTGTAGGATTCAGTGTACTGTTTACTTATCCAATGCTTATCATGTACTGATCTGAGTGGGTTTTATATCGTAGCGGTAAATTAACATCTCAAAAGACTGAAGCTAAACATCAATAACATTATTGTCATACGACATTATAGACAACAAGGCAGTAAATATGTCTATTTTCTGGTAAAAGGAAAGTAAGTTGATATTGAAAGTAAAGATTATCACGACTGACTTAACTCATATAAGTAGTAGTACCGAGGAAATCTTGTTCCACCTTACAGTACTGACACTAGCCTGTGTTACTGTAATTTTCCATTTCTGATAAACTATTATATTCTGAATAACAAGACATATTGTATGTTCTGAATAACAAAACTTATTGTATGTTCTGAATAACAAGACCTATCGTATGTTCTAAATAACAATACTTATTGTATGTACTAATAACAAGACCTATTGTATGTTCTGAATAACAAGACCTGTTGTATATTGTGAATAACAATACTTATTGCATGTTCCTAATAACAAGACCTATTGTATGTTCTGAATAACAATACTTATTGTATGTTCTGAATAACAAGACCTATTGCATGTTCTGAATAACAATACTTATTGTATGTTCCTAATAACAAGACCTATTGTATGTTCTGAATAACAAGACCTATTGTATGTTCTGAATTACAATACTTATTGTATGTTCCTAATAACAAGACCTATTGTATGTTCCTAATAACAAGACCTATTGTATGTTCTGAATTACAATACTTATTGTATGTTCCTAATAACAAGACCTGTTGTATGCTCTGAATTACGATACTTATTGTATGTTTTGAATAACAAGACCTATCGTATGGCCTAATAACCAGACTTATTGTATGTTCTAGATAACCAGATTTGTTGTATGTTTGATCGTCAGATAATGAGTAAAGTCCGTGACCTGTGTATCAGAAGACTATGTTTATGTCATGTCCCGTTTTCATTTTTTTCTTTATCTTTAAACTGTTTTTCTTTACATTTGAACATGCTGCACTACACAGCCTGAAACTTGTCTTCCATTTCCGAATGACGACTCTGTCCTGTATGTAGAACAAACACATATTGATACTGATAGGTGTCTAACAACGCTAGAATTCTACCAGGTCAGGGTTGTAATATTTCGGGAGGGTAAAAGATAGCATAAGTCACAATGTAGTTTCAAACAAACTGATATGGGGAACAAGGGATATTCAGAACTGGGGATAGGAATATCTTACTGTAATAAAAAGGGAAAGAATTGGTTAACAGATACTGTTCACAGTGGAAAAAATATGTAGCATTTTAGTTTGTATATTAATGCAATTCACGCTTCAATTGCTTTCATTCAATTTGTATTAACAAGAGTTTATTTAAAATATACCCCTCTGAAACCTCTTCTGGTTCGATATATAACCTCATTTTAGACATAATTTCCAACTTTAAGGAAATTGGGATCCAAGGTAAGATACTCTCTCTCTCTCTCTCTCTCTCTCTCTCTCTCTCTCTCTCTCTCTCTCTCTCTCTCTCTCTCTCTCTCTCTCTCTCTCTCTCTCTCTCTCTCTCTCCTTGCATTGTGCTACAACAAAAGGCCTATTGTTAGTGATACACTTAAATAACGGTATACTTAATGAAATCGATTTAGATTCAAATTCAATATCGTATTCAAGTATTACTAGTATGTACATGTATAAAAATCGACTATATAAGAGGACAGTACATTGGTAGTGTACATAATGTCATTCGTAAATGAAGAGATTAGTCATATTAATAAAACCCTCAGATGAGACACCTTAAATTTAAGGTGAGAACAATGCTGGCGTAAGACACCTTAAGACATAGGGTTACAGCCAATGGTATGAATCTTTAGCATAAGAGTATGACGTGACAGGTTCATTCTACCATTGAACGAAAAATATAGCTTTTAAAAACACCTTAGAACCTATGATTTTAGTCAATTGCATAAATGCCTTTCTACAAGAGAGTATTTGGTGGTAGGTTTTAGCCACTGTTAAGGAAGTATCTCGGCATGAAAATTTAAAATTTTCCCTCATCAGACAACTGATCAAAGTTGCTAAAAAGTTGATCCACCTGTAACAACAAGGCATTTCCTTAGATTTGTGCATCAAGTCAATACTAGAACAAGACAAAGTGTTACAATTTTTTTAATACTTTTTATACCAAAAGTACACACAGAATATTATAAAAGATCTTTTAATATATCAGCAGCATTTTTATGGAATGATTTACCACAATATATTAGAGATTGCAAGAGCTTTTTATCTTTTAAATCGTCTTATTTAGAACATTAATTTACATAAATGATTTATTTTCTTTCAGGGGCTAGATTCTATGGAAATGTGCTAGATTGTCTAATTTAAACAATTTCTCTTAATTTGATTATAATTATGTAACATTTAAGATATATGTATATATTTATAAGTTTTTTTCTTATATTTGTACATCAAGTATTATTGTGATAACTTATATGTTGGATATATATTTTACAGACAGGACCACAATGTGAACTAGTTGTGCCATCCTGTATAAATAAAGGATATTATTATTATTATTATTATTATTATTATTATTATTATTATTATTATTATTATTATTATTATATAAAAACAGGGCATCTTTGAAATCTGATTACAGTGGGCATTTCTTTAAACGAGGCAACTCTAAGCTCTGAATACAGTGGGTATTTCATAAAAACAGAGCATCTCTAAGCTCTGAGTACAGTGGACATTTCATAGAAACAGGGCACCTCAAAGCTGTGAATACTGTGGGCATTTCATAAAACCAGGCAACTCTAATTTCTGAACATAGTGGGCATTTCATAAAAAACAGGGTATCTCTAAAACTGAATACAGTGGGCATAATTTTCATATATTTCAGTATCTTCCTTTTTTATTGAAAACCGTGCAATTACATATTTCATTGTGGACGATCTAACCGATGCGGATCTGAAGCTGAAAAGGGAACTCAAACCTGAAATTGAAGAAGCAAAGCGTGAAAACAAGAGATGGAAATTTAGAAACGGAAAACTAATCGTGAACGGGGAAATAGTAAACAAATAGGAAGCATCCCAGTCCATTGGCAGCGATGGCAGTAACATCAAAATATGTTCGTGGAATGTAAATTCGTGGACCAGCAAAAATGATTCCGTTAGGAAAGAAATTGTGCTAAATGTGAATCCAGATATAATGTGTGTAATTGAAAGTAAATTAAAAGGTGATAATCGAATTCATGTTGATGGGTTCCGGTGGTTAGGCCATAATCGTATCGATACGCAGCGAGTCGGATCAGGAGGGGTTGGTGCTTTGATAAAAGCTAACATTTACGATATGTTTTACATTTCTATTGTAGATAAAACTTTTGAAGATGTGCTAATACTTAAATTTATCCATAAGTTATCTAGATCTTCATTTTGTTTATGTATTGTATATTTTCCACCAGAAAATAGCAAGAAAGGTAAAAAGGTACAAGAAAAATATGATCATATTGCAAACTTCATGTACAGATGTGAAGATAGTATTATATTATGCGGTGATTTTAACGCTCGTATATCTAATCATATTGATTATGTACATAATATCGATGTTATTCCAAATCGTATACATATTGATGATACACGCAATGCATATGGTGATTTATTTTTAGAATTTTTGAAAAGTATGAAATACGCTGTACTTAATGGTAGAATAACACCTCAATGGGATGATTATACATCTATATCTGTCAAGGGTAAAGCTGTAGTTGATTATATTTGTACACGTTATGAAGATTTGTCACGCATGACTGCATTCAGGGTACACACGGTGAAGGATTTAATATGCAAATATAGCATCATTCCGAGTTGCGCAATACCTGATCATTCAGTCTTAGAGTGTAACTATATCGTAAGCTACGCCGAGGCGTTGTCCGTGGAGTATGGAAGTACAGATAATGGTGTTAAGGATAAAGAGGACTGCATGGCTAAGAAAGAATCGTTTCCCAAATTCAAGGTGGATTCAATACCGGTAGATTTTTTAAGCACTGAAGAATGTAAACGCATGATAGAGGACACCATAGCAAGAATACGATCGGATATAGAATCTCAGGAACAGATTGACGCCGTATATCAGGAAATAACAGACATTTATTATCGGGAAATGAATGAAAAACTCCTTAAACTTAACACCCGTTCTAAAGGAAACAACAAACGTATTCGGCGGAAACTCAAACCGTGGTGGAACGATACGTTGGACGCATTGTTTCGCGCATATCACGAAGCAGAACGGAAGTTTTTAAAAAGTCGATGCCGCCAAGAAAAGCTAACCCTTCGTAAAATATACAAAGACGCACAGAAAAACTTCGATCGAGAATACCAACGGGTTAAGAAGCACTACATTTATGAAGTAAAGATTGGCATAGCAGAATCAGAGAGTAAAAACCCCCGAGAGTTCTGGCGTAAACTTAAACAACTTGGACGACAAACTAAAAGAGACATACCTTTTGAAACAATCGATGAGAACGGAATAATACAAAGGGAGGACAAAATCGTACTAGACAAATGGAAAAATGATTTCAGTGAACTATATAATGGTGATGATCAAGAAAGCTATGAACATGACGCAATTATACAAGACCTAGAGATCATGGAGAATGAAATGCAGAACATAGATGACACTAGCGGTATGAACGAACCAATCACTTTTAGCGAGACCGTTAATGCAGTATTCCACGCTAAAGCGGGAAAAACCGTGGGTCAAGATGGTATTCCTAGCGAAGTGCTAAAATCAAATAATTCACTTAAATTGCTCCACAGCCTCTTTCAGTGTTGCTTTGATCGTTGCGTCTTGCCATCCATATGGAATAAAGCTTTGATCAGACCAATTCCGAAAAATTATCAAAGCAATCCGCGTGTACCGATGAATTACAGAGGGATAAGCCTTTTGTCGCACATTAGTAAAATATATGCGCAGATACTTAACAAGCGTCCAGTAATATACTTAGAAGAACATTGTATTCTCGCAGAAGAACAGAACGGATTTCGTAAAGATCGCTCATGTGAAGAACACATTTTTACATTATCTAGTATTGTGCGGAATAGAAAAGCAAGAAGAGAGTCAACATTCTGCTGCTTCGTGGATATGCAGAAGGCTTTTGATCGTGTTAATAGACAATACCTGTATTTTAAGCTTATGAAGATCGGAGTTTCCCATAACATGTATCGCAACATTCAGAATTTATATAAAGAAACTGCAGCTTCAGTAATACTTAATGACAAGCGTTCTGATTGGTTCTCAATAACTTCCGAAGTGAAACAAGGTGACGTCATTTCGCCGACGTTATTTTCTATCTTCATTAACGATCTAGCTGTAAATGCAAAAAATAGCGGTTGTGGCGTACCACTAGAAGACGTCAATATAAGTATATTACTGTACGCTGATGATATTGTACTCATAGCTCCCGATGAACATTCTCTTCAATCTTTGATAAATATTGTTTACTATTGGTGCATGAAATGGAAGTTAAGTGTGAACTTGGATAAGACTAAGATTGTTCATTTTCGTAGACAGTCAGTCGCTCAAACTGAAACGGAATTCAAGTTTGGAGAAGACATCATCGAAATACGGAAAAGCTATAAATATTTGGGGGTTATACTTGACGAATATCTGGATTTTACTACAACATCTAATGCGTTGTCAGATTCTGCTAGTCGTGCATTTAGCGGAGTGGTTGGGAACTTACTACATCAAACCGATGTTACGTTTTCAACCTTTACAAAATTATTTGAAAGTAAAAATTTTGCCTATAATGGACTACTGCAGTTCGATATGGGGAGCAAAGTTGTATTCTAAAGCTGACACATTACAAAACAGAATTTTAAAATATTTTCTTGGAGTTTATAAATACACATCAAATGCCGTCGTGCACGGAGATACTGGATGGTTACCTAGCGTTGTAAGGAGAAAGTTAAATATGTTGCGATTATGGTACCGGCTATGCCAACTTGATGATAGTAGATTGGTGAAACGTGTGTTCATCTGTGATTACTATAATTGTAAAATTAATTGGAGTGCAGATATTCGACGAATTTTTGCAGAATGTAATCTTCAATATTGTTACGATAATCTTACCACCGTTGGAAATAATGTAAACACCTTTCCTTGACATAGCAAAAAATGCATTGATGTCAACCGTTGTTGAGAAATGGAGAATCGAAAAAGAAAGTCAATCTAAACTTCATCACTACGATCCGGTCAAAATAAATTATTGTGCAGAAAATTACGTCACACTGAATTTCTCTAAATCTACTAGATCTACTATTTGTCAGTTGAGGTCGGGAACACTACCGCTAGCTATAGAGCAAGGACGACATCATGGGATACCACATGATCAACGTATATGTAAAGAGTGTACCCTGAATGCAGTCGAGTCGGAAGTACACTTTTTATATCATTGTTCAAAATATATAACAATTCGATCTATATTATATCAATCGGCAATCACTTTAGTAACTGATTTTCCTTCACTGTCCGATAAAGAAAAACTGCTATTGTTGTGTTCACATAAAAAAGTTAATTTCTCCATTGGCAAAATATATTAAAACAGCACTTGTAATTAAATCACAATATTAACTTAATATTAAAGGGTGGTCAGGGACACTTTTATATAGACCACCTTTCATCTTTCACCTTTACGTTCATTATTGATTATTCGTGACTGATAAGCCAATTGGCTGGGTTATCTATACATTGCATTCTATGTAGTATATATTTTATATGTTAAACTTACTTGTTTTGATATTATGCAATGTATATTCTTCCTGTCACGTTAATAAACAGTATTATTATTATTATTATTATTATCTAAATTTGCCAGTTTTGAACAATTATAAATACGTAGCTTTTCTCCATTATTATAATTAAAACGCGTTCTTTTTATTCACACATTCATCTAAATATTGATCAGCATCATACTCTTACTTACCATATCTAATCTTAAAGTAGTGTTTGAAGTTTATTTTTGTGTGTAGATGCTGAGAATAGTGTTGGTGAGCGCTTTGTGTGTAGTTGCCCTGGCTAATCCCCTGCTGAATAGGGAACTGGATAGCGACTGGGAAATCTACAAACAACGGTACTCCAAGCAGTATGAAGCCGAGGAAGAAACACAAAGGTACTACAGAATATATTTCAATGATGATGATGATGATGATGATATTTGTTAGGTATGTTGCATTATATACCGCTGATTATTGACATCAGTCATTCCCTTTAACAAATGCGTAGTAACATAATATCATAACAAATGATTTAAAATTTTCATAACTTATCAAAAACTGGAGTCAATATAAAATGCACTTTTTATCAGACGTCTAGTATGGGAGAGCCATTTAAAACTGATTGCTGACCACAACAAACGTGCAGATCGCGGAGAAGAAACATTCTGGCTTGGCATGAACAAATATGGCGATATGGTAAGTACTTGTTTGTAGCAAGCAAGACGACACGTCGACGCAAACGGTCAAGTCGACTACGATTTTATTAGTGAACACATAGGGAAAGAAAAAAGTATAGTAATATTGAATAAATCAAATAGAAATGGAATGAGGTAATGGTCAAAGGACTGCTTCTAGAATGACATGTCAGATCTGTTATCAAGTAACTCTACAATGACATGTCAGATCTTTCATCAACTAACACTACAATGTAAATCCAAACCACAGATTTGACACCTTCTATACTAGAAGGTTACCTACTTCGACTTCTCCATATATAAATACATATGGAATTTACACGATCTGACTCTTTCTACTGGGTATATGTGACGGGTGTTGCTAGCAAGCAGGAGATGCTCACTCTCCCTGGGCACCTGATCTCACTCCATCACAGGGGTTCACATATGCTCTTCAAGTACACATATTTTGTTATTTTCCATTTGTTTTTCATTTTCACTGATTTTGTATCTCCTCTGGTTTTATGATTTTTGGACTTGTGCTTTGGATTTATCCATCATCTTTACATCATGAAACCAGAGGACATACAAAATCAGTGAAAATGAAAACCAAGTGGAAAATAACAAAATATGTCTACTTGAAAAGCATATGTGAACGCCTATGATGTAGTGAGATGTCAGATCTGTCATCAAGTAACTCTACAATGACATGTCAGATCTGTCATCAAGTAACCCTACAATGACATGTCAGATCTGTCATCAAGTACCTCTTGAACGACATCTCAGATCTTTCCTCAAGTAGCTTCTTCATGCAATTCTCTTTCCTTTGTGTGTTTGTATTTGACGTGGTGAACAAGATGCCCACATCTTATATCTTTCTTTACAAGATACCTAACGCAATACATTAATTTAGAATAAAACTTTTGTTCTAGACAAACCAAGAGTTTGTGAGGGTAATGAATGGATACATAATGACAAACAGGACCAGTAACAACTTGTTCAAATCTAACGTGAAGGATCTACTAGACACAGTGGACTGGAGAAAGGAGGGTTATGTCACACCTGTAAAGGATCAGGTTGGTCTCTTAACACAATCACCAGCTGCAAAATCAGTCATTATCGCTCTTAACACAATCACCAGCTGCAAAATCAGTCATTATCGCTCTTAACACAATCACCAGCTGCAAAATCAGTCATTATCGTTCTTAATCAGTAGCTATGTATTACTCAGTTAAATGATTAATAAATACCTTTGCATTAAAATGTGACATTGCAGAAAGAATGTGGTTCGTGTTGGGCATTCAGTACAACAGGGTCGTTAGAAGGACAGCATTTCAAAGCTACCAAACAATTGGTCTCTCTTTCTGAACAGAATTTAGTTGATTGTTCTAAGAAGCAAGGTAACTCTTTTCAGAAATCATCCCATTTGATTGATTTAACGTCCTTGATAGGCTTGACAACGTTTGCATTATTAAATAACTGTTGGTGTCTTTGTCTTTAACTATTTTAAAGTTTTTGCTATGTATGCATGTTGAGGTCATATCTCTGAGTCAATCAGATGTCTTTTACTTTTTTTTATTCATTTTCAATAAATGAAGAGTCATATTAAAACTAGATGTTAACACAGAACAAGTCTATAAACATTTATGGAGATAAGATATAAATAAAACAGTCAAATGTTATTAGTCTGAGAGCCTGTTACTAATGTTTTGCTGTTTTATGTTCTATTGTCTCGGATTAGTTTTAGAACCTAATACGTGATACGAATGTGTTACTGTTTCTATGTATCATTGTCTCGGATTAGTTTGAGAACCTGTTAAGAATGTGCTACTGTTTTACGTACTATTGTCTCGGATTAGTTTTAGAACCTGTTACTAATGTGTTACTGTTTTATGTTCTATTGTTTTATTGATACGAATGTGTTACTGTTTCTATGTATCATTGTCTCGGATTAGATTGAGAACCTGTTACTAATGTTTTACTGTTTTATGTTCTATTGTCTCGGATTGGTTTTAGAACCTGTTACGTGATACGAATGTGTTACTGTTTCTATGTATCATTGTCTCGGATTAGCTTTTGAGCGAGTTACGAATGTGTTACTGTTTCTATGTAAATATAAGAGAAAATGAATGTGTTACGTTAGAGTAAACGGTTTACAGTTTTGAAGACTAACCCGTCATCAAGTTCTTTATTACTGTGAACAAAACGATTCATAGGGAAAACAACATATATACAGATATACATGCATATATACAGATATAAACACATATTTACAATACATCCACTATACAACAAATATTACGACTTTTTCTAAATAAATATGGAGAGTATATGAATATAATTATTGGTTTTGAATCTTGTTCTCTGGGTACAGATATTTATCAAGGTACATGAGTTCTTTGTTATTTGTTATTAGATCTTAACAGCTGTATTGATTTAAAACACTTGGATGACGACTATAATAATTATTGATATATAAATGTCTTAATGTGGAATAGTGATTACATAAAGTATAAATTAAGAGTCCTCAACGTCATAAATGTTACCCATATTACAGATTCGATTAGCTCAGGACTACTTGTTGAAACGACCTCTTTCAGCATTGTTGCTGTACAGTGATAAATCTAACTTATGAATTGTTATAAAATGCTCTGATCGGCATAAAATCCTTCATTTCTATTGCATACATTAGGTAACAAAGGCTGTCAGGGTGGACTTATGGATGATGCATTCAAATACATCGAAGTAAATGGTGGAATCGACACTGAAAAATCCTATCCATACAAAGCAAAGGTATTTCTACAAATCTAACCTCCAGAAAGAAACACGTTTGCACCCCCTAAGGACCTATAGATTACATATAGACTATACAATATTTTCTTCAGGTGTAGTATTTGTTTGATTGGTGTTAAACGTCACTTTCAATGATATTTCAGTTACAGTACATGTAAGGAGGAGGTAAACACACCTCCTATATCCGGTAGAACAATCCAGGAATCGAATCCGGGTTGTCTACACTGCAGACCAACTGCTTAACTACTACACCGGGTATACCCCATAGTACAATATGGATGTGGTAGATAGTGACAATACACAGATTACAAAATATTCCTATTTTTCATATAGGAAGTATTGTATGTCTGCAAATTTATCATTACCAGACTGGTAAGAAGTGCTTATTTAAGAAGGAAGATGTAGGAGCAACTGAGAAATCACACGTCGACATCAAAAAGGGAGATGAAGATGCTCTTCAGCAAGCGACGGCCTCCATTGGACCAATCTCTGTCGGTATTGATGCTAGTCATGCATCCTTCCAACTGTATTTTAGTGGTAAGAATAACACTGTCTAAAGGCTACTAACATGTTACGTTTATACAAAAACATAGATAACACTGTATACATGGTACTGACATGTTAAGTTTGTACACATTATTTATAGTAAAACATAAACAACACTGTGTACAAGGTACTGACATCTTAATTTTATACACATTATTTATAGTAAAAACATAAACAACACCATGCACAAGGTACTGACATCTTAATTTTAAACACATTATTTATAGTAAAACATAAACACCACCGTGTACAAGGTACTGACATCTTAATTTTATACACATTATTTATAGTAAAACATAAAAAACACCATGCACAAGGTACTGACATCTTAATTTTATACACATTATTTATAGTAAAAACATAAACACCACCGTGTACAAGGTACTGACATCTTAATTTTATACACATTATTTATAGTAAAAACATAAACAACACCGTGCACAAGGTACTGACATCTTAATTTTATACACATTATTTATAGTAAAAACATAAACACCACCGTGTACAAGGTACTGACATCTTAATTTTATACACATTATTTATAGTAAAAACATAAACACCACCGTGTACAAGGTACTGACATCTTAATTTTATACACATTATTTATAGTAAAACATAAACAACACCGTGCACAAGGTACTGACATCTTAATTTTATACACATTATTTATAGTAAAAACATAAACACCACCGTGTACAAGGTACTGACATCTTAATTTTATACACATTATTTATAGTAAAAACATAAACAACACCGTGCACAAGGTACTGACATGTTAAGTTTATACACATTAATTATAGTAAAAAAAAATAAACAACACTGTGTGCAAGGTACTGACATGTTAAGTTTATACACATTAATTATAATAAAAAAAAATAAACAACACTGTGTGCAAGGTACTGACATGTTAAGTTTATACACATTAATTATAGTAAAAAAAAAAATAAACAACACTGTGTGCAAGGTACTGACATGTTAAGTTTATTACACATTAATTATAATAAAAAAATAATAAACAACACTGTGCAAGATACTGACATGTTAAGTTTATACACATTAATTATAATAAAAAAAAAAACAACACCGTGCACAAGGTACTGACATGTTAAGTTTATACACATTAATTATAGTAAAAAAAAAATAAACAACACTGTGTGCAAGGTACTGACATGTTAAGTTTATACACATTAATTATAATAAAAAAAATAAATAAACAACACTGTGCAAGGTACTGACATGTTAAGTTTATACACATTAATTATAATAAAAAAATAAACAACACCGTGTACAAGGTACTGACATGTTTAGTTTATACACATTAATCATAGTAAAAAAATATTAACAACACCGTGTACAAGGTACTGACATGTGTAGGTTATACATCCCTTACCACAACACATATACGACAACGTCAAACGATACCATTTAATAGCCTTCCCACAACAAATATAAAATAACGACATTCTTTCATATTTCATATTTACTTTTCTGTCCACAACACAAATAAGGCAATTAATGTCATACTTTGGTTTTTGTAGGTATGCATTTACCTTGAAAGATACATTTAAAAACTGTATAATGTAACTGATATTTCAAAATTCATAGTATCATTGAAATCCTGATAGAATTTACAATACGGACCATGTGAATCCGAAGGCTAGAAGTATAAACGGAATAACTGAATTCAGTAGTCACACAGCCATCAAAAGTAAGGAAGCAAAGGTGGTGGATTGAACATAACATTCAATTACTTCACTTAGCAGCCTAGCAAATTACAACTTACCATCTTCAAAGTTGTATGAAATTTGTATATTCAACACTCCCGAAGGAGTTAGATATATACAAACATTTCTCGTATCGGTATTATATTAATACAATCATTTCTCGTATTATATTGATACAATTATTTCTCTTTTCTTTGTTGCATTAATACAATTATTTCTCTTTTCTGTGTTATATTAATACAATATTTTCTCGTATCTGTGATGTATTAATACAATCATTTCTCGTATCTGTGTTATATTACCTCAATCATTTCTCGTATCTGTGTTATATTAATACAATAATTTCTCTTATTTGTGTTATATTGATACAATCATTTCTCGTGTCTGTGATTGTCTACTACAATCATTTCTCTTGTCTGTGTTGTATTAATACAATCATTTCACGTATCTGTGATGTATTGATACAATTATTTCTCGTGTCTGTATTGTATTAATACAATCATTTCTCGTATCTCTGTTATATTAATACAATCATTTCTCGTATATGTGTTATGTTGATACAATTATTTCTCGGATCTGTGTTATATTGATACAATCATTTCTCGTGCCTCTGCAGGTGTTTACAATGAGAAGAAGTGCAGTTCAAAGAAACTGGATCATGGTGTCCTTGTAGTTGGCTATGGTACCCACGGAAATAAAGACTACTGGCTCGTCAAAAATAGGTCAGGAATTTAGTCTTCATAGATAGCGTGATTGCATGTTACAGACTTGTACTGATATAGGTCTCATTTTATCATCTTCCATTTTCCAATTTCTCCGTATAAAACATAATCTATAATTACAGATGTCAAATTATTTTCACAAATTAGATTGATATTAACCTTTGACTTTCACAGTTTAATTGTCTTAATTCAGTAATTAAGTAGTATACAAATTTATAACTTCACAAGATAAAGCCGGTAAAATTCATTATGTGTTAAGCTTGAAAGATACACAGTTGTGTTTTAATTTGGATGCATATATCTATATCATCAATTTTCATTACATTTTAAGTGGTTTTTCCTCTTTTAGTATCAAACGATGTAGAAATACTTAATACTTGCATGTGCCGAAAGTATATATATATATATATATATATATATATATATATATATATATATATATATATATATATATATATATCTTAAAATGATTGCAAATGTAAATGTAATTTAAGGTTACTCAGTGCATTATCTTTAAACTCGGATACATAATGTGTAATGACATCTGTTTCAGTTGGGGAAAAAGTTGGGGTATGGAAGGTTACATAATGATGTCAAGGAACGCCAACAATCAATGTGGAATTGCCACAAATGCCTGTTATCCAGTCGTTTAGTACTTTGCTGTGCGAATATATATGCTATACGACATGAATAAACTTTAGATATAAATTAATCATGTTGATCGATTTGATGGCCAATTATATACACCTATTTTGACAAGCTATCATGGCTCAGTGGATGATGTATTCGGCTTACGACCGAGAGGTCCCGAGTTCGGCTCCTGCCGTGGGCACACCATTGTCCTATCTTTCAGATGAGGCAGTTAAAATCAAAGTCCCGTGTCACGGTAGACACGGCATGTAAAAAGATCACTCGCTGCTTTGGATGAGTCACTTGCAAAGGTATAAAGTTCTATGCAATTCCATCACTATATACGTGAAATAATCGTGTAGTGACGTAAAGCAATAATCAAACAATAAAGCATCATGTTTTGACTTCCTTATTACTACCACCAACTAAGCAGTCATATCAATATTTCCAGTCCCTTGTCCATATCAATATTTCCAGTCTCTTGTCCATATCAATATTTCCAGCCTCTTGTCCATATCAATATTTCCAGTCTCTTGTCCATATCAATTTGTTTCTGTTGTATAAGCCCCGGATAAGCTTATTTTACAGTGTTGATACCAAATACATCAAACCAATACATTGATGTATTGATGATTAAAAATGTACAAAACAGAATACTAAACAAGAGACCCAAATGGGTCTATTTCGCTCACCTGAGTACAATGTCTTCATTCACAAACAGAAATTTGCAGATGAATATATTCTCTGACTTATTATGTTTTGACATCAAATAAAACAAGACAATAACACTGACGAAAACGTGTGATACAGGTAAAGATCTATGCAGTCACTCTGAAGAGAAGGTTTAACAAAGTAGCGTTCCATCTGAAGCCCATGTGGGTCCACCCTGGATCCACCCCTCAACAAATCTGGTCGAAAACTACAACATTGTAGACGACCTTGCGTACCTGAGTACTTTACACGTACATGTACTTGATTTCAGTAAGATCTGTAATTATGCGAGAGAAGTCCGTCAAAGTTTTTAATTACATACTAATAATACACCCCCTCCCCCTTTTTTTACGCATTTAATCAAAGGACTGAAGGTCCTGAGTGACACTAATTTGATTGATTGATTGATTTTTGTTTAACGTCACACCACGAATATTTCACGTATATGGTGACGGCATCTGCCTGATGGGGGGATACAAATTTTGACCTTTGCAACGGACCCACCCGAAGCAGTGAGGGATCTTTAACGTGTCATGCATACCACGACACGGGGCCTCGGTTTTTACTATCTCATCCGAAGGACAGGACACCGGCACGACCAGAGCGGGAATCGAACTCCGGCCTCCCGATCAGGATTCCAGCGCGAAACCACTAGGCCACGCCGGCTTGACACTCATTTGAAGATGAAGAGAAATTAGTGTTATCAATAGTATTAATTCAGGACTAGTTTCATTCTTAGAATTAATGGCACAAATTCAAAATGACTCTTGAATCATTACTGAGCTATTTAAATAAATTTTCTTTTAATGAAACAAAAGTGAAGTGGGGATAATTATACGAAGCATGCATTCAAGCCATTAGCGCAAATTTGGGGGTTTTCACACACTGTTTATTCGAGGTGACTTGGCATACGGCCGAGTCAGAAGTCTTTTATCTTTACTAGTTTGTCGCAAAATGAGGTACCCTCTACAGGTTAACCAAATCACTCAAGTGGTAAAAATGTCACATGAAACAACCGAATCACATACTCTAGTGTGCATCCCAAAGATGAATTATTGGTGCAAATTTTAGTACTTGTACTGTCTATAACTGAGATATTCATGCCCCAAACAGATTACCAAAAAGATTCAAACGGAAAAAGTATGTCAGTTACAGCAAAATACGAAAGTAACTGGTGTCACATGACTATGGCACTAACAACAATGTACCACAGTGGACATTCACGGACCCCTGAAATTCAGAGGTGAGACAAGGTGCACCGAAAGAAGTGAGCGTCCCCTGTTTGGCTAGCCACACCCGCCGCGAATGTCCTTACACACAAACGAAACAACAATAATTCAACACTGTATATATAAATGAATGTGAACAAACACTGTATAGAAAGTGTCAAAGCCACATAACATCAGGAAAAAGGTATAATAACACTTAAGTCAAACCCTCCGCGGGGAACTTGAAACATGTTTTCGAGTCTGCATCCAAAGATGAATAATTAGTTAGTGTAAGTTTGGTACTTGTAGCTTGTTCAGAATTGAGTTACCCCAAAAGGCTATCTACAAATGTATGTCAATCAAGCCAGAGACATATATACATGTAAACATGTCTCTGCTCAAGCCGAGAAATCATGTCACATGCTGCATCCAAAGCATGCAGTCAAGTCTGTATCCCAAGATGTATGCTGCTTACAGCATTTGTAGTTTGTCCATAACCGAGTTTTCCAAACAGGTTAAACAGTTGCGGATGTCAGGCCTATAGCACATCTAAACTACCCTAAATACTTGAATATAATACGCACCCCAGTATAATACGCACCTATAAAATGACATCGAAAATCATGAAAAACGTCTTACTCCGTGTATAAATGTCAAAAGACTTCATATTTCTTAACTATTGCGGCCGTATCAGAAGTTTAAACTTTGTCCCAAATGACCGCTTCAAGAATGAACGTGCGTGTCCACATAATTGCGTGAACTTACACGGAGATCGCCCATGCTTGTGACCATATAATAAAGAAAGAATGAATGAATGTTATCTGCAGACATAGTCCAATATAAGTACAATTCTTTTTAATCTAGTAGTCTTATGATAGGAAGCCAAGCTGTCCATACTCGTGCCGTTACATTCAAGTAATTTCACCTGTTGCGTAACTATCAATTAACCAATCAACACTAGATCAGCGTATCATCTGTACAATCTGCTACAGCGCAAGTCTCCTATTGTATTCATTTGAATTGCACGCTGTAGACATTATTCCTGTTACCGCATTGGGCATTTACTACGGATAACAAACAGTATACAGACATTCTTCTCTTTACTACATATAACAAACACAATATACGAATTTGCCCGACGTGCGTTTTACTGCCGGTGTAAGATAGAATTTGGACCCCCCCCCCCATTGAATATTGACCCCGGGTCCATATTCAATGGATTTTTCGTTGAATTATGACCCGCCTTGGCCGTTGAATTTTGATCACGCTGTTGAATTTTGACACCAATTTGAGTCAAAATTCCACGGATAAAAAATCCGCCGACAGGTCCAAATTCCACGTTGTATCATGACCCCGGGTCATAATTTAACATTGAATAATGACCCGGGTCATTATTCAACGTGAAATATTGACCCGGGTCATAATTCAACGTGGAATATTGACCCGGGTCATAATTCAACGTGAAATCATGACCCTACCTACCTGCCCTTTAAAAGATGTCATTGTGTACTTAAACCGACATAAAGACGCATATATTTGATCAAAGACAAGTAGGTTAAGAGTTCAGATATTGCGAAGTATATTAACTTAGATATGACTCGGGTCATAATTTAACATTGGATAATGATCCGGGTCATAATTCAACGTTGAATAATGACCCGGGTCATAATTCAACGTTGAAATGTGACTGTTCCTATATGTAGATATTAAAATTCAAGTACATGTACAAAAATAAAATTGGAACACCGTTTATTATAGAGAATGACACGAGAAATATATTTTACCGATTAATTGCGTAAAATTAAAGAAAGAAAAACAAATTAACATTTTAAAATGGCATCACAAGTGAAATATCATAGATTTTGGTATTTTTTCTGGACGTATTTAAAAAATTTTGGCACAATAAAACTATTGCGACAATTGAAAGACAAAATCGATAGAGTTCATTCCTAATAAACATGAGGCCAAGAGGATATAAATCGTTCACTTCAGTACCGTAAGCAAATGTGCAAAATATGCCAATTAAGATAAAGAATACAAGAAAGAATTTTGTATTTTATTTATTTATTTTTTTTTTTTTTACAATTTTTAGATAGTTCCGATGCATTTCGTAAATTGTCGTCGGCATCTGATTCTGCTGCTGCAAAGAAAAAAAAAAGAGTTGCCAAGAGCTGCCTATTCTGCAACCTATACTGTCCCCATCTCCTGGTTCCACCCCTGAAGCGAACTAACTGACATTAACAAACATGGTGGGGACTTTGGTTATTTGCTTTCTGTGAAGTGTCGTTGAACTCACTGCAGTGGTTTCAGACAGGAAGTAGACAAATAGAAAAGTTATATGACGGACGACGGATGGAGAGATCACAAAATAGGTTATCTGAGCATTCGACTCGATCAGGTACGAAAGCCTATTGAGCTCAGGTCAAAAAAATATTTTTCGCGAAATAACGCGAAACTTTCGCGACATAACGCGAAACATTTGCGAAATAACGCGAAACATGAGGTAACGGTCAAGGTAACAAGGTCATTTACCTAGGGTTTCATTAATAGTTATTATACCTCAATCTTAGTGTATCATGTATCATTCTTGCATGTCAATACAGTTCATGTAACATTGCCTTTGAGTAGTCCACGTGATTGACCTAACATTCACTGTTACCTAATCACGTGATCAAGTAACAGTCAATGTTACTCAATCACGTAACTGAAACCGACAACCACTGTTGTAAATATCAGTTTGATGCAGTTTTCGGTATAATAAAATAAATATCATATGGCAGTTCGGGTAACAGTGATATTGTCAACCCTTGAAACAGAATGTCACCCACGGCTTGCGCCTCCGGTGACATTCGTTTCACGGGGTGACAATATCACTGTTACCCGAAATGCCATATGATATTTATATAATAGCATACCAAATATGAGGCAAATTTCTCTAGTTATGCTGAATTTATGATCAATATTTATGTGGCGGACATATAGACAGGAAAAACCTCTCTCCGATTATTATACCCCTCCCCACCGCAAACGAAGTTTGGGGAGTATATAGGAATCACTCTGTCCGTCCGTCTGTCTGTCCGGTTAAGAACTTTTTAAAAGTGAATTTCTCGGGAAGTTTAAGTGCTATCTTGATCAAACTTGCACCAGTGATGTACTATGGGATGTTAAATTGGATGCATGCTAGCCTGCGGATGCTGTGCTAGACCTACATTTTCCGCTTGAGTGACCCGGTTAAGAAGTTTGTGAAATGTCAATTTCTGATAAAGTACAAGTGCTTTCTCAACCAAACTTGCACCAGTGATGTATTCTGGGATGCTGAATTGGATGCATGCTGCAGATGCTGCATCTGACCTTAATTTTATGCTTCATTGACTCTGGATAAAAGCAGGGTTTAGGTCTGTGTAACTACATTGGTTGCCCCGGGGGTATTAATTTCTTTAGGACAGCTCTAGTTTGATCAAGGGAATAAAAAAGATCAAGATGTTTTGAAATGTATACATTTTAAAAGGTTGCATTTCCATCGTATCTGACCACAGAACTTTTAGTTTAAAACATACTGAACACATAAACTGTCTATTATGGCTAGTAAAATGTATGGTAAACCAATTTGAAATATCCTCAATTATTTAGAGAGTTCTCTAATTAAATAGAGTGCTCTCAATATCACTTGAAGAGCTCTGAAATAGAATTAGAGTTGAAACGGAAATGTGACCTTTTAAAATGTATAAATTTTCACAACATCTTGATCGTTTATTCCCTTGACCAATAATCGGAGAGAGGTTTGTCCTGTCTATATATCCGCCACATAAATATTAATCATAAATTCAACATAACTATAGAATATTGCCTCATACTTGGTATGCTATCTTAGGTAAATGACTTTGTTACCTTGACCGTTACCTTAAGTTTCGCGTTATATTGCGAAAGTTACGCATTATATCGCGAATGTTTCGCGTTATATCGCGAAAAATATTTTTTTACCTACGAAAATGAGCTCAATAGGCCTTTGTAATCAAGAGAACACTTAAACTTCCCGCTTTTTACGCTAAGGAATTCAGTAATTGCGCGCACTTTTTCAATTATATATTGCGCACTAATTTAATTTTTGCGCACACTGATCCAATTATTGTGCACAAAATTACGACCTCAAACCGAGTCCGTGTTCTTGCACGCACAGATTGATTGTTCTCTATACCTTGTGGTATCTGAATCTGAATAAATGCAGACACTAATTAACAGAAACTGAAATATGTTTCAATTATTGCGCCCACAAAAAAAATTCTGTTCGCACTAATTTAACAATTATTACACATACGTATTCAATGAGTGCATATAAGAATTCAATTAGAGAGCTCTCTAATTTTAATCTAATAGAGAAGTCTTTATTTGAATTATTGTGCGCCATATTTGTGCCCAATAATTAAATAAGTACGTACAATAATTAAAGCGCGCAACAAGTGAATTATTGCGTTCACTAGATGTTTGAGTTTCTGTTAACTTGGTGTTCCATAAACAATGTCTATGTAGTGCCCAGTAGGCTATACTCAGATATTGTGCGTGAATTAATCAATATCAGGGAACGTTTTCCATGTCATACAACCCGTTTACTTCGTCGGGACAAGTTTCTATATACATGTACATGAATGCAAACTTTACACTCGGTTGTAAAAATAAAAATAAATACGAGTATTTGCAGTGTGTCTGCATGTCTCTGCAAAAATTGTTACGTTGTGGCATTTTAAGCGTAATTTGCTGATGAATTGACCGAGGAAGTCCCATAGCAACAAAATCATTATCCGCCATCTTGGCTTTCTCGCTACTAGAAGTTACAGGTCACGGTCCACTAGTCCGAAGGTTCACTAGTCCGAAGGTCCACTCGTCCGAAGGTCCACCAGTCCGAAGGTCCACCAGTCCGACAGTCAATTAAACAAAACGCCCACGTTGGCCTATATGTGCTCGTGTGGGGTCATAATTCAACGGCGGGTCAAAATTTTATCCGTGGGTAGGGTCGTAATACAATGACCCCCCGTCTCTAGGGTCACAATTCAACATGAAAAATCTGTGGAATCTTGATCACAGTCCGTTGAATTTAGACCCGGTGGGTCTAAATTTAATGGGGTCCAAATTCAATCCTACACCGGCGTTTATAATAGATTTTGATCATACAACAATATCATTATTCAGTATAGATGTCGCACACAATACCGGTACATGAAAATAAATATATAATCATTTCATAATCATATACATATATGCTATCAAAAATTAATAATTGCCAGTATTCTTCACGGATATTCATGACCGGCCAGGAAAACCATAGATAAAAAAAAAACAAGTAAAAATTCTCTATGTAAACCTGTATCTGTTGCCTGTGCAATTCCGCACGAATGTCATGGCATCTAGATTACGTAAGTGACAGACCTCACAGCGGCAAATAAAAATACAATAAACAAACAAAAATATTTCGATACCCGAAACAAAAATTAACTGCACGAAGATCGGGCCTAGAATGACTATTACTTTACTGTCACATGACTCCCAGATACTCACGTCACGTGAGTACGATACACGAAACACACCTTGGATATTTCGAAACTATCAGAAAAATGATTCCCGCTAACTGTGCTCCGCTTCTGGCTGACATATTCCTTTACTCATACGAAGCTGAGTTCATTCAGTCTTTGCTTTCGCAAGGAAAAAAACCAATTGGCTCTTGGCTTCAATTTTACTTACAGATATATAGATGACTTGCTTTCAATTAATAATCCTTCATTCGCGGATTACCTTAGCATCATCTATCCAAGTGAACTGGAGATCAAAGAAAACACAGAAAATAGTAATTCTACTTCGTATTTAGATATTATGTTGTCTTTCGACATTAATGGTCAATTGAACACCTCACTCTATGACAAATGTGACGATTTCAATTTCGCTATCACAAACTCTCCTTTCATAAGTAGCAACATTCCATCATCGCCCGCATACGGCGTATTCATGTCTCAGTTAATACGTTATTCCAGAGCATGTTCAAATTACAATGACTTTGTTCTGAGGGCTAGACGACTTTCAGTTAAGCTGCTCAACCAGGGTTATATATGTGCTAGACTAGCAACGTCACTGAGGAAGTTCTACGGTCGTTACGAGACTCTTATTACTCCATATGATATCTCGTTATCCAGACTTTTAAATGATATTCTGGACTGAGACCGATTCCGATCACTTTACACAGATTTGACACATTCTATACTAGAAGGTTACCTACTTCGACTTCTCCATATATATATATATACATATGGAATTCACACGATTTGACTCTTTCTACGGGGTATATGTGGCGGGTGTTGCTAGCAAGCAGGAGATGCTCACTCTCCCCGGGCACCTGATTTCACTCCATCACAGGGGTTCACATATGCCCTTCAAGTAGACATATTTTGTTATTTTCCATTTGTTTTTCATTTTCACTGATTTTGTATGTCCTATGGTTTCATGATTTTTGGACTTGTGGTTTGGATTTATCCATCATCTTTACATTACTACGAAAGGCGGGAATATTTTATTCTTCTCTTTACTACATATAACAAACACAATATATGAATTTGCCGGACGTGCGTTCTAGATACATCAAAAAGTTAGGGAAAGAATGTCGATGATTATTAATAAGTTAACAACCATATGAACAAGTTCACATTTCGAAAAATATATATATACAAAATGTAAGTTATAAATTTAAAGACTTTGTAACAGACAATCTAAATGTAAGAGACTCAGCTATGTAGCCGTCCTTTGCGGACTCCGACCTCCATCTACCATGACGTTTCCAACAACGCTCGTTCACTTGAGCGTTAGCAGCTGCAGTAGCCATCACCAACAACAAGCCGCAAACTACTTATCAAACACACTCTACATCTAGTGTAACTCAAAGATTTGTTCTTATAGATTAAACTACATTTACCTCTAGACTTGAACATAGGCCGAAAAAGAAAATAATTTGATGAATTATCAATATGTGCTTTGTCAAAATATTTTTATATCATACAATATGGGCAAGCAGATGACTCTCCCTTAGCTACGACTACAGAATCTCCTAACCTATATTGATCAGTTTTACTTTTTTGTATATACAAAGAAAAGTGATCATCAGAAAAAGTAACATCATTGCATTTTAAAGAAATAAGCTCGTCAAAACGCAAGAATGCGGCAATTGCTACAAGAATCATTGTCAAATCTCTAATGATCAACAAATCATCTGCATGAATAAACATGTCACATAAACGGATAAGATGATCGACTGTGACTGGCTCCTTTTTGGAAATCTTATTAGACGCATGTCTTTTCGCTGTTTCCACCAGATTATTAACAAATGAATTTTGTGTCGGATCTGTATGACCATGGAGCTCATGCAAAAACTTGATAGAGTATTTCGTTGCAGAAATAACACTAAACGAGGCGGATTAATCCGATAAATGAGTAATATATCAAGCAACTTGTATTGGGATAGCTGGTATCGGAATAAAACTTTTTCTTCTACAAAAATCCTCCCATTTTCGAAAATAATTGAAATACTTTGCCATGGTATTATCGCTTCTGCACATTAACATATATTTACACATGTTGTCACATAAGTGAGAATCAGAATCCGGATCGCCTCCACTTTGCCTATATGACTGCAGTATGGTAGATTTTAATCTTTAACCTAATAAAGCAGAACTGAGAATTAAAGCATGTCAAGCAAAACTTAATCTAAATGCCGCTAACTCAAATTCGAGCGGTTTTCCAAACACCCCATTCTTACCCCTACCTTGTATGGTACAAAAACGACCCAAATAAAAAGGTTTTGATATTGTACTTGATTTTGCATGTAGTAAAGGCCAATGAGGTGCTGAAAACCAACATGGCACAACTAATGTGCCGTTAACCGTATCATTTTTTACCTTTGACAAAACTTTGCAAATCAAACGAGGAGGTGGCACAAGCCAATTATTCTCATGTGACCACACAAAACTAAATGCATCTACCCCTCTTGTACCCGTACACCACCAACGAGAAGTAAAATTTTTGCACTTCGTATTATAATCAGTTGCAAATCTGTCAAAAGAATGCGGACCCCAAAATTTGTATAAGATGTTGAATACCAAAGGGGATATTTGCCAATCATCGCTATCACAACAGCGACTTAAAAAATCAGAATGAATATTCAAATTTCTAGAAACCCAAAACGTATTCATACTAATATTATTTTTCTCACATTCTGAGTGAATATCAAGAGCAATTTTATGCAAATCAACTTTCTTACTACCAACTTTTAAAATATGTTTGACATTTCTGTTATCAGAAAACCACTTTATGGTTTGCCCTTCCAGGCATGAACTGAGAGAGTTTAAAACTCGACTCACCGCAACTAGCTCTCTCCATGTAGAGCTCTTTGTTGCCTCAGAGGGCGACCAACTGCCCAGCACCTCTGAACCACAGTGATCTCCGATATATCCACCGTAACCGGTATCTGAAGCATCACTGTATACAACAAAAGTGTTAACATCATCAGGAATTAAAGACTTGCCATTCAATTTCACGGCGTTTTCTCGCCAGAACACCAACTCATCAAAAGCACTTTTGTCAATTAAAACTGGGGCATCCCAACTAGCCCTTGTTTGCAAAGAAACGAAATATCGACCTAGTTCTTAAACGCACTATAGTACCAAATGCAATTTGCATAGAAATAATTTGACCCGCTACCGCGGCGAGTGTTCGAGTGGCGATACACACCTGTGAATGACACACTTGATTGATCAAATGATCCAGTGAGTTTAACAAAACGAATCACTCTATCGTGACATATTTGTACTCTACCTGCATTCATATCCCAGCAGCACCCTAACCAGGAGATAGTTTGAGTAGGTTGCCATGTACACTTATCTTCAGCAATGAGAAAACCCAGGTTCAGTAAATCAGACTTTATCCGCTCACTAAGGGCAGTTGCTTCAGCAAGAGTACTTGCCCCTACCAAGCCGTCATCCAGATACATGATTACCTTGAAATCGTTATCTCTCCAATACTTAATAACAGACCTTGTAACCTTAGTAAATATATGTGCAGCGCTACTTACCCCGAAAAGCAACACGTTGAAAACAAAGTATCTTTTATGACCACAAAATTTCCAGGAAAATCCTAGATACTGCCTATGCTTTTCATCAATTTCTATATGATGATAAGCAGACTTGAGATCAAATGAAAATAACCAATCTCCCTGCTCGAAAATGTGACGAGCAATAGAACCATCTTCTAATCTAAACTTGAATTTGAACAAAGATTTATGTGTCTACAATCTAAAACAAGTCTAGCCTTACCTGATCTGTTAAAAGCAACAGTAAGCGGATTCACCACTGTAGGGACATCATTCATCTCAGAGACACAGGCATTATCTAACGGTTTTTAATCTCTCTTTTAACAACAGCGGGATTATCAATAGCAGATCTATTATTATTTAAAACTACAGGTTGTGGTAAATGAAAAAATGGTAACATATATCCTGAACGAATAACATTCAAAACATAATTATGTACACCTAATGATATCCATTGACTTAAATGATTTCTAAGTCTACCTACAGGACTTTCATTTGAAACATTAGTCCGACATTCATTCAATGCAAAATTCGCAATACTTATCTTTTGTAATGCAGCATTTTTCGCAGCCTGACACTCCTTTCTCCAGTGACCAGGTACTCCACAGGAGAAACAAACCCCAGGTTTAGGTGTATCGGGAACTTTATACGCCTGTTTGTCTGACTGTTGTTGCACTTGAGTAGAATAGGGAGCCCATCTGTTCATTTTACGAGTTCTTTGAGAACGCTCCTCCTTAGCAAGTTTTTGGCATCTAGCCTCTGCTTTATGGATACGCTTCTCGTCATCGCTGTCCGATGCTAGTTGATGAGATTCGTACTGCTCCACAATTTTCCAACCATGTTTAGAGGAATGGGCTAATTTTATTAACTTTTGACAATGTGTAAGTAAATCCATACCTTCGGCTAATTTAGCACGTGTGCAATCAAGCGAAGACGAAGAGACAGGTTGAGTCCCCAGAGCCGTGTTTGCTGCATGTAACTTATCGAACACTTGCACGTTGTGCTGGTATTGTTGTTCATTACATTTTCGTTTGAACTGAAAATTAGATTTATTCGCTAAACCTTCAATTTTGGCTAAATGCACAGAGTTCAGCTCTTTCTGTTGCTCGGAAAACCTCGCCTCAAAATTTGACAGCCTAGCAGTAATTAAAGTGTCTAGCTGCTGCAAAAGATTATTTTGCGTCGTGTTTGTATCGCTGGCATCGCTTTGCATAGCTCTAAAACCATCAGGTTTACTTTCGAAAGACCGCGACATGTTGAAAACCGGCTAAGCATGTAAGACAACTTAACTGCACGAAGATCGGGCCTAGAATGACTTTTACTTTACTGTCACATGATTCCCAGGTACTCATGTCACGTGAGTACGATACACGAAACACACCTTGTATATTTCGAAACTATCAGAAAAATGATTCCCGCTTTACTACGAAACTCGGGAATATTTTAATATACATATCTCACGCCTAAATGGTTTGATTGACTTTAACTGACACACGCAGCCCCCCCCCCGTTAAATCGCCACTGTAGATTTAAAATATAGTAAACGCAAAGTCGATAAGAGCGTGGAAAAAAGATAAGATTTCTAATCCTATGTATAATACGCAGTCAAAAACTGAGAAGACAAATTAGCTAACAAAAAGTGCGTATTATATTCAGGGACGTATATATACGTCCCTGTTATATTCGAGTATTTACGGGGATGCCAAGTTGATCTAAAACTGCCCTTGCTCTGAGCATTTGCTGTGGATTTGATGTGTACAAAGACAGAGAAGACATGGTGAATCCATATTTGTAATTAGGAGGGGTTGTAATCTGATGAGGGAGTTCCTGAGGATACATAAATGTCAAGAGGAAACAATTCAAATGTCATATAACATAAACTACATATTATCTACAAAATAAAGTTTTCAATTTCTAATTTACTCTACGCAGTGTCATAATTGCGATTTTAACGATTATATCTGAAACAAATTATAAATATTTAACGCGTCGAATTTTTGAAATGAAAAACTTCTGTACGACATGTCTTTGTAGATATGTAAAGCACTATATTTTCTCATGAATAATATTTTTGTGCAATTTGATGGCAAGATATATCAACAAATAGTTGGGATTTCTATGGGTACTAACTGAGCGCCTCTGATAGCAGATTTATTTCTTTATTGTTATGAGAGGGATTTTATGGTTTCTATTCAAAAATCAAAACGTTTCAACCTCATTGACAAATTTAATAATACTTGCAGATATCTGGATGATACACCGATGTTTTGGACTTTCATAAACGAAATTTACAAATTACTACTAAACTTTTAACTCAGGGTTACAGGAATCACAAGCTAAGAAAAACATTCGGCAAATTCTTCACATCTTATTCAGAACTTCTATCTAAATTTGGAAATATTTCTTTTCAACACTAGGTATCCAATGGAATTTCCCATCCTAATTTTTACGGTGACCTCGTATATAAACTAAGGAAAATAAAAGGCTCCGGTAACGTTATTTTATCATTTAATAGAATAGTCAAACGTTTTCTAAATAGACAATATGACATTGAGATCATCAAAAAGACTATAGGTCTTGTATTTGGCCCCTCTACAGCCTTATGCAGACTTTTACTTGAACATTGCACGCTGACTAACAGGGCGGTGGGGACTATATGACGGGCCTTGTCCAAACCTCTTTCAGAGGAGACATGGTCCTGAACCTCGTCCCCTCTGACTGTTAATCGGGACTCCTACAGGTCTAGGGTCTTAGCTCGCTTTCAGACTGGCAGAGCACGGTTTATCATGTGAATGTCGCATATATTTTTATATCATTATGTGTTTTACAATACCTTACGTGTTTATATTTTTATGACCTCTCAATATGCGATACCTGTTGACCCTTGTTCTTTACATGGAGGATTATTTATAAATTTTTAAATGTACGTCCTTCGATTGTTCTGCTGTTACGGAGAGTGAAAAGATGGGCCCGTAAACCGGTTAACCACACCATTTGTTTGGCTTTTGTCAAATTAAATGACCGTCCTAAGTCGGTATCGTAATTGCACTTTAATCAAATATTTTTGTAATGTGTTATATGTGCTAGTATATTATTTATATTCATGTATTGTATAGCTCCATGGTGACTTCTGCCACATAGCTGAGCCAGTAACTCCTCTTTTTTCCTCTCTCTATATGCAAATTGGGAAAACGCAGGCTGCAAATGCAGGTCACGTTAACACCTAGTTCTGGTGAAGCTAACGTAGAATGTTTACAATACGGTAAGGAATAAATTTAACTTATACAGTCTGTTTTCCCAATTTTTTCAGCATACATCCTCAAAAGCATGTTGTTATTAAGATTGGCTAGGGCCGTCAGAGTGGCCCGAAGATGTGCGATCAGTGCGTAGTAATAAACGACTGAATGAAAACATAAGTTACATACCACTTAGTCTCAAAAATAATCATCGTGTTTCTTACTTTCCATACATTTTCCTAAATAATTTGATGAATATGTAGTTCTTAACATACAAATATAAAATATCAATTTTTCATAAATATGTGCATATTTAATGCACATCACCATGGACTTATTTCCTAAGTGTAGGAATGCATAAGCAAAGCGGTCAATCCCAAGAATTCAATATGGCGGCGCCCAGAACGCCGATGATAACAGAGTAACACTTCGTGTCACAAAAATCAGAGAAATAAATTTTCACTTTCCTTTCATAAGTAGCAACATTCCATCATCACCCGCATACGGCGTATTCATATCTCAGTTAATACGTTATTCCAGAGCATGTTCAAATTACAATGACTTTGTTCTGAGAGCTAGGCGACTTTCAGTTAAGCTGCTCAACCAGGGTTATATATGTGCTAGACTAGCAACGTCACTGAGGAAGTTCTACGGTCGTTACGAGACTCTTATTACTCCATATGATATCTCGTTATCCAGACTTTTAAATGATATTCTGGACTGAGGCCGATTCCGATCATTTTACACAGATGTGACACCTTCTATACTAGGAGATTACCTACTTTGGCTTCTCCATATATAAATACATATGGAATTTACACGATTTGACTCTTTCTACGGGGTATATGTGACGGGTGTTGCTAGCAAGCAGTAGATGCTCACTCTCCCCGGGTACCTGATCTCACTCCATCACATTTTCCACTTGTTTTTCATTTTCACTGATTTTGTATATCCTCTAGTTTCATGATTTTTAGACTTATGGTTTGGATTTATCCATCATCTTTACATTTGTATTCCACTTCTTTCCAATGACATTTATTACAATAAAGAAACAACGTTGTGGACATTTGACGACCGAGGGTGACGAGGCCAATATTGTGAATTACGTATTTTCTTAGACTTTTGGTATAATCAGACGTCACCCCCATTAATTGTTGTAGTGGTTTTCACTACGTATATAGATGTTCATAGTCATGAAGAACTACAATGGATTCTTGATACTTGAAGTGAATGGGATGCAAACTGAGTTAAGCAAGTTATTTCAACCCCCGCATCTTATATGGAAATGACAAGTTGAGGCTATACATTTGACCAGGTAACATCAAAGTGAGTTCTGCAGAAAAGAAAAAAAAAGAGAGAGAACGACAGAACACAGTATAGTCATGGTTATATTCAATGGAATTTTTACAAACCACACTCTCGTGTTTTTCTTTGCTGAATTTGTATATTCATTAAATTAAGATTATTCTTTATATTCCTCTACCCCTGATATCGTTTTGCACGGTTGTGGGGAAGGTTATGGTTTTTATTGACGTCCATATTAGTGTAGTCAATCAGAGTTTTTACAGTAACTCTGTTTTCCAGTGTTTACTCGGTCCTGTTACCGTATGTTCTCACAATCATTTATTTTAATATCATGACAGATTTCCTGTATTTTCTGGAAAACATTATTTTTCTCTTAGATAAGATTTATTCAATATTGTTCATGATTAATTCATTTTTCATATAAACAAAAACGTTTATATTGTCTAGACTGACGTCTTAAACAGTATTACTGTATCATAAACATATAGTTGATAAATATTTGTGAATTACAATGATTAGCTATACTAATTTCCCAATAACAATTTTAACCGCTACATAACTCACACGTTTTCTAGAGAAAATTCAGCAAATAAATTCTATCTGGTATTTGTGCCATGATGAAGTTATTGTGCTCTGTGGTTGTGAAACTCGCGACACAGTACCACGGTGGACACCCTGATATCAGAATCAGAAAAAAAAACACAAATATCCGGGAGGGTTTTGGTATATAGCACCCGTGATTATACAATAATACGGAGGTGAAACCAATGTCTGTCTGTCTGTCTGTCTGTATGTATGTATGTACAAATATCCGGGAGGATTTTGGTATATAGCACCCATGATTATACAATAATACGGAGGTGAAACCAATGCATGTATGTATGTATTTATGTATGTATGTATGTATGTATGTATGTATGTATGTATGTATGTATGAAATAATCACAAGTCATTTCTCAGTTCAGGCAGTTAACAATTACGCATTCGTATGTAAGGCATACTATATTAAATGTCTTATAGAAGAACTTGGTCTTCATTCAACGCCTGGTAATTCAACTTATACAGTTACAAATCCGTCTCCTTCAGAGGTATTGAATAATCACAAGTCATTTCTCAGTTCATTCGGTATTACTACAAATGAATCTGATCTCGAGCTACTATACCTTTTTTGGATTCCCAAGATGCATAAAACTCCATATAAGCATCGATTTATAGCTGGATCTTCCAAGTGTTCCACCAAGCCTCTTTCTATGTTTCTCACCAAAATTCTGACAGAAATCAAATATGGTCTGCAGAAATACTGTCTACTGCTTATTTAAGAAGCGGAATCAATCAGATGTGGATCCTAAAGAATTCCAAGCAACTTCTAAAGCACTTAAAATCTCCTATTTTCAATAATGTCACTAGCATCAAATCTTTTGACTTTTCGACTCTTTATACAACCATTCCTCATCAAAAACTAAAGAACAGAATTACATCAATTATTCAAAACGCCTTCTTTAGCAAAAAAGGAATTCGCAGATATAAAGATTTTGTTTTAGGCCACAACGACACATATTTTGCAAAGGAACAGTCTGATTCCAGCAGCTAGTATACAGAAAAAGAGATTATCCAAATGTTAGAATTTCTTATAGATAATATTTTTGTGATATTTGGTGGGAAAGTGTTCCAACAGATTGTTGTCATTTCTATGGGTACTAATTGTGCGCCTCCTCTGACCGACATATTTTTGTACTCATACGAAGCGGAACTAAAGGCAATAAACAATAAACATCTCGGTTCAACTTTACATACAGATACATCGATGATCAAATCAAAGGTGGTCAAATCTTAAGCGTGATTAGTTTTTACCTTCGCAGGCAAACAAAATATTAAAAGTTCGTCCTATTTAGTTAACTCACAATTCGTAATCAAGATGCATCGCTATCTAGTGCCAATTAAAAACATAACATGCCCGATCCATTAATGGAAAAAAAAAACAGAAAAAAAGGGATTCAATGAAAAATGTGAACAATTATCTCGACAAAACACTTACAACTAGCTCCCCAAAGCGAAAACGTTGGGATTATAACTGTTATTCGCCTGAAATGCGTGCTGCAATCGGCAAAAGTGCTTTTGAAAATGGTGTTGTATGGACCGCTAAAAGGTTTTCAAAATCACTGGACAAAAATTTTAACGAGGGCACAGTGACATCTATAAAAAAAACAAAGTGTTCCGCCGGTACACCCGAAATCCCGGCAATTAAACTTGTGTCCCGGACTATACGGTTGTCACGTGATCACAAGACCGTAAAAAAAACAAAACTCGACAGCCGCTTCCTTAATTTACCTGAGAGTGTATCAATCGTCGGTGTTTTGATAGTAATCAATTATGGTAATAATGAAATAAGAAGCCAAGTAATTAACTGATTAACATACTTTTCACAGGTACAATGATAAGGTCATAATAAGAGGGACTTATATAACATATGTGTTATATACGTCCCTGATAATACCGTACATGCAAAATACAGGCGATGAAAAAATCTACCCTTACGGAATTAATGAACTTTTAAATAAACGTTTTAATTAGTGCTGCTTTAACTATCTTAGAAAAAAATGTACATTTACCTTTAATAAAGTTTCATTATAACAGTCATTTAAGGATTATCCGACAATTAAGTCTTATATACCTCCAGGCTAAAAGTCGATACAGCGAGAATGAGTGTGCGTGCGTGTCTTTTAAGCGATCTATTTGGTATTTAAATTCACTGAGACAAACTTTCGCGGTACGAAACTGACCGCGAAAGTAGCGAAAGTTAATACACAGGGAATGATTCTACGTATACAGTATACGCTATGCAAGGGCATGCTCTAAATACGAAAATTTCGTGCTGACAGCGAGGCTTCTTGCCACGAAACTACTCTCACAAGGATATATTGAGGATCGTTTGAAATTGTCGCTGAAGAAGTTCTATATAGGGATCTATTGCAATTTCAGATTCCTCTTTCAAGAATGTTTACCGATATTTTGGGACCTGACTATACATAATAACCATCTTAACTTTTTGACTATACTTGATTTGACATAATACGTATATACATGTATATACAGATATTTGTTCACAGCGTTTCCGACACCGGAATTTCAGGCAGGCAACATTTCTTGCCTTGAATGGGAAATTTGACCTCGTGTTCCTGTCTCCTTCCAATGTTCATGCGTGTATATTTACGTAATTACCTCCTCGATTTGAAATGATGTTACAGGACTTTTGTAGCGGGTGTTGCATGCAACCAGGGGACGCATACTCCTCCCGGGCACCTGGTCTCACCTCAGTTTTATTGGCGTTCGCATTTGTCTGAATATGACACCAAACACGATATTGTCCCATTTATTCCATGGACTATGAGATATGGCTTACCCTTCGGTACTTCTTCGTTTTTCACTTTCAAGCTTTGACTCAGGATTACAGAAACTTATAAAGACGTTTGGAAAATTTTAAATTGATATTATTTATATCTTTCATTTGAATTCGGAAAGCTTAATTTTCGGCAATATATGTCTCGAAATCCTTCATTCCATTTTCCACGGAGATTTAATATACAAAGTAAGGAGGATAAAATGTTCCAATAATTCCATCTCAACGGGTTCTGAAAGAAGTAAAACCCATCTGACATCGACAAAATGACTCTTACTTCATTACAAAGGCTATAGGTCTAGTATTAAACCCCTCTACAGTCTTATCCAGACATTTGTTTGAGTGTTGCACTCTGACTAGCAGGGTCATTTGAACTAGAACAGACCTTGTCATAACTTTTTCAGAGGAGATTATTTGGAACCTCTAAACTTCTGACTGGTAGTCGGAGATCCTACAGATCAGTGATCTTAGTTCACTCTCAGACGGGCAGGGGTAGTTGGCTCATAATATTTTGATACAAAAATCTTACGGTGTTTATATTTTATGACGTCTCAGCTAAAACTTTTTATCCTTGTTCTCTATATGGAGGATTATTCAAAAATGTTAAAAGGTCTGCGTTATTTCATTGCATTGTATTTGTAGTGAATCGGCAGATGGGCCTGTTAAAGGGTTACCACACCTATGGTAGGATGAATGTCACTTCAATTGACCGTCCCAACTCTAAATATTTAATAAAACAAGAAACTTGGTCTACTTAGCTCGGAATTTACCGTAAATTAAGCGTATTAATGTTAAAATCTAAATTTTATTTCATTGTTGTATTTAAGATTATCAGAAACGTTTATGTGGTAGTACTATTGCATTACTGTCATGTATATTTGTGGTGTCTTTCAGTACTTAATCTTCTATGCTCTGCATGTATTTGACCACTTCCCTCATACAGCTAGGTGAGATGTCTTTTCATTCTTTTACTGAATTTTGCAAATAAAATCTATATCTATAAAGGTATTAAAATAAAAGTGTCGACATCTAAAAAATAAAAATGTAGGTGACGTTGTTGATAAGTTGACAGTTTTGGATACGTTATTAGATGAGGAGAATTCAGCAATGTCATCTGGTTTGGTTTTGTAATGACAGCTTGGACCTTATTGTTCAAATTGAAAACATTTCTTTATAGCCAAACAATGAGTGCATAACCTCACAATCTACAATGAAAATCAAATTACTGAAGGTCGAACATAAATAAACAATCGTAGATAGAAAAGATGGCTCAGGCATGTGTCCTTTTTTTTATTGTACTATTCAGTACGGTCGTAATATAGCATTTAATACATTCCCTTCTTATTAGATATACATGTATATAGTTTAACTCGGTTAGATTCAAACAATGAAAACTACTACAATATATGTGAGTTACACCA
Source organism: Pteria penguin (assembly GCA_035048485.1). NCBI lineage: Eukaryota > Metazoa > Mollusca > Bivalvia > Pterioida > Pteriidae > Pteria > Pteria penguin. Next base: position 61,923,341 of record CM068583.1, read on the forward strand.
CATCTCACAGCTCTTTTTCATTATCACTGAAATTAACAACTATCATTGTTAAAGAAAGGAAAACATCTGACTCATCTGTATGAGGAAAACATGGCCAGAAACATGCCCAGAAAACAACAATAGCGCAAAAAATGCCTGGAATACAACAATAGTACACAGATTACGCCGACAATACAACATTAGCACACAAAAACATGCCGAGAATACAACAAAACAAACCAAACAAAATGCAGAGAATACAACAATAGTACACAAACATACAGAGAATACAACAATAGAACACACATATATGATGAGAATATAACAATAGCACACAAAAATATCCCTCGAATACAACACAAACACAAACATGCTCAGAATACAACAACAGCACATAAAACGTGACGAGAATACCACAAAAGCACACAACAACATGCCGAGAATACACCAACAGCACACAAAAACATGCCGAGAATACAAAAAAGCACACAAAAACACATCTCAGAAATATTCCACTGCAAAGCATCTATGGTACCAACGATAACTTTAAATGACAATTGCCGCTCAATTGTTGTGGTTTAGTACAAATACTGTATGTTTAATCAGTAAACATTTAAACCATACATACATGTATATATAATGTTGTAACAAACTGTGAATCTCATTAAAACAAGACTATAAATAAAACAAATCAAATAACTGAATAATTACTTTACTGGTTTGTTTCATTGTGACTGTATTTTTCTTTTCTGAATACAAATGAGGTCAAAGAACAGTACTTAACGAGAGTCGTGACTGGCTGATGTGGTGTAGGGGAGAGGGGCTACTATTTCAATGTATCAGGAGCTGTGATCGGATGAAATTATTTTATCAATTTATAAATATTGATTCTGTTGTAAAATCAGGAATTTTATCTTATTTCGCTAATGTAAAAAATTTATGACCTAAAAAGGGGTCGTTGTTTACATTTGAGGTTTGGCCAATTTTTTGGGATGACCTCCATCCAGCATGTTTTTCTCTAAATTTAGGTGGATAACCTATGGTAAACTGTTAAGATTCTGATAGAGGGCGGTCTGACAAACATTTTGATGTATGGATTTTATATAGCTTAAATGTAGGATGTTGTGTAAATCTTGCTGGAAGTTTGGTAATTTAACATGGGACCCTTTGGGAAATAGAATTACTATGCTTTAACCTTGAAGGATCAGAATCGGTCTATCACAAGGGGAACAGTTTTTATCCATTTCTTGTATGTGTGTGTTTAAGATTTCTTGGTACCTTGTTGGTCTGATCTATAAACATGGATTATAATTTTTTTATTTTTAAGATACTCCTTTTCAAGGAGTATCTTACTGTTATCGTGTTCAAAGTTCAAAGGTCAGATTTACGTCGACCCAATTACAACCTTTGAAGAAATAGTACGATGTCTGTGTCAATGTTCGTCTATTTCAGCGAGGACAGCTGTGATGATTTAATCGATTCAGTATAAGAGTCAATAGTGTGAATTCTTTTAGAAAACGTCCCCTCCCCCGCCAAGGCGAAAGCGACGGTGTATGAATTTATGTTCATCAGTCTTTTTGCACGATCAACATTCATATAATAATAAAGATAAAACATTTCAAACTGCAAATGTATAACGGTGTGCTTTATAACTGATTTTTAAATCGTACTTTCTTTTACCTGAACTAGGGTCAAATCGAGTTGTCTTGGGACTACTTTACAGTTTTCATTGTAGTCCGAGAATCTCTGCCCTTCTCTCATTTTTGATATCGACGGTTTGTGGGAGAGGGTCAGAGACACTTTCTTCATCAAAAGTTGGAATTTCCACAAACCGCCGATATCAAAAGTGGAAAGGGCAGAGAATCTCGGACTATTTTCATTGCAATACATGTGGGAAAGATTATAACCCAGCATGTAGCGTTCACTTAAAATAAACAAATCGGTAAAAAAAAATTAAAAACGCCTAATTGGAAAAAATGGACACTCCATGCAGTGGCGGATCCAGGATTTCAGAAAAAGGGGGCCCACATGTGTAATAGCCAAACTACTCGTCCATTTTTGGTGTCAAATCTGGAATTTTACTGGTAAATATGTGGCGGAATGGGGGGACGCCCCCCCCCCCATCACTGCCATTGAATCACATGATTGATTAACCTTATGAGCAGGTTTCTCTGTGTACTACCTTATTTTCATTCATTTGTAATAACATAACTCATTTCAATCAACTTCATACAAAATGAGGTCGAGATGTCGTTAGTGTGATACATTTAGATCTCTACTCACAACAAGATGTGAGTAGGAGTATCTTTCGTGACCTCAGGTCCTTTGATTAAATATATTTTCTTTAATTGTTATGCCGTTGTAGTGAATGGGAAGGTGGACCCGTAATCCAGTTAACCACACCAACTGAGTAAACAGTTTTTTTTTCAATTGACCGTCCGTGCAAAAACTGCATTACAATCGATTTTTTGTGATGCCTTTGTGTCATTATCGTGTGCTCTTTTGTCTGTAATGACTTTTTTCATACGGCTGAGTCAAATGTCTTTCTGATTTCTTGTAGCTGAAACATAAGAATATTCCTTTAGCAATGCACTTAGCACTGCATGTAAATCTCCATCAGAAATATAAATGAAAGGATAAAAGTATCTGACACAACCGTATGACAGAAGTCATTACGGAAATGCATTGTGAATATTGTAATGAGTAAAAAAAAAAAACACACACACACACACACATATGAACGTCACAAAAACTTTCGATGAAAGTGCATTTGCGATACCAACTTCTGTCTGTCAATTGTTATGACAGTAGTCAACCAATTGATGTGGTTAGCCGATTTATGGTTTCACCTTCCCACTCACCACAAAAAAAGAAATAAAGAAAAGATACACATTTAAAAATATAAACACATGGTAATGCAAAATAAGACCTATATATATATATATATATATATATATATATATATATATATATATATATATATATATATATATATATATATATATATATATATATATATATATATATATACCTTAAGACCACGTCTCCATAAGTTTGTAGGCTGTGGAAGGGCCCAATACAAGACTTTTTGTCTACAGGTCATATTGTCAATAACGATGGCGTTTCACCTTTTTTGGAACTCGACAAGATAAAATTATCCGAACCTTGAACCTCCCAAGTTTGTACAAAAGAAATTCGGATGATACATTCCATTGGATACATATAGTTGAAAGTAACATTTCCGAATTTTGAAAAAAAAAAATGTTCTGAATAAGACCTAAAACAATTCTACAGGTTTTTTCAAGTTTATGATACTTGCAACCCTGACCTTAAAATCAAAGAACACCTGAGCATAACTGAATCCCCAAAAGGAGTGAAATCCTTCTTCCGGGGAGAGTCAGCATCTCCTCCTTGTTAGAAACATAAATCACGCAAGCTCAGAAGAAATTGTCGAATGAGGTAAATACCAAGTATAATGTCAAATTAGGTGTTGGAAATGATTAGAATAGGTCAGAAAATCATTCAACATTCTTGCGTTGTCATATTGTAAGGACCTCGTGTCGGATATGCACATCCTCAGTGAAATTGTTATTGTTTGGAACTTACATATACCTGGCTGAGCAGTTTATCTGAAAATCGCTATCCCCTCAGTACTAAGTTATTGTAAGTTGAACTGGCTTTGGTGTAACGCAGTAACTGAGAAATGAATACGCCATAGACAGGCGACAATGGGATAATGTTACTCAAAGCGATGTTTGTGGTGCTGAAATTGAAATTGTCACGTTTCTCACTTTGTGGAGTGTTCAGATGATCACATATGTCGAAAGAAAACGTGATAATTATCCAGATAAGAAGTAGAATTGTTGCTTTTGTGGTCTCCTTAACTACTACTTCAATTGGATAGATAAAGTTAAGGTAATCCTTTAATGTAGGATCATTAATTGTAGTTTCTTTTTTAGAGAGCAACCGTTGCGTAAATTCAGTTTCGTATACCCAAAGAATATTTTAGTGAGATGTGGGGCACAGTAGGTGTTCATTGATATGCCGACAACTTGTGAAAACAAAACTCTTTCTCCAAACATTACAAATATGTTATCGATCAGAAACTTTAAGAGCACAGCTCGATGAAAACTGTTTCAGTCTACCTATTTTATGATCAGATTTCTTCTGGACAAAATTACCTTTATTATGGTTTCTAACAATAAATTTGAATTTTCGGTTGCCATTTACATTAGTAAAAGCCTGCCTTTTACTTTTTGATTTGGATTGTGTGAAGTGTCGAGAGATCAGTGAATTTTTATTGAAACTTGTAGACATTCCAAATTCTAACGATTCTTTTGAATGTAAAGATGATGGATAAATCCAAACCATAAGTCTGAATATCATGAAATCAGAGGACATACAAAATCAGTGAAAATGAAAAACAAGTGGAAAATAACAAATTATGTCTACTTGAGCATATGTGAACCCCTGTGATGGAGTGAGATCAGGTTCCCGGGGAGAGTGAGCATCTACTGCTTGCTAGCAACACCCGTCACATATACCCCGTAGAAAGAGTCAAATCGTGTAAATTCCATATGTATTTATATATGGAGAAGTCAAAGTAGGTAACCTTCTAGTATAGAAGGTGTCAAATCTGTGTAAAATGATCGGAATCGGTCTCAGTCCAGAATATCGTTTAAAAGTCTGGAAACGAGATATCATATGGAGTAATAAGAGTCTCGTAACGACCGTAGAACTTCCTCGGTGACGTTGCTAGTCTAGCACATATATAACCATGGTTGAGCAGCTTAACTGAAAGTCGCCTAGCCCTCAGAACAACGTCATTGTAATTTGAACATGCTCTGGAATAACGTATTAACTGAGATATGAATACGCCGTATGCGGGCGATGATGGAATGTTGCTACTTATGAAAGGAAAGTTTGTGATAGCGAAATTGAAATCGTCACGTTTGTCATAGAGTTAGGTGTTCAATTGACCATTAATGTCGAAAGACAACATAATATCTAAATACGAAGTAGAATTACTACTTTCTGTGGTTTCTGTGACCTCCAGTTCACTTTGATAGATGATGCTAAGGTAATCCGCGAATGAAGGATTATTAATTGAAAGCAAGTCATCTATATATCTGTAAGTAAAATTGAAGCCAAGAGCCAATTGTTTTTTCCTTGCGAAAGCAAAGACTGAATGAATTCAGTGTCGTATGAGTAAAGGAATATGTCAGCCAGAAGCGGAGCACAGTTAGTGCCCATTGGAATGCCGACAATTTGTTAAAAAACCTTTCCTCCAAACACCACAATAATGTTATCGATAAGAAAGTTCAACATCTGGATGACAGCTTTTTCAGTGTATTTATTTTTGGAATCAGAATTTTCCCTAACAAAGTAAGTTTTATCATGGCCTATAACTATATATTTGAATTTGCGGCTTCCGTTTTACTAGTAAATGCATTTTGGATAATTTCCGCTGATCTGTCTTTTAATTTCTGATGAGTTGTGTAAAGAGTCAAAAAGTCAAAAGACTTGATGGAGTGAATTTTAGTAAAACTTTTTGATTTTAGATGTTCTAACAACTCTTTTGAATTTTAAGGATCCACATCTGATTAATTCCACTTCTGAAATATACTGTTTCGCAATATCTATGAAGGCCAGATTTAATTTCTGATAATATTTTTGTGAGTAGTATCGATACAGATTTTGTGGAACACTTCGAGGAACCAGCAATAAAGCGTTGTTTGTAAGGATTTTTGTGCATTTTTGGAATGCAGTACAAATATGGAAGTTCTAAATTTACTTTATTTGTGTCAATACCAAAAGTATTGAGGACAGATTTATGATTCCAAAGTACATTACTTCCGAAACCGAAAAGTTCGTGAGACTATAAGTAGGATTTCCTGGAGCTGAATTTAATCCTAATTCTTTCGATAGGCTGTCAAAGTAATATTTCTTACAACTAAATGTATAATTATTAGATGCTTTATCTGCTGGTGTAATGATATAATGTTCTTGGAGGAATGTAAGTTCTCTGACAACATCAGGATCTTTAAAAATACATTCGAATCTGGTTTTTACAGAGCCTTGTAATTTTTTTAATTTTTGATCTTAGCAGTACTGCAATAGATTTTATCCATTCCGAAAGTTTAGGATTCCGAATGTTTAGGATATACATTTGAATACACCATCTCTAGAGTACAGTTTTTCTCAGCATTTTTGAGGGCCAGATTTAATTCATGATAGAATTTCCGTTACTAAATTCGGCACATTTAATTGAACACTTAAAGGAACCAGCAATAAAACTTTACTTGTAGGGATTTATGTACTTATTAGGAACGATATATTTAATCTTGTCAGTCACTTTAGAAATAGACAAAATTGTAGGAGCATATATGTTGTGTTTCCTGGGGCAGAATCTAATTCCCATTCTTTCACTAGACCGTAATATTTCTCATAGGTAAACGTAAAATTAATCGAAGCATGATCTGTTAATGAAATGATATATGACGCTTTGGGGAAAAGTAAGTTCATTCATTGACGTCATTCATCACGTCAATCTTTGAAAACAAAATAGGGCGTCAGTTCTAGTCAATTACTCTGAGTGTGTGGCAGGTGATTTTCGCGGAAAATTGACGTTGTGTGGATAAAATTTCTGCAGGATATGTAGAGATTTGAGAGTATACTCTCAAATCTCTACATATCCTGTAGACATACTATATTGACATACCCCCATTCTATCGGTAAATCTATGTACATGTCGCAAAAATGTCTACTCGTATCGCCAGTACTCGTCAGGCAGCGATGAGAATTTTAAAATTCGTGCTAGTTTTAGGGTTATATGTACATAGGAAATAAAGTTCTTCTCGTTTTGATTTGTTTTATTACCATTCAAGTTTTTATTACAATTCAGGTTGGCTACCAAATTTTAATAACCTTTTCTCATTTCAATCAGTTTTCGAATAATGTATTTAATAATGCCTAGAATTCAAGTACTATTTAAAATTTCTGGCCATATTGTTCAATATCTGAAGCGTTCATAACTAGGAAACCTCAGGAAAAAGAGTTCTTCTCGTCTTGATTTGTTTTATTACAATTCAAGTCTTTATAACAATTCAGATCGGCTACCAAATTGTAATAACTTTTTTGCATTGCAACCAGAATTGTAATAAATTTATTACAATTAAGTTTTTAATAGAATATTTGAAACTGTTACAGCTATTTAATCCTCTGAAAATATATCCTTCTCATCTTAACTTGTTCTGTTGCAATTCAGGCCTTTATTACAGTTCAGTTAAGTTCATTTATTTCTTTATGCCATATGGCACATCAGACATAATACAATTATACAAATAATGAAATACAAGGTGAACATAATACACACACATATTTATATACACATATAAACACACACAGAGATATAAATATATATATACACATAAATGAAACAGAACATACATACTGTAACATAAATACTGTAACATACATACTGTAACATAGATACTGTAACATACATACTGTAACATACATACTGTAACAGACATACTGTAACATACATACTGTAACATAAATACTGTAACAGGCATACTGTAACATACATACTGTAACAGACATACTGTAACATACATACAGTAACATACATACTGTAACATACATACTGTAACAGACATACTGTAACAGACATACTGTAACACACATACTGTAACATACATACTGTAACATACATACTGTAACATACATACTGTAACAGACATACTGTAACATACATACTGTAACATACATACTGTAACAGGCATACTGTAACATACATACTGTAACACACATACTGTAACATACATACTGTAACAGACATACTGTAACATACATACTGTAACATACATACTGTAACATACATACTGTAACATACATACTGTAACATACATACTGTAACATAGATACTGTAACATACATACTGTAACAGGCATACTGTAACATACATACTGTAACAGACATACTGTAACATACATACAGTAACATACATACTGTAACATACATACTGTAACAGACATACTGTAACAGACATACTGTAACACACATACTGTAACATACATACTGTAACATACATACTGTAACAGACATACTGTAACATACATACTGTAACATACATACTGTAACAGGCATACTGTAACATACATACTGTAACAGACATACTGTAACATACATACTGTAACAGACATACTGTAACATACATACTGTAACATACATACTGTAACATACATACTGTAACATACATACTGTAACATAGGGTGACTGCGTGAAAGTACTCTTAAGAGAATCTAACTGAGCTAAATTCTAAATATAGATATAAAAATATAAAGGGGTGTGGATCAATTTATAAACTATCTTTTATTTTTTCTGCCAGAAATAAAAATTTACCTCAGTGGTGCAATTCTTTCAAATTATGTACACTTAATAACTGTATGAGTTTAAAAACGCTAGGTCGTTTAAAATAGAACTTTTTGATATATAAATTCCGTATTTCATAATATCTTGGACATTTCAAAATGAAATGAAATTCATCCCCTATATCCTTTAACTCACATAACGTACAAATTCGATTGCACCTTAATTCATTTTGTATCTACCGGATTCTATGTTAAGATTGTGCGAGGATAGTCTGAATTTAGTAATAGATTTCCTACAATTCAGGTTGACTACCCAATTATAATAACTTTTTCGCACTTCAATCAGTTTTCGAATAATTTATTTCAATTCTTGTTTAGAATTCAAGTACTATTTAAAATTTCTGGCCAATATCTAATCATATCAATGACTATGAAACCTCAGTAAATAGAGTTCTTCTTGTTTTGATTTGTTTTATTACAATTCAAGTTTTTATTACAATTCAGGTTGGCTACCAAATTATAATAACCTTTTCTCATTTCGATCAGTTTTCGAATAATGTATTTAATAATGCTTAGAATTCAAGTACTATTTAAAACTTCTGGCCATATTGCTCAATATCTGAAGCGTTCATAACTAGGAAACCTCGGGAAAAAGAGTTCTTCTCGTCTTGATTTGTTTTATTACAATTCAAGTCTTTATAACAATTCAGATCGGCTACCAAATTGTAATAACTTTTTTGCATTGACACCAGAATTGTAATAAATTTATTACAATTAAGTTTTTAATAGAATATTTGAAACTGTTACAGCTATTTAATCCTCTGAAAATATATCCTTCTCATCTTAACTTGTTCTGTTGCAATTCAGGCCTTTATTACAGTTCAGTTAAGTTCATTTATTTCTTTATGCCATATGGCACATCAGACATAATACAATTATACAAATAATGAAATACAAGGTGAACATAATACACACACATATTTATATACACATATAAACACACACAGAGATATAAATATATACATACACATAAATGCAACAGAACATACATACTGTAACATACATACTGTAACAGACATACTGTAACATACATACTGTAACATACATACTGTAACAGACATACTGTAACATACATACTGTAACAGACATACTGCAACAGACATACTGTAACATACATACTGTAACACACATACTGTAACATACATACTGTAACAGACATACTGTAACATACATACTGTAACATACATACTGTAACATACATACTGTTACATACATACTGTAACATAGGGTGACTGCGTGAAAGTACTCTTAAGAGAATCTAACTGAGCTAAATTCTAAATATAGATATAAAAATATAAAGGGGTGTGGATCAATTTATAAACTATCTTTTCTTATTTTTTCTGCCAGAAATAAAAATTTACCTCAGTGGTGCAATTCTTTCATTCATTCATTCATTTTTTATTTCCTCTTTGTCAGAGATTAGTACGTATCATGACATATACATAAACATATTTACAAACAGTTTACATCAAACAAAGAATACATTTTATATACAACTGAAAAGAAAAGGAAAGGAACAATACATAGTAACAGACATAGTTACCAAGATACGTGTACATGTACATGCACACACATGTACATATATACCGTGTGATTTTTAATGCATATATATATAAGTATACTAGTATACGTCAGTTAAAATGCACATGACGTCGTAAAGTATTATTCTGAAATGAGGAACCAGATGTCTATCTAAGTGAAACTTTAAAGGATGACAATGCGGAGGAATAGCGACCAGGGGCAGATTCAAGTAACTTATAGTTACAGTATCTAAAGTTGTTGTAGGTAACAAAATCGAGGGATGTGTTTACAGGTTTCCCAAGAATGATAAGAAATAACTCGCTTTTAGAAAGTGAAAGAAGTTCTGTGTATAATTCAGTACTGAAGTTTTCTCTTATATTGCACCACCAAGTGCGTCGGATGTCACAGGTAACAGAGCATACGCAGCAAGCATGTTCATGTACGTCAGAGTACTGCGCATGACAGAAAGGACATACAGACGAATTTTTTTCGGGCTGGCTGGCATAGGATATTTGTACAACGTTTTGCGGTAATTATATCAGTATAGGACAACCGATTAAACCAAATTTCATATGGTTGGTATCGACTCGATGAAAAGATATCGATAAATCTCTCAAAATCAGGGTCAGTAGACATACGCAAGGTCCGAAGATTGTGTTGAACATTATACACAGCTTCTTTCACTTTATGTTTCCATAATAATTTGTTTGGGAAAGGGTGTCCATTAGAAAAACAAAACAAGTAATCCTCTAAGTTGTATTTATGTAAAATACGGTGGATATCTGGTATAAATCCATTTCTCACAGTGAGTGGATCTTCTAGGAAGGCATATAGCCGAGTGAGGAATATCTGCTTAGTAAGTTTGATATTCTCCAACGAGCACAAGCGTCCAAGGAAAAGGAGTTTACTGATGTCAATTTCTGCCTCAATTGGCAGGAGCCTAAATAAGATTTCGCACATGTCAGATCGCGTTGGTTTTGGTAGGTTCATTGCATGCTTGCAAATGAAGTGTTGTAAAACATTTAAGCGCCGCAGGTCAGTGCTCGTGAGATTATTCCACAGTTCACACCCGTAAGTTATGGAAGGGACGACAACCTTTTTATAGAGACTGGACACTGTCAGTGGAATTTGGTAAGCAATACCGCTGTCAGATAAGGCAAAGTACGATTTACGTCCCTTATCACATGCTTTCATAACTTTATCAGCACAGTTCAGCTTATTGTTAACAACAATACCGAGATGAGTACATGATGTAACGACTGGAATAATGTCTTCTCCTATAGTCCAAGAAAAAGTGGCAAGTTTACAAGCGCCTTTAGCTTTAATTGGTACAACGCATGATTTATTGGCGTTGAAATGGAAGTGCTAGCGAAGGGAGTATTCATGCGCAACGCGGAGCATGGATTGTAACGCTTTAGGGGACGTGGCTACACAGGAGATGTCGTCTGCCAATGTTGGACAGCAACTTTGGACATGAAAAATACCTGTATTATGGCAAGAGTTAGACAATTCGCATAACAAGTGATCTATGAATACCAGATACAAAAAAGTTGAGAGTACCCCTCCTTGTCTCACGCCCTGGTTAACTTCGAACCATCTAGATTTGGTTTGATTGACTACAATGGCGCTTTTCGTATCAGTATGACAGTCATCTATTATGGACCATAGTTTACCTTTGATACCAATTTGATTAAGTTTGACCAAAAGGCCTTCGCGCCATACAGTATCAAAGGCTTTTCTGCTATCTAGGAAGCCTACGTACATATTGCATTTTTGTTCTAGGTTATGGAAGATAGTCTCATGTAGATTGAACGAGGCAGTGATACAACCTAATTTTGATTGGAAGCCTTGTTGTTGTTCGGAAGGAAAGTTAATATCGATGTCATGAAGACTATTTATTCGAGTGAGAATGATTTTTTCCAAAAGTTTGAAAAAACATGGGAGTAAGGCTATGGGTCTATAGCTGTCAAGAGATGTCTTTAACTTGCCCCCACCCTTAAAGATGGGAAAAATTAGGCCCTGTTTCCATTTGGCGGGAACTTTTCCTATTTCCACAATAGCGTTGAACAAACAAGTTAATTCAAATGTTAGAGCTTCGTCACCATATATGATATGTTCATTACTCACTAGATCTGCACCAGGAGCTTTGCGAAGTTTTAGAGATTTGACTGCCGATTTTACTTCCTGGACAGTGACTGGACCCCCCGGTAAGGGGCTGACATCTAATAGAGCATCACTTTTAGTGGCTCGGTATGTGGATTCTATAGAAGCTAAAAATGAATTGTCAAATTTGCAGTCATCTAAGGGTGAATATAACTTTTCATAAAAGCTAGCGAAAGCTTCGGCAACCTCTGATGGAGTAAAACGTACGTGACCGGAGGGGTCGTGTATTTCAGGGTAAACCCTTGATGCTCTAGGTTTTTTACCTTTAATGAGTTTCCAAAATAAGCGTATATCGCATTCCGCGGCACTATCAATGTCTTCGTTAGCTTTCTGAGGATATTTTTCATTAGCCAAGCGAAGGGTGTTACGGAAGTGACGTTTTGCGGTTTTATAGTCTGAGTATGACAAGTTATGCATTCCGCGTGGTCGTCCTTCGTTAATCCATGCTCTGCGCTTTTCGCGTTCTAGTTTATGAGCCTGTTTAACTTCGGGGGTCCAATCCGGACGAGTATGTGGGTTAAAACCGTTTTGAGGTATTCTCGCGTCTCTAGCAGAGTCTTTTACGGTTAATGCCAGTGTGTCGACATAAAATGTGATATCATGAATTGAAGATAACGTGTATTCCTTTAAGGTAGAGAGTCTATCTGTTAAAAGGGTACTGTATAGGTTTAGAGCATCTAGAGACGCTTTATGCCATGCTGGTAGTTTGTTACAGCATTCGGATAGTTGCTGGAATTTACTATTAATGATAATAGATATGGCAACAGGTAAATGATCTGAAGTGTTAGAGATAGCGCCTTCTTTAAGAACATGGTACTCTTGAATATTGTTTAATAATGACCTGCTAAATACAATATAGTCTAACATGGATTGATTTGTCAGGAAGCTGTATTCAGACCCTTTTATCTCAAAGCTTGTGCCAGGTATACATAAGTTACAACTGTTTAAAAAGTTGGTAAACATCTTTGATTTTCTTGCGTTAGTTTTGTAAATGTCATTTGGTAGACAACTACTATTAAAGTCGCCAGCAATGATGACATTACCAAGCTTAGAGTAATGGTAGTACAAACTTTCTAGCATATGAATTTCATCAAGGTATGACGTATGTATCAATATTACTTTCAGCAGGTAGATAAACACCAAATAAGAATACAGGTAAATCGTCCTGAGAAACTTGTATCTTAACACCACAAATTCGTGTGGAATTGAAACAATCAATATCAATAACTGAATATTGTAAAGTTTTTCTACACATAATGGAAACCCCTCCTTTTCCACAGAATCTAGGAACAGTTTGTTGGGGGTCGAGAACAGGGTCTATACAAGTGAAACTAAAATAGTCATTATGAAGAGAGTTCATGTATGAGAAAGATTCAGCTCTTAGCTTGTGCTCTGTTATCACGGCAATATCATATTTGTATGTATCAAGCATTTCTACTAAAGGCAGGGATGATGAAATGATTCCCCTTACAATCCGTGTCATTATTGAAAGAAAAGACATGTTAATAATAAGTACAATAGTACTGAAATAACTCATAATGAAATAGGTAGTGGTCCGTAACAGTGAGCAATGCACTGTAACGTGACAGTAGCTTAGTAACAATCATCAGCTTCGTCATCCCAACGATCATACTGGTTATCGTCCCTTTCTCTATCACGTCGTGCACATATATCACCCCATTCACGCTCACTATACCACCGACGGCACTGCACTTTGTTCGGCCAGAAATACGGAGACTCGATAATTCTAGCATCTTCTGGGTCCACATTTATTTTAGCAGAGAGACCACGGCAGGGCGATCTGGGTTTGAACAGAATCAGATGCGATACACGAACACCTTTTCCTTCTAAGTATTGAAGAATTCCCTCGCGAGTAGATTCAGGACCAATTCCAGATAGATAGAAACGTGCATTTCTTTTGTATGTAACGCCAACAAAAGTGTCGGACTTTGGTACAGTATTATTAGATGTAGTTATTGATGACTTGATTTGACGTTCGTGGTCCTTGGATTGGCTGTATGGTTGTTTTATTGGGGAGTGTGATTCGAATTCCGATACATCGACGACGTCAGTAGGTTCCTTTGCGGTCCAGTTAGTATGCGTAGACTTAGACATAGGTTGCTCTGCTGAGCACAGTTCACTGGTCAGTGTATTACTGGGTGGGTTGATTTCGTGCATGATGGATTTACTGACTTACCTACATGGCTCGGGGGAAACCACTGATGCGTATGATTTTTGAACATTTAAGTCAGAAATTTGTCTCTGTAGGTTAGCCGTCACTTTAGATAAGCGTTTAATTTCTGCATTAATTTGAGAGTTACATGCCTCGTACACATTATAATCAAGCCCTTCCAAACAATTAAGATGAGTGGCTGCTAGCTTCTGGAAGGCGTCACAATTTGTAGCTTTCGAATACAACTCTGATTTGAGTCTGTCAAACTCGACCTTCATCTGTTTTATTTCACTTTGTAAGTTAAGAATTTCCACATTAAGAATCGTGATAGTTTTCTCATTATTGGCGTTGACAGATTCGAGGTCAGTCACTCGTTTTAGTAAAACTTGGATAGAAGTACGAATTTCAAGTGTTGACGTTTTCGGGTTGGGGGGATCGGTGACGGATTTGCTTTTTGATTTATCAAAAATTTCGTCAATGTTACCTTTCTCGCCATTAATAAAGGCTTGTAACAAGTAGCAGTCTTTGGCAAATTTCTCTGTACTACTGCTTGTTTTAGTGCTTTTACGTGTAGTTAGATTGCCTTTCGGACAGTCCTCTAGTGCTTTAGCCCTGGAACATAGCGTGTTCCTGTACCACTGCACAAATTGTGCATCATGACTTGTTAATTGCAAAAGTTTCTGGACATACAGGTCTTGCGGCAAATTCATAAGTTCATAGTCTAGTTTAGAGATGTCATTTTGCTGAAGTACAAAGCTACAATCTTGAAGTTTCTGGGTACTTTGTGGTAATTCAAGAATCGAGTCGTTAGCAATGGCGTCTAAGTTAGACATACTAAGAGATCTACTCACGGTTGAGGGATACAATGAAACAAAATCTTCATTTTGCGTTCCATACGCACAGTTTAGAGATTCAGCGATACTATATCCAGTGGACAGGTTTAAGTCACTATCAGTGGAGCACACATTACTGCTAGAATTTCTTCCATAGTGGTCGTTATACTGTTCTTTTGTAGGAGCCGGAGTGACGTGACCATCGACAGTGTCAGCCATTTATGAACACTTAATAACTGTATGAGTTTAAAAACGCTAGGTCGTTTAAAATAGAACTTTTTGATATATAAATTCCGTATTTCATAATATCTTGGACATTTCAAAATGAAATGAAATTCATCCCCTATATCCTTTAACTCACATAACGTACAAATTCGATTGCGCCTTAATTCATTTTGTATCTACCGGATTCTATGTTAAGATTGTGCGAGGATAGTCTGAATTTAGTAATAGATTTCCTACAATTCAGGTTGACTACCCAATTATAATAACTTTTTCGCACTTCAATCAGTTTTCGAATAATTTATTTCAATCCTTGTTTAGAATTCAAGTACTATTTAAAATTTCTGGCCAATATCTAATCATATCAATGACTATGAAACCTCAGTAAATAGAGTTCTTCTCGTTTTGATTTGTTTTATTACAATTCAAGTTTTTATTACAATTCAGGTTGGCTATCAAATTGTAATTTTTTTTTTTACAATTCAGGTTGCAACACTGCCATCCTAAGTACGCATGTGTCAGCTGGCATGAAAGTCTCACAAACTGTTTGAAAAAAAGAAATAACAAGTAGCGCAAAACAAATGATATGTTTTATACTGAATTGAAACCAAAGACATAGTGCAATCTAATCAAAATCAGATCTTTTCATATCGCTATGATACTCTCCGCTAGAAATCAAATCTTTTCATATCGCTTTCTAGCGGAGAGAATCGTAGCGGTATGAAAAGATCTGATTTAAATTAGATTGGACATAGTGTGTCATATGTAACCTGCTGTATTTTTATCAATTGATATAAAATAAAATACATATAGTAAAATAATATTTGGAATTTGAAGTCACTTAACATATCGGATAGAGTAAAGCAACTTCGTTTGAACTATATGTATAAGATATTCCATGGAATAGCCCCATCAGTATATGTATAAAACAGAAATGTTAGCATTCAAAACACTTTCTCAGGTCATTTTAACTTTGTAGTGCAATTTTCAAAAGCGGTAGAGTCATAATCTTTTAAATATTGTACAGCTATTAAGGACTGGAATGCTCTCCCCGAAGAAATAAGAGATGCTAAAAGTCAATTCCTTTTTTAAAAGACAGGTCAACGGTTACCTCCTCAAAAACATGAAAAAATGACGCGAAAGTGATTTCATTTTTATTGATTCTCACATTAATGTGTATTTTATCATATATTACATGGCGTGACATCATATCCAATATAGCACTTTATGTTAGTGACTGACATTTTATTAGTGCCTAGTCAGTGCTATACTAGGACTAGTTATTACTATATTTCTAAATCCGCCAATGATGTACACAACTTTATACATATAAAACAGATAATAGAGATGGATATCCATCAGTGCTCTATGACTCTAGTTAATATTACATGTATATCAAATACTCAAGTGCTCTCATTTTTTCCTCAATACCTTTCACTATCATTTTCTGTGGACCCCAATGGAAACAAGAGCAACGCCAAGTGTGGAATCCCCAGGCACGCAGCAAAATCACAAACAGTTTGCCAATGTTGACCTTAACCTTTGACCCCGTGACCCGATATCAAGAGAGTTCTTCATTTCACCATCAACAAATAACATGAAATTTGAAAGTGATCGGGCAAAAACTGTAGTGTGTATTGTGGCCACAAATTGGAGAGTCACGGACTCACGCACATTCGCACGCACACGTGTGCGTCACTACCCACCCACTCACTCATCCAACCACACACGAACGGCCGCATTACTATATCCCCGCCAATGCTGTTGCGAGGGGATAATAAACCTTTATAGGCTTTATTGGGTTATCCAAGATAGAGGGGGGTTTTTTTTTTTTGGTATTAGCGTGCATATTTTAATAAACTATGAAATTTGTGTACATTGTTATTCAGTTGTGATAATTTCCGTAATTAATTTGAAAATTGTGACTAATTTATTTCTGTGATTAATTTAATTTGGTATACTTTGTGATTATTTGGATTTATGTGATTCAAACCACGCGATATTGTTTTAATAAGTTGTATCACAATGCTTTTTATCTGAATAAACATTATCATTATTAATTAAGATCCGGCTACAATTTCATTCTTCTACATGTTCCAAGTTTTTCTCAGCTCAGTTGCATATATATATTTTCTGTGGTTATGCATATTTCAATCGGCGACGAGTTTTGTGAATCTGAAATTCAAAATTAGTCGCTAAAGGTATATATCTCCCTGTAACTAGAAGGCACAAATGCGCATAACACATGCTCTTTAAGTGGAGATTTTTACTGACGAGTTGTATGAAAGCTACATGCCCAGCGAAATAAACAAAATAGTAGCTATCCTTGTTATTGATCGATATCGTAGATCTAATTCCTCTGTTCTAATATTTGTAAGTAGAAATATTAAAATAAAAAGTTAAATGAGAAATCTGGTGAAACATTTTTATAATTTCAATAGACATAACGATAACTTTGATGTGTTAAAAGTAAAACTGAAAACACAAACACTCTATATATACTGCAAATTTTCGGCCTCACGGATTTTATCAAGCAATGCAAGACATACAGATTTTATGTAAAGCTGTGCAAAATCTATGTCTATTTTTCAAAAATCTCTGTTCTGATATTTTAAAGTAGAAATATTGAAATGAAAAGTTAAATGTGAAATGAGAAATTAAATGTTAAACTCATACTCATAGGTCTACATGGATTTTACATAGCTTTATATTTGTCATCTCCTGTATTACTTGATAAAGGTCGTGAGGCCGAAAATTTGCAGAATAGAGTGTTTGTGTTCTTTTACTTTTAATGTATCGGACTTCCTTTGGAGGACTACTTATAATCTTTAATAAAGGTGTGAGTACATTGGCAAAAAAAAAAAAAAAAAAAAAAAAAGGAAAGGAAATGTCATTTGCGCATGCGTAGGATGCACCCACGTGTCTCAATTAACCAATCGATGTATTTCGGTCATCATCGCCGCCAAGCTCGTATTGCTGGAAAAATAAGCATAACGGTGTTGTTTGTTTTGTGAGAAAAGTTCGAGTCTTTAGTCGCTTTGCGACCATGCATGAGTTAACGAGTTTTTGAATTATAACCCAGTCGATTTTAAGTTCAGTTAAAGGACGAAAGAGCTCAATATCGAGTTAAATGTTACTCGATTGTTGTTCCGAATTCTCAATGGACGCCATTTTGTCATTGGGATTTATCATCTGAATCGAATTCGGGAAACTCATCTACAGGTCCTATGTCGCAGCTGGAGGAAAACGATTGACAACACAAAAACTTCATTGTTTCTAGAATTCAGCCGATCCTTTGGATATGGCTAATTCTAACACTACACTAGCCAGTTTATGGGTTGATGATGGTAAATAAATCGAAAGTTACTTCCCTTGCTTGAAGAATGTGCTTAATAGTTCAGCTTAAAGAAAATAAGAAATATATGATTGGAAATAGCTATGTCAGTTTATGGAGACTTGTGTGAAAACATTTTATCAAGAAAGATTCTATTTCAAACATATTTGTAAATTTTAGACTTGTGACTTATGGTTAGGCTATGCTTTACAAAGTTGAATTGGTCAAAAGGGGGTGACTTGATTAAGTTATCAATATCAAAAATGCTAATAGTTATAAAAAGCTTCATCGCAGATTATCTGCTTTTGATCTATTTCTTAGATTTTCACTATATGCAATTGTCAAGCAGTATCAGTAGGTGTTGTTCTCCAAATACTCTTATAAACTATTCCATATTATTTGTAAGAGGTAGGGTGAAAAATTGTGGCCAGACCCAGGAAACGAACCCAGAACTTTCCGTTATGATGGCTATCTGGGCCGATATCAGTCTGTCACATTTCTCCCCTGCCAGAGGTTTCCAACTTTGGAAACTGAACACACAACAACCCAAAGAATGTAACCCTTACAGTGCACAATCAAGCATGCATCTAATGAGGGCTGGCCATGGCACCAAATCTGTAACAGGGCATCCGTATGTCTGATTAAGAAGTTAACAAAATAAGTGTCTCAAAGTTTACAAGTGGGACAGCCATTACTCTTTTATCAGTGATGTAAACAGGATGAATTATTGTATATTTCAATTTTGTTGTCATAGGGAGTATTTGTCCCTTTAGGACAGCTCTGGTTTATACTCTTTTACTTTGGTCTTGTAATTGGTTATCGATATGATTCATCATTAGACAACTAATAACAAGATCCAGTCTTTTTAACCGACAGGTTACAAAAAACTTTTGATGCCTGTATACATTAGGGTCACAAGTGTTGAAATTCCTGTGGCCTTGAAAGAATTCCTATCCTCAAGGAATTATAGAGATATTTTGTTTATCATTTTATGTAAAATTTGAATACATGTTTTACACATTTACAATCGTATTTACTAGCAAAGTCCTGTAAAATTGATACAGCACTTAAAGTTGTTGTGTTGTTTACAATACAGCCTGACTTGCACCAAGCGTTTTAATCAGACTCATCAGGTATATATAAATGGAAATAGTGATATTATGCTGAATTGGGAGAAAAGACCTTTAGTTTTTATTAATATTTTGCGTGAGTGAAGGAGATGGAACAATACCGCTAAGATATGCAAGTCTCTTTCTGGACAAGACAAAATAAAAGAGAAAGAGAAATTGAATATATTTGATGCATGAATACACCTTTTGAACACCATGTTTTTGTTTTTTTTTTGTTTTTTGTTTTTTTTTTTTTGATAAAAGGTATTAATACTAATTTTTGGGCGACTAAATTTTAATTTGGGCCCCTAGAAATGTATGGTTCAATAACCCACATGGCTACTAAAAGTTTCAAGTTAGTTTCAAACTCTGTTGATTGTTACCTGCAGACATCATGCAATTTATCACTTAGGTAGAAATAGTTTTTAACAGCTCACACACTTAAGATCATAAGCCAACAGGGTTGTGGTTAACAGTTGAAATTTCATGGGTCATGTGGGCCCCTAACTTTTAAAAGTTTACGGGCCCACAGTGTGATCCAGGGGCCCACATGTTATACTGATGAAAGAATAAAAAAAAGATGTTTTTTCATTGTTTATTGTAACATTTAATATTCAAATTCAATTTCCAGCTCTCTTATTCTTTCATACACAGTCTCTTCACTCACTTTCATTCTCATTCTCACTTTCATGATTCTGACTTTCAATAATCAATCTTTCTTCCTCACTTTCTAATGACTGTCCTACATTTTGTTCAACTGCCTCTACCTCTATAATCTCATCTGACTGTGCCTCTCTCACCTCTTTCTCAATTGGCTCAACTTCACCATCTACACTGACTGACTTTTTCGACACCCCTTCAATAAATGGCCACATCGTACGCGTTTACCTTCGCTTTTGCACAGTCACGGTCTAGGTCATTGACATGCTTAAATAAGAGTGTTTATTAAACCTACGCTTTACACACAGCACAAATAATCATGGTTAATAAAGCGTTTTATTGAAATCAAAAGTGCATCATAAAATACGACTAAAACGTGATCATGTTCCGGAAAATTTTACACTCGTCGTGTGGGCGAGCGGATCTTTAATTTTAAATCGCCCACAACAATTTTTACTCGCATTGGCGGGTGGGCGGGTGGTTATCCACAACCCTGGCTAAGCTGTTGATGCACAGGTCGTTACGGTCCAGTAATCAGGTGTGTGTCGATCAGTTAATCATTTAAGGTTAGATCACAGTTATTATCCGAACTAATAGGAAGCCATTGTCGAGATTAAAAGGATCTAACACCATATTCTGGTAGGGACAAAGGAATCTCAATCCGAGTGACATGCCTATTGATATCCATGATGAGGTTTCCCCCTTTTCAGTGTTTGTAACTTGTCGGCAGTCAAAGAAGGACTCAGACCAGCATCCTATGCAAGAAAAATAAGTCCCTGTTCAAGTAAATTTTTATTGACAAGATTTTCTGTTAATAGTTAGCTCATTCAGCAAAAATTCAAAGTGTACATGTATATTTTTATAACAATGGTCATGCTGCACACACAAAGATTTTAGAAGTAGTTCGTCATCTTCCAGTTTAAGCCACGACCACAGGGTGAGATAAAATGTTTTCGTGGAAAAAATGAAGGTTTTCCTGTTTGAAATGTGAGAAAAACCAGGTAAATTTCGATAAGGAGACTGACATAGGCGATGTTTAGATGCCTGAGCTTAATTTAATCAGATTATTAAGGGAAAAAGTTTGGACCGAAGGTTGACGTCAAGATAAGCCAGATTGTCAAGATATCTGATGTCAAGATATCGAAGTTTCCCTGTATATGTTAAGAGAATAAATCAAGCGAAAATAATTCATATACATTATCACTCAATCCGAAAGTCACTGGACAGCCAAATTTTCGGGTAAGATTAGAGTCGGGGAAATTGAAAAAAACTTCGGAATCCAAACCAGATTGAAATTATTGCAGAGAATGTCACTCAAGTCTGTTTATGAAAGTCCTACTGTTTACTGGAATGCAATCAACTATAAATGCCTATTTAATATTAATTTCTGATGCAGTAATCCATATTCTTACAGTATACATGCAGGTTTTTGTTTCAGTACAATACCTTTAGGTCTGATTTCAGTTTTCAAGCATGTAGTAAATGTTAATAGTATTTGTGTGATTGTTTAATTTTTGTGTCACCTGCGAAGCTCAACGGCACATAGGGGTCACTTTGTCTGTCTGTCTGGTAGTCACACTTTCACATCATTGGGTATATCTTTGTTTTTTGAATGGCAAGTGATAAGGCTTTGATATATCACGTGTATTTCTTGTGACAAGGCCTTTTTGTTGACACTAGAATTTTTGACGTAACCTTGAACTTGCAATTTGACCTCTTTGGAATATTAACATTGGTCACGATTTTCAATGATAGGGCTTTCACATTACACATGTGTATTCCTTATGACGATATCTTTCTGTAGAAACATTTTTTTTTTACCTTGTTACCTTGACCATGGCCATAATTTTTGAATGGCAAGTGAAAGGACATTGATTTTTCATACACATATTCATCACCGGTATGACAAGGTCTTGTGACCAGCCACCTTGACCTCGAAGATTAATTTACTTTTAGGATTTCCAGTAGTCACTCTTTTCTATACAGTAACAGATAACGTTTTTATACGCTCGTCATAGACAAGGCGCATTATGTTATGGCATTGTCTGTCGGAAACTTGACATATAACTATATTACAATGAGGGTAGGTACCAGTTCGCATTTTGGCATGATTGACTTGGTTTTGCCAGAGTTATGGCCCTTAAACATAGAAAATTTCAAGGATTTTACAGTTTTCCAGATTTTTTATTCAGTCTTTCAAGATACTAGATTGAAACTCGGCATATAACTTTATATCAATGCCAGCGTGTAAATACCAGGTTCAATTTGCATTTCCGTATGATTGACTTGGATTTGCCAGTTATGGCCCTTGAACTTAGAAAAATTTAAGGATTTTACAGTTTTCGGGACTCTTTCCTGCAGTCTTTCCAGGTATTGGATTGAAATTTGGCATATAAGGCACCATTCATTTGATACATTGTATTCTAGGATGAGCCTGGGTTTTTGTCCCGTTAGGGATGCTTTAGTTTTTGAGTCGGCTTCGGTGAAGCCGCACTCATTGCAATCACTTTCTTTTCAGGGGTTATAACTTTCACTACCAATATAGAGCTTACTACGCCGCTGAAAAATAAAGTGCAGAAAAATGACCGATGTTGTCTTAAAAATTCTTGATCAGCACAATGTACCTTTAGCTCAGTTAATTTAAGCTAAACATAAACTAGTTTCAGTAACTTGAAAAAGGAGTTGCAATAATGTTTTCAAATTTCGCGTAATAATATGTAGTTGTGACTACTTTACGATGTGTTTACCACCGACACCGTCGGATGTACTCGATTGTGTAATTCTCCGGACAAAGCATTTGTCTTGATCTTGTATCGCTTGTTTTTATCGAGATATTTCAATTAAAGTTTTCTCCAATATGTTCTGGAACTTTAGTTCTTTTTCACATATATGACAAATTTAAAGATCGATCTTCCCGCATTTCCTCTGATAATGAAAATGCAATATAAATGTTTAGGTAACTGTTGTATGTTTCTAAATATAAATGATGTTAAAACATAAGAGAATCGTGAATAAGATGGTTATTTAATGCCCCACTTAAAGGAATGTCGTTCCTTGGCTCGGTTTCGACTCATGACAACAATGCAGTAAAACTTGTTGCCATGAAGTTGTCGATTGCACGTTCATTTCGGATACAAGCAATTGCAAACTCTTTGCCGTAAGATAGTATGAAGAGAGCAAATTTTATTAGCATTTTGTACATAGGTATAATGACGATGTAGTTGCAACAAAGACCTAATTTTTGCCCCCCTTCCCCCATTTTCCTGAAATCCTGAATCCGCCACTAAAATGGTAAAATGATTACATACTTAAAATCAGCAAAGCCGACTCTCAGGACTTTTGAGTCCTTTGATTTCTGTACTGTAAACTTGAATTTTTGATGTGGAAGATAAAAAGGGGAGGGATGTTAAAATCTTCTCTTGGTCATAACTTGTTACTGGCTTTATGTATTTCAATAATACTACACAAGATTGTTGCCTTGGGCCAAAGCACAGTCTACACGAAAGTTTATATTTTTCACAGGACAATCTGTCTGGTGAGTTTTGACTACTTACCAGTCCACACCAAGTTTTACCAGACCAGTTTTTTTAAGCTAAATAAAGCAAAAGCACCAATAATCTTTCTCTTTTAAGGCCTAAAATAGAATTAAGTTTGTTTCCCCAAACCCGACCGACCCGCGAAAATCGGCCCGACTCGAATAATTTTTTTGCGATTTTTTACAAAGAATTATTTTTCCGGATTTTCGGTACAACCGTTACCAGTTTGTAGTTTTATGATTGAAAGTCATATGAGCGCTTTTTTGAACGCGATTTATATGAAGCGTCAAATTGATACGGAGCAGATACAAACCAAAATGGCGTCGTCAGACGCTGGTGCTTAATATGCAAAGTTCGCTGTTTTTTGCGCATCTGTCGAGATTTATGAGGGTGACAAGTTTGTCAAGAATGTTATTAAAAGTAAACTTAAACAATTCAAACGTTCATATACATGGGAGGACGTGTTAAACGCATTAATAACGGATACTTTCCTTACGGACGAAAAAAATGCAGCACTTGACTGTGCAGTCTGCAGAGGTCATGTTGTCGAGTTCGTCAACATTTCAGGGATCGTCTTCTCTATCCCCAGAGCCGTGGGACGTCATACAAACGGCATTAGAGTTTGACAAATCCTTAAAATACGTAAGGTTTAAAGGTGTGATTCCAGAAAGAGCTGCTACAGAGTTTGCGTATTATGCAAGCTCCCATGGAAGACAGGATGTGTGTGCCCACTGCGCAACACATAGTGCGGAAAGAGACAGAGACCTTCAAACCAAATACAAAATTGTTTTGCTGTTTGTAACGACTGTAAACAAATTCATGAGATACCTAAACGTACACCTATAAAATAAGGTCCGGAATGTTTCAGTGTGAGATGACAGAAAGTGTTAGAAATAAACAAGTTCAAGAAAAGAATTTTTTATATCTATTCTTGCTACAGGCCCTTATTTCTGCTGGCAAACTAAGCATGAATCAGTTTTGTCTGTAGCCGTTCTGGTAGTCAGAAAAAAAAATTATTTACCTACCTACCTACCCAACCCTTGGAGGGCCGGGTCGCGTAGGGGAAACAAACATATTTTTAAGGTTGGCCTAATTCATGCATTAGTTTATATCAGTATTGCATGAATTTAGTGCGTGGATGGGGTTTAATTAGCCTTAACTGCATCTGTGAATCTTCATGGTCAGCTACATGTATGGCCGAAGTTTTTATATTGAAAGACCCACTAATGAACTTATTTTGGCCATGAGTTGTGGGCTTCCTTTTTTAGTATTTGATACAAACTTTGCATTTCATATCACCATCTTCGTATAGCAGCCAGTCCTTTCCCACTTGACATTTATTATTTAAAACATTGTCTTGTTTTTCGGACACTACAGATTGAGTTTGGATTCTACGTTTTGTGCCTTGTTTAACTGCCTTTCCCAGGATCGTCTCCTCAACAGATTTAAGTTTAAAGTACATTGCTTGACCTCTGAAGTCAATGGGACGAATTGATTGAGAACATTACTTTACAGCACTTAAAGTAGTGGAAGAAAGTGTCAAATCGGGCAGTTTAAGTTTATTTTGTAAATTATAGATGTTTTGAGTCAACAGTTTGTAAGATTCATCAAGCTTTTCCATGGCTGAAATTTTTTCACTGGACAATGTGTACGATTTCCGGGTTTTTTTTCATTGTGCCGACTCTTCCTTCAGTGGCGAAATCTGGTGGTCAGGTGACATTGGGAATCTCTGAAATCATGTGTAATCTCAAGTCCTGAATGATCTGGGAGGGGAATCCTCCACATTTTAAAATTTCTGTGTACAAGAATGCATGTATTATTTTATTATGTGTTCAGTTGAGCAATATAGGCCCACTTGGGCCTGTTGTTTTTATAAAATCTTAAATTTGAGTGGAATTGTTTGTCCATAGGCACATGATTTGAACTATTTTCTTTAAGATTCATGAAATCTAAAGAATTTCAAGTAAACAAGTCATAGAGAAAACTGATATATACTCGATACTAAAAACATATTTGTATTTCGATTTGTAATAATTAAAATTCTGTAACTGAAACATTAATATTTGTCTGTAGTCATATGCTTTTTATGGTAATATTTAAGAATTTCAAAGCGTAATTGAAAAAACTTGGAATCTGTCTATTATGAAAATGTTGAATTACTAGAAATGGAGTACATGCATCTTTATTTCTCAGTTCAGCAAATTATCAGGAAAACCTCAATTTTCAACACACTGTATTTATGGAATCAAAAGAAAGTACAGCAGCAAAACTTTAAAATGGAAGTTCCTTATAAAATTGTTACACTTCTAACTGTAATGACTGGAGTTTCTAGTACTAAACACTTTAATTTGTAGAGTAGTCTTGCATCATTTTGTACATAATGATATTATTATTGTGATTACAGCTCAGATGAGCCCTGTAAAGATTATCCCAGCTACAACTCGTTCAGCAACTAATACTGGCAAGGAGGATTACACCAAGCTCTTCAAAGATGCATCAGGACAGGAGGTAACATTTGGCTCGAGTAACTTTACATTTGCATTATAATTTATCTTTTCATTTAATCTTGAATGAGTTTTATTATAATCCCAGCTTCCATGTTCCTGGCCGCGTCTATGTTGGGTTAAGTAGTTTAGAGTATTTCAATATTGAAGAAGTATAGGTGCTACATGTACATCAAATGATACATCTGACCTACATTTTTCTGCTTGAGTGATTACAGTTTTCTGCTTGAGTGACTTGGATAAGTAGTTTGGGTAATCTAAGATTGAAGAAGGTATAGGTGCTTTCAATTACCAGACTTGTACCACAAGTTCATCTTTGGATGCTGACTTAAGCACATGCATCCTATGATGCATCTGACCTACATTTTGTGCATAAGTGACTTGGTTAAGTAGATTGAGGTAATTCAGTAGTGGAGAAAGTATAGGTTCTATGATAGAGTTAGCAAACTTGCAAAATAGAATCATCTTGCTGACTTAAGTGCATACATCCTATGTTGCACAGTGATCGAGAAATTTGTCAAAAAAAATCCACTTACCAACAAGTAATTGAGAAACAGAAATCCACTGACCCAGGGTAAAAATGTACTTACCCAAAGTAAAAAGGCACATTTAAAACTTACAATGTGTAATGCCGAGAAAAGTATAAAATCGGTAAATTTTGTGTATTATGTACGTCATTGACTACGGAAGAGTTCTACGCATTGATCTGTAATTTTAAGGACTGGAACCATACACCTCCCTCACGATAATTATTCTGATATGGCAGTAGCGATACGACGATTTTTGATATGAAACAATATATACTAAAGTTGTAGAAAAACGCCTGATCCAACTTTTTACCACGCCCATTATGTAGTTTCATAGAAATGTCATTAAGACAAATACATTAACTTGTTCAAGTCAGCGGACATCCATCCTTTTTTATAGGATCAAGGTACATATAGTTCATGTATTGTATTCCAAAAAAGAAACAGAAACTTGTAGACCACATTTCATTTGCACGATTACTAGTAAATCATTGATTAGATCTAAATTTAAATCATTACATGATACAGTACAGTCCAGGTGGAACTTAATTTGCCCACTGGTCACAGTGGGTATTTTTAGAGTGGGCATCAAAAATGTTAGTGTTTTATCTAAAGCAAAATAGCATGGCGCCGCGCCATGCCCTTTTTATGCGGCACCATGCCCTTTTTTCTGAGCACCATGCCCTTATTTACCCTAGGTAATTATTTTACAAAACTAAAGAAGATCAATCTTCTTTCATGTAATATGAAACCCTCAAAAAGATCCTTATTTACAGGGCCAGTATATTACGAATATCGCTTCGGACATGCCCTCTTTAGAATTTGGTAACACTTTCCGTACAACATTACGTAATGGTATAAGTCAGCAGTCGTAATCTGCGTACTGCACTGCCTGCTACTTTTCAGGTGTAAATTAGGGCAATTTAATCAATGTTACCTTCTTAGATTTAGATTACATCCGTACACAAACAGATTTTGATATGGTTGTCTGAATGCCGAGATAGTAATTTTGCAGGTCAAATTCACATCTGTTATCAGTCAGATATTAAAGAATATTAAGGATGTTTGATCCTTAAATGCAATTATTCTAGGATTACAGAGATGTTGAAATTTTTCTGATCCTGTCAGACATTTGGACTGACAGATTTATAAAGTCTGTCAGTCCGGAAAGAATTCTGTCAGTCCGAACAAAACTATATGACAATCTTTTCATTGTTTGTAAATTTTATCATTTTGTTTAAGTATCCATTCACTTTAATCCAGAGATTGTTGACGCACATATCCCGGTATGTGCATGGTATATATTCTTGAACATAATAGACATTCTTCAGCAGATTCTTTGAATTGTTTTTTGGTTGCGTATTATACATGAGATTAGAAATTCGTAACTTTTCATTCCTGTCACCAGGTGACCAGGCTGAAGAAGAATAAGCACCCCTGTTGTGCTAGCACACCCGTGAAACAATGTATGTTTCATGATCCTTTCAATTATCTTTAATCTTTTTAAACATTTGGTTTTGAGTTCGATACCCGCATACCATTAACTTTGATACGTCTGTTACGGCTAAGGTACATGTAAAGTAAGGGAAATGTTTAAAAGTTGCCGATTTACAGAATTATTAAGGTGTCGATTATGTCGATCATATACCATCCCGTCAGATGTGTTTACCGATGTTTATTTAGACGCATCGTTTAAATTGTAATCACTTTCGCTGGCAGCTACGGTTTTGATATAACAATAGAATTTGATAGTACAGATAAATGATGCAGTACCTGAATATGAGCATGAATGCATCAGTATTGTCTAGGTGTTTTGCGATCTCTTTTTACTCTCCAGAAAGTTGTATCTTATCAGTATCAAAGACTGTCAATAGATCACAGCAGGTATCAGATATTAACAACATGAAGTATGACACTCATTTATGAGTACACTTCGTAATGGAAGAAGAAGAAGAACAAGAACACTTCACGGTCAATTAACTTTCACATTTACTAAAAGTTTACTGCGAGTTTTGCTATCATAGTGGACAGTCATTACGCAGGCCCCATTTTATGGAAATCTTGTTCAAAATAATCATAGGTCACTAAATGTAAAAAAGAAAAAATACTGGCCAGCCAGGCTACATATTTCCCAAGTCTCACTAAAGCCAGATGTCAAAAATCGGTATCATTGGGCGTTGATCTAGTGAGTTTTAGGAATGCATATGCATGACTGCCATGAACGCCGGTCGTTTGGACCGGTGCAAACGTACATTCTGTCGGTCATTGGAAATTTTAGTCGGTCTTGCCGGCAGGACCGACGGATTTCAACATCTCTGTAATTCCACGCCGACTGTACTGTAAGAAAAAGACAAAACGAAACTATTAATTTTCTATCATTTTTATTGGACAAGTAAATTTTAGGGTTGGGCAAGTGAATTTTTCCACCACACTTGCCTGTGGCAAGTGAGATTTAAAAAAAATTCTAGACCCCTGAACACAATGAGTGAATTGTTTGAATTCTTATTTCATTTATTACAGTCGTTATAGAAGGTCAGTATTGACAAATTGTCAGACAAGTAAAATTTATATTCGGACAGGTTAATATCTGAATGGACAAGTAGGGAAAAATGTTAATGTTAGCCCTGATGAGCATACAAAATTAACATGTGCTTTCTGGAAACCCTCGCCACTATTTATAGTAACATTCATGAAAAAGCATGGAGTCTAAGTCACTGATCTGTTTTAACACAGATCAGTATGGAGCACCATGGTTGCAAATAACCACTCGTCCACTTACATTTGCGAATAAATTTTTCTGTGGGCGATCAAATCTTTCTGTTTCTTTCTTCCACATTGCGAGAGACTAATCAGAACATTCAAACTGAATGTGTTCGTTTTTTTCCTGTTACAATTTCAGCACCAAATAATTTTGAGTATGGACATTTCAATCTCTCATACAGAGGGTGCTAAGTTACTCTTCACTTTTTCCTTCTTTTATCGGCTTGTAAAACAATGTGGAGGTACATGAGCCGATTTGTTTCAAAAGAATGGCATATATTGTTTTACCCCCAGTCAAAGACTCGAACTTCCTGGACTGGCTAACTCGCTTGGTTGAACTTTTTTGGTCATCAGCGTATGTCGAAATGCACCTGTTCTGCTGGACAAATTGCAGAAGCGGGTCGCAAGTTCTGCAGTAGTGAAGTATCTTGTGTCCATGAAAAGGAGAGTAACATAAAGGAAGAGTAACTTTAGTCATTGTCAGAGATCAGGAAAGTTGCTTGTAAAGAGAACAGCATCATGCACGTTAGGGTTATGAGCATGGTAATAAATAGTGATGATCAGATATTTGTTGAGATGGAGGATGAACAGTTTCTTGGTGATGAGAATGAAACTGAGTGTTTGCCAGTGAGAAGGAGCCTGAAGAAAGCAGATTTATACAGTTAGAAATACAAGTCTAACTAGTTGGTAAAGTGCATTAAATGTTTGCAGGATGAATGAAAAATAGAAAGTGTAGGCTCCCACACTTCAATATGGGCCTCTGGCTCCAAAAATTTGCAGATGCAGGGGCCCACATTACCCCTAACATTTTCAAATGTTATTTTCAACCCTGAGCATATTGATGGTGCTTTAGTTTTGCATTGATGTGTTTGGGAAAGAAATTAAGATGTGATGATACATTTCGAGCGTTAGTGAACTCAGTGTTTGTTAAAGGAGATCAATGTTCATTGAGGAGGCCTATGTGTCTCACCAGAGATATATAACACATATTTTTACTTAATTCTTATCACAATAGCCTTCAACATTAATGATCTGATATATTTATTCATGCATAATAACTTATAACACTTGGGAAAAGCTCGAGTTCTTTAAAGTTCTTAAGAGTGCTTTTAGTAGCACTGCTTTTCTTTTGTCCAGCTAACTTTAAACCTGGTACATGTAGGATCTGAAAACCAATAATTAGTCTATTTTCATCAGCTGTTACCTTGACCTTTGACCTTTTGACCCTTAAGATCAATAGGGTTCTTCCTTTCTTGATAAGTATGTATCCAAAGTGTGTTTGAATATGTTAAAAGGTACTTGAGTTATCATCTGCAAAACAGTCATTACAGTTTATTTTCATCAGCTACATGACTTAACCTTAGCCTTTTTGACCCCAGAATCAACAAGTTTCTTCCTCTCTTGAAAAGTAAGCATGTATCAAAATTAGGATTGAATATGTTAAAAGGTATTTGAGTTGTCATTCGGAAACCAATAATTACAGTCTGTTTTCATCAGCTGTGACCTTAACCTTTAACCTTTTGACCCCAAATTTAATAGAATTCTTCCTCTCATGATGAGTAAGTATGTATCCAAATTTGTTTGGAATATGTTAAATGGTACTTAGTTATCATCCACAAACCAATAATAAGCCTTATCGGGATCTCATTTACACATCTTGGCGATACCATTTATGTACTTCTGGGTCATAGTTTAAGCGGGATAAACAATACAGATGTACACAATGGGTTATCGAAATATCGCCTGCTATACATTGGAAAATGCAGATGACAAATACTTTTCATGTATCATTTTCAAGTCGTTATAAAAAAGTTTCACATTGATATACATCGTTTTCATAAGATTACACCATTCCCCTGTTTTATTGACACAATTATGTTTTTTCTTGATAAATCATTTAAAATCTTGAACTTATGATAATACCTGTATTTTGATAAGTGTGAAAGGTATGAAAAGTATGAAATGCACCTTTACCCACAAAATATTGTAAAGTTTGGTCACATTTGATTTCAATTCTTGTTCTTTACGTCTCCTTCATGATAATCCTTCACAATGTCTTACAAACAGGAAACCTGATATTAAGTCATTGTCTTTCATTACTGTGAATACCCAGTTTACCGTATTTACTATTAAGATCACTAATTAATATTTTGAAAAATGACAAAAGGTATGAAATGTAGGGCAATTTTTGCTGGGTCAAACAGCCGGTTGAAGTGACATTACATATTAATTTAGCGGCACAGGTGACAGGTGATCGCCCTAGACAACATTACCCAGATTTATCCTCAATATATTGAAAATGTTGCAACTTGGTAAGAAGTCAACTATTATAGATATTATGTTGCTGTTTGTGCATATTGTGATACAAACACATCTTGTTTACATGGACTTCATGTAAAACTATTTCCATCAAAAATGTAACACATAATATATGAAACGTGTATATAATATAAATTTATTATACAGCAATATTCAATATTGAAATATGTCATAAACAATACTTGTTACATGACAGAGTTATTGAATGAAAATTTCAGAATACGTGATCATTTACATTTACTTCTGACAAACTAAGGTTTTAGACAAGTTCTTTGCAATACACAACGAAATATTCGGCATTGCCGATTTCAGACAGAAAAACACTAGGCACTTGTCATGTATGCTTTACATGTAAGGAAGTGCACAGGGTCAAACCTTCATTAATGTTCATGATATTTTCCCACCAATCTGGTGAGATTTTCACCCGAACAGCGTCACTTTCAGAGGGTAAATAACTATCTCAAATGTAAACAACATGAATGGCGGTTAGATTTTTATTCCCAAAAACCTTAGACATTACCCATAAGGCAGGGCGTATTCAAGATTCCGATAAGGCGTAGTACAGTCTATTTTCATCAGCTGTGACATTGACCTTTTGACCCAAAGACAATAGGGTTCTTCCTCTCTTGAAAAGTAAGTATATATCCAGATTGTTTTGAATATGCTAAAAGATACTTCAGTTATCATCTGGAAAACAATGTGTGAGGGAAGGGTAGAAGAACGGACAAAACAAACACTTTATGCCCCCTGCCATTTCTGACGGGGGCATAATATTTAAACCTTAAGCAATGAAATTGAATTTTTTTTACTATGTTCTTTTTAACTGATCGTTTGACGTCATCAAGTGACAATGTAACATTCACATGTGATCTTGTGAGTCAGCTTTGAACATTGCAGTGCGTGTTTACTTTAGGGCTCTGCGGTGCACTGCGGTTCGGAAGGTGTGTTTCGGTTCCAGAATTCCGTATTTAGTTTTGGTTCGTAATTTACATAGCGTGTCGAAAACAAAAATATGGCAGCTAACAAGGGAAAACGATCTCAAGTGTGGGATCATTTTGACTTTTTGAATAAAGATGGAAAGGTTGACAAAACCGTCACCGTATGTAAACTACTGCAGGAGATGTGGTTACAGCACAATGATCATATCTGTCTGTTCACCAAGTAGACATGCTGATATTTCTGAAGAAAAACTACACACTCTAACTCACTCACTATTCAGGGAAATTACTGATGAAACCAAATATGAACCAAGTCAAAGTGAACTCTAGTCTAATGACCTAGTCATGATGTAATTGACAATTTGTTATGCACCTATTGCGATGTTTTATTTATTTTCTGTTATACCCTAAATAAAGGTAAGATCTGCATTTGTTATTTCATCGTATTAACTAGAAAATGAAGCAATTCGAAAAAAAATCGATTCGGGAGTCTGTGAATCGAAACCGAAACAAACTGCGAAAATCCTGAACCGTCCCAGCCCTAGTTTACTTGTACATGTGTAAGATTTTCAGTTTCTGAGTGGGAACTAAATGACATAATGACATTAAAAGTGCATCCATGCTCCATGAAAAGTTGAGTGAATTGGATTGTTTGTATGTGCATTTAAGGAGAAGTCTTGCTTGGAATTATGAGAACACATCAGGGTGGAAGGTAAGTTCCTTGATATTTTCAACACAAAACCCATGTGATTAAGATTCAAGAGTGAAATTTTCCCTTTTAAAACATCTGTCAGAGAAAATATGTCACCAACTTTGTACTCAATAACCTCGGCCATATTTGTTTACAAGCAGACGAAATTGTTCTGCAGTAAAAAGTAGTTCCGTCATTTCCTGTTCATTTGAAATTTATGTTATCCTACCCTATCCCATAAAGATTAGGATATCTTATCCAAGTATTTTTATGGATTTTCCTGTCCACAATGGGATCATGCCTGTGTCATCAGATTTCCACTTCCTCATGGGAGGTTCACATGTATGTAGTTTCAAGCCCTGTTGTTTTGTGTTCAATGCAAATAGTTCCCCAGTGAAACTCGCATATGACATTCATATACACGGATCTTTCTTGGAGCACTGCATGTATATTCAGTGTTTGAAGTGGACAGTACTATAGGTAATGAAACAATCCTGTACTCCTTATCGGCATATTGCAAATTACATGTATGCAGTGATGTTAGCACTCAACTTAAACTTCAGCTGGTACCCATAATGATTTCAGGTATCAGGGTTTCTTCATAAGAGCTGACAACTGGTGATTTCTGCCATCCTGTTTGTGGCAAAAAAGCTGTCTATATGTACTTTCAACAGTTAAGGCATTGATAGTTTTTCAGAATTTTGGACTGTCTGTCATGCAATGGAACAATCAGGATAGCAGAGCAATACAAGGGTCAAAATCGTTTATCTACTACTGATTATGACATGACGTGTCTTTGAGGCATGCAATATTTGATTCTCCTTTTTATACATCAACACAAATTTGGGTGTATTATGCTATACTGCTGTCCTCTGTCTGTCCCAACTATCTTGTCTTCTCCTGTACCCTTGGGTGGGATTTTGATGAAAATTGGTACAATGAAAGAAAACCATATATGAAGATGAGCATATTGCAAAGGGAGTGCTGTCGAAAAGCATTTACAAGAGTTATACAGTAGCCCTTGGACTTAAATTTTCTTAAAATACCTTGTCTTTGCAACTAAACCTAATCCCTTACGGGGATTTTGATGAAACTTGATACATAGGCAGAACACTATCTGAAGATCTGCATATTAATTTGAAGGGAAATGGTATCCTAAAAAATTTACAGGAGTTATTTTCCTTGGACTTAGATTCTTCTGTGCAAAATATCATGTTTTGGCAACTATTTCTAGGGGTATTTTGATGAAATTGGTGCAAAGAAAGAACACCATATGAAGATGTGCATATTGTAATGGGAATGCTGTCAAAAAAACAACATGGGAGTTATGACCCTTAGACTTAGAATTTTCTATTCAGAATATATAGTTTTGGGTTTAGGAGGATTTTGATGAAACTTGGTACAGAGAAAGATTACGTAATGAAGGTGTGCATATTTGATACAATTGTAGGGGGGGGGGGGATGGATGGTGTCAACATTGGAAATGATGTATACATGCGTGAAGAAGATCAATTAACCTACAAACAATTCAAGAAGAAAACTGAACTATTGTACTAGTATCAAGGGTAATCTACATTTAAGATTTACCACAGGCAGCTTAGATATTTAGTTTATATATTATGTGCCGTTCAGCAGTGTCTTTTTTTTTTTTCTTTTTGAGGAATTCTTTTGTTGATTCCTGTTACATCCATGTGTAAACACAAGTATGTTCACCAGTTCGTAAAATAAGCAACATGAATAAAACTAATAGGGTATCTGACCAAAAATCGAAGGCTTGATAATTCAGTATGTTATTTAGATCTGTTTGAAGTTGTAGGGAGTTAGATTTACCATTTGAATTGGACTGACATGAATTTCAGTGTTGACATTTAATGAAACAATCATGCTAATGGCATGTTTACAGAAAGCATGTTACAAAGGGAGCTTTACTTGCACAAGTCTAAATCTCAGGTGATGCATCTGGTTGTTGCTGTTACTTTTGACTGTGAATGGAATATCTGACGTGAAGCATATTTATACAGCAAATAATGGAGTTTGATATATTTTCGTACATGTGTAAAATCAGAAGTATTGGGCTATTACATCCATGGGCTTTCACAGGCCTCGCATACATTGATTTTCAAGCAAACAATGCTTGAATTTTGCTTTGCTTTGAAAGATTCAGCTCGACACGGACTGACGAAGCTAGTCCTAGAGTATTCTATTATTGAAAGCAAGATCTGATCGCTCATATTTCGATTGATTTCCAGTTTGAATTTCTTAGTTAATAGTTGTGACCTGTAGAGCCAATAATTACGTACATGATGCATATTTGTTATAGAGAACGATTGATCATTGTAGGCTGATGTTAATGTAACTAATATTATAGCAAAATGGCAATCTATCTGATAACGAGAATAATACAGGAAAGTAAAAACCGATACAAATTGATACAGTCTCGGGTCTTGTAGACATCTTCATTTATTTACATAGTTATATCAATTGTAAACTCCTGATAAAGTCAGTGGCTTATTGTGTAGATAAGGATTATTCCAGTGATAAAATCGTAGAGTAGAGAAAAAAACCCAGAATAGAAGATGCACTTTGAGTTTTCAAGCAACATAGTCATTATAGCGATTAATTAACAGTGGAAGTTAGCAAGAAACAATAGTAAAGGTTGGATTATCATTAGATTATAAACTTTATAAATAACGTGCCAAAATTGTCAGTCACAATATGTGTATAGTAATAAACAGCAGAACATATATACACGTATATTACATGTAGTTTGGTGCACCAAAAAATCATTTGGTTATACATGCTCTTTCATTATCCATTCGTAATCGTCACGTTTGATTACTGGTCCGCCCACCGAAATATTTCTATACCTTGTTTGGTTGCGCAGTAATTAATATTTTGAAAGAAAAAACGATATTTTCAGTTTGCCCATAAGTTGTTACAAACACACCTTGATATTGAAGTTGCATTGTTTGAATCTTCAAAAGTCGACATACCCAAGTGGTTAGCAAGGCCTGGATTGTGATCCTAGCGCTGGGACATACTGGGATCCACGTGCGTTTGATGGCAGAACCATGACAGAGCCCATATCACAGATCCTTAGTGGCGTAAAACTACAAATTGATTGTTTTCGTGAACTGATTTCGACAAGTTTTCGTCTCTAAATCAGACATGATTTTCTTCAGTATTAAAATTGATTTTAGAGTTTATTTTATTTGGAAAGTTTATTTCAAAATGTGTTGGATTAAAAACATTGTAAAAAGAAAACAGTGGTAGTCTAACACCCCCCTTTCCCTTTGCCGGTTCTTTTCTACATGTTTTCAGTTTTTTCTTCAGTTTTCCAAAGTCATGTCTGATAGATTAGGAATTAATTGATGAGAGTAGTTTACGATAGCCAGGTCGTTGTTACTTTTATTTTGTTACTCGCGGTAGCGTCTCGTCTTAACAAACTTGAGATAGGTCCTCGGCTGTACCTTATGTATCAGTTTGTACTCCTTGTTTAACGCTACACATGTAACATTGTAATTTTTTATCTAACACGGTGTTGCCCAGTATATTAAAGGGGAAATCTGGTGAATCCTGACTTTCCTACTTGTCTCGGCCGGGAATCGAACAGACAAATTATACACAGAAGCGAAAAATAGAGACATCAGCCACTCGGAAACTAAGGATTCAAAGAATACTTGATACTAAGTTTGGTCACCAGAATAGACTGACAATTCAATTTGTGTATTAAACCAAACTCTTACCATACGAACCCCAATAGAATGGTATATTGATTTAACAACATTTCATGCATTTTATGAAATGGATAGAACAATAAAATATTGTATACACGTCATACACATGAAGACTACAACTGCGTTTGGATTTTCACCTGTTGATGTTTTGCTTCCTAACACTTCAAGGCTCAAAGATCACAGGTTTGATACTGATTTCCATACAGGTGGGAGGATTTGTATGTGTCGGAATTCAGTTGTCACTAGATATATCTTCATACTTGATTTAGCTTGTAAAGTCCAGCGCATATATAGACCGGCTTTACATAACCTGGCTAGGATAGTCAAGCGGAAAATCATAAATCTATCCTACTTGGATTTGACACAGTTTTATACGAAACTTTTGTACGCTCGACTTTAATTAATACCATCAGTATAGCTCCAATTATTCACCAGAAACTGACTATAATGACACGAAATACCCATGCATCGCGAGACAGCTGCTCTTCTTTGTTCTCTTGAACCACATGTTAAACTCCGCGACTTCGCCAAAAATTTCTCGACATCAGTACAACCTGGGTTTCATGACTTCGACAAAATGTTGTTAAATAACATTGAGGAAAAGGTAGATATAGCTTTGATCGTATTTTATGAGGACTTTTAAAAGTGAATCTTTATTTCAACTTTATCAGCTATACAGGTATTGTTTTCGTATCTATTTTGGCTTTAACTTTTGTTCGCATTTCTATGTTAAGTGTGAATGTCGAGAAAAATTCCCGTTTAAACTTTACCGAGTTACGTTTACAATGTATATTTATGTGAATTATTTAACGTTACGGTGACGTAGAATTGAAAGGAAATTAATTTTGTTTACACAAATACCAAAAGAAGGGAGAACTGGGTCATCTTAATCCTTGAATAAGGTTTCAAGCATTTCAAATGCTCTATAATATTTTGTGTTTTGCCTGTTTTGGAGATAGCTAAATTTTTGTATTAAACCAGTATGTTTGAATATATATATATATAAATATATATATGGTACTAGTACACCAGGTAGTTGTTCAGACATTTTCTCGTGAATAGGCTGTTTTACAACATTTATTTGAAACGGGATGGGGATTGATTAGTTGTAAAATATTGCCTTATAAAAGTGTGTATTGTTTGCATATTACTGTATTGTACAATTCATTCATATTTTTGCAGACTTAATTATTGTCATTAATTGTGCCACATGGAAATGATATGGAGGTACTATGACTTTAGCATTAGTATTTCAGTCCAGATTGTAACCAGATTGCTACATTTGACCAATCTGGAAAGGAAGGGTTTTGGTTCTCCACGTGTATAGTCCTTGTGAATGACATATTTGGTTGGTATCAATAATTTTGTAACTATCAGTGACCTATGGTCTGCTTCACAGAAACTACTTTTATATTATGGAGTGGTAATAGAAAGGGTTTGCATATTTCTTATTAGCTTCCTTGTGACAATACCTTTTGTTGATACCGAGAAGTTTTACTTTGATTTTTATTTTGACATCGACATGCTTTTCAAAAAGCTTTCAAAATGATGTATAAACATGTGGGATTGGAAAACATGCTAAAGCTTATATGAATATGGCTGTAACTTTAGGTTGATTAGACGTAGAGATAGGAATTTTGGAGATTTAAGTACATGTATTCAATGTAACAATTTCTTGTTGATACCAAAACTTTCAGTTTTGTGACTTGACCTTTAATTCTTCACAATATTTCTATATGCCTTCATAAAAATGTGGGCGTACTTTGCTATACTGCTGTCGTCTGGCTGTCTCTCATATCTTGTCTTTGCTACTTCTCCCAAACCCTTGGGGGGATTTCGATGAAATTGGTGCAATGAAAGAACACTATATGAAGATGAGCATATTGGAAGGGGAATGCTGTCCAAAAAAATTTACAGGAGATATGATGGTTGGACTTGGATTTTTCTATGCAAAATACCTTATCTTTGCACTCCTCTTAAACCCTTTTTGGGGATGTTGATGAAATGTGGTACAAAGAAAGAACACCATAGAAAGAGATGCATATTGGAAGGGGAATGCTGTCCGAAAAATCTACAGGAGTTATAACCCTTGGATTTAGATTTTTCTATGCTAAATATTTTGTTTTCACAACTTCTCCTAATTCCATTTGTGGATTTTTTTTTAAAACTTGGTACAAAGAAAGATCACACAATATTAATGAAGATAACATGATGTACATGTTAGACTGGAATTTTAATTTTTCACATCTTCTCAAAATTTAATATAATTGTAGTTGGTATATTAATGAAAGGAAGGGGGGGGGGGAGAGTTGTCAACTTGGGAAGTGATGAATGGCAAAGAAGATAATTTACCTGGAAACAATTGAAGGAAAAAAAAAAACCAAACTATTTTAGCAGCTTCAAAAGTAATCATGATTAGAAATACATATTTTATTTCAGTTTGTATGACCCAGAGGATAATGAAATGCAGGTGTATTATGTGCCCTTTAACGGTGCCCTATTTGTGGATATTGCTGTAACCTGGAGATCAAATATTTTTCAGACACATGTTTTACAATAAATGATGGAGTAAATAAGCAAACAAAGAGAAAATCATAAAAAGATGCATCAGAAAATAGTTGGATTCAAACTTTCTCGACCGATTTAATATAGAGCATACATACATGTAAGCTGAACCAGTTTTTATACACTCACTGTAGACTGTGAGTGCAACAACACCGTTATGCCACCATATCTTATGCTATAACACTGTCGTCCATCCATCAGTCCATCTTCCTGTTGCCTATCTTGTCTGCGCTTCTCCTTCCTAAACAGCTAACAGGTACAACTTTTTTTTTTGTGGTGGTATATGAAGGGGTCTGACTTGAACTGTGATCCTGGGTTTTTAACTGGAGTCTGGCCCCTTTTGTAGGGAAGAATGGATGGGGTAAAAACAGAACTTGTTTGAACTTCTTCTCCATAACCAGGACATGGATCATTTGGTGGTAGTGGTATATGAAAAAGTCTGACTTGAAGCTGTGACCTAGGCTTTTAAACTGGGGTTGGGAAAAAAGAAGTCTTTGCTTTTCTTCAATCAAGACAGATGCAGATCATTTGTTGGTGATACAGGAAAGAATCTAAATTGAAGTTGTGCACCTAAGTTTTAATCTTTGATCTGGCCCCTGGGGTAGGAAAAAATGGGTGAGGTAAAAGAAAAAAATTGTTTGCATTTCTCCTCCGAAGCAATGACATGCAGATGATTGGTTGTGGTTTATGAAATGATCTGACTTTAGGTTCTGCACATGGGTTTTAAAACTGGAGTTTGGCCGTAGGGATAGGAAAAAAAATGGGAGGGTTAAGAAAAAAAGTTGTCCACACTTCTTAACAAAGACAGATGCAAATGATTTGGTCTTGGCATAAAAAGAGGGTCTAACTTAAAGTTGTGCATCTGGGTTTTTAAACTTTGGTCTGGTCCCTGCGGTAGAGAATCATGTCAACAATAAATATCATGTGGGAGTACCATGTACCTGTTTAGCGATGCTCTATTTTTGTTCCATGCTTTTCATGAAAGTGTGGCGGCATTAAATCTTACTTGTCTGTCTGTCCATCCGTCCGTCTGTCACAAAAACTTTAAACCTTGGTCATAACTTTGTAACTGTAAAACGTAGGGCCTTCATATTTGGCATGTGTGTCCCTAATTGCAATACCTGTCTGTTGGTACCAAAATTTTGTATCATGTGACTTTGACTGTGACTTTTGACCTACTTCAATTTAACTTTTTAACCGTAAGACGTAGGACCTTCATATATGTAGTGATGAAACAATCATCGCTGATAATCGAATATCGATTGCTGAAAGTGTGCAGATTTTCATTTTCGATGTTATTTTCAAAAATCGAAAAAAACGCCGAGAAAAACAAAACGAAGAAGAAGTTTTATCACCCAAATTGACTCGTAAAATGTAGTGTAACTATCTACCGAAATGACCCAATTGACCGGAATGCCCCATCTTATTACTGAAATGGCCATGAAATGGAACTTAAATGTCACTAATTATTGTTTTTTACATATAAATTTGAATGAACCTGGATAAAAACATATGAACATATTGCATTTCTTTTTTATTGTCTTACCTTTGTATAAATTTCATTGTTAAAAAAATCGTAAAACTCTGAAGATTAACGTTACATTTTGCCAATTATTTCTCAACAAAATTACTATTTATGCCCTAGAACTCTAAGTCAACATGAAAAGCAATGATTTTAAACTATTTGACTAGAAGGAGAAGGGAATTTCAGTATATATTTTGGGCATTTCTGCATTTTATAAGTTTATTTCGGCAATTCATGGGCATTTCGGCAGATAGTACTGCCCTAGTACTAATAAAAATGGCGGACAAGAATCACAACATGCTCCCGGATTGTGAAGTGACCGTAATGACACTTGTTATCTTGTTATTGAGATATATTTTATTGTTTAAAATTTCTTGTTTATTGTATTTTTCAAATAAAAAAATGCTACATACATACATACATGATTACATTGTCAAATGATAAGAATATCCCCTTGCAAAATTCATCTGGTTATAATCGATCATCGATTGGTTATGATTTCCGATTATTGTCCGATCATCGATTATGAAAATTGTCCGATTCTGCATCACTACATATATGGCTTGTGTGTCCCTAATGGCAATATCTTTCCGTTGGTTTCAGAATTTTTTATCATGTGACCTTTCACCTACTTCATTGTAACTTTTTAACAGTAAAACGTAGGGCCTCCATATTTCACATGTGTGTCCCTAATTGCAGATGCATGTAGACATGCACAACCATGACAATATGTCACACATCACTGATAGAACCCCAAAAGCGTGGGACCACAATTCTCTGGATTTTGCTTGTTAGCTACTACAATGTATCATCACTTGACATTCCTAGTTTGTAAATATTTTATATCTTCATTTTCTCGTCTGAAACCACTAATCTGATTTTAACCATACTTTGCATGGATATTGTATGGAGTGGCCTTTACAAACAATCCTCTTCTTGTTCTTTTCGAATGGACCTTATTGGCTTTCGTAGGTTCTGATTGGCTCATTTTCAAAAATATTTTTTCTCTGAAAAGAAAAAGCTAAAATGTTTTTAATCTTTTCTATGAATGATAAGTGGTAGACTTTGTAGCCAGTGTTTTTAGCTCTACTGGTCTCGACCAGTCGAGCTCATGCGATGGTCCTTCGTCCGTTGTCCGGACATCCGTCCGTAAACAATTTTTTGTTCCCTCTTCTCCTCTGAAGGTATATACCCCAGAGACCTTATTATTGGTTCTTCTTGTTGGGTAGGTGGTCTAGTTGTGCATGTGCAATTTTGGTCCAGTTCCGACCCCTTGGGGGCCCACAAAAGGGCGTGGTCCCAAAATCTTGTTCCCTCTTCTTCTCTGATTGTATATATCCCAGAGACCTAATTATGGTCTCATCATGTTTTGTAGCTGGTCTAGTTGTGCATGTGCAATTTTGGTCCGGTCCGGACCCCCTGGGGCCCCTACAAAAGGGGCGTGGTCCCAAAATCTTGTTCCCTTTTCATTTCTGAAGGTATATATCATAGAGACCTAATTATGGTCTCATTTTGTTATATAGGTGGTCTAGTTGTGCATGTGCAATTTGGTACGGTCCGGCCCCCTTGGGCTCCCAGAAAGGGGCGTGGTCCCAAAATCTTGTTCCCTCTTCTATTCTTAAGGTATATGTCCCAGAGACCTAATTATGGTCTCATCATGTTTGGTATGTGATCTAGTTGTGCATTTATTATTTTGGCCTGGTCCGCCCCCCCCCTGAGGTCCCACAAAAGGGCGTGGTCCCAAATTCTTGTTCCCTCTTCTATCCTTAAGGTATATGTCCCAGAGACCTAATTATGGTCTCATCTTGTTGGATAGGTGGTCTAGTTGTGCATGTGCAATTTTGGTCTAGTCCGGACCCCCTGGGACCCCACAAAGGGGCGTGGTCACAAAATATTGTTCCCTCTTCTTTTCTGAAGGTATATGTCCCAGAGACCTAATTATGGTCTCATCAAGTTTGGTATGTGATGTAGTTGTGCATGTATAATTTTGGTCTGGTCCGGACCCCCTGGGGTCCCAAAAAGGGGCGTGGTCCCAAAATCTTGTTCCCTCATTTTCTCTTAAGGTATATATTTTAGAGACCTTATTATGGTCTCATTTTGTTGGATAGGTGGTGTAGTTGTGCATGTGCAATTTTGGTCTGGTCCAGACCCCCTGGGACCCCACAAAGGGGCGTGGTCCCAAAATCTTGTTCCCTCTTCTTTTCTTAAGGTATATGTCCCAGAGACCTAATTATGGTCTAATCATGTTTGGTATGTGATCTAGTTGTGCATGTATAATTTTGGTCCAGTCTGGACCCCCTGGGGTCCCACAAACAGGTGTGGTCCCAAAATCTTGTTCCCTCTTTTTCTCTGAAGGTATATATCCTAGAGACCTAATTATGGTCTCATTTTGTTGGATAGGTGGTGTAGTTGTGCATGTGCAATTTTGGACCAGTTTGGACCTCCTTGGGCCCCACAGGGGCATGGTCCCAAAATCTTGTTCCCTCTTCTTTTCTGAAGGTATATGTCCCAGAGACCTAATTATAGTCTCATCATGATTGATATGTAATGTAGTTGTGCATGTATAAGTTTGGTCCAGTCCGGACCCCCTTGGGTCCCACAAAGGGGTGTGGTCCCAAAATCTTGTTCCCTCTTTTTCTTTGAAAGTATATAGCCTAGAGACCTAATTATGGTCTCCTTTTGTTGGATAGGTGGTGTAATTGTGCATGCGCAATTTTGGACCAGTTTGGACCCCCTGGGGCCCCACAAAGGGGCGTGGTCCCAAAATCTTGTTCCCACTTCTTCTCTTATTGTATATGTCTGTGAGACTTAATTATGATCTCATCATGTTTGGTAGGTGGTCTAGTTGTGCATGTGCAATACAAAACATACATGTGTGGTCCAAATATATTTTTACCCCTTCTTCTCTGAAGGTAAATTGTTGTTTGAGTAGAGGATAACAGTAGAGCTCCAG
Source organism: Pteria penguin (assembly GCA_035048485.1). Lineage (NCBI taxonomy): Eukaryota > Metazoa > Mollusca > Bivalvia > Pterioida > Pteriidae > Pteria > Pteria penguin. The sequence continues at coordinate 61,967,825 of CM068583.1, forward strand.
TCTCGACAGAGACTTCTGGTTTTGTTTTTTGTTTTTTCTTCAAATCAGGTCCATTTTAAGGACCGTTCCCAATGGAAATTTCATTGATTTTTCCCAAAATTTATCTACATTTTTCTCAAACATTGATCTTTTAGCATTATGCAAATGGAACAAAAATGGAAAAGAAAACCCCACTTGCAGCTCTGCTGTACTTTGAAGCTTTTATTAGTGGGAAGAAGAGCTGTACTATAAGTCAAGTCTTTCATTTTTTTTTATACGCCTGTCAAAAGAGGGGACGTATTATGGTATGGTTATGTCAGTTCGTCTGTCTGTTATGGAAAACCACCTTCCGATTAAGAGCAAAATCTGTTTTCTTGTTGTAGAGTTATGGGACTTTGATCATATTGTTTATATGAAAAAATGCTATGGAACACGACAACTTAAGTAAAAGTCAGTTTTTTTTTTCATGAAACTCATTCAGAATGCTTAAATTGTTAAGGGGAAGCCACCTTTCAATTTTGGGCAAATTCTGTTATGTCGTTACAGAGTTAAGGGAATTAGATTTTATTTTTACTATGATAAGATGCTATGGAACGCGCTACTTAAGTAAATGTCAGTTGTTTTTCATGAAACTCATACAGAATGCTTAAATTGTTTAGGGGAAGCGGCCTTTTGAGCAAATTCTGTTTTGTGGTTACAGAGTTATGAGACTTTGATTTTATTGACCGGATTGTAAAACAATTCCGGTCTCTGAATTGGCGAAAATCGACTGTCCGTTCGCCCACCTGCCCAGCGTCAACATTTTGCATTTGCTTTTAGCTTGGTTTCTTTCATACCCTAAAGGGTACTTATGTCAAAGTTGGTATGTTTGTAGATACTTGAATGTTCTATCCAACCAATACAAAAATTTAGTGACCTTGACCTTCATTTTACGCTTCAGTGAACACACACTGTTTTTTGCCACTTGCATACATGTATTGTTAATGTTAATGCAAAGCAATTCTGGTCTATAAATTGGCAAAATCGGCCCGTCCGGCGTCAACATTTTGCATTTAGCATTTGCAATCCGGTCATACCATCTTTGACAGTTTCTTGTGATGTTATTTCTTCAGACTGTTTTAGTTTAAAATTTTGATACTAATGAATGGCATATTTGTGATTTTTACAAAATGAAAGTTATGATTTTGGCTGCAGAAATGTGCAAATAAACATTTTAGTTCCCTTGTTTTCACTATGATAAGATGCTATGGAACTCGATAACTTTATTAAACGTCAGCTGTTTTTCATGAAACTCATACAGAACACTTAAATAAGATAATGGAAGGTAGTGATGCAAAATCGGACAATTTTCATAATCGATGATCGGACAATAATCGGAAATCATAACCGATCGATGATCGATTATAATCGGACGAATAAGAAAACCATTTTGCAAGGGGATATTTTTATCATTTGACAATGTAATCATGTATGTAGAATTTTTTTTAATTTGAAAAATACAATAAACAAGAAATTTTAAACAATAAAATATATCTCAATATCAAGATAACAAGTGTCTTTACCAAAGACCAAACACACTAGCAATTCCTTTATTCTATATGGAAAAATTAAGAGGGGACAAGCTATCAAAAAAAGCATCATACATTCATTTTGATGATTCTTTGAAAATTACAAATGTCATAAAATTGATGAAGAAGTTTGTTATTTTTTTCACTTTCAGTCCTCTCAGTATGAATCAGAGGAAATTCTGCAGTTGGCAAGATAAACGATTTTTTTAACAATGAAATTTATACAAAGATAAGAGAATCAAACAAAAATACTATATGTTCACACATTTTTATCCTGATTCATTCAAATTTATATGTAAAAAACAATAATTATTGACATTTATCTCCATTTCATGGGCACTTCTGTAATAAGATGGGGCATTCCGGTCAATTGAGTCATTTCGGTAGATAGTTACACTACAATTTACGAGTCAATTGGGGTGATAAAACTGCATTTTCTTCGGTTTTTTTCCGGCGATTTTTCGATTTTTGAAAATAGAATCGAAAATCGAAATCGGCGCACTTTCAGCGATCGATATTCGATCATCGGTGATAATTGTTTCATCACTAATGGAAGGTATATAATATAATATAATATTAATAATAATATATAATATAATGTAATAATGTGGATTTATATTTCACTGCTTTAAAGGAATTCAATAATTAGCCTCTTTACCAAAGAGATACAAGTTTGGGGGATATAAAACCATATATATGTTCGAATTGATCTGTTCCAAAGTAAGTGACGGGCGTTTTAATCCAGGCTAGGTGTTGCTCTTCTTCATTTTTGAGTTTGGATTCCTTTGCTAGTTATGGCACTTCAGAAGTTGGTAATTGTTGCTCCAAGTATTGTAATATTATCCACCTCTAAGTATGCTTAGTATCACATAGATGAAGCACTTTTGGCTTTAAATACAATAAAATAAGTAAAGCAGTAATAATATTATGTAAAGAACAATAGTTTTTAGCTCGCCCGGACATATGTCAGGAGAGCTATTGTCAACCCCTGTCATCGTTGTTGTCCATAGACAGAAACATTAACCTGAATCATAACTTTAGAACCCTTAGAAACAAGGCTTTAATATTTTACATATGTATTCCTTGTGTCAAGGCCTTTCATTGGGTACCAGATTTTTTGACTTTGTGACTTTGAGATTGAAGTTTGACCTACTTTAAAAAGAATTTTAACCATGGTTGTAACTTATGAACAGTAACAGATAGGTGTTCATAGGGCTTAAATTTTCATGCATGTATCCCTTGTGACATGACCCTTCATGGCGTATGTTAATTTTTTATGGTTATGTTTTGACCTTGACCTTGAACTCGAAGATTGACACACAAAGACTTTTGCTGTTGAAATTTTATTAGCAAGCTCTGTTGTATTCTCAGACTTCTGAAAACTGTTTATACTTGTAAATTTTTTGTTCTTTCAGGTTGTAGTTTTAATAAATGTAGTTGTAAAAATTTTCTGTATTCTTTCAGGTTGGAATCTTAGATGCAAATGGTGAACTATCTTACACAAATCAAACTCAAGGTGGTAGAGGTAAGTTGAATATTTACTAACTACAAATATAGGGAGGGTATTCCAGACATGTAAAGATGTAAATTTACGTTGAAGATGTGTCATTTACACATGTACTTTGTATAGACATATTTTACACTTGTACTTATTGCAGTTGTATCTTTTACATATGCACTTTCATGGCAAATTTAAGTATGCAATACCACTCTGATGAAGCATTAAGTTTTGTATTTATGCATATTTGAAGGTACATTTTATTACAACACAAAGTTTCTAAATACTTCCACTTAATGCTTTGCAGAATATACACATTACAATTCTACATCAGTAAAGTGTACATGTTTGAAGCATTGCATTGCCCATATTTGGAAAATAGCTGGAAACATGCGACATCACCCGATTAGGAAGTATTTCACGACATATAATGAAGTTTCCCTACTCTCGCTTTTGCAAAATAGATGCTAGTAGAATTAATATTGATTGATTGATTGATTTTTGTGTTACGTCACCCCACGAATATTTCACGTATATGGTGACGGCATCTGCCTAATGCGGGGCATACAAATTTTGACCTTTGCAATGGACCCACCCGAAGCAGTGAGGGATCTTTAACGTGCCATGCATATCACAACACGGGGCCTCGGGTTTTACTGTCTCATCTGAAAGACATGACACCGGCATGACCAGAGCGGGACTCGAACCCTGGCCTCCCGATCAGGAGTCCGACGCGATACCACTAGGCCAGGCCAGCTTGGAGAATTAATATTGTTTTGTATACATGTATATAAACAAAGAGGTGTAGAGCTTTGAAACTTCACATATGGATTCCTTGTGACAAGAAATTTCATTGGTACCTTAACCTTTGTTCTTGGACTTCAACCTCATTTCTAGAAACTCGAATCTTGGCTTTATCTTTTAAACAAATAGGCTTTGATACTTCATTCACAGATTCCTTGTGACAAGAAATTTCATTTGGTACTATGGTCTTTGGCCTTATGACCTTAATCTTGGAGTTTGACCTACTTTTCAAAAACTTCTACCTTGTCTTTTTCTTTTGAAATATCAAAGATTGGGATTTCACTTGTAGATTCATTGTGACCAGAGCTTTCATCTGGTTAACTTTTGACCTTTACCTTGGACTTGACCTTGAGTTAAAGAGAACATTAGAAATGCATGCTTTCCCTCTGATAATGTTCTGCCGTTGAGCTATGATGTCTTCTGACAACTCTTGTTCTGATAAATGATGTCAAACCCCTGAACATTGTATTTTTAGACTTGTTCTTTATATATCAACTGATGTGGAGCAAGAAATTATTAGTACACTTGCATTCATATATATTTCTCTTTCGTTTTCCTTGGTAATTAGGACAATAATTTCTTATTAGTTGCTAAATGTCAAGATTTTATTAATTTCGATCCAAACGAGGTAAGTTGCATTTGATGATTTACTTTCCTGAGGCCCCCCCCCCCCTCCAAAAAATATATGTGTTTCCTATAACATGGCTGTAAATTTATGGGTCGGTAGGTGGACTTTTTTTTTTACTACTTGGATAGGTTGTACAGGCTGGAATGTCTGTCTAATATTGTCTGGTATCCTGGTTTACTATGTATTCCAGCCAGCACAGGGTCGGTCGGGTTATAGGAAACACAATTATTTGTTTTTTTAGGCCTGATCACAAAATCAGCTCAAACCCGGTAACTGGAAAGTGTAATTCTAGTGTAATTCTAATTTTTATCGATTTCCTGGAATATTGATGTTACAATTGAATTTTCATTTCAGCTGTCCATTTAGTAGCAGTACCTATCAGCTCTCCTTCAAAAATGTCTCCTTACAAAGAACCCCAAATTCTACCTAAAGCTCAGGTAACATCTCTATGCTTCATAGTAAGACTAAGAGCTATAATGAATTCCAGTAGTTAATAAACATCACAAATTGTAAAGAGAGCTTTAAATGGCTATTAGAAAAAGCTTTGTTTAAACTAGTTTCACTTGACTTCTTGAAACTGCATGGGATATGTCACTGAGAGAAGTAAAGAATGGAACAAGTTTATTGGTCCTCCATCAATAAATAGGGATGCATATTAACTTTTGAGTGCCAGGGGCAAACCCCTATGAAATAAAACAGAGTGAGTAGCTCAGTCATAATTTCAGGAACCCAGTTGGACAATAGATAAGGATTATATTTCAAATTTAGAAATTTTCACAATACTATTATTTGGTTACTCTGACAACAACATTCATACACTACACTTGCAATCAAATCATCTTGATATTTAACATCATTCTTCTCATTTTCACTCTCACTTTCTGACTCTCCATCATAATCATCAATGGTTACATCTTTACATAGGTGTTTACCGAAATGGCACTTCTTTAAATAAAACAACTACTGTCTTGTGTATTATGTAAACATTTATGCAATATATTATTGAAAATTGTGAAAGTTTTGTAAATATAAACTTCCAAACTCAGTATATTGAAAGAGCTATAATTTCCACCGTTCCCAAATTGATGTCTGTGATACCGTTTTTAATCAATCGTTGTAAAACCACTGAATAACTTAAAAAAGACACAAAATATTTATTATTCGTCCCCCATGGATGAAACTTGAGAGAACTGTAGGTTTCCACTCTGTCTGCCCATCCATCTGTCTCTCCATCTGTCACACATGTTTTCCAGACTTTTCTTGGCTAATGCTTACAGAAGTCAAGCTGAAGTTTGGTAGCAAACTTCCCCATGAGGAGTTACAGATCAATTGACATACTTTTTCCAGTTACTGCTGTCTGTTCAAAATCAGTTTTCCACACTTTTTTTGCTCATGTTTACAGATCCCAAGCTCAATCGTAGTAGCAAGCTTCCACATGAGGAGTTACAGACCAAGTTCGACTTTGGTCACAGTTGACCTACTTTTTCCAGCATTATTGTTTTTTGTTCAAAATCAATTCTCTGCACTTTTCTTGGTCATGTTTACAGATATCTAGCTGAAACATGGTAACAAGTTTCCCATTAGAGTTACAGATCAAGTTAGATGTTGGTGATGGTTGACTTACTTTTTCCAGAGTTATTGCCCTTTGTTCAAAATCAGTGTTCCATACTTTTCTTGGCCATGTTATATCAAGCTGAAACTTGGGATCAAGTTCAGCTTTGGTCATTGGTCATTGTTACACTAAATTACTGTACATTTGAAGGCAGTTTGATGTAAAATGCTTTGACTCTCTTTCTTTGTGATGGGAAAACAAGTTTCTCCATCAAGAAAAAGAAAATGAAAGACATCTATCTGATTTAATGGTATGACATTGACCATAAAGGTCCAGCAAAATTACAGATGTCAAAACAAAAACAAAAAAACCAAAAAGTGATTAACTCTAGCAAATAGACACATATTAAAACTCTCAGAATATCTGTTACCCTTTGGCTGCCACCGAAATATTTTTCAGCCCCTTATGGATTTGTTGGGACCTGTCGGGAACTTGTATTGCTGTAGCAGTACTCTGAGAATGCTTGTTATTTCATGAAATATACTTCTTAATATCCATAAATTAGGCTACATTATTAAGTACATATATAAAGTATAGGTTCTGTGCTATGGTTACAAATGGTGAGATTTAAATTGTGATCACTGTGATCTTTTTCAATTGTGTAGGCATCTTAGTCAATGTAATGTTTACACTAAGGATATCATACTGATGTCTGAGTCTTAAAAATGCTGCTTCCTCTTTCATTATAAAGTGTATTCATAGTTTTAGTGTTATTCTTCATGAAACATCAGTGTTCTAGAAATCCCATCACCCATTACCTGTGGTAAGTGAAAAATTGGGTCGAGTAACTGAAAAGCTTTAATCCTTTTACCCGGTGGTAAGTAAATTCTGAGTAATATCAATCACATTAATTTCAAACTTTGTTAAATGAAAAATGATAAAATCACAATCGGAGATAGTGAAACCAAAAAGACTTACAAATATAAGTTTTGATATAATTTGATCGCAAGTTTCTCAACTTGATCTTGGCGGGAGACCCAGTATTCGCAAAAAACTCACTAACCTGAAGCTTGAGGCTACCAAAATTCCCTCGGGCTAGATCTATTAAAGCCTGACTGGCTATTAAAAAATATAGGTGTCTTGAAATCAGAAGATGACAAATGGCTGCATGAGAATTTCAATTTGGCTGCAGTATAGGATCAACTTACAATAATTTCATTTTAAAATCTTTACTGTTTAGTAATTTCTTTATCTCTTTTAAATAAAGTTTAAAATGTCTTTGATTTCCTTAATACTTCTTCAGTGATGGCATATTTATATTATTTGAAACATTTTAATTTTATCAGAGAAAATTCTGAATACAAAAAGAAAATGATCTCTCAAAAAAGTAAATTGAACTTCAAAACTTGAAATCAGAGCATATCATCGTAAATTATCTGTACATATGCTGCTTATTTGGTTGCACCCCCGAGTTAAACTGAGGTACAATCAAATTTCGATATCTCAACATCATAGGGACCAAGAAATATATGTTGAGATATTCAGAGTTGGCGAAACTACAAAAATCTGCCAGACATTGTGTCCTGTGAATTGTCATAAACTACAGGACATCTGAAAAACTTACAGGACAAGCGTGGATAAAAATAAATAATCAAATGCTCATAGTTATACCAATTTTATTTTCAGTTTAATTCATTTTCAAATTCATCAAGCACGTTTTTTCTCATAATTTCATTCGTAATCTGAGATTGGGCAATTATATTTAACTAAGGCATGAATGTTTCAAAAATGAATCTCCAAGTTCTTCCTCTTATGCTCATTTAATGAAATTAGACTCTTCCAAGCGATTGTTTTCTCTGGTTTTGCGAGGCCTTTTCATGTTCTGTGGCATCATGATGCAAAACTGATGATTCGTGATCATTCAAAGCGCTATTTTTAAAATTACTGCAACCCCTCACAAAACGAGTAGGGTAATTATCTATGTTTTTACCCGACTGCACAAAAGATGTACAAAGAGCACAGGTCATAACATTAGTATCACCATCATAATGCAGCCATTTTCTTTCACTTAGTCATTTTTCGTTAAAATTTCCGTATCATCCCAGAGACAACTTTCTGACCTATTTTTTTCCACGGGCGTATCTTCATTACGTTTGCGTTTATTGGAACTCCATTTAATTGGCCATTTCGCCATCTTGAACACGATTTAATAATTTTATATTTACTAGGTCGTTCAAGGTAGTATTAACCGGAAATTTAAAGGCAATAGTAATGTGAGAACCGAGGCTGAATTTTCGAGAATGTCAAGCACTTTACCTACTTTTTAAAAACTTTAACCTTAGCCATAACTTTTGAACCAAAAGAGACTGGGTATTCTTACTACACATGAATATTCCTTGTGGCAAGACCTTTCTTGTGGTACCAAAATTTTTGACCTTGTGACCTTGGCGTTGACATTTGACTTACTTTTTAAAAACTTTAACCTTAGCTAAAACTTTTGAACCAAAAGAGATTGGGTTTTCATACTACACATGTATATTCCTTGTAAAACCTTTCTTTTGGTACCAAAATTTTTAACCTTGTGACCTTGGCCTTGACATTTGACCTACTTTTTAAAAACTTTAACCTTAGCCATAGCTTTTGAAAGAAAAGAGATGGGACCTTCATACTACATATGTGTATTCCTTGTGGCAAGACCTTATTGTTGATACCAACATTTTCGACCTTGTGACCTTGCTCTTTTGTCCTTGGTCTATGCCCTATTTTGAATTTTGGTGCTGTGGGGGGTAGGTATTTGTCCCGTTAGGACAGTTCTAGTTTTTCCAATTTTGGGCAAGAAATTCCCAATCATGAGCACAGACAAAAATAGTAAATTTGTCGTAAAATAAAGGTATTTGCAAGCAAGTCTCCAATCGTTACTTCCAAGTGCACAATTGATAGAGACAATCAAAAACAATCTCTTGGGTCAGTTTTGAGAAGCGCACAAAAGACTATGAACTTGTAATTGACGAAGTGGAAACCATGTAAAAAATTGTAAATGAGGAACCATGACAGCGGCGTAAACCAGCCCAGATACCTATCAGCTAGCATCAGCAAATTGTCTTCACATACTGGTATTTATCTGGACTGTTGTTAACAGTGTGTTAGTTAACACACAACTAAAGTCCAAATAAATATCAAGGTAAATTTTGAACGATATTCCGAACCTAGCGGACCGTTATCGATTTTCTCGTTTATTTCTCAGAAGGGAACACTAGAGGTAGGGTCCTACATGTCTCACAACTCCAGATATTATGTAAAAAAAAACTTATAAACCTTGACAGCAAAACTTGCACCATAGATTTTATGTTTATACAGGCAGCATTGTCATCCCTGCCAAGTGTTTCAACAGAAAAAAAAAAAACTGAAAATGCCACCGCGAATGCCACAAAGTCGGTCCAACCCTCCCAGTCCCAGACTCGGGACTCTAACCATGATACATATAGCCACAAAACACCCCTCCTTGACAATTCTACCCAGTCGTCTTCTAGTGACTCTGAAGGTGAGTCAGTAGTTCCCCACCAAAGACTGTTCACCATCACAAAATACGAGAAGAAATGCGAGTGTCTGTATTTCATAAAATCAGAGAAATGGCTCTGTAAAAGCACAAATAAATGAGAAGTTGGAAATTACTAATATCTCTTTCTTTTATATTCTGACAACAGTACATATATTATCTTATCATATTTTATATAAAAAAAACTCCCAATTTGGAGTAAAATTGTCGTGAAATTCCCAATTCCAACGCTATAGGCCATGTTCCCAAAATAATGAAAAAAAGCCCTGACATATTCCATATAAGATAAATATAAATATCATTACTGTCAGTAATACTTTAAAAACTCAATTTGAATATATTTCATGTACAATTTTACTTCTTAGATTATATCACAGTCTCAATACCAGATCCTTCAAGCAGCAAGTCCCCGGCAGCCAATGGTTCCAGTTGATGTAGCATTAAGGGGCAGCAACAAGCGATCAGCAGATATCACGATAGAGACAGATCTCAATGATAGTTTTAGGTAAACAGTGTCAAATTGTTCCAAGTTTGGAGAAGAAGAACGTCTGTAGTACTTTACCTTTGCTGATACAAATATAGAGTAAATGTGCAGTAAAACCAGCTATGCAAGACCATACCTGCTGCCCGGTATATATGTTCATGTAAAATGGGTAGTCATAGAGAGTATCAAGTTATACATGTGTAATGCTGTAATAACATTTCTGTAGTCATCAATGATTTTGTGTTAGATTTGTATCTGACACATAATACATGTACTCTTAAATTTTGTCCCCAGAAATATTAGGGATTAGCAGATTTCTTTGATCAGCAGATTCATTTTAAGATGTCGATCATTTGTTCGACACCCTTCTAGCGATTGTGCAGATTTCACCTCTGCACTGCAAATCTCAGTTCAGGTAACAAAAGAGCACCTTCTTTAAAGTACTAAACGTAGTAAAAGTGCTAGCAAAACCAGCTTTGTTATCCTTGTTATTGACATTTCATTGCACATAATTAGATTCAAGCATAGGTCAGTATAACTTTAATATTATTAATATATTGCCCCAACACACTTATTATTCTGTCGTTTATTGTGTGTGTTAATGTGGTAATGATGCAAGCCAATTATGACTTACAACCACACTTCATGGGAATTTTTTTCAAATATGGGGAAGGCCACATGGCATATTGCCTTATTTGGAGAAATCATAGTAAAATGCTAGTAAAACACTTGATTAAGGCCTGATTTGACATAGAAACACCAGTATGGAAATAGATCGCATGATCTTCGAAATATACATGTATACATAAAATACATATATTTAGGTATAAATTTCAGTTTAAAAAAGAACAAATAAAATATTTCATAGAATCCTAAATATAGGCTGGCATGCCTGTTTAGATCTTAAAACATCTTGACAGGTGACCACTAATATTCATAACGAGGCTGACCTAGGTTCAAGTGACGCATTATCGGTTATTTTTTCCCCACTGAATTTCGTTTTGTTTCATTAATTTAGAATTAACAAATATCAACAGAATTAATCACGTCCTCTAAGCTAAACATCATGAGCCTCTCATAAATTACATCAGATACTGTATACCAAAGCTGCGTATGCTACATGCAGACGAATTAAATATCTACACGCAGTGTGTACAGCTTGTTATCTGCCCTTACCACATGTGCTATAAATAACACCAGCTGGAGAGGGAATAGTCTCTACAGAATGGCAGTAGGCACTTGTCTCTTCGTGCAGTGATATCAATCAAGAGCAGGTAACTCCAGTCTATTCTTAAATAAAGGTGATGTGTATATATGATTTGGTCTTTCACATATTTGGAAAAGTTCTCTCTTTGGCATAGAAAATGGCAACTGAGGAAGTTTTCAAATCACCTACAAAAATTCATGCAGATAAAAAGGATCGTGACATGGATTTAGACAGAATATTAGATTGGATGCATGAAAAATAAATTAAGTAGAAGTCACATGTTAAGTTTTTATTCCAAATCAGCCGATAAAGTGTGATTGTGATTCACAATCAGCGTGCGTCATTACAGAGAATGGCGTGATATTGAAGCCCTAACACGCATGCACATACAATAAACGACTAAATAATATCCAGTGTGTTAGGACGATATATAGAAGCTTATAGCCCCAATCTGATTAAAACCATATCTTTATTCTGCTTCTGTATTTGTCCCATTGCGGATACAGATCTGGCTAAACCCTGTAAGGGGTCATGTTCTGATGAAGTCTGATTTCTAGCCAATCAGTGGATCGGCTACAAATTCCTAGAAATGAATTTAACATCCCCAGCGTGCGTGACCCATAAGTAGTTTTGAAACAGTGTTTGTTACATATTGTGTCATTATCACGTTCCTAGCTGAGTCATTGATTGGCTCTGGGAAATAACGGTTTCAGTGACTGAGTTCACCAGAACATGACCCCTTACGGGATTTCGCCAGATCTTTATCCACAAGAGGACAAATAAAGAAGTGGAATAAAGATATGGTTTTAATCAGATTGCTGATAGCCCTAGTGTCAGTGTTAGCAGCATAGACAAAGACTGTAACCTAGACCATATCTTAAAACAAATTAAACATAAGGCTTCCATATTTCACATGCAATGGTAACAACTCGTCCATTTCTATCTTTGTAAAAAAAAATGGCGATAGTGTTCCAATTGATTTCACATGTACATTTTTTGTGATAAGACCTTTGACATTTAACATACTTTTAAAAAATATTTAAGTGGTCAGCAACTAGGGTAAGGAATTATGTATTTCACAAGTTTGTTCCTTATGAGTAGACATTTCTGTCCATATTGAAATTTTTGACCTTCACTATGAATTTGTTCTTGATCTCTATAACTTAGCCCTTGCCCGTGAACGTGACTGGTCAACTACTAGGGTAAGGGCTTTCATAATTCAAAAAGTGTTCCTAATGGATAGCCCTATCTGTCGGTACTGTCACCCTGCAAATTTGCAGTATGTCGACCCATTTTTTAAAAACTTTAATTATGCTTATCACCGCGACCATTGATCAACTAATAGGAATAGCTAGAGCTTTACTATTTCACCTGTGCATTCCTTATGGTTATACCTGTCTGTACCAACATTTTTGAACCAGCAATCTTGACCTTGAATGTGGTTCACAGCTTTTCACTACGGTCCTAATACACTGGTGGGAAATGAAACATGTCTGCAAGAATGATGTAAAGAACAATAAAATGTTATTATGATGTCATAATCAATACCACTTTTAACCCTTGACTTCCTGATGACAAAGGATCCCATTAAGAAACCGTTTAACATGCATCTTCCTTTCAGACAAAGCCTCACTGGAGAGCTATGTTGCCCCAGGGATGAAACTAAACACTCGCCAGTGCAACTAAATTTTGTCTGTGGGCTCCTGGAAATCTAATTCTTATCGCCCACTTGGCGAACGTGAAATTCCGACTGTAATTTTTTCCTGGTTTTCGTCTAATCCTATTTGATCGATGTCAATGAGACGCTCTTACTGCTGTTTAAATTTCAGTCAACTAAAAGTGCTTTCTTGACCTTGTCAATGTCATTGTTAGATTGGAGTTACATGTACCTGCTCTCGTTTGCCATCGCTGGGCGAAGATATTTTAAGATCTATACAGGTATTGTCAGTCTATGTCATCATCAATCGGAACTCCTGGTCTCTTTCCATAAGTTTCATGTATCATTTTAACCCCAATTATGTAGCGCCACATTTATACACGAAGTGCTGGGTTCGAAAATAGCAAAATAATTTCGTGAGTGTGAACGCGAAAACAGAAGTGAAAGTGAAGAATGGCAATGTAAAAGAAAACAGGAACAAAAAGACAGATGAAACACTGAAGAACATTAGTACCAAAAACATTTCCGTGTTTCTTGGATTTTAACCATTTGATTCAGACTGTGCTAAACCCTATACGAAAACTGTCCAGATTTTGTAACTGGCCATGTGGGCGACCATGTAGATGAATTTTGGTTGCCCACAGGTAGCTTTCAGTCGCCAATGCGAGTGCGAATTTTACTCCCTTACTGAGTAAGACATGCAACTAAATGTTTATGATCTCCTGACAATCCATACTTCATCGCTTTTTATCTCACCTTAATCAAAGGCTCAAGTGGGCTATTGTCTTCGCATGTTGTCCATTGTGGTAAACTTTTCACATTTTTGACTTCTTCAGGACCACTGGAAGTATTTTGATGAAAATTTGTGTGCATGCATGAAGTACTCATGGTCCCCTGCAAGCTCTGTTTTTTTCCTGATCCATCACTGAATGGTGCCACCAAGGACTAAAGTAGATTATAGAAGGTACCTTCCTTCTTATTCAGACCAGCTGCTTACAGAGACAAATTGAATGCATAAGAATGATCTAGAGGGATGTGTGAAGAAGTGATGTTGTTTTTGGTTCTAAAATCAAAGTTTCGAAGTTTTTTTCAACATTTATTGCACTCAATTATCTCAATGCAGGAAAGTGTAGTTGATAATGATGCTTTAATTTGATTTCTTTTAATTATAATTATTATAACGAATGTTACTCTGAAAGAATTTTGTCAATTTTTGGATTTTTGATTGATTTTTATTCTCCCCGAAAAATTTCGGGAGAGCATATAGTTGCTGTCATGTCTGTGTTTGTCTGTCTGTCCGAGCTCATATCTCCTATACCTTTAATCAGAATTTGATCATACTTCACCAAAATGTTGTTTAGGTCAAGGGCTTTTGGATAAAGGTCATTCAAGGTCATTTCTGAAAGGTCATGGTCACTTAATAACTATGACTTCAAATACCATGAAGTACTTATATCTCCTACACCTGTCATCAGAATTTGATCATACGTCACAAAAATGTTATTTAGTTTAAGGGCTTGTAGACAAAGGTCACTCAAGTTCATTTCTGAAAAGTCAAGGTTATGATAAAGTTTTATTTCATAAGTTATCAAGGTCAAGCTTACTCATTTTAGTTTAAGACACTGTGATTTGTTGTTTACAGTTGACTCAATTGGATATCCATATGACACATTGAGATTTGAAATCGTCATCAATTAATACAATGATTACCTATATATTGAGTCGTATATTTCCTTCATTATTGCTGTGCTCCTTGGAGCATCCATCAGTTTTACCGATTTTTTGTATATGAATTGAGTCATCAGTTTTCTGCATAATAAGTATAACTGTCGTTTTGGGAGCACACATCAGTTTCACTGATAATCTTGTGAAAATTGTCCAAAAAATGGGAGGGGGATGTTTTTCACATATTCAACTTTTTCTTCACTACTTCTAGATTGATTTTGAGGAAACTTGTAAGGTATATAATGAAGGAAAAATGGTCCTGTGCAATTCTAGATGTATTTAAAGATTTAAAGAAACTAAAGACTTATGGCCACCTACAAGCATTGTTGTTTAATATCATTATGTTCAATGTTTTCTATGTGTTAGGCGAGTGATATAGACCCACTTTGGCCTCTTGTTTTAGAACATTTTGAATTTTGCATTTTCCTACAATCTAACTAGATTGTAATTTGACATGCACCTCTCCCTTGTTCGGATTTTTTCAATATTTTAATTTTGCGTTTTTTGGGCCTGGGCTATGATATCATATTTCCTTTTAGATGGGGTAAAAGACACCTTGAAACTGTAAAAATTAATTGAAATAAATGTAATTAAAAGGAAATGGAGCTCAAGATTAAAGAAAGGGGGATATGCAGTTAGTATGTAACAATAAGCTTTAATGGACCTCTTTAGACCTAAATAAAGGATTTTGATGAAACTTAGTCAGCTTGAAATACTTAAGCTCCCCGTAATTAAAATTGTAGCAGTTTTCAGTCTTGGATCAGGATAGATCTAGGGTGGGCAAGGTCCAGAGGTATACCTTCCTTTGGCAAACTTCTTCAAACCAGTTGCAGAGATCAATAAATTGAATTGTATATATGGATACTTAACAAAAGCAGAAGATGCCTACTAATTTTAGAGTTAATAGGTCCAAGGTTAATCCTTTAGAAACCAATACAGCCGAACCACCATCTACAAAGAGTCCTTTCCCTCCCCCATCAGGCTATAGAACCATCTGCCAGCACAGTTTCAAGATCTTCAAAACCAGGATGCAATTTTTCACAGTACTGTAAAACCTGCAGCACATATTTTAGCAGTTTATGGTCGGAATTGCATAGCAATTCCAGTCCCTAGTCGTTACAATATGCTGTGGGAAACGCAGAAAACACCTCCTCGTGTATAAGTAGTGCGTCGATATTTAGAAAAAGCGTGATTAGATTTACTTTTAGTACTTATAATTCATATTGTATGAGTCAATGCAAGATAAGTTTGATCAGATGAGAAAGTAGATGTGCCGTTTATCGATTTAGACGAGTTGTATTCATGCACTGGAGGACATGCAGTCTTTCCGAATACTCGACGGAAAGTCCTGAAAAAGTACGATTGACATTATTGTGTAGCTGTGCCGTAATAAGAAGTACACTACTAGTCTGTACTAGTATCTGTTGTATTATAATTAATAAAACTTGAGAATATTGCTTCTTCTTATAGCAGTGGAATTCGAGGTACTCTACAATCTTCTCGTCACAACGATAAACAAACATCTTGGTAGTTGTTGATGTGTAATGCTACTAAAAATAGCCAGTTATTTATAGATCTACATTTGTAGAGGTTGTTTTCCTCAAATGTACATGTACAGCGGGAGACTTTGTCCAGATTGCTTATTTCATACTACTGTCAAGGTCAAAAGTGATAAGAGAGAATGATAGCAGATTTGTTTGACAAAATTGGCAAATGAAAAGGCGAATGACTTTGATTTGCGATTTCAGGCAAAGAATTCAAGTTAAATATGCTTTAAACATGACATGTATAGTTCATTCGTCTGTAGCATTTCAAAAGACAAAGTGGAACGTCTTTCCCCATATGATCGGATGCTTAGCTGGGTCCATGGGCTCGTATATCTCGGGAAGTGCTTGGAGTTTTTAAATAAAATTTGGTGTCATTGTACATTAATTCTTTATATGTGAATGGGCGAAAGCCCGACGGCGATGCACCAAGTCCTTCATTGTTTTTGTTTGTTCTGTTCAACGCAGACGGTGCTTTTGTCAATACTGATCCTAAACATTACACGCTTGGTGTGTGATCTCTTGGTGGATCACGACTTTATTACCTTTAATGTACTTGACCATGCAATTCCGACCTTGAGGACTTTCAAGTCCTTTCATTTAAATTGTAAATACTGACTTGGACTCCCCGTTGTGCACATGTTTTTATCATAGTGAGATGATGCTGCATAAGCGGTCCTTCATTTTAATGAAAGAAGAAGAAACCAAATTAAGATGTATCTAACTGTCATAAATAGGGAAGTTATCTATCAATGTTTGGGTCAATAGGTTAAGGCAAGGTCACCACCGATAAAAGTGGACTACAATATAAACATAATTTGAAAAACCTGGAAGAGACCAAATTGCCACTGCATCTTTTTTTCCAAACATGTTCTACTTATAATGAACAATTGTTTAAGAATGATGTGCTGTTGATTTTGGTTCCAATTTGATACAAAATTTCCGAACGAGAAAATTTTGAGATACTTTCCAAGTTTCTGGTATGCTAAAGGTACTTTTGTGAGAGATATCAGCCCCTTCGGGTATATTGTTTGTTCATGATCCCTTAAAGTATATATTTTATTGCCAATTTTCATAATTTCAGTAAAAGAGGTAAAAAAGGAGAAAAGGGAGGCAAGGGGCTTCGTCATTTTTCAATGAAGGTGTGTGAGAAGGTACAAAGAAAAGGTGTCACATCCTATAATGAGGTAGCAGATGAACTAGTGACAGAATTCAGTGATCCTCGAAATCTACATTCTCCGTCCGACCAGGTTAGTGTTAAGAAGAAAATTTTAGTTACTGTCACTAGAGATGGCTACAGAAGTTAGTGTTTGTTACTTTAATTAAGCTATTCATGGCTATTTCAAATAATTTGAAAAATGGAGTCTACTTTTTCAACATTTATTCTCCAGTGTGGACAAAGTTATATTGAGAGCACATTTTACTTTGCAAAAATGCACTGAATGCTGATCAATGCAGCAATGTACAATTTTCCAGTAACAGATCAGTAAAACTTTTTCTAAAAATAACTAATTGTGCATACGACTGATTTCCTGCTGTAGGGAAACTTGATGTTAAAATTTTTAGTTTTATGGTTCAGTTTAGTAGATAAGAAATAAAGAAATTAATTCAATGTTTTATTATACCAGGGGGTGTATTGGAATCATTGTGTCTGTCCAGAAAATAGTGCATACCACTGATTTCCTGCTCTAGGGAAACTTGATGTTAAGATTTCTAGTTTTATTGTTCAGTTTAGTAGACAAGTAGAAAATAAATTCCATATTTTATTATACTGAAAGATATTATCGAATCACCTTGTCTGTCTGTCCAGAAAACTTCAACCTTGGCCATAAATTTTGAACCAAAAGAGATGGGACCTTCATACATATGTCTATTCCTTGAAGGAAGACCTTTCTGTCGGTACCAAAATTTTTGACCTCATGACCTTGACATTTGACCCATTTTTGAAAAACTTTAACTTTGTCCATAATTTTGAACCAAAAAATGATGGTGGCTTCTTACAACACATGTGTATTCCTTGTGGCAAGACCTTCCTGTTGGTACCAAAAGTTTTGACTTCACGACCTTGACCTTGGCATTTGACATACTTTTGAAAATATTAATCTAAGCCATAACTTTTGAACCATAAATGATGGGGCCTTCGTACTACACGTGTATTCCATGTGGCAAGACCTTCCTGTTGGTACCAAAAGTTTTGACTTCACGACCTTGACATTTGACATACTTTTGAAAAATATTAATCTAAGCCATAACTTTTGAACCATAAATGATGGGGCCTTCGTGCTACACGTGTATTCCATGTGGCAAGACCTTCCTGTTGGTACCAAAAGTTTTGACTTCACGACCTTGACCTTGACATTTGACATACTTTTGAAAAATATTAATCTAAGCCATAACTTTTGAACCATATATGATGGGGCCTTCGTACTACACGTGTATTCCATGTGGCAAGACTTGTCTGTTGGTACCCAAATTTTTGATCTCGTGACCTTTACCTTGGTCTTTGCCCTTCGAATTTTGTTGCCGCAGGGGGTATTTGTCCTGTTAGGACAGTTCTAGTTGTTCCAGTAAACACTAGCATAGATGTGTAAAAACTAATAGAAATAGATAAACAACAAAAGACTTTCATACTCCAGCAATATGGACGTAACTTGATATTCTGTTTTCAATATTTCCCACTTGATAAAGGCCACGCGGCCGAAAATTTGTGGACATTCGAGTGTTTTGTTGTTTATTCATTACTACTTCCCTACGGAGGACTTTCATATAATTAATAAACATGTATTTGTTGCATATCAGAACTAGTATGAGAGATCCACCAGCAGGGCTCGAAACTAACTTTTTCAAGCACTAGTCTGGCGGACTAATCGGTTACAAAATCCCTTAGTCCGCACTAAAATCTATTAGTCCACAGAAAAATAGACTATTTATTCATTTTAAATTGATTTAATTTCAGGGTAAACACATTTCATATGTCAGATTTAACATTTAAAGACACTGTGGGGCACATATACCTCTAGCTCCTTCTTGTCCATAAAGGAAGGATGGCTAAATATATCGCCACATTTCTCTGTGGCCCCACAATCACCATGCAAAACAACGTCATTGTCATTCGAAAACGTATTGAAGCTGCTCTATAATCTGTTTCAACGAAGCGCACGAGCGACTCTGACTCTCGTTACTTTCCATGTACTTTACGGAATATTTCAACTAAAATAACGTCAACATACATGCGCATTTTGTAATTGTTATGACGTCATATATTGTGATGTAAGTTGCCCACATAAAAGTGCCCACATCGCTAATAATAGATTTGGTAAGTTACTAACCGCAAACTGTGAGGGATTTTAGTAGTTGTGATACTCCTTATTGTTACTAAAAATAGGTTACGGGATTTCCAGAAAAATAAGTTTTCAATCGTTTGCAGGGCGGGTGAGAGGATTTGAGTGGGTATCGCAGAGTTTTCATTAGTCTGTCGGACTTATACAATGAGAAATCTGTTAGTCCGTGGCATAATTTATTAGTCACGGACTTACGGACATACATTAATTTCGAGCCCTGACCAGGATGGCTTTTGAAGTTCAATTCTATTCTTTGGCTACTTATTAGATTTTCATCTCTTAAACACTCTCATTTAGTTGAAGTAATATTTGTGTGGTAATGAACAGTATACAGTTAAAACAGACATCCATTTCAATAGCCAATATGAGAGTGAAGGTTAATTTCTTGATAGGCATACGACCAGAAGAATATTCGACGGCGAGTGTATGATGCTTTGAATGTGTTGATGGCCATGAATATCATATCCAAAGAAAAGAAAGAAATCAAATGGATTGGTTTACCTACAAATTCAGCCCAAGAGTGCCAAAATCTAGAGGTAATTTGCATTTAGAACATATATCTTCAAATTTGTAAAAGCAGTGAGTATGAAATTATAAATTTTTTTTACAGGACTTTTGGTCTGGTAAACTATGACAATTCACCAGATGAAAGCAACTTTTATCAGACCAAAAACAAAATCTTTTTAGTTTTTAGAAAGATGGTCACAAAATTCAGACCAAAAAAAATCATCATTTTAATCATCTTTGCTTTATTGAGAATCTCTGGCAAGTAAAACACACCTCTCAAGTCGTCTTCTTCTTCAACAAAATCAATACAATAATCATCATTGTCATTATCCTCTTCCCATATAAATGAAAGGACCTTTAAATCAACAGGTCATGCTGTTGTTCAAGACATCAAACGTTAACTAAGAATGCCATACCCAGGGTTCTCAATAAGTTTAGAAGTAGCAGGTGAATTTAAAGAAAGTAGGAGGCAACATATGCGAGCGCCAAAGGCGCGTGCCCTGCTAGGGGGGTTCAGGGACAGGCCCCCCACCCCCAGAAAATTTAGAAATTTGGAAGGCACTAGGAGGCATTTACTGGCTTTTGGGCACTAAAATATAGTGATGAGCAATCGGAAAATTTCTACTATCGATTATCGGACACAATCGGAAGCTATCAATCGATTGATTATCGAAACTATCGAAATTTAATAAATCATGTTCAAAAATAGTAAATTACCATTCATACCTTGGACTTTCAATCACTTATGGATAATAATACAGATTTGCATTTAAATTAACACTTTAATAAACTACTCTCCACGTTGCAAACATGTAACCATAAACAATAAACAGTAAAATAACAATTTCTGATGATTAAGATAATGATAATGTCATTACATACTTTGTAAACATGAAATTAAACCAGTAAGCTACTAAGCAATGGAATATTTTCAAATTACGATGATATAAGTGGCCCTAGACCTGACATGCAACTCTTTCCTGGAAGTTTGTTTTATGACATCATGACGAAGATAATGACGTCACAATCTAGTCATCAGCATCACAATACAAATGTCCAGGAAAGAGTTACATGCCAGGTCTAGGGCCACTTTGATCAGCGTAATTTGAAAATAGTCTATTGGTGCAGCTGTACAATGAAGTTTGAAAACAATGAAACTTGGCACAACGGAAGTTCATAAACATCAATCAGAACAAAACAAAACAGGTGGTACATTACTTTGTACATTCAATGGCACATAGAGGTCTAAATGGCACAAAGGTTCAAAAGCACTGATTGTATAGTACTAATTTACCAAAATGTCTCCATGTTTTTGTTCAGAAAGATTAACAGATCAATGTGATCTGGGTTAAGTCTTGCTCTTTTTTTGTTTACTAGTGCACCAGCTAAACTGAACACCCTTTCACTTGACACACTGGAAGCTGGAGCACAGAGGTATTTCTTTGCAATTTGTGCCACTCTTGGATACAACATTTCATGTGTTTTCCACCACTGAAGTATGCTCAGTTTTGTGTCATTTTCAGAAATCTGATGATTGAGATATCTCTCAATTTCAGCTTTTACAGCCATCTCATTGTTTGGCCTGGTCTCCCCCGTACACACTACATCTAGTAGCCAGTCCTCAGTGTCGGTTGACTGTATCCACTCTTTCATGTGTTTGGGTGCTGATACGTCCTCAGATTCAGAACTCTCCATATTCTGGTCATCGGTGTCACTTATTGTAGGGAGCTGTGGTAGAGAGGGGGGGACTGACTCGTCTCCAGGTTTCTCAATCTTCACTTTCACTGTTTTACTTAAGTCAATTTCCTCTGCTTCTTCCAACAACAACTTCAAAGCTTTTTCTTTCTTCTCTGTCTCCATAAATGCTAAATCTTTTGTGAATGGATTCAAGACACAAGAAATTAGTGGGAAATTATGGCCATCACTTCCTTCACTTCTCTTTTCTAACTCATATTGCATCTTCTTCTTCAAGTCTTTGATAATTTGTGTATCATCTGCTCTGATTGAGACATTGTTTCCAAGCTTGGTGACAACTGGAAACACTTTCTGCATTGTGGGCACTTTATCTGCACAAACAATGGTAGTGGCTATCTCAAATGGCTTGAGGATGTCAATTAGGCCTTCAACAACGTTCAGCTCCTCAAATGATAGGATGCAGTTCTTCAATGTTGTCTGACCAGCTTTGGATAGTTTACTGGTGTCATTCGCAAGTGCCATAAGTGCTGGTGTCTGTTCTACAATTCTGGCTAGCATTTGATATGAGGAGTTCCATCTGGTTGGCACATCCTGGATAAGTTTATGTCCAACCTTGCTCGAATCCAATACTAATGCCTGCTTCTCTTTCAGGAAGTCATTTGCAGAGCTAGACTGATGGAAAAATGTTACCAATTTTCGTGTTTTGCCAAGTATCCTTCCAATATCAGAGCTGGCAAGAGAGTTTTTTACAATCAGATTGATGGTGTGACCATAACAACCAAAGCGCTTCCAGCCTAATAGCTCATAAGCTTTAGATTCATTTGCTGCATTGTCAGTTGTGGCTATAGGCTTTCCTAAAGACCATTTCTGCTGAGTGGCCAGTAATTCCTGGGAAATGTTTTCTGCTGTGTGGCTCCCTGATATCTTTATGGTTCCGAGCACTCCACTTCTCAAAACCCATTCCTCTGTAATGTAGTGCACAGTAGTTGTAAAGTAGGATTCCGTGCTAACACTTGTCCATGAGTCGTGTGTTATAGCCAAATTTGAAACCCTTTTAAGTTCCTCTTTCATTTTTTGGCTCATTTCCTTCTTCTTGTCCTTAAGACGTCGCATGATGGTAAATCTTGATGGAACTTTGTACCTGAAATATTAATTAAATTATGTATAAATATCACTTTATCAGTATAGAAATATCAAGCAACATCACAGCAGAAATCATTTCCCATCACAAAAGGGACCAGCATGTATAACAAAGACACATTTCAACACAATGGTTAAAGAGTAAAGACAAAAGCAATAAAAACAATGTCACAAAGATATTCGATTACACAATGGTTGTGGACAGACTAAGGACAGACAGATGAAATAACAAGAAAAAGTCAAAGACGGTATGACCAGATTGCAAAGCATAAGTTGCATAACATTTAAAATCTATATCAAGGTCACCATATTTTGTGTCGATCTGGAAGAACTCATGAATGTCTACAAAGTACAAACTGACCAAGTTTGAAGTTGGTTTCATCAACGGTATGCTAAAGATAAAGCTAAATGCAAATTGTTGACATAGGACGGACAGACAGACAGACTTCACCAATTCAAACAAGTCAGTTAGAATTGACCTTTACTAGTAAATCACTACTAGAAATTACCTCGGGTCTAGATGGGATACAAATTTCAGGAAAAGTTGATGTTCCACCAGGCTGACTGGGAGGACCTTCCCCACGAGCAGTTTGTTTAAGCTGTCATCTATTATACTTTGCCTCTCTGGGGATATGGATCCAATTGGTTTCGTTGAATTTACGAATGTGCTTAATTTAGATTGCACAACTGCTGGGCCTTGAGTTGATGCTTCTTTAGCACTGGTATGTCTGTGATGGTGTTCTATGTGGAACTTAAAGTTTGTTGTGTTTCCTTCAAAACAAAGTTATGTCCTGCTTAACACCTACTATTTTTATGGATCATACATGTGCTATATTCATATTCTGAGGTTTTTACAGTTTAGGTTTCAAGTGATAGAACTGAATACCAGTGCTCATTTGTTGCGGTTTTTGTAGATTGCTGAAAATTCGAGACTTTATGCTATTATTTTGACAAAAACAATATTTATATACATTCATGTATAGCTTGAACAGCTGTTTAAAGCTATAACAGCTGTATTTTGCAGTATGTGGACCGAACATGATGTTCATACAATATTCCATGGTCTTAAAGGTCATTGTACTATTACTTGAGGCTTGATAGGAGTTATTCGAAGTCAGACATACTGAATTTCCTCTGCTTCGATATTATAAACAAGGATAGAGTCTTGTTCTCTGTTCTCCATCATAAGAATTTAGTATGCATGTGCTGTATCATGTGCTACATTTAAGTATTTGAGGTAGAAGTTACTTAAACTTTTAAATCAGTTACCTTTGTTTGCGTATGTATTGTTGCATACACGGCACACAGCACGTGTCATGTCTAAATTTTCCTTTGTAGGCGGCCCCTCTCGTTTTTTATAAAAACCAAAGTATTCCCATACATCTGATTTCGTTACTCCTGGATATGGGTAGATGGTTTTCTCTCGGCCATTGTTGTTGTTTTTGTCGCAATCGACTTCGCTCGACGCCATGTTGTTGTTTACGAATAAAGTGACGTTTCGCACATAAATTATTTCGATCAAAGTCACTTCTAACCAGAGCGACAATCGATAGTTAATTTTACTATCGATTATCGAAAATCGAAGGGGTTTCAGCGATCGACTATCGAAAGTCGGCGACTATTGTCACATCACTACTAAAATATGACATTAGAATGATCAGTAAAATGTCAGCAAATTGTACTGTTTAAAGTGATAATATATATATTTTGTCTTGGGTATGAAAGTTTGGTGGTAACCATTTTACCAAATCACTTGGATGATTCATCTCAAAGTTGGCACAACAAGTTTGCAGAATAGACATATATAGAATATTTGCCAAGTAAATGTAGTTAGTGGAGGGCCCAATGTATAAACCATGTTAGTGCATTCAACTCAACTGGTATTAGTTTTATAACAGTAATTAATTTAAATTAAAATCAACCTGTATTAGTTGTATAATTTAACTAGATGAATCTTTCAACAAATAAGACACATTATCTGACCTACCAAGCCTTGGTCACTTGGCAAAGTATCCTGTTATCGTATTTACTCGAATATAATACACACTTTTTTTTCGCCAATTTGACCCCTCATTTTCTCACTGCGTATTATACATAGGGTTAGAAATCTGGAACTTTTTTTCCATGCTTTTAAGCTACAGTGGCAGATTTAGAGGAGTGTGTGTGTCCGTTAAAGTTTAAAGCCGTCAATCAAACCCACGAGGCGTGAGATATATCTATTGTCTGTATACTGTCTGCTTCCCGTAGTAAATGCCCAAGGCGATAAAAGGAGTAAAGCCTACAATGTGGCAGAATACTTGCGCTGTGTTATTTAGCAATGGTTTCTGATTAGCAGATTGTATGGGTGATATAATGATTTATCCTTAATTGGTTAATCGATAGTTATGCAACAGGTGAAACTACTAGACCGGAATGTCAGTTTGGATAACATTCATTCATTAGTTTTTTAATATATTTTGTTTTCACAAACATTTGTGATCTCCGCGTAAAGTTCACATAGTATCAGTAATGTATATATCTACGTCCCTGATAGTGTAGTAGATACGCACGTTCATTTTAACGAGAGAGAAAAAAATGAAGCGATCGTTTGGGACGAGGGTACTAGCTAAAACATTTTAAGTCTATGCGAGTTTGATTGTAAATGAAATGAAAGAGAAAAGCGTTGATATTACACAATGAATAAAGGCTGGTCGTTCTGTGCCGCTTTTGACAATAATAGACGTTATGCGATTGCACTGTAAAAGGTATACGGCAAAGCAAATTCAGCTCGCGGTCTTGCTGTTTCAACACGAAATTGACATCTTGTTTTTGATTTTTTTCCCTGCGTTTTATACACGGAGTTAGACTTTTTTTCACGATTTTCGAGGTCATTTTGGGGGTGCGTATTATACTCTGATGCATATTATATTCGAGTAAATACGGTATTTTCTTCATTATTATTATTTCTACATTGGTTTTTAAAACACGCACGTGTTACAGTGCGGGATTGGGATTAAGTGTAAATAAGATTCATGACATGGGGGCCCAGTGACGTGTGTTGTAATTTCGGCAGAAACTTGCTGAATATATTTCTCCGACCGTGGCATCTGTGTTTCATTAAAGTAAATCCATGATATAGTACAACTTTTTCGGTGAAGCCGCACTCGTTGCAATCACTTTCTTTTCAGGGGTTATAACTTTCACTACCGATATAGAGCTTACTACTCCGCTGAAAAATAAAGTGCCGAAAAATTACTGATGTTGTCTTAAAAATTCTTGATCAGCACAATGTACCTTTAGCTCAGTTAATTTAAGCTAAACATAAACTAGTTTCAATAACTCGAAAAAGGAGTTGCAATAATGTTTTCAAATTTCGCGTAATAATATGTAGCTGTGACTACTTAACAATGTGTTTACCACCGACACCGTCGGATGTACTCGATTGTGTAATTCTCCGGACAAAGCATTTGTCTTGATCTTGTATCGCTTGTTTTTATCGAGATATTTCAATTAAAGTTTTCCGTAACATGTTCTGGAACTTTAGTTCTTTTTCAAATATATGACAAATTTAAAGATCGATCTTCCCGCATTTCCTCTGATAATGAAAAAGCAATATAAATATTTAGGTAAATGTTGTATGTTTCTAAATATAAATGATGTTAAAACATTATGAGAATCGTGAATAAGATGGTTATTTAATGTCCCACTTAAAGGAATGTCGTTCCTTGGCTCAGCTTCAACTCGTGACAACAATGCAGTAAAACTTGTTGCCATGAAGTTGTCGATTGCACGTTCATTTCGGATACAAGCAATTGCAAACTCTTTGTCGTAAGATAGTATGAAGAGAGCAAATTTTATTAGCATTTTGTACACAGGTATAATGATGATGTAGATGCAACAAAGACCTAATTTTTGCCCCCCCCCTCCCCCCCATTTTCCTGAAATCCTGAATCCGCCACTAAAATGGTAAAATGATTACATACTTAAAATCAGCAAAGCTGACTCTCAGGACTTTTGAGTCCTTTGATTTTTACTTTGCTATAGAAATTAAGCGGCGATTTTGCCCGAAGTAGCAGGTGGGAAATCGCCGGTCACCGGCTCGAAATGAGAACCATGCCTACCTACTATGCTGGATTTAATATTCTTTCTGGCCTATGCTCTTCATACTTTTTTGTTTCTCCATTAGTTTTTGTTCGTCTTCAGCTTTTTGCTTTATTTGTTTTCCTGGGATAGCGTTTTCTGTCCATTTAAGAATGGAATCATGATGTCATTAAAACAAGTTCTTTGAAACAGATCGAAACCGAAACTGGGTGCGGAAATGGAAAAAGTAATTTCAGATTGATTCCAGAAAACACCGCACAATCAGTCTAGAAATGTAAGATTATTTACCAGACCGGCGCCATTATTACCAGACCTTGTGTGGCGGTCATATACAGGGCCGTCGCTAGGGCTTATTTGGGGCCGATATTCGGCCCCATTCCCAACGCAAAATAGTATCTTTTTTCCCACCTTGTTCCCTTAAAATTCCCAACTTTACACACATGCGATATTTTCAACCGTAACATCAGAGCATCCGACACAAAATGTAAACACCATCAATGTACAAATAGGGTTTGTAAATGCAGTGCAATGAAGAGTAGTATTGGAGCATTTTGTGGATCCTTTAACCGACAGGTGCGAGGTTATTTTGAATGGTCGTATTCGTGACAAGTCTTTTCGATGCACATGGCCATGGCAGTCGAAATTAATTTATATTATTGAATGGCATATTACAAAAAACGAGTAATGGTTTTACGTTTAATGAGAACGCTTTGTCTTTTAAAATGGCATAAAGCAACACGAGAACACAGAAATCAACGCACTGATAGTGATCACGGCCAACAATCAAAACCAGCTGTCTCAATGTCAACTGGATGCAGCCATAAATAAATTCAAACAAATGAAAGACAGGCATATCAATTAATAAAATGAGATATACTTGAAATAAACAAATGCCATTGATAATACTGCTTTTCTCGTTTTTTGAATGGTTTCCGAATTTGATCCAAAAGGACGCTATTTTTCCCAATTGCAAAGGCCCTGGCCCCAGTCCCAAAATACACAGAGATGGCCCTGAGATAATACTTACTTTTCACTGTATAAGTTGACAACGTTTGTGTAATTGTATCTCACAAGCAGAATCAAACGTGAGGATAATTCAGACTACATATAAACACAGAGGCAGATTTGATACAGGTGGGGGAAGATGCGTGTGGAGCCTTTGGTTTAAGTTCAGGTTTAAGTTTTTATTGCTGATTGTTTGCTTAATGTGTATATGCATTTGATATTTGCTCCATTTGATGCCAAATGCATAGAACCGTTATGGCCAGTGATTTTCCGCGAAAACGGAATTGTGGACGGAATCACGGAAACGACAAACTGAAACGGAATTTGCTATTTTTGTTCTGAAAATTTTTAGTTCCTATATTTTGCAGATATTTTTTATTCTTTTCTGTGAAACTCTTTCAAAAAATGATGTTAGACTTTGGCTTTCATTTGCAATACTTTCCTTGCGTAATACGAAACATTTTATGACCTCGGAATTCCACCGGTTTTTGGTTTGTTAACTGGTGGTGTACCAGTTACCGGCTACTACGTTATTTCGGCATTTGAAACGTGAATTTAAGATATTTTTTCACTTGTCAGCAATACATAGGATACTAAACATTTTTGTCAATTCACGTTTTGAATACCCTTAATAACGTGGTCTTAGCCAGTGACTGGTCCTTCGCCAGTATAGAAACGCGTTTCGATATGGCGGATCAAACATCATACTCAACATGTAGCCTTCACTAAAGGGATTATGTGTTGCATGGAACACTTGCTTTTAGTTCATCAATCTCATCGCATAATTTGAATAACCAATCAAGCCTTTAAATATACAATCAGTATAATTGAAAATTAAACATCTAACTGGAAAAGATGGAAAATACATGCTGTGGCAGATCCAGGATTTCCTAAAAAGGGGGGCTTACATGTGTATTAGCCAAACTACTCGGCCATTTTTTTTGCCAAATCTGGATTTTTACTTGTAGTTGTAATATGGCGGAAAGGGGAAGAGCCCCCCACTGCCATTGAATCACACACGATAGGATAACCTTATGAGCAGGTTTCTCTGTGCACTACCTTGTTTTCTTTCATTTGTAATAAAGACTTGTTTCAATCAACTATATACAAAATGAAGTCGAGGTGTCCTTAGTGTGATACATATAGATCTCTACTCACAACAAGATGTGAGTAAGAGTATCTTTCAGGACCTTCAGGTCCTTTGATCTTAAGTATTATACATGTATTTGGTTTGGTTTCATGATATTAGATTACAGAAAACAGTACTATTATGCATATCTAAGCTATGGGTCAGGAAGTCAGGGGCAGGGTTCTTTTTTATATTCTGAACTTTATGATCCGGTAAGGTAAATAT
Source organism: Pteria penguin (assembly GCA_035048485.1). Taxonomy (NCBI): domain Eukaryota; kingdom Metazoa; phylum Mollusca; class Bivalvia; order Pterioida; family Pteriidae; genus Pteria; species Pteria penguin. The sequence goes on from CM068583.1 coordinate 61,997,149, forward strand.
TTAGAGTATATTTAAAAGTGATTGTTAAGTTCTGTATCTCATCATTCCTTTCATACATCCTCATGGTATGACAGTTTATTGTTCTCCAACCAAATGCATGCCATTATTGACACTTTTATCACTTTTAATCACAAACTTTAAAAAAAATTCATTTTGCAGCTTGAGAAACAAAGACGAGTAGAAAGAATAAAACACAAAACGCAGCAGTTGCAGGAGTTAATACTACAGGTATTTGTGGAAGAAGTTCTTTGTGGAGATGATAATTATAATATTTTGTCAAAATAGATACAGCTTCGAAGATTTAGAGGTCAGAATTGTGCAAGCAATTCTAGATTTTAAGCCAACAGAAATTTTACAAATTAAACTGGAAAAGTGGAATTTCAGCACCACTTTTTTGTGTAGTAGAAGCAACCGACATTTCTCTTCATTGTAAATATAAATCTCACAGTAACTTAGCTGATTCATATTAGATTTGGTTGGCTTGATTTTGTTGTAAAGTACCCATTTTTATGTATACATAGTTATTTGTTAATAGCTATCTATTTATAACTATCCAAACCACACAAAGGATATGAAATAGCAGAAGCTCTTTGAATCAGTTTTCCATCAGAAATGATTTAGAGAAAGATTGGTTACGATGGTTTTGAATTGCATAAATATGTGATTATTGCACATTCACTATGTTTATTAGTAATGGGCTGATAATCGATTAGCGGCGTGTTAAAGTTCTCTGATTTTGATAGTCAATTGTAAAGTCAAATAATCGAGAGCGGCAAAATTATTTCGACATTGACCATATAACGTATATTTAAAAACGCACAGAGTAAAATTTTAAAATCTATTTCTGTATAGACGAAGTTCCTTCGAGCAATACTTAATTGGGGCCACTTGTAAACACAACTCCATATCGATCTAGATATAGCTCTATAGATCGAGTTAGCTTATACTGAGTAAGAAATCAGTCTTAAATTCAGAGACATAGACTACTAGTCTATGTCTCTCTTAAATTGAATAAAAATACCAAAAATATAAAATCATTACTGTCTTTTTCTATCATTTCATGGTATTCTTTCTATTCTCGTAGTTGGCATGACATTACAACAAGATCTAACCAAAGATAATCCCCAAAACATTCAGAGGATGACCTGTTTTATCATAGACCGTAATACAACTTTGCTGAATAATATTTTGAACACATGAGCTATATGAGTCATTAAACTGCTGAAATTCGTTGAAGAATCTTACGACGATTGACCCCCTTTTTTTCTTGAAAATCGATATGACTGCAGTTTGAAATAAAGAGATTTCAAAATATCAGATTTTTGGTATAATGCGAATCCCCAACTAATAAAGCGCATATTGGGTCATATAAGCAATCCCACTTAGAGAATCTTGTATATGATAATATCTCTATTATTGATGGGACTGCCATCAGATCGTGATTCTAAATGGTTAATATAAGACTGATGCGTGAAATTTGATTTATCAGTTTCAAATGTAAGATGTAATCGTTCTTGAAAAAAGATATATGTTGAAATACCTGTAATTAGATTATAAAAATGACGGTATAAAAATTTCTGTCTATCGATGTATAGACAAAGACTGAGACACAAAATTGGTTTTTGTCTAGATACATCGATAGAAAGAAAAATTTTTAGTCATTTTTTAGAATAATGTTAAGAAATTTATTTTCTTAAACAAAAACATGCAAAAGTTTTGGTAAATATTGTCAATGTGATCTACAAATTAATCGTAATGTTTGACTTTAAAACATTTTCCTTAATCATGTTTATTCTATTCATACATGTCAAATTTAACCTAATTTAAATTTCTTTTAATTAATATGATTTATTTTGGTTAACATTTACATTTTATTTTACGTACTTTTATTAATGTGTTCAAGTAGAATATCATAAGTTTGGTTGTTCATGATTAAATAAATCATATATTACTGTATTGTTGGTCTGTAAGAGTAAATTAACAAGAAATATATGTTTTATATGGATAAAATGGTTAATTTGACTAAAAGTGTGATTAACCGATTATAATCCGTAGATTCCAATCGATTATTGTTTTGAAGCAATTTCCCATCACTTATGTTTATGTGTACACATATGCAAAGTAAGTTTTAAATTGTATGAATTAGATAAGCAATCTACAGTTCTGAAATCCTGGCAAAGAATTGTGATTAAAGTCAGAGGAAATTTGTAGTACAAGATCAAGAAAAATTACAGAATATCGAGCTAGACCAATTAAGTACATCTTCATTTTCCTTAATGGATTTAATATTCATATTTTAATATATTATATCTGATTTGCTCATGAATATTACACGAAATTCTCATTCTCAAATACGATTATGTAAAAGGACTGGAGAGGGTAGAAAACTGATGATTTAATGATTCCTCAAGAAGTATTAGGAATATTTTCTAAATTTTGCTGTTTTACTACATTCCGTATTGCATCTTTTAAGTTTTGCCCCGAAAATACTAAGCAATATGGTAATGTGTACAACCAAGGAGGAATATTAAGGTAGAAGTCTCTTGCACTTTCCTGATCTGTATTTTGCACTTTCCTGATCTGTATTTTCTTACTTATTGTATGATGGATATAAATATGTACCCTGTTTTATGCCAGAGATAAATTTTGTTCAGTAATACATTTATACATACATGCAATTTCGTCCCTAAAGGCTATAAATCCTTTCATTTTATTGAGTCATGGTTTCTTTTGCAGCAAATTGCATTTAAAAACCTTGTTCAGAGGAACAAAGAACATGAGAGGCTTCATGGACATCCAGCTCAAAATTCTGCGATACAGCTTCCTTTCATCATTGTTAATACAAGCAAAAAAACTATTATTGACTGTTCTATATCAAACGACAAGTAAGTTTGTTTTCTTTTTTATTCACAGGAAGTGCATCAGCCACATTAAAATAGGACTGATTCATAGGGGGTTTTTTTTTGGGGGGGGGGGGTTCCCCTAAAACTTTAAAAATAGGGTCAGCAGATTCATAAACCAGAAAAAAAGTCTTACTGTACCAAAATTTAAACAAACTCTGTAATGAAGACTGATTTTACAGAATAATCTGACAGATGTTACATAAATAGCAATAAATTGGGGGTATAAACTGTAATATGTTTGTTCTTTTTACAAATGAAATCCAACTAGTTACATCTAATTTCATTTGAAAAAATTTGGTTAGTTTCAAATCATTTTGCACCTTGTACATAAAATTGGAGTCATGCTGCACCCAGCCATAGCTAATAATCAATTCTCAACATAATTGAAGGTCAAACAGAACAAATCTGTTGAGATCTTATGATATTGAAGTATTTTGTATTTGTACTAGCCTAGTACTAACATGGTTCACAAGGCCTCATGATTGTATATGCAGAAACACGATGATGTAACATTTTTACTTAAAATCTTTCATAGATTGACTGATAAATTCCTTTAGTTAAAATGAAAATTTTTAATAAACTTTCTTTCAGTGGTTACCATACATTATTTAAAAGTAATTGTTTAAAAGACAATTGTGCACAGTATTCTTTAAGTGGAAAACATTAGGAGAATCATGCATCTTTTATATATGTATTTCTCTCTCTCCTTGCAGATACGAGTATTTGTTTAATTTTGACTACACTTTTGAGATCCATGATGACATTGAAGTATTGAAAAGAATGGGAATGGCTCTTGGACTAGAGAAAGGGCATTGTTCAGCCCAGGATCTAAATCGAGCCATCAGAATGGTACCCAAATCTCTTGAACCCTATGTGATAGGTAAATATTTTAGTGTTTAAAAATGTACATTTAGAGATTACATATAGAGATTACTTGGTCCTGCATGTGTCTGTCTGTGTGGTAGGAATCACACCTTTGAAAAGAATGTGTGGTAGAAATCACACTTTTGAAAAAAAATGTTTGTCTAGTAGGAATCACACTCTTCAAAAATTGAAAGCAGGCCACATACATTCTTCCTCTAGGTAACATCTAGTAGGGATCATTTTGGGACACAGTTTTGTGAGATTTTCAAATCTTTTTCTCAAAAAGCACATCAATTTTTCTCAAATGTGAAAATTCTCTCAACATCCACGCAGAAGCAATCAAGATCAAAGGGTATTTCATACGAATCGTCCTTTGCATTGTCAAGCTAGAATGTGCATTGCGGTCAGCACTGAAATAAATGATACTTTTCAATACTTTTCATACTAATATATAAAGCGTTTGCACGACTCAAGAATATTTCATGGTAAATCAAAAATGCCTTTGAAGAAAAAGTTACCAAGGGTTTCATCAGCTGAGCAAGCTCAGCTTAACTTTGCAAAGCTGGCAGACGAAGCCCAAGCATCTACCATTGTTACTTTGCCAGATACAGAGGGATACCGTACATCACCATGAGCAACCACCTAGCATAACAAGAACCTTAGACATACAGACAGATTTCAAGTTAAATGGACTATCCTGATTAATTAAAGTATGACAATAAATTACATCTTATATGGTGCACAAAATGTCATGGCAATCTCAAATTTAAACTTTAAAACCATGGAAGGACACTAAGTCGTGACATTTTTAAAAAGCGACATGCACACTGGAACGTATACCGGTATATAGGATCTGGATTGACACAATTCTTTTCCACACTATGATGTCACCTATGCCATAAATTGATTTATGGCATAACTATATTTCACTGTATAAACAGCAAAACATGTAATAAATAATGTTAAATTTCAGAAATAAAAGTTGGTTTGAAAACATATAGAAAAACTCTCACTGATTTTCAGATTCTCTGATTCAATATAAATGACTGAGAAAATTCTCTCATGCATGTCAGAAGCCAGAATAATCCCTGAGTATAGCAGCAGAGTTAGAACTGAAGAAAGATTGAGTATTTCGTGACAGAAGTCAAGGTTTAGGTTATATGCTTAACAACGTTTTTAAAAAGTGACATACACACAGGAACATATATAATGATGAATTTCAAAAATAAAAGCTGGCTTGAAAACATATAGAAAATCTCTCATTAAATTCCATATTCTCTCAATCGGTTAAAGTGACTGAGAGAATTCTCTCATGCAGGCCAGAAATATCTCTGACCTAGGTATCAAAATACAGGAATAGATAATTGTCAGATTCCCTGATGTTATTAGAGTTGTAGATTATAAAAATAGAGAAATTAAAGTGTATGATATTTGTTTTTCTGCAGAAGTGCCAAGTTCAATATTTAATAGAGCTGGGTATTGGGATAAATGAAATGTATTGCAATATTGAAAAATGTACGGTATCGTAATTTATTGCAGTATCAATTAATTTCAAAATTTTCACTGAAAAACAGGACAATGGGATGTACAGCTAAAACTTCTCACTACACAGAATGTATGGAAAAAGCATAACAATAGTAAAAATCAGGGATTTGACTAGTAGATTTTATTTTAAATACTCAGTTGTTACAGTGGTGTGCTCTAAAACTGGTGTTAAAGAGAGATAACTGTAGATATAGTAAGACAATGAAATAACGATCTAGAACTGATTGTTAAAAAAATGTATTGCAATATGTATTGAAAATGAAAAAATTGTTGTGCATTGATGTGGCAATAAAATCGCACAGCTGTAATGTTTTTAAACATTTGTTATATAAGTATCTTTGTTTATTTTCAGTTTTCTACATGTTCAAGGGATATAGATTATGATACTACATGTAGGTGGTTTTCATTTATATGTTAAGTGTCAAAGCACTTTTGTATAGCTTCTATGTACTGTATTTTGTTATAATTAATAGATTTAGCCAATGGTGGTATGGCAAATACAGGTCCCAGTGGAATCAGACCCATTTCATCAGGAATGTCTCCTACTAGGTAAATAGCTTTTACAGTAATAGAACAATTGCATGGATGCAAAAATTCAGGCTTGGAAAGTGACTTTCCGTTAGCTGTGCATAAACTTTTTACGTCCTAAGATCAGGAGACCATGAGCATATTGTGTTATTATTTTTTGTCCTGTTTGTTTGGTTTTCTGTCTGTCATTAACGTTAACCTTGCCCATAACTTCTGAACCTTTAAAGATAAAGAATTTGTATTTGGTGTGTGTAATGCATTAATAAAGCCCTTTCAAATGATCACCAGATCAAATTACCTTGTAACCTTTTTGCCAAACTGAGATAGATTTAAGGTAACTTAACTTCGCCCATAACTTTCGAACCTTAAAAAGTAAAGAATTTATATTTTGGATATATACTCTAATAATTAAGCCCATTTAAATATCAAGATCAATAATCAAGTGACTTGACTGTGACTTTGCCAAAATAGGACAACTTTTACCTTGCCCCTAATTTTTGAACCATAAAAGAAAAGACTGCCCTTTGGATGTGTACTCTACTAATAAAGCCCAGTGTGCGAAATTAACATTTAAAATTTAAATATATAGGAGATAGAATTACTATGGACTGAAGATCCATAGGATTTAAATTTTAAATCATATACATCTTTGGTCCATAGTAATTCTATCTCCTGTAGACCACAACAATTTTGTAAAGACCGAAATGAAATGGCACTAATATCTACATGCAAACTTCATTTTAATGCAAAAATACACAAATTTCGTTAAATTTGATCAGACTGCCTGGGCCTGCAGCTATCAAAATGGGATTTAGACGCTTCATGCCTCCACAGAGGATCAATCTTGAAATTATTTTTCCTGGATATCCAAAGTGTAGTATGAGCATTCAAGAATTCTAAGTAATTGCCTCTGTAATCTCAACACATTGCATTGTAACTTCATCCTTCACAAAATTAATCAGTCTAAGTCAAATTTTGAGTGATCCAGAAAACTTTTTTTTTTTTTTTTTTGACACTTCATTCATGTGTTTTGATTTTTGTATTATTTTTTGTATTGGTTTTTTTTCCCCTGTTTATTGGAGCATACTATCTTTACATAATTTAACTGGTTGAAGAAAGACATTTGGTCAGATTACATTAAATGCTGGTGGAGACCAAACTAAAACTAAGAATATGATTAAGACAGTAATTCATCCTTGTTAAAAAGGAGAATCCAATTCGATTTTATCATTGGATGTTGGGAATGTTATATTTCTAAGAATGGTGTGTGGACAGAATCATATCAATGTTTTCGGGTGTTTATATAGGACAAAAGTTTTATGAATCAGTCAGATTTCCTGTAGACCAGCTCGTCCCTCGATCACTCTACACCGATGGATTCATCATAGACATTGTCCATCGGTCTACTGTTAAGTTTGCACTTTGAAGCCTTTACAAATGACACTTAAGATCAATGATCTTGTGACCTTGACCGTTACCTTTTTGTCGAAAGTAGATATTTTCAGTGCTTTCTATGTTGCATGATAACTGAAGTTTGGCTTGAGAGATTTAAATAGCACTTTTGATGTCATCAGTTTCGATGAAATCCATAGTTTGATATGCAGTTATTGTATACGTTAAAACATATATTCAGATGATCCGTGTCCAGATGACATTTCCACTAATTTTACCATCTACGCCAACCATCTAAGTCTATCCATCCATCATTTGCAAAGAAATCAAAACACATTTAACTACTTATACTTTACTTCTAGCCCAACCATTTATGGCTTTTTCTTCTATATTTGTACCCCCCGCAAACGAAGTTGGGGGGGGGGGGGTATATGGGAATCACCATGTCCGTCAGTCCGTCCCGATTTGTGTCCAGGCCATATCTTTTTATTGGATGGATGGATTTAGATAATATTTGACAATATTGTTGCCCATGACCCAAGGGTGCGTCATGACCTTAAAGGTCAAAGTCACTGTGGACTTGGTTGTTAAAACCGTGTTTGGGCTATATCTTTTTATTGGGTGGATGGATTTAGATATTTCACGGGATTGTTGCCCATGACCCAAGGGTGTGTCATGACCTTATCAAGGTCACTGTGGACCTGGTTGTTAAAATCGTGTCCCAGCCATATCTTTTTATTGGGTGGATAGATTATGATAATAATTCACAAGATTGTTGCCCATGACCAAAGGGTGGGTTTTGTCATGACCTTGACCCAAGATCAAAGGTCAAGGTCATGATAAGTAAAACTTTGTCAGGGCCATAACTTCTTCCTCTGTGCACGGATTTCAATAACACTTCACAGAATTGTTGCTTATGATCCAAGGGTGTGTCATGACTTTGAACCAAGGTTAAAGGTCAAGGTCATGATAGACACTTACTTCTTCCATTCGGACATCCTCGACCTTTTCCTGCGTAAAAAAGCTCGGACGTCACTCGTAGCCATTATTTAAAAATAGTTCCTGTAGTTATAGACGCTCGCATGTGTACCAGACAAATAGGTCAGTGCTTGGCGTGTAATAAAGACGGTAGAAGACTTTCACATTTCAACGGACTTAAATTAAACATTAATCCCGAACTGTTGCAGCTTTCATTACTTTCCTTGACATAGATGACATAGATTGTGTACTGGATTACATTTTACATCGTTGATATATTACTGAGTACAATGCCGGAAACCGATTGATGCATGGAATCGATGTAAGTCATTCCGCCGAGTGACGTCCGAGTCTTTTTACGTAGGTACAAGTAAAGGGCGAGGTTGTTCCGAATGTTACTTCTTCCCCTGAGCACGGATTTCAATAATTTTTCACAGTATCGTTGCTTAGGATCCAAGGGTGTGTCATGACCTTGAACCAAGGTCAAAGGTCAAGGTCATAATGGACACAATGGGTAAAACATTGTTTTCATTGATTATTCCTCAAAATGTGCTTGTAAGTGGGACATCCATTACACTTATACCAGTGATGTATATTGGGATGATTTTTTGCATGTTTCTACTTTGTTGCTGCGGGGACATTTGTCCCGTTAGGACTGCTTTAGTTTATATCAAGGGAGTTTAATTAACTCTGAAACCTTGGTAGACAACTGGGCCCCTGACTTCAGGAAATTTAAGAGCCCAGCCTTAACTTTAGGAGCCCAACCTTTTTCTCATTAATTTATACCATTTAAATGATAAAAAGAAAAAAAGTGTCTAAGTATTTTACTTGGACATGTTATGCTAAAGTAAATACATTGTTAAAATTCAATTTCTTTCTCTATCATATTGTTTTCTATGAGACACTCTGTCTCACCATCACTCTCGCTTTCATCCTCCTCTTCTAAGTCATTCTCATACCTCTCATCATGCCCCTCAGTCTCTCTAATCTCACCCTGCTCTTCACTACCTGAGTCCCTGATCTGATTCTGACCTTCAGTCTCTAGTATCTCACCCTGACCCTCGGTCTCTACAATCTGATCCTGACTCTCAGTCTCTATAATCTGATCCTGACCCTCAGTGTCTATAATTTCACCCTGCTCTTCACTCTCTCTGATCTCATCTTGATCCTCACTTTCTATCTGTCCATTTCTCACATGAAAAATGAAAATACGATCTTCCTATCAGATGTGCTTGATTTCTGTATAGTAATTTTCGTTTAAAAAACGCTCAAATGACAAAGATTTTAAACCCCAAACTAAACAAACAAAAAAGAACAAAACGGAAATTTTACGGAATCGGATTTTATTCTGTTGCCAATTGGGCGAGAACTTTATGATTTTATGGTCGCCCAGGGCCAAATTTGGTCGCAAATGCGACTGGGCGAGTGCTAATCAAACTCCCTGTATATTTTATAGACATACAACACCTGTCTGTATTTTATTCTAAATTCAATAAAAAAAGTTAACAAATAAAACACAAGCCAACAACTATGTACAATTCTATCGCTATAGAAAATGTATATATATATATATATATATATTGGGGGGATTCCAATATATATATATATATATATGTCACAATAAAAATAGAAACGATGGCTATGTATTTAAACTAAGCATACAGACAGGATTTACTACTCGGTATGTTTATTACAGACACTTAACTAAAGTGGACGGTGTATATCAATTATGTAATAAGTTAAATACAACATGTATTTGTATAGCCCTGGAACTATGACTGGTATTTACAAATAACTGGAGATGCCTAAACTGGGGACAGTGTTTACAATGGACAGTGAAGCCATTAGACTGTGTATTTGGTGTATGTATAGTCCTGTTACCACCGGATCACCTATACTTGGAACGACTGCTTTGGGGAGAGGGGGGGGGGGCATGCCCGTCCATAGGTCCTAGAAGGTCCTTTGACAAAGTTCTTTAAACTAGATGCATGAACTTAACAAAGAGTCAGAATGATTTAGAAAGGGCTTTTTAAAATGCTGCGGCTTTGGTTCAATTATGAAAACTTCTGATGCTTCCAGGGAGCTAATGTCATAGCCCCGCGTCGGATGCATAGACAAAAACTTTAACCTGGGCTGCAACTTTTGAACATTTTGGAAGGAGCTTTCTTTTGGGACCATGACCTTTGACCTTGAAGTTTGACTTGCTTTTCGAAAACTTAACCTTGGCTATAACTTTATAACTAAGAGGGCTAGGGCTTTGAAACTTCACACATAGATACCTTGTTGAAGGCCAAGGTCATATGTCAAAGGTTAAGGTTACATCATGCATAGACAAAAACTTTAACCTGGGCTGCAACTTTTGAACATTGTGGAAGGAGCTTTCTTTAGGGACCATGACCTTTGACCTTGAAGTTTGACTTGCTTTTCGAAAACTTAACCTTGGCTATAACTTTATAACTAAGAGAGCTAGGGCTTTGAAACTTCACACATAGATACCTTGTTGAAGGCCTTTTTAAAATTGCCCCCAGATTCCTCATTGCTAAGGGAAGAATAGCGTCATGTTTAAAATTGTTCCGAGACGAATTGATATTTAATGCACCGACATAAGAAGTTTCTTCATTTTCATATTCTTAAAATTTTATGATGAAATTATTAATCACAAATTAATTCATACATGAGTGACTTGGCATCGCATCGTAAACAGCTGAACTGGCAGTTTTGCTGTGGCGCGGTGAGTTGAAATAACATGTTGGAAAGCATGTTGCATAGTGGTACGTCGTCATGTCATGTACGTTGTCAGTTTTGTTGGTTCAACTTGATTGTAATAATTGTGCATGTGAATGGCAGAACTTGCAAATCGTCCTTGATATAAGATTTAAAATGGACGTTAAGAGCAGTGAACGAAATTGTTACAGACAGGATTTTTGATAGTTGGAGTCAGAGGCAATGTGGACAAATTCTGAAAGTGAGGGGACATTTAATTTTGTTCCTCCATCTGTCAGTCTGTCACAAAAACTTTAACCTGGGCTATATCATCCAGTAGGGGTACGACTTTGAAACTTCACATGTAGATTCCTTGTGGTGAGACCTTCCATTTGAAATCATTACTTTTGACATCTTAGAATTCTTTGAATTCACTTGCATCCTCTTGACATTTATGCACATTGTATCCTCAGGAACACCCTCATCTGATTACAACCCGCTCCTAATTACAAACATGGATTCATCATGTCTTCTCTGTCTATGTACACATCATATCCACAGCAAATGCTCAGAGCAAGGACAGTTTTAGATCACCTTGACGTAGTTTAGATGATCTTGTGCTAAAGGCCTGACATCGGCAACCGGAAAATTCAGTTTTGGACAAACTACAAATGCTGCAAGTAACAAGCATTTGGACTTGATTGCATGCTTTGGATGCTGCATGTGAAATGATTTTTCGGTTTGAGTGACATAGTTAGCCTTTTGGGGTACCTCAATTCTGGACAAGCTACAAGTACCAAACTTACACTAACTATTATTCATCTTGGGATGCAGACTCGGAAATATGTTTCAAGCTGTACCTGACATACATTTTGTCACATGCTTTTCGTGAAAGCGTGGGGATATTAAATCTCATTCGTCTGTCCATCTATCACAAAAACTTTAACCTTGGTCATAACTTTTTTAATCGTAAGACGAATGGCCATCATATTTGGCATGTTTGTGACCAATTGCAATACCTTACTGTTCGTACCAAAATTTTTATCATGTGACCTTTGACCTACTTCAATATAACTTTTTAACCGTAAGACTTAGGGCCTTCATTTTTGGCATATGTGTCTGTAGACATGTACAATCATGACAGTGCCACAGATCACTGCACCCTTACTGTTACAGCATCGAAAGTGGGGGACCACAATTCTCTGAATCTGTTTGGGGCATGAGTATCTCAGTTATGGACAGTACAAGTACCAAACTTGCACCAATGATTCATCTATGGGATGCACACTAGAGTACCTGGTTTGGTTGCTTCATGTGACAGTTTTTACACTTCAGTGACTTGGTTAACCTGTTAGGGGTACCTCAGTTTGCGATAAACTAGTAAAAATAAGACTTCTGACTTGGCCGTATGCCAAGTCACCTCGAATAAAAAGTGTGTGAATATCCCAAACTTGCACTAATGATTCGTCTTAGGATGCAGACTTGAATGCAAGCTTCGTATAACTATTCCCAGTTCAGTTTTGTTTCATTAAAAGAAAATTGATTTGAATAGCTCAATAATGATTCAAGAGTCATTTTGAATTTGTGCCGTTAATTCTAAGAATGAAACTAGTCCTGAATTATTACTATTGATAACACTAATTCCTCTGCATCTTCATATGAGTGTTACTGAGGACCTTCAGTCCTTTGATTCTTGTAATTTTAAGGTCTTTTTTCTCCATGAAGATTACTTCTGATGTGTCAACTTTGAGTATTTGATCAGATTTAAGGGAAATGAATGTTATGTAAAGAATCTAATTCCAAAATAGTTCTTATAATTTTTTTTCAATTTTTTGAATATTAAAAACTAGGGCAGATGCTCAAAGTGCTCAAGTGAGTGATATAGTGAATCCCTGCTTATAGGAAAAGTGAAGGTATGCTAAATATTAGTATTTGGTTTAGTAAAAAGGATGATGTTTGACTGTCTTTTCACTCATATATTGTAATTACAGATACAAGCAACCTTCCATGATGTCCAGTATTGGTAGCAATACAGATATGGATGTTGAAGTAGGAAACATAATGACATCTCATGGATTATCTCGAGATTCCAGCATGGGATCTCATTCAAGGGCAGCTACAGAGACGCCATCAGAAGATTTCTCTGAAGACAGTGACAGTGATAGGTCCAGTCCCATCAATGTTAGCTAATCAAATGTGATTCTTTAATTGTATCAAATGTATACTGCTACTTGATTCTTAAATTTGCAGGATGGCAGGTTTAAGATGAAGACTTTACAATAACTTAACTTCCAGGTCATTTCCATAGATAAGGGCGAATATGAGTACCCAAAACTATTGAACTTGACCAGTAGGATGGTGATGCAGAGAATCACATACCCATATCTGTACATTGTTGGTGAAGAAATATTCTTAATAAGAATCATGTGATATAAAACTACACTGGCGACTGAAGGGCGGACAGATTATGTTTAAATCAGGGAAGAAGCCTTGCAAAATGTGAAGACTGCAATGGTTATGTTAACTTGTTTTCCATTAGTTTATAGACTAATTTAGTTTTTGCATTTTCTGTGTTTTGTTTTGTTAACTGTTATACAAGTTTTATTGTAGCAGACCTTGCGTACTAGGACTTTTTTCTCTCAAACATTAAGTTATTTGTGACTGATAAAAAAACACTTGTTTACATTTGATAATTTCTTGATATGGTCACTTGATCTAGAAGTTTATTAGTACATGTAATTGATTTCGTTATAAAGTTATAAAGTCACTATGGCTTATAGTGCCCTTAGGTGATAGTGCTTATCTACTCTAATTGTATGCTCAGATTTTGTGAATAATGACATGTGAAAAGTATTGGAAGAGGAAAGTTTGTATAAAGAATTATCTTCAGGGACCTAGATTAAAATACCTGTTTGTTGTGCACAAACATACCAGATGTGTTCGTACATTTTTTCACCTTTACGATTGGTATTATTGTAGAGTGTTGGAGCTCTCAAGTGATGTTCATTAAGCTAATCATAAAACGGTAATTATGATTCTTCATGTGATTGTATGTTTCAAAATTTTGTTAAAAAAGGTCATTTCATTTATTAATTGTAATTGTCATCAATAGTGAATTTTGTTTTATATTGTATTGACATCATGCTTAACTTTCTGTCTTACCACAAGGCCATTCTAAGTTTGACCACTGATATAAGTGAACTTCAGTTTACTTAGTAATGGCTAATGTACTTGATAGTAACAGCTATGCTGCCCATCATAGAATCATGTTGTCTGTATATAAACACTTGCATGTGTTGTCCATCTTCCTGGAGGAGGTTCATAAATCACTAGAAAAAAGTGTTCAGTTTGCAGAAAATGTTTTGTTAATGTTAACTGCCATTCATTACATTTCCATTTTTTATGTTACTCTTTCATGATGATTTCATTCAACACAATTCAAAATTTCATTTCAAGAACATAAATTCAGTGATGTATATTTGTTACAAATTTTCTATCTTTCTTTGAGTTAAAAAAATGACTATAATTCTTACTTTGACACTTTGTGAAAATTGTAGAAGTAATACAAATAGCTGTATAATATTTGATTTATCATTTTGTGTGGTTTAAAAGTGACCAAAGTCATGGATTTTCCTTCCTGTTTTTGCTTTGACTCCAGGGTCAGACAACATAGAAAAAGTATGCTATATCTATGTTGAAGCAGTTATACTCCAATTTCTGTAATTCATTGTCAGTATCCTTCTATAAAAAATTAAATTCAATTTCGCGAGTTCTAAATTGGATATAGTTTTTTAGTCCCCCTCTGGTAAAACCAGAGACGATTATAGGTTTCCATTCGGTCTGTCTGAGACATTTTGGTTTTCTGGACTTTTTTTTTTTTGCAACCATAGAAGTTAATGACTCGAAATTTGATATGTAGCTTTTAATCAATGAGTTACACAGCAAGTTTGAGTTTGGTTATAATTTACCTATTTTTGGAAGAGTTACGGCCCTTAGACTTAGTAAATTAATGGAAACCAGTGCGGCACAAGTATTGCTTTATCAGTACCACATGTATTGCTTTAGCAATACTCAGCATGCTTGTTTTCATTTAATGTTTAGATTATATAGAGATTGGATGTGGTAGCCAAAGAAAAAAGGGTCAAGGAAATCCTTGGAAGTGTTACAATGCAAGAATGTAAAATCACAGGCTACTAGTTACAACAAATTTACACATATCAAAACCTTGTCTTTAAAAGAATAAAACATTGAAATACAGTTAGCAATATATTCTGGCAGTTATTATGTTCATGCATTGTCCTTGGTTCTAGCAGATATATTAGTAGAGAGGTTTGGTCATATCTGTTGATCAGTTTTGATATACAGTTGCAAGAAAATTGTTATGTATATATGGAATAAAGAGCCCCTTGATACTAATCTTGGCATAGGTCTCCATTATGCTGTTTTTGTAGATTTTATGTTAGGAAATTAACAAAGTAATGGAAACTATGCCATTATGTACCAGAGAAGAAATCCAAATATGGGAGTTGAAGGTTTCCCCAGTCTTGCTTTTGCATGCACTAAACTTGCTTGCTGATAAGTCCTGATATTCTTTGATAAAATTGAAAACTGCAAGAAAGAGATGTCATTTTCCAGATACAGATTCTGTTTTAAGTTTTTGTGTCTATATCAGAGTCTTAAAACCCTAACATTATAAAGTTAATTTGAATGGATATTAGTCCATTGTGAAATACTAAATACCAATACATACTTTAAATTTCGAAATTCTGGTAAGTAGTCCTTATCATTTAGTTTAGTTTTATTAGTCTTTGAAAGTTTACAGTACAATTGTGCTGATATATTTATGAATAGACATAAAAGTAGCAGTAGTAAATAGGTATCTTTTTCTGACAATTGATGCTCTTACTGCAGATTGGCAGCTGCACATGACTGTACATTGATAAGTCTTGCATGTGGTTTCTGTATACAATATAAACCCTGCCCTCTTCTATGCACTTATCTCTTAATGCAGGGTGTAAGATGTAGATAGACATCTGATTCATTTTATTAGAGTCACATCTTGTCCATTGAAGTGAACATAATAAATTGTAATTCACAAACTTAATGTTAGTGTTCTGTTTTTTTAGTCGGCTTCGGTGAAGCCGCACTCATTGCAATCACTTTCTTTTCAGGGGTTATAACTTTCACTACCGATATAGAGCTTACTACGCGGCTGAAAAATAAAGTGCCGAAAAATTAGTGATGTTGTCTGAAAAATTCTTGATCAGCACAATGTACCTTTAGCTCAGTTAATTTAAGCTAAACATAAACTAGTTTCAATAACTCGAAAAAGGAGTTGCAATAATGTTTTCTAATTTCGCGTAATAATATGTAGTTGTGACTACTTTACGATGTGTTTACCACCGACACCGTTGGATGTACTCGATTGTGTAATTCTCCGGACAAAGCATTTGTCTTGATCTTGTATCGCTTGTTTTTATCGAGATATTTCAATTAAAGTTTTCCCAAACATGTTCTGGAACTTTACATGTTCTGGAACTTTAGTTCTTTTTCACATATATGACAAATGTAAAGATCGATCATCCCGCATTTCCTCTGATAATGAAAATGCAATATAAATATTTAGGTAAATGTTGTATGTTTCTAAATATAAATGATGTTAAAACATTAATAGAATCCTGAATAAGATGGTTATTTAATGCCCCACTTGAAGGAATGTCGTTCCTTGGCTCAGCTTCGACTCGGGACAACAATGCAGTAAAACTTGTTGCCATGAAGTTGTCGATTGCACGTTCATTTCGGACACAAGCAATTGCAAACTCTTTGCCGTAAGATAGTGTGAAGAGAGCAAATTTTATTAGCATTTTGTACATAGGTATAATGACGATGTAGATGCAACAAAGACCTAATTTTTGCCCCTCCCCCCATTTTCCTGAAATCCTGAATCCGCCACTAAAATGGTAAAATGATTACATACTTAAAATCAGCAAAGCCGACTCTCAGGTTTTTTGAGTCCTTTGATTGTACTGTTTAGATTCTTTTAGATTCCTTTCCATGTAAATGCACATCAGCCATTAAGTGTTTTACAATTTTTCTTTCCTTGATTTATAAGATTTTTGCATATAAAGCCAATGGGTGACTGACCTAAGGTTTTACTCAAAAGTTCGAGGTCATAGACTAAGGTGCTGAAATGGCGTCTTGGCCATAACTCCTCTTTATACTGTTTGTCTACTAAATTTTAGCCTTAGCCATATTAAACACAGAAATGCTTTAAAAAGGAGCTATGATACATTTTATTAAGGTTGCAATAACCCAAAACAAAGCCATCCCAAAATGAGATTTGCACCCCAAATTATGTTATAACCATGATAATTCTGTGTTTTCGTTGCACAGAGTTGCTTCCCGTTTGGGACAGTATCTGACATAAAACATTTTGACGTCAATAAATCGAGCAAAAAGACATAGTATCATAAATAATGAATATAAGAACATATCAAAGATACTGCATCTTACACTCTTGAATCCTTGGAGAAATATATGCATGGACTTGATACATATTGCCAACACGTGTGAAGGAAAATGAAAGAAGGAACAAAAAGCATCGTTAAACGGCACAACTTGTTCTTTCTTTTTACCACGGTACATCAAAATCCAGCACAGAAAAATCTATGAAACTAAACTCAAGGGCCATAACTCCTGTAATTTTTGTTTTGGACAGCATTCCTCTTCCAATATGCACAGCTTTATAGGCTATTCTTTCTTTGTACCAAGTTTCATCAAATAACCCTGAGGGTTTAGGAGGAATTGCGACAAGATAGGTGGGACAGATGATGTATTGCACAACACTCACAAATTTTTATACGGCCGTATAAAAATTGGGAAGGTTAAACTAACTTTGACTCATTGTTGTGGTCTTTCCTAAAAATGTATGAAATGGCCAATTTGACGATTTTACAGAATGTCCACCCATATACAAATTCTATTCACGGTCTGAGGAATTCAACACGTTTTATCAACTTGGCTGAAAAATGCACAATTATTCCATATGCCCCAGAATGAGCACCTGAGTAAGTTGCCATATTGTCACAAGCTACAAAGGAAGAGTTCCTTTTGTAACCCACACCACTCCCCACCTGATTTTAAAAGGGACCACTCCATTCTAGTGTTTAAAGGGTTCTTTTTAAGGGGCATATCAAAATCATTATTTTATTACATGTACTTTTACATTTTATAAACCAGTAAAAATAATCATGATTTGAATGGGGGTACAAAAGGAACTCTTACATGTCTTTAGATAATTTTCATGTTATTAAAAGGTAATTAAAATACCCACTACTTGCCTGTATTAATATGACCCTTATTTGTATATGTGACTTCATATTGCTTACAGTACAATTGATGATATTTTGTCATGGTTACTTCACGTACATGGTGATAACCTGAAGTATAGCATAGGAATTTATACCTGAAGATAAGTGCCACATCTACCGTCACATGGTACCTCGGTTTTTACCGTTTCATCCTAAAGACAGGAGTCGGTACCTGACTCCTAGATCCCTAATCGACTGAGCCACACAGGCTTACAGTATAAATTCATTCCAGTTTTCAAATGTCACGGCGGCCTATGGATGTTACAGAGCTTATCTTCCAAAAACTAGAACTGTCCTAACGGGACAAATACCCCCTGTGGCACCAAAATTCAAAATAGGGCTTAGACCAAGGACAAAAGTAATGGTTTCAAACGAGAGATCTGTTCATGAAAAATCTCATGCGCAATATAATAGATCTACTATTTACAACTCAAAGCAGAAACATCAGATACATGGTAAAGTTTCAATTCACAAATATATCAGGGGCAGCAATCTCTTTTCTTTCAAAAGATATAGCTAAGGTTAAAGTTTTTATAAAGTAAGTCTAATGTCAAGGCCAAGGTCACAAGGTCAAAAATTTTGTTACCAAAAGAAAGGTCTTGCCACAAGTAATATATTGATTGATTAATTTTTGTTTAACGTCACACCACGAATATTTCACGTATATGGTGACGGCATGTGCCTGATGTGGTGCATACAAATTTTGACCTTTGCAACGGACCCACCCGAAGCAGCGAGGGATCTTTAACGTGCCATGCATACCACGACACAGGGCCTCGGTTTTTACTGCCTCATCCTAAAGACAGGACACCAGCATGACAAGAGCGGGACTCGAACCCCGGCCTCCGGATCAGGAGTCCAGCGCGATACCACTAGGCCACGCCAGCTTCAAGTAATATACATGTGTAGTATGAATACCCAGTCTATATTGGTTCAAAAGTTATGGCTAAGGTTAAAGTTTTTAAAAAGTAAGTCAAATGTCAAGTCCAAGGTCACAAAGTCAAAAATTTTGGTACCAAATAAAAAGGTCTTGCCACAAGGAATATACAAGTGTAGTATGAATATCTAGTCTCCTTTGGTTCAAAAGTTATGGCTAAGGTTAAAGTTTTTAAAAGGTAGCTAAAATGTCAAGGCCAAGGTCACAAGGTAAAAAATTTTGGTACCAAAAGAAAGATCTTGCTACAAAGAATATACATGTGTAGTATGAATACCCAGTCTCCTTTGGTTCAAAAGTTATAGCTAAGATTAAAAGTTTTAAAAAGTAAGTGAAATGTCAATGCCAAGGTCACAAGGTAAAAAATATTGGTACCAAAAGAAAGGTCTTGCCACAAGGAATATACATGTGTGGTTCAAAAGTTATGGTCAAGGTTAAAGTTTTCTGGACAGACAGACAAGGTGATTCCTATATACACTCCAAACTTCGTTTGCGGGGGGTATAAATATATATTTACATGATCTGGAATGTAAATAATCGATATTGAAATATAAGTTTACTAAGCAAGTGTTTATCTGCTGTCAAAAGTGGTCGAACCTGATCTTATGGAGGATAAAGTAATCACATGATTTCATATATGTTTGCATTCTGACAAAAACTCCATCAATACTGTCCAGATAATCATCAGAAGTGGGAGTTTTAATCAGATCTTGTGGGCATCTGATGCATGGTTACTGTTGGAACCATTGATGCAAATTTTGTCACTCTAGCAAGATCAACCCTACACTTCTTAACTGCGTCACTTAAGTGGAAAAAGGTCAAATGCAGCATCTGATGCATGGGTCCATTTTGGTATTGTAAGATGAATCACTGATGCAAGTTTGATTACTCTGACATCAGTACTTTGTCCATTATTGATAAGAGTAGGTCAGGCATGGCAATTGAGGGATCGACAGATCCAACTTTAACCACATCCATTACGTAGTTTCATTGTGACGTCACAGTTAAAGTCATGTTTGACGGGCCATTTATTTATAACGCCATAAAGAAAAAGTGTGCCAAAAGGTGTAATGTCGGACATTTGACGATTAGTCAATTAAGTATCATTCAGATGCCATCACTATACAAAAATAAATGTAGAGTGATGGAAAACAATCACCAATTAATTAATTAATATATAAACCAAAAATAAGATAATACATTTATGAGCTTTTGAGAAAAGTCTTTAATCGTATGGAAGCATTAAAAAATTCTACTAAAAAGTACAAGTAAAACGTGCATCAAGTACAAGCAAATGTATACAAAAGCTGTATAGTACTTTTTTTCTTTTTTACATTCTTTTTTTCATACAAACAAAAGCCCAAATGGGCACAATTTGCTCGTTCACAAATTACTATTAAAAATTCTCAGATACATATACTCTCTTGCTTATTGTCTTTTTGACTGTAAACTTGCTTCTCCACATTGATTAAATTTAGAAAATGACACAGAAATGTGTGGAAATACCTATTAAAGTCAGAAAAGCATCAAAAGAGTGTAAAAAAAGGAATCAAAACCAACACTTCTTAAGATGTCTTTCTAGATCACCCTGAGCCAGATGCATGCAGTTTTTTGCAGCCAGCCTGAAGAAGAAATTTGCTAAAGGAGTGTACCCTCTGTTGCCTATATTGCCCAAGTTTATATACACCCCTTGACAGATCTGATCAAAAACACCAACATCTGTAGGGAACTTTGAGCACTTCACACATACCAAGTTTCATCAATATCTTTCAATTAGTTAAGTAGGGGTAGTCCATCAAAATTTATTATTACAGACAATAGCAGATCCCCCCTCCTTTTTTCAATCTTTATAAAATTGAAAAGCAAGCTGTGTTTGTGAAACACTAATGCCCCCGGAGGCACCAATGTCCAAAAGTTATTTTTAGCATGAAGGTGAATGTTAAGGTCAAAACATCATTGACCTTGGTGTCATTTGAAAGGGCTTCATTAGTTGAGTAAGCATGTCAAATATGAAGTCTCTATTCCTTATGGTTAAAAAAATAGCCAAGATTAAAGTTGAATATAGACAGACAAACAAACAAACAGACAGGACAAAAAAAAAAACCCAATATACTCCCGATCTATCCATCCGGAGGCATGTATTCTATTTTTCCCCACCAAAGCCCAAAAGTTATTTTTAGCATGGAAGTCAATGTCAAGGTCAAAACTTCTTTGACCTTGGTGTCATTTGAAAGGGCTTCATTAGTTGAGTAAGCATGTC
Organism: Pteria penguin; assembly: GCA_035048485.1. Classification (NCBI taxonomy): domain Eukaryota; kingdom Metazoa; phylum Mollusca; class Bivalvia; order Pterioida; family Pteriidae; genus Pteria; species Pteria penguin. Next base: position 62,018,626 of record CM068583.1, read on the forward strand.
AAATATGAAGTCTATCCCTCACAGTTAAAAAAAAATAGCCAAGATTAAAGTTGACAACAGACAGACATACAAACAAACAGACAGGACAAAAACAATATGCATTCTATCCCCCCCCCCCCCCCAAATTATATTAATTACAATAAAATAAATTAAAATAGACAAAATTAATATATACATACACAGCAAGATCTTTTCAAATGATAAAATTGGATCTATACCCTTTATCATCTCATCTCTGTGTAAGACACCAAAATATGTCAAGGACCATGACCTCTCAGTCACAAGACAAGCACCTCACTGACTGTTCTACACTGTCTCCATTTATTGTTTCACTCAGGAAATACCTGTCAATATTTACTTACTGAACACTCTATTTTCTTAATTCTACATTGGTATTTAAACAAGTATGTGCAGAGGTAAAATGCTATACATGTAATTTCTTTCAATTCAGATGGATTTGTTTTGGACAATGAACTGACTTTGTAAGACTTTCCTCCACTAATATACAAGAAATATTCTAATTTGATGTAGGATAAACAGATAGACAATTTATAGATCAGACTTGATATTACATGATCTTCTTAGAAATTTACCTTCTGATAAATATCAAAACTAACTTATCAAACATCTCCAACTTTACATAAATTACTTTTGTCCATGAGTTTACTGAAATAAACATAACTTTCAAATGTTTGCTGTTTACAACTGAAATTGTCTTTAGATTTTTTCATCAATTTGATGTATGTACTCGGCCGTTTTCTCTAACATTCTTATTTTCCTATCCTCTGTACTTCCCAGTCCTGCTGGCAGAGTGGACACCTTTTGTTTTGCTTGACCCATAATGTCATACAACAGAGATGGAAGGAATGGTTACACTCTCCCCATACAACTGAAAGGAGAACAATGGGTCTTCAAAAGAAAAACCAGCTATAATTGATTAAATGCATTTCAACAATTTGTGTGCATTAGTGAATAAAGAATTATTCAGAATTATTTTACTTATAATGGGTATTGACATATTTCATATCTTATCACAGCATACCTGGTACCCATACAATTCATATCACTTTTGAAAAGAAACTATCACTGAAATTACCTCTTTACTAATGAAAATTCAAGCTTAATGTACATGTATTGCTCATTCAAATATATAAATATGATAATTTGATGTCTAATTATGATATAACAAAGAAACTGTAATTAACAGCAATAAATAGAATATGGGCCTGCAAGCATTAATTATCAATCGCACAAAAAATATATATATCTGGCAAATTCAACATACAACCGCTAAAAATAGGTACAAAAATTACTACATTTGTGTCTCTTGATAAAGAAAAGATTTCTAGACTAAGTTTAGTTAAGATTTCATAGTGGACAGTAATTCACAAAAGCTCATCAATCACTGCCAGTATCATACAGATACACTTACCAACACAATCATCTTGTTTATTTTCTGATTGGCATCGTAAGCAAGCATCTGCAAGTAAGTTAACAATTATAATAATCCAATTTTACTGAATTAAATATGAGTACATATGTAAGTCTGTAAATCATGACAAATCTTAGGCAATAATACAGTAATATACAAGGGTCTTACTCTATCAGCCATACATACTAATAGCCAAGGGTCTATCAGCCTTAGATACAATATCCAAAGGTCAATCAGCCTTAGATACTAATAGTCAAGCATCTATCAGCCTTAGACACTAGTATCCAAGCATCTATCAGCCTTAGACACTAATATCCAAGGGTCTATCAGCCTTACATACTAATAGCCAAGGGTCTATCAGCCTTAGATACAATATCCAAAGGTCAATCAGCCTAAGATACTAATAGTCAAGCATCTATCAGCCTTAGACACTAGTATCCAAGCATCTATCAGCCTTAGACACTAATATCCAAGGCTCTATCAGCCTTAGACACTAATATCCAAGGGTCTATCAGCTTTAGGCATGAATATCCAAGGGTCTTTTGGCCTTAGATACTAATAGTCAAGGGCCTATCAAACTTAAACACTAATAGCCAAGCATCTATCAGCCTCAGACACTAAATCCAAGTGTCTATCAGCCTTAGACACTAATAGTCAAGGGTCTATAAACATTAGATACTAATATCTAAGGGTCTATAAGTCTTAGATACTAATAGTCAAGGGTCTAACGGATTTAGATACTAATATCCAAGGGTCTTTCCACCTTAGATACTAATAGTCAAGGGCCTATAAGACATAAACACTAATAGCCAAGGGTCTATCAGCTTTGAACACTAAAATTCAAGGATCTATAAACATTAGATACTAAAATCTAAGGGTCTACCAGTCTTAGATACTAATGGTCAAGGGTCTAACAGACTTAGACACTAATATCAAAGGGTCTATCAGCCTTAGATACTAATAGTCTAGGGTCTATCAGCTTTAAACACTAATATCCACTACTAATAGTCAAGGGCCTATAAGACATAAACACTAATAGCCAAGGGTCTATCAGCTTTAAACACTAAAATTCAAGGATCTATAAACATTAGATACTAAAATCTAAGGGTCTACCAGTCTTAGATACTAATGGTCAAGGGTCTTTCAGACTTAGACACTAATATCAAAGGGTCTATCAGCCTTAGATAGTCCGTGGACCCTTGACTATTAGTATCTAAGGCTAATAGACCCTTGACTATTAATATCTAAGGCCAATAGACCCTTGGGTATTAGTGTCTAAGGCTGATAGACCCTTGACTATTAGTATCTAAGGCTAATAGACCATTGATTATTAATATCTTAGGCCAATAAGCCCTTGGATATTAGTGTCTAAGGCTGATAGAACCTTGATTATTAGTGTCTAAGCCAAAAGATGCGTGGGTATTAGTGTCTAATGCTGATAGACCCTTGGGTATTAGTGTCTAAGGCTGATAGACACTTGACTATTAGTGTCTAAGGCTGATAGACCCTTGGGTAATAGTGTCTAATGCTGATAGATCCTTGGGCATTAGTGTCTAAGGCTGATAGATCCTTGGATATAAGTGTCTAAGGCTGATAGATCCTTGATTATTTGTATTTAAGGCTGATAGGCCTTTGGTTATTAGTGTCTAAAGCTGATAGACCCGTGGGTATTAGTATTCAAGGCTGGTAGATCCTTGGATATTAGTGTATTAGGCTGATAGACACTTGACTATTAGTATCTAAGGCTGATAGACCCTTGGATATTGGTGTCTAAGTCTGTGGACCCTTGACTATTAGTATCTAAGGCTAATAGACCCTTGACTATTAATATCTAAGGCCAATAGACCCTTGGATATTAGTGTCTAAGGCTGATAGACACTTGACTATTAGTGTCTTAGGCTGATAGACCCTTGGGTATTAGTGTCTAAGGCTGATAAACCCTTGACTGTTAGTATCTAAGGCTAATAGACCACTGACTATTAATATCTTAGGCCGATAAGCCCTTGGATATTAGTGTCTAAGGCTGATAGAACCTTGATTATTAGTGTCTAAGCCGAAAGACGCATGGGTATTAGTGTCTAATGCTGATAGACCCTTGTGTATTAGTGTCTAAGGCTGATAGACACTTGACTATTAGTGTCTAAGGCTGATAGACCCTTGGGTATTAGTGTCTAATGCTGATAGATCCTTGGGCATTAATGTCTAAGGCTGATAGACACTTGACTATTAGTGTCTAAGGCTGATAGACCTTTGTGTATTAGTGTCTAAGGCTGATAGACCCTTGGGTATTAGTGTCTAAGGCTGATAGATCCTTGGGTATTAGTGTCTAAGGCTGATAGATCCTTGGATAGAAGTGTCTAAGGCTGATAGATTCTTGATTATTTGTATTTAAGGCTGATAGGCCTTTGGTTATTAGGGTCTAAAGCTGATAGACCCGTGAGTATTAGTATTCAAGGCTGGTAGATCCTTGGATATTAGTGTATTAGGCTTATAGACCCTTGGATATTGGTGTCTAAGGCTGGTAGACCCTTGAATATGAGTGTTTTAGGCTGATAGACACGACTATTATTATCTAAGGTTGATAGATCCTTGGATATTAGTCTCTAAGGCTGATAGACCTTTGGGTATTAGTGACTCAGGCTGATAGGTCCTTTAATATTAGTGTCTAAGGCTGATAGAGCCTTGATTATTAGTGTCTAAGGCTGATGATAGATCCTTGGATATTAGGTCTTAAGGCTGATAGACCCTTGACTATAAGTATCTAAGGCTGATTGACCTTTGACTATTAGTGTCTAATGATGATTGACCCTTGGACATTAGTGTCTAAGGCTGAGAGATCTTTGGATATTAGTGTCTGAGTCAGATAGACCCTTAGCTATTTGTGTTTAAGCCTGATAGACCCTTGACTATTAATGTGTAAGGCTGATAGATTCTTGGATATAAGTGTCTAAGGCTGAAAGACCCTTGGCTAATGGCTATTAGTGTCTAAGGCTGATAGAACCTTGGCTATTAGTTTCTAAGGCTGATAAACCCTTGCCTATTAGTGTTTGAGTCTGATAGACCCTTGACTGTTAGTATCTAAGGCTGATAGACCCTTGCATATTAGTGTCTAAGTCTGTTAGACCCTTGACCATTAGTATGTGAGACTGATACACCCTTAGATATTAGTATCTAATGTTTATAGACCCTTGGTTTTAGTGTTTATGTCTGATAGGCCCTTGACTATTAGTATCTAAGGCTGAAAGACCTTTGGATATTAGTGTCTAAATCCGTTAGACCCTTGACTATTAGTATCTTAGACTGATAGACCCTTAGATATTAGTATCTAATGTTTATAGATCCTTGGATATTAGTGTCTAATGCTGATAGACCCTTGGCTATTAGTGTCTGAGGCTGATAGACCCTTGGCTATTAGTGTTTAAGTCTGATAGGCCCTTGACTATTAGTATCTAGGCTGATAGAGCCTTGAATATTAGTGTCTAAGGATGATAGACCCTTGGATTTTAGTGTCTGAGGCTGATAGCACCTTGGGTATTAGTATTTACGTCTGATAGGCCCTTGATTATTAGTATCTAAGGCTGATAGATCATTGACTATTAGTATCTAAGGATGATTGACCCTTAGTTATTAGTGTCTAAGGCTTATAGACCCTTGACTATTAGCGTCTAAGGCTGATAGACCTTTGGCTATTAGCGTTTAAGTCTGATAGACCCTTGACTATTAATGTGTAAGGCTGATAGATCCTTGGATATTAGTGTCTAAGGCTGATAGACCCTTGGCTAATGCCTATTAGTGTCTAAGGCTGATAGACCCTTGGCTATTAGTGTCTAAGGCTGATAGACCCTTGGCTATTAGTGTTTAAGTCTGATAGACACTTGACTGTTAGTATCTAAGGCTGATAGACCAGTGGATATTAGTGTTTAAAGCTGATAGACCCTAGACTACGGACACCAATATTCAGGGATCTATCAGTCGTAGACACTAACAGCCAAGGGTCTATCAGCCTAAGACACTAATTTCCAAGGATCTACCTGCCTTCGATACTAATACTCAGGGGTCTATCAGCTTTAGACACTAATAACCAAGGGCCTATCACCCTTAAATACTAATAATCAGACTTAGACACTAATATCTAAGGTTCTATCAGCCTTAGACACTAATATCAAAGGGTCTATCAGCCTTAGATACCAATAGTCAAGGGTCTACCAGCTTTAGACACTAATTTCCAAGGTTCTATCAGCCTTAGATACTAAAAGTCAATGGTCTATCAGACTTAGACACTAATATCCAAGGGTCTATCAGACTTAGACACTAATATCAAAGGGTCTATCAACCTTAGATACTAATAGCAGGGGGGAAACTTTGTAAGAAAATCTTAGGAGCCAAGTGGGCCCCTAACTTTTAAAATTTAGGAGCCCACTAAAATTTTCACGGGCCCACATCTTTTCAATGTACTTGTTCAGTTATGCAGATGAAATTCCAGAATAATGAATGCATGTTTTGTATAAGAGATTTTAATTTATTCAAAATACACAATTTATTCAAATTCTATCTCCCTCTCAAATTCCAATAATCTGTCATTCACTTAGCTTTCATCTTAAAAAACAACTAAACGAAATGGCCGATGTGAGTTCGTTTGGTTGCCACTTCATTCTTGATCGTTTTGAAAATTGCATTTAATCGTAGTAGTCAAATATTCTACTAGGGATATATTGTATTGATAGAACTACCTTATCTGTACAATATTTTCTACAGAAAAAAGGAATCCTGCCCTTCCTGATAGATTTTATTAAACCTTACGCATAAATCGATAAAACGTCAATGATCGAAAAGGAAAATGAGCGAGACGACTTTATGTATCCATCGACGCTCATTCAGAACATCCTCTCCCTTTACTTGTACCTACGTAAAAAGATTTTTTTTTACGCAGGAAAAGGACGGGTATGTCCGAATGCATCGACGCTTTAAACATTCGGAACTATCTCGCACTTTACTCGAAACTTATTACGTAGGAAAAAGTCAATGTTATACAAATGACATTTTATTGAGTGTAACGGGAACTTCGCACATAAACTGCCATGTTGCGATGAGCAAAGACCTCTCGATGTCTTACGAAAATTACATTCGCCAAGTGGGCGATTTCTTTTGAGATTTCACGAGCCCACACCCAAGAACTGGTCGCCAATGCGAGTGGGCGAGTGGAAAGTTTCCCCCCTGAATAGTCAAGGGTCTATCAGACTTAGTCACTAATATCCAAGGGTCTATCAGCCTTAGATACTAATATCCAAGGATCAATCAGCATTAGATTCTAATATACAAGGATCTATCAGCCTTAAATACTAATAATCAAGGGTCTATCAGCTTTAGACACTAATATCCAAGGGTCTATCAGACTTAGATACTAAAAGTGAAGGTGTATAAGCTTCAGACACATTGACTTCAATACATAACTGCATGAACAGGGCAAATCTCTATAAACTTGACATAATAAAGCTAGGGGCGACCAGAGGCAGGATTATTCAGTCTAAAATTCACCTTCATTTGCCTATGTAGGCCTAAGTTCGGTGTCTTAAATTACTTTTTTCTTAATTTTACCCGCTCCTTAGGCCAAATCCTCATCACTCATCAGTGTTCCCAATGAAATAATGAAATGGGGGCTTTTATACTCCCATATATTGAAAAATGGGGGAGTGGGCACCAGTTTTGAGGGAAACAATAAATACTGGATTAATCAATTTGAAATTCTGGAATTATATACATTAAATCGTTTGGACTTGTATGTGGTCTATTTTTTATGAGTTCCGTAATTGTCTCTGAAAGTTCTGCCATCAGTTGTCTCGGGCACCTTTCGTTTGGCAGAGTCAGTACTAGACAAAAATCTGTGAAACATGGTTAGAAACGGATTGGTATAAAAAGTGTATACCGTAGTCGATACCTATGTTTTTACACTACAAATTGTGCACAGTGTCTGTTAGACCAGTGAAGGCCTACACATTTTACACCAACTCGTAGATAAACAACACGGACTAAAGCGTTAAGTGACTTTGTTTTCATTTTTTTTAAACATGTATGTACGTTAAATTTTGTGCATGAATTAATAATAAATTCTGTATACATGTACCTAACAATGAATTGAATTACACTCACCCATTACTTGTACTCTACAAATTGCACATGTATCACATTCAACATCCCAGCTCCACATTGCTACAAGATTCCACTTTTTCAATGTGAACATTTTTTCGGCTTTTTTAGCACTTTCTCTGTCTATTTCTCTCTCGATTTCCATTTCACCAGACATTATGCTTTTGGTTTGTCGACTAAAATCAAATTCGAACATCGATCTCGAAAAATATAATTGATTCTTGTAAGGTCAAAGTCGATCAATATGGAATTCCGAATCCTCGCTCTTTGCTTGTGCCTGTGAAATAGAGTGAGGTATTTCTGATTGATTGATTGATTGATTATTGTTTCGCGTCACACCAGGATTATTTCAGGTACACGGTAACGGCATCTGCTTTATGCATTGCATAGAAATTTAGACCTTTGCAACGGACCCATAGGACCCGAAGCAGTAAGGGCTCTTTTATGTACCACGCCTACCATGAGACGGACTACGGTTTTTATTGTCTCATTTTTTTTTTATTCAATCAGTGATTCGGCCATCAAAGGAAGTAAACAAAAACATCAAAAATAGCCACAGCCTACATCGAGCTGCTGAGGTGCGAGAAAAATAATCAACCACTAGTTTGAGTTCCAGATAGAAAAAGATCAGTCTCGGGCTGACGCCTCGGTTGAGATTTGTTGATTCATCCAACCCTCGACTGATCTGATCAGATGATACATTTAAACTTCCTTTCAAGTTGTTACTTGGCACCAAATTACAATGGTTCCAATATAGAATCAATCATTATATCCTTACAACAAATGATTTTCTACATGAAATAGGTCTAAAAGATTCTCCACTCTGTACTTTTTGCAAAAACCAGAATCAATCATCTATTTTTTTTTAGGAATGTCCTACAACACAAGATATATAACTTTGTCAAAACAATAACAAAGTTTTCAACCCAAATATAAAATCCTTTATCTTTGGAGAATTCTCATGTGACATGTTGGTTTATAATAATATCATTGCAGTTTTTAAATATTATTTATATAGGTCAAAATGTTTCGAAAAAGATACCTTGCAGTCAAGGTTTACTTCAAGATCTTAAAAGTATTTACCAGACTGCCAAACATATAGCTATTAAAAATAACAATATTTCCACTTTTAATACCATGCAATGGTAAAACTGCCCTGACTTCTAAATATATTACAAAATGATATGATCTTTTCTTTTCTGAAACTTTACTACATTGTGTACTTCTAAAACCCTATTACTATTACTACAGGATCAATACAGACTCTGTGGATCAATTTCTTTCTTTTTTCCCTCCCTTTTTTTTTTACCAATTTCTTTCTTTTTCCCTCTCTCTTTATACCTCCTCACCCATCCCTTTCCTTCTTCATCTACACCCCTTTCAATTTTTCTTTCACTTCCCTCCAATCTCCACCATACCCCTTCTACCTCTCCCAATCCATGCATCTATTTATATGCAAAAAACAAAAATCACATTTTTACATGTAGATATGAACACTACTCTTAATAATTTTCTAAGATCATATTTTAGTCTTATGTTTATAGTTAGATTCATATTATACATATTTACATAATGTTATGATCTTTGTTAAAGAAACCTTTTTGAAATGATTGTATGACAACTAAGGTGAATAAAAAATATATATACAAATGTGTGTGTGTGTGTGTGTGTGTGTGTGTGTGTAAATATGGAAGCCTACACATGCCACATCACTTTATATTTCGTTATTACGACATATCGTAGAATAGAAACACCGAGGTGAAATATGAGAAACTGGAGTCGTTTGTAATTCGAATTCCCTCCTGTTCCCTCCTGTTGTAATTCGAGTTCCTCCCTGTTCCCTCTTGTTGTAATTCGAGTTCCATCCTGTTGTAATTCGAGTTCCTTCCTGTTCCCTCTTGTTGTAATTCGAGTTCCCTCCTGTTCCCTCCTGTTGTAATTCGAGTTCCCTCCTGTTGTAATTCGAGTTCCCTCCTGTTGACGTGTAGTCGGGATACGGCGCCATGTACAATTTCTTCCATTTGAGTTTGTCAGGGAGGGTACCATTATCCAGCCAAGTGGTCAGAAAATCCATTAATCCATATTCGGATAAAATTTGCAAAATGTCTGAATAAACCCGAATTGTACACGTGTTTTGGGTAAAGTTTCTGCAAATGAAAACAATCTAAGAAGAAAAATGTAATTATTATCTAATCTATAGAGACAACCCCAAAACAGTAACTTACGAGTGTTAATTTCTGATTTAATAGATAACAAGCTTACGAGGCTTTCTGTCTGCCATTTCTTTTCTTCTTCTCTCTCTCTCTGTTTTTTTTTTTTTTTTTTTTTTTTTTGATTGTTTTTTGGTTTTTGTTTTTGTTTTTGTTTTTGTTTTTTTGCAATGGCAAACTTTGCGAATGTTTACAAACATAATGTCAGAAAACCGTACAACAGGGCATGAGACAAGGGGGAGTTATTTGTCTACATTTCTCTATCTTGTCTTTATCAACGATTTAGTTCACAAGTGTAGGGTTCAAATTTAGTTGAAATCCTTGTTGTTGAATTTGGAAAGGATTCTGTGTCAATAACGAATTTTGGATTTAAGGATTTAAGGACATATTCAAAACTTTAGGAAAGATGATAAAAGAGCTACTAGTCTGCAACTTTAACATGATATTTTGTCTTCACCTCCTCCCTTGTACATGGTAAATATCACTTCCCATTTCCAAGACTTCGGTACTTTGCATATGGATTGAAACAAGCTCGACAAACAATCAATTACAACCCCCTCCCCTCAAGCTGATGTGTTATGGTCAGTTTATCGTAACCCGATGTTTTCCTGTTTTTTTTTTATCGCACTCCGAAGCTTCATGTCTCGGATTAGATTTGTCATATAATTCTCGTGTGCTCAGCGCTAGATCGAGTGCATTCCGAAAATTTCTTTAAGCGCGTTTATACTCGCTGTATGAAGTATAATGCCAACCCCGAGGTCGACCTTCGCTTAGCCAGATACGATGCTTCGCTCTCTCTTCATCGTGAAGCTGCTTAAAGCTGGCCTTTCACCATAAAAAGCCGAGGTGTTTCGAAATTTTTTTACGGGAGCGAAGTTGACCTAGGTCAACCTCACTCCCGTAAAACAAAATCAAAACATTTCGGCTTTTTATGGTGAGGGGCCAGCTTTAACGTCACGCATCCAATCCGGTCGTTTTCGAGCACTGTACTTAGATCGAGGTACATGTATATGCGCGTCCGCACTTTCGGTCAAAATTGTTGTAAGGTCAATACAGAAACTATCTGTATCCATCATACAATTTAATTGACTTCTTAGCAGTTCTCATTCAAGTCTCTGTGTGACTGCATTACTATATTCCGCAATATTATCCGAGGTCTCTTTATACCAAGCCGGGACATACATTATAGAGGATAGAAGATCATGGTAAGAACAGTGAAATTCAAAATTTTTTAAAATAGGCATGTGATCAAAAGCAGAAGGTATACTGCTTTCTTCTACTATCTTATATTTTCAAGTTCAAATTTCGGAAACAAAATATAATCTGTTATTGTTCCGTTTTGTGTGAAGGAAAATTGCTCAGTGAAATCCACAATAGCAACGCTACAATGAAGCGTCTTTATAAGATGTTTAAGAATATTTGATTTTGTGAGCTTAACACCATACGAATCTACACAGCTGGCATTCCAGTCACCTGCTAGTATAACACTACCATATAGTGATGATAAAGGTCAGAAATTGAGCGTTCGATTGGGATGACTTCTGCGAGGCTAAACGAACACTCTCTTACAAACAACAGGATCTAGTTAGGACGGGCGAGTTGGACTTAAACGGATTGGCGACGTTATAACATTATTAAACTGATAGTGATTCATTATCCGGACAAGTCTTTTACTTTTGTCCACTAATAAATCTACACTGAAGTCACCGACTACAATGTCTTTGGGATTTTTATCTATCGCTGTTTCAATGCTGTATTCAAAATATGTCTAAAATGTATCTCCTAACGAAGGAGCTCTGTGAACTGTGCATAGTAACAAGCTAAAGGTTTTGGATTTTATCTCTAACCATACGAATTCGGGCTCAATATTTTGTGATTCAAATGACAATTTCTGTTGGGTACACAGCTTTTGAGAAATATATATTATAACACTACCGCCATTGGAGGATAACAATATCAAAACAATGGGAAGATCAGAATCAGTAACATAATGTCAACCAGTATCATCATCATGTCCGATTAAAGTTGATTTCTTTCACATGAGTCTACATTATTAATTTGAAATATTGTCACATTATCTTAAATCTGAAATTACGCATTCATGTTTCAAATGAGCTGTTCAAATAAGCTGTTTGAAAATGGCAAGAAAATGTAGGAAACACTATGGGTTTATACACAAGATGGCCGAATACTGAAGGAAACTCCAGCGGATTCTGGCCTATTGAAAACGATCTATAGGCTAGTCCTATGCTTATTCATCATCATTCTAGCTATCGTTACTAACGATAGTCCCCACCATATGGAGATAGTTATTAGCAATAGTCACCATCTGGAGATGGTTCTTAGCAATAGTCACCATCTGGAGATAGTTATTAGCGACAGTCTGGATGTTTATTAATGATAATCCCCATCATCTGGAGATGGTAATTAGTGATAGTCACCATTACCTGGAAACGGTTACTGGCAATAGTCACCATTATCTGGAGATATTTATTAGCGGTGGTCCCCATCATCTGGACATGGTTATTAGCGATAATCCCCATCATCTGGAGATGGTTATTAGCGATAGCACCATCATCTGAAGATGGTTATTAGCGATAGTCCCCATCATCTGTAGATGGTTATTAGCGATAGTCCCCATCATCTGGAGATGGTTATTAGCGATAGCACCATCATCTGAAGATGGTTATTAGCGATAGTCCCCATCATCTGTAGATGGTTATTAGCGATAGTCCCCATCATCTGGAGATGGTTATTAGCGATAGCACCATCATCTGGAGATGGTTATTAGCGATAGTCCCCACCATCTGGAAATGGTTGTTGATTAGCGATGGTCATCTATATGACTCCCACAATCGATCCAAGTTCGTCATGTTCTGTCTTTCACTTCGATGTTCCGTGTTAGATTAAGGTTGACATTTTTAGATTACTCGCTGCTTCGGTACAGTGTATCATGTTTAAAATTCTGTGCATAATATAGAGCAGATGCCGTCACCATGTACATAAAAATAACCCTGGTGTGACTGAAAACTATGAACAAACGAACACAACTGTTTCGCCAAGAAGTTTTTATTTCTGCATAGATGACGACTCAAGATGTTTCGCCATTGTGACGAAATACCATTTGTTTTTGAGAATGTGTGTGCATTTGTAATTCTTTTACAATCAGCATCAGAAACTTTGCATTTGAGGCTATCAGCGAATACATGTAATGCACACTGACGTAGGATAAAGAGGGTGGGGAATGTTCGGACAGCGGGAACATAAATAAGGGGTGGTGTGCGTATTCTTTTCCACATTTTCCGTACGAAATGTGTGTTCTTTAGCTAGGAACATTAATCCCAAAATATTTCTGTTTATTAGTCACATAGACCAAATTCAGAATACACTATATCAATGAAACACGAAAATACATGAGGTAGGATTAAATACATCTTTTCTTTAAAGTTGACTTCTAGTAAAAAAAAAAATCAATAAATAAATAAAATAAAGTCTACTAACGTACAAACAATGATAGCACTAAAATAATAATCATCATATTTGTTATGCTATAAAAAGAACGAAAATTTGGAATATGTATAAGTATGTGCTTCACAACTTTACAATAACATGATCACACTCTTCGATCACCTCGATGTTTCGCCCTCCTTCTTGGTACTTTGCTATAGTCACCTCCTTAGTATGTTTCCTGTATCTTTCTGCTTGGGTCTCAAGGTTCTTTGTAACAACAGTCTCTACTTGTGAAGTCGCCTGTACACCAGCATCGACCATCTTTGGATTTTGCTCCAAGTCTAGTTCAATGGATCTTTTTGTAGAATTCCCAGAGCATCCTGGGGACGGTGTAGTTGACTTTCGAAGCATGCAACCAGCAAGAAGTTGATAATTTACTGACCATCATCTTTGTTAATATCATTGACCTCTTCAAGAAGTTGCCCTGGATCTGCATCTGACTCTAGTGTTCCCTCTTTGATTGTTTCTGAATTATTACAACCACTGGTAGATGGTTGCTCGTTTCAAAACGGAGTAAGCTCATTTTACTTGGTAAGCCAAGCATGAGCGCGTGTGACATGGCGTCTTAAGTCACTACATTATTAGTTATTAGGTTTGTTACTGACCTTAAGTTAACAAACCTAATAACTTTTATTTTGTCGAGGACAATTTTAAGGCATTATAGACATTATTCAACGTAATTTATATTATGATTCTCAGTCTAGCTTTGCTTATTGTCCGCCATTGCCGTACAAATCTTTACAACTGACTCTACACAAGAATTTGTAAGTCAGTCACATGACCAAAATCAAACATTTCCATTGGGTCAAACTAGTCCGAGGCCAAATAAATAGTTTTGTTTGTTTTAAAATCACAGTGTTCACAGGCATATTCCGTCAAAGCACATTTTGAGGCATGTTCAATGATTTCCTCGTCTCTGTGCCACAATGTAGCACACAATGGGCATTTCCTTGTTCCTGTATATTTCGTTGTCTTAGTTATAGCCATCTTGTTTTATATCTACAAATATACAAGGAAAGGGTCCAATTAGAATTCAGTATCATAATCTTTCAACCATGTTGGAGGACGTCGGTTTCTAAAAGGTCTAGTACTAGATTGGGAAGGTTTAATCTCTGTCACATCATTTTTTCCTATATTTTTATTGTCTAGTCTCATGTCTGAACCAGCTCGCTCGATCAGCGTGTTCAGCTTCGCTTAATGGTTCGCCCCATAGAGTCTCTCCTGTCAAAGTCTGTGATCGAAGAGATTGTATTCGATCCAACATGGATTATCTGATCTTTACTTTGGGGACCACAATCTACAGTGTAGGTTACATTGGAAACTTGAATTTTAACCATGAATAGACCGTTCCAACATGCTGTGAATTTTGGAGACTTCCATGACTGTTTTCTTGGAAAGTACACACATAGTCGATCACCTCGCTTGAAACTTCTCCGGTGCAATTTGCGATCGTGATGGTGTTTTGTCTTGGACTCCTCAATGTATGCACAACATTTCTGTTAGAATTCTCTAATCGCTCCTACAGCAACCAAGACCAGTTGCTTTGTGGTGTACGCTTGAAAGAAGATGGTGACTCAAACATGATATTGAGAGGAGTACTAATCTCTCTACCTTAGTTCATTAAGCTTACACCCAGTAGTTTCGTGTATAGATGAACGATACGCCATCATAACGTATTGCAACTGCTCATCCCAGTCGTTGTGGTTCTTATTAACGAATGCACTGGGCATCGCAGTCAGGGTACGATTAAAGCGCTCCACCATCCCATCCGATTGAGAATGGTATGGCGTGGTGTGCGTTTTGTGTATGTCCAACAACTCACACATTTCTTTGAAGAGCTTACTTTCATGTATGGTCACTGGCATACCAAATCTAGTGACAAATTCCTCAACAATTATCCCGGCAACGGTTTGTGACTCCATGTTTGGCAAAGCTTTCCGTCCACTTTGTGAAATAATCGGATGCGACGAGAATATATTTATTTCCTCTCTCTGTTATGGGCAGTTCTCCCAAAATGTCACCTGCAATGCGTTCCATAGGATAGCTTGCCTGTACAAGTTTCATGGGAGCTCGATTTATTCGATTCTCTCCTTTGCGTTTCGTGCAGAACTCACAATATAATACATGCTGTCTAACATCATGTTGTAACAAATTGTCGGCATTCCAATGGGCACTAACTGTGCTCCGCTTCTGGCTGACATATTCCTTTACTCATACGAAGCTGAGTTCATTCAGTCTTTGCTTTCGCAAGGAAAAAACCAATTGGCTTCAATTTTACTTACAGATTTATAGATGACTTGCTTTCAATTAATAATCCTTCATTCGCGGATTACCTTAGCATCATCTATCCAAGTGAACTGGAGGTCAAAGAAACCACAGAAAATAGTAATTCTACTTCGTATTTAGATATTATGTTGTCTTTCGATATTAATGGTCAATTGAACACCTCACTCTATGACAAACGTGACGATTTCAATTTCGCTATCACAAACTTTCCTTTCATAAGAAGCAACATTCCATCATCGCCCGCATACGGCGTATTCATATCTCAGTTAATACGTTATTCCAGAGCATGTTCAAATTACAATGACTTTGTTCTGAGGGCTAGGCGACTTTCAGTTAAGCTGCTCAACCAGGGTTATATATGTGCTAGACTAGCATCGTCACTGAGGAAGTTCTACGGTCGCTACGAGACTCTTATTACTCCATATGATATCTCGTTATCCAGACTTTTAAATGATATTCTGGACTGAGACCGATTCCGACCACTTTACACAGATTTGACACCTTCTATACTAGAAGGTTATCTACTTCGACTTCTCCATATATCAATACATATGGAATTCACACGATTTGACTCTTTCTACTGGGTATATATGACGGGTGTTGCTAGCAAGCAGAAGATGCTCACTCTCCCCGGGCACCTGATCTCACTCCATCACAGGGGTTCACATATGCTCTTCAAGTAGACATATTTTGTTATTTTCCATTTGTTTTTCATTTTCACTGATTTTGTATGTCCTATGGTTTCATGATTTTTGGACTTGTGGTTTGGATTTATCCATCATCTTTACATTTGGCCAATAGAAACTTTTCAAGAGTTTTCTTCAACCCCAAATGGCCTGCAGTTCCTATGTCATTATAATATCGTAGAACAGCTCTTCTTTCTCTGAAGGCAACTATAGCTAGATACCGAGATGTATTTGACTCTAGTTCTTCCCAGCCTTTATACACAATGTTATCCTTTATGCAGAATCTGTCCTACTGACTGCATAGGAATTAAGGTAATAGTTTTAAAATCATGTCTACCTTTACCCTCTATATCATCATCGTATCGGTGCGATCAATATTCCTTTGTCTGGCCTTTAACTATGATTTTCTAGATTCAGTATTCTAACTGGTACGTTTTCTTGACTATTAAGCAAAGTACGGGCAGCTAAGCCACTATTGGTTTCAGTTAACTAATCCAAAGGTTCTACAATTCCTAATCCTAAATTTGCCACTTTATCAGGGTTACTTTGAATTCTACTAATGGTAACTTCGATCTGGGTAAGATCCAAAGGCTGATCCAAGTATATCTTGTAACAGCCAACAGTACCTTCCATATGCAATTGGATTGTCTTACCGTTAAGACTTGCCAAACAGTTCACAACATTTATTGAACAGGTGTGACTTTATAAAATCGAACCCAAAAATGCCCTCAACGCCTATATCAGCTATGACAACGTTTTGATTAAAAGCTTTACCACTAATTATGATAGGTGTAGTAGTTAAAATTATGCCTTGTACTTCTAGACGCAAACCATCAACAACTAATATCTCTGAAGTCAAAGTGATCTAATCTTACATCAGGCACGATGCGAGGTGCCACAAGGCTGACTGTCGCTTCGGTATGTACTAATAACAGTCTGTAGTTGTTGACAATCGCCGGTATAAACATACCAGATTGCCCAGCCCGGTTTTGCTACATCTAGTGATTCCAAACACATTTTATTTGTCATAGACTTGCCAATACTTTTCTCGGCATTTTCTGTCACAGCTTTGCTTTTTTGATTTCGCTCTTTAAATTTGAGAAATGAACGGCATTTCTGTTTTATGTGCCCCTTTTTCCCACAATAATAACATTTAATGAGAGTTTTACTTGTTTCTCAGTTTTTCGCTGAAAATTGTCTCTCAGAGACTTTATTTCTTGTCTCATTTCAGCAGAGACATAGACTACTTTCAAGTAGTCTATGTCTCTGAATTCAGTCAGTGCTTTGCTTGTTTCATCAAACATATATTTATACTGTGATCAAAACGAGGTGGAAGATGAATATCATTTTATATTAGTTTGTCCTTCATACACTGCATTGCGACATCAATATATAAAAGCATATTATTATGAAAGGCCTAGTGTATTTATATTGGTTTAATTACTTAGTATTAATAATGTAAAACAGTTAACAAACCTTGGGAAATATCTTTTTTGTCTACTGAATACAGATGTTATAATGATTCCAGAGCTTGTCACCATATTATGTAACTCTCGGAGCTAATCACACAGGATTGCCTCTAATTTTACACAGAGAGAGTATTCACACAAAATATACAGATATATAAACTAGACTGTCTGATAATTAAACATGAATTATAAATATACATAAAATGATCCGAAAATAGATTTACGCGTTATGAGTTAACAAACAAAAATTTCGTCAAATTCGGTCATAATGGACATTCAGCCTCACAGTGAAACCGTTCGCTTAAAAATGTATGGCATACCCATCCTTCCTATATAAAGGTACCGGTATATACAGACGTGTGGCTGGAATGGGGTATACTTTTAAGACCACCTAATATATTAATGGGTATCATTTTCCTTCTAATATATATCAATGTGCATCTTTCTAATGAGTACAAAATAAATGAATACGTATTTAAAGTATGTGGGGATTACAAGTGAAAATATTTTTTGTACTAGAATCTGAAGTGCAGAAATTGATTGCAAGCCTATTTATGCTATTTCACTATGGTCAGTATATGAATGAAGTGTTTTTTACACTTTGTTCAATTTATGAATGGGTAAGATGCCAGCGACTCCAGCAGCACGTCCGTAACAAAATCATTGTAAGTTAAACCCCCCCCCCCCGCCCCGTGGAACAGGGGAGCAGCGAGGGGATGAAAGGGGGAGGGCGACACAGAGGATTATCTCCCTGTTATTTTTTTTTTAAACTTCTCTTCGGATCCTCTCCAAAAACTATCTCCACTGTTACTAATTCGTAGATGTTCGCACGATATAAAAAGCTGGGTTTGTGAGTGTATATGTGTGGAGACCTGTGTATGTCTATTTTTTTTTTTGTACACTCAATACACAATCACTTACTTCCGCCTTCCCCTGTCTCTTTTTTCTTGACGTGTGGGCGTTATCATACAGGAAGTATTGAATATAAAAAATTCAATACACTGTAAGATGCTTAAAATTTAGAATTCGCTATCTTCACTTCTATCTATTGAGAGAGATCATAAAGATATAAAGTCGTAAAGCCTAAATATATAATATTCGGGATCGTCGTTTGAAATTTACTGATACCGCTACATGATGGACCAGGAAGAGATTTTCTTGCAGACAACTTGAAAGCTTGTGCTTTATTGTTAATCTGGTGAATGACATCAATTTTGTGAGGTACCAGAATGGATGAGGAAAACGACAGTGATCAATTTGATTCAGTGTATGCAAACGATGAAATCAGAGAGTTAATTGGACTGAATGTAAGCGAACAGTTACACCAGTCAGGATATTCGCTGGACGAACTCCTGAAAAAAGACAAAGAACAGCGCGAAGAAAAAGACAAGGATATTTCCTGGTATCACCACAAAATTCCTCGTGAATCAGCTGAAAGTATACTCAAAGAAGGTAATGTACCTCGTTGTATTTAATATGTACTGCTATGAAGTGAAAATCGTTACCAAAAAGCTTGTAAAATTTTATCTAAATTTACTTTTCATTTCAAATTGAGTTTCTGTAACTTACAGCTACTCACAATTTCTCTTCTGACTCTATTATGGTTTTGTCTGTGTCTTCTACTCTCAGCTCAAAGCAGTAATTTGTATAATTGTTTGTGGCCTAAGAGATTACTTGTGGTCATGTGATCATGTTTGGGTTGCAAACACCTAATCATTAACAGACCCACCAGAAGCAGTGAGTGATCTTTTATGTGCCATGCTTAACATGACATGGGACCTCAGTTTTTACTGTTTCATCCAAAAGACAGGTCACCAGTATGTCCATAGCAGGAGTTGAACCAGGACCTTTCAGTCTGGAGCTGAGCATCTCATTCGCTAACCCCCACTAGCTCCTTGTTATTTTTAGATTTACTTATTCTCTGCTATTACTTAGCATTATCAGGGTAGAAACAAGGGCTACTTGTCTAACAAGTATGGTATATTGTACAGATCTCCATGTAATTTCTTACAGTCATCAGGTTTCAGCTAGAAAGTCATTCATGCAGAACAAAAAAGGAATGAACCATGCATCAAATTTTAGGAGATTCTATTTGTTACATTTTACTGTTCTGTCTTTTCACCATCAACAAGGGGCTGGCTTGGTATAGTGGTTAAGCACTTAGCTTGTGGCGCTAACGATCTGGGTTCGATTCCCGGATTGCGCCACTACGTTTAAGAGGTGGGTTACCAGTCCTGCTTCCATGTTGCGATATAACTGAAAAATTGTTGAAAGCGACGTAAAACACTAATCAACCAACCAATCAACAAGTAGTCACTTTATGACTGAGGAAGAATGCCCAAATCCAAGATATATATATATATATATATATATATATATATATATATATATATATATATATATATGGATCTTAAATGCAGTACAAGTGTATTTTAAATGTTACATTTATGCCTGAAGTTATGTAATAAAAAATCACAGACAGTGAGGCTTTACTAGATCACAAGCCTGCCATTTCCTGTATGTATTCCATCCTTCTTTATGGAACACATATAGGAAATTGCATGCTTGTGAGCAAGTAAAGCCTCTCTGTCTGTGATTGTTATCTTGTAATTTAAAAAAAATTGCAATATTTGCAAATCTCAAGGACCCACTGGATTCTTTGATGAAATTGTACATTTTTACAGTCTCCTAGTTTATTTCTATTCTTTACTCTGGTTTAGCTAATATATTGCAGTCATCAGACTGATCAACTACAGCTCCTCTTCTGAGGTTACAATGCAATTTTACAATGAGTGGGCTCATCTATAATAATGGAAATGACCATATAGCATACAGATTGTCAATGAAAGTAAAAGAAATATAACAGTAATGATGAATCTGATTCTCAGCTAAATTTTTATGTAGTTACAAAAGACCTTTTAGCAATTTGGAAACTGATATCCTTTTACTTTAAAGTACTTTCCCACTGTGGTGTTTCAAATTTATCAATCTTTTAAATTATGATAAATAAATAAAATTACACTCAAATGCCACAAATTTTCTTCGGGCACATGCCCTTTATCAAATAGATAATAGTTGGGCACTTATTTCATATTTTCTATTATCCACTTGATAAAGAGCATGTAACTTTATTTATTTCTCGGAAACAACTTCCCTTTGGAGGATAAATTACTAAATATTTTAAATTATCTAAGA
This sequence comes from Pteria penguin, assembly GCA_035048485.1. Classification (NCBI taxonomy): domain Eukaryota; kingdom Metazoa; phylum Mollusca; class Bivalvia; order Pterioida; family Pteriidae; genus Pteria; species Pteria penguin. The sequence goes on from CM068583.1 coordinate 62,039,558, forward strand.
AGAATTAAGGATTATGGAATGCAAGAATGTCAAGTGAATTGACTGATTGTATTGTGGGTATATGTATTGCAGATTATCCAAAATGTTATCAATGAAATAACAGAATGATTGCTACAAAATACATTAATGTAATGTCACAAAACACTTGTAGCAGGAAGGTTGCAAAATCATTGGCCAGACCGGGACTCGAACCCAGGACCTTCCGCTAACAAGGCGGATGCTCTACCAACTGAGCTATCTGGGCCGATGTCCCAGTCTGCCACACACCTCCCCTGCCAATTTGAGGTTTCCCCGAAACCTCACACCAAGTCCTCCTCTCACAGTGGCATACAACCTCTGCCAACTGATGAGAGTTGTTGGAACCTCCAAACTGTAGCAGGAAGGTTGAAAAATCATTGGCCAGACCGGGACTCGAACCCAGGACCTTCCGCTAACAAGGCGGATGCTCTACCAACTGAGCTATCTGGGCTGATGTCCCAGTCTGCCACACATTAATGCTATATCTGAAGAGCTAGAGTATTGAAAATTATACCAGTAATCAGTGACCACTGAAAATGTGAGATTCATTCATAAAGTCAGTACTCACTAGCTGTCAACTGGTTCATACAATTATGATGTCATATGATTTATTAGAAGGAGGTAAATAAACATGCAATGAACACATTGTATGCACTAACGAAGTAAAAGAAATTAATGAAAATGATAGAGCCTATGAAACATTTACAGTGAATATGAAATCGTAAAACATTTTACAGGACATTTGGTCTGGTTAACTAGTACAATTCACAAGACTGAAGCAGCTTTTACCAGACTGAAAACAAAATGTACAACTTTAGAAAGATTGTCACAAAAATCATACAATGACCACTAGCTCACTTTTGCGAATCTGTGGCAAGTATAAACACATCTCTACACTTGTCTTCTTCAACAAAATCAATACAATAATCATCATTGTGAACATCTTTCCACATATAAATGAAAGGGCCTTTAAACCTTTTGTTTCTCTTTTAGTGTTTGTTCATCTTCATTGGACAGTTGGTCCAGAAATCTGAGGTTATTTTTGGGACAGACGGCATTATAACCGGACTTGTTCTTCGGTCCAACGATATTTCATTTTCACTGCATTACATGGAAAACAATAGGAATGAAAAGGAAATGAATGATCTCAGAATAAATAAATCAAAAACAATAAGTTGACATTTAGATTTTTAATATTGATAAAATATATACTCAGACACTCTCTACCATATTGATATCTGAGAATGTTACCTGGAATGCTTGAAAGAAAACCTTAGTTAAGCTTTTCAGTCTTGAGTTTTCAAGTTTCTGTTCTCGAAGTGTGATCGAAATGTGTATAGTATATACAATTGATGTATCAAAAATTGATTGGTTTGAATGACAAAGAAATTGTAATTATTTGTTTTTGCCAATATATAGGCATTTACATAGCTTTCTATAGGTAATTTAGTCTGATAATTTCCTGAATTATTCAGAATGACCAGAATAAATCACCCAAATGTCCAGCTTTAAGAAGAATATTTGCTTTGTGTGAGAGAAATCAGACACTGAATAATTCAGTGTATAAATTTCTTCTCTCTAACACAGATTTAAATTTCTCTTCGAACTGGCCATATGAGCTTTGATATCTTCAAGAATATTATTTTACCATGCTCACATGTTTACGCCAATGATTTAAAGTTTTCACCTGAAAACAGAAATAATATTAGAATATTAGTCAGGTTGTAGAAGTGTTTGACTTCATTTAAATATTTAATGACTATTTATGTATATAGGAATGGTCTCTTCTGTAGCCTATCTAGTCTTCAGTTAAAGATAAGGTTTATGTGCTCTTTTTGATAATGTACTTTAAGGCTACTGTTAAGCAGATGTTTCTCTTTTTTGAAATAATCTTCAAGTTGCGATAAAAAAAAATTGGACAATTGATGCATAATATGCTTGTAAAATGGAAGACTTATTTTTGAATACATGTACAATATTTTGATAACCATCTCATGACAGCTCTCAATGGTTCTGCCTGTTAATGTGTGGCGGTATTCACTATGTGAAATCATGCTTCATTCTATAGCCACTCTGATGAGATGTACTAGTGCTGTATGTTACTGTACTTATAACATTAATGGTATATCTGTTAAGTGAGAAGTCCTACAAATTAAGGCAGTTGTATTATGGCAGATTCACCTTAACCTATGTTGTTCTGTTGAAATTGAGGAGACCATATATTACAAAATACATGAAAAAGTTAGTATACAACAGGGTATTGTTGAACTGATCAAGTGACATGTTTTATACTTTTAATGTTTTATAAATTTATGAGAAGTAATTCAGTATTCATTATGTTTACTGAATAGAGTGAGTACTGAATTACAGAACTCTCTAGGTTAAAACAGAAGACAAATACATTTATATAAATCAGCATTACTGAGTAGTACTCACATTTAGTAATGTATTGATTGAATGCAAAACTTTCATGTCCCACTAAGGTATATGTCTAATTCATTATTTCAGATCAGCAAGTGTGAAGCCCTGGAGACATTTAAATCATTTTAAATTAGAATAAACAGACTTTCATCATTTAAAATTTGTACCATATATTGACTATTTGTTGTTGTTGATTTATGAATGGAAAATTGATTGGACATAAAAAGCAGGATTCCAGTATATTCATTATTGTAGGATTGTGAATCGAAAATTCCTGGGACCAATTAAAGCAAGATTCCAGTTCATTGTAGGGCTGTGAATTGGAAATTCCTTGGACTGATAAAAGCAAAATTCCAGTATATTCATTATTTTAGGGTTGTGCGTGGAAATTCCTTAGGCTGATATAGAAAAGAGCCCAGTATATTGTAGACATGTGAAAGGGAAATTCCTGGGACTGATTAAGGCAAGATTCCAGTATAAATGTATTGTACAGCTAATGATATTTGTTACAAATTATCTCCAAATGGACCTTGAAGTCTAAAATATTATTCATTAGATTGTTAAGTTATACCACTGATTTATGCCTACTTTTTCTGTTAATTAATTACATGTATATTTGCACTAATTGTGAAAAAGCAAGAAATTCAACTGTATACATTTGTAACTGTAATTATATCCCATATACCTTTTGATATATGGAATAAAATAAACTGAACTGAACTGAACTGAATGGGAAATACCTTGGCAAATAATGGCAAGATTTCAATATACATGTATAGGAATATGTACCAGGGCCATTTTTACATGTATATTACTGCCATACGCTATAAACTGTGGTACCATGAGAAAGACATTTGTGTAAATATTGACCTGAATCACTACAAAAGATATGGGATAACATTATATATTCAGAAGATTTCCGTGATTGTTGACACTGTGGTGATATTTAGTTATTAATTTTATGTGAATTCTTACATATGTCAGGTAACAATAAGTACATTTAAGAATAAGAGGAAACTAATACAAAACTTTTGGGAAAATCTTGCATACAGAATATCATAAATTTATGTATATTTTAGAAAAAGACCATACAGCTTTACTGGTGTCAAAAGGCAGAAACCAAAACTTAAAATGTATACGTACAATTACACCTCCTATCAAAGAAATAAGGACTTTTGTTATTAACCTTTCTTCTTGTCTCAGAAAATTAGAATATTTCTTAAAATTAATGTGAAGTACTTTCTAATAATATCACATACAGATAAATCAGACTCATTTTGTGGAAACTAAATTATGATCATCTATTGTAGGTCTTCATTGTTGGATGCTGTTTCAATTTTATTGTTTAGATTAAATTTTCGTATGTTACAAAATTGTGCTAAACTAAATTATTTTAGATTACAACAATGCCTGTTGATGCAGAGCATCATTCTCTTGCTAACTATCAATATAAGAATATACACACTATGTGACAAAATACTGATCTGTTTTTGACTGTGTATTTCAATAGTATCTTAAGCTGAATTGGAAAATCAGTACTTGAGCAAACAGACAATAAGGTTTTGATGCCTTATTGCTTTTGTTGTCTAGCTCTCTCATATGAGCAAGCTCAGTTTCAGGAAATTTAGCTTTGTAAAGATTGCATACATGTTCTGCACCATTTTACAGATAAAATATCCCTTATTCTTTCACTTCTGTTCTTTTTGTGTCAACAGCAGAGCAATGTGTGATACAGGGATTACTTTGTCTTGTATCTGTCTGATAGGAATCACACTATTGTAATGGAAAGCGGGCCACATTTTGTATTCTTCTACCACAAGTTTATAGACACATAATCAAAATATCCCTTGCAGGAGAAGGAATAAAATTGAAATCTGTACAGACATTAAACTAACCTTATAGACCTGTGTGCAAATGTGAAGTCAGCAAATGAAGTTTTCTTTCCAAACAATGCATACAATACCATAAAATTATCCTGTACCTATGCCAAAGGCTCAAGTGAGCTATAATCATGGTGCGTCGTTTGTCGTCAGTTGTCCATCTGTCCTTTGTTAATTTTTTCACATTTTCAACTTCTTCTCTGGAACTGCATTGCAGATTTCAATCAAACTTTGTATAAATGATGTACTCAAGGTCTCCTACTTAAATTTGGTTCGGGATCCAGATTCCCTCAGGGGTGGATCCAGGGCGGGGTCAAACAAGAAAGTATACAGAAGATATCACATGAATATATGATAGTATAGTAGTGAAGGAGACAGTATACAGAAGATATCACATGAATATGTGATAGTATAGTAATGAAGGAGACAGTATACAGAAGATATCACATGAATATGTGATAGTATAGTAGTGAAGGAGACAGTATGCAGAAGATATCACATGAATATATGATAGTATAGTAGTGAAGGAAACAGTATGCAGAAGATATCACATGAATATGTGATAGTATAGTAGTGAAGGAGACAGTATGCAGAAAATATCACATGAATATGTGATAGTATAGTAGTGAAGGAGACAGTATACGGAAGATACAACATGAATATGTGATAGTATAGTAATGAAGGAGACAGTATGCAGAAGATACAACATGAATATGTGATAGTATAGTAGTGAAGGAGACAGTATGCAGAAGATACAACATGAATATGTGATAGTATAGTAGTGAAGGAGACAGTATACAGAAGATATCACATGAATATATGATAGTATAGTAGTGAAGGAGACAGTATACGGAAAATACAACATGAATATGTGATAGTATAGTAATGAAGGAAACAGTATGCAGAAGATACAACATGAATATGTGATAGTATAGTAGTGAAGGAGACAGTATACGGAAGATACAACATGAGTATGTGATAGTATAGTAGTGAAGGAGACAGTATACGGAAGATACAACATGAATATGTGATAGTATAGTAATGAAGGAGACAGTATGCAGAAGATATCACATGAATATATGATAGTATAGTAATGAAGGAGACAGTATGCAGAAGATACAACATGAATATGTGATAGTATAGTAGTGAAGGAGACAGTATGCAGAAGATACAACATGAATATGTGATAGTATAGTAGTGAAGGAGACAGTATGCAGAAGATATCACATGAATATATGATAGTATAGTAGTGAAGGAGACAGTATGCAGAAGATATCACATGAATTTATGATAGTATAGTAGTGAAGGAGACAGTATGCAGAAGATATCACATGAATATATGATAGTATAGTAATGAAGGAGACAGTATGCAGAAGATACAACATGAATATGTGATAGTATAGTAATGAAGGAGACAGTATACAGAAGATACAACATGAATATGTGATAGTATAGTAGTGAAGGAGACAGTATGCAGAAGATATCACATGAATATATGATAGTATAGTAGTGAAGGAGACAGTATGCAGAAGATATCACATGAATATATGATAGTATAGTAATGAAGGAGACAGTATGCAGAAGATATCACATGAATATATGATAGTATAGTAGTGAAGGAGACAGTATGCAGAAGATATCACATGAATATATGATAGTATAGTAATGAAGGAGACAGTATGCAGAAGATACAACATGAATATGTGATAGTATAGTAATGAAGGAGACAGTATGCAGAAGATACAACATGAATATGTGATAGTATAGTAATGAAGGAGACAGTATGCAGAAGATACAACATGAATATGTGATAGTATAGTAATGAAGGAGACAGTATGCAGAAGATATAACATGAATATGTGATAGTATAGTAGTGAAGGAGACAGTATGCAGAAGATATCACATGAATATATGATAGTATAGTATGAAGGAGACAGTATACAGAAGATATAACATGAATATGCAATAGTATAGTAATAAAGGAAACAGTATGCAGAAGATATTACATGAATATACAATAGTATAGTAGTGAAGGAGACATACACAATTCTGATTGTTATTTAACATACACGAAATAAAAATAGTTTTTCCTGAACTATATAGTAACCCTATGCATTTATCTTTTTAAGTTGGTTCAGATAACAACCCTTTTAAGAAACTATAAATAGTAACAGGAAGTCATGAAATGAACTTTGACAAACAGGCAGCTATCTCATAAGCTTAAAAGTCTTGGCGAATGTTCACATTATAATGTATAAAAAACGTTTAAATGAGGGTTAGGTAATTAAAAAAAAAAGAAGAAAAAATACTTGTTTCAGGAAGTAAGAAATGTGCTTTATTCTTGTAACACACACTGGGGTGATGATATCCTAATTTACATATTTATGAACACAGTGTAAAACATTGCAAATTTATATTTTCATGTATGGTGTTTAATTTTAATTCATTTTTATTAAAACCTGCATTTGCTCCTGTTCATTAAATTTTGAGACACTTTTAAAAATGTAATTTTTGCCAGATTAAAAAAAGTTGCAAAGTTTGAGTATTCCCTTGAATGTATTATCACAATATTCAGATGTAATTGTCTGTCGTAGAAAAATTATTTTAAACTGAGTTACATGAAGAGAGAAGATCAAAGAGCTTCCTTACAAATGGAAACATCTGGTTACCCCAGTTTAAGATTTCACTTTCTCTTCGAGTCAAAACTTGTGAATAACTTTAAAAAGAAAATCAAAAAGTTGATATTTCAGCTCAACAGAATCATAGTGGTGTCTGTTTCCATTTTATACTGTCAGTTTACAGTATGGCCTTTTCTTGATGATAAGAAAACCAATTTCATCCCAGTATTCAGCACAAATAATTTTGAAAGGTGTTCATTTTGTGAGAGAAAGGTTTTGACATGGAAAAAAAGCTGACAAAGTTTCAATATGCTTAATTTCCTATCAAAGTTCTAATCTCTGTGCTTATATTTCAGGTTTAAGGACTCTCCAGGGCCCTAATAGCAATGGACTATTCTTGATCCGAGATAGTACCAGCTCAGAAAAAGACTTTGTTGTATCAGTAACCCATGATGCCAAAGTCTTTCATTTTCAAATCAAGGAAGTCTTTGATGGGCATTATAAAATAGATGAAGGACCCACTACTCAAGGTCTGTCAGATATTGTTTATTATTACATTTATTTGTAATATTCAGATTTAGAAGAACACAATGCAATATTTAAATACATGATATCCATGATCTACGAAATGAAACTCAACCATACACAAAGTAGTCTGAAATAAATGCCATCCCTCCAAAGTTTTATCAAAAGGGTATATCAACAATAATATATACTGCATATTGAATGCTGTTTATATGTATGTCTGCTTCTTAGCTCGCCATACAAATTTCCAGGAGAGCTAATGTCTTTCCTTCGACAGCGTTCTTGGCATGTTGGATAGCATAGACTTGCACTTCTCATATTTACCATCTATATTCCTTGTAACTAGAGCTTTTGATTGATATCATATTTACATACTTTCTTAGCTTTACTTTGACATTAGAGTCTATTTCAAAAACTCTATTCTTGGCGTTATTCTCTAAATATTAAAGGATATCGCATTGATATTAAGCATCTTTATTCCTTGTGATAAAGCTTTTGATCTTGACCTTGTTATTGGAGTCTGTTTTCAAAAACTTTTAGCTAGACCATATTTTCTCAATAGTAAGGGACATCACCTTCATATTCAGCATCTATTTTCCATATGACTAGAGCCTTTTAATAATATCCTATCTTCTTACTTTATGATCTTGTCGTTAAAATTAAAGTAAATTTTCAAAAACCATTACTATATCATTTGAATAAGGAGAGAATTGTCATGTTCTCAGAAATGAAAGGACTTTATAGTTAGGGTTATTTATTGTCTTCTGACAACTCTTGTTTTTACATTTATTGACAATTTATAATCAAGACTAATCCAAGTATACATATAAAAACATAGATAAAGACAATTACATAATTATGGTACTTATGAGCTTAGTGAGATGAATGTCCATGAGAGCCAATATTGTACCCTTGGTGTTTTTAACATTATGGGCGGCACCAGTGTCAGTTGGCAAAGACAGCCAGGGTCCGGCGCCATAAACTGAGAATATACTTAAGTCAAAAACTTCATTTTAATTTATTCCATTATCAAACGTTCATATAAATTTTAATGCAGAATGGTTTAATTCTATTTATCAGTAGAATAAAACTAAATAAATTCCAAATTCCAGTTATTAATTCATTGATGAACAGAAGAATATGAATTTTTGACTTAAGTATATTCTCATCTATATTCCCATATTTTATGGCGCCGATCTCAGGTTAATTTTCAAGTTCACTTTAAGCAAAGGCTCAAGTAAGCAATTTTATACACTCGTAGTCAGGCATACATCTTGCCAGGTGTTAAATTTTTATACTTTTGAATTCTTCTGATGAACTATTGAAAAGGATTTAGATGAACTTAGTTGGAATGAAGTACTCAAGATACTCTACAAGCTTTGTTTTTTGGCCAGATCTCTCATGGGGTGGATTCAGGGTGGGGCAGTATTGACCCCAGGGTCCTTTGACAAACTTTTTCATATAAGTTGCATAAACCAAATGCATCAGAATGATCTTGAAGGGTTGCTCTAGCTATGCTGAGTTTGGTTTTATTCTGATATTTATCTTTTGAAGATTTTTGGACATATTTTTAGACTTTTTCATTTTCACACACTTTTGTTACATTTCCTTGATTTATTCAATATTCAAACATAGCATTTATTTGATATCTTTTATTAGAAAATATCTGTTTCAAAGGTTATTTGTAAATTTAGTTTCTTGATTTTTAATGATTTCATTGTTGATACTGGCATGCTGTATACTAGCAGGTTCAAATTCTATTATGGGCATTTTTTTTTTACCAAACAAGTTTTGAAAAAATTCTGATTTAGTTTTTTTGACACATTTTTGTGCCATTTTCATGATTTATATAATAAATCAGTGTATAAAAGCATTTGAGTATATCCGTTTGCTGTACTTTTTCAGAATCTATGTATTTGAATAGTTATTTGAAATGTTTATGTCAGATATGTCGAAATTCAATTTTTTCATGAATTTTATTTTTCTGTTTATTTCACAATTTTTTTTTTCTTACATTTTACATCAAAACAGGCTTTAGAGCATGTTTGTGTCATAAATCATTGAAATCAATAAGATTTAATGGTAATTTTAAGATTTCATTTTCTTATCTAATTTTCCTGAAGTTTATGAATTTTGTTTTTCATTGTAATTTGTATTGGCAAGCTTAAGGCTGGTGATTCAGATTTTACAATTAGTTGTCAGGCAGTTGTTTGTGAATGAGCAAATTTAGCTCAGATGAGCCATATGCATTAAGTTCCACTCGAATCTCTTGTTTCAGATGAACATAGCTAAACTTGGTACAAACAAAGATAGAAATATATAGATGTGCATATTAGAAGGAGATTTCTGAATAAAAAGTTGTACAGGAGTTATGGCCCTTCGAAAAACATATACTTGAAAAACTTTGCTGCCAGTGGGGGCATTAGTGACACATCGACAGATCTAGATTTAATCCTTTATTGATATGGTACTTTTGCAATAAAAGGTTGACAACTGCTCCTTCATGTTAATGTGTTATCAAGTTAAAGAAATCCCATGCAGTCTATCAAAGTTGGTACTAGGTGGTGACTAGTTTTAATTAGCTTCTCCTGAATGGCTAGTTAGGATGGCATGAAAAAGAAGATAAATTTAGACTTAAATCAGGATGTGTTGTACAGGAAAAATTGCAAATGCCGCATCAGCATTGAAATTGCTGTACTGATGCAAATACATGTATTCATATAAAAATCTTTAAGAAAGTTGTGTGGCTAATATTTATTCATTGTTTTCTGGACCCTGTTTCAATGCCCCATTTCTTTATTAAGCTGTATCGGCTTTTATATGATCAGTTTATAGTTTATTTCTTTCACACAAAATAGGATAAATGTTTGCATGTGTTCAAACTATGTTATATCATGAAAGTCATAATGTAATATAATTCCAAATAAATGATGACTTCTAAATGTAAAGTACTTCACTGTATCTTGATAATGAAAAAGACACTTACATTTTGATTTGTTTATATAGCAGTAAGAATCATTTATGGAAATATTAATATTTATTTCAGGCTTTCCAAACAGGACATTGTCAGTCTTTTGTTAAGATTTATAACACTTTTCAATATTGAATCTTTCAATCCATCAGGACTAGAGAAGATTGTGGCATATTACCAAAATGGAGCCAATGGACTAATTACTCGATTGTCGAAACATTGCAAAGGTTCAGCACCTCCTGACAGAGCGCGAGTTATTGGTCCTACTAATATGCTACACAAGGTGGTGCTTCAAGGTAAGCTGCAGTATATAGAGTATAAATTATGTTTTCCTTTTGATACTTTAAGGTTGTAAATTACATGTAATACTGTACATAATGATTTTCCTTATTTTGAGCTCTCCTGGCGCAATGGCTCAGGTGAGCTTTGTCATAGAGCATCATCCCTCTGTCTGCCTGTTTTCTGACTAAGCCATTTCCACACATTTTTGTGTCATTTTCACAGTAAAGCATTTATTTGTTAACTTTGAATACAAGATGTTTATTTTAAGTGTAATTTGAAGCCGGCATGGCCTAGTGGTATCGCGTCAGACTCCTGATCGGGAGGCCGGGGTTCGAGTCCCGCTCTGGTCATGCCGGGTGTCATGTCTTTCGCATGAGGCAGTAAAAACCGAGGCCCCGTGTCATGGTATGCATGGCACGTTAACGATCCCTCACTGCTTCGGATGGGTCCGTTGCAAAGGTCAAAATTTGTATGCCCCGCATCAGGCAGATGCCGTCACCATATATGTGAAATATTCGTGGTGTGACGTAAAACAAAAATCAATCAATCAATCAATTTAAGTGTAATTTGAAAGTGTTATGTCAGAATTTATTTTCCTGGATCTGTTGTGATTTCGTAATTGCTCTGACCTGCTGAAGGTTAGGTGTAACAGGGCTCGACATTAACGCATGTCCGCTTGTCCAGTACCAGTGAAAATTTTTCACGAACAAGTGAATCTTGCTAAGTACTTGTCATAGTGGATAAGTGATTTTTCTATACAGAAGTTTTAAATTTAAAAAAAGAAACGGAAATGTAATCTTTTTTTATCAGCTCTGACCTGCTGAAGGTTAGGTGTAACAGGGCTCGACATTAACGCATGTCCGCTTGTCCAGTACCAGTGAAAATTTTTCACGAACAAGTGAATCTTGCTAAGTACTTGTCATAGTGGATAAGTGATTTTTCTATACAGAAGTTTTAAATTTAAAAAAAGAAACGGAAATGTAATCTTTTTTTTTATCAAAATTCAAAGTTGAAAGCAGTAAGAGAACATTGATCAGGAAGTTTATTCTCAAAGCGAGGTCGGCAACTTTAAAATCGGGATCAAAGTTCACTTGTTGGACAATTTGTTTGTTATTTTTCAGTTATTTTCTAATTTTGCATTTGGTAAATACTCTCTTACCCTTTCCAGGAGCTCTGTATATTTGTTAATAAAATACCTTAACACAATGACTAAATTATCTTATTTTATTCATACAGTAGTTATATAAATTCAGTACTGACAAATTGTCAGACAAGTAATATTCATATTCGCACAAATAAATAGCATGGCTACTTGTCCGAATGGACAAGTAGGGGAAAATATTACTGTCGAGCCCTGTACATGTAGTTCAAACTTCACTTAGGTAGAAAAAAAAATTTATTTCATTTTACACAAAAACAAGATGCAGCACTCAGTGTCATATTAGAGAGAAAAATTTCTCATTCAGACTTTTTCATACATATTTGTGTCATTTTCCGGATTTATTTGATATAGGTAGAGGAGCAATAAAGCATTTATTTGCCAGGTTTTATTCCAAAATATCCATTTAAAGGGTTATTTAAAAGGTTCATGTAGTTTTCTTGATTTTTTTATGACTGTTAATTTTGATAGTGGTTAATTCTGGCATACTGAAGGGTGGCAGTACAAACCCCACTAAAGGCAAAAAAAATTTCATTTACACCAAAACAAGTTTTAAAATGTTTTGCAGCACTCAATATATCAAGTTAGTCATTTAAGAAAAAAAAAATGAAAAAAACCCATTCTAACTTCATTTTTTTCCACATATTTCTGAGTCATTGACTTCGTCACTTGATTTGTTTACAGTCATTTGTCAGTTGTTAAATTTATGATAAGCAGCAGATTAATGTTTCTGGAATTTTTTTCAAGCAGTCGGTTGTTTGCAAATGAGCAAATTGTGCTCAGGTGAGTGATATTTCGTTTTAGTTTCCTCTTCATCATTCATCATGTTAGTTGAGTCAGCATAGTTCAGTCAGTAGCTGGTGGCTTGGTGCCCAGAGGAGCCAAACTGATAACTTGTTGGCACTCTATTTTTTAGATAAAACTGCAAAACTATGGTCCCATGTCATTTAGACTATGGTACACGAAAAGTTATTTACAGCTTTTTGTTGGTCAGTTGCATACGTACAATTTCTGTGCAATGCATGAGTCGGAAACCATCACCAAATCAAATCATTGTTTTTCCTTTTGTCTGAAATAACCGTGAAATCTGTATTGCTAACTTTTTATCGTGTCCATGTCTTACTAGTTTGGAGTTCTTTTAAATTTACATTCTGTACTATTTTGGTTGTTTCCATTTATTATATGTATCATTTAGGTGGTGTCTATATGTAATATGTACTATTTTAGTGGTATCAGTGAGTATTGTAATAAATAAAAGATGTTATCGGTCCAACTTGAATTCCGCAATAATGTGTATCTTGTTACAATAACATTTGCTTTCATTCTAGGAGACACAAATTTAGTAAAGAAGATTCTGCAGAGTAAGCATTGTCCACAGATAAATGCCAAGAATGAGTATGGTAAGTCAAAATCATTATAGGATCCACAGATAAATGCCAAGAAGATAAGTCAAAATCATTATAGAATCCACAGATAAATGCCAAGAATGAGTATGGTAAGTCAAAATCGTTATAGAATCCACAGATAAATGCCAAGAATGAGTATGGTAAGTCAAAATCATTATAGGATCCACAGATAAATGCCAAGAATGAGTATGGTAAGTTCAAATCATTATAGAATCCACAGTTAAATGCCAAGAATGAGTATGGTAAGTTCAAATCATTAGAGGATCCACAGATAAATGTCAAGAATGAGTATGGTAAGTTAGAATCATTATAGAATCCACAGATAAATGCCAAGAATGAGTATGGTAAGTTCAAATCATTATAGGATCCACAGATAAATGCCAAAAATGAGTACTGAAAGTCCAAATCATTAATCAGTATGGGAAGTCCAAATTATTATAGGATACAATCACAATGAATGTCTGATCAGATGACCTGTATTCCACCCCAATTTGGGGTCTGGATTTTACTAAGATCATTTTTAATCTTTTGTTTCCCTACCTTTGGATAAGACAGAATAAATTGGGGCCACAAGAGAGATCTCTCACTACTTCCAAGGGGTTTTAAGGGCAGACAAACTCTAATATCATTATATTGATAATAGAGTAAAATTGATTTTATACCTATGTAACTCTATCTTTTACAAATAAGTCTTCATTTTGTTTGAAGGAACTACTTGTTTGCATGACACGGCCAAATATGGAAGAACAGAAATAGCAAAAATGTTGCTTGAGAAAAATGCAGATGTGAATGTGAAGGATAGAGCTGGTTTCACACCTTTACATGTAAGAAAAAACTTGTGTGTTTTCACAACATCTATATGGAAATAGATTTCAGCATCATCAAAACAATTATACATTCTAAAGATGATGGTACAAAAGGCTTATTTGCTTATTACTGATTAAGTTTGCATTGCTTTAGTTCCTGGCATATGTTTTGAAAGATCAAAACTATTCAGAAATTAATGGAAGATATTAATTGTAAAGTGTCATTTTCATTGAACAAATAAACTTATACAACCTGAATTTTGTTCAGTTGTTTTCTTTTAATCAGTAGGAATTAATATGATATCATTTGAAAACCTTTTTACAAAGTATTTAATGCCTTCAAATTTCAGAGAGCATGTGCTTCAAACTACCCAGAGTTGGTGGAGGTATTGATCAAATATGGTAATGCAGACCCTCAAATGCGTGCTCCAAAGACCGGTTGGGTGGCTCTACATGAGGCAGCCATGCATGGGTATCCAGAGTGCATTAAGGTAAGTTATAAAGCAGTTGTGGCTCTCCTACAATGTTTATTATAGAGGTAAAACCTGTGTCCACCTTGAATTATTTAAGTAGGTTATATACAGGTTATCATCAACTGAGCATGGACCATCCATTATCAAGCTTGATTTAAGGTTATCAATTAAGTCACAGACAATATAATGGTAACACTCAGGGCTTCCATCATTAGTGTGAATAATAAGGAAGTTAGCAGCACATGACAAGGCTAATCAGTGTTGGTTTGATTTTTTATTCCACATCAATTAAAACAAACTATAATTTGTATTTGTGGAGAATACTTTGAATTCTAGCCTTACCATCATTAATGTAATTCCAACTAAAGTAATTCAAGATGGACATATCATTTGACTTTGTAGAGATTGTTCTATTTAAATGAATTTGAAAGGAGAAATAAGATAAATTGATTAGATAAATGAAATATATAAAGATAGCTCAGCATTCCTAGAACACTCAATACCGGTAAGTACTTAGTGATGTGTTTGTGTTGTATTATATAGAAAATTCACTATAATCGATTTGGGTGCTACCAGTGTGCTTCATT
The DNA here is from genome assembly GCA_035048485.1 of Pteria penguin. Taxonomy (NCBI): domain Eukaryota; kingdom Metazoa; phylum Mollusca; class Bivalvia; order Pterioida; family Pteriidae; genus Pteria; species Pteria penguin. Next base: position 62,054,704 of record CM068583.1, read on the forward strand.
TAATAGTGTCTATATTATTCGCACATTTAGATCATCTTTAATATCTGTAACAGAGTCAGTTTGCACCAGAATATTTGTATTGATTAAATACTTTGTAATGCTTATGCCATGTTGGTTTTGGCAATCATTGACATTTTAAAATTTGTTTATTTAGAAATTATTAGAGTTCTATGCTCCAATGATGCCCAGAGCAGACGATAATCAGACTCCACTAGACCTTGCCAAGAGATATAACCGTTATGATTGTCTGGACGAATTACGTAAGAAAATCACTCACAACATTCTTTCTGTGATGTGTGTTAAATTGGTGTTTTAGTCTTTTTTTTAAATGTGATTATTCTGTTTTGTAAACTTAAGTTATTAAAAGTAGAGAAGTATAAATGCTTGATGCAGCTTCTGTTTTCAAAATATATTAGTCTCATATGATAAATTTTGAATGATTCTAAAATGTGTGATGCAATGTGTTGTTATTATCAGGATTCCCAGACAAAAGACAGATTAGGACCAAGCGAGAACATTGGTATCATACAGCCATGGATAGAAAGGTAAAACTGCACTTATAGCAAATATTAAACCAAATTCTTACTATTCTCGATGGATCACTATCTAACCCCCACTCAAAAAGGTATATTTTTCCCCCATCTGTTGACTGACAATTCCTTTGTGGATCAATAAATTTCTCAAAAAATAAATTGCTGTTTGAAAAATAGTTGTGATCATCATAGAAATGAAAGCCATGATAAAAAACACTGATCTTGCAATGCATAATAGACTGGTATCAGTCTAGTGCCTATGTGATCATGGAAAACTGTAAATGAATTCAATTTAAGAAGTTGAAAGTAAAATAAAATGCCTTTGCTTTCGTTTTTGGTCCAATTAAAATCAAAACTAAAAAAAGAAAGTCACAAAAAGAATAACCACAGACTGTTATAAAATGGATATTTTTTTAAGCAATAGAAGCTGAGTAGTAGTACAAAAATGAAATGTAAACAATTCAGAGTGGTATCCAAAGGCAAAGGTACAGACAAGACTGTCACTGCTACTAGTATTAATGGCAGTGTTTTAGAAGACAAACTGAATTTCAAATTAGAAAAATAAGATTTTCAGAGAAAGAGTCATTTTGTTTGATATGAGGAATTTTGTAATGATATTGTAAAGTTTTGCAAGATTAGTTTTGAGAGCACATACAAATGGTTTTATTCCAGCTGTGCAGAGGATGGATATTGTTGCAAATATTTTCATTCTAAAATACAAAGTTAGCTCATTGATAACCAAGTATATTTGACTGACGGGTTCAATTTCGGCAGCGGTCTGACTAGGTGTCTCAAAAAATGTGATAAATGGCAAATTAAATAATGTTTAAGACATTACAAAATAAGATGGTTTTCTCTAGATATAAGTTCATGAAAATTCCTCATTGGCAAGAAAATGCCATAAAAATTCCTTCCTCAAAGGGTATGGGTACCATTTCCCCCAGGAGAGTATTCCCTGCAATATGCTTGGAAAAGGTACTTTACCTCTTGAATAGTTTAAAATGTATTTTTTCATTTTCAGGGAGCCAATAAAGTTTTAGAAAATTACAGAAAAGAGGAGGGTTTATTTTTGATTAGGAAAAGCACCAGAAATTTAAACTTCGATGTTCTGTCCCTATGCCACAAAAAATCTGTTTTTAATTTTGAAATTAGGGTAATGGTAAGTATGACGAATCAGTGGACAAGGTAAAGCACTTAACATGAAATTCTTTGAATGTTCAGGTTGTGTATTGCATTTACAATGAAAATGATATTTATTGTCCTTCACATACTGTATCATAATTACGCAATGAAATGAAGAGACTTAAAAACATAAGAAAATATGATGCTCAATTAAGTTTAGTTTAATCTTTATCCAAGCCGTAATAGCTCACGAGGACGAAGTTTGTTTTCAGTTTAAGTACCGGTAGTACTAAGTAAATGAGATTGATACTCCATCTGGACAGGAGTCATAGTTTTTAACAGAAACTTCAAAGCTGATATCAATTTACAGCTGGATAGACTTAAACAATGCTGATGCTTTTCTAAGGATAATGGAAGTTGAATTATGATTAAACAAGCAAAGCAATATTTTTTTTAAAGGTAGTAAATATAGTAATAAGTGAAAAATAAATGAAAAAATGGTGGTATTATTTTTGAAATCCATCTACCTCTTGTAATCTTTGCTAGGAATATGAGGACAAATTAGTGCATTATATTGATGATGGACCATTCTTTGAAACATTAGAACATCTTGTGGATCACTATAGCCGTTATGCAGATGGACTATCCACCAAATTAAAGGCGTCAATTAATAGATGTAAGTTATAAAAAATGAAAGAAATTATTCAGTATTAGTAGCTTGAGTTGAATTGCTTTTGATTTGTCTACATGAAGGTAACTACAGTCAGACTTTGATAACTTGAAATATAAGTTACTGTCAAATCACTTTGAGTTTCGGTAGGTTTGAGTTTTCAAAGTTTCCATGTTATTAGTAAAAACTTGGAAAGACGAAGATGAGATCAGTATTTTCTATTAGTATTTTGAATGTAGTAATGGAAAATACATATTTTTATAAGTATTTATATTATTTTGATAACACACTGTGAAATAATTTGATTTTTTTTATTTGCTGACATTCATTCATTAAAATTATACATGAGAACTTTACATACATTATAATTACAAATGGAATAAAATCAAAGAGGTTTGAAGTATACACTATCCTTGATATTATAATAAATACACCTGTAGCTACTATTTCTATACTACACAAATAAAAGTCCCTTATTTATGGTTGGGGTACAGCACTTGAAAAAATTATCCTTTGTTTATGTTTTGGCAATATTACACACATGGTTATGATGTTGTCAGAGTTAGTTCTTCTTGAAAATTAACATACAGCAAGAGCAAAACTAGCTAAAGAAGTTAGTTGGGTGGGTTGGACGTCTTGTGGTTTCAAATGTGATGGTATTAATACAACCAAATATCATTGTATAAGTGTGTAAAACAGTCTGTCACATATTGACACATGCAAACTAACATTTGTGATTATTGTACAATTATATCCCAAAGCCATGGCTTCTTTTCCAGTGTCAGTGTGTGAAATACAGTACAGTTTTATTAGTGGGATGTGAAAATGACATAAAATTTTCATGGGTTTTCCATTTTCAGTAGTTTGAGTTGGGTAGGTGTATAACTTTGAAATGAATAGAAATGTCCTTGGGATCGAATGATAATTGTAAGTTTGGGGGGAGGGGGTAGGGGTTTAAGTTTTTGACTTTCAAGTTATTGAAGTTTGACTGTATGTACAAATATGAGTGAGTTATACCTAATTCATGATTGTTAATCTCAGTTTACATGGTGATCACTGTTGTTAATCTCAGTTTACATGGTGATCACTGTTGTTAATCTCAGTTTACATGGTGATCACTGTTGTTAATCTCAGTTTACATGGTGATCACTGTTGTTAATCTCAGTTTACATGGTGATCACTGTTGTTAATCTCAGTTTACATGGTGATCACTGTTGGATTGGGTTTTGATTGATTTTCCATTATACTACTGAGGTGAACATTCTGATTAATATTTTCATATTATGTATCTTATTTTCTTTGAACAGCGCTTGATAGACAGGAGATTGAAGAGGATTATTATAACATATCTAGTGTGGAGAAAAATAAAGACACAGGTACGAATCGCTTATTTACCTCATCTCAAAGTTTTGCCTGTTTTGACAGAAATCATTTGCCAATGTTATTTGTTCACCTGAGCCTTTTTTTGCTCAAGTGAGCTGCTGTCATAGAGTGTTGTTTTGCATTCATTCAACCTGTTAGTCCCTTGTCCATCCAGTGTAAAAGTTTCACATTTGTTTGTACTTTTTATGCCCCGGCCATTTCATGGCCGAGGCACATAGTATTACCCTGTTCTGTCATCAAGTCATTCTGTCATTCCTTCATTCCGTCATTCTGTCATTCCGTCATCAACAGTTTCCGCTCAGTTTCTCTCTAAAGGTGTGATGGATTCAGTTGATATTGGATATACAGATGCAGCAAGGGAAAGTGCAGGTCAAGATCAAATATGGGTGTGGTTCAATTATTTTTGACAGTTATTGTCCTCGAACATAGAAAATTTCTTAAATATGAAAGTTTCTCCTCATTTTCTTGGTGAAGGTTTGATGGATAAAACTGATATTGGGTATATAGATGTATTAAGGGAAAATTCAGGTTAAGTTTGAATATGGGTGCGTTCTGGTAATTTTTGACAGAGTAATTGCCCTTGAGCATTAAAAATGTTTTGAATTTTCAAATATTACTTCTCTGGCAATTATGTTTCACTACCTTAGCTGCCAGCAGGGGCATCTGTGTCGCACCGACACATTAAAATTCTAATTCTCCAGAATCATAGAAGGGATTTTGATCAGATTTGGTAGGGATGAAGAATTTTAGGCTCCAGCAAGTGTTTTTGTTTTTAGGCCAGATCCATGGAGGGATGTATCAAGGGTGGGATGACATTGGCCCAAGAGAGTACTCTGTTTTGATAAACATCTCTTTCAGACCAGCTGCATAAACCAATGAACAGAATGCATTGGACTGATATAGAAGTGTGCCTTAAAAAAGTGTTGTGTTTAGTTACATTTCAAATAAAATTTGTTACACTTTTTTGTTGGGGGGGAGGGCTCTTTTTCAAGTGCAGTCATTTTCACATATTCTTGTGTCATTTTTGTATTACCCCGTATATTCAATTTGGAGAAGGAGTAAAGCATTTATTTGCTATAATTTACTAGAAAATACCTTTATTAGATGTTATTTGAAAGTTTCATGCAAAATCTAGTTTTTTGATTTTTTTTTCTATTTTTGAATAAGCCAATTTTTTGGAATGCTTAAAGATAATAGTTTAAACCTCACTAAGAACTGTTTTCATGTCACTTAACATCAGAACAAATTTCTAAATGTTTTGTAGCATTTAAGAATAGGAAAAAAAATGATAAAAGAATTCTGGTTTATTCTTTTTAAAAGTTTTATATCGTTGTTCTAATTTATTCATTGTAGAGGAGCAACTGAGTATTCATTTACTGTCTTTTACTACAATCAAAAGTTATTTGAAAGTTTTAGTCAAAATTAAATTTTCTTAATTCTGCATGAGTTTTTTCTTTTGTTTTAATTGAGCCTAACTAGCATGCAGAGGGGTAGCAATTTCCTCCTTGTGGGTAAGTTTTGGGGTATTTTTTTTATTCCATTTTGCACCAAAACAGATTGTAGTGCATTCTTTTGCTGTAAATCATAAGAGTGTATGAAATTTTCTTGAGGTTGAGTTTTCTTTTGCTTAAGATTGATTATTCAAAGTTCACAGTCATTTGTCAGTAGTCAAAAACACAATAAGCAAGAGATTACATTTACATGTATCTGCAATTTGTTTCAAGCAGTCAGTTGTCAGTTAATGAGCAAACTGTGCTTAGGTGAGCAATAAAGGCTCACTTTGGCCTGATGTTTTCCTGTGTGAATTGTACATTGTTGTAATTTCAAAAATTGCATTTAGCCATAAACAGTCAAGTAAAGGTGACAGTTGTTATTAAACTTTGTACAAAGATGAATCTAATCAAGATAGGGCATTAAAAATGTTATCTTCCTCTGAAATAAAATAATTATATCCCCACCCACCACACAGCAAAGTTGGGGGAGTGTACTGGAATCACCATGTCCATCTGTCCGTCCATCTGTCTGCAGACAATAGCTTGTGTCATCGCAACTCCTCCTACATTGTTCAATGGAATTTCACCAAACTCGAAAAAATGAGGAGTAGCACCTGAAGATGTGCATTAAGGGAGAGAATTCTGCTCTGTAAATTTTTGCAGGTCATGGCTCTTTGAACTTAAAATTATGAATTATTTTGCAACATCTTGTCAATGCAACTCCTCCTAGACTGTTCACACAATTGTTTCCCTTGACCCAAGGTTGTGTTGTGACCTTGAACCAAGTTCATATCTACAAGGTCAAGTCAAAGTGTAAAAAAATTTGAAATTCTTACTAATGAGTTCTAAATTGGGTTCTTTGATCTCATAAAATATAAAATGGCTGCTGCTGAAGACAACGACCTGATAATTCAATTCTTAAAATTCTTACACAGTCATGGCCCTTTCAACTTGTTGTTATTTAACTTTGTTGCTGCGGGGGTAATTTGTCCTGTTAGGACTGTTCTGGTTTGGATATACTTGGTTAATGAAATTGATTTGAATAAAGGGAGCAGCTTTTGTTATGCCCCCGGATTGATTGATAGATCGAGGGCATATTGTTTTTGTTCTCTCTGTTGTCAACTTTAACCTTGGCCATAACTTTTGAACCGTGAGGGATAGAGACTTCATATTTCACATGCATACTCAACTAATGAAGCCCTACCAAATGACATCAAAGTCATCGACCTTTTGACCTTGACAATGACCTTCATGCTAAAAATAACTTTTTGGACTTTGTTGCCACCTGGGGCATTAGTGTTTCACAAACACAGCTTGCTTTTACTTGATCTTTAGTAACCCCAGTATTTTCTCAATACCATGTTCTGCCCAAGACTTGATTTGATGCACATAAAAACTGAAGGCACATTTCAAATTATTGGATTGGATGCTTCATAGTATTGTAGAAATAAGCGAGTAATTACGGATGTATACAAATATCACAGCCATTATCATGTTATAGTGTTTACCATATTGGAATCCAGTTTATATACATAACCTATTGGATAATGATTTATCTTGTGCCTGATCTCAAATTACAGTATCAATTACAGCAAGTTAAAAAAAATGGTTTTCGTAAGGGTTTGAACAATTTGAAATGAATCAAATCTGTAAGTCAGGGAAAATGTTTTTATATGCTGAAATAAAACTTTAGGCATCATATATTTTACCACTGTCGTCCATCTATCAAACCTATCTTGTCTTTGCAACTCCCCCTAAATCCTTGGGTGATTTTGGTGTAACTTGGTACCATGAAAGAACACTATATGTAGATGTGCATATTGGAAGGATAATGCTGTCCAACAACATTTACAGCAGTTAAGACCCTTGGACTTAGAGTCATGAAAGGAAGGGAACATGGGAACTGATGGATGCACAAAGAAGATCAATTAACTCACAAACACTTGAAGAAGAAAACTGAACTATTATTTTGCTAGTATCAAAGATTCACCACATTTAGATCAGATATGTAGTTCTAGTTTGTATGACACCAAGGAGAACAAAATGCGGTCATGTCATGTGCTGGTTTAGTGGTGCCGTATTTTTATGCTTAAAGTTTGATATTATGCAGAACATTTCCGATGGAGATAAAATTCAGAATGCTAGATATTTAAAGAGTAATGATTAAAGGTATATATGTAGCTGATCATGTTAGCAAGTATGATTTGTAATAGGAAGGTCGTAGATTTTAATCTTGCCAGTACCTTTGGTCAGGTTGAGTGTACATCCAAGGATTGGACTTGGAGCCACAATCTTTGTCAGGAATAGAACTGACATATTCAGGCGTAAAGTCAAATTAAACTTTTCATTACTACAACAAAGTCTAAGTAATATGCAATTAGACAGAATCTTAAATAATTGAATCATGTATCAAAAATGTATTGAGAGGTATATATCTTATATTTAAATAAAGTCACATTCTTTTTGCAATGTACCATATGATTATTATATAGAATTTTGTTTAGGTCATCCACCACCTGTGCCGAGCAATATGCGACCTAACCTTCCAGTACCCCCTCCCCGTCCTCAGGAAGATGAACCTGAGGATGACACTTATTCAGCTGTAGATGACAACAAAAATATACCCCCACCTTTACCTGCTAGTCATGTGAGTTACAGTTTCAAAATTATCACTTTCATTTCTTTGAACTTTGAAATAGTAATGCTCTTTTGTTGCTCAATCAGATAGGAAAGTCCCACTTTCTTTTCACTCAATCAGTGAGGGATTACCCACGTTTTTTTACTCAATGAGTTAGGGAGGTCCCAGGTTCTTGTTGATCAATCAGGTAGGGAGATCCCAGGTTCTTGTTGTCCCAGGTTCTTGTTGCTCAATCATTTAGGGAGGTCTCGGGTACTTGTTGCTCAATCAGTTAGGGAGGTCCCAGGTTCTTGTTGCTCAATTATTTAGAGAGGTCTTGGGTACTTGTTGCTCAATGAGTTAGGGAGGTCCCAGGTTCTTGTTGCTCAATCAGTTAGGGAGACCCCAGGATTAAGTTTTACTGATCACTGATCCATGTCCTGTCTATCAGATAATGCAGAAAAAACCATGGTCCTGAGTAATGGTAGATGTGGCACATAAAAAGTCCATCACTGCTGGTTGGGTCTATTACAAAAGTCCATCACTGCTGGTTGGGTCTATTACATAAGTTCATCACTGCTGGTTGGGTCTATTACATAAGTCCATCACTGCTGGTTGGGTCTATTACATAAGTCCATCACTGCTGGTTGGGCCTATTACATAAGTCCATTACTGCTGGTTGGGCCTATCACAAAAGTTCATCTCTGCTGGTTGGGTCTATTACATAAGTCCATCACTGCTGGTTGGGTCTATTACAAAAGTCCATCACTGCTGATTGGGTCTATTACATGAGTCCATCACTGCTGGTTGGGTCTATTACATAAGTCCATCACTGCTAGTTGGGTCTATTACATAAGTCCATCACTGCTGGTTGGGTCTATTACATAAGTCCATCACTGCTAGTTGGGTCTATTACATAAGTCCATCACTGCTGGTTGGGCCCATTACAAAAGTCCATCACTGCTGGTTGGGTCTATTACAAAAGCCCATCACTGCTGGTTGGGTCTATTACATAAGTCCATCACTGCTGGTTGGGTCTATTACAAAAGTCCATCACTGCTGGTTGGGTCTATTACATAAGTCCATCACTGCTGGTTGGGTCTATTACAAAAGTCCATCACTGCTGGTTGGGTCTATTACATAAGTCCATCACTGCTGGTTGGGCCCATTACAAAAGTCCATCACTGCTGGTGGGCCTATTACATAAGTCCATCACTGCTGGTTGGGCCTATTACATAAGTCCATCACTGCTGGTTGGGTCTATTACAAAAGTCCATCACTGCTGGTTGGGTCTATTACATAAGTCCATCACTGCTGGTTGGGTCTATTACAAAAGTCCATCACTGCTGGTTGGGTCTATTACATAAGTCCATCACTGCTGGTTGGGTCTATTACATAAGTCCATCACTGCTGGTTGGGTCTATTACATAAGTCCATCACTGCTAGTTGGGCCCATTACAAAAGTCCATCACTGCTGGTGGGCCTATTACATAAGTCCATCACTGCTGGTGGGCCTATTACATAAGTCCATCACTGCTGGTTGGGTCTATTACATAAGTCCATCACTGCTGGTTGGGTCTATTACATAAGTCCATCACTGCTGGTTGGGTCTATTACATAAGTCCATCACTGCTGGTTGGGTCTATTACATAAGTCCATCACTGCTGGTTGGGTCTATTACATAAGTCCATCACTGCTGGTTGGGTCTATTACATAGGTCTTAATTTCTGTGGATTGTATCAAGCAGATGCTATCACCATAGCAGTGTAATAATCTTGTGTAATCTAAAGCAAAAACCAAACAATTAAAAGCATTGTGATAAAACTGTTTATGATTCTCATTTAATACAATTAATACAATACAAGGAGTTGCTGTATAAAACAGTCTTATCCTACATAGTGATCACTTAGATATTCATGAGAAAATAATGAAAATGCAGGTTTGTTTAAAATGATTGCTTTAGTTATAAAAGTTTTCTCTCTCTGGGTTTCAGCCTCCTCCCAAAAATCTAAATGCATCCACAAAGAAAGCAGGACCTCCTACACCTCTGACAGATCGACAGCCCAGTCTCGAAGATTTCAGGAAAATCAGTAAAAAAGACATTAAACTGGGTAAACAATCATTCAGTCGTACCAGTTATGTAATGATTCCATATTTATGCTGCAGCATAAATGTTTTCAACTTTATAACATTTAGTCTTCTCTTTCCATCACTAGGAGAATCGTATACTAGAAGTAGGAGGTCTGACTTAATCACATAACCACTGCATGCAAAGGCAGCCACTCTAAAAATCTGAGAATTAGATTTGTGCCCTCTTTTTTATTTGTAGCAATTTTGAGGAAACTTTGCTGGAGTGGTCTACCTAACAAATGAAAAATATGGTGTTATGTAATGCAGTTTTGCCAATATGGTTCATCTTGAAATCATAGAAGTGTATTTTTCTCTTTCATTTTTATTATACACCCGTCTTACGCCCGTCAGGCGTCTGGTGTCTGGGATAAGCTTCAATAATATTTCATAGAATTTGTTGCTTAGGATCCAAGGGTGTGTCATGACCTTGACCTAAGGTCATAGGTTAAAGGTCTAGTTTACAACATGCAAAGTGAGTAAAACCTTGTCCGGGTCATAACTTCTTTCCCTGTGCATGGATTTCAATAATATTTCACTGAATTGTTACACTTGACCCAAGGTCACAGGTTGAAAGTCAAGGTCACAACATGCAAAGTGAGTAAAACCTTGTTGGGTCCATAACTTCTTCCCCTGTGCATGGATTTAAATAATATTTCACAGAATTGTAACTTAGCACCCAAGGGTGTGTTATGACCTTGACTGTCAAAGGTCAAGGTCACAACATGCAAAGTGAATAAAACTTGTTTGGGCCATAACTTCTTCCCCTGTGCATGGATTTCAATAATATTTCACAGAATTGTTACTTAGGACCCAAGGGTGTGTCATGACCTTGACCCAAGGTCAAAGGTCAAGGTCACAACATGCAAAGTGAATAAAACCTTGTTACTATGATAAGATGCTATGGAGGTGTTGTGCAATGCGATAACTTAAGTAAACCTCAGTTGTTTTTCATGAAACTCATACAGCATGCTTAAATAGTGTAGGGGAAGCCACTTTTAAGTTTTGAGCAAATTCCGTTTTGTTGTTACAGAATTATTGGACTTGGATTTCTCTTTTTGGATTTCAATATTTCGTAAAAATATTACTAAAGAGACCCATGTTTGGGGGTAATAAAACCATATGTTCACACTGATCCCGTCCAAAGTAAGCGACAAGCATACTAAGCCACGCTGTAGCAGTTCCAATGCAACTTAACAGTATGATCTACTCAAGAAACTTGATGAATATATATTAAAAAACTATTGTTATGTAATCCAATTATTTGAATTGTAAGCCATCTTTAAAATGTTAGATCTGGATTTTTTTTCTCGTTTCTTAGCAGGTTTGATTAAACTGTACAGGGATGATCTAAAAATACTTGATGAACATATATTAAAACTGTTAAGTGATTTATATTCCAATTACCTTGAAAATCTAAGAATTGGATTTTCTAGTAATTGTTATGATTAATTAATGTAAATGAATAAGTAAAATATTAATTAATATAAATAAAGCTTTTATCTTTAGATGAGCGATGAAATTTCAAATGTGGATTACTTAGGACGAAAGGTATATTGTGGTATTTAGATTCTCTTCCCTGTGACCTTGGCCATGAATTTTACATCTGCTTTTAAAACTTCTTTACCTTCATTATATCTTTTGAATAATAAGAATTAGGGTTTTCATATTGTATATATATAGTTTGCTTATGATGAAAGGTTTCTAGTGAAGTTATAATCTCAAACCCATGACCTTGACCTTGAAATTTGACTTTCTTTTTTAAAAATGATTAACCTTCATGATATATTTTGAACAGTATGTTCAGGATTTGTGTTTTTTATAAAGCTTTTGTTATGAGGTATCTTGGGTTGACATAAGGGCGTGTCATGATCTTCATACAAAGTCACTGTTAAAAAATTTGTTGCTATTCAAATTCACTGCCATGGGCAGTATTTGTCCAATTAGGGGTTCTAGTTTGAACCAAATTTTTGCTTATGAGCCAGTCAAACAGAAGAATACTCTGATATTTATGTGATGTCATAGACACTGAAGCATTATGATGTCATGAAACAATGAGCATGTGTAGCTTATGATCATCCTCCTCCTCATGACAAGAAAATTAATCTGTGTGACAATTCTGGGAATATAGGGGAAAGAAGTATTATACGGTTTTTTGAAATGATTGAGGATTTCTTTTGAAGTTATCTATATGTGTATGGATATATGACACTTAGATTTCTTTTAATGACCTGAGCATGTACTTTGATAACTTCGTGCTTAGCCCAGGATTTGCAGTAAAGATGTATGCCTCCTCCACAATATCCTGTATATAATGAAAGACCAAGTCTTACAAATGAGTTTATAACTGGATTTAAACATGTACGTTTCAATAGTACTGTTTAATTATTATTGCTGTAATTCATTTATTTTCTAAAGAATAATTATTACAGGTCATGAATTAGGACAGGGAGAATTTGGAGCAGTGAGGAAGGCATCTTATACATGTAGAAGGGGTGCATTTGTTAAACATACAGTGAGAAAATTTATTCTGTATTGCTCAGATTATCTTTACAAATGATAAGGAATAAAGTTTTGAAAGCTAATCCAAAGATCAAACAGTTTTGAAAGGAATGCACATATTTTCTAGATAAATTTTGAAGTCAAATAGATGTATTTTGAAGTTTATTTGTTGTCATTTTGAATTAATTATCTCTGATGAATCATTTCACTTGCTGTAGAAGGAAAATGGATGGTTTTCCCTGGTGTTTTGAAATATCCATTTTAAATAATTGAAAATGTGAATATTTGATCAGTTTTTATTGGAAATTTGGTGAAGAATATATTAATAATGACAATACACAAAAGAAATAAAACATAATCAGATTAAGATTGATTCCTAAATTGGGTTGAATCCAGATTGTTATTCCAAATAACAGAAACACAATCTTTGCATAACTGTAGCAAATATCTCAAATTTATCTTTTGTTTGATAACTTGATACCGTTAAGATCTTGCATCAGATACCCCCTTTTTAAAACCTTTTATCACAATATCTCCTTTTTTCTTCCTCTTATCATTCTGCCTCCACCTCCAAATCAAAATTACAACAAAATATACATGTTGAGTAATTTGTTAATAGCTGTCATGAAGATTGTGTAATGTTGTAATGATGCACTCTGTTTTCTTAAACCCATGCTCTGCACCCATTTTTCAAAAATTCGTATGTACAACTTTGTTTTCCCCTCCTTCATCCCTTTCCATCATGAAACAAGAAGTCACTGATCACTGACACATAATCTGTATATTTATTGCACAAAAGTACACATAGCATGCAGGTTATTTTGCAGGAAGAGGGAACCAATACTAGAAAATACCCAAGACAATCTTTTCTAAACAAAAAAACCCCCAAATTCAAAAGCAAAAACCCTTGCTTATTTCACAAATTTTTGTCATATTCTTGTGTCTGATCTCAGTAATGTTCAACAGAATAATAGACCCCTTAATTCAGTCAATCAAATGATACTGTATTTCTATAATAAGAAAATTCCTGAATTAAAAGACAACAAAAACAAAATGTTCTTTTCCTCAAATGCTTAGTTATTGTGAATATTGCTTTGTTTAAGGAATATCCTTTGAATAATGAGTACCCACTTTTGGAGTTTTTATCAAATTTATTTGAATTATGTTTTGATGGATAGATTGATGTCGCTGTGAAAACATTTCATGAAGATGGTGCACTGGCAGGTGCCCTTTCCAGCATTATGGAAGAAGCTCGGCTCATGCAACGGCTTGACCATTCATGCATAGTTAAACTTTATGGCATATGTGAACAGCCTTTCATGCTGGTAAGTATGTGTAACATACTGGTTATTATTGTTACTTGTTAAGCATAGCCTCACAGGGATCATTTTGTTTGTTTCTCTTCCTTGACTGACCTCTGTCCTTTATTCATTTTACTCTCAGACAACACATGTTGTCATGGACACAACACATCAGTTTGATCAGCAACAGTCTTATGTTTATAATCAATGGATCTATGAATTGTTCTAAGACAGTTTTCAGTTTGAATCCATTTCACTGATTCCACTCAAAAATGAATATTTATTTATTTGCCAAAATAAGCCACAGTGATTTATGTAACGTGATTTCTATTTAATTGCTGCACATTTATAAGGATAGTGATTGCCTTATTTCATTTTTTTTTATACTGAAGTGTTATACTCCATTCTTGTTAGACTGTTTTTATTATTTAGAACCAGAACATAGCAAGTTTCTATTCTTATGTTATTCAATGTTGTGTTATCAGTTTTCAAGATGTTGATAATTGGTTGATACGGTAGTGTGAAGACAAACAGTGGCTATTTACAAGGTATACTTTAAATAAATTTTTAGGTGGAAGAGTACATTCCTAAGGGTTCAATGCTTGATAATTTATTGGAGCACAGAAAAAGTATAAAAGTGAACCCTACACTGTACCTATGGGCAGCGCAAGTTGCCTCTGGAATGTGTTACCTAGAGAATATGAAGATTGTACACAGAGATTTGGCAGCCAGAAATATATTGGTTCAAACATATGAGCAGGTGAGGGAAGTATTCCATACATGTCTAAGTTGTAAACAGGCATGTATTTGTTTATAACAAATTCAGATATACTTTGCTTTTGTATATCTCAACTTGTTCTACTGTAATAAATGTAATTGGAAAGAAATGGAGTACAGGAATTACTTCAAGGTATCAAAGATTCAGGGGCATCTAGTTTTTGGCCTGTCTGTCTGTGGCAAAAAAACTTCAATATTGGTCATAACTTTTGAGCTGTAAGACTTCATATTTGGCATGCATACTCAACTAATGAAACCTTTCAAATGATATCAAGATCAGTGACCTTTTGACATTGACCTTGACTTTTAAACTAAAATTAGCTGTTTTTTACTTTGTTTCCATGGGGGAAGGGGCATTCATGTATCACAAACACATCTTTCAGACAAAGAGAAGGGGGTATTTACTGTTATTTTGTAACAATTAGCTTTTATGGATTTCTGTTTCAGAATTAGTAGAATGATTTTAATGAAATTTGGTAGTTATATAGTACTTAAGTTCCATTACAAATGTTGCATTTTGCTACCAGATCTTTCAATGGGTATATCCTAGGCTGGATGACACACTCCTTACAGGGTATCCTTCTTAGACCAACATCTTCTTTAAACTGGCTGCGAAGATCATCAAACCAAATGCAAAAACATGTAAAAATGTGGAGAAAAAGTATCAAAGAAATGTCAATCCTCATCATGGCTATCAATTTGCATGGGTATGGAATTGAGATTTCTCTGTCCCTTCCATCACGTGGTGTTTGATTTTTTTAGGCCATGCTGGTGAAACTGGGGGGGACTATAGTGTTAATTGTCTCTCTGTCTGTCTGCCTGTCCGTATGATTTCCAGATGATATCTTGAGTTGGATGGACTGAAATTGTGAAACTTCACACAGTGATAGATTATGTAGAGTGCTTGCAAGGGATTGTGTTTGGGATCAAAAGGTCAAATATGTAGGTCACTGATGCTAAAAATAGATTTTTAGTTTCCAGATGATTACTTGAGTTAGGATTGACCAATATTGTTGAAACTGTACACAAAGATAGTTAATGAAGAGTGCTTACATGTGATTGTGTTTGGGGACAAGAGGTCAAATATGTCCTACACTTTTCATCAGAATTTGATCATACTTCACCAAGAATGTTAGTTAGGTTAAGAGCTTTTGGACAAAGGTCACTCAAGGGTCACTTGCAAAAAATAGTTTTTAGGGTTTCCAGATAATAACTGGAATTAGGAATGACCAATTTAGTTGATATTTCCTGAAGTACTTGATTATGAACACTTCTATCATCCTGTCTGTCTGTCTGTCCATGTCAGTGATACTAAAAATAGATTTTTGGTTTCCAGATAATTACTTAAATTAGGATTGACCAATATTGTTGAAACTTTACATAGTGAAAGTTTATGAAACGTGCTTGCATGGGATTGTTTTTGGGGTCAGATAGTAGGTCACTGTTGCTAAAATAGATTTTTGGGTTTCCAGATGATAACTTGAGTTAAGAATGACCAATTTAGTTGATATTTCATATAATATTAGTTTAGGAACCCTTCTAGTGTAGGAATGTGTTTGAGGTCAAGAGGTAAATTATTTAGGTTACTTGATAAAAATATTTTGGGTATCCAGATGATCCAGATGATAACTCCAGTATAATACTGTGTCTGAAGTAATATACCTACCATGAAATAAGATGGTAGTGGTTACTGGCTCACTAGTGTTAATTTCCTATATGTTATTGCAACCAATTAAGACATTAGCCTCAAACACACTGATGACAGCAGGGGACAAGTGTTGCATGCAACACTGACTGTAAGCTTGTTCTTACATGTTTTTAAATGTTAGATCATGTGTGAAAAATTGTTCATTTTCACAGCATAAACAAAGCCGATGATGAAAAGTAGTCTCAGAACTGCTGGTTTCAGCTGTCTCATCCCTACGTAGAGATAACAAAATCTCTTCCAGGAAAGTTCTAAACTTCTAAGAGTTATTGCCCTTTGACTGAAATTCGTTTCCGCATCTTTTTCTTGCATGCTTTGACATACTAAACTGAAACTTGGTATATGACTTCAGTATGACATGCGCAGATACAGAGGGGGGGGGGGGTCTGAACCTCCCTGGCACCGAAAATTTTACCAAAAGAAGGTAATATTCGGGCATTTTTGGGGTTGGACCCCCACTCGTCTAAGAGAAAAATTTACCTTTTTTGGTTGGACCCCCTCTGACAAAAATTTCTGGATCCGCGCATGTATGATGATCTACAGATTGAGTTTTAACTTTTGTTTAAATTTCTTGTGATAAGACCCTTTAATGAGCACCAAATGTTCAGCTTACTATCAAGCTATATTAACTTCTCTTTTTTACTATGTTGTCATAAAGGGATGAATTCTTTGCATGTTTCAACTTTGTTGATGTAAGGGGTATTTGTCCCGTTAGGACAGCTCTAGTTTTCAGTGTCTTCAGAGTATTAGACTTAGTGGACCTAAAGTATTTGTCCTGCTTGTCTGTTTGTCTATTGTCCGTTCTATGACATTGACTATAACGTTTGAATGAATAGAGAGAGAGGGCTTTGACATATCTTTCCATTGGTACCAAAAGTTTTGATCAGAGCTTGATATTATTTTTGGCCTATCAAAATATGTCTGGATATTGCTGCTTTTGATGGATGTCTGTGTTACAGAAACACTTACCAACATATAACTTTGTTCTTTCAAATGATATAAAAGAAATTTAAGGTTCAGATCTACTGAGAAGGTTTTAAGAAAAATTAATGTTCAAGCTGAATATATAAACTCTTTGATATTATGAATACATAATTTCCATTAGGTGAAGATTAGTGATTTTGGTCTTTCAAGAGCCTACATGGAAGAAAAAACTTATTATCAAGCTTCTAAAGGAGGAAGGTGGCCAATCAAATGGTAAATACTTCTTTAATTCAATTTCAAAGCATTGCAAGTTTCCAAAAAATTCTAAGCTTGTCTTTAAAAATGTAACATTGCATTATAAACTAGTTTATTTGACATTGTTTTTTTTATATGTCCTTTAAGTGTATGCAAAAGTTTTGCCTTCATTACATACCATCCTATTTACAGGTATGCCCCAGAATGTGTGAATTATGGCAAGTTTACTCATAAAACAGATGTGTGGAGTTTTGGTGTGACATTATTTGAAATGTTTTCTTGGGGAGAGCAACCTTACGGGGACATGAAAGGAATAGATGTAAGCACATTTCATTGTAATCAGTATCATACAGCACCTTATCAGTATTGTCTTTCTCAATATGATCTGACATGAGCAGCTGTTGCCATATCACATCCTACATGCAGTTGTTGCTTTGTCACATCTGACATAGCAGCTGTTGCTATGTCACATCTAACATGAGCAGTTGTTGCTTTGTCACATCTGACATGAGCAGTTGTTGCTATGTCACATCTGACATGAGTAGCTGTTGCTATGTCACATCTGACATGAGTAGCTGTTGCTATGTTATGTTTGACATGAGTAGCTGTTGCTATGTCACATCTGACGTGAGGAGCTGTTGCTATGTCACATTTGACATGAGCAGTCACATTTGACAGGAGCAGATGTTTGCTATCACAAATTGAAGCCATGACTACTAATATATTGATTCATTAGCATTTTATATGTGTTTTGAATATATATGATTTTCAGCACTCACTCTTAAACCAAGGCACAAACATTCACTAGATTTACAAATTATTTTTGAAACATTTGGATACTAGGGGCAGGTTTGTTGTAGTAGTTAAGCGCTTTGCTTGCTGTACCGACAATCCGGGTTTGATTCCCGGGTTGCACCACTATGTTTAAGAGGTTGGTTACCTCCTGCTTCCAAGTTGCGAGTTAATTGAAAAATTGTTGAAAGCGAAGTAAAACACCAATCAACCAACCAACCAATCATTTGGATACTAAGTGAGATTTGATTTTGGATGTAGCATAAATACTGTAAATACTGTTATTGGGATACTGACAATAACACAGACACCAGTTCTGTGGTTGGAATTCTATCATTATTTTTGTGTAATTCACGTTTATAAAAGGTCTTCTTTTATTGCTAATTTATATGACCTCAAATGTTAAAATGGTCCTCTGTGACTAAGGCAATGGATCTCAGTGTAGTCCCTGATTAGATGAGCTGAGACATGTTGCCTCTGTTTCTAGTTGAGCTGAGGCACTTGAGATCACTATAGCCTTGTGGCTAGGTGGACCAAGGCACTTGAGATCACTATAGCCTTGTGGCTAGGTGAGCTGAGGCACTTGAGATCACTATAGCCTTGTGGCTAGGTGGACCAAGGCACTTGAGCTCACTATAATGTAGTGATTAGTTGTACTTAGACACATGATCTCACTATTTTCTTGTGGCTAGGTGGGGCAAGGCACTTGAGCTCACTATTGCCTTGTGGCTAAGTGGGCTGAGGTACTTGAGCTAAATTTATCCTCTATGGATAGGTGCACTCAGGTGCTTGAATGCATGTTAACCTCTGTGACTAAATGGGCTGAACACTTAGACTTACTTTAGCAACTGTGACAAGGTAGGCAGGAACATGTATCCTTTGTGGCTAGGTGCAGTTATTCTTACTATTAGCACTGACTGTAACCATACAGTTGTATTTATCCTCTACTACTAATCACTGGAACCCACTATATGGGTACATTTATGCTCTACTGGTAGTGTACCAGTTACCTGCTAAGACCAGTTACCAGCTACTACATTATTTCGGCTTTTGAAACCTGAATTTATGAGATTTTTTTCTCTTGATTCTGCAATACATTGGATACTAAATATTACATATGAAAATTTCATCAATTCACGTTTTGAATACCCTTAATCACATAGTAGCCGGTGACTTGTCTTAGCCAGTGACTGGTCCAATGCCAGTACTACTTATTACTGGCATCCATTATAGAGGTACATTTATCCTCTACCACTAATCACTGGCTCTCACTACACAGGTACATTTATCCTCTACCCTTTATCACTGGCACCCATTATACAGGTACATTTATCCTCTACCACTGATCACTGGCACTCGTTATACAGGTACATTTATCCTCTACCACTTATCACTGGTACTCACTATACAGGTACATTTTTCCTGTACCACTTATCACTGGCACTCACTGTACAAATACATTTATCCTCAGTACTAATCACTGGCACCCACTATACAGGGACATTTATCCTCTACCACTAATCACTAGCTCCCACTATACAGGCACATATACCATCCACCACAAATCACTGGCTCTCTCTATACAGATACATTTACCCTCTATCCCAGATCACTGGTACCCACTATACAGGTACATTTACCCTCTACCACTAATCACTGGCTCCAGCTATACAACATACATTTATCCTTAACCACTAATCACTGGCACTCACTATACAAGTACATTCAACCTCTACCACTAATCACTAGCTCCCAATATACAAATACATTTACCTTCTACCACTAATTACTGGCTCCCAATATACAAATACATCACACAGGTGCATTTATATTCTACCACTAACTACTGGTAGCCACCATACAAGTGCAATAGACAAACTGCATATTTTACATGATATAAGCGGCACATGACTCAACAAAGTGCTCTTTGCTTGTACATGTATTTTCATTGTGATGTCAGGGCTCAACATTAACATTTTACCCTACTAGTCCATTCAGACAAGTAGCCATGAAATTTACTTGTCCAAATATAAATTTTACTTGTCCGACGATTTGTCAATACTATAACTACTGTAATAAATCAAATAGAATTTAAACAATTTACTCATTGTGTTAAGTTATTTTATTAACAAATATACAGAGTTAATGATCAGGGAAAGTGAGTATTTACCAATTGCAAAATTAGAAAATAACAGAAAGATAAAAACCAAATTGTTCAACAAGTGAACTTTGATCCCGATTTTAAAGTTGCCGACCTCGCTTTGAGAATCATCTTCCTGATCCTTGTTCTCTCACTGCTTTCGACTTTAAATTTTGATAAAAAGGATTACGATTCAGTTTCATTTTTTAAATTTTGAAAGTTCTTTAAGGAAAAATCACTTGTTCAATTGGACAAGTACTAAGCAAGATCCACTTGTCTGCAAAAAAAATGTTCACTGGTACCAGACAAGCGTTTGCTGTAAAAAGTAGTATGTCAGGTCATGGACCACGTATATGCTGTAAACTATGAAGATCGTCTATTATCCTTTTATATCCTGTAAAATATGAAAATTGTCTAATTTCCTTTTATGTCATTAAACAATTCACACACGCACATGCACATACACATGCACACACACCCACACACCTACACACACACACACACACACACACACACATAATATCAAATATTATTGTGCATGGGAGATCTGTAATGTTTACTTCTGTGAGTACAGTTACTGATTACTAATCTTTGAATCTGTTGTAGGTAATGCAATTTATTGAATCTGGGAAAAGATTATCAAAACCAACTGATTGTCCTCAAACATGTTATGAGATGATGCTCAAGTGTTGGGCAAAGGAAGCCGAAAAGCGACCAACATTTGGTATGTTGTACGAGCACTTCAAAAGCGATCAGGAGTATGCCTCTGTTGCAGACATCCAGAAAATGAAAGGAAGCAAACATTGAAAATCTCTTTACCGACACCTTTCTATATATTGTTTTATTGATACTTAACTTCATGCAGATTTTCACTAAACTTTGCATTAGTTATTTGAAATCCTTGTAAGCCATGTGGGTCGTTACTTTTTTGCAGAAAAATTAGGTCGCAATTCAAACATTTGCAATTTTTGTCCCCTTGATTAAGCATAATTTTCAGAGGTTTATCTGTATGATTTGTAATAAAACATTTTGTATATATTCAAATTCAAAAAAAAATTCCTTAATACTCGAACTGAAGATGTTTCAGCAGGTTATTTTCTGGGGGTTTTTTTTCCTTATTGAATGGTACTTGATTTTTGATTAACATATTTCCTGCCATTGCTCATTAACATATTTATTGTTCCTCTGATTTTTGCTATTCTCTGTTAAATAGATAATATTTTATTATGAATATTTCGAATTATCTGAGATCAGTTGAGCATTGTATGACTTTGACTTATTCCATTCTGTTAATAGACAATGTCTATTTGCATAAATATTGAGATACTATTTGTATTATATCTTCATATTTCAGCATGAAATGCAGTGCATTTTAGGCAGTTATGTTGTAATCTGTTTCTCCAAATCTTATTCAAGTTCTTTGAATTAATAAGAAATAATTTGATTGGCCTATATATACTAAGAAATCAAATTATTTCTTTGGGGCTCAATTTTCATGGATTTCATGGAGCCCTTCAGCAACAAATTTACATCCTCAGTGAATGGTTATATATTAAGCAATTACTTAGAACATCATTCCATGAAGACAGAAGTATCGATATTTTACTGACAAAATACATGCAAACACCTTCCAATAAAATGGAAAAACTTACAAAATTGTTAATTTCACTGTTGGGATCAAAATATACTGTTGTAAAACTACAATATGTCTTCAGTATACATTATCTATTCACTGGTATGAAACCATTAGTAGTAGAATGTATGTTATGGTGCTTAATGTTTAGAATGTCTTTAGTCATGTGGGTCTCTGAGAAGATCTTTATAATTTGAGAATCAGATAGCGAAAATCATTGTGAAGATTAATTGAGGTTAGTATTAATTTTTGATAACTTCTGTCTTTGTTTCTCACAACAGCATTTGTGTGCCAAGCAGCAAATACTATTGCCAAAATATAACAGACTTTGTGGACTGGTGTTCTTTATATAGAATTTACAAATTTTATGATTTATTTATTTTCCAATGTTCTGTCTAATAATGATTTGTACTTAAGATTTCTAACAAATTTCTTCATCCATTATAGTTTTAAATTTATGAAAATTATTGTACATCTATCATAAATGGACGTATTATGGTATGGCATTGTGGGTCTCTGGGTTTGTCCTTTTGTACACCCATTTCTTATAACATAAAGACACAGCATATTGATTTTCAATATCAAGGTCAAAGGTCAAGGTTATTTTGGGGGCAAAAATGACAAATTTTTGTGAAAGGACCATGTAACAAGATACAGATGAAACTTTTTATGCTGGAACTTTTAAACTTTGTACACTTATTTCTGAAGGACGAAGCATATTGATTTTCAAGGTCATGTCTGTAAGATCAGCGTCACAGTGCTTATGTCAGTTACATTTTTGTGTGGGCCTTAACTTTCAACCCCTTGCATGAAATTACTATTTGAATAATATTTCACAGAATTAGTATCCAGACCCAAGGATGTGTCATGACCTTGATCTAAGGTCATATCTGTAAGGACGAGGACACAGTGCTCATGTTTCCTGTTTCTATTTAAGTGACGGGTATATTATGCAATGTTAGGTGTTGCTGTTGTGTACAATGTGTATTTTCATTTATTTATATATTTTATCCTATGACAACACATGCAGCCAATTTTTTGTTCACTTCAGATTCATAGAATAAATGAAAAAATCTTTGTACCTAAGTATATCATACTTACACACAACAAGTTATTATTATTTATATGTTCATAAAATTGTAAAACATAGCTATTGATGCTAGAAACAAGTGTTTCAGTATGTATGGAATCATTTCATTTTGTAAAAGTATGTATTAATAAGATTTCCACACTTACCGTGCCAAAAATGCAGAAAGTAATCATCAGAAATAAATCAAAATCATCAATTTTGTTAATTGGTATAATGATGAAAAGTGCAGGGGATTTTTACATTGATGTTGCTTTCTCACTGGCTGGGAAAGCACTGTATAGACATTCTTTCTTTCTAGTGTTTGTTGTAATGTGGTAACATGAAGACTCTAGATCCAGGTGGATAGAGGCAGTTGATTTTGAATTTTTAGCATCTTATTCAGTACCGCTGGTGGGACCGAAACTCCTTGATACAAACTGAGTGGTGGATTCAGTGGAGGCGCCAGTTTGTGATTCAGTACAAACTGAGTGGTGGATTCAGTGGAGGCGCCAGTTTGTGATTCAGTACAAACTGAGTGGTGAATTCAGTAGAGGCACCAGTTTGTGATTCAGTACAAACTGAGTGGTGGATTCAGTAGAGGCACCAGTTTGTGATTCAGAATAATCTTCAGTATTGAGTTCATTGTTTGATTAAAGCTCTCAATTATGCTTTTAAATATAGTTATACTCTTGATGCATGTTCTTCTGAATGAAGTTGTTTTCTAAAGGCTTATGTGATTAAAGGCTCACTTCAAGTTTTGTTGCATTTGGTTTTCTGCCTTGAAAAATTCAATACACATATATATTTATGTAATTCTTAGATCAAGTGTAAATTTTCTAGTATTTAATTTAGAGTATAAAAACCTTTTATCAATGGGTGTTAAAACAAGGACACAGACATAAGTAAAACTAATTATTTTCACTGCAGCAATGAAAAATGCAAAAAAACCTCCAACATATGGAATCTATCTCAGTGTTAGCCTTGTTACTTACGACCTTAGCTTTTTTTTTTATGTGATTACCTTGAATGTAGCCATATAGTTGTAATAAGCCTTGTAGTTTGTTAAACAAAATATATTTGTCTATGTATGTAATTTCACTGGAAACACATATTTTACATTCCATTTTTGATTTAATTAAATTTCAAAATACTTCAGAATTGAAAATTGTGTGATCATTGCATATAATGGTAATTTAATAACAAGTGATGTTTACCAATCAACTCCAACTCATATGCATTGTTGGTCAATCTTATTGGCCAAACAGTTCCCATCTTTCACTTCTTTTATTATACTCCCACAAATGAAGTTTGGGGGGTATATAGGAATCACCATGTTCGTCTGTCTGTCTGTCTGTCCCGATTCATGTCCGGGCCATATCTTTTTATTGGGAGGATGGATTTAGATAATATTTCACAGAATTGTTGCCCATGACTCAAGAGTGTGTCATGACCTAGCCAAGGTCAAATATCAAGGTCATTGTGGACTTGGTGGTTAAAATCATTTCCCGACCTTATCTTTTTATAGGGTGGATAGATTATGATAATAATGCACAGGATTGTTGCCCATGACCAAAGGGTATGTCATGACCTTAACCCAAGGTCATAGGTCCAAGGTCAAGGTCACTGAACTTGGTTGTTAAAATCGTGTCCGGGCCATATCTTTTTATTGGGTGGATGGATTTAGATAATATTTCACAGGATTGTTGCCCATGACCCAAGGGTGTGTCATGACCTGCCAAGGACAAACATCAAGGTCACTGTGGAACTGGTTGTTAAAATCATATCCAGGCCATATCTTTTTATTGGGTGGATAGATTATGATAATAAATCACAGGATTGTTGCCCATAACCAAAGGGTGGGGTGTGTCATGACCTTGACCCAAGGTTATAGGTCAGAGGTCAAGGTCACTGTGGACTTTATGCCGCAGGGGGTATTTGTCCCATTAGGACAGCTCTAGTTTCTTTGGGTAAAACATTTTTTAGTCTTCAAGAAAATATACTGCATATAAACATGATTCTTTTGTCCATTGATCATAATTTGATTTGTATATATTTCCTTTTTAGCTCGCTTAGACCAATGTCCAGGGCAGCTAATATCACACCCTTAGTGTTGTCGGCATCATCAGATGGTGTAGACAGTAAAATTTAATTTGTTTAAATGACCATAGTTCTTCTACTATAAAAAAAGATGTTTTTAATTCATATATACATTACTCAGTAAAACATCATTCAGTTTGTACAGAGACTTTTTACCTTTAGGCCTTGACCTTGAGTTGAGAGTCAATTTACAAAACTTCAACCTTCGCCATAATTTTTACATAGAAATACATGTATAGTTTTCATATGTAGCATATTTATTCTATGTAACTAAAATTTTTTATTAATTATTTTCTTTAGTATGAAGGTGGAACATGTGGCAATCCTTCTGTGGTCTTATAACTTGTTGCCCTAGAATTTTGTGAT
Organism: Pteria penguin; assembly: GCA_035048485.1. NCBI lineage: Eukaryota > Metazoa > Mollusca > Bivalvia > Pterioida > Pteriidae > Pteria > Pteria penguin. Next base: position 62,080,210 of record CM068583.1, read on the forward strand.
GTCTTTTGACAAGTCATTTTATTCATGATGTCTATTAAAGGCTTTATCTAAAAAGTGGATTTGTGATAAGTCTTTTGACAAGTCATTTTATTCATGATGTCTATTAAAGGCTTTATCTGGAAAGTGGATTTGTGATAAGCAGATGTTTAATCCAGTGACAGTTTACTTTCCTTCATTTCACACTTTCGAGAATGGGCTCAAGTTCCAACCTTATACTCAAGTATTTCTTTTAGAAGGATCCATCTTATTGTTTGTCTTGATCATGTGAATTAGTTTGCTCATATATTGAATTTATTCTCGAAGTTTAAATCATTCTATCAAAATATTGTTTTTTGATATAGATTGTTTGTTAAATTTTACTTTCTAGAGGCTGTGAAGGAGGAGATGATTGGTGTCTGAATGATTTATAGGCCTTCCTATTTCCTGTAGTATCATATATCAATAGAACTTGTATAAAATATGAAAGTGACAGTATACATGATAAAAGACATTCCATTCAAAGCAAAGAATTTGTGTAATGGCCCTTTCTTGGTAATAGATTTTACATGTAAATCAAGGGACTATTGGGTAGGACCATCACATGTCTAAAGACGACATGTAAATCAGAGGTTTACAAGACATGTACATTACTATAATGGATAATAAGACATGTAACTGTTACATGTAAATGGAAGGACTTTAGGATATACATATAAATCAATAGACCATTTCCCTCACCTGATCATAGACTAACGATGAAAGGACCACAGAATGTGTAAATGGAAGGACTTTAGGATATGCATATAAATCAAAAGACCATTTTCCTCACCTGATTATGGACTAATGATCAAAGGACCACAGAATGTGTTACTGCACTTAAACATAGGCCATGTAAATCAAATGACTGTAGGAGATGTGACAGTACTGGAAGGAATTATGGGACATAAAACTTTAAAGATAATTCGATGACCATTGCAAATGTTATTTTTCTTGTAAGTGTCTGTTCATATAAATCAAGTGACCACAAGACAACTCCTGACCCACTGACAGTCACTTAGTATGTAATGGACTAATTCTGACCCACTGACAGTCACTTAGTATGTATGGGACTAATTCTGACCCACTGACAGTCACTTAGTATGTGTGGGACTAATTCTGACCCACTGACAGTCACTTAGTATGTAAGGGACTAATTCTGACCCACTGACAGTCACTTAGTATGAAAGTGACTAATTCTGACCCACTGATAGTCACTTAGTATGTATGGGACTAATTCTGACCCACTGACAGTCACTTAGTATGTGTGGGACTAATTCTGACCCACTGACAGTCACTTAGTATGTAAGGGACTAATTCTGACCCACTGACAGTCACTTAGTATGAAAGTGACTAATTCTGACCCACTGACAGTCACTTAGTATGTATGGGACTAATTCTGACACACTGAGAGTCACTTAGTATGAAAGTGACTAATTCTGACCCACTGATAGTCACCTAGTATGTAAGGGACTAATTTTGGCCCACTGACAGTCACTTGATATGTAAGTGCTAATTCTAGCCCACTGACAGTATATGACTTATTATGACACACTGACAGTCATTTAATATATATTAGTAACTAACATACTTTTTGTTATTTTCTGCATTTCAATACATGTAGCAAAACTTGTAAATTATGTGCTTTTTATGAATAGTGACAAATCAGTCATAAATAAGATTGATATTTTCACTAATTTTGTAGCTATACTTTGTTTAAAGATATTCAATTACATAAATATTCATGAGAAAATGTTTTCTTCTTCATGGAGGTGTTATCATGTATTTTTGGTTTTTAGCTGGCTGGGACAAATGTCCGGAGAGCTATTGTCATACCCCAGGCGTCATCGTCGTCATCCTAATACAAAAACATTAACCTGGATTGCAACTATAGAATCAATTGAGACAGGGCTTTAATATTTCATATGTGTAATCTTTGTGCCAAGACCAATCATAGGGTACCAAAATTTTGACTTTGTGACCTTGACCTTGAAGTTTGACATGTTTTAAAAACTTTAACCTTGGTTATAACTTATGAACAATAAGAGATAGGGCTAACATATTTCATGTGTGTATTCCTTGTGACAAAACCTTTCATTATGTATCATTTTTTATGTTTTAATCTTGACCTTGAAGATTTACCTACTTACAAAAAACTTTTGCAATTTAATTTGGTTGCAACCGGCGAGCTCTGTTGTCTTCTGACAGCTCTTGTTGTATTTGCCTCTTTGTATAGTGTTCACATTGCTGAAAATTCTAATTATGCTTAAGATCTAAAATTAATGTTTTACTTTGAATATACAAATGTGGAAGGTTTTAATTTGCAACTTAAGCTAATACAGATGTGTAAGAATGATATGTGATGAAGCGTTCTTTATAATAGGAGAACTAAATTTCCTCTACCTATTGTGGTAAGACAGGAAGGTATCAAAGGAGGCAATTGTCAAACTAATGTAAAATATATTTTCACAACCATCTTATATTTTTATTGTTATGAAAATATTTGTTAATAGATAATGGCTTGAGAATATATCTTTGTTAATAATAAATTTTGTTAAATTATGACAACTTATGTTTGCATACTTCAATTTATTGAATGTTAAATGTACTTTTTATAAAAGAAACTATATTCTTTCTTGTAATAAATAAAAACACAATAAAATGTTTTCATTTCGTGATTTAAATTACAAATTTCTAAATTATATGGTATGAGTACATTATTGTTATCTATTAGTTTGTTGACTCGAAAAATGACCTTTGTGTTTGTCTATGACTTATGGTCACTCTAAGATTATTTCAAAAGACTGATATCAGTCCCATTCTGTAGAAATCACCGATGTTCAACACGTATTATTAGGAGTATGGGTCTTATGTTCACCATCCAGGATTTTAACCCAGATAGTGCATGCAAATGCGCGTCACATTTTCATCAAAACTGTTTAGACGAAATACGGTTTGATATCTTTTTATTCATTGGTGATCTAAAAGATGGAAACTTCTCATATGACCTGCATAGTATACAGATGAAACCATATACCAATCGATAACAAGGTTTGTGATGATGACATTGATATGTTCTTCATATCAAATCTGAAAATCAACAACAGTATTGATGATTTTCATTCACATCAACACCATCACTACTAGTAACATTACTTTCACTGTTTTGACATATTTGTTTAATCATTGACGGTTACCTATAAGAAACAACATTTCAATAATTAAAACCATCAGTTTGTTTATCTTTTAGAATAGTTTTATTTGGGCATACCATTTGTAATTTGTTAGTATATTCCCTTTACAGAAATGATGATTTCACAGATGATGCCTGTTTTCTGTCGAGATTTATTATTTATCGCCAAAATTATATTATTGTTATTAGACAGAGGAAGTACTTGTTTTTCGCATATGGCAGAGTACATTAGAACTTATTTTGATAAAAATAGATCAATGCTGAAGTTTTATTTCATGTACATGTATTTGGTTCTAAAGTCATCAATGTAGAAAAAATGTCTTCAGTTCGGTAAGATAAATGAAAGGATGTAATGAAACATTTCTTCATTGTTTAAAATGTTCCCGCTTGTCACTTTTCATAGAACTACCTATTGTCCTTGTTTTATCATCATGATAATAGGTGTTCATTACGTCACAAGATGACGACCAATATGACTATCATTTTGAGGATATACAATGTTATGAAAAGAACACAATAATTGCCCATTTGCCATCCCAATGCTATCTTGTCTTCCTTCCTTTAAGGGATAGAATGGTCAATAGTGCAGAAGACATAATAAATCAATAAATTACGATGAAGTATAAATTATATCTGGACACAAAGTTGCCTTGAGAGTTTAAGCACAGTTCTTTTTCTATTTAGTTTATCATGTAAAATATAAAAAAAAATGACGCTCCGTTGAGGAGACAGTCACACCAAGGAGATGTAACAGAGACTGTCTCATCACGGAGACACTAACGAGACAGCCACAACAAAGAGATGTAACCGAGACAGTCACTACAAGGAGACGTTATCGAGACAGTCATAACAAAGAGACGTTACCGAGACATTCATAACAAGGAGACGTTACCGAGACAGTCATAACAAGGAGACGTTACCGAGACAGTCACATCAAGGAGATGTAACAGAGACAGTCTTTACAAGAAGACGTTACCGAGACCGTCATAACAAGGAGACGCTACCAAGACAGTCACCCACAACAAGGAGATGTAACCGAGACAGCCACAACAACGAGACGTTACCAAGACAGTCGCATCAAGGAGACGTTACCGAGACAGTCACAACAAGGAGGCATTACCGAGACAGCAACAACAAGGAGATGTAACCGAGACAGTCACTACAAGAAGACGTTACCGAGACAGCCACAACAACGAGACGTTACCAAGACAGTCGCATCAAGGAGACGTTACCGAGACAGTCACAACAAGGAGGCGTTACCGAGACAGCAACAACAAGGAGATGTAACCGAGACAGTCACTACAAGAAGACGTTACCGAGACAGTCATAACAAGGAGACGTTTCCGAGCCGGTCACAAAAAGGACACGTTACCGAGACAGTCACAACTAGGACACTTTACCAAGACAGTCACAACAAGGAAACGTTACCGCGACAGTCACAACAAGGACACGTAAACGAGACAGTCACAACAAGGACACGTTACCGAGACAGTCACAAGAAGGACAACAAGGACACGTTACCGAGACAGTCACAACAAGGACACGTTACCGAGACAGTCACAACAAGGACACTTTACCGACACAGTCACAACAAGGACACGTTACTGAAACAGTCACAACAAGGACACGTTACTGAGACAGTCACAACAAGGACACGTTACCATGACAATCAAAACAAGGAGACGTTAGATTAGACATAGACGATTAGACATAGTTCCAATTAAAATATCCATTGATTCAAGCATAGTAATTACGATGTGTGCAAAGGATGTTTCTGATTAAGAGCTGAAAACGTGGTATAAACATATTTTAATGTAAGATCATTAACAATCAATGACCTTCCTCAACGTATTGAAAATTATGAAAGGTTATTTCCCGTGCAGACAGAATATATACACCCCGAAGTTCGCGTTATCTTTTCGGTATTAGTTGTTGTGTAATTGTGATTTAATGTTTTGGATTTTGATTGTCCAAAGATTGACACGATTCTGTCAGTACCAGTGTAGGTGTGGAGTCGATTGGCGATACTGATGGAAGCAAAATAACACCCAAATAACAGTTATATCATGAACATATAGACCCATAATTCACTACAAGTACAAATGCAACGCTATGTTTAAAGTACTTCAACAACAGTATCATTTCCAAAATGATCTATTGCATTATGCTCTAATCTTAACATGTATAAAGTTTCGTTCTATTTACAATATTTTCATAACACATAAATATATTCTTTGAAAAGGTTTTTACTTCTTATCGACTTATTTTCATTTTTATGGATATATCCATGTGTGCCATTAATATGTTATACTCAGATAGGTATATTGAGCTTATGTTGTTAACACCTATAAGTAATTATCCAAATATTTGTCATTTCCCCTGGTTGTACTTCTTGAGCGCCATCTATTGTGGGGTAAGGGGATAACCTAAGGTATATCGTGTTTATACAGTAGGGATCAGATTTACTGGCGACATGTTAGCAATTAAATAAATTGAACTTCGATATCGTGAAAACCATAAAAAGGGTTCATTGGACTAACCGCTGTCATCGTGCGCACATTGTCATTATAAGTCAAACGTTGGACATTGATTGATTGTTTATTGTTTTACGTCACTTATCGAATATTTCACGTATATGGTGACGGCATCTGCCTGATGTATCGCATAGAAATCTATACCGTTGCAACGGACCCTTCCAAAGTAGTGAGGGATCTTTTACTTGCCACACCTACTGCGACAAGGGACCTGGAGTTTTGCTGTTTTATCCAAAAGACAGGACACCCATGCACCCTTGGCGGGAGCCGAACCCGGGTCGAGCACCTCATCCACTGGACTACACCGGCTTCAAAAGGTTGCACATGTATTCAAACTAATATAAATGGCAAAGACGCAAAGCTGTACAACCAAACAAACAACTAGAATATCCTCTCTGTATAATACTAAAGAGGTAAATAATAACAAGTAGCCACCAAATAACATGAATGTCCTCTCTTTATAATGTCATAGAGGTTGATAATAACATGTAGCCACCAAATAACATGAATGTCCTCTCTGTATAATGCTAAAGAGGTAAATAATAACATGTAGCCACCAAATAACATGAATGTCCTCTCTGTATAATGCTAAAGAGGTAAATAATAACATGTAGCCACCAAATAACATGAATGTCCTCTCTGTATAATGCTAAAGAGGTAAATAATAACATGTAGCCACCAAATAACATGAATGTCCTCTCTGTATAATGCTAAAGAGGTAAATAATAACATGTAGCCACCAAATAACATGAATGTCCTCTCTGTATAATGCTAAAGAGGTAAATAATAACATGTAGCCACCAAATAACATGAATGTCCTCTCTTTATAATGTCATAGAGGTAAATAATAACATGTAGCCACCAAATAACATGAATGTCCTCTCTGTATAATGCTAAAGAGGTAAATAATAACATGTAGCCACCAAATAACATGAATGTCCTCTCTGTATAATACTAAAGGGGTAAATAATAACAAGTAGCCACCAAATAACATGAATGTCCTCTCTTTATAATGTCATAGAGGTTAATAATAACATGTAGCCACCAAATAACATGAATGTCCTCTCTGTATAATGCTAAAGAGGTAAATAATAACATGTAGCCACCAAATAACATGAATGTCCTCTCTGTATAATGCTAAAGAGGTAAATAATAACATGTAGCCACCAAATAACATGAATGTCCTCTCTTTATAATGTCATAGAGGTAGATAATAACATGTAGCCACCAAATAACATGAATGTCCTCTCTGTATAATACTAAAGAGGTAAATAATAACATGTAGCCACCAAATAACATGAATGTCCTCTCTGTATAATGCTAAAGAGGTAAATAATAACATGTAGCCACCAAATAACATGAATGTCCTCTCTGTATAATGCTAAAGAGGTAAATAATAACATGTAGCCACCAAATAACATGAATGTCCTCTCTTTATAATGTCATAGAGGTAGATAATAACATGTAGCCACCAAATAACATGAATGTCCTCTCTGTATAATACTAAAGAGGTAAATAATAACAAGTAGCCACCAAATAACATGAATGTCCTCTCTTTATAATGTCATAGAGGTTGATAATAACATGTAGCCACCAAATAACATGAATGTCCTCTCTGTATAATGCTAAAGAGGTAAATAATAACATGTAGCCACCAAATAACATGAATGTCCTCTCTTTATAATGTCATAGAGGTAAATAATAACATGTAGCCACCAAATAACATGAATGTCCTCTCTGTATAATGCTAAAGAGGTAAATAATAACATGTAGCCACCAAATAACATGAATGTCCTCTCTGTATAATACTAAAGGGGTAAATAATAACAAGTAGCCACCAAATAACATGAATGTCCTCTCTTTATAATGTCATAGAGGTTAATAATAACATGTAGCCACCAAATAACATGAATGTCCTCTCTGTATAATGCTAAAGAGGTAAATAATAACATGTAGCCACCAAATAACATGAATGTCCTCTCTGTATAATGCTAAAGAGGTAAATAATAACATGTAGCCACCAAATAACATGAATGTCCTCTCTTTATAATGTCATAGAGGTAAATAATAACATGTAGCCACCAAATAACATGAATGTCCTCTCTGTATAATACTAAAGAGGTAAATAATAACATGTAGCCACCAAATAACATGAATGTCCTCTCTGTATAATACTAAAGAGGTAAATAATAACAAGTAGCCACCAAATAACATGAATGTCCTCTCTTTATAATGTCATAGAGGTTGATAATAACATGTAGCCACCAAATAACATGAATGTCCTCTCTGTATAATGCTAAAGAGGTAAATAATAACATGTAGCCACCAAATAACATGAATGGCCTCTCTTTATAATGTCATAGAGGTAAATAATAACATGTAGCCACCAAATAACATGAATGTCCTCTCTGTATAATGCTAAAGAGGTAAATTATAACATGTAGCCACCAAATAACATGAATGTCCTCTCTTTATAATGTCATAGAGGTAAATAATAACATGTAGCCACCAAATAACATGAATGTCCTCTCTGTATAATGCTAAAGAGGTAAATAATAACATGTAGCCACCAAATAACATAAATGTCCTCTCTTTATAATGTCATAGAGGAAGATAATAACATGCTGTAGCCACCAAATAACATGAATGTCCTCTCTTTATAATGTCATACAGGTTAATAATAACATGCTGTAGTCACCAAACAACTGGAATGTCCTCTCTGTATAATGTCATAGAGGAAGATACTAACATTCTGTAACCATCAAACAACATGAATGTCCTCTGTGTATAATGTCATAGAGGTAGATAATAACATGCTGTAGCCACCAAACAACTGGAATGTCCTCTCTGGATAATGTCTTAAAGGAATAGAAGATAATACTGTATATTGCCACAGAGGAAAATTATAACATGCTGTACTCACTAAACAATTTGAATGTCCTCTCTGTATAATGTCACAGAGGAAGATAATAACAAGCTGTAGCCACCAAATAACATGAATGTCCTCTCTGTATAATACTAAAGAGGTAAATAATAACAAGTAGCCACCAAATAACATGAATGTCCTCTCTGTATGATGCTAAAGAGGTAAATTATAACATGTAGCCACCAAATAACATGAATGTCCTCTCTGTATAATACTAAAGAGGTAAATAATAACAAGTAGCCACCAAACAACATGAATGTCCTCTCTGTATAATGTCATAGAGGTAGATAATAACATGCTGTAGCCACCAAATAACATGAATGTCCTCTCTGTATAATACTAAAGAGGTAAATAATAACATGTAGCCACCAAATAACATGAATGTCCTCTCTGTATAATACTAAAGAGGTAAATAATAACAAGTAGCCACCAAACAACATGAATGTCCTCTCTGTATAATACTAAAGAGGTAAATAATAACAAGTAGCCACCAAACAACATGAATGCCCTCTGTGTATAATGTCATAGAGGTAGATAATAATATGCTGTAGCCACCAAATAACATGAATATCCTCTCTGTGTAATGCCATAGAGGAAGATAGTAACATGCTGTAGTCACCATAGAACTTGAATGTCCTCTCTGGATAACACTATAGAGGAATTGCTGTAGCCACCAAATAACTTGATTTCATGAAGGTTTAAATGAGTGTGTCTAAATATTGTCTCGTTGATATCGTATATGTTTTTGTGCGTCTCATATTAGAATTCTTCAAGCAGGTATCATTTGTTAGGGAGTGTTCGATGGCACGGAAATGCTGGGAGTATACGAACGACGCATGGCAGGTATCGTCCCATTGTTAGAATTACTCAGGTATTATGTGACAGGGAGTGTTCGATGACACATGATTGATTGATTTTTGTTTAACGTCACACCACGAATATTTCAAGTATATGGTGACGACATCTGCCTGATGCAGGACATACAAATTTTGACCTTTGCAACGGACCCACCCGAATCAGTGAGGGATCTTTAACGTGTCATGCATACCACGACACGGGGCCTTGGTTTTTACTGTCTCATCCGAAAGACAGGACACCGGCATGACCAGAGCGGACTCGAACCCCTGCCTACCGATCAGGAGTCCAGCGCGATACCACTAGGCCACGCCGGTTTGTTCGATGACACGGAATTACTTATAGTACGATGACAAGTATCCTGCAATAAATTGCTATCATGTTTATTGACAACACTATAAGATTATAGTGAATGTCTGGGCAGCGCACCCACAGGATCACGTCACATGAAAGAAGAACAGAAAAATAAAGAAAAATAATAATAATGAATGTCATTTTCAAACCTTATGATAGATAAATGTATGTGCTGAACTCCACAGTTGTTTTTGCATGTTTGTTTTGGGGTTTTTTTTTATTAATATTACAAAAGATCTGACTTCGTATTTTTCCGCCACATAACAATACTATTCTTCTTCTCAATAATGTATGGCATGGTATATATTATATATAACACCTGATCTCACGTTTGGTGTACAGGTGTCTATGAATATCTATCGTGCCACATTATTGTGAGTGTCAAAATGACATCAATTACTTATTTTATGTAACTGTCAATCTCACTCCTGTTATATTAGGGAGAAAATGTCATTATACTCCTGTTCTGCTGCTGTGTAACGTTGACATTCTCTATACAGTGTCATTATATTTCTGTTCTGTTGTTGTGTTACTGTGACACTCTATACAATGTCATTATACTCCTGTTCTCTTGTTGTGTTACTGTGACACTCTATACAATGTCATTATACTCCTGTTCTCTTGTTGTGTTACTGTGACATTCTATACAATGTCATTATACTCCTGTTCTGTTGTTGTGTTACTGTGACACTCTATACAATGTCATTATACTCCTGTTCTGTTGTTGTGTTACTGTGACATTCTATACAATGTCATTATACTCCTGTTCTGTTGTTGTGTTACTGTGACACTCTATACAATGTCATTATACTCCTGTTCTGTTGTTGTGTTACTGTGACACTCTATACAATGTCATTATACTCCTGTTCTGTTGTTGTGTTACTGTGACATTCTATACAATGTCATTATACTCCTGTTCTGTTGTTGTGTTACTGTGACATTCTATACAATGTCATTATACTCCTGTTCTGTTGTTGTGTTACTGTGACATTCTATACAATGTCATTATACTCCTGTTCTGTTGTTGTGTTACTGTGACACTCTATACAATGTCATTATACTCCTGTTCTGTTGTTGTGTTACTGTGACATTCTATACAATGTCATTATACTCCTGTTCTGTTGTTGTGTTACTGTGACACTCTATACAATGTCATTATACTCCTGTTCTCTTGTTGTGTTACTGTGACATTCTATACAATGTCATTGTACTCCTGTTCTGTTGTTGTGTTATTGTGACACTCTGTACAGTGTCATTATAACCTTGTCCTGATGTTGCGTTACTGTGAAACTCTTTGTACAGTGTCATTTTACTTTTGTTACGCCATGGTGTAACTGTGACATTCTCCATACATTGTCATTATAACCTTGCCTTAATGGTGTGTTATTGTGACACTCTTTGTACAGTATGATTATACTTCTGTTACGCTATGCTGTGTCTTTGACATTGTCTACACAGTGTCATTATAACCTTCTCCTGATGAGGTGTTACTATGACACTATTTGTACAATGTCATCTTACTTCTGTTACGCTATGCTGTGTCTGTGACATTGTCTACACTGTGTCATTATAACCTTCTCCTGATGAGGTGTTACTGTGACACTCTTTGTACAGTGTCATCTTACTTCTGTTACGCTATGGTGTGTCTGTGACATTCTCTACACAGTGTCATTATAACCTTCTCCTGATGAGGTGTTACTGTGACACTCTTTGTACAGTGTCATCTTACTTCTGTTACGCTATGGTGTGTCTGTGACATTCTCTACACAGTGTCATTATAACCTTCTCCTGATGAGGTGTTACTGTGACACTCTTTGTACAGTGTCATCTTACTTCTGTTACGCTATGCTGTGTCTTTGACATTGTCTACACAGTGTCATTATAACCTTCTCCTGATGAGGTGTTACTATGACACTATTTGTACAATGTCATCTTACTTCTGTTACGCTATGCTGTGTCTGTGACATTGTCTACACTGTGTCATTATAACCTTCTCCTGATGAGGTGTTACTATGACACATTTTGTACAGTGTCATCTTACTTCTGTTACGCTATGCTGTGTTTGTGACATTCTCTGCACAGTGTCATTATAACCTTCTCCTGATGAGGTGTTACTGTGACACTCTTTGTACAGTGTCATCTTACTTCTGTTACGCTATGGTGTGTCTGTGACATTCTCTGCACAGTGTCATTATAACCTTCTCCTGATGAGGTGTTACTGTGACACTCTTTGTACAGTGTCATCTTACTTCTGTTACGCTATGGTGTGTCTGTGACATTCTCTACACAGTGTCATTATAACCTTCTCCTGATGAGGTGTTACTGTGACACTCTTTGTACAGTGTCATCTTACTTCTGTTACGCTATGATGTGTCTGTGACATTCTCTACACAGTGTCATTATAACCTTCTCCTGATGAGGTGTTACTGTGACACTCTTTGTACAGTGTCATCTTACTTCTGTTACGCTATGATGTGTCTGTGACATTCTCTACACAGTGTCATTATAACCTTCTCCTGATGAGGTGTTACTGTGACACTCTTTGTACAGTGTCATCTTACTTCTGTTACGTTATGGTGTGTCTGTGACATTCTCTACACAGTGTCATTATAACCTTCTCCAGATGAGGTGTTACTGTGACACTCTTTGTACAGTGTCATCTTACTTCTGTTACGTTATGGTGTGTCTGTGACATTCTCTACACAGTGTCATTATAACCTTCTCCAGATGAGGTGTTACTGTGACACTCTTTGTACAGTGTCATCTTACTTCTGTTACGCTATGGTGTGTCTGTGACATTCTCTGCACAGTGTCATTATAACCTTCTCCTGATGAGGTGTTACTGTGACACTCTTTGTACAGTGTCATCATACTTCTGTTACGCTATGGTGTGTCTGTGACATTCTCTACACAGTGTCATTATAACCTTCTCCTGATGAGGTGTTACTGTGACACTCTTTGTACAGTGTCATCATACTTCTGTTACGCTATGGTGTGTCTGTGACATTCTCTGCACAGTGTCATTATAACCTTCTCCTGATGAGGTGTTACTGTGACACTCTTTGTACAGTGTCATCTTACTTCTGTTACGCTATGGTGTGTCTGTGACATTCTCTGCACAGTGTCATTATAACCTTCTCCTGATGAGGTGTTACTGTGACACTCTTTGTACAGTGTCATCTTACTTCTGTTACGCTATGGTGTGTCTGTGACATTCTCTGCACAGTGTCATTATAACCTTCTCCTGATGAGGTGTTACTGTGACACTCTTTGTACAGTGTCATCTTACTTCTGTTACGCTATGGTGTGTCTGTGACATTCTCTGCACAGTGTCATTATAACCTTCTCCTGATGAGGTGTTACTGTGACACTCTTTGTACAGTGTCATCTTACTTCTGTTGCGCTATGGTGTGTCTGTGACATTCTCTACACAGTGTCATTATAACCTTCTCCTGATGAGGTGTTACTGTGACACTCTTTATACAGTGTCATCTTACTTCTGTTACGCTATGATGTGTCTGTGACATTCTCTGCACAGTGTCATTATAACCTTCTCCTGATGAGGTGTTACTGTGACACTCTTTGTACAGTGTCATCTTACTTCTGTTGCGCTATGGTGTGTCTGTGACATTCTCTACACAGTGTCATTATAACCTTCTCCTGATGAGGTGTTACTATGACACTCTTTGTACAGTGTCATCTTACTTCTGTTACGCTATGGTGTGTCTGTGACATTCTCTACACAGTGTCATTATAACCTTCTCCTGATGAGGTGTTACTGTGACACTCTTTGTACAGTGTCATCTTACTTCTGTTACGCTATGGTGTGTCTGTGACATTCTCTGCACAGTGTCATTATAACCTTCTCCTGATGAGGTGTTACTGTGACACTCTTTGTACAGTGTCATCTTACTTCTGTTACGCTATGCTGTGTCTGTGACATTCTCTACACAGTGTCATTATAACCTTCTCCTGATGAGGTGTTACTGTGACACTCTTTGTACAGTGTCATCTTACTTCTGTTACGCTATGCTGTGTCTGTGACATTCTCTGCACAGTGTCATTATAACCTTCTCCTGATGAGGTGTTACTGTGACACTTTTTGTACAGTGTCATCTTACTTCTGTTACGCTATGCTGTGTCTGTGACATTCTCTGCACAGTGTCATTATAACCTTCTCCTGATGAGGTGTTACTGTGACACTCTTTGTACAGTGTCATCTTACTTCTGTTGCGCTATGGTGTGTCTGTGACATTCTCTGCACAGTGTCATTATAACCTTCTCCTGATGAGGTGTTACTATGACACTCTTTGTACAGTGTCATCTTACTTCTGTTACGCTATGGTGTGTCTGTGACATTCTCTACACAGTGTCATTATAACCTTCTCCTGATGAGGTGTTACTGTGACACTCTTTGTACAGTGTCATCTTACTTCTGTTACGCTATGGTGTGTCTGTGACATTCTCTACACAGTGTCATTATAACCTTCTCCTGATGAGGTGTTACTGTGACACTCTTTGTACAGTGTCATCTTACTTCTGTATCGCAATGCAGGGAGTGCGTCATTCTCTGCACAGTGTCATTATAACCTTCTCCTGATGAGGTGTTACTGTGACACTCTTTGTACAGTGTCATCTTACTTCTGTTACGCTATGGTGTGTCTGTGACATTCTCTGCACAGTGTCATTATAACCTTCTCCTGATGAGGTGTTACTGTGACACTCTTTGTACAGTGTCATCTTACTTCTGTTACGCTATGGTGTGTCTGTGACATTCTCTACACAGTGTCATTATAACCTTCTCCTGATGAGGTGTTACTGTGACACTCTTTGTACAGTGTCATCTTACTTCTGTTACGCTATGGTGTGTCTGTGACATTCTCTGCACAGTGTCATTATAACCTTCTCCTGATGAGGTGTTACTGTGACACTCTTTGTACAGTGTCATCTTACTTCTGTTACGCTATGATGTGTCTGTGACATTCTCTACACAGTGTCATTATAACCTTCTCCTGATGAGGTGTTACTGTGACACTCTTTGTACAGTGTCATCTTACTTCTGTTACGCTATGGTGTGTCTGTGACATTCTCTACACAGTGTCATTATAACCTTCTCCTGATGAGGTGTTACTGTGACACTCTTTATACAGTGTCATCTTACTTCTGTTACGCTATGGTGTGTCTGTGACATTCTCTGCACAGTGTCATTATAACCTTCTCCTGATGAGGTGTTACTGTGACACTCTTTGTACAGTGTCATCTTACTTCTGTTACGCTATGGTGTGTCTGTGACATTCTCTACACAGTGTCATTATAACCTTCTCCTGATGAGGTGTTACTGTGACACTCTTTGTACAGTGTCATCTTACTTCTGTTACGCTATGGTGTGTCTGTGACATTGTCTACACAGTGTCATTATAACCTTCTCCTGATGAGGTGTTACTATGACACTCTTTATACAGTGTCATCTTACTTCTGTTGCGCTATGGTGTGTCTGTGACATTCTCTGCACAGTGTCATTATAACCTTCTCCTGATGAGGTGTTACTGTGACACTCTTTGTACAGTGTCATCTTACTTCTGTTACGCTATGGTGTGTCTGTGACATTCTCTGCAAAGTGTCATTATAACCTTCTCCTGATGAGGTGTTACTATGACACTCTTTGTACAGTGTCATCTTACTTCTGTTGCGCTATGGTGTGTCTGTGACATTCTCTGCACAGTGTCATTATAACCTTCTCCTGATGAGGTGTTACTGTGACACTCTTTGTACAGTGTCATCTTACTTCTGTTACGCTATGGTGTGTCTGTGACATACTGTATACAGCGTCACTATTATGAAAAAGTTATATTGAAAAGTAAACTTTGATAGGAAATATTAATGAATTAAAACCAATCTAGTAATCTCTTATAAGATGTCTTTGTCGGTACAGCAATGATAGCTCCAGCTCTGAATTATTTACAATATATTGATATAATAGACTAACCTTCCAGATAATTCATCTACATCTCTCTCACTTTCTATATATACATTGCATAGAGAGAGCATTACTGCTAATGAGACTGTCATCTCTTGTAAACGATACATACACTGCATATCCTTAAAATGGCTGAATAGCCAAATACACGGTATCATCAGTAATACCTTTGTTTTGGGTTTTTTTTTCAGTAATGAAAAAAATATATATATATAAAAAACTGAAGATGAAAATTTTAAGAATGTTTGTACCTTATAATTAAGACAACATAAGTTTTCCTAAAACCCTCAGTAAATGCATGCATACTATATTGTTGCAGTATACGACACTATGTTGGTTGAGAACAATCTAGATTTGTGTGCAAAGATGCTACAAGAGAATTCGGGTTTATACAATTTGGCTTTGCACATTTCAATGTTATTTACTGATTTATAAATTTGTTGTGGATTTTTCCCTCATATCTTATGTAGTATTAATTTTGGCATTCATTTCATATACATGCTAAATCTTGTTTAGTATTTCCTTATCAATCCTTCTGCATTATTTCCGACATGAAGAATCCTTTTAAGTTACTTGATACAGTATGGCTTCCACGAGATTGATCAGTGACTGAGTTGTTAAACATAATATCCTCAGCCCTAACACAACATTGACACTGTGTTTGTCAATGGCGTTGTTCCCCTCCAGGTCGTGTGATCGTAGATTGGGGTAAATATCTTTGTTTTGACAAAACAAATTCGTATTCATTATCTTTTAATTCCCCGAATGAAAACCTTAACATTTAGTAGACATTGTAGTTATTATTTACATCGAGAAGCTGCCCAAGCACGCTGTACAGTAATAACATTTCACACTCATGTTCGCTTGCCCTACTCGAATCTCGTAGGTGATAAATGAGAAATAATATAAAAGACATTACTACAAGTAGTACAAAACTCCTTTTGCAAACTGACGAAATGTTAACAAGAAATGATAAACTTGTTAGTGCAAATACAGGCTATATTGTTAAGAATTTCCGATGCGTAAAGGGACATAATGTAGACTAATTTGGTGGTCAGAAACAGGGTCATTTGGTCTATTGATGAGTGTTTAGTTCATTAACTTACGTCAAAAATATTTACTTCAGTTGATACAGATGTGAATAACAAACTGTTTCGAGTAAACTGATTCCTTCCGGCATCTTCCTGCATATCGAACATCGTTTTAGCGAAATCATCTCAGACTATAGGTAAATCGTTATCGCTCAAAGAGCCTTGGGTACCACTCAAAACATTCCATTTCCCAATTGGTTACGAGATAAAACTGAAAAATCGTCATTGAATTCCAAGAGTGTAAAAATTAGACACTGAATATATATATATATATATATATATATATATATATATATATATATATATATTATATATATATATATATTATATATATATATATATATATATATTTATAGCCTAATGTCTTCTGATATCATGGGCGTAGTAAGTTACAACGAAGTATTATATAAAGTGGAATGAAATAAATCAATCAAATTAATACCATATTCACAATTTGTCGAGATCACAAGCAAATGAAATTCAATCGAATGACTAGAACAAGCTTAGTGAACAAATCATGGATGTAGTACGTGAAACATGGGTGTGAGATCCGGGTTCTCAAGAAGGAGTAAGCTTTTCCTGCAGAAAAAAACCCAAAACCCAAAAATGCCAAAAAACAAAACAAAAACAAACAACCACCCACCTACCCACCCCCAAAACCCCAAATTAAAAAACAAAACAAACAAACAACCCCCCCCCCCCCAAAACAAAAATGAAAAAAAAAACTGAAAAAACACTCCCCCCCAAAAAAAATAACAACAAAAAACAAACAAAACCAAAAAAGCAAAAACAAAATACAATAAAAAAAAAAAAGAAATTGTACTACAAGGAGCAGTGGATAATAATAAGATTAAACAGCGTTTTAATTTAGGCTTGAAAACATTCAGCGCTATAAATCAACAACTCCCCCCCCCCCCCGCCCTCCCCGCATACCCGATAATCTCGTATTTATTTCGGTAATACAGTGTTGCATTAGATATGATGTCATTTGTTGTTTAAACAATGAACCGCTGCAATAGAGAGATAATGTGATGTAGTACTTGTTGAAAATATAATAAATAAATAAATAAATAAATAAATAAATAAATAAATAAATTAAGGAATACCTAAAAAATAAACCAGATGTCGAACGATACTTAGTGGTTGTGCTGCTTTTTACAGTCTGAATTTCTCGAACACTCTCTCATTCCCGACTTGATTAAACTTGTGGCATTTAGTTTCAGTCATTATCATCTGTTATCTGTATGGCACAGACATTACAAATACTGTTTAATTTATTAACTTTCTCGACATTAACTACCTATTAACACAATGTTGGGATAATTTATTTCTGAAAAATGTCAATGTCGGAAGGAAATGGGATATTTCGTCTAATTAGTTTGTTTTATGTCATCTAACAATGTGATCATTAGGCAGGAAGGAAAATCATTTAATAAAGCAAGTCATTAGAGGTGTGTTCGCATATACGTTCTATTGAATAACAATAAAAAACTCGGGAAATTCTAATTCTGAAATATCATTGTTTCTGTCGGCGTTTTGGAATTATTAGATACATTGTTTTATATCATGAAACTTAATATATTTTATAAACTGAAACAAGATAAAAAATTTAAAACAAAATGGGATTTTCACTTGTTTTTTTTAAATCAGCCTTTTATTCACATAACTAAAATGAATAAAATGCTCATATTAGATAAGTTTTATTAACTATGTAAATACATGCAATACATTAACTAATCAGATCAATGTCTTGATGATAAATGAAGTAACAAACTAAAGCTGAAGCATGTAGCTATCATAGTAGCATTGCCCATTCAATCTCTTGCCACGTAGAATTCTTAGATGATCATTCACGTAGCATTTGAAGAAAAAACGCTTTCAGTATCTATAAGGACAAATACACATCTCGTGAGCGTTAATCAGTGACTGTAGTAACGCTCTTGAACTGCTATTCAGACGATCCGCATTTCATTTTCAGATTTTGCCGCTATGTTTAAGAACTTGGTAGTCTCTTACATCCAATGTGGGATACGGCTAAGAGTTGTGGCAGTAAAATTCTAGATATGAAATTACGGAACCTTGGAAAAGAGTGACGTAAATTCCAAAAATGTACAATCAAATTTAAAAGATTTGAATATAATAAGAACAAATGTATGTTACAAAAATATATATGAGGGAGTTAGGTGTTCACATTTACTTACCCTGATAATGCTCATATGAGGGAGTCATATGTTCACATTCGTGATAATCTTCATATAAGGGAGTTAGGTGTTGACGTTCGCTTATCATATAATCCTCATATGAGGGAGTTAGGTGCTTTCGTTCGTTACCATGACAATCCTCACATGAGGGAGTTAGGTGCTCTCGTTCGTTACCATGACAATCCTCACATGAGGGAGTTAGGTGCTCTCGTTCGTTACCATGACAATCCTCACATGAGGGAGTTAGGTGCTCTCGTTCGTTACCATGACAATCCTCACATGAGGGAGTTAGGTGTTCATGTTCGCTTATCATGATAATCCTCATCTGAGGGAGTTATGTGTTCACGTTTGTTACCATGATAATTCTAATATGCGCGAGTTGTGTGTTCACGTTCGCTTATCATGATTTTCCTTCTATGAAGGAGTTGTGCGTTTACGTCCGCTTACCATAATAATCCTCATGCTGTCAGAGCAATCCTAAAATTCCCTCTGCCTACAACAGTAGGTAAATTATGACATAATTGCGCTTTTGTATATTTCTTCTTAATTTTTATGAGGACATTCTCAAAACATGGTTGGGGATTTCTTTAGAACTAAATCGATAGACTAAAGGAAGATCATGGATCCGAGAGTATAAAGTCTGTTGAAATTATACACGACTTCCTGATCTATTTTCCTTGTCACCCGTCACATTGATGAAGCGAGGATTCCACAGACTGATCATTTTTCTCAAATTGAGTTAAAATGAGATTTTTACATCATCAGAATCTTTTTGGATTTAATTAGAATTCAACTACCTGATATTTGTAGTTAGAAGGGAAAAAGAGTTTGAAGTCCTTGTTGAAAATGTATCTGTATACATACATTGATTACTTCTGTAGTGCCAGTATCTTTTAAATAGGCTTTTATAAAGAGACACATTAGAAATTGACATACCACTATACACTGATTTATTACGTTAGAAGGGGTTACACATTCATTGAATGTATTCCAGGATTGTGTCACTATGTTTAAGAGGTTGGTTACCTCCTGCTTCCATGTCGCGATATAACTGAAATATTGTTGAAAGCGACGTAAAACACCAACCAACCAATCAACCAACCAACCAACATATTACGAAGTATATTACATCAGAACATCACCCCATTTGTAATATCATCATTTGGCAATACATACATGCAATTAGAGTACATTTTGAATTGTATTTAAGATTAATATCCAATAACGTACCATTTGTCTTCCCTACTGTACCAATGACTAAGATGAGTATAGTCAAATCGACTATTTTAGAAACACACAAACTGCCCCCCCCTTTCCGGAAAAAACCCCGATAAAAACATAAAAAGCCCAAAAAACCAAAAACACCCCCTAAATATATATGAATAAAAAAAAACTAACATGAAATAAAAACCATATAGACCCCCCTCCCCCCCCCCCCCCAAAAAAAAAGACGAAAAGAAAAGGAACCGATTATAGAAATTCAAATTATCTCTATAACTGCATCAATATTTTGTTTTCATTCAGTCAATAATCACTCAAAAACTCAAAATAATACATGTAAAATGTTTTGAGTAATATGATGGGCAGATATTTTATTTTTACCAGCAATGATAACTCGAACTCTTATGTATCAGGTTCTGAAATTCAGAGTATAATAACAAGATATTTGATCATGAAAACACACTTTTTAGGCTGCACACGCACATGTTTAGCAAACATAGAAGTTATGAAAAAGTAGATCTGGCATAATTGAATTTATTTCCGGTTTGCTCAAAGGTATACTGACTAGATTAATGTTTATTCCATTCAATAATTTCATTGTATATGCCAACAGAAGAACACATACCACATGTCTGTTTTCAATATTATTCCATATTTCAAACTTAGAGAACCACCATGCATTTGCTACAGCTATATGCCATCAGTTGCATCTAAGATGTACAATTAAATATGTTTATCTAAGCAACCCCTCTCACTGTCCTCAATATTGTGAGTCCTCCACATTCTCCTTGTGGTCATGTTGTTACTGGTGACCTTATATATCATTAAAACGCACCATGTTGAGACAGCTTTCACAAAAGGGTCCAAAATACAGACAGTCAATTTCCCTCACACGAAGTCGGAATTTCAAAATACTCATGACCTCGTGTGAGGTTTATCTAAAAGGATAGACAACGAAAGAGTATGTAGAAGTAGATACTGTTTAAGAATGGATCAAATCCATTATAGTGTTTGCTGAGATAAAAATAAATAAAAAGTTAGCAAGCTCTTTTAACATTAGTTCCTAATCTGTTCTCTAATGTAAAACCCTAATGTAATAAAAGAACTTGTCTTTCTCCAAGAGCATTTTATCGAAAGCAGGAAATAAATATACGTTTACATGTAAGAATATGACTTAGACAGCCTAGTGAAAATATTATGATTAGAGTCGGCTCCAGGAGTTCCTACTTCTGTTCCTACAACTTTTGTCTATTTCAGAAGTGATTGACAATCATAAATCTGTTCTCATCATACCTGGTATTATCATAGGTCCATTACATTTAGACATGCCTTATCATTACAGTAGTCACAAAATGCATAAAAATTCAAACGCTTTACAAAATCTGTTCCTATCTTATTCACAAAATCTGTTAGAAACTAAATCTAGCCTTCAAAATTATTCTGAAACTTTGAACCATAGAAATAGTATTTATTACATATGAATCCTTTAAATGAAAAAGAACTACTTTAATTCAAACAATAAATTTATTCAACAGAAAATAGAAAAAGGATCAGACAACAGGCATGACCTAGTTAGGTAGAATGGTGCAATAAGATAAGACCGTAATAAGGTTTTAAAATTATACACAACCCAACAATTTATGAATTTTGATGTTTTGTTCTTCATCAGTTAAAGCAATCTTAATATTTGAAATAGTATCAAGTTGTTGAATATAAAAGGGTAAATTGTTCAATGTTTAAATGGCAGAATGTGAAACAATACTATCAATACACACAATGTATTATAGGCAGCATTCATTTGATATTCTGAGGGGGAGGGCTGGGAAGTTTTGAAAAACAATTTTCTTGCTCTGGTTTTGACTAAAAAATTATTTTTCTTAATCACACAGTGAAAAAAATAATAATCTCTCTCGTACTCTCCAACAGACTAGCATTATCTAAAATCATACTTTGGAAAAAAACGGATGTTAAAACTCAATTTTTTCCTGGCGAGCGAATTATGCATTACACAACAGTTTATGTTATCATGATCTTTTGTTCTTCATTAGTTCAATCATTCAATACCATATTTTTTACGTGAATTTAATGGCAAGATTTATTAGCAGATAGTTGGGATTTCTATGTGTAATAACTGTGCACTTCTTATAGCAGATTTGTTTCTATATTGTTATGTGGGGGTTTCATGTATTCTATTCAAAAGTTTAAACGATTCGACCTTATTGAGATGTTGGATGGTACCTCTGATTACATGAATATGTATCTTGTTGACATCTTAGTTATTTATAACCCTGAGTTTGAAAGATATATAGCTAACATATACCCACCTGAATCTCAGATAAACAAAGACAACATTTGTGATACAGAAATACTATTCTTTGACCTATACATTAAGACAATTAACAATAAAATATCATATCAATATTTATGATAACATGATGATTTTGGATTTCCTGATGTAAATTTCCCTTGAATAGTTACAGATGTTCCTAGACTAGACTCCCATCATACGGTGTTGATAAAATTCATTTGCTTCGATTTGCCAGCGCCTGCACTAATGTTTTGGACTTTCATACAAAAAAAAAATTACAAATAACGTTGAAACTTTCAACTCGGGATTATATGTATCATAAACATAGAAAAGCCTTAGGTCCTTTTCAGAACTTTTATCAAAATATTACTTTGTATTCAATGAAATTTCCCATCCCAATTTCCACAATGATCTTGTATACAAACTTAAGAGCGTCTAATGTTCCAATAAGTTTATCTCAAAATAGTGAAAGGTCTTCGTGATCTTCAGTGATATAATCCGGAAATCATCAAAAGGACAGTCATTCTTGTATTCACCCCTTCTACACTCTTGTATAAAGATTTTTACTTGAACCTGTATGCTGACTAACAGGCGGATGGGGACTATATGGTGAGCTTTGTTGAAACCTTTTTCAAAAAAGAAATGGTCGTGAACATCATTCCGTCTTACTGTCAATTGGGACTCTTCAAGATCAAGGGACTGAGCTCGCTTCCAGATCGGCAGAGCACATGTTTACATGTTTACTCATGTTGATGTTGATTTATGCATTTTTGACATTTTCGTCTTCCTCAGCATTACTATACATGTTTATGTTTTTATGACCTCTCAACTTGAGAAAGTTGTTGATCCTTCCTATCTATATGGAGGATTATCCATATATTTTTAAATGTGTTTAACTTTAATTTTACTGCTTTTGTGGAAAGTGAGGAGGAAGACACATAAATCGGTTAATCACTCCAACTGATTGACTACTGTCATATCAATTGACTATCCTAATTTGGTATCGCAACTGCAACTTAATCGAAAGTTTTTGTGAAGTTCTTATGACAAGTTGTGTCTGTTTTTTGTCTTAAATTATTACATTATCAACAGTGCATTTCCATGGTGATTTCTGTTATGCGGCAGAATCAGATACGTTTATCTTTTTCTTTGAGTACTGTAATGTTTGTACTGGATATATGCCAAAAACGTTTCATGAGCTTTAGATAGTGGGTAGTAGCAACCCCAGGTGAATTTTGCAGTGTATTCATATCTTTATGAGCTTAATGCTTTGGATATAACTCAGTGAAACAAACTGAAAACAGTTTTCCCTTTGCTGATATTTCTATCCTATCAAAAGTTATGACAGTTTGAAGATGCCAAATTTTGACGTTTTCATAGAGTGTTTTCTTTATATTTCATGATTGATTTCACGACTAAGACGGAACCGACATTTCTTATTTTTAGAAATTTTTGTCATATTTCTGTCATTTTTTACCCAGGGTAGCCCTCTTTCCTTCACACCCCTACCAGCCCCCTCTCCTTCCTCACCTTCCTGCTTCTAGACTCACCCTCATTTCAGTATATGGCATTATTACGATGGACTAAAGGCGTATAACATAGCTGAGATCGGTTTGAGCAGAATTTTGTCAAATATAACAGTGTTTATTATCAAATTTGTATTATTAATATACAACAATATTTTATTGGTGAACAAAATTTCTTGCTCTGACTCTTCTGAAAAAATCCCTTGCCCTAAGATTAAGGTAAACAAATAATCTGGCCGGGTTGAAAAACCCAGCCCCCCTCCACCCCAGATTATCAAATGGACGATACCTTAAGCATACATAAGACTGTAAGGCGGCTACATGCTTTTTCATACATTTTTTTTTTCAATTTGGTAGGACCATTTATCATTTCTTTTGAAAGTGAAACCAAGATGACAAGATGATAGTTTGGACATCAGTACCACAAAAAATACATAAGGATGTATAACATTACGTCTGCTAAGAAATGGAAGATTTTGTGCATTGAAGGATACATGCTAATCTTAGCCCCATGTAGAAAGATTAATTATGTCTAAATTTAATATATCTGCACTGATGTTAGGGTCATCATCTACAATGACAAAAAGACAAGTGTCGTCAGCAAAGAAGCGTTTATTGTTGAACAAATTATCAGTGATATTATTTATATAAAGAAGTAAAAGAACTGAACTTGGGGCATTCCCGCATTTATACTAGCAAATAACAAAAATTGACAAGAAACGAGCAAGTACTACTTTTTGTTGTCTTTCATTCAAGTAATCCGCAATCCAGTAACGTATATTTGTATTGAAAATTTGACCTATAATCGGCAATTGATGGCGCTGAGATTCAGCGAGTGACGTCATTGTAATGACAGGCTCAATCGGTAAGTTCGTTATTCAGGTGCAAACTTTTACTGATGGGCGACCATAGTATCCTTAATATAATGTCTTTAATAGAGCACTGACAAAAAGATATTACATGATGCCTTCCTCACTAAGTGCTCCTACAGGGTTGTCAATAAGCCAGGATCTGCTTCTTCAAAGCTGAGTGTACACTTGTTGTAAGCGTTTTGATTCTTTTTTCAATATGAGTTGCCCATGGTTGGAATTTAGTCTGTGATTGGCAACCATACTAAATAATATCACAAGTTACTAGCACATAATAATGTGATTAAGTCACCTTCAGGTATGATTTCTTCAGGCGATGATCTGGATATATATACGAGTACGAAGTCACAACATCGCAAGCATATAATGAAAAACAAAACAACTTCCAAAAGTCACAAAACTCAAACACCCTGATTCTCCAAAAATCATCAAAAATGCTTTCCCAAGTCATAATGGCAACGCAAATTTCGATTTATTGCTGCAAACCACGATAAGATTTAAGGACAGTCTGATTTAAAACTGATGTCATCCAGATGTTTTTCTGACAGGTATAATTTTGATGGTATTTCAAGGAAAGGTTTCCCAACAAATTATTGGCATTAAAACGGACACCAACTGCGCCCCGCTCATCTCTGATATATTCCTCTACTCATACGATGAATTCATCCACTCTTTACTCTCTAAATGGAAGAAGCAATGAACCCTTCAATTCACCCTCACATACAGATGTATAGATGACTTGCTTTCAATTAATAATCCTACATTCATGAATTACCTTTATATTATCCATCCTAGTGAACTGGACGTTAAGTACGCCTTTCTGTGGACCTTTAAAATTTCAGTTTACTTGGATAGATTACGTTAATATAACCCGTGAATGTAGGATTATTTATTGAAAGTAGATCATTTATATATGTCTACATGTAGTTAACCAGACTAATAGACTATTGTCACTTAAATTGACTATAGTGTGAAGGAATTGCAAGTGGATAACAATAAGAAAAATTGTGTTTTCTTTTAATCTTTCATTGGTGTTTTCCCTTTTGTTTCATTTTGGATTTTGGTTTTGGGGTTTTTTTTTGTTTTTGTTTTTTTGTTTTTTTGTTTTTGTTTTTTTTTTGCTACCCATGTATGTGACAAGTTTTGTCATACAGCTCAGTCCCTTGTCTCCAAATTTCTAGCGTAATATTGTCCTGACTCGAAAGATATGTATACATGTATATGCACTTCAAAATGTGTTGTGTTAAATTTTGTAAATTATTTCAAATGGAGGTCTGTATTATTAATTATAGTTATCACTGTCTTTAGAGAAGTTGGGGGGGGGGGGGTTTAGATCGTGATTGTAAAATGTTTACTATACTTTTTAAATTTCTATAGATTTGACTTACAGTGTCACTATAGAGATATTGTTTGTCGAAATGAGAATCACGTGCATTGACAAGTTAAATTTACATTTTCTTAGAGGTACTTTATGACTTGTTGATTTTATGTGCCAAAATATTCTCAGAAATTTTCTGAACAGATAGTTTGTGTTTGTTTCTGTCGTCATTCACTTCTTGTCTCTCATACACCTGCTGAAGAATAAATGAGTATCGCAGTGACACACGTGATAACGGTATCGTTATACGGTGTTTAATTAATCATTGCCACAATGTCATAGATCTTTATAACGACCATGTTATGTGTAGGTATATCACTAATAAGGCTTTGGCATTTATGAACACCTCGTCGACGTAATACCTCTGTAACAATACCATTGATACCTTAGCGGTCATTAGTAATTCTCACATAATATAACACATTTTACGTGTTTTATATAGAAGAAAAAAGAGGAGTTACTGGCTCAGTTATGTGGCAGAAGTCACCATGGAGCTATACAAAAACACGTTAATTTCAAAAAATATATACGCCTATCTAAAATCATTATAGTTTAATCAACAACTATGGTAAATAATTGCATCAAACTTGATTTATTTCGAAAATTATAATTATATTTGACAATATGATTGATACTATCACACGTTTCTTTTAAAAATGATTTGATTTCATCAGTTATGTATACCACGTCCAAAATTTCATGTGTTTTGTTTAGTAACGAGTTTGCTCCCCATTTGCTTTAACGCATGCACGCAATCTGGACTGCATGGATTGACATAAAGTTCGAATTATTCTCATAGGAATATTATTCCACTCTTCTTGAAGAGCACGTGCCAACTCATCCACAGTTCTTGGTTGACGGTGACGTTTACGTAAGCGACTCCCTAACTCATCCCACATGTGCTCTATAGGATTGAGGTCGGGTGAACGTGCTTGAAAATCCATTACATTAATTCCCTGGATGTTTAGAAAGTTTAAGGCAACTCTAGCCGTGTGCGGACGTGCGTTGTTTTGTTGAAACGTCAACAGATTGTTGACAGTTTGATGACGTTGAATTAATGGAAGGAGCTCAGGCTGTAAAAAGTCATTGATGTAGCGCCTCGCGGTAAGAGTGTTCCTCAAAATAACCAGTGATGACTTGAAAAGTTGATTGATGGCTCCCCAAACCATGACGCCACCACCGCCAAATTTGTTACGCTCAATTATGCAGTTTGCGGCAAAACGTTCATTGCGTCTCCTATAAATGCGCTGTCACCCGTCAGCCATGGGCGAATTGAATCTTGATTCGTCGCTGAACACTACGTCATACCAATTACATCGATTAGCAAGCATGTTCAGGGACCAGGTCAAACGATTTCTTCGGTGGCGAGGAGTTAGGATCAAACCTTTCAATGGGCGACGGCATAGCAAACCTTGCTCTTTCAATCGTCGGCGTACTGTCCTGGGGTGGATTTGCCTGCCGTAACGACCTATCACATCTCTTGACGCTTACGGCTGTCGCAAACCTGTCACGTAGATGACGTTGCCTTATGAAAACGTCTTGACGTCTTGTCGTAACGCGTGGCTGACCACTTCGAGGACGATCTTTAACACTTCCACACTAGAGCACGTTGTCGAGTACTTTTTGAAAAACGCACGGGTGAGCAGTATTACGTTATGGTTGAGTTATTTGTCTCGCCGATAGCATGAAGTTTCCGCAACCACACAATAGCAAGCAGATGTTCAAATTGATTTATTTTAAGAACATTTATGATTTTACATGAAAAAAAAAAATATATATATATAGGCGTTTTTAAAGTCCCTGAGTATATGTATATAATACAGGTAAGTGTATAATTTTATCATTGTGGTATCGTAAAAAATTATTAATGATAGATGTTTTTTAAAGACATATGATGAAAATATCATATATAACATGTTGATTGTTAATTTCACCTGATTTTAAATTTTGCTTTAACAATAAATATCTATAAATATCTTTAATTCTCAATATGGTTTTCTTTAAATCATTTTCATAATCATTGTTCAATCGTAGCAAGGTATCTGGGGGATGCTGATTACCGCTCGATTTACTAGTATGTTTAAGTAAGGATAAATTCTTGTATTATATAGAACATCTTCAACCAGTATCTGATCAATTCTGCACAAGCAGATCAATCTGTATTGAGATATATTGAAGATTATGGGTTACACGCTACATAAGTTTTGGTGGCAGTGATGGTTTTTATAAAATTGAACAATATAATGAATACTGATGATATCAATGCCTCTATAAAAGTGCTAGAACCCAAACGCTTGCAAATGAATTGGAATACACTCACTTGCCAGATACGAAGTCTATCAATGTTTATACATCACTGGGGACGAAGCAAAGATTGTTCGTCCTTCTGTTAACGACTCTGGTTTTACTTTAGTGCAACCAGGACATAGCTGGAAGGAACTGACGTAGGTGGAGAAGAAATGAGCACAGGAGATGACCAGATGAGCTATTATCATAACAGCTCAAAACGAAAATCGCTTCATCAAGCCACAAATCAAGCCACAAGATCTTATGAGGAATGAAAACTATAAATTTGACTTGAATGGTTACCTTCCAGGGGATAAAATTCCCGAGTTCCTGCTTGCATGTACAATGTAACAACACGAGAAAAAAAAAACATCCGGTAACTCATTCCAGAATGCGAGAAGTAGACCTATACAAAGGATAAAATTGCAGCACATGATGAATCTGCGCCATGACTCGAGGATAAACCACATTCGAGGTATGTGCTGTACTAGGTAACTGGACAAACGATGGAAGAAATGGACTAATGCTATCTATCTCTGAAAAGTTTGGCACAAGGTGTTTCTGAATGAAAGGTTCTCTCGTCCTGACCAAGTGGAGCTATACAGAATTCAGCTCAGAGAAAGACGTCATAAAGCTTCCGATTAGGAGAGTCAGAGTCATTATTATCAGAGTTAGGGCAACATATTATACAACTCACAAACCTTGCTTATCCGACAGTCCCATCTGATGTCAGGGAAACACTGGCAAAGGAGCAATGTATTCATGTTCTTGTCATCTCAGATACGAGAATTCGCATTAAACAGTCAAGGCCGCCAACATGTTTTTGAGCTGGAGGCATGCCTTAGAGCTGAAAGCAAACTCACGTAATTTACCAGGATACAGGAAAGAAGTATATGTCCAAAAATATCCCGATATCCACTACTGATTGAAACGAAATGTTACAAACTGCAATGATCTTGATGCAGAAGTTTCTTGATGAATGCCTAAAAACACTGAAAAACATTGAGCATAGACAAGCACTATAGCAAGCAGGCAACTCAAGTGTCCAGTGTGCACCTTTAAAATCTAAATCTCGAACGTGTGGAAAGTCATTTGGCCGAGTGCGGGGATACGTCAAGCAGAACGGTGGTATAGTTGTCCAGTCTTAGGTTGTGCATACATCACAAGCAAGCTGTCAAATGTCACAAGACACGGAAGAAACATAATCTGAGTGACAAAACTCCTAATTCCTCAGACGGGGAATACTCAAAACAGATTCAGAAAATCTAAGTACTATATTGTAAGGGATATTACAATATACATATTTTTAAAGAAACCACAAAGATATTACAAAGAAACCACAGAAAGTAGTAATTCTACTTCGCATTTAGATATTATGTTGTCTTTCGACATTAATGGTCAATTGAACACCACACTCTATGACAGACGTGACGATTTCAATTTTGCTATCACAAATTTTCCTTTCATAGGTAGCAACATTCCATCATCGCCCGCATACGGCGTATTCATATTTCAGTTGATATGTTATTCAAGAGCATGTTCAAATTACAATGACTTTGTTCTGAGGGCTAGGCGACTTTCAGATAAGCTACTCAACCAGGGTTGTATATGTGTTAGATTAGCAATGTCACTGAGGAAGTTCTATGGTCGTTACGAGACTCTTATTACTACATATGAAATCTCGTTATCCAGACTTTTAAATGATATTCTGGACTGAGACCGATTCCGATCATTTTACACAGATTTGACACCTTCTATACTAGAAGGTTACCCACTTTGACAAATACAAATATATATGGAATTTACACGATTTGACTCTTTCTACTGGCTATATGTGACGGGTGTTGCTAGCAAGCAGGAGATGCTCACTCTCCCCGGGAACCTGATCTCACTCCATCATAGGGGTTCACATATGCTCTTCAAGTAGATATACTTTATTTTCCACTTGGTTTTCATTTTCACTGATTTTGTATGTCCTCTGGTTTCATGATTTTCTGAGACTTATGGTTTGGATTTATCCATCATCTTTACATTAGTGAAAGCGACTCTGATGCTGGTACGCCAAACACAGATGATACAGCTGAGTTAGCCCCTGAGCGTACGATGCGCAAAGCAACACTATCTTTGCGAGTTTTTACGCCAACGAGGAGACCGACTCTTACTGCCCGGGTGGTTAAACCCATTAGAAAAACGCGTCTGTCACTGCTACTGCCAGCTCTTCTCCTAAAACGTCTTTTTCGTCAAATACACCTCCAAAACGTTCATCTTCATCATTACCACCTTTGATTCCATTACGTTAATGTAGACTATCATGAGCCACAATCGCATCACCTAAAATGGCCGATATATTTGTCCAGACGAATGCGCCAAAGACGCGAAAGTGACCTGGACTGTGACCAAGTGGACTGAAGGGGATATGAAGGAGGAACTTGTTGAGGTGTTAGAGGAAGAAATTGAGAAGCTGTATATAATATATTGAAATTACATTTACAGCGAGAAATAATTTTAAGACAGATAGTTATATGATATTCTCATGTCTTTGTTATATCATCATTAGTATTTGAAATAATGTGAGGAATTCCTAACGGATGTCTAAGCTTACTCTTTCATCTGCATCTGGTATTCCCTACGAGTGGATTTTTGAATGTCTATCGTTGATTGTGGTCATGAGTGATACCACAACGATATAGCATCAGTGATGCTTTATTGTACTTTACTGTATTATTCTCGAAGATTTAAAAGACAGGTATATAAATCTCTTACGTATTATATTGTTGGATGTTACTGTTACTGGACCGTATGTACCCAAGGCTCCTGAAATCAGACATCTCCCTACGGTGTATGATTCGATTTCAAGAGCATTGTCAAATAAAAGGCATCAAATGTTTAAAGTGTGGGTTGTTATAGACCATCCCATTGTTGTCTTTAACTTTGAGTAAGTAATGGCTACTTAATTAACCCATTTAGTATTCGCTTCATTTGCTCTATTCTTAAGTCTTAAGTCTACAACTTGTATATCTTATGCTTCATTATTTTGTTATTTGCCTTTTTGATCAGTGAAGATTTGTCATACGAAACATTATAGTAATTTCAATTATAGATTCATATACAAAATATTATGTTGCATTATCATTATTTAATATGATTCAATTTCTTTCAATTCAAACATCAAATCACGGATTACCGTACGGCCATTATTGTTGATACAAACAGTCAATGAAAGTACGAGAATGCAAAAAAGTTTCACAAGTTTAATAGCGTGTATGACCGCCATTTGCACCGCTGCATTCTTCACACCTACAACGCACTGAACGAATCAGGTTATATTGGAATGCCTGGGCAATGTTTCGCCATATGCGCAATAAAGATTGACGCAAAGCGTCCAAAGTAACTGGGAGAGGAAGGTGTGTGTGTGTGTGGGGGGGGGGGGGGGGGGGGGGGGCGCTTGACGTAGACGTCGTTCCATTTCATCCCAAACATGTTCTGTAGGCGATAAATCCAGTGACATCGCGGGCCAGGGCAGCACATTCATGCTTTGCTGCTGTAGATAATTACTAACAACAACGTGTGCGGTCGTGCGTTGTCCTGCTGCAGAATGACGTTACGCTGATTGTTGTCAATAAATGGAATGACGTACAATCTCGTCAAGTAGAGTACGCCAATTATACTGCTCTTCACTATCACCAAAGGGGTCCCTCCTTATGTTGTAATTCACCCCCAGACAATAACTCTCCCTCCGCCAAATTGGCGGGCTGAATAATACAGGCATCAATGTATCGTTCTCCGACACGACGGTTAGTCCGAACACCACCCTCACTGCTATCGAGGTGAAATCTCGACTCGTCCCTAAACATAACTTCCGCCCAATCTGTGTTACTGAAATAACGATGCCTCCTATACCACGCTAGCCTTGCAACACGGTGACGTCGGATAGCAGGACGTGGAGGAAGGATAGCAGAACGTCGAGGGCGGATGTTGGCCTCTCGCAATCTGTTCCTTACGTTACGAGGGCTTATCTGTCAATACACAAGGATCTAAAGGTCAAAGAAGCCGATTGGAGACGATTTCGCAAATGTGACGTCCGTATATACATATCTTGCCGACGACGTGACACACGGACGTCCTGATTGTAGCAGGTTCCGAGAGGTGCAACTTTTCTGATATCGTCTCCATAAAGCAGTTACAGTGTTTACATGAACAAAGTGCCTTGTCATTTACAGTGTTAACATGAACAAAGTGCCTTGTCATTTACAGTGTTAACATGAACAAAGTGCCTTGCCACATTCCTTTGAGACATTCCGGCAACCCAATAGCACGAAAACTGTCAATGCAATCATGCGAGGCATTTCTCGATCAAAATTTTATTCCAAAATCCAATGTTTTTCTGTTTTAGTACATTGAATACTGTGAAATGAATGCAAGAAATTCTAATCAATTACGAATCACGTGTCACTTTGGCTCGAAACTCCAGATAAGCGTGTTGTGGCCACATATATAGAACAAACCCTTTTAGTACATCAAACTATGCCTGTAAGACTACATAGCGATCAAAGAATATGTTTTATGTTTTTTTTTTAACTTTTAAGTGTACACATTTTCTTTTTTCTGTTAGTATATATTCTAAATTCTACTGACATTAGAATGGTGCGTTTTTCTTTTAAATTCTCGTTGCATTTGTTTGGATATACCTCATTTAATATAGGGAAAATTGTAGTTCCTACTGAAATGTTTCTATCTCGTTCCGATTTGGAAATGAACCTCGTCTAGTTTACCAGATCTGTGTTTCCAAAAACACACACAACCTCTGTCAATATTCTCCCTTATAAAACCCAGTTTGGTCCCATATCTTGAAAACTTCATATCCAGTGGCCCCTTTTTTATATTTTGAATACTTTTCCTAGCTATAATCATTTTTAAAACGTCTTTTGATATTAGCAAAATGTTTAGCGCAAACAAATATGGTCACAGTGGTATGTAATATATGGTACGACTTCGAATAGAAATCTTTACTCCGTAACTTTCGCCCCTCAACTTAAAAACTGTATCTCCTTTGTAAAACACGTAAAGCAAGTCATAATTTCTAGCTACTTCGGGCGTGTTTTCTATTTTGTACAATGGATCACATGAATTTTTGGTCTCAATTCGGAATTACTTTTTGAAGTTGGGCAGAGATTAAAGAGAATCCACGGATCGTAACTGTGCCTGGTGTTTCGATGTCAAGAACTTCACATTCTGTTTATAGATTTACTGTACTTATCCAAGATTGAACACGGCCTTCTGCAGAGTTGTTTTAGGGGGGGAGAATTGTTTGTTTGTTTGTTTTTGCTTTGTTTCGTTTTGTTTGTTTGTTTGTTTGGGGTTTTGGGGGGGGGGGGGAGGGGGGGTTGCTTTGTTTTGACCCAAGCTAATACCTCCCTTTTTCATATAGCTTAGAATAACATTTGGTTGACATTTCCATTTCATTTTCGAAGAAAAGGAATGGTTTCTTTTAAATGCTTTATTCTGTTTGCATACTAGTAAGTGTTTTTCTAAACTTGTACTTTTTGTGAGCATGACAATTCTGTGTATATTGACACCAGTATAGATTCGTTACCTAAAATAGAAATTGTTATTAAAAAAATATAAAATCATAATGTGAGAGAAAAAAGGGGAAAAGTATGAATTCGAAGGGAACCAATAATAATTTAAAACGATCAAATAAAAGATTTTGAGAGTTTTCATAACTATCATGTGAGAGGTGCCTTTCGGCATCAGCGCCTTAGGCCTTGTGATTATTTCACTCCGATGGTCACAGAGAATGAAATTCTGTAAAATACTATCTTAAAACAAAATCATTTTATGACGGTCAAATTTCGAATTCAATGTTCCGTTTAGTTTAGTTTGTTTCCAGGAGGCTGTTTTACAATAAACTTCAGAAACATACCTTAAACATCCACTCCCCCAAATTTCTGGTTTTTAGCTTCCCAAAACAAATGTAAATAGGAGAGATTTATTATGTCGCTAAATATCGATTCCTTAAACACTGGCATTTAGACTATGTAAAAACGACAAAGGATTACTAGGTTCTACACGGAGTGTATTCGGAGCTAAAAATCAAACGAAATCAAATCGGACCGTTCTACACACAGTGTCATCGGACCGTTCTATGCACAGTGTCATCGGACCGTTCTACACACAGTGTAATCGGACCGTTCTACACACAGTGTGATCACAGTGTAATCGGACCGTTCTACACACAGTGTAATCGGACCGTTCTACACACAGTGTGATCACAGTGTAATCGGACCGTTCTACACACAGTGTAATCGGACCGTTCTACACACAGTGTCATCGGACCGTTCTACATACAGTGTAATCGGACCGTTCTACACACAGTGTAATCGGACCGTTCTACACACAGTGTCATCGGACCGTTCTACATACAGTGTAATCGGACCGTTCTACACACAGTGTCATCGGACCGTTCTACACACAGTGTAATCGGACCGTTCTACACACAGTGTAATCGGACCGTTCTACACACAGTGTGATCACAGTGTAATCGGACCGTTCTACATACAGTGTAATCTGACTGGTTCTACACACAGTGTAACCGGACCGTTCTACACACAGTGTCATCGGACCGTTCTACACACAGTGTCATCGGACCGTTCTACACACAGTGTAATCGGACCGTTCTACACACAGTGTGATCACAATGTAATCGGACCGTTCTACATACAGTGTAATCTGACTGGTTCTACACACAGTGTAACCGGACCGTTCTACACACAGTGTCATCGGACCGTTCTACACACAGTGTCATCGGACCGTTCTACACACAGTGTCATTGGACTGTTCTACATACAGTGTCATCGGACCGTTCTACACACAGTGTCATTGGACTGTTCTACATACAGTGTCATCGGACCGTTCTACACACAGTGTCATTGGACCGTTCTACAGACAGTGTCATCGGACCGTTCTACACTGGTTCTACTACAGAGAGGTGTAATCGGACCGTTTTACACGGAGTGTCATCAGACCTGTAAACAACAAGTGTTCTTGAGTCCCATCACGACATGGATACAGCCGATACAGACTTTGTAGTGACAGGTTGTAGATTCCGATCTGACAGCTAAATCACATTCTATGCCGATATGTAAAAGACTGAGTAAGAGTTCACTGACTTCAAATGAAATAAAATTGCTGACTTTAGAGCATTTTGTTGTGACAATGTGACCTGATATAAGACACTAAAATCTATCAACGTAATCACTGTTTTTCCTCTGTCACATTTATATCTTGAGTGGATTTTGTATTTAGTTTTTCATTACTTGTGAAAATACCGCGTGTGATGGCAGCAGATACACCACATTGACGTGATGATGTGGACTAGTGAAAAAAATGAATCGGAATGATTAAATATAAAACTAAAAAATTACATTATATGAGGAATGTCCCCATGTATTACTGAAGGAATGAAGTACACTAATTCGCTGCCTCACTTTAGATGATTAAAACTGCAGCCACCATAGCATGTTATATTTTAATCAAAGTACTGGGAGCTCAGATAGTCGGGACCATTTGTTTACTGCTCATTTTACCATAATTGGCCGTTTACTTATTGCAGGAGACCATGAAGAGTTTGCAATATATACAACTGAATATTGTTGTATACATCCTATCAATGGTAGAATATTAGGCTTCTCCTGACTGATATGTTGACCTGACCTGGATTTTCAGTTATTCATCTTCAGAATAATTTCAAAAAGGCATAACCATTCAATAGATCTTGTTTAGTCGTAACTTTTGGTGTATGCTATATGTTTGTATGAAGAAGCGTTCATATTATATAGAAAAAAATCAATTTTAGATAGGGCGATTTCCATGTTAAATTTTGACGTGACATCGCCAAGTTTCCCATAGACTCAATGTTAAACATCGGCGACGTCACGTCAAAATTAACATAAACGCCCTATCTAAAATGATTTTTCCCTATAAAATACGAATGCTTCTTCGAAGAAACATATAACATACACCAAAAGTTACGACTAAATAAGATCTGTCTATTGATATTAATTTTGTAAAACTATTTAAAAGATAAATAAGTGAAAATCCAGATTTTTCGGTTTACAAAGTGAGTGGCGCGGACAGTAGGTCTTCACTTTGCGCGTTCAAATTTACGATGACATTTGGCAATAAATACTACATAATACAATTCAGGAAGACAGAGACAACCATAATTTGCGTATTTGACTATAAAATGATGAAATTAAGTTCGAAAATCTGAAAATATAGATACTTTTACTTAGAATGATGTTTTCCTATCAGAAAATTCCATCATAGCGAGTGACCTAGAATCGACCACATATCGCTAACCTGAGCACACTGCTTACATCATAAAATCAATAAATGTCAGAAATCTATTTAGTAGAAAGTATACTATAGAATCAGCTTAAAAATAGCCATGCTTTCTTCTACCAGCAACATTGTCACACAATTTGGTTTTCTTACATTGCTCGTCACAAAGGAAGGTACTAGTTTCAAGGGTCTACTCAATTCCTTTCCCTTAGATTTACCCCCTGTGTAGATACAGCCAAAATACCAACAAGAAACCGCTAAAGACGGTATGGCTTGATTGCAAATCAAATTTCAAACAAGGTCAATGTCACACGGCCAAAAGTCATGGTATCAATTGAAAGCTGTGATAATAAAGAACTTATAAGTGAAGTGTCAAGCCCATGGCAGAAGTTTAGAGATGTTGAGAAATAGCGCAGACATAACGTACCGATTCTGAGAATTAAATGATAAGCAATGAATCTAAGTTTTTGCGTTGGATGGAGGTATACCACTAAAAAAAGACAGAAAGATGGAGGTATACCACAAAAAAAGACAGAAAGATGGAGGTATATAACAAAAAAAGACAGAAAGATGGAGGTATACCACGAAAAAACGACAGAAAGATGGAGGTATACCACCAAAAAAAGACAGAACGATGGTGGTATACCACGAAAAAAAGACAGAAAGATGGAGGTATACCACGAAAAAAAGACAGAAAGATGGAGGTATACCACGAAAAAAAGACAGAGAGATGGAGGTATACCACGAAAAAAAAGACAGAAAGATGGAGGTATACCACGAAAAAAAAAGACAGGAAGATGAAGATATACCACGAAAAAAAGACAGAAAGATGGAGGTATACCATGAAAAAAAGACAGAAAGATAGAGATATACCACGAAAAAAAAAGAACGATGGAGGTATACCACGAAAAAAAGAACGATGGAGGTATACCATGAAAAAAAAAGACAGAAAGATGGAGGTATATCACGAAAAAAAGACAGAAAGATGGAGGTATACCACGAAAAAAAGACAGAAAGATGGAGGTATACCACGAAAAAAAGAACGATGGAGGTATACCACGAAAAAAAAAAAGACAGAAAGATGGAGGTATACCACGAAAAAAAAAAGACAGAAAGATAGAGATATACCACGAAAAAAAAAAAGGCAGAAAGATGGAGGTATACCACCAAAAAAGAACGATGGAGGTGTACCACGAAAAAAAGACAGAAAGATGGAGGTATACCACGAAAAAAAAGACAGAAAGATGGAGGTATACCACGAAAAAAAGACAGAACGATGGAGGTATACCACGAAAAAAAGAACGATGGAGGTATACCATGAAAAAAAAGACAGAAAGATGGAGGTATACCACGAAAAAAAAGACAGAAAGATGGAGGTATACCACGAAAAAAAGAACGATGGAGGTATACCATGAAAAAAAGACAGAAAGATGGAGGTATACCACGAAAAAAAGACAGAAAGATGGAGGTATACCACGGAAAAAAGACAGAAAGATGGAGGAATACCACGAAAAAAAGAACGATGGAGGTATACCATGAAAAAAAGACAGACAGATGGAGGTATACCACGAAAAAAAGAACGATGGAGGTATACCACGAAAAAAAAGACAGAAAGATGGAGGTATACCACGAAAAAAAAAGACAGAAAGATGGAGGTATACCAGGAAAAAAAGACAGAAAGATGGAGGTATACCACAAAAAAACCCCAGAAAGATGGAGGTATACCACGAAAAAAAGACAGAAAGATGGAGGTATACCACGAAAAAAAGACAGAAAGATGGAGGTATACCACTAAAAAAAAGACAGAAAGATGGAGGTATACCACGAAAAAAAGACAGAAAGATGGAGGTATACCACGAAAAAACAAGAGGCCCAAGTGGGCCTATATCGCTCACCTGAGTACCTATATTATCAGTCATGCATGAAGGAAGAATTCATTTATTTTTGCATTAATGTGACTAAGTCAACACAGATGTTGAAAATATGTCAAACTTTATTTCAGGCTAGAATAAAAAACAACACTTTTTTGCACATCCATTCAGGTGATTTTGATATTAAGCATTTCCTTTGTCTCTGCAAGAAGTCATTCAGGGCAACAAGTTAGTCATTTTCTTTAGGTGGGGCCTTTTGTTGACTGATTTCAAGTCTGGGTCATGAACAACAATTGTTTCAAATATTGTCCAGATCTAACTTAAAATTGCCTAATTTCATATGTTGAGTGTTGAGAAACATCTAAAAACTTATTTAGATGTGTAAAGAAATGAAAAAAAAATTATGACCACAGCTGGATTTGAACCACTACTCTCCATATTTCAATTACCAAGTGGTATATGTACTATTGTGAGAACTGCTTTTTAGACATGGTGGCATTATCTGTTAACCAATTTGGATGAAATTTACCAAATTGATAGAGGACTTTTAGTACTTCATGTATTCCATGTTTCATTAAAATCTTTCATGTGGTATAACAGCAGAAGTGAAAAATGTGATTGAATTGTTCCTATACACCCTCATTTGGAAGTCTTAAAAAATTCATAGAAAATCCAAAAATTGAGATATTGACAAAATTCTTTCAAAGTAACAATCCTTATCATAATTATGATCACAATAGTCCATAAGAAATCATCATTATCAATTAACTAGGAAATATGACACTTTTTTCTGCATTGAATCACCAAGTCCAAAGAAATGTCGAAAAAAATTCTAAAATTTGATTTTGGAAGGGAACCAAAATGACAATACATCTTCACTCATCCCTCTAGATCATTTCTATGCATTCTGTTTGTCTCTGTATACAGCCCGTATAAAAAAGAATATTGTTAAACGAGGGAACTCTTTTGTGACCTACTCTTGACTATGGTGGCGCCACCTGTAAAGAGGTCTGGACGAAAACAACAGAATTTGAAGAGGATCATAAGTGACTTATTTCTACCAACATTTATTAAAATCCTTCAAACAGTTTTGTAGAAAATGTGAAAAATGGCCAACCCCCCCTTTTTTTTTTGAAGTCTTAAACGTAAAATTCCTAATTTCATATGTTGAGTGTTGAGAAACATCTCAAAACTTATTTAAGTGTGTAAAAAAAAAAAAAAATTTTTTTGACCACAG
Source organism: Pteria penguin (assembly GCA_035048485.1). Lineage (NCBI taxonomy): Eukaryota > Metazoa > Mollusca > Bivalvia > Pterioida > Pteriidae > Pteria > Pteria penguin. The sequence continues at coordinate 62,120,395 of CM068583.1, forward strand.
CTGGATTTGAACCGCTACTCTCCATATTTCAATTACCAAGTGGTATATGTACCATTGTGAGACCTACTTTTAGACATGGTGGCATTATCTGTTAACCAATTTGGATGATCCGCACAAAAAACAAAACCTTTGAAAAGGACTATGAGTACTTGCATCCTACCCAGTTTTATCACAATCCTTCAAGTTGTTCTGTAGATCAAGTTGAAGATATGAAAAATTGTCCCCCCCCCTCCCTTTTCTTGGAAGTCTTAAAAAATTCATAAAAAATTCAAAAATCGAGATATTGAAAAAATTCCTTTACACCAGCATTCCTTACCATAGAAATGATTAAATGAAACCAAATGAATGCATCAATGTTTACTAAAACTTAAAAGAAAATAATAACTCTTTAATGCATTAAAATAACAAAGTCCAAAATAAAAATGAAAAAACGTCAAAAATTTGATTTCGGAATGGAACCAAAAATATCAACACTTCTTCCCATATGCCTCTATCTCATTCCTATAGAGTCGGTTTGTCGCTGTATGCACCCGATCTGAATAAGAAGTTTGTCAAAGGAGGGTACCCTCTGTGACCTACTTTTGTCTGTGGTGGTGCCACCTGTTCATGGATCCTGACAAAGATGACCACATTTGTCGGGAACCTTGAGTATTTGATGCATGCCAAGTTTCATTGAATTCCAGCAAGTAGTTCCGAAGAAAAAGTTCAAACTGTGAAATGTTTACACCAATTATCCCACCCCCCCTTTTTCTTTAAAGTCTTAAAAAATTCATAAAAAATCCAAAATATAAAATATTGAAAAATTTTCTTCGCAGTAGTATTTCTTACCATCAAAATGATCAAATTAAACCAAATTAATGCATCAATGTTTACTAAAAGAAAAAAATACCTCTTTTCTGCATTAAAATTACCAAGTACAAAAAAACGTCAAAAAAACGTCAAAAATTTGATTTCGGAATGGAACCAAAAATAACAACACTTCTTCACACATCCCTCTAGATCATTCCTATGCATTTGGTTTGTCTCTGTATGCCCCCGGTCTGAAGAAGAAGTTTGTCAAAGGAGGGTACCCTCTTTGACCTACTTTTGCCTGTGGTGGCGCCACCTGTTGATGAATCTGGACGAAAAACAACAACACTTGTAGGGGACCATGAGTACTACATGCTTATGAAGTTTCATCAAATTCTGTTCAGTGGTTCTGGAGAAGAAGTCGAAAATGTGAAAAGTTAACGACGGACGACGGACGACGGACGGTGATTGATCACAATAGCTCACTTGAGCCTTTGGCTCAGGTGAGCTAAAAAGACAGAAAGATGGAGGTGTACCACGAAAAAAAAATGACAGAAAGATGGAGGTATACCACGAAAAAAAGAACGATAGAGGTATACCATGGAAAAAAAAAAGACAGAAAGATGGAGGTATACCACGAAAAAAAGACAGAACGATGGAGGTATACCACAAAAAAAGACAGAAAGATGGAGGTATACCACGAAAAAAAAAGACAGAAAGATGGAGGTATACCACGACAAAAAGACAGAAAGATAGAGGTACCGGGTATACCAAGAAAAAAAGGACAAAAAACATGCATCATGATCTACGCACAATGATGCAGTTTTCCGTCCTTTTTTTCGTGGTATACCTCCTTCCAACGAAAAAAAAAGTTCGGGTTTTTGTTTTTGGTATTTCAAAGCTTGTTCTTATTTTGAATATTTCTTTCCTTTAATAAGATTCAGAATGACGACTTTACCCTTCTTTAAAACAATAAAATCCATTAGCTTCCGGGGTGCTTTGAACCTGGGCTCCCACCAGGGCTTTGCCCTGGACCCACCGAGGGCTTCAAGACAGCCCCTAAACTCCCTGCCTTTCTGGTACGTACACATAATTTGCACTCTGGCTACGCCCCTGGCATCAAAGAAAGTATGCCATCATTTAGATAATATGGACAACAACAACAACCTGATGCTATAAACATTTCACTTTCAGTAAATACAGTAAACAGACCTTGTTAAGATGTAACAACTAACTTAGGTTCCAGTTTCTTGCAACTAAAACAATGCAAATGCCCTGCTTATAGATGATAGGTTAGTGTAATGAAGGAGGACTAGCATCGGGAACTATCCTTTGTCTTTTGAGTGTAAATTGACTTGCGGCATGTCCTGAACTTGCTCCTAGGAGGCTCGTCCGCTTGTATTTTATAACATCTGTGACCACATTTGTTGCAGATCTGTATCAGGGAACATAAGGAAGATTTTTTCAAGGATTTTTTTATCATCATTGACTTTTCTTCTTTCTTTCGGTTTTGGATGTTTCTTATGGAGTATAATTTCATAGAACATCCGTCCATTTCCGGATATTTTGGAAGCTAGGAAAATAGTAGTATATCAACATCATTCATAGTATATTGTACGCTTTTAAGTAAATCTAGCTGAAGCAGACATTAATACATGGTGTGTTTCATGCGTAAACAAAATCATGAATATAACAAAACAAAATCATATAATTCTATATAACAAAAGTAACAAAACAAAATTTGTTGAAAACAATGCCCAATAGAAAAGCTTTTAAAGGCGAAAAGACATTAAATAGGAGAATATCTTTCTTGTCCCAACTAAAATTAATTATATTATGAATGGTATTCATTTATACTTTTTGGCGAAATCACCACTCTCTTTCTCATACATACATCGTCAAACATTCAGAGATACCACAGAAACATCATACAGTCAATTGTAAATAAATATCGTCAAACATACAAAGACATCACACAAACATCACACAGTCAATGGTAAAACAATATCGTCAAACATGCAGAGATACCACACAAACATTACACAGTCAATGGTCAAACAATATCGTCAAACATGCAGAGATACCACACAAACATCACACAGTCAATGGTAAAACAATATCGTCAAACATACAGATACACCACAAAAACATTACACAGTCAATGGTAAAACAATATCGTCAAACATGCAGAGATACCACACAACCATTACATAGTCAATGGTAAAACAATATCGTCAGACATGCAGAGATACAACACAAACATTACACAGTCAATGGTAAAACAATATCGTCAAATATACAGAGATACCACACAAACATCACACAGTCAATGGTAAAACAATATCGTCAAACATGCAGAGATACCACACAAACATCACACAATCAATGGTAAAACAATATGGTCAAACATACAGAGATACCACACAAACATCACACAGTCAATGGTAAAACAATATCGTCAAACATACAGAGATACCACACAAACATCGCACAGTCAATGGTAAAACAATATCGTCAAACATACAGATACACAGATACACCACAAAAACATTACACAGTCTAGGGTAAAACAATATCGTCAAACATGCAGAGATACCATACAAACATTACACAGTCTAGGGTAAAACAATATCGTCAACCATGCAGAGATACCACACAAACATTACACAGTCAATGGTAAAACAATATCGTCAAACATACAGAGATACCACACAACCATTAAACAGTCAATGGTAAAACAATATCGTCAAACATGCAGAGATACAACACAAACATTACACAGTCAATGGTAAAACAATATCGTCAAATATACAGAGATACCACACAAACATCACACAGTCAATGGTAAAACAATATCGTCAAACATGCAGAGATACCACACAAACATTACACAGTCAATGGTAAAACAATATCGTCAAACATACAGAGATACCACACAACCATTACACAGTCAATGGTAAAACAATATCGTCAAATATACAGAGATACCACACAAACATCGCACAGTCAATGGTAAAACAATATCGTCAAACATACAGAGATACCACACAACCATTACACAGTCAATGGTAAAACAATATCGTCAAACATACAGAGATACCACACAACCATTACACAGTCAATGGTAAAACAATATCGTCAAACATGCAGAGATACCACAGAACCATTACATCGTCAATGGTAAAACAATATCGTCAAACATACAGATACACCACACAACCATTACACATTCAATGTTAAAACAATATCGTCAAACATACACATACACCACACAACCACTACACAGTCAATGGTAAAATAATATCGTCAAACATACAGAGATACCACACAAACGTTACACAGTCAATGGTAAAACAATATCGTCAAACATGCAGAGATACTACACAAACATCACACAATCAATGGTAAAACAATATCGTCAAACATACAGAGATACCACACAACCATCACACAGTCAATGGTAAAACAATGTCGTCAAACATGCAGAGATACCACGCAAACATTACACATTCAATGTTAAAACAATATCGTCAAACATACACATACACCACACAACCACTACACAGTCAATGGTAAAATAATATCGTCAAACATACAGAGATACCACACAAACGTTACACAGTCAATGGTAAAACAATATCGTCAAACATCCAGAGATACCACACAAACATCACACAATCAATGGTAAAACAATATCGTCAAACATACAGATATACCACACAACCATCACACAGTCAATGGTAAAACAATATCGTCAAACATGCAGAGATACCACACAAACATCACACAATCAATGGTAAAACAATATCGTCAAACATACAGAGATACCACACAACCATCACACAGTCAATGGTAAAACAATATCGTCAAACATACAGAGATACCACACAAACATCACACAGTCAATGGTAAAACTATATCCTCAAACATAGAGATACCACACAAACGTTACACAGTCAATGGTAAAACAATATCGTCAAACATACAGATACACCACACAAACGTTACACAGTCAATGGTAAAACAATATCGTCAAACATGCAGAGATACCACACAACCATTACACTGTCAATGGTAAAACAATATCGTCAAAACATGCAGAGATACCACACAACCATTACACAGTCAATTGTAAAACAATATCGTCAACCATGCAGAGATACCACACAACCATTACACAGTCCATGGTAAAACAATATCGTCAAACATACAGAGATACCACACAACCATTACACAGTTAATGGTAAAACAATATCGTCAAACATGCAGAGATACCACACAAACGTTACACAGTCAATGGTAAAACAATATCGTCAAACATGCAGAGAAACCACACAACCATTACACAATGGTAAAACAATATCGTCAAACATGCAGAGATACCATACAAACATTACACATTCAATGTTAAAACAAGATCGTCAAACATGCAGAGATACCACACAAACGTTACACAGTCAATGGTAAAACAATATCCTCAAACATGCAGAGATACCACACAACCATTACACATTCAATGGTAAAACGATATCGTCAAACATGCAGAGATACCACACAACCATTACACATTCAATGGTAAAACGATATCGTCAAACATACAGAGATACCACACAACCATTACACAGTCAATGGTAAAACAATATCGTCAAACATACAGAGATACCACACAACCATTACACAGTCAATGGTAAAACAATATCGTCAAAGATACAGAGATACCACACAAACATGACACAATCAATGGTAAAACAATATCGTCAAACATACAGAGATACCACACAACCATTACACAGTCAGTGGTAAAACAATATCGTCAGACATGCACAGATACCACACAAACATTACACAGTCAATGGTAAAACAATATCGTCAAACATGCAGAGATACCACACAACCATTACACAGTAAATGGTAAAACAATATCGTCAAACATGCAGAGATACCACGCAAACATTACACATTCAATGGTAAAACAATATCGTCAAACATACAGAGATACCACACAACCATTACACAGTCAATGGTAAAACAATATCGTCAAACATACAGAGATACCACACAACCATTACACACCCAATGGTAAAACAATATCGTCAAACATGCAGAGACACCACACAAACATTACACAGTCAATGGTAAAACAATATCGTCAAACATACAGAGATACCACACAACCATTACACAGTCAATGGTAAAAAAATATCGTCAAACATACAGAGATACCACATAACCATTACAATGGTAAAACAATATCGTCAAACATACAGAGATACCACACAAACGTTACACAGTCAATGGTAAAACAATATCGTCAAACATGCAGAGATACCACACAAACATCACACAGTCAATGATAAAACAATATCGTCAAACATACAGAGATACCACACAAACGTTACACAGTCAATGGTAAAACAATATCGTCAAACATACAGAGATACCACAGAACCATTACATCGTCAATGGTAAAACAATATCGTCAAACATACAGATACACCACACAACCATTACACATTCAATGTTAAAACAATATCGTCAAACATACACATACACCACACAACCACTACACAGTCAATGGTAAAATAATATCGTCAAACATACAGAGATACCACACAAACGTTACACAGTCAATGGTAAAACAATATCGTCAAACATGCAGAGATACTACACAAACATCACACAATCAATGGTAAAACAATATCGTCAAACATACAGAGATACCACACAACCATCACACAGTCAATGGTAAAACAATGTCGTCAAACATGCAGAGATACCACGCAAACATTACACATTCAATGTTAAAACAATATCGTCAAACATACACATACACCACACAACCACTACACAGTCAATGGTAAAATAATATCGTCAAACATACAGAGATACCACACAAACGTTACACAGTCAATGGTAAAACAATATCGTCAAACATCCAGAGATACCACACAAACATCACACAATCAATGGTAAAACAATATCGTCAAACATACAGATATACCACACAACCATCACACAGTCAATGGTAAAACAATATCGTCAAACATGCAGAGATACCACACAAACATCACACAATCAATGGTAAAACAATATCGTCAAACATACAGAGATACCACACAACCATCACACAGTCAATGGTAAAACAATATCGTCAAACATACAGAGATACCACACAAACATCACACAGTCAATGGTAAAACTATATCCTCAAACATAGAGATACCACACAAACGTTACACAGTCAATGGTAAAACAATATCGTCAAACATACAGATACACCACACAAACGTTACACAGTCAATGGTAAAACAATATCGTCAAACATGCAGAGATACCACACAACCATTACACTGTCAATGGTAAAACAATATCGTCAAAACATGCAGAGATACCACACAACCATTACACAGTCAATTGTAAAACAATATCGTCAACCATGCAGAGATACCACACAACCATTACACAGTCCATGGTAAAACAATATCGTCAAACATACAGAGATACCACACAACCATTACACAGTTAATGGTAAAACAATATCGTCAAACATGCAGAGATACCACACAAACGTTACACAGTCAATGGTAAAACAATATCGTCAAACATGCAGAGAAACCACACAACCATTACACAATGGTAAAACAATATCGTCAAACATGCAGAGATACCATACAAACATTACACATTCAATGTTGAAACAAGATCGTCAAACATGCAGAGATACCACACAAACGTTACACAGTCAATGGTAAAACAATATCCTCAAACATGCAGAGATACCACACAACCATTACACATTCAATGGTAAAACGATATCGTCAAACATGCAGAGATACCACACAACCATTACACATTCAATGGTAAAACGATATCGTCAAACATACAGAGATACCACACAACCATTACACAGTCAATGGTAAAACAATATCGTCAAACATACAGAGATACCACACAACCATTACACAGTCAATGGTAAAACAATATCGTCAAACATACAGAGATACCACACAAACATCACACAATCAATGGTAAAACAATATCGTCAAACATACAGAGATACCACACAACCATTACACAGTCAATGGTAAAACAATATCGTCAGACATCCACAGATACCACACAAACATTACACAGTCAATGGTAAAACAATATCGTTAAACATACAGATACACCACACAAACGTTACACAGTCAATGGTAAAACAATATCGTCAAACATGCAGAGATACCACACAAACATTACTCAGTCAATGTTAAAACAATATCGTCAAACATGCAGAGATACCACACAAACGTTACACAGTCAATGGTAAAACAATATCGTCAAACATGCAGAGATACCACACAACCATTACACATTCAATGGTAAAACAATATCGTCAAACATGCAGAGATACCACACAACCATTACACAGTCAATGGTAAAACAATATCGTCAAACATACAGAGATACCACACAACCATTACACAGTCAATGGTAAAACAATATCGTCAAACATGCAGAGATACCACACAAACATTACACAGTTAATGGTAAAACAATATCGTCAAACATACAGAAATACCACACAACCATTACACAGTCAATGGTAAAACAATATCGTCAAACATGCACAGATACCACACAAACATCACACAGTCAATGATAAAACAATATCGTCAAACATACAGAGATACCACACAAACATCACACAATCAATGGTAAAACAATATCGTCAAACATGCAGAGATACCACACAACCATTACACAGTCAATGGTAAAACAATATCGTCAGACATGCACAGATACCACACAAACATTACACAGTCAATGGTAAAACAATATCGTCAAACATACAGAGATACCACACAACCATTACACAGTAAATAGTAAAACAATAACGTCAAACATGCAGAGATACTACGCAAACATTACACATTCAATGGTAAAACAATATCGTCAAACATGCAGAGACACCACACAAACATTACACAGTCAATGGTAAAACAATATCGTCAAACATACAGAGATACCACACAACCATTACACAGTTAATGGTAAAACAATATCGTCAAATATGCAGAGATACCACACAAACGTTACACAGTTAATGGTAAAACAATATCGTCAAACATACAGAGATACCACACAACCATTACACACCCAATGGTAAAACAATATCGTCAAACATGCAGAGACACCACACAAACATTACACAGTCAATGGTAAAACGATATCGTCAAACATACAGAGAAACCACACAACCATTACACAGTCAATGGTAAAACAATATCGTCAAACATACAGAGATACCACATAACCATTACACAGTTAATGGTAAAACAATATCGTCAAACATACAGAGATACCACACAAACGTTACACAGTCAATGGTAAAACAATATCGTCAAACATACAGAGATACCACACAACCATTACACAGTCAATGGTAAAACAATATCGTCAAACATACAGAGATACCACACAAACGTTACTCAGTCAATGGTAAAACAATATCGTCAAACATGCAGAGATACCACACAAACATTACACAGTCAAAGGTAAAACAATATCGTCAAACATACAGAGATGCCACACAACCATTACACAGTCAATGGTAAAACAATATCGTCAAACATACAGAGATACCACACAAACGTTACACAGTCAATGGTAAAACAATATCGTCAAACATACAGATACACCACACAAACATTACACAGTCAATGATAAAACAATATCGTCAAACATACAGATACACCACACAAACATTACACAGTCAATGGTAAAACAATATCCTTAAACATACAGACACACACACAAAAATTACACAGTCAATGGTAAAACAATATCGTAAAACATACAGAGACACCACACAAACATTACACAGTCAATGGTAAAACAATATCGTCAAACATACAGAGACACCACACAAACATCACACAGTCAATGGTAAAACAATATCGTCAAACATACAGAGATATCACACAAACATTACACAGTCAATGGTAAAACAATATCGTCAAACATGCAGAGATACCACACAAACATCACACAGTCAATGGTAAAACAATATCGTCAAACATACAGAGATACCACACAACCATTACACAGTAAATGGTAAAACAATATCGTCAAACATGCAGAGATACCACGCAAACATTACACATTCAATGTTAAAACAATATCGTCAAACATGCAGAGACACCACACAATCATTACACAGTCAATGGTAAAACAATATCGTCAAACATACAGAGATACCACACAACCATTACACAGTTAATGGTAAAACAATATCGTCAAATATGCAGAGATAGCACACAAATGTTACACAGTTAATGGTAAAACAATATCGTCAAACATACAGAGATACCACACAAACGTTACACAGTCAATGGTAAAACAATATCGTCAAACATACAGAGATACCACACAACCATTACACAGTCAATGGTAAAACAATATCGTCAAACATACAGAGATACCACACAAACATTACTCAGTCAATGGTAAAACAATATCGTCAAACATGCAGAGATACCACACAAACATTACTCAGTCAATGGTAAAACAATATCGTCAAACATACAGACATACCACACAACCATTACACAGTCTAGGGTAAAACAATATCGTCAAATATGCAGAGATACCACACAAACGTTACACAGTTAATGGTAAAACAATATCGTCAAACATGCAGAGATACCACACAAACATTACTCAGTGAATGTTAAAACAATATCGTCAAACATGCAGAGATACCACACAAACGTTACACAGTCAATGGTAAAACAATATCGTCAAACATGCAGAGATACCACACAACCATTACACATTCAATGGTAAAACAATATCGTCAAACATGCAGAGATACCACACAACCATTACACAGTCAATGGTAAAACAATATCGTCAAACATACAGAGATACCACACAACCATTACACAGTCAATGGTAAAACAATATCGTCAAACATGCAGAGATACCACACAAACATTACACAGTCAATGGTAAAACAATATCGTCAAACATACAGAAATACCACACAACCATTACACAGTCAATGGTAAAACAATATCGTCAAACATGCACAGATACCACACAAACATCACACAGTCAATGATAAAACAATATCGTCAAACATACAGAGATACCACACAAACATCACACAATCAATGGTAAAACAATATCGTCAAACATGCACAGATACCACACAACCATTACACAGTCAATGGTAAAACAATATCGTCAGACATGCAGAGATACCACACAAACATTACACAGTCAATGGTAAAACAATATCGTCAAACATACAGAGATACCACACAACCATTACACAGTAAATAGTAAAACAATATCGTCAAACATGCAGAGATACCACGCAAACATTACACATTCAATGGTAAAACAATATCGTCAAACATGCAGAGACACCACACAAACATTACACAGTCAATGGTAAAACAATATCGTCAAACATACAGAGATACCACACAAGCATTACACAGTTAATGGTAAAACAATATCGTCAAATATGCAGAGATACCACACAAACGTTACACAGTTAATGGTAAAACAATATCGTCAAACATACAGAGATACCACACAATCATTACACACCCAATGGTAAAACAATATCGTCAAACATGCAGAGACACCACACAAACATTACACAGTCAATGGTAAAACGATATCGTCAAACATACAGAGAAACCACACAACCATTACACAGTCAATGGTAAAACAATATCGTCAAACATACAGAGATACCACATAACCATTACACAGTTAATGGTAAAACAATATCGTCAAACATACAGAGATACCACACAAACGTTACACAGTCAATGGTAAAACAATATCGTCAAACATACAGAGATACCACACAACCATTACACAGTCAATGGTAAAACAATATCGTCAAACATACAGAGATACCACACAAACGTTACTCAGTCAATGGTTAAACAATATCGTCAAACATGCAGAGATACCACACAAACATTACACAGTCAAAGGTAAAACAATATCGTCAAACATACAGAGATGCCACACAACCATTACACAGTCAATGGTAAAACAATATCGTCAAACATACAGAGATACCACACAAACGTTACACAGTCAATGGTAAAACAATATCGTCAAACATACAGATACACCACACAAACATTACACAGTCAATGATAAAACAATATCGTCAAACATACAGATACACCACACAAACATTACACAGTCAATGGTAAAACAATATCGTTAAACATACAGACACACCACACAAACATTACACAGTCAATGGTAAAACAATATCGTCAAACATACAGAGACACCACACAAACATCACACAGTCAATGGTAAAACAATATCGTCAAACATACAGAGATATCACACAAACATTACACAGTCAATGGTAAAACAATATCGTCAAACATGCAGAGATACCACACAAACATCACACAGTCTATGGTAAAACAATATCGTCAAACTTGCAGAGATACCAAACAAACATTACACAGTCAATTGTAAAACAATATCTTCAAACATACAGAGATACCACACAACCATTACACAGTAAATGGTAAAACAATATCGTCAAACATGCAGAGATACCACGCAAACATTACACATTCAATGTTAAAACAATATTGTCAAACATGCAGAGACACCACACAATCATTACACAGTCAATGGTAAAACAATATCGTCAAACATACAGATACACCACACAACCATTACACAGTTAATGGTAAAACAATATCGTCAAATATGCAGAGATACCACACAAATGTTACACAGTTAATGGTAAAACAATATCGTCAAACATGCAGAGATACCACACAAACATTACTCAGTCAATGGTAAAACAATATCGTCAAACATAAAGAGATACCACACAACCATTACACAGTCTAGGGTAAAACAATATCGTCAAATATGCAGAGATACCACACAAACGTTACACAGTTAATGGTAAAACAATATCGTCAAACATGCAGAGATACCACACAAACGTTACACAGTCAATGGTAAAACAATATCGTCAAACATGCAGAGATACCACACAACCATTACACATTCAATGGTAAAACAATATCGTCAAACATGCAGAGATACCACACAACCATTACACATTCAATGGTAAAACAATATCGTCAAACATACAGAGATACCACACAACCATTACACAGTCAATGGTAAAACAATATCGTCAAACATGCAGAGATACCACACAAACATTACACAGTCAATGGTAAAACAATATCGTCAAACATACAGAAATACCACACAACCATTACACAGTCAATGGTAAAACAATATCGTCAAACATACAGAGATACCACACAAACATTACACAGTCAATGGTAAAACAATATCGTCAAACATGCAGAGATACCACACAAACATCACACAGTCTATGGTAAAACAATATCGTCAAACTTGCAGAGATACCACACAAACATTACACAGTCAATTGTAAAACAATATCGTCAAACATACAGAGATACCACACAACCATTACACAGTAAATGGTAAAACAATATCGTCAAACATGCAGAGATACCACGCAAACATTACACATTCAATGTTAAAACAATATTGTCAAACATGCAGAGACACCACACAATCATTACACAGTCAATGGTAAAACAATATCGTCAAACATACAGAGATACCACACAACCATTACACAGTCAATGGTAAAACAATATCGTCAAACATGCAGAGATACCACACAAACATTACACAGTCAATGGTAAAACAATATCGTCAAACATACAGAAATACCACACAACCATTACACAGTCAATGGTAAAACAATATCGTCAAACATACAGAGATATCACACAAACATTACACAGTCAATGGTAAAACAATATCGTCAAACATGCAGAGATACCACACAAACATCACACAGTCTATGGTAAAACAATATCGTCAAACTTGCAGAGATACCACACAAACATTACACAGTCAATTGTAAAACAATATCTTCAAACATACAGAGATACCACACAACCATTACACAGTAAATGGTAAAACAATATCGTCAAACATGCAGAGATACCACGCAAACATTACACATTCAATGTTAAAACAATATTGTCAAACATGCAGAGACACCACACAATCATTACACAGTCAATGGTAAAACAATATCGTCAAACATACAGATATACCACACAACCATTACACAGTTAATGGTAAAACAATATCGTCAAATATGCAGAGATACCACACAAATGTTACACAGTTAATGGTAAAACAATATCGTCAAACATGCAGAGATACCACACAAACATTACTCAGTCAATGGTAAAACAATATCGTCAAACATAAAGAGATACCACACAACCATTACACAGTCTAGGGTAAAACAATATCGTCAAATATGCAGAGATACCACACAAACGTTACACAGTTAATGGTAAAACAATATCGTCAAACATGCAGAGATACCACACAAACGTTACACAGTCAATGGTAAAACAATATCGTCAAACATGCAGAGATACCACACAACCATTACACATTCAATGGTAAAACAATATCGTCAAACATGCAGAGATACCACACAACCATTACACATTCAATGGTAAAACAATATCGTCAAACATACAGAGATACCACACAACCATTACACAGTCAATGGTAAAACAATATCGTCAAACATGCAGAGATACCACACAAACATTACACAGTCAATGGTAAAACAATATCGTCAAACATACAGAAATACCACACAACCATTACACAGTCAATGGTAAAACAATATCGTCAAACATGCAGAGATACCACACAAACATCACACAGTCAATGGTAAAACAATATCGTCAAACATACAGAGATACCACACAAACATCACACAATCAATGGTAAAACAATATCGTCAAACATGCAGAGATACCACACAACCATTACACAGTCAATGGTAAAACAATATCGTCAGACATGCACAGATACCACACAAACATTACACAGTCAATGGTAAAACAATATCGTCAAACATACAGAGATACCACACAACCATTACACAGTAAATGGTAAAACAATATCGTCAAACATGCAGAGATACCACGCAAACATTACACATTCAATGGTAAAACAACATCGTCAAACATGCAGAGACACCACACAAACATTACACAGTCAATGGTAAAACAATATCGTCAAACATACAGAGATACCACACAACCATTACACAGTTAATGGTAAAACAATATCGTCAAATATGCAGAGATACCACACAAACGTTACACAGTTAATGGTAAAACAATATCGTCAAACATACAGAGATACCACACAACCATTACACACCCAATGGTAAAACAATATCGTCAAACATGCAGAGACACCACACAAACATTACACAGTCAATGGTAAAACAATATCGTCAAACATACAGAGAAACCACACAACCATTACACAGTCAATGGTAAAACAATATCGTCAAACATACAGAGATACCACATAACCATTACACAGGTAATGGTAAAACAATATCGTCAAACATACAGAGATACCACACAAACGTTACACAGTCAATGGTAAAACAATATCGTCAAACATACAGAGATACCACACAACAATTACACAGTCAATGGTAAAACAATATCGTCAAACATACAGAGATACCACACAAACGTTACTCAGTCAATGGTAAAACAATATCGTCAAACATGCAGAGATACCACACAAACATTACACAGTCAAAGGTAAAACAATATCGTCAAACATACAGAGATGCCACACAACCATTACACAGTCAATGGTAAAACAATATCGTCAAACATACATAGATACCACACAACCGTTACACAGTCAATGGTAAAACAATATCGTCAAACATACAGATACACCACACAAACATTACACAGTCAATGACAAAACAATATCGTCAAACATACAGATACACCACACAAACATTACACAGTCAATGGTAAAACAATATCGTTAAACATACAGACACACCACACAAAAATTACACAGTCAATGGTAAAACAATATCGTCAAACATACAGAGACACCACACAAACATCACACAGTCAATGGTAAAACAATATCGTCAAACATACAGAGATATCACACAAACATTACACAGTCAATGGTAAAACAATATCGTCAAACATGCAGAGATATCACACAAACATCACACAGTCAATGGTAAAACAATATCGTCAAACTTGCAGAGATACCACACAAACATTACACAGTCAATTGTAAAACAATATCTTCAAACATACAGAGATACCACACAACCATTACACAGTTAATGGTAAAACAATATCGTCAAACATGCAGAGATACCACACAAACGTTACACAGTCAATGGTAAAACAATATCGTCAAACATGCAGAGATACCACACAAACATCGCACAGTCAATCGTAAAACAATATCGTCAAACATGCAGAGATACCACACAAACGTTACACAGTCAATGGTAAAACAATATCGTCAAACATGCAGAGATACCACACAAACATTACTCAGTCAATGGTAAAACAATATCGTCAAACATACAGAGATACCACACAACCATTACACAGTCTAGGGTAAAACAATATCGTCAAATATGCAGAGATACCACACAAACGTTACACAGTTAATGGTAAAACAATATCGTCAAATATGCAGAGATACCACACAAACGTTACACAGTTAATGGTAAAACAATATCGTCAAACATACAGAGATACCACACAACCATTACACAGTTAATGGTAAAACAATATCGTCAAACATGCAGAGATACCACACAACCATTACACAGTCAATGGTAAAACAATATCGTCAAACATGCAGAGACACCACACAAACATCACACAGTCAATGGTTAATCAATTTAAAGCCACAATCGTGAATGGCAGCCATGGCAATGACAGACTTGTGAAGAGGAGCATTGTCCTGATGAAACAACACAGTTTTAGTGAGCTTTCTACAGCACTCAAGTTTAATATCTTCCCGTAACTGTGTCAGAAGTCAAGCATAGTAAGTGCCATTGACTGTTTGTCCCTTTTGTAGAGAATACGATCCAAGGAAACCGAAGCCATAACTTTCCCAGCTGATGGAAGTCTTTACCTTCTTTGGCGGGCGTAAGCCAGGGTGCTTCCATTGTTTCGATTGTTGTTTGATCTCTTGGGTAAAATGATGGAAATATGTTTAATCCATAGTGACAAATCTTTGAAGAAAGTTGGCAAAGTCTTCCTAAAAAGGATTAAGATTAGCACGTAATAATATGTGCGCCCGGTTTGCTTCTGACCAACTGTTAGAAATCTTGGTACCCAAGGGGCTGAAAGATTCCTCATTGCAAGATCCTATGTCAGAATGGAATGTACTCTTTTATGTAAAATGCCAAATGTTCTAGCTCTGTCAGTCATAACAATATCATGGACTTTATTGACCATTTCTCGATTGGCAACAGTGACAGACTTTCCAGGACGGGGGTCATCTTCAAGGCTCTGTCTGTCGCGCTTAAATTCCGCCACCCACCTTTTCACTGTAGCATATGAAGTAGCATCTTTCCCTAGTGTTGCTACCATATCATTATGGATATCCTTAGGTGTTAAATCTTTCTTATGCAAATATTGAATCACTGCTCTTTCACCGATTTTGTCCATTTTGCAAAAGCCACTTGTTTATTTTAGAGTGCTACCTCGTCGATATAAACTGACCATATGAGACCAGTCCTTGGGTACACGGCCTTATATAGTCAGAGAATAGTAGGATTTAAAAAGAACATCCCTGTGTACCCCCTTCTGTACGAGGCTCACAACATATCAATCAGCCCTCGTACCACACAAAACATCACACAGTCAATGGTAAAACAATGTCATCAACAAACAGTTGTCGTAGAAAAAGAGAAATGTGATCTCTGTAGTGCTTAAGCTGTGTTTACTGTGAGCTTAGTGTATCATGCGTGAGAAATGAAAAGTGTTTGATTATTACACAGATTTAAACATCTTTAAAGTATGCAAAATAAAATGATTATATTGAAGAACTTTTTTGGGGATTTTGAGTGGAAAAGAAAATACCGGACACTTTTTCTGCAAATATACATAGTCGATCTAGCTACAGCTTACAGAGAACATTTACAGATATCTATTGTGTCGCCCTTTAAATGCTTGTATTTGTTCTATTCTGATTCTTCTGCTCTATTTAGGTCCATTTCGTCTGTTGAGGCAATTGTTTTTGTAATTGACAGTTTTTAAAGTGTCTGTTAATGTCAGGTTGAGGGTATTTATGCTGAAGTTTGTTTTTCTAGTTGTCATTACATTAGACATAAATTACATCTACCGAGATCATTGAGACAGTTCCTCTGCGTATTCTCAGTCACAATCCCCTATTTTGTCTTAAAAGAATACAAAAAACACAATGAGCGTGAGAATTCTGCAGCAATGCAATCATCAGAATTCCTTGTAAATCATTTACGACACGATTCCTAGTAATACTTCTATACATTAGGCGTGTTAGTTTTGATATATTGGAGTACACACTGGTATAAAACACTTAGCAGCAAAACTGCTGATCAATAAATGTATGAAAATAATGAAAGCTGCAAACTGGAGCCAGAATACTCAAAAGTATTAAGATTGTTTTAACATTTGATTTTGTTGTAAGATCCACAGACAACAGGAAAGAGTTGAAAGGTATATATTGTCATTTGCAAGGCACCCTATATTTCCCTTATATTCGTTCCCCGTCTGGGACTCGAACCCACGACATATGGTACCGAATCACCTAGCTGTCATGCATACGACCCTCTAACCGACTGAGCTACCCGAGCTCCACAAAAATAGAGCTTTAATAGCCAAGCACTAGCTAATGCATGACAACATGACCGCGGAAAGCTAACAGGGCACCCTATATTTCACTTATATCCGTTTCCCGTCTGGGACTCGAACCCATGACCCATGGCACCGAATCACCTAGTTGTGCATCCGACTCTCTAACCGACTGAGCTACCTGAGCTCCACAAAAATAGAGCTTTAATAGCCAATCATTAGGTAATCGTATGCATGACAACACAACATGACGTAAACACAGGCGGATCCTCTG
The DNA here is from genome assembly GCA_035048485.1 of Pteria penguin. Lineage (NCBI taxonomy): Eukaryota > Metazoa > Mollusca > Bivalvia > Pterioida > Pteriidae > Pteria > Pteria penguin. The sequence goes on from CM068583.1 coordinate 62,139,226, forward strand.
AAAGAATACAACCACTGAAAGAGAAATAAACATATAAAGCACAAATAGAATCAGTGAAACACCTTGGAGTATTATGGACCTTGGATCTTCAAAGAAATACCTGTAGAAAATAGGGACAAATTAGACAAACATATAAAGCACAAAGACACTACAGCTAACAGGGCACCCTATATTTCACTTATATTCGTTTCCCGTCTTGGACACGAACCAACGACCTATGGTACCGAATCACCAAGCTGTAATGCATCCAACCCTCTAACCGACTGAGCTACCCCAGCTCCACAAAAATAGAGCTTTAATAGCCAATCATTAGCTAATCGCATGCATGACAACACTGCCGCGGAAAGTGAAGGGATTTACCCGACGTAAACACAGGCGGATCCTCTGAAAGAATGCAACCACTGAAAGAGAAATAAACATATAAAGCACAAATAGAATCAGTGAAACACCTGGAAGTACTATGGACCTTGGATCTCCGAAGAAATACCTGATTTGTCTGTATTTTCTACAGGGTGCCCTGTTTGCTGTAGTGTCTGTAGTATATATATCACGTTTGTGTGATTCTATCAAGAATGTAGAATGGGAAAGATGTAGAAAGAGACACTTTATCAATGCGGCACTCACAACACGCGGATGAAGAAAGAGACCTTAATCAATGCGGCACTCACAACATACGGATGTAGAAAGAGGCACTTTATCAATGCGGCACTCACAACATGCGGATGTAGAAAGAGACACTTTATCAATGCGGCACTCACAACATGCGGATGTAGAAAGAGACACTTTATCAATGCAGCACTCACAACATGCGGATGTAGAAAGAGACCTTTATCAATGCAGCACTCACAATATGCGAATGTAGGAAGAGACATCTTATCAATACGGCACTCACAACATACGGATATAGAAAGGGACATTTATCAATGCGGCACTCACAACACGCTGATATAGAAAGAGACCTTAATCAATGCGGCACTCACAACATGCGGATGTAGAAAGAGACACTTTATCAATGCGGCACTCACAACACGCTCATATAGAAAGACACCTTTATCAATGCGGCACTCACAACATGCGGATGTAGAAAGAGACACTTTATCAGTGCGGCACTCACAACATGCGGATGTAGAAAGAGACCTTAATCAATGCGGCACTCACAACATGCGGATGTAGAAAGAGACCTTAATCAATGCGGCACTCACAACATACGGATGTAGAAAGAGACACTTTATCAATGCGGCACTCACAACATGCGGATGTAGAAAGAGACCTTTTATCAATGCGGTACTCGCAACATGCGGATGTAGAAAGAGACCTTTATCAATGCGGCACTCACAACATGCGGATGTAGAAAGAGACCTTTTATCAATGCGGTACTCACAACATGCGGATGTAAAAAGGGACCTTAATTAATGCGGCACTCACAACATACGGATGTAGAAAGAGACACTTTATCAATTCGGCATTCACAACATGCGGATGTAGAAGGAGACCCTTATCAATGCGGCACTCATAACACGCGGATGTATAAAGAGACACTTTATCAATGCGGCACTCACAACATGAGGAAGTACAAAGAGACTTTAATCAATGCGGCACTCACAACATACGGATGTAGAGAGAGACACATTATCAATACGGCACTCACAACATGCGGATGTAGAAAGAGACACCTCATCAATGCGGCACGCACAACATGCAAATGTAGGAAGAGACTTTTATCAATGCGACACTCACAACATGCCGATGTAGAAAGAGACCTTTATCAATGCGGCACTCACAACAGGCGGATGTAGAAAGAGACACTTTATGAATACGGCACTCACAATATGCGGATGTATAAAGAGACACTTTATTAATGCGGCATTCACAACATGCGGATGTAGAAAGAAACATCTTATGAATACGGCACTCACAACATGCGGATGTAGAAGGAGACACTTTATTAATGCGGCATTCACAACATGCGGAAGTACAAAGAGACTTTTATCAATGCGGCACTCACAACATGCGGATGTAGAAAGAGACACTTTATCAATGCGGCACTCACAACATGCGGATGTAGAAAGAGACCTTTATCAATGCGGCACTCACAACAGGCGGATGTAGAAAGAGACACTTTATGAATACGGCACTCACAATATGCGGATGTATAAAGAGACACTTTATTAATGCGGCATTCACAACATGCGGATGTAGAAAGAAACATCTTATGAATACGGCACTCACAACATGCGGATGTAGAAGGAGACCTTTATCAATGCGGCACTCACAATATGTGAATGTAGAAAGAGACACATTATGAATACGGCACTCACAACATGCGGATGTATAAAGAGACACATTATCAATGCAACACTCACAACATGTGGATGTAGAAGAGACTTTTATCAATGCAGCACTTACAACATGCCGATGAAGAAAGAGACAGTTTATCAATGCGGCATTCACAACAGGCGGATGTAGAAAGAGACACTATAGGAATACGGCACTCACAATATGCGGATGTATAAAGAGACACTTTATTAATGCGGCATTCACAACATGCGGATGTAGAAAGAAACATCTTATGAATACGGCACTCACAACATGCGGAAGTACAAAGAGACTTTTATCAATGCGGCACTCACAACATGCGGATGTAGAAAGTGACACATTATCAATGTGGCACTCACAACATGCGGATGTAGAAAGAGACCTTAATAAATGCGGCACTCACAACATGCGGATGTAGAAAGAGACCTTAATAAATGCGGCACTCACAACATGCGGATGTAGAAGGAGACCGTTATCAATACGACACTCACAACATGCGGATGTAGAAGGAGACCGTTATCAAAGCGGCACTCACAACATGCGGATGTAGAAAGAGACACTTTATGAATACGGCACTCACAATATGCGGATGTATAAAGAGACACTTTATTAATGCGGCATTCACAACATGCGGATGTAGAAAGAAACATCTTATGAATACGGCACTCACAACATGCGGATGTATAAAGAGACACATTATCAATGCGGCACTCACAACATGTGGATGTAGAAGAGACTTTTATCAATGCAGCACTCACAACATGCGGATGAAGAAAGAGACAGTTTATCAATGCGACATTCACAACATGCGGATGCAGAAAGAGACTTTCATCAATGCAGTACTCATAACATGCGGATGTAGAAAGCGACACTTTATCAATGCGGCGACATGCGGATGTAGAAAAAGACCTTTATCAATGCGGCACTCACAACATGCGGATGTAGAAAGAGACCTTTTATCAATGCGGTACTCGCAACATGCGGATGTAGAAAGAGACCTTTATCAATGCGGCGACATGCGGATGTAGAAAGAGACACTTTATCAATGAGGTACTCACAACATACGGATGTAGAAAGAGACCTTTTATCAATGCGGTACTCGCAACATACGGATGTAGAAAGAGACCTTTATCAATGCGTCGACATGCGGATGTAGAAAGAGACGTTCAGCAATGCGGCACTCACAACAAGCGGATGAAGAAAGAGACCTTTATCAATGCGGCACTCACAACATGCGGATGTAGAAAGAGACACTTTATCAATGCGGCACTCACAACTTGCGAATGTAGAAAGACACCTTTATCAATGCAGCACTCACAACATGCGGATGTAGAAAGAGACACTTTATCAATGCACTCACAACTTGCGGATGTAGAAAGAGACACATTATCAATTCGGCACTCACAACATGCGGATGTAGAAAGAGACCTTTACCAATGCAGCACTCACAATATGCGAATGTAGAAAGAGACACTTTATAAATGCGGCACTCACAACGCGCGGATATAGAAAGAGACCTTTATCAATACGGCACTCACAACATGCGGATGTAGGAGGAGACCTTTATCAATGTGGCACTCACAACATGCGGATGTAGAAAGAGGCACTTTATCAATGCGGCTCTCACAATATGCGGATGTAGAAAGAGACACTGTATCAATGCGGCACTCACAATATGTGGATGTAGAAAGAGACACTTTATCATTGCGGCACTCACAAAATGCGGATGTAGAAAGATACCTTTTGTCACTGTGTCAATTATAACATACGATAGGAAAAAAAGACATTTTGTCGTTGTTGCGACAATAGAAATTCATGGACCATACAAACAAGAGTATAAAAAGATATAAATAGGTCTTTTTTACATTATCAACAAATATTTGCAAACTAATCATTTCATTCTATCATTTGAATTTAACAGGCAGTGAAAGCAAAGGAATTAATAATAATAAAATAATCATAATAATAATTATTATAATAATAATAATAATAATAATAATAACAATAATAATAATAATAATAATAATAATAATAATAATAATAATAATAATAATGATGATGATGATGATGATGATGATGATGATGATGATAATAATAAAAAGAAACCTCTAGAAAACGTGGATGCATTTTTTAAAATGTTGGTTAAGGAAACGATGATGATGTTTTGTACTATCTTCAGTGATCCACTTTCATCCAGAACTTCTAACTTCTAACAGTAAAATCTGAAAAAATAATATGATCACTACAAGTTTTATATATCTTTTCATGGAATTTTTTTCTCTCTTTCTTGTCAAATTCCTGATTGAAATCCCCTAATTTTTCTTACACATAATTAATTAGCATAACTTTATTATGAAAGTTCAGAGAAGAATATTTAGAAAACCACTGTCTTTAAAAACAGTTAATTGAATATAAGCATTTAATGTATTTTACGTTAACTAAATGTAAACGAAATGTGAGAGGAAATGTGGTAAAATTCAGTCAACTGTATCATCGAATTTCCTGAAACAGTCATTGTATGACAGCTTTGTTTTATCTTGTTTTCTGTTGATTAATGTGACGGAAGTTATAGATTTTCCTTTTCCAATTTTAGTTTATTTATATTATTACATTCTTTGATGAAAATATTCATATAAATGCTTTTCCTTTCATGCATTCACGATATGCCTGGAACACAACATATTTATTGGTGATACTGATGGGATAGGTTGTTCCATCATTACTCTCATGCCCTAAGCAGTATACATTTTACATCATGCCCTATGCAGTTATACATTTTACACAATGCCTCTCGTACTCCATGTGGCCGCAAAGCATGGTATATATTTCTTAGGTTGATTATTACTATAAGTTATTCTAATTTGATGAAGTGAATTAAATATGGCATCTGTACATTCGATTTAATATATGAATGAATTGCCTTTAATCTTACATTTTGATATTTCGATATTTTTTGCTACTATCTGAAAGTAATATAAACAGCGTTCACGTTTATGTCAAAACTTAGTATCTTTATATCAAATTGACAAACACACTTGAAGGAACGGACTTTAAATATCTCCGACACATAAGGATATAGGAAATTTCGTCACAATTCCGCTATCACGTAACTTTGCTTCTCATTGTTTACTTTCTATATCCTCTTGTCTACTTTCTCTATCCTACAGTATGGTCTACTTTCTCTATCCTCTTTTCTACTTTCTCTATCCTATGGTCTACTTTCTCTATCCTATGGTCTATGGTCATTTAATTTTCTTTGTGTTCATGGTTTTGCGGCGAATCTGATTGGTTGAAAAATTTAGTTCTTTTCTGCATCAACAAAATTTTGAGTGCAGATATGTCACAACTGCCGGAGCTACTTTCCTCTGGAATGCGAAACCCCGTTCTATTTATGGAACCGTGATTCCCGTGTTGTTAATCGATTGCATAAAATTGTTTCGTTATATATTACGAATGCAAAGTACAGAAGAAATCGCACTTCACTTCAGAAACTATTAAACATAAAATATAATATCTTACTCTTATTCAATAAAAAAGTAAAATATAACTAGGTCTATCAATTAAGCTACAGTACAGTGCTGTTTAGAAATGCATGCAATCAAGTACAAAATAAAAACAGTTCTTGACTGCTACTAGCCGATCGTTTCACAATGAACGTTGATAACTGTAATTTCTACGGTATCATACCCGACTAGGCAAACAGAGCGGGTACCAGAGCAGGTGCTGCCTCCGATCCAAGTCCTTGAGCCTGCTCTTTCCACATTGTGACACGCACGTGCACCAGTCAATATGCATTGCATTTCTAATAATTCTAATACTATTTAGAATATAAATACCTTAGGTAACAGATTATCATCCTCATATGCATGTTTCATTTATTCGTGCTCTTAATAATTGTTCATTCTTTTTCGCTTCTAATCTTTTCAATAGATACAAAGATCAAATTTTCGAATTTCGTGTTTATTATTATTGACTTCAAAATGTTGTATACCTTGTTATTGTATTACTTCGCGATCAAGTCACATGTATCAGAGATAAAAATTAAAAAAAGTGCCATAATAAATTATGTTTATTGGACACTTATTAAATTTTAGTTTCCACATATAAGCTAAATAAAATGATAAGAAATGAATCCTATATTTCTTTGGTTGATTGAGGCATCAACCTAAAATTTGGACGGAAAACTGCATCAGTGCGCGAAGCTCATTGATGCAAAAGTTTTCCGTCCAAATTTTAGGTTGATACCTCAATCAACCAAAAAATATAGTATTCATTTCTTAAATCTTAATGTCTACTTTCTCTACCATCTTGATAATCTTGAATATGGTTTTGACGATGGACTGACCTGTTTTGACAATGGACTATTTTGACGATTAATTGGCCTGTTTTGACGATGGACTGACTTGTTTTGACGATGGACTGGCCTGTTTTGACGATTGACAGATTTTACAATGGACTGACCTGTTTTGACGATGGAATATTTTGACGATGGACTGACCTGTTTTGACGTTGGACGGACTATTTTTATGATGGCCTGGCCTGTTTTGACGATGGACTGACTTGTTTTGACGATGGCCTGACTTGTTTTGACGATGGTCTGACTTGTTTTGACATTGGACTGACCTGTTTTGACGATGGATTGGCCTATTTTGACCATTGACTGTTTTTACGATGGGCTGACTTGTTTTGACGATGCGGTAAAGAAAGTCATAGTCAGATCCAACCCCATGTAAACAGTATGCGAAAGACGCACTTTCATATCAATACTAGTATGACATATTTTGATCATGAACTAAAGATATTATCTATTCCGACCATGAACTTACAAGAGCGACCTCTTTAGAACATGAACTTACTAAAATGATCTCTTTTGCCAATCAACTTACGAGTGTGACCTGCTCTGACTATGAGCTTACAATTGTGATTTGTTTCGACTCTGGACTTACGAGTGTAACCTGTTTTGACCGTAAGGTTACGAGCGTGACCTGTTTTGAACGTGAGCTTACCAGTGTAACCTGTTTTGACTTTGAGCTTACCAGTGTAACCTGCTTGACTTTGAGCTTACGAGCGTGACCTCTTTTGACTGTGAGCTTACGAGCGTGACCTGTTTTTACTGAGCTTACGAACGTGACCTGTTTTGACTGAGCTTACGAGCGTGACCTGTTTTGACTGTGAGCTTACGAGCGTGACCAGTTTTGACCGTGAGCTTACGAGCATGACATGTTTAGAATGTGAACATACGAGTGTGACCTCTTTTGACGATGAACTTGCACTTGTGACCTCTTTTGACTGTGAGCTGAAGAGTGTGATCTGTTTTGACTAAGAGCTTACGAGCGTGACCTTTTTTTTACTGTGAGCTTATGAGTGTGAACTGTATTGACTCTAAGCTTACAGATATGACCTGCTTTGACTGTGAGTTAACGAGAATCTGGAGTCTTGAGCGTGTGACGTCTTTTGACTAAAAGCATACGAGTGTGACCTGTATTGACTGTGAGCCTATGAATGTGGCATGTTATGACTGGAAACGTTCGAGTTTGAACATTGTTTTATTAATGACGTGCGGGAATGATTTGTTCTGAATGTGAGCTAACGAGTGTGGACTGTTTTGACAACGAACTACACATTTGACCTCTTTTGACCTTGAACTTGTGGTGTGACCTGTTTAACAATGCATTTACAAGTATCACCTAGTAAAGTAGTGTATACTGTCAAAGCAGCTGATATTATGTTAGACACAAGTTTTAAAAGCTTATTCTGACATCATCGTCGAGAAGTTAGTTTTGACAAAATGTTAAGAGTTTGAGGGGAAAATCAATATCTCAGTCGATTTCTTCTTGAAATCATCGGAGCATAATGCAGATTTAATTACTCGATGTAAGACAAGTCAAAGATAGTGTTACCTTGAAATCATAACGAGTTACACTCGCCCATAAACAACTGCGTTTCCTATCCGACCTATAATAGTCGTTTATAATAAATGTTAATAAAACATTTCTATTAAGGTATTAAATCTAGTTCCTTTATTTTTGTGTGTAAAGATAAAATTTTTCATCCGAGAAATTTGTCACACCAGTCATCAAGTTTTATTAAGTCCACCAGTTACGATACACCCTTGTTGCTAAGAAAGGGTGTATGTTGCCGTTGAAGCAGGGAGCAACCTGTTGTAAGGGACCATGCAGTATTTATCACCGGGTGGGACCGGTGCATTTGGAAATTTGATTTGAAAAAATGTATGTGTCCCATGCATACTTCTTTCAAAAATAGTACTTGTCCCATATCAATTTTAAGTGAAAAAAGTACATGTCCCATCACAAATCACAATGTTTGGTATAGTTTTAATGTTTATGTATGTATAAACATTTTATCAGCTTACACACAATATAAAATGTTTGTACATGTATGTGTATTTGGAAATATCCATAAGTAAATTACTTTTACTAAAGCATTGTGTAATTTATAAATTGTAAAATATATTACCTATCATTTACTCAGAAGCATAAAAATGATACTAATAACAAAACTGTTCAAATGAAGCATGCATTACTATGTCATATGTGAAAATGTGACCCCCGGCCATACTTCCTATACCTTTTTCTATCACACAAACAAATACTAGGCAAAGTGATCTATTATTATTATACTTTACATATGATACAATCACACAGAGTATCTTTATAAAGACAGAATGACATTGTTTCATGAAGTTACAAAGAGTTATCTTGCAATCTCAGTGGCAAATGGATGGAACGGTGTGATGTATATGGGAACAACAGGCAGAATTTCAGATTCACTTTCTTCAGATTCACTTTCTTTCCTCTTATGTAATAATTCTTGTTATTATATGACATTATGTGTTGGATGATATTTCATATTTCAGTCATTTATTTTTTTTTTTGTTGCAAAGCCAAAGAGTGCATGCATAGTTGTTTTATGATTTTGTTTAAGTTTATCAAGGTTTACTTTTATTCTTATGTTATGGTTATCCATGTTTTAGATGTTCAAAGTTTATTAGATTATAAAAAAACCAAGAGGTCCAAGTGGGCCTATTATCGCTCACCTGAGTACCTACATGTAAATGATCAGTCATGCAGGAAGGAAGAATTCATTTATTTTTGCATTACTGTGACCAAGTCAACACAAGTATTGAAAATGTGTCAAATTTTATTTCAGACCAGAAAAAAAAACTTTTTTGCACATCCATTCAGGTGATTTTGATATCAAGCATTTGCTTTGTCTCTGCAAGATGTGATTCAGGGCAAGAAGTTAGTCATTGTCTTTAGGTAGGGCCTATTGTTAAATGATTTCAAGTCTGGGTTATGAACAACAATTGTTTCAAACATTGCCCAGATCCAACTTAAAATTTCATAATTTCATATGTTGAGTGTTCAGAAACATCTAAAAATTTATTTAGATGTGTAAAGAAATAAAAAAGAAATTTGACCACAGCTGAATTTGAACCGCTACTCTCCATATTTTAATTACCCAGTAGTATATGTACCATTGTGAGACCTAGTTTTTAGACATGGTGGCACCATCTGTTGACCAATTTGAATGAAATGTACAAAATTGATAGACGACCTATAGTACCTCATGTATACCATGTTTCAATAAAATCTTTCATGTGGTATAACAGCAGAAGTTAAAAATGTGAAGAATTGTCCCTATACACCCTCATTTGGAAGTCTTAAAAAATTCATAGAAAATCGAAAATTTGAGATATTGTATAAGTAATATTCCTTACCTTAGTTATGATCACAATATTCCATGAGAAATCATCATTATCAATTAACTAGGAAATATGACACTTTTCGGCATTGAAATCACTTAGTCCAAACAAATGTCAAAAAAAAAAAAGAAATTTTAAAATTTGATTTTGGAAGGGAACCAAAATGGCAATACGTCTTCATTCATCCCTCTACATCATTTCTATGTATTCTGTTTGTCTCTGCATACAGCCAGTATGAAGAAGAATATTGTCAAAGGAGTGTACTCTTTTGTGACCTACTTTTTACTATGGTGGCGCCACCTGTAAAGAGGTCTGGACAAAAACAACAGAATTTAAAGATGGTCATAAGTGATTTATTTCTATCAAGATTTATTAAAATCCTTCCAACAGTTTTGCAGAAAAAAGTGAAAATGTGAAAAATAGCCAACCCCAACCCTCCCTCACCCCCCCCCTTTTTTTTGGAAGTCTTTAAAAATTCATAAAATATCCCAAAACTGAGAAATTGACAAAATTCTTTCACAATAATATTCCTTACCATAATTATGATCAAAATAGTCATTAAGAAATCATGAATATCAATTAACTGAAAAACATGCCACTTTTATGCATTGAAATTACTAAGTCCAGAAACATAAAAAAGCATAAATTATTATTTGACAGATCTTAACCCCAAACACAATTTTAGAAGGGGACCTTGAGTACATCGTTTACACAAAGTTTGATCCAGATCTGCAATGCATTTCCAGAGAAGTCGAAAATGTGAAAAAGTTAACGACAGACGGACGACACACTATGACTATAGCTCACTTAAGCCTTTGGCTCAGGTGAGCTAAAAATCAGTGCATTGTTGTTAAAAAAAGTAGTTATCCCCATACAGAGTCTCTGTGAAAAATCTCTCTGTCAAATGTTGTATGGTCATAAAAAAGGGTATGTCCTTTCACCTTTTGCACCGGTCCCATCCCGGTGATAAATATTGCATGGTCCCTAATGATAAACACGGTGTCAACTTGTTGTAACTGCTAAGCACTTTGCCAGTCTGTTATAGCGATAAGCAAGGTGTCAATCTGTTGTAGCGGCTAAGCAAGGTATCAATCTGTTGTAGTGGCCAAGGACGGTGACACTCTGTTGTAGTGGTTAAGCTCAATGTCAGTCTGCTACAGTGATAAGCACTGTGTCAGTCTATTGTAGCGGCTAAGAAAGGTTTCACTCTGTTGAAGTGGCTATGCACGGTGCCAATCTGCTGTAGTGATAAGCAATGTGTCAATCTGCTGTAGTGATAAGCACTGTGTTATTCTGTTGTACTGATAATCACTGTGTCAATCTGTTGTGGGGATAAGCACGGGGTCAGTCTGTTGTAGTGATGTGCAAGGTATCAATCTGTTGTAGTGATAAACATTGTTCAATCCGTTGTACTGATAATCACTGTGTCAATCTGTTGTGGGGATAGGCACGGGGTCAGTCTGTTGTAGTGATAAGCACGATATCAATCTGTTTTAGTGATAAACATTGTGTCAATCTGTTATAGTGATAAACATTGTGCAATCTGTTGTAGGAATAAGCACGGTGTCAATCTGTTGTAGTGATAAGCACTGTGTCAATTTATTGTAGTAATAAGCACTGTATCAATATATTGTAGTGATAAGCACGGTGTCAATTTGTTGTAGTGATAAGCACGGTGTCAATCTGTTGTAGTGATAAGCACTGTGCCAATCTGTTGGAGTGATAAGCACTGTGCCAATCTGTTGTAGTGATAAGCACTGTGCCAATCTGTTGTAGTGATAAGCACTGTGCCAATCTGTTGTAGTGATAAGCACTGTGCCAATCTGTTGTAGTGATAAGCACTGTGTCAATCTGTTGTAGTGATAAGCACGGTGTCAATCTGTTGTAGTGATAAGCACGGTGTCAATCTGTTGTAGTGATAAGCACTGTGCCAATCTGTTGTAGTGATAAGCACGGTGTCAATCTGTTGTAGTGATAAGCACGGTGTCAATCTGTTGTAGTGATAAGCACGGTGTCAATCTGTTGTAGTGATAAGCACGGTGTCAATCTGTTGTAGTGATAAGCACGGTGTCAATCTGTTGTAGTGATAAGCACGGTGCCAATCTGTTGTAGTGATAAGCACGGTGTCAATCTGTTGTAGTGATAAGCACTGTGTCAATCTGTTGTAGTGATAAACATTGTTCAATCTGTTGTAGTAACAAGCACGGCGTCAATCTATTGTAGTGATAAGTACTGTGTCAGTCTATTGTAGTGATAAGCACTGTGTCAATTTGTTGTAGAGATTAGCACCGTGTCAATTTGTTGTAGGGATAAACACGGTATCAATCTAGTGACAATTTTCAGAAGACCAGAAAAAGAGGGGCTTTTTTATCTTCCATAGAAACATTATTACAATATTTCAGAATGGCATCAGTCACTTTCGTATTTAACTAGATATGGGTTGAGGTAAGTGTTTCATACAGTATATACCATTGTAAATATCTTGTGGTGGTGACTCTTTCTATGCAGTGTAAGTCTACATTCTACATTCTTTTTAGAAGCATTGAAGATTTTTGTGTTGTCTACACTGTCTATACAGTTAATTCCCTACTAACACTCAACTCTGATTTCTAAGATTCAATGTATGTCCGCCGTAGTATGATGTTGTATGTGCCATAGTGATATAACAAACTGTATGTCCGCGAAAGCATGCTGTTATGCCGCATATACAAAGCACAATGTATTTACGCTATAGTTTTGGGGATTTTTTTGTGCCATAGTGACATAGCACAATGTATATATACCATAGTTTGTTTTGTGCCGCATTTACATAGCACAATGTATGGCCGCCTAGTCATGTTGTTGTGCTGCATTTACATAGCACAATGTATGTACACCGTAGTTTTGTTTTTGTTGCACAATGACAGCACAATGAATGTAAGTCATAGTTTGTTTTTGTGCCGCAGTGACATAGCACATTAAAAGTACGCCCTAGTTTGTTTGTTTGTTTCTTATTATTTTTTTATTCATGGTTTTTGTTGTTTGTTTTTGAGTTGTTTTTTTTTGTTTGTTTGTTTTAGGGTTTGTTTGGGGTTTTTTTTTTTGCCACATTGTTATAGCACAATGTATGTGCCATAGTGACATAGCACAATAAATGTATTCCCTAGTTTGTTTGGGTTTTTTTGTTTGTTTGGGTTTTTTTTTGTTTGTTTGTTTTGTTTTGTTATTTGTTTTGTTTTGTTTTGTTTAGGGGGGAGTTGTTGTTTGCTTTTTGTTTTTGTGGGGTGGAGGGGGGTTGGGGTTTGTTTATTGTTTGTTTGTTTGTTTTTTTTTGGGGGGGGGGGTGCCACAGTGGAAAGCACAATGTATGTGCCATAGTGACATAGCACAATAAATGTACGCCCTAGTTTGTTTGGGGTTTTTTGTTTTTGTTTTGTTTTGTTTTTGGTTTTTCTTTTTTGCTGTTATTGTTTGCTTTTTGTTTTGGGGGGTTTGGGGGGTTGTTAGTTGTTTGTTTGTTTGTTTGTTTCTTCTTTTTTTTAGGGGGGGGGGGGGGTGCCACAGTGGCATAGCACAATGCATGTGCCATAGTAACATAGCACAATAAATGTACGCCCTAGTTTGTTTGTTTGTTCGTTTCTTTTTATTTTTATTGTCTTTGGTTTTTCGGTTGCCACAGTGACAGAGTACAATGTATGCCCGTCTAGGCATATTGTTATGCTGTATTTACATAGTACAATGTACATAGATAGTTTATCACAAAAGCACAAGCTTATAGGTTTATGAATACAACATATAATACAAACATAGAGAAACAGAAAGTAATGGCAAGTAATGCTACACGGAGGAGAGACATTTACATCAACAGAGTCCTTCAATTTTTGTGCGTTATATTAATATTTACCAAGAATGTACACAGCATACTGTACACCGTAGTATGTCCTTGCACGGCAGTGACACAGCACAGTGTATGTATGCAACAGTATGTTGTCATATGTGCCACATCACAATTTGTGTATGCCGGTGATAAACGCAATACATGTACGTCGTAGTATGTTGTTAAATATGCCACAATGATATAGCCACATAAATATCCGCTATAGTATATTGTGTTATGTGCCACACTGACAAAGCACAACGTATGTACACCGTAGAACGTTATTTTGCTACAGTGACATTGCGCAGTATATGTCCACCGTAGTACGTTGTTGTACCGCTGTGTCATAGCACAATGTATGTACACTGTAGTCCTTGATCCACCAATAACCTCTGTCCTCTCCAAGAGAACTTTAAATAATACTATTCTTTCAAAGCTTATCAAAAGTGTAGCAAGACAAACGCTATGATAGGAATTAGTCCCTGATCCAGAAACACTTTTGTCCCCCCCCCCCCCTGGGGAATTTTGCAGACATACCTCATGTTAAAGTACATTCTCTGGGAAACATTTTAAGTGATGTTTGCACTCTGGCCGTTGGGGCTTTACTGAGTTTTGGGGCAAAAACATAAGATTTTTATCAAAAATCGCTGAAAATTGGAAATTGTGAATATAATGTAAACAACTCAATAAATTCATGAAAAAAATGTAATCTGATAGATCTTGATATGATCTATCAAACTAAAAAGGTTTCAGTACCATATCATGTATCAAATATGGGATTTTTGGGGTTAAATGTGCTATTTTTGCAAAATTAATAGATTTTTTCCTTATTTTATTCCATTTCGTCTATCCGGCTCAGTGTAGGTTCAAATATTTGTTTAAATGGTTATGGAATGATAAAACAATGTCTAATCTATTTAATGATATGCCATTTACCCAATCATGAATCATCAAAAAGGAATATTTAAAAATATTTTCTATTATGTCAATTATGAAAATCGCTGAAAATTGGAAATTTGAATAAAATGTAAACTACTCAATAAATTCATGAAAAAAACATGTAATCATATAGATTTTTATATGATCTTTCCAATAAAAGGTTTCAGTACCATATCATGCACGAAAAATGTAATTTTTTGGGTTAAATGTGCTAATTTTGCAAAATTAATAGATTTTTTCCTTGTTTTATTCCATTTTGTATATCCTGCTTAGTGTAGATCCAGATATTTGTTTTAATGGTTATGGAATGATAAAACAATGGCTAATCTATCTAATGATATGCCATTTACCCAATTATGAATAATTGGAAAGGGATATTAAAAATATTTTCCATTAAAGTGATGCCGATTATGAAAATCGCTGAAAATGGGAAAATCTTTATGAATCATTTATGCTTTATAATTTATGAGTTTTAAATGCATCATATTATAGGAATTTCTATACACTTTGCAAATACACAATTTGAAAGGCACCACATCCACCCCCACCCCACCCCCAACCCCAAACAAACAAAAAACATAGAAAACAGGAAATTCATCTGAGAAATGACCATGATATTTTAACAAAGGTGCAAGAATTTTATTTATCTTTGTCTTTATATCCATTGTAGATGAGGTTATAAATGTACAGTTGTTTTGGAATTAACTGACACGGTGGCAACATCTATGGTTAAAACTCAGATATTTCAGCACACAGTCTGTTAAATGATCATTAAATGCAAAGATCTTTAATCAATGCAGAGGCAAGGAAAGCTATCTTTATTGAATACATACCTGTATTAGATATTTTATACGACTTTTACTTAATCGTGTTCCCTTAGAATGGAATAACCAGTGAAAATAAGTCAAAAATGAAAATTCCGAAGTTCTTTTACCATTAAGTAAGATAGGACTTGAATTGTTCATTTCAATAATACATTGCATTCAGAGGTGGGTAGTCTTACAGAAGCTGGTTTTGAAAAGATAAAGGACGTGGCAAGCAAAAGACTGAAATATGATTCCGTTAAAGATAGATTAGAACATATTTCCTTAAATATTCTAGACACATTGGACCCTTCAAAACATGCTACTCATAAGAAATACTTCACAAATATAAGCAGGGTAGAAAAAATCAACTTCTGCTTCATATGATGAGAGCACTCCTAATACCTCAAAGCCACAACGATCTTAATCTGTTGCCGCTTTGTTATTTCAAGCTAACAAATGCCTTTTCTGTGACAAGGAAACAATAAAGGTGAAGGGTACTAAACAAACACTTACCAAATGTGTAACAAAATGGGTCTATCAAAGCCACAGTTGACAATTAATGTGACCATTAGCTTTTGTGTAAAGTTTTGAACCATGTCACATGCTCCTTAATGTAATTACATATTAAACCAAATGCGTTTCTGTGGGCAGCATCAGACTTATATGCTTCAGAATCTGTGTGATACACATGGCTAGTATCACTTCATGTATGCTTTCGTTGACAAGCATTGTGATACAATGCTTCCCTTGCAACAAGATCTTAGTTCAAAACTTTACACAAATGCTGATCGTCACATTTATTGGCAACTGCGGCTTTGATAGACTCTTTAGCGCATTTTGTTACACATTTGGTAAGTTTTTGTTTAGTACCCTTCTGCTTTATTGTTTCCTTGTTACAGCTTTATTGTTTCCTTGTCACAGAAGAGGCATTTGTTAGCTGGAAATAACGAAATGGCAGAAGATGAGGGTCTTTGTGGCTTTGGGGTACTAGGAGTGCTCTTCTATGAGGACCATGTTTTGTAGGATCTCATTTGTCTGAAATATTTAAGGAAATATGTTCTAATCTATCTTTAACGGAATCGTACTTCAGTCTTTTGCTTGCCACATCTTTTATCTTTTCAAAACCAGCTTCTGTAAGGCTATCCACCTCTTAATGCATAGGACAACTAATATAGGTACGTATTTAATATAAGTAGCTTTCCTTGCTTCTGTATTGATTAAAGATCTTTGCATTTAATGATCATTTAACAGACTGCGTTCTGAAATATCTGAGTTTTTAACCATAGATGTCGTCACCGTGTCAATTAGTTGTAAAATTAATTTGTACATTAATTTTATAACCCCATCT
The DNA here is from genome assembly GCA_035048485.1 of Pteria penguin. NCBI lineage: Eukaryota > Metazoa > Mollusca > Bivalvia > Pterioida > Pteriidae > Pteria > Pteria penguin. Next base: position 62,156,217 of record CM068583.1, read on the forward strand.
ACAATGGATATTAAGACAAAGATTAACAGTATTCCAGCTTCTATGTTAAAATATCATGGTCATTTCTCAGATGATTTTCCATTATTCTATCTTTTCTTTTATTTTTTGTTTGTTAATTTGGGGAGGGGGGGGTTAGGTGGGGTGGATGGGGTATCTTTCAAATTGTGTATTTGCAAAGTGTATAGAAATCCCTATAACATGATGCATTTAAAACTCATAAATGATAAAGCATAAATGATTTATAAAGATTTTCCCATTTTCAGCGATTTTCATAATCGGCATCATTTTAATGGAAAATATTTTTAAATATCCTTTTCAAATATTTATGATTGGGTAAATGGCATATCAATAGAAAGATTATCCATTGTTTTATTATTCCATAACCATTAAAACATATATTTGGATCTACACTAAGCCGGATAGACGAAATGGAAAAAATAGCACATTTAACCCCAAAAATCACATTTTTATGCAAGATATGGTACTGAAACCTTTTATTGGAAAGATCATATAAAAATCTATAAGATTAAATTTTTTTCATGAATTTATTGAGTTGTTTACATTTTATTCAAAATTTCCAATTTTCAGCGATTTTCATAATCGGCATCACTTTAATAGAAAATATTTTTAAATATTCCTGTTCGATAATTGATGATTGGGTAAATGGCTTATCATTAAATAGATTAGACATTGTTTTATAATTCCATAACCATATAAACAAAATTTGGACCTACACTAAGTGGATAGACGAAATGCAATAAAATAAGAAAAAAATCTATTAATTTTGCAAAAATAGCACATTTAACCCCAAAAATCACATTTTTATGCAAGATATGGTACTGAAACCTTTTATTGGAAAGATCATATAAAAATCTATAAGATTAAATTTTTTTCATGAATTTATTGAGTTGTTTACATTTTATTCAAAATTTCCAATTTTCAGCGATTTTCATAATCGGCATCACTTTAATAGAAAATATTTTTAAATATTCCTGTTCGATAATTGATGATTGGGTAAATGGCATATCATTAAATAGATTAGACATTGTTTTATCATTCCATAACCATATAAACAAAATTTGGACCTACACTAAGTGGATAGACGAAATGCAATGAAATAAGAAAAAAATCTATTAATTTTGCAAAAAATAGCACATTTAACCCCAAAAAATAACATATTTGATACATGATATGGTACTGAAACCTTTTTAGTTTGATAGATCATATCAAGATCTATCAGATTACATTTTTTTTCATGAATTTATCAAGTTGTCTATATTTTATTCAAAATTTCCAATTTTCAGCGATTTTTGATAAAAATCTTATGTTTTTGCCCCAAAACTCAGTAAAGCCCCAACGGCCAGAGTGCAAACCTGGCTCATTTTGTAGCATTTTTGATAAGCTTTCAGAAAAATATACCCTCGAAAATTCCCCCTTGGGGGAGGGGGGGGGGGAACAGGGGTATATGGCAGCTCAAGGTTTAAATCTGGTTGTTGGGGTGTTTAGGAGTTAGGGGACATAAAACATCTCATTTCAACAAAAATACTGAAAATTGGAAAACCTCCCTTGGTAATATATTTTTTTTAATTTTTCACATTTTGGGGTTTTTAACTTTACATATAAAAACCTTGTACACAGCTTGGAGCTTGGTGGGTATTTAACCCGTGTAGAACCTTGCACACAGCTTGGTGGGTATTTAACCCGTATAGAACCTTGCACACAGCTTGGTGGGCATCAAATCCATGTAGAACCTTGTACACAGCTTGGAGTGCATAAAACCATGTAAAACTTGTGCCCAGCTTGGTGGGCATTAAACCCATGTAAAAACTTGTGCACAGCTTGGTGGGCATTAAACCCATGTAAAACCTTATACACAGCTTGGTAGGTATCACACCCATGTGAAACCTTGCACACAATTTGGTGGGCATCAAATCCATGTAAAACCTTGCACACAACTTGACGGGCATCAAACCCATGTTAAACCTTATACACAGCTTGAGGGCATCACGCCCATGTAACACCTTATACACAGCTTGGTTGACATCACACCCATGTAACACCTTTTACACAGCTTGATGGGCATCAAACCCATATAACACATTGTACACAACTTGCTGGGCATTAAACTCATGTTAAACCTTGTACACAGCTTGGTAGACATTAAAACCTTGTAACACCTTATACACAGCTTGGTAGGCATAAAACACGTGTAACACATTGTACGCTGCTTGGTGGGCATAAAACCCATGTAACACCTTATACACAGCTTGGTGGGCATAAAACACATGTAACACATTGTACGCTGCTTGGTGGGCATAAAACCCATGTAACACCTTATACACAGCTTGGTGGGCATTAAATCCATGTAACACCATATACACAGCTTGGTGGGCACTAATCCCATGTAAAACCTTGTACACAGCTTGGTGGGCATTAAACCCATATAAAACCTTGTACACAGCTTGATAGGCATTAAACCCACATAAAACCTTGTACACAGCTTGATGGGCATTAAACCCATATAAAATCTAATACATAGCTTGATGGGCATTAAACCCATATAAAACTTTGTACACAGCTTGATAGGCATCAAACCCATGTAAAACATTGTACACAGTTTGGTGGGCATTAAACCCATGTAACACCTTATACACAGCTTGCTGGGCATCAGACCTATGTAAAACCTTATACACAGCTTGGTGGGCATCAAACCTATGTAAAATCAACTTGAAGCAAGATAGTATAAGCTATGATTTTAGGCCTTTGAAAATACCTAAAAACTCAATCATATTATATGTAGCACTTTGACACATTGGGTTTTGATGGATTTTGGGGCAAAATCAATCGATTTAAAACAAAATAATTACTGAAAACTTTGTATGGCTTTCATTTTTAAACACAGAGATACACATAACTTGTCATGAATGACCAAACAATATGAAAAAATTAATCACTAAGGGAGTGTTGTAATTTTCAGTGATTTTCATTAAAACTCTAGTGATTTTGTTTCAAGACGCCAAACACCAAAGAACTTACTTGGCGATGTTTGTAGGATATTTCACAAGCTTTAACAAAATTATAACATTTACAGTCTTACGTGGATTTTACATGGGTTTGATGTCCACCAAGCTGTAAAAAAAAGTTTTTCGACATCTTTCAGCGATTTTTGTTCAAATCTGTTAAATTTTGCCCACCCACCCCTTCCCATAGAATAAAAAAATGACAGAAAGCGTTTTGACTATCATTATTAATTGTCTATGGTGTCCGTAATGGTTTGGACTATCATTACTAATTGTCTATGATGTCCGTAATGGCTTTGACTATCATTACTTATTGTCTATGATGTCCGTAATGGTTTGGACTATCATTACTAATTGTCTATGATGTCCTTAATGGTTTTGACTATCATTATTAATTGTCTATGATATCCGTAATGGTTTTGACTATCATTACTTATTGTCTATGATGTCCGTAATGGCTTTGACTATCATTACTAATTGTCTATGATGTCCGTAATGGTTTTGACTATCATTATTAATTGTCTATGATATCCGTAATGGTTTTGACTATCATTACTTATTGTCTATGATGTCCGTAATGGCTTTGACTATCATTATTAATTGTCTATGATGACCGTAATGGTTTTGACTATCATTACTAATTGTCTATGATATCCGTAATGGTTTTGACTATCATTACTAATTGTCTATGATGTCCGTAATGGTTTTGACTATCATTATTAATTGTCTATGATGTCTGCAGTCGTTTTGACTATCATTTGGGGATTACCATTCGAGACTTTTACAAAAACTGATAGGGTATCGGCGAATAACCGGTCAGAAATTTTCGTTTCACAGCTCGGCTAACGCTTCGCAGTGAAGCTTAATTTCTGACAGTGTATTCGCCGATACCCTGTCAGTTTTTGTAAAACACAAGCATGGTAACCCCATTCTAATGCATTTGATCAAAATAATTACACTAGATGTGGAGGCAATACGCACAGTTACGGTTTTCTAAACCAAGCCGGTAATCAAAGTGACGGTATATCAAAATCTGCTGGGTATCGTGACGTCATAAATCGTGAATACCCTTGCAGTTTTTTAAATCGGACAGCCAATGAGATCTCGTGTTAGAAACAAAATGCATTAGAATATTAGCTGTCTTTGATGTCCGTAATCGTTTTAAAGCTTAAGAAACATCTTAATATGACAACAGTATCAGTAAGCGAATCAGTGGTCCAAAATATGACAATATCAGTAAGCGAATCAATGGTCCAAAAGATGACAACAATATCAGTAAGCTAGTCCAGTAGTCCAAAAGATGACAACAATATCAGTAGGCGAGTCAGTGGTCCAAAATATGACAACAATATCAGTAAGCGAGTCCACTAGTCCAAAAGATGACAATAATGTCAGAAAGCGAGTCAGTGGTCCAAATTATGACAACAGAATCATTAAGGGTACAAAATATGACAACAGAATCAGTAAGGGAGATTTTTTTCCAATTTTCTGTGATTTTTTGCTACATTTTCGATAAGCTTACAGAAAATAACACCCTTCAAAATTCCCCTAGGGAGGAAAAGGGAGGGGGAAAACAACAAAGATATTTCTGGATCATAGACTTTATATTGATTATTGGAATTGCAATTTTATATTTCATTTAATTTCATTTCGTCCGATCTCATCATTTTCATTTGTTTATTATGTGTTTGGTTATATGTTCCATAGTAAAAAAAATGATAATAATAAATAAAATGTGACAAAGCATAGCTAATTCTTTACCTTATATTATACAGCTAAACTAGTTTAAATTTCGGCCGCCTACATTGATTATACGCTTCTTTCATATTGGCGAAGGAAGTAAAGTGTTGACCCTCTGTAAGGTAATTAGGCGGAGTTCGTCACAATGATGTCACATTTCCTCTTTGATTGACATGAAATCAATAAATAATTAACAAAGAGGTTATATAGCAGAGGTTGGACTATCCTATCATCATTCCTGGGAGAGTCATAGCTGCAATCGATTGACACAAGAGGCAACTCCATTAAAAGCTACACAAGAATCAAACTCTACAAATTCGGCGTTAAGGCATAAAAATGGTGCTGATGGAAGCTAACGTCTCCTTGATTTATTTTTCCTTGATATTTTGTATGACGTTTGTTTTCGACTGCAGGGGGGAGAGGTAAGCAACTTTTATATATCATATACTGGAACAATATAAGTAGATTGTTAAATTTGTGAAAGTTTTTCAAAGTCTTTCAAACAATGTTCTCCAAATTGTATAAACAAATGAATAAATATGCTGAAAACATTTATTGAATAAATACATAAATATGTCAAAATATATTTTGCATAAGTGAATAAAACTTCTCGGAAAGAATCTGAAAAGTGATATACCGGTACAATATTAGTGACTTACCAAAATACTCGGAATATTGTTGGCAAGATAAAGGAATGTAAAAAGACAATAAAGCATATGTAATCTTCTATCATTGACATATGCAAGTCTGTTTGGTATACAGATACATGTAGGCTCTGTTTGTATTTGATATTCCATTCCGTCAATGATTCATTACCGATTTACTTAAACAATAAGGACTTTTACAAGTAGTACTTGTATGAAAATTAATTTGAAGTATTTTATCACTCAGTGCAAAATGCATCACCGCCAACATGGCAATAAGGATTTCATACACATACAATTAAGGCATTCAAATCGTTTCTATTTTGAATGCACATTATATGACTTGGATCACTCATTTTTCACAATTTCAAACGAATGAAGTTTTGATGGCAAGCTTTAGGCCTACTTTACCATTGTTGTTATTATACCCATGTTTGTTTGTTATTATACCCATGTTTGTTTGTTATTATACCCATGTTTGTTTGTTATTATAGCTGTGTTTGTTTGTTATTATAACAGTTTTGCTTCTATATTTGTTTATTGTTTTACGTCACTCAAAAATATTTTCATCAGTATGGTAATGGGGTCTGTCATTAATATGGTGACAGCATCTGTCAGTAATATAGTGACGGCATATGTCATTAACGGTGAAAGCATTTGACAGCATTATGGTGAAGGCATATGTCATTAATGTGGTCACAACGTCTGTCATTAATATGGGACAGCATCTGTCATTAATATGGTAAAGGCATCTGTCATTAATATGGTAAATGCATCTGTCATTAATATGGTATAAAGACATCTGTCATTAAAACGGTGACGACATCAGTCATTAAAACAGTGACGGCATTTATTATTAAGAGGTGGACGGCACATGTCATTGATATGATAACGCCATCTGTCATTAGTATGGTGATAGCATCTGTCATTAGTATGGTGATAGCATCTGTCATTAGTATGGTGACGGCATCTGTCATTAGTATGGTGATAGCATCTGTCATTAGTATGGTGATAGCATCTGTCATTATTATGGTGATAGCATCTGTCATTAGTATGGTGACGGCATCTGTCATTAGTATGGTGATAGCATCTGTCATTAGTATGGTGATAGCATCTGTCATTAGTATGGTGATAGCATCTGTCATTAGTATGGTGATAGCATCTGTCATTAGTATGGTGATAGCATCTGTCATTAATAAGATCACTGTCATTTATGTGGTGACAACATCTGTCATTTGTATGGTCACGGCATCTGTAATTAATATGCAGACTGCATTTGTGATTAATACGGTGACAGAATCTGTCATTGATTTGATGACGGCATTTGTCATTAATATGGTGACGGCATCTATCAGTATTATGCTAACCGGTTTTGTCAGTAATAGGCTGACGACATATGTCATTGATATAATTACGCCATCTGTCATTAGTATGATGGCGGCATCTGTCATCAGTATGGTGACGGCATCTGTCATTAGTATGGTGACAGCATCTGTCATTAGTATGCTGACGGCATCTGTCATTAGTATGGTGACGGCATCTGCTGTATACGTTGTACAGATATAAGATCTATACAACAGGCCAACACGAAAAGCGAGGAATTATTTACGGGTCGTTGCCAATTAGCCGCCGGAAGCACTCGAACCAAGGACCTTTAATCAAGCACCTTACCGACTGCATTACGTCAGTTGTAACTCATTTGGTAATGGGGAAAATGACAATAACCATATTTTGCTAAAATCTAAATGCAGCCAAATGAACATCTATTCAAATGTAATGTACTTTAAAGACAATTGTATTATTTTCTGTGATTGAAAATACAAAACATTCTTTCATAAATGCAGCAGTTTCGTGCTACACGATAAATTTCCTATCTTCCCTGCATTGATTATCTTATTAAATTTGGTCTTTATGAAGACCGTCACAAGTCGGTACTGCAATATCGTGTAGTTGGATGTTTTGTGACGGTCTTTAAATACTTGTTTATGAATTCTTCTTTTCGTTGCTTGATCTTGAGCTAGCAAGCTGTCTTAGTATGCCAATGTTCATAATGTCTCACTTCATAATAAGATGCCCACGCATCTTTTATCAAGCATCGCATATAATTATCCGAAGCAGCAAGGAAACAACCAGTTACTTTTCATAAAACCACAAAAAAAAGACTTTTCTCTTATATCGCTGTTTATACATCATAGATCTTCCCAAAAAAGACAAAACTAATTCCTTTACAGCGGATATTCTGAAGAAGTAATAAACACCAAAATAGAAGATGTTAATTAATGTACGGAAATAAAGCTTACTTTTGTAATATATAATGAATGATCATGACAATGTATTGTTGTGTAAGCTAATTAATTATAGCCAAAGTATATCTTGTATATACTAGTGGTTTGTGAAATTAAATGTGAAATGTGTAATTTGTAAGCCTATAAAAATAAAGATACACAATGCATTGTCTACATTCTTTGTATTACTTTCCATTTTCACAAATTATAAATACAACATAAACACAATCAACCAGCATGTCCACAGACCACCCTTTATTGTTGTTGTTTTTATTAAGCAACATACTACGATTTCGGGATCCTATTTCATTGTTATATTATAATTTACATATATATAAAGAAACTGCAATGTACATTACTATGATATAGAATTATTTAATAATGTGTTGACACCAAAGAGATAAACGGGCTTGGCTATTCAACAAGAGTTACTTATCCTGGGAAAATGAACTCGTTAATTTTGAGGGTTTACTATAGATATTTTTAATTTTTTGTTTAGACCAATATTTTCATCTTTTAAATGTTGCTGAATTGGTAATTGATAGAGTTTTCTGGACGTATTACAGATACATGTATGGTCTAATTTGTTAAATTATTTTATTTACACATAAAGATTTCTATATTTGAAAAGTCTGCTTTGTGTCATAATAGTTTGGCAAATTTTTATGTTGAATTATTTCTCTATAGATAAATTTTTGTTCAAAATGATACCTTTGTTTTCCGTGAATAGATTTTGGGGGAAATGGTTTGGAATTTTGGATTACCAAAACCATATTTATCAAATTACCTCGAATGGCAGTAAAACATTCTACTTTTATTTATAACTCTCATGCTTTCATAAGACTGGATACGGAGTGTTGATAGATGATAAAATGGAAAGTTCTCAAGACAAAAATCCAAAACGAATACTGTTTATTAAGTATTGTTTAAGGGTTATTACGTTTAACAGAGGCAGTACGAAATTATCATCTCACAAAACGAAATTGATAGTATTGTTTATGGTGTATATATAATTAATTGATAGTATTGTTTATGGTGTATATATAATTAATTGTAAGGGAACTTTTTCGTTTAACTTAATATTTATGATATGCAAATTTTAATGAACTGTGCATTTATGTTGTGTGGTCAATATTTAATTGGTAAAGTAATGAATGATTTATACTGTAATGTTTTTAACCATTGTGACAGAAGGACTTAATGAAACATGAAGAAGCGCCAACCATATCAGTATCAATTTTAAATTCATTACTAAATCTCTGTTTACCAGTGGGGGATATTATGTTTGCAGTAATTGCATCACCGCCCTACAATTAGGATCGATGTCAATTAGGAAATATTAGAATGCAATTATGTTCCGACATGATAGAAAAGAATATTGTATAATTGCAGGATAATGTATTATTCAAATCCATTAATTTCATTTTAAAATCTCACGTTAGTTGACAGTAAAGAGATGACTTTTTTGATAGAATATGAATAACATCGACCCAATGAAAGAAAACGCAGTGTGAAAATCGGCTGAAATATTCACGTGCAATTTGATGATGAATAATGTGTACAAAAACTTTTCACAGAAGTCTGAAAGCGAAACAATATCAAAAAGATCTTATATAAAAAAATGTGAAAATATTAATGGAAACTAAGACAATGAAATAAGATTTATGCTTGATAAATAATGCAGCTTTGATATTAATATGAAGTTACAAAAGAATAAGTTTCAATTTTCCAAAACAGATATTTAAGAATTTGAAACTAAAAACGGGTAAGAATTCAAGAACCAAAGGACCAGTTTATCTACTTTAATCTCTTTTCATCCCATTTCCGGTGTTCAGATCATGTTTACAAGGAAATCAACATTACTGCAGCTAATGTCGTAAAACTCTCTTTAGATGTCGTAAAATTGATGTAATTTCGCTTGAAAGTCAATTAAATGACCGGAAAACATAGTGGCGATTTGTCAAGTGGAACAGGGCTAAAGTAGTCAATACGCTTTCTTCCAATATACTCTTTTTCGATTATGTGCAGTCCAGAAAATTCCATCTGGTCAGATCCGACCAAAATACTATTAAATCGCTGTTCATTTATCTTACTACGGTATGAATTACTTTAAGCTTCTAAACATTACAAGGTTTTCGAATGTAACGAGATCTCAAAATTACAATTAAAAGTATTTATTAGAAAAGTTGTTATAAAGCATTCCCTGGCATTGTTAAATTAAGGAAAGGCATTCATCATGACATGATTACAATTGAATCTTCTCTGCAACTTCTCACATGAAGTCTGACCATACATACAGATTGTTAAATAGTGTAAATAATGTAAATAAAGCTCGGTCCTTCCTGGCGCCAGGGACTTAAACCTCGGCCGAAAATATGTTACGATATTCAGTCAGTAACCTTTAAATAAGCATGTATATATACATGTAAATTCACAATACCACAGAACTATAACTGTTAATTAAGATGTGGTCACTAGAATAATTACGCAACAGATTGACTGATTAATGTTTTACGCCGCCCCTCGTTTATTTCACGTAAATGGTGACAGCATCTGCCTGATGCATCTACATTTGCAACGGACCGTCCCTTTCAGAGGCAGTGGCTATATACACGACGGTCGTGTATATAGCCGGTAGTGGCTATATACACGACCGTCGTGTATATAGTCTATCACAGTCTATATACACGACGATGGTGTAAATAGCCTGGATGGATGTTTTTGTCTATATGCACGATGGGCGTGCGCCTTTTACGTAAATATATTTACATGTACACGATTGGTTTTTATTGTCCTAATTTTATTCATGTTTTAGTTGTTTCATAAAAACGGGGAATCACTTATCATCATGCAGAAATCTTTTGGATTCTTGATACCAACGAAATGAAAAGTGCTATGTCGTTTACTAGCCCATTCGAGTATAACTCGACTTTTGTAATTTGATTTCTTGATATGAAATTGAATCATAGAAATTGTATAATAAATATAAATATTGATTTGAATTATGAATTGATAAGAAATAAACAGAAGCGTCCAACCCCAAAAATGCCCAAATATTACATTTTGGGGAAAAATTTTCGGATGCCGGGGGGTGGGGGGCAGACCCAGACCCCCGGTAACAATCCCCCCCCCCCTGTATCCGCGCATGATATATATATATATATATATATATATATATATATATATATATATATATATATATATATATATATATATATATATATATATATATATATAATGTTGTTGGCTATTTGCACGATCGTCGTGTGTATAGACCATATATGATGTTGTTGGCTATTTGCACGATCGTCGTGTATACAGAGACAATATTGGCTAGTTGCACGCGGATGGTATGGTCTTTCTTCAAGCTCATTCAAGTTTCTCTTTTCTTCTTTCCACCTTGTAAATCTAAATATAATTTTGTGAGCTTCGGTAAGTCTCGGACGTTTACAATACCAACTTCTTCTTCGTTGTCGTCTTCCATAAATCCCTCTTATCATACCAAGGACTCAAAATTAACAACTTGAAACTTCATAATATACTTATTATGGTTATTTTTTATCATAATGTATTAATGTGTGAATAATATTTGCTCTAGTTTTGTTATTCGCAAGACCGTCGTGTATATAGAATATTTCCGCGGTTTTAGCTATTCGCACGATCATCGTGTATATAGAAATTCTTTATGCAGTGGCTATATACACGACCGTCGTGTATATAGCCGGTAGTGGCTATATACAAGACGGTCGTGTATATAGCATCGGCCCCCTTTCAGATTCTTTCAGATTTTTTATTTCTCATAAACCAGTGAATACAATGGTATTGAGACAAACATATATACAATGAATTTAATTTTTTATGAAACAAGAAATTTGATTGGCCGTTGAAAGCATATTATAGCTTCATAAATTAGTTTGCTGGGTTGCTAGGAGCAACAAACTATGAGGATATTTTCCTCCGCTCTTGTTACATTTTCATTTGCAGTTTAAAAAAGAATCTAATTTTGATAATTCAAATTATTGAATTTACTCTAGTCTTTAATTTGATCATAAGGATTAACTTTAACAAATTTGCGATTTATTGAGATATAATATGGTGTGAGGCGGTCGCACACTTTTTTATAATCCACTTTTCTATAATCCGCTTCACGGATTTATAAAGCGTGCCACCGCCTCAAACCATATTATATCTCAATAAATTGCAAAATTGTTAAAGATAATCCTTAATTCTAATTCACTTGTTTTGTTTTGACAATTCTGATTGGTCCACACGTTAGCGTTCAGAGAAGTATAACCACGATATACCGTCCTCAAATGTATTACTACATTGTATGTGCTCTTTGTCCACATGGCCTCAGACTCCAAGTATCAAAAATACCGGTACTGTCTGTAACAACTTCGTTCAGTGCTCTTAACGTCCATCTCAAGTCTCGTATCAAGGACCATTTGCAAGTTCTTCCATTCATGTGCACAATTATTACAATCAAGTTGAACCAACAAAACTGACGACGTGCATGACGTACCACCATGCAACATACTTTCCAGCATCATGAGCATGTCCTTTCATCTTGCCGCGCCGCAGCAAAACTGCCTGTTCAGCTGTTTACAATGCGATGTCTTGTCACTCATGTATGAATCAATATGTGATTAATCATTTAATCATAAAATTTTAAGAATATGAAAATGAAAAAACTTCTTATGTCACTGCACTATATATCAATTCGTTTCTCTAAAGGATTCTAAACATGGCGCTATCTGTCCCTAGCAACGGGGAATTTGGGGTCAATTTCAAAGAGAAAAAAAGATTTTTTTGTTACAATGAATTAGAATGGGGATAAACGTACTGTGTTTGATTGTTTCCGACAGGAATACCGTGGTTATACCGTTGGAAACCACCGTTTTCCTGGCTCCGCAAGTGTCGCCTGGAAAACTCTGTTTCCAACGGTATAACCACGGTATACCTTTCGGAAACAATCAAACACAGTACGTTTATCCCCTAAATATATTCAATATCAATTATATAGTGTTCAGACATATGATTAAATGAAAACACACACATATTCACACATACATATACATATGTACATACACATACATATGCGTATATAAGCTTCAGATACAGTAACAGTAAATGCATCAGGTTGGGGGAGCTACGCTTTGGAAAATAATTTTGATAAAATCACAGAGTTTTCGAAGAACATTGACGTCATCTGATTGCATTAAGGATGTTAGTTTTAATAAATTTGGATAAATCATGTGATATCATGTGGTATCTGTTATGTATAAAAAAATTGACATTTAAATAGATAATGGAATTCATCACCAATTTCATTTATTTTACAAGTCTATGCCATCTACCAGTTTCAATTGGAAGACGGTTATTACATGTACAAAGCATCCCAAAGCAATGAAGGATCTTTTATGTGCCACGCCTATCGTGACACCAAACCTTGGATTTTACTGTCTCATCCAAAAGACAGAACACCGGTGTACCCATGGCGGGAGTCGAACCCGGGACCTCACGGCCAGAAGCTGAGCACCTGATCCATAGAACCACACCGATTTATTGCGACACAGAAATGTACATATGTTTACTGTTGTTATTACAGTGAAATGTATTTACAAAACTTTAACGAAGATTGTTGTTAGATTGTTGTTAGATTCAATAATTGAAAGATTATCACTAGTACTATTAACAAAAAAAAAAATGAAGTAATAGTTTTAATTATTGGGGACATACAATACAAAGAATACATATAATAAAGGTAAGAATTATAGTTAACGTGTACACGTAGAAGATTATATATTCTCAAAGCCCTCGACTGAGAAGTAGACTTCAAAACTTTACCCAGATAACATAATTGTTTCCTGTTTTGAATTGCAAATGACTGACCAAGTTTAAACATGGATGGATGAATCCAGTCGTTTAGTTAATATTTAAACTCCGAATATCAGAAGCCATGGGACAAACAAGAACTACATCTCTATAACATGACCATCTTCGCAAGCCAAGGCTCCGATTCGTTCTACTGCACGAAACGGAGCCTTGGCTTACGAAGATGAAAAATGACAAACTCGGTTATTTCTCTCCACTCTGGCATATCTATTATCTACCCTGTTCAATGCATAATGCATGTGATGATAATATAAATTTAGACAGAAAAGTAATCAAATCTTCTGGTAAAGATATCCCCAAGTCCAATAAGTTATTTTTAGCGTGAAGGTCATTGTCAAGGTCAAAAGATCATCGACCTTGTTGTCATTTGAAAGTGTTTCATTAGTTAAGTACACATGTCAAATGTCAAGTCTCTTTCCTTCACGGTTCAAAAGTTATAGCCAAGGTAAAAGTTGACAACTGACAAACAAACAAACAAACAGAAGAAAAACATTATGCCCCAGATCTATCGATCTGGGGGCAAAAAATGCAAGGGTTATTTATCTATCTATTTATTTTAGTTTTTGTTTGTTTGGTTTTGGGGGTTTTTGTTTGTTTGGTTTTTTTTGGGGGGGGGTTGTTTGTTTGGGGGGGGGGGGGGTTTAGTTAGTTTTTTTGGGGGGGGGTTGTCTTTTGGTTTTGGGGGGTTTCTTTTGGGGGGGGGGGTTGTGTTGTTATTGTTATTGGGACTTTTTGTCTGTTTCCCCTTTTGTTTGTTTTTTGTTTCTGGTAAGAAATAAGTGGAAAACGAAAAAGATTTTTCCTTAGTATTCCCCTCCATGCTCGGCGAAGGTGTCAGTTGTGGCATACATCTTTAATCATCATGTAAATATACAGGTGTTGTGTAAGTGGTATCTGGTTTCGCGCGGGGAACAGAGTCATACACTGACAAATAATTAAATAAATAAATGAATAGAAATGAATGTTTTCTTTGGTGAGAGTACGGAATTGAGAGAACAGAGTACATTGTACTATCATAACATTCTATAAGTTGAAGCTGTAAGCTACATCGTAATTTTGCTTACATTTTTATTGAGAGAGGAGAAAATGAAAAAGAGAGGGGAGGATGCTATGAATGCTCTACAACAAAAGGATCCTTTTACGAATTCTTTTGTTTGATATAGAGCTTACGAAAAGTCAACTTTGAGATATAATCTATAGGTTTCAATTTCCAAAATGATCAGTAGAATCTGGTTGAATCGAATTTACAAATCGATTATATTTTGGATTATTTTATTTATTTATTCATTATTATTTTTTTTTTTTTTGTAGTGCTTAAAACAGCTGTATTTAGATACCACAAAACTTCCCCTTCTCCTTTTATGGTGCATACGACCTATGTCAAAGGGAAAGACATCTGACTTAGCTGTAGGGCAGAAGTCACCAAGGAGATACACAATAAAACTTGATTGATTGATTGATTTTTGTTTAACGTTACACCACGAATATTTCACGTACATGATGACGGCATCTGCCTGATGCGGGGCATACAAATTTTGACCTTTGCAACGGACCCACCCGAAGCAGCGAGGGATCTTTAACGTGCCATGCATACCACGACACGGGGCCTCGGTTTTTACTGTCTCATCCGAAAGATAGGACACCGGCATGACCAGAGCGGGACTCGAACCCCGGCCGCCCGATCAGGAGGAGAGCGCGATACCACTAGGCCACGCCGGCTTCAATAAAACTTGATAACAAGTAATGTAATACATATACATGCAATGAGATTACAAAAATATTGCTTGTACTACAGATGCGATACCGAACAAATTATTCATAATGACACCATATTAATTTCAAAATGCATGTATAATCATTTCTATGTTTGATTATCGCCAATATCGGGAAAGTATTAGTGTGTAACACAACTTCAAAATTTATAATACAAAATTAAGTGTTATAGATACTTTGATGATAGTGCTCATTTTTTGATTGGGTTATGTCACTTTTTCATTCTTTCAATACAATACTGGCTACTGTCTACATAAATGCTTGATTGTACACGATCTCTAGTAAAGAATTGTAACTCGACACATGATCCATGTCCATATCTACGGTAAAATACCGTCATATCGTGTTCCACAATATCCTAACATTCTGGGAAGGGAACTTCATGTAGTCAAAAAGTATCAACCGTAGGGTATTTCTTTGCTTGTTTGTTTTGGTAGGGTGTTTTATTGTTTTTGTTTGTTTGGTTGGGGTTTTTTGGGGGGGTTATTGTGGGATTTTGTTTTGTTTTGATTTTTGTTTTGTTTTTGGGGGGGGTTTTTTCCTTTCTTTTTGTGTTTGTTTGTTTGTTTTTTTATTTTTGTTTTTGATTTTTTGTTTGTTTATTTGTTTGTTAGGCGCCTGCCTCTCATAATAAATTACTCGTAGGAGAGGCATGCTCTGACATAGCGTATAGATTGTGAAATTACAACGCCATAGGCAGGCGGTGACGATATGTTACTACTCAGCAAGGGAAAATTGGTGGTAATGAAAGTTAAAATCGTCACAAGCCGGTGTGGCCAAGTGGTATCTCGCTCACCCCTGATCGGGAGGCCGGAGTTCGAGTCCCGCTCTGGTCATGCCGGTGTCCCGTCTTTCGGATAAGACAGTAAAAACCGAGGCTCCGTGTCGTGGTATGCATGGCACGTTAAAGATTCCTCACTGCTTCGGGTGGGTCCGTTGCAAGGGTCGAAATTTGTATGCCCCGCATCAGGCAGAGGCCGTCACCATGTACGTGAAATATTCGTGGTGTGACTATAAACAAAAATCAATCAATATATTAAAATCGTCACATTTGTCATAAAGAGAGGTCTGTAATTGACCATCCATACAGGTAGACAAGAGAAGCCTAGGTAAGAAGCAGATATGTCGTGTTCTAATCTCAAGTTCAGCGGAATATATATGACCGAGGTAATTCTAAGAGGTTTGATTATCTATGGATAATCGCCCAGGTATCTGTGTGTGAAATTGAACTCAGATGTTTTTCTTACCCGATTAGAGCAATAACTGAATGAATTTTATGATCACAAAAAGATGTGGAGAGGTGCACAATTGGTACTCATTGGAATGTCAATAATCTGCTAGAAAACTTTTCCCGCAAAAAATATAAGATAAAAAATTTTTTAAAAATCAGAAATAAAAGTAGATAAAATAATAAATAAAATTTGAATAAAAAAAGAAAGAAAACAAACAAAACATGAAAATATTGTACACTAAAAGCGCCAGTGTACTGTTTCAAATCTCAATGGCCTTTACAAAATAAGAATCTTTGGGGTCTAAAGCTAGATACCTATATCTACGGTTTCCAGTTTTATAAAGAAAGATATTAGATAATTCTACAACCACAATATTCAAAATGATAAAGACTGTTTATGCGTTTCAAACTAGGTAAATAAAGTTTTATGATTATGTAAATTGAAATATATTTAACCAATGCTTTTAGATTTCAATCTGAAATCTGTGCGAGAGTAACTTCGGGGATTTGTAAAAAAAAAAAACAAAAAAAAAAACAAAAAAAAAAACAACACCCCCCCCCCCAAAAAAACCCCACTTGTTTATAGAGTTGACCATCAAGTCATTTGATATTTAGTAGAATGCATCCTTTTATGTTCTCGATAATAGATATAACAAATTTCCATCGATGATTCATTCCCAGCAAAGCTCTCTATATGACACGTTCCATATCAAAATGTTGTATTTGTTTTCATTTTAGTTATTGCAACATCAAAAAGGAAAGTCCTGATTTACATGCATCCTGTAATTGTCGTAAATTTTGTGTAATGAATTTTACCCTTGTGAACGATGAAGGTGTGGCAATATTAGATTTCAAATCAATAATATTGTGATATTGTTAGACAAATAATGTAAATTGAAAGACAAATGCAATATAAACGTACCTAGTAAATTCATATGGTGTTTACTAATAAACAAAATCCTATACATTTTAGGTGCATGTACTTTGCAACTGAAAAATATGATAAATACATTTACAGGATAAATGATTATAATGTGGAAATTTCCGACAGCAGAGAGAAATAAAGTCTTCTCATCACTGATATATTTTGGTACGAATGCTTTTGATTTTCGAGGAAGTGAACTTAAGGTGATAAATGGTATAACTTCAATTTGGCTGTCACAATATTTATGGTCGATTAGACATCAAAGGCGACACCAGATACCCGCGAGAAGCCAGCGTTTCTCAGATATGCATGCGTGTAGACAAGAAATAAAAGTACACAGTGTTTCAATATAGATTATAACAAGGTCGTCATAGAGAAGGGAGAGTTAAACTTTGCTATTAATCTTGAGTTCTTGGGAAAACCCAAAGTCATGTTTCAGCCTACGACGATATATAAACCTAAGTACAACACCAGATGTCAGTTATACCTCCTTATTTATTACAAAGTTGTTTTCAAACATCCACGCATACTTCGTTTTCACATTTATCATTTTGACAGTTATGACAAATGCCAGTAGGGATATAAAGTAATATTTCTTGGAATAAACAAGAAGGGGTCAACAACCAAGCACACGATCTGACATTATGAACGCTTCCACTGAAAATTAACTATCAGGTTTTAATGTGTACGCATGTTGGTAACCCCTAAAACTAATATGATGTATTTGGCTAATGGTAAAGATATGACACTTTAAGACAGCAAATCCCTACAGAGATATTTTTATTGTATAACACAACTTTAGATGTAGGATTAATCAAACAACATATCCGTTCATAAATTTTGTACTTATAAATCGTGGTTCCTTGTGAAAGATTTCATAGAAGTTTAATAAAAACATTGTTCTCGTGTAATTTAATTGTTGCACTTTCGGTACAGTGTTTACACATATTCAATTTATCTAAGCAGAAAGGAAATATTGTCATGTATTAAATCGGAATATGTTATGTCTTAATGGTTGTTGTTAGCAACCTGCTAACGCTAGCCTCACTTGTTTAAACTACGATTGTTCAACGTGGTACAACGTGGTTCGTGCTACTGCCTGATTATCGATAGTTAAATCATCGGCAATTTATTAAAAACTCCAAAAGCATAAAACACACCCAAAATGTGTTTGTAAAACTTGAATGCCCCGGCGGCAACAAAGTGCAAATAAGACAAATTTTGCAATGTCTTATATCCTGCTCACATCCAAACTTGCGAGTACGCATGTGGAATAGGAAAGTTCTCTCTCTTTTGATTCAAAAGTTATAACTAATGTGAAGGCTTTTATAGCATGTCAAAAATCATGGTCAAGGTCACGAGGTCAAAAATTATTGTACCACCGGAAATGTCTTGTCACAAGGAATACGCATGTGAAATATGAAAGCCAGCTCTTACGATTCAAATATTATTACCAAAGTTATAGTTTTTGAAATATAGGTCAAAGGTCACGATCAAGGTCATGAAATAAAAAATTACTGCGCCAACGATAAGGTTCTTGTCTAAAGGTATACGCACGCGAAATTTGAAAGTCTTAGCTCTTGCGATTCAAAAGTTATATGCAATGTTAAATTTAAAGTTTCTGAAATGTAGTTAAAGGTCACGGTAAAGGTCACGTGATCAACAATTAATTGTACCGATGAAAAGGTCTTCTTACAAGAAATACGCATGTGGAATATAAAAGCCTTATCTCTTACAGTTGAAAAGTTACATGGAATGTTAATTATTTGGGGGGGGGGGGGAGATTGCCATAAACAAACGGACAGACAAACAGACAAACCGACAGGCGAAAAACTAGATGCCCCGAGACTAAGATTCCGGGGCATAAACATAACGGAATATATTTACATTTCAAGTTGATTTCCTATGTTGAAACAGAGACATATATGTGTGTACATGTTGCTTGTTGAACGCCTATTCGACTATGAACTCGGTTTGTCCCAGTCACATCACGTGCGCATATTAATTCAAAGTGGGCGTAGCATACCTAATAAGGAGTGATGACTTCGGTGATGATCAGAGCCAACTAGCTGTTAGTGGATAATCCTCTTAAAATGACAATCGCCAATACAACATGTCGCGATTCTTGCCAATCTCTAGATCCATGGACCGTTGCAACTTACAAAACTGGGCTTTTGATATCAACATGTGACACTAACAGCGCACGGTAAATATACGGCAGAGTGGGACCCACACGACCTTCGTCTGACAGTTTACCTCAACTGACATTCACTTCCCGCGTGGGATTTAATTTTTCAAATTAGATAATTTTGTTCCAATGCATTATTTTCATGAAAATGTTAAAAAAAACTTTTCAAATTTAAATCTTGGAACTCTTTAGAAATATACAATGTAATAAATATTCAATATTTTCGAAATTAAACAGTAAATTACTTATATTTCAATAAACTATATTGAATTCCTTCCTGGACGGGAGAATTAATATTCACAAAGTCACCAAATCTATCAATTTCACTTCATTCAAAGAAAATTCGAGTATATTTTTATAAATATCTATCTACAAAATGTCTTTAAATAGAAATATAACGATGAGTGTCTTATTTTTTGGCTTTTTACATTCTGGTTCGGTAGGCGTAACTCTTTCACGAACAGCTTCGTGGTTCACAAGATTTTTACCTGCAGAACCAGTGTGTAAAAGCCATGAATGCAAAAAAAAAAAAAAAAAAAAAAACAACAAAACAAAACAAAAAAACCTCATTCATTAAATTAAAACTTCTGGATTATTCTGACACAAACTGGCGAGAGACACATCTACCAAACTATTTGACATGCATTCTTAACGATTCAGAATTGCCAATATTATTGTAAAGTTATGAAATTGGGCTCGTTGTAAAATGTCCCAAGGCGAATTTACCTTTCAAAGTTCAGAATTTTGTCTGGTATAAAAACAAAATTCTTCGACACATCTTGGGTTGAAATCAGATAACTTGGGAATACTCTTAGATTATATGTCTACATACTTATTTTCTTGGTTTTTATGTAGACTACCGAACTCTTTAACATTGCCTTATCTCTGTCTTTCTCATAAAATCGCATGGTGATATTATTCTGTTAGGGTGGTGTACGTTTGGAAGTCTTATGAAATAGGCATGTCTAACTACAAGGTCATTATGCAAACAATAAATGTAATAAAGGTTTCTACACAAACAAACAAACGTGCCTTAAATATACTCTGTAGCATCTTTCTGATGATATTAAGCGCTACAGTGACAGTTAATTATATAAAACTAATACGAAAATAACGAGAAATGTTCTCGACTTTATGCTGACAATAATTCTTGAACACCTACGTAATTGAAGGACTAAAAGGATATAAACAGTACGATCCTGAAAATATTGGACGTTGTTCTCGAAAAGAACTAATTATTGTATGATAAAGTGTCAAATGAGAAACAACAGTAGCAACCAAACACAATTAATAAGTGAAAGGAAAGTTAATAGAAGCAATACAAGTTCTTGATACCTCTATTATCTCGCTCATGTGAATAATATTGACACAAATTGTACAATAGAAAACATTAGAACTGAAAACGAGTCATATATGGTGATTGTGAAGAAGTATGATTAGAGAAATTGACACTCTTTAGATTGTGATGTTTTTGTTTTAAACAATAATAGTACGGACATGGGCGTACATATCTCCCTGGTACTGATAATCATTCTATATAGCTACAAAACGTAATTACAACTTCTTTGAATTTTAAAGATTCAGAGAGAATGAATAACAAGTATAAGCATTAAGTTTAATCTAAAAGCATTAAGTAATATAAATTCACCGTCAATATGATCATTATAGACACCATATTGATCACGTTTTCATTACAAACTTATTTATCTTAGCCCATTTTTATTATTATTATTATTATTATTATTATTATTATTATTATTATTATTATTATTCTCTTATATGTATGTATGTATACTATACTATATGTATGTAAAGGCATTTGAAATTAGAAAAGGTATTTACGGTAATACTGTTATCTATAACATAATATGTACCCATATACTCATCCTTCTTTTATATTCTATCTTATATATATATATATATATATATATATATATATATATATATATATATATATATATATATATATATATATATATATATATATATATATATTTATATATATATATTATTGTAATTATATCTATATGCTGTGTGGAATCTGATAAATAAACTACATAAACTAGTCAACAAAATGTGCATAAAATACTAATATTCAAATACGTATGATTTGTTAAGAAATGACAAAATAAACAGAAAAAAATGAATAATTTGCACTTTGCCGGAAAAGAGAATAAGGTTATTTCAGTTTTAAAACAGTAATACGGGTAATGAGATTCTATTCCGTACATCAAACTTAAACTTTTATCCCGAAATTTCATAATTTTAGAAACATAAATTCAATAAAGAAAGGCTAGCATACTTAACTCGATACGATTTAGTAATAACTTCTAAGGCATATTAAATTATCGAATTAATACATTTTATATCATTGATGGAAATAGGAAAACTAACACAATATTCACAAAGAGAGAGAAACAAGAATGCTCAAGGTTGGTTTTACTTGTTCATACTATAGAGCTAATGGACAGAGAGGAACAAATTTGATGTGATAATAATACAAAATGTACTTTAAAGAGATAATAAAGAATTCCTATATCGAGCATATTTGTCAAGTGGCAAATATATATCTCCATCAGATTAAATATCAAATATATATCTCCATCAGATTAAATATCAAATATATATCTCTATCAGATTAAATATCAAATATATATCTCCATCAGATTAAATATCATATATCTATTCAAGATGTTTTAATAATGAAGAAAATGTCACTATAATGTATAAGAGGGCAGCATATCTGACTAAACAACAGGACAAAATTTCCCATAAGTCTTGATAAAATCTCTCATCTTCATAACAAGATCTCCATAAGATCACCATAACAAAATTTCGCATGGATCTTCATTACAAAATCTCTCATGGATCTTCATCACAAAATCTCCCATAGATCCTCATAACAAAATCTCCTATAGATCTTCATAAAAAACCCTGTACATATCTTCATACAAAAGGCAAAATAAACGTAGTGAATTACTTGATACGACCAATTAAGTTCCTCAGTCACTCATTTAACAATAAGTACATTGTTTTCAAAACACTAAATAGACATTTAAGTATCTTATATGTAAAATTCATTTCAACATATCCGTAAACATCGTTCCAAGCACTTCTGATGATCGTGAAATTTTAAGTTTCCAACAGATGTTTTGAACTTGAGGTAAAACTATTTACTGATATGAATTCTGACGCTTAGATAGTAACCATAATTCATTTTGTTCTGAATCGCGTATTAAAAGAGGAATTACGTAATCATTTAAAAGACAAAGTGTTGACGACAAGGCAGTATGTTTGATTATTCCGTGTCCTTGACCTTGTATAAGTAATGATTTTTTTGTTATTTTCTCATGGAGTTTCTTCAATGATGATATAGTATATGTAGTACAAAATTACAAGTTTAGAATAATCTATAGGAGGTATGATCAAATAGTTCTCGGTCGGTTACACTTTAATACAATAAAATATGATAAAACTCCAATCAAATTGAATCAAATACTGAACAGTTTTGGTAGAGTGAGTATTATTTCGAAACTTTTGATTATACACGAGATTCACTGTTAAATGTTGAAGGATTAGCCAAACTAAAATATTCCAGAGAGTTTCCTCGGCTGGTTTCTATCTTTGGGACAATCAGGGAATATTCATGATTGATTTTCTACAGGAATGCCGCGCGATAAGTGGTGCATATCATACAAATGAATTCTAAAAAGAGGCTGTTTTAGAAGATTGAGAGAGAGGAGAGGAAAGCTTACCAGGGGCGTTCTGCTCTTGTAGGATAATGCACCCGCTCACACCTCCTAACTTGCAATTACGACTTCGATGGAATGCAGCTTTGAGATTCTTTCTCATCCCCAATCTGACTTCTAACTGTTCCTAAAGCTAAATTCTAGCATAAGTGATAAGAATTTTCGAAGCAATGGTGCTGTCATGGACGTTGTAGACAGGTACTTTGGGAAATAGAGCCATGAATTCTATTTTAAAGACATGCGCATATACAGAGGGGGGTTAGGGGGGTCTGGACCCCCCTGGAATCCGAAAATTTTACCAAAAAAAGGTAATATTTGGGCATTTTGGGGGTTGGAACCCCCCCCCCCCCCGTTCTAAGAGAAAAAATTACCTTTTTTGGTTGGACCCACTCTGACAAAAATTTCTGGATCCGCGCATGAAAGAGATTCAGAAAATGGACGCGAGGTGGGGAAAGTGCATTGAGATGAATAGATATTCTATTGACAGTTCTTTCCTGGGTATTCCTAAGTTCATGGGACCAAGAAGTTTTGATCATACCTCGTTTGCAATCAATTAACTTTAAAAAGTAAATGTAAGCATAGTGATAGCAAATTAATATCTAAATACAAATTAGTTCCCGAATTTCCACAGTTAACTTTCCTTTACCGCAATTTAATTTTATTTACGATACTAAACGTTCTCATTATCTCAAAAGGAATTATCCGAGACAGTTTTATTGTTTCGACAATAAGGAAGCTGTCGTATTACAGCAATGACTCATCATTTAATGTGATTAATGCTCAAACACCAGTTAATTAACAGTTAACTATGTTTCCAACAAGCAGGGAGCTGGGGCAGCATATTAGTGGCCGAGAGGCACTGAGGTCGAGTCCCACCTAAGCATAGTCGGTGTTAGGTAGCTCAATGGATGAGGTGAACTGCTCGTAACCAAGAGTTTAACGGTTCGACTCTCGCCGTGAGCACTACGATGTCCAGTTTTTCGAATGATACAGTTAAAACCGAGATCCCGTGTCATGATATAAGTAGGCAGGTCCGTAGGAAGCATTTCAAAAGTGGTGAAGGGGGAATCCTGAAAATCGTTTCAGTACGTACGGTCCAAAGTAGACCAAACTGGAAAGGGGGGGGGGTCGGTTTCCTACGGGCCGGGTTGACACATGAAAGGTGGGTCTGTAGATGATGCCGTCGCCATATAGGTGAACTAATCACGAAGTGACGTAAAAATAATTAATCAATTAATCATAGTCGTTGTTCCGTGTTTTGGTTTGAAATAGTATAACCGATATCACCTGGCACTGTACACGTCAACTGGCAAGATACTTCTATGCTTTGGATGGGTCCGTTGTCTGGGTTTAAAGTTTTGTGCAGTACATCATGCAAAATCTCGTTACCATATAAGAGAAATATTCTGTCTGTGATGCATTCACAACATTACGTGTTTTACATATCAAGTGTTGATGAAATAAGCATCGAATTTAATAAAATAATCAACGATAAAAAGGGATATCGATGTCCCATTAAATTATTACAATGATCATGGTTTGAATATGTGTAGACCATACAAATAATATATACAACATCAGTATTATTTGTAGAATATCTGAATCAGTAATATAAGGTCTATTGAACTACATACAGAGTTTTAGTAAAAAAAATTCTACAGTATATTTTTATTCAATAAATATTTAGTTTACAAATGATATTTTCCAGTTCTGTACGTGACAGAAGAGCATTGGACAGGCTTGGAAGCGGTTTACTCAAGCGATCAGGCCTGTATATAACGAACAAACGACATCTTGATCGTCTGACTAGCGGATTTATTAAGCGGAATGGCGACCAAGTCATCAACGACGCTGTTCTCAAGCTTGAATATTACTTAGCCCAAACACTCCTTAATAAACTAAGGACTAAAGGTATGAATGTATTGCCGGAAGACAGACAGACAGACGGAATAGGGATGGGACTGGGTCAGAAAAACGATCTGGACACAGTTGGTAGCGGAATTAGCAAAAGCAATCTGGATCGAATAGGAATGGATTTGATTCAACGGGATCATATGGACAACACTATCAATGAGGAAAAACGACGCTTGGACCGTTTGGGCTCCGGCTTTATCAAGAAGAGAGATGAGGACGTGGACACCCAAGTGTCCAAACGGTATCTAGATCGTCTGGGATCTGGACTCATCAAACGCAAAGAGGAACAGAAGCATTATATTGATAGGTTAGGATCAGGTTTATTGTGAAATATCATATAAAACACTTTTATACTAATGTCCTTATTTCATGAACTATGTCATATACAACTCTTATATACTAATGTCCTTATTTCCTAAACTGACATATACAATGCTTGTACACTAATGTCCTTATTTCATGAACTATGTCATATACAACTCTTATATACTAATGTCCTTATTTCCTAAACTGACATATACAATGCTTGTACACTAATGTCCTTATTTCATGAACTATGTCATATACAACTTTTATATACTAATGTCCTTATTTCCTAAACTGACATATACAATGCTTGTACACTAATGTCTTTATTTCTTGAACTTCACTTACATACTAATGTCTTTATTTCGCTGAACTATCCTTTATATCTGTTATGCACCATATTTACGCTATTATACTGGTAGTTGCTAGTATTACTACATGTACGCTCATTGTTATTATAATTTGCATTCTTTTTTTTTTTTGGTCATTTTCTTATAAATATATACAAAACTTTAAACACATGATCCTTTGTCAAAGACTTATATACATTTACATATACTTATTAAAATTTAATTGGTTTATATAGAACAACAAATTATTATTTTACAGCAAAACTCTGAAAATCTTTTAATATTCTACTATTACTCAAAGATATATATATATACAAATGTATATCGATATTATCATAAAATACAAAATCTTGATAAAATAAACCATCACTAATGAAACTTCTTATACCGTTTTTCTTTCTCCATTTGTTTTATATACTCAATCTATGGGATAGAATTTCAGAAATGTACTGATATTTGTTTAATGCTCTCGCGCAGCTAGCGTAAACCGAGATTGAGGTATAGGCCACATAATTAAATGTCATAAAGTGAGGCGTTTATATGGCCACCCATGTCTCATGATGATAACATGGTAAAATTGTGGCTCTCTGTGGTGTCCTTCACTACAAGTTCACTGGGATAGATGATGTTAAAGTAATCCCCGGATGTAGGATTATTAATTGAAAACAAGTCAGTTATATATCTATATGTAAAGCTGAACCAGAAGGATAATTGCCCCTTCCTTTACATTACAAAAACTGAATGAATTCATCTTTGAATAATTAAAGATAGGAGTGGGCGCAGTTGGTGTCATTTGGAATACGACAACTTCTTGAAACACTTTTTCTTCCAAACATCACAGGAAGTTTATCAATAAGAAAATTCATTGGTCAAAGGGTCCGATTATTTCATCGCATACGGGTTCAAATATTATTGATATATGGTTAATATGACTCTAAGTTCATCATTGTTGCAAATTCCATTGATCTTGTATTAGGCTACGAACTAATACAAACAATTATGACTGGACGTTGTCATAATCTTTTCAGAGGAGATAAGGACATGAACCTAATCCCCTCTGACTTTAGAAGGGACTACAGAACAGATAAGGGACCTAAGCTCTCTTTCTAACGGGCAGAGCACGGCTGGTTTATGTTGAAGTGACTAAACATTTTTAATATCAAAATTATATTCAATAATATTATTCCTGTTTGTATTTGATGACCTTTCAACTTGTGTAATCTGTTGACCCTTTTTTCTGTATGGATCATTATTTATAAATTTTAGATGTGTATTTTTTTTTTATCGTACTGCTTTTGCCATGATTGTGAAGGCTGAACCTTGTATCGGCTAACAACACAAATGAAGTGGCGATTGTCAGTTCAAATGATCAGTCAGATCATTATGCGCATTATAGTAGAATAAGACGTACTTACTCTTCTCTACTTAGTATATCCGTGACAACATTTGTTATACAGCTAAGTCAGTTGTCTTTTTATATTTATAAAAATATATCATATCAATTTAAATCTTTTATTTTAATAATCAAAAGTATGTGAACATAAATTTAGAACTGGTATGTAAATCTGGAGGACTTTTCGACATTAATTGTTGACCCTTTATTCACAATCAAACGGTGTTATCTTTAATGCTTAAACTCTTCTTAAATGAAACGATTTGTAAGATACTAGTAAGTACCCACATCTTACTGTCAGTTCGGCTTTGCAATGATTGTTGGAGTGTTATATGTGAAATATACCGTAAAACAGGAAGAACTTTTCGGGTTCTTTTTAAAATGTAACCAACCTTATCAGGCTGTCTCTTTAATTTTCTAATACCGGAGTTCTAAAATTGAAAACCTATAATAGGTAAAGATTGTATGAATGTTTTAATAGTTGCAGAAAGGCATTTCGACTTTTGTAACCCAGTTTGCATCTCTAGACTACTAGATATTTCTGTAATACTTCTCATCTCTCTTCTTTATTTGATGGATAATGAAAGAAGTCTGACTCTCATGCGATTTGCATCGTAGAAAGCCAGTGTAACGTCATAGAAAGCTGATGTAACGTCGTAGTAAGCCGATGTGACGTGGTAGAAAACCGGTGTTAAGTCGTAGAAAGCTGTTGTAACGTCTAAGAAAGCCGTACTGACGTCGTAAAAAGCCGATTTGACGTCGTAGAAAGCTGGTGTAACGTCGTAGAAAGCCGGTGTAACGTTGTAGAAAGCAAATGTGACGTCGTAGAAAGCTGGTGTAATGTCCTAGAAAGCCAATGTGACGTCGTAGAAAGCAAGTGTAACGTCGTAGAAAGCCGGTGTAACGTTGTAGAAAGCCGATGTGACGTTTTAGAAAGCTGGTGTAACGTCGTAGAAAGCCGGTGTAACGTTGTAGAAAGCCGATGTGACGTCGTAGAAAGCCGATGTGACGTCGTAGAAAGCCAGTGTGACGTCGTAAAAAGCAGGTGTAACGTCCTAGAAAGCCAATGTTACGTCGTAGAAAGCAGGTGTAACGTCGTAGAAAGCCGGTGTAACGTTGTAGAAAGCCGATGTGACGTAGAAAGCCAATGCGACGTCGTAGAAAGCCGATTAAACGTCGTAGAAAGCCGATGTAACGTCGTAGAAAACCGATTTAACGTCGGATCTTAATCCCTTGTGGTTTGAAGGTACTTGACCTATTTAAGACCAGACAAGACTTCTTATTAAATAATATATTAATTTTTGTACCTGTAATTCACATTTTCATCCCGTACAACTTTTAGAAACTTAACTTCTTATATATGCACAACCACTGTAATTGCCAGAGATAAAGCTTTCAAGACCTATGTATTTTATTTCGGTATAAAGTACATTGATCCGTGACGTCATAACGCCCCATATTTGACCCACTTTTCATTACAGAAAGTGATGTTTGGCAGACTTTTGATTGTTAAGCTTATGACGTCATAATGAAAGGTTCGACATTTCCAACCTTGCTTGACGTCATTAAAGTCGTATTTTGCGCTAAAGTGCTTGACATTCGACGAAAGTATGTCATTCTGGATAAACGTTACGTTGTCATGGGACACCAGCTGTTTCTTTCAACTTATAACTTCCCTCCGGAATGATATAATGATGCGGTTTATAAATAGGAAATGGAAGTTTCCAGTATGATATTTTGGAGTTAAAAGCGCATATATATAGAATAAGTGTCTTATTTTGTGTTTTCATGCAGGAATAAAGTACAATGTCTGATGCATTTATGAGATATAATGCGCTAACGCGCATTATATCTAATAAATGCATCAGCCATTGTACTTTATTCCTGCATGAAAACACAAAATAAGACACTTATTCTATATAAGATCAGACGATAATTCGACGAATTAACGAATTGGACGAATTAAATCATATACTATTTTCATGCTCGTTTTTCACTCTCCATAACTCATGTCTTATGTGATATATGAATTGGTAAATGTATTTTTTAGGGGGAGCCAAAACAGCATTCAGTCATTACAATGCACGTGTTTTATAATGTTTGTTGATTTAAGTGCACTATCTGTAAGAGATTTCCGAAGTTTTGTGTTATCACTATATAAGACGTTAATATCCGGGGTTTTTTGTTATCACTATAAGATATTAAAATCCGAGGTTTTGTGTTATCATGGCATACGACGTTAACATCCTGAATTTTGAGTTATCACTGTATAAGACCTTAAGATCCGAAGTTGTGAATAATCACTGTATACGACGTTAACATCCGAGGTTTTGTGTTATCAATGTATACGACGTTAACATCCGAGGTTTTGTGTCATCGCTGTATAACACGTTAACATCCGAGGTTTTGTATTATCACTGTATTCGACGTTAACATCCGAGGATTTGTGTTATCGCTGTATAACACGTTCACATCCGATGTTTTGTAATATCGCTGTATAAGACGTTAACATCCGATGTTTTGAAATATCACTGTATTCGACGTTAACATCCGAGGATTTGTGTTATCGCTGTATAAGACGTTAACATCAGAGGATTTGTGTTATCGCTGTATAAGACGTTAACATCCGATGTTTTGAAATATTACTTAAAGACGTTAACATCCGAGGATTTGTGTTATCGCTGTATAACACGTTCACATCCGATGTTTTGTAATATCGCTGTATAAGACGTTAACATCCGAGGATTTGTGTTATCGCTGTATAAGACGTTAACATCCGAGTCTCAGTTTGCAACACTTTGCCCGTACTCGTGCATTTCTCGTAGTAAATAACGGTTGTTGACATATCGTCTGGGTGTCGTCCCGAACTCAATCACGTGTTGTAGACATGTCGACTGGGTTTCGTCCTGAACTCTATCACGTGTTGTAGACATGTCGACTGGGTGTTGTCCTGAACTCTATCATGTGTTTTAGACATGTCGACTGGATGTCGCCCAGAATTCTATCATGTGTTGTCGACATGTCGACTTGGTGTCGTCCTGAACTCTATCATGTGCTTGATTGATTGATTGATTATTGTTTTACGCCACTCCACGATTATTTCACGTATATGGTGACGGCATCTGCCTGATACATTGCATACAAATTTAGACCTTTGCATCAGACCCACCCGAAGCAGTGAGGGATCTTTTACGTGCCACGCCTACCGTGACACGGGGCCATTGGATTTTACTGTCTCATCCGAAAGACAGAACACCGGTTTGCCCAGGGTGGGAGTCGAACCCGGGACCTCTCGATCACAAGCCGAGCACCTTATCCACTAAGCCACATCGGCTCTATTTGTCATTTGGTGACTGGGATAAAGGACTAAAGAGTTGAATGAAAAGTTAGTCGAGTGAATTCGAATGATAGGAATGGAGATTAATCCCATTGTCGTTTCATTGTCAAAATGCAGACAATGTTTCTGCATGAGTAATATCCCTTTGTAATACTATAAAAATGGTGAAACGTCTTCTGAGAAAAACACCTGTTATTTTTTATGATATTCATTCTCATACTGTATGTAAACAAAAAACGGTTTTCCCCACGAAAATGATTCACACAGACATCTTTGCTCAGTATAAAAACATCCATTATGTTTCTACGCCTGTTTATCATCTGTACTAACACTTATGTTTAGTTTAAGGCTGATTGAAATACTTGATACATAGAAGATTACATTGACCTCTGTTTTTAGCATTGGTGTTGCAAGAAAGTTTAATCAACACCGTGCTAGTTTTAGGACAATGCTCTTTTGGGTTTTTTGGCACAAATCAATCTCTTCCTTTATAGATCTGTCTGTAAACCTAGCTATCACAGTCCCATGTATCTGTTCTAGTAGATGGGAAAAAGATTCAAATTTACAAAAGTTGGGTATTATTCCACTTGTACATATATAATTGAAACTTGAGAGGGATGACGCAACTAAGGTTGTTTACCAAATTTTTTTCGGTCAGGGGTAGATTTAGTTCGGGTAACATTTTCGGTCAGGGGTAGATTTAGATCGGGTAACATTTTCGGTATGATCCGTCAAGGGATGCATCCAGGACTGGCGACATAGAGATCCCTCTTTAAACAAAAAACGTTCGCCTCAAATCATCTCTTTAAACATACTTTTGGATTCTTTGCTATTGCACCTTTTCAGGTGGGTTTTTTTTTTTAATTTCATAATGTATTGGTCTTTTACGCTGATGTGGTGTAGTTTTTTGTTCAATTTTGAAATAAAGTTTCTCAAAAAGGAGATTCATAAGAGAACACTGAGATACTAATTTTCTCATGTATCCATGGTATTCAAGTGAGCGATATAGATCAACTTGGGCCTCCTTAATTTAGAAAGGATTAATACCAAATAACTCCGACATTACACTGCATTCCAGTTTAGAGAGCAAGCGGTCTACCCCTAGTCAGGTACTTACTTGGACAGTCAAACCATGCTATCTTATCAGGTGGTTTTTTTTCCCGTATATTGCATGCGCGGATACAGAGAAGGGGGGGTTAGTGGGGTCTTGACCCCCCCCCCCGGAATCCGAAAATTCTACCAAAAAAGATAATATTTGGGCATTTTTGGGGTTGGACCACCCTCGTCTAAGAGAAAAATTTACCTTTTTTGGTTGGACCCCATCCTCTGACAAAAAATTCTGGATCCGCGCATGTATTGTATATTGTATATCATATATCATTGTACACATGATCGACAAATAACGACTCATTTATCAAGACTAATGGTATCAATGTACGAACTGACCCTGACTGAAGTCATGTAAGCGTTTTGGCTACACAAAGTCCTATTCGGGATGAAAAATCCCAGGCTTCTTTTTTAATTAAATGAGGGACCTCTCTTGTCACTGAAATGTAAAGTAAGCTCCAAATGATCCTCTTCTTCATAGAAACTTCTAAATTCATTAATATGTAGCCCTATGGAGTTGCTACATTTATACCTGAAGGAAAATCTGTCAGTTTTAATATTTTTTTTATTTCTATAGGTTATTATTTTAGCCTGAAGGCATATTCTTCATATCATAGAATGATTTTATGGTAAATGATGCTTGGAATATTTTAAATGAGCAATTTTCAGGTATTCCAACATAAAAAAATATTATTTTTTTGGAAAATTTTGCAAATTGAAAAAGTTATCTACCCTTTGATCCACAACCCTCATCAAATTTATCCGAATGATTCTATGTCGTAACTCAAACTTAATGGAGTAAAAATCCTTAATAGTATTATAAAATGAAGTGAGAAAGAGGTGAGGTCCTCTGAAACCCTCCCTTAGGAATAAGTGCCAATGTGGTGTGTTTCTATATATTAGGAAAGCGTATTAGTGCCACATTGAAACATTTATATTTTTCGTTTTTCCAACATTAATGTTGGAAATTCCAACTTTAATCTTGGTAATTCCAACTTTAATCTTACTTCATCTTGGACATTCCAACGTTAATGTTGATAATGCTCTGTATCAACCCTTGATATAAAAAATTACACTTATTGTAAATGGAATAACGTTGAAAAAATAAATAGGAAAAATAAATTCAACACCTAGAAATTCTATACCATCTAGCACTGTAAACCATGTCCATGCCAGAGGTGTCCCATTCAGAATTGATTAAACTATTATAGATCTATTAGTATTATAAGTATTTTTATAAAGATTACAATGCATTTTAAACAGAAAATATATATTTATGACACAGTTATTGTATGTAATCAAAATAAAGTTTGATTTTAGTGAGAGTTGGTAGGGGGTGAAGGTGATTAGTATATGTATTTAACACTAAATAATTCCAAATAACCAATGTCTGTAGGGGATAAGCAGATAATTCTACATATTAAATATGTGAAATCAAATGTGCAAGCGTAGCGAATCGAATTATTGGGGGCAATATTGTTTTTGTACTGTCTGTCCATCTATCCGTCTGTTTGTCTATCCGTGTGTCTGTCCAATACTTTAACTTTGGCATCACATTAGACTCATTAGAAATAGAGACTAGATATTTTGCATGGATATTCCCTACAATTGACACCACCGTCAATGACCCGTGACCTTGACCGGGACCTTTTGCTAAAAATAGTATTTTAGCTCGCCTGGACGAATGTCCAGAGAACTATTGTCATACCCCCGACGCCTTTGTACACAAAACTTTAAACTTGGCTATATCTTTTGAACTTTCGATAGTAAAGCCTTATTTGATATTTCATATGTAGATTCCTCATGATGAGAGATTTCGTTTGGGATCATGACTTTTGACCTAGTGATCTTGACCTTGGGCTTTTTGCTACTGTGCTATATCTTTTGAACCGTTGGAGGTTGAGCTGTCATATTTCACATGTCAATTTCTCAGAATCAAATCTTTTATTTTATACCGTTTTATTTTGACCTTGACCTTTGACTTGATATTTGAATCTAAAACTATTTAAGATACATGTCTCATTATGACAATGCTCCACCGGCGAGCTATGTTGTCTTCTGATAACTCTTGTTGGACTTTGTTGTCCTAGGGAACATAACATTTCACAAATACATACTTTCTGTGCCTATTTATTTTGATTTCACATGCATCATATCTGCTGTTATCTGCTTACATGTGTTGCGTATCCCATACGGACATTGGTTAATAGGAAATATTTAGTAATACGTGTGCTAATCACCACCACCTGTCACTCCCACTAAAATCAAACTTTATTTTGATTACCTACAATATCTGTATCATAAGTACTATACATGCCATTTTTCGTTTAAAATACATTGTAATCTTTATTACAATACATATAATACTACTATAATAATTTAATCAATTCTGAATTGGACACCTCTGGCATTGACATGGTTTATAGTGCCAGATGGTATAGAATTGCTTGGTGTTGTATTTATTTTTTCCTATTTATTTTTTCAATATAATTCCTTTTGCAATAAGTCTAATTGTTTACATAAAGGGTTGATACAGAGCATTATCAACTTTAAAGTTGGAATGTCCAAGATTAAAGTAAGATTAAAGTTGGAATGTCTTATATCAAAGTAAGATTAAAGTTGGAATTTCTAAGATTAAAGTTGGAATTTTCAAGATTACAGTTGGAATTTCCAACTTTAAAGTTGGAAAAACGAAAAATAAATATTTTTCAATGTGGCATTAATACGCTTCCGTAATATATAGATTTATTGATTGATTGAATTTTGTTGCGGGTCATACAAATTTAGACCTTTGTAACGGACCCACCCGAAGCAGTGAGGGATCTTTAACGTGCCTCTCCTACCGTGACACGGGCCCTCGGTTTTTACTGTCTCATTCGACAATGCAGGACACCGGCATAACCAGAGCGGGACTCGAACCCAGGCCTCCCGATTAGGAGCCGAGCGCGATACCACTAGGCCACGCCGGCTTTCTATATATAGAATATGAATAGATAGATAGATAGATAGATAGATAGATAGATAGATAGATAGATAGATAGATATCTATATGTTCAATGTTTAAATGGTGTATAATTTGAAAAATGCAAAATTATCATTGGTATCTATGTACGAATTGAACCTGACTGGAGTCATGTAAGCGGGGGGTTTTTTTGGGGGGGGGGGGGGTACCTTAAGTCCTGCTCGGGATGAAAACCACGGTGAGGTATAGGGTATAGTTTTTATTATTATTATTATTATTATTATTATTATTATTATTATTATTATTATTAAATAGAAGAGACCTCTCCTGTCATTGAAATATAAAGGAAGCTCCAAATGATACTCTTTTTCATAGAAACTGCTCAATTCATTAATATGTAGCCCTATGGAAAACCAATTGCTACATTGATACCTATTGGTGCCATGACACTATAAGCATAGATTGGCCCATCGCCCACTGTTACACTCACGCTGCATCTTTGATAAATAATTATGACACCTTTGTGTATCTTTCTTCTTTTTCATGGTTTGAATAGGATACATGGAAAATTGTAATGATGTCATGTTTGCCGCAACAAAAGTCAGTCAGACTTCTGTCATAGTTTTACTAAAGTGTACATAGTCATTCATTCTCAGTAATCAAGTAGCAGTATCAACATGTTTAATTGGTTGAAATATCAGCTGCTATACAAAATTGCGTCACATGTTCAGACCTATTTCATGGTATTCATGTCAGTGATAGGTTAATAACCGGAAAGTAACGCCTCCCATAATCTGACGGATCGCATAAAATCCTACACCCTAGACTCCTTCACCTATTCTGTACACAGAAAGGCAAGCATAAGATGACCATGTATCTTACAGTGTTCTGTATCATCAACAGCGTTCTCTTGGCTCTTGGCGCCTCTGATGTGAGTCAACAGGCAACAAATAATCCAGAAAAAGATCCTCTAGTATGGCAGCGTAGTATGATAGGCAACTATACATCCGTTCTGAAGCAATTGATCGCGGAGGAGGTTGCCACAAAATATCAACTTCAAGAATTATCTGAGATGGCAACTAAATATCAAGAACTAACCACGGAATTAAAAACTGTTAAATCCGACAATATGCTCCTTAAAAAGAGCATTGGGGATGTGCTAAAACGTGCCAATAACACAATGGCCGAGATGGAGACATTACGTGAGGATGTAGTCGGTAAGCAACTACGTATAATACCGTAGAAAATTCGGAAGACAATCGGCTTTTGTTGGTTTCAGTTCTCCTGACAGTTTATTCATTGGTTTATTATCACATGGTAATTATCTTTTAAAATTTTCTTTTAAAGAATTACTTGACACAATAACTTCGTATCTAATATACAACATCCTTATGATATGTAGTTTTTAAGTTGGTCCAAGGGAACGCTTTACAACAATATTTGATGAAAGCCCAAGGGTTAGTATTTCTTTTAAATGGATCTATATTGGAAGTATAACCCTCTCCTATTATCATGTTGTATTAAGTTTTTCAAGCTAAGGCCCTGTGGCAATATTTGCATATTTGTTTCTGTCGGAAAATGCATCGTATCTTTCGCTCATTACCGACACAGGAGTAAAAATTGCCAGTACGAAGATTCAAATAGTAATTATTTCATTACGAACGCATGTAGTACTATAATGTAATGGTGCATTCAAAATGATTACAATTCAGCTTGATGGACAATTGGTATATACTCATTTCAATACTTCAGGATTTGGTTTAGTTTTATCAGTCTCTTGTCCAGTTGTGCAATGATGTTTTGTTTGCAGATTTATGGGGACTGAGGTATATTTCTGTCTGACAATGTGGTCCACAATTAATTCACATAGAGATCCTGATATTCTACTATAGATATGATGATATGTGTTACACTAAAAGTTTAAATCATTGATTATTTTTAAACTCGGACCAATATTTGTAAATGTCCCTATCTGTATTATAAGTACTTTGAATTGTTTTTTGTTTTTTTGGTTTTTTTTTTGGGGGGGGGGGGGGTTAGGGGGGTTGTTTTTTGGGGGTTTTTTTTGGGGGGGGGGGGTCGTTTCTATTCATTTATCAATAATGTGTACAGTTTTCAGTTAATTGACACATCAAAGTGGGCTCTATAATAATATTGCTTTATTGGACATATTTTGCAGTGTTCAATAGTTATTTTGCAATAGTATTCCAATATTTTACATTGTGTTGTATTATATTACCATTGCATTTCATTATTTTTCTTTTATTTTTCAAATGAATGAACTATTTCCTATGATGTTAATAGCAGTGGCGGATTCAGAGAGAGAGAGAGAGAGAGAGAGAGAGAGAGAGAGTATTATTATCTGATAATGATACGTCTATTGGACTTCTCCTTGGGGGTGGGAATTACGTTGCGGATGTGAGGGTGGAGACAAGGGTTGGGGGAGGGGATGTAAGGATGGGCAAACCCTCATCCCCTTCCTTCTGACATGTCTGCCTCTCATTTTTGTGTAGAGTCCATTTTCAAGATATACAACAGAAAATGATCACGTCACAAATCTCTTGGAGTAAAGTTGGCTTTGGAAAGATCTGGCTTGCAGAATAAAATTGTTGTATCTTAATTGTATTTGTTTTCGTCTACATAATTAATTGTAAACAAGAAACAATTTAGTGCAATCACCAAAGTGTGGGCCGGAATGGGATGTTTGATAAAACTGAAAAAAAATTAAAACAGAATCACGTTTTAAAATATGTACTGTACAGCTACATGTATGTGACTGTTAATTATCAGACATATAAAGACCATGATGATCGACCACAGACATATAAATCTCCAATATCACTTCCGTTGATATTTCAGCAAATTAAATAGTATATATTTGGGATCATTACTTAAAGCAAAAGCCAGTTTATATTCTTACGGATTAGCCTGCATATGATATGGAAATGTACTTTTAAAATTACTATACATATCATTTACTATTTGTTTTAAACCGGTTGGCTCAGTAGATGAGGTGATCGAAAGGTCCCGGGTTCGACTCCCGCCGTGGGCACATAGGTGTCCTGTCTCCGGTGAGATGCTGGTGAGTGGTGTTCACGACAGGTAGACGTGTATTTTTCAGAGATTTAAAATTGAATAAAACTAAGAAATATATTGGATTTTTGCTTTAAAATTGCGAGAAATGATGTTTTGGAGAATAATCGTTATTCTGGTGCCCCATTCGTTTAAAAAATTGTGGTGAAATTTGTGTTTTGGAGATATATGTATTCCTTCTTTGTTTGGACTTTAAACTACCCCTGGCAATATCATGGCGGCAAAGGAATGCGACCAAGAGGTTAGTAAGGAAACTTCAACATTGTTTTCGGAATGTAGAACTGTATTGTTTGAAAATGAAACAAATGAAACATCAAATAATCCAGAAACTTCGGAATTAATGAAAACGTTTTGATGCTTATGAGTAAAATGGATTGTAGACTTTCGAAAATTGATAACAATACATTTGAAACAAAAGCTGCTATGATTACTATCAATGAAAAGCTGGTTTCCATGGATAACAAAATTGTAAGTGTAGAAAAAGAAATAATGAATGTTCGAACACGAGTGGGTGGTGTAGAAAATTATCTACGAGGCACAAGTGAACTATTTGACGATTTGAAAAAGAAAACGGAGGGTATATCAAAGGAAATGACAAATGTGAAAAATGAGTATAAAGAAATGAAATCGATAAAATTAGAAATACAAAAATTACACGAAGAAAACGAAAAACTAAAGGGGAAACTAGATGCACAGTGCAGATCAATGAGGTACAACTTAATTTTCAGTGGAATAAGAGAAGATGAAAGAAAATTGTGAGGAAAAACTAAAAACTTTTGTAAAGAGAGAACTGAAAATCGAACACGAAATACCTATAGCAAATGTACATAGAATGGGAGAGAAAAGGAAGCAGGGTAGTAAACCAAGGCCTATTGTTGCTCGGTTTATCTACAATAGCGATATCCAGACCATCAAATGCTCATCGAACAACTTGAAAGGAAAGCCATTCTGAATATCTGAACCCCCATGAAATTGAAGAGAGGAAGAAATCATTGTACCCCAATAAAGGCAAAAGAATAACAAATTAGCTTTAGTGAAGGACAAACTCAATGTGAACGATATGAAAGACGCCGCGGTATCCACCCCTCCTAAACAGTCCGTGTCGCGTCCGAACATAAGGGGCCGCTTTTACTCCACCCCCGAGAGGGCATAGGATGAGACAGGAACTACGCATTCCCTATCCACACAACAGACGGACAATATCAGTGACACTTCTATTGACATATCTGATGAAATATCTTTAAAGATTGTTTCTTTAAATGATTGTGTTCTTATGAAACGATGTGAATATCCAGATTTTGTTGATTTTGTAAATAACTATGATATGACTTATAATCTAGACACACCGAATATACCAGGTTTTGTTATGAAAATGAAAAATAGATCTAAAACATATAAAAGAAAATCTGGAAATTTAGTGTTGGGGTTCCGAAGGGAGCTCTCGGATTTCATCCATGTTGTGGATAGTGAGAGCCAATATGTATTGTGGGTTAAAATTAGCAAAAAGTTTTTGAAGTGTGACGAAGATTTTATTATTGGAATGGTATTAAGAATATTTCAAATATGTCATAGGACAGTATATATACCGCCAGAAGGCTCTAAATACCGTATTGACCCATTAGTTGAAATCAAAAATGAATATCTACGCATTGCAACAATAATGTGTGTTTTATTTGTGATTTTAATGCTAGAACTGCTTGTGAAAATAATTTCATAGAATCCAATGATTGTCATACATTTTTAAATAATGTAAAATCTCCAAATTGTTTAAATGAATTGTGTGAATTGAATATCCATGTGAAGAGACTGAGTGAAGATGTAAGGAAAAATAATTTTGGAAACATGCTTTTGGACTTCTGTAAAGGAAATAATTTGATCGTTTGCAATGGCAGATTTGGTACAAATTCATCACTTTTTACTTGTAAAAACAAAAGCGTTGTTGATTACTGTATTGTCTCCCCTAGTATATTGAGGTATATAACATCTTTTGACGTTTTAGAGTTTGATAATTTGAAATCAGAAGTACATTATCCATCATCTTTAATGTTAAAAATTCATACACAGAATATAGTAACGAATACGGTAAATGAACGTGACGCTACACATCAGAAAGCTTTCATAAAAAATAATTTGGGATGTCAGTAAATCAGATTTGTTTTTATCAAATATCGATATTGATAAAGTGAGAGATCTATCATTTAAGATGGAGTCTTGTTCAGAAGAAAACGTAACTGGTGATTTTGTAAATGAGTCTGCATATTTCTTAAGTAGCATTTTAACAAATGCAGCAACTGATACTTTTGGTGTTTTTTAACCACGTGTAAATAATAAAACCCATGTAAATAATAATAAACCTTGGTTTAATGCTGAATGCAGAGGTGCGAGGAAATTTTTTAAAACAGCACGTAAAAGGTATAAAGTGAGTAGATCTAGCTCTAGTAGAGATGATAAGATAGCTAAGGGTAAACAATATAAAAAGATCATGAATGATTGCATAAAGAAACACAAAAAAGACATTCAGGATAAAATGAAACATCTGAGAACATCAAATCCTAAAGAGTATTGGAAGATCATAAATGCTCATCACAATCATGACAAAGGTACCAACATTGATATAGATACCCTTTTTACATTTTTCAAGAAATTAAATGAAGATGAGTATGGTAATGACTAACTACCTGATGTTCCCAATTTAGAAATTAATGATATCAGTGAGGCAATTTTAAATGTACCATTCAGTGAAGAAGAAATATTAAACAAATTAAAAATCTCAAAAATAACAAAGCTTGTGCTGAAGATGACGTGGTAAATGAATATATAAAGATATCTGTTGATAAAATGATTGGTATTTATGTACAGCTTTTTAATATTGTTTTTAATAGTGGAATATTACCGGATGAATGGTTAAAAGGAAATGTTATTCCTATTTTTAAAAATAAAGGTAATATTAGTGATGCAAAAAATTACAGGCCAATCACAATTGTAAGCTGCACTGGTAAACTGTTAACATCACTTCTTAATAATAGAATGTGTGAATTCTCTGATGAAGTTGCCCTTATTTGTGAAAATCAAACTGGTTTTAGACAGGGGTTTAATGTTTAAAAGTAAACAAAAATTATTTTGTGCTTTCATCGACTTCGAAAAAGCATTTGATAAAGTATGGAGAGATGCCCTGTGGCATAGACCTAGAAGGTTGCCTACTTTGACTTCTCCACAGACCTAGAAGGTTACCTACTTTGACTTCTCCATATATAAATACATATGGAATTTACACGATCTGACTCTTTCTACAGGATATATGTGACGGGTGTTTCTAGCAAGCAGGCGATGCTCACTCTCCCCGGGCACCTTATCTCACTCCATCACAGGGGTTCACATATGCTCTTCAAGTAGACATATTTTGTTATTTTCCACTTGTTTTTCATTTTCACTGATTTTGTATGACCTCTGGTTTCATGATTTTTAGACTTATGGTTTGGATTTATCCATCATCTTTACACTCCTATTGAACAATATTAACGGGAAAATTCATAAGTTGATTTTTAATATGTACCAAGGAATAAAATCAAGATTTTTTAATGGTCAAATGTCAGGTTACTTCCCTTGTAATAGTGGTTTAAGACAGGGGGAAATTTGTCCCCATTTCTTTTCTCACTATATTTGAATGATATAGAGCAATTTTTTATTAATCATAACATCACTGGTTTAAACACTGTGAATAATGACATAAGTGAAGAACTACGTGTTTATTTTAAAATGTTAATATTACTTTATGCTGGTGATACAGTCTTGTTTGCTGAATCAGCAAAGGATCTTCAAACAGAATTGAATGTTTTCAAAGAATATTGTGATACTTGGAAATTAAAAGTAAACGTAAATAAAACGAAAGTATTGGTTTTCTCGAAAGGGCGACAACCCCGGCTTAATTTTACATTTAATGATGAAAACATTGACATTGCAAAAGATTTTACTTACTTGGGTGTAACTTTTACTAGAAGTGGAAAATTTTTAAACACATTAAAGTCAAATGCTCAGAAAGGTTTGAAAGCCATGTATAGTGTATACCGGTATATTCGGGTGAGATAGTAAAACCAATGTCACGTATAATACATACATAAGCGCAAGTAGGAAATATAACAACAACGTTCACTATTCAAAAATGTCGGATCAACCGTGCGTCAATGCAAGTCGCTAAAGAATAAAAGAGGTCAAATATAGAAGCACAAGATTGATTGATTGATTGATTTTTGTTTTACGTCGTACCATGAATATTTCACATATATGGTGACGGCATCTGCCTGATGCGGGGCATACAAATTTTGACCTTTGCAACAGACCCACCCCAAGCAGTGAGGGATCTTTAACGTGCCATGCACACCACGACACGGGGCCTTGGTTTTTACTGTCTCATCTGAAAGACATGACACCGGCATGACCAGAGCGGGACTCGAACCCCGGCCTCCCAATCAGGAGTCCGACGCGATACCACTAGGCCACGCCGGCTTTATAGTGTATTAAAGAAAGGGCTTATCATGCATAAGTTATCTATAAGTTGTCAATATGATTTATTTGATGAAATTGTAAAACCTATTTTATTATATGGATGTGAAGTAAGGGGTTTTTGCAGTCTAACGTTAGATATAATTGAACGTGTACATCTTAAATTTTGTAAACTATTATTAAATGTGAAACGTACTACGCCAAGTTTTATGGTATATGGAGAGTTGGGTATTTATCCATTATCTATACATGTCAAATCTAGAATGGTCAATTATTGGTCTAATGTCGCTTTCAATGAAAATAATAAGATCTCACATATATTATGTCGCCTTCTTCTTCAGAAATCTATGATGGATGAGAACTTCTCGAAATGGTTATCTAGCATAAAAACTATTCTTGATTTGTGTGGTTTTAGTAATATATTTTCCTGTTTTGACTATACTGTTATTAATTGTAAATGGCTACATTTTGCAATTAAGCAAAGATTGAAAGACCAATACCAACAGACTTGGAAAAGTGATATATATAACTCGAGTAAAAGTATAGTTTATCGAATGTTTAAAGATGAATTTTGTTCTGAAAATTACTTAGATATCCTTGGAGATAATAATCGTATAAATTTGTGTAAATTCCGTACCAGTAATCACCCTTTGCTGATTGAAACTGGCAGATGGCATGGGAGTGACAGACATTTTCGTAAGTGTTTTATGCAGTTCTGATGAAATTGATGATGAATTCCATTACCTTTTTAACTGTACATATCATATACATAACAGATGCCGTTTCATTGATAGATATTACAGAATAAATCCAAACTTAAAATTAAAATCCTTAAAACAATAAAAAAAAATGTCATTGTCCTACGAAAACTTTGTAATTTTATTAAGATTAAATTCAAAAGCTTAGCTCCCAAAACTTGACTTGGTAGCATTTACTATTTCTGAAATTTGTTTGCATATATATTAATCTGTAACTATGTCTGAACACTTTATACATTCATATTGTGTATATTTGTATATATGTTGTCTCAATACTAATGTATTCATTGGTTAATGAGAAATAAAGAATCTGAATCTGAATCTTTCAGATGACACAGTAGAAACCGAGATCCCGTGTCACAGTAGGCGTGGCAGGTA
Organism: Pteria penguin; assembly: GCA_035048485.1. NCBI lineage: Eukaryota > Metazoa > Mollusca > Bivalvia > Pterioida > Pteriidae > Pteria > Pteria penguin. The sequence goes on from CM068583.1 coordinate 62,199,765, forward strand.
TAAGATCCCCCACTTCTTCAGGAGGGTCCGCTACATGCGAGGATCCAGAAATTTTTGTCAGAGGGGTCCAACCAAAAAAGTTAAATTTTTCTTTTAGACGAGGGGGGGGGGGGTCCAACCCCAAAAATGCCCAAATATTACTTTTTTGGGGGTAAAATTTTCGGATTCCAGGGGGTCCAGACCCCCCAACCCCCCTCTGTATCCGCGCATGCGCTACAAAGGTATAAATTTCTATACAATGCACCAGGCAGATACCGTCACCACAAACGTGAAATATTGTGGAGTGACGTAAAACAATAATTAATCAATCAAGCCACTATTTATTTTTAACAACAAAACATAACCAATCTATAAGCAACTGGCTGTTTGCTTGGGTAACCAAATCTTTACTGGTTAAACTTTTGGTAGTGGTGTAGCCAAGCTGGTTGACAATCTTTTTATTCTCATGTTATAATTCATAAACAATAATTAAGGTTTATCGGCTTGTCAAAAGAAAGAATTGTAGAATATTATTGGTTATGTTAGTGTAGCATTCTGTATTCTGGAAGTTTAGTAGGACTTTCATCACGCTATGATTTACCAAAGATCACGTACACAACCGAATAATACTTTTGCTTATGAAGGAAGCGCGTCAAATATTCTAGAATTGTAAGGTAACTAACCCCCCCCCCCCCCCCCTGGAAAATATTCCAACAAATTCAATACTCCTCTGCTGTAACGTAAACCAGAGAAAGTCTCGAAGATACTACGCTTATGTATAAATCTATCAAACTGGGTCATAGAGGTGACACGTGCTCTCTCCGCAGTGAATATAATCCTAATTTTATCATTGGTGTAAAATCCTTGGGGTGTGGCTTTACTGTACCGCAGAAACGCATGCAACTTTCCTAAACTTATAACAATAGATGGACCTGCACTAGCCGGCCCACAATAAATAAATGAAATTTATCCTATTATTTCAATTCTATTAGCTCTACTGACCAGAGATCAGCAGAGCTTATGTAATACCATTCGTCGTTCGTTCACCGCTAAACAATTTGTATTAGCTCCTACTTTTCGTACTATGAGAATTGATAAACCAGTAGTAGGCAAGCGACGAGGGGTTGCAACCCCTTTGGTCGAAAAATTTTGCCCAACAAAGGTAATTCTGACTAAGTAATGGGCTTCAAGCCCAACCTCATCCTTTACTGACTGAAAAGCATTCATGGCAGGTTTCATCCCCCTTTTCAAACATTTCTATTTTCGCCTAGTATTGATGCTTCGGTTCTGTCTACTAAAAGTAATGATGATGGATTTTGCGATATAGTTGAATGAGATTTATTAGAAGATCAGATCTGACTTGGCTGTATAAAAAAATCCACCACATGAACAACAAGAATAAACAAGGTATGGATAAGTCGTGAATAATCCACAGGTCCTTGCAAATAAAATAATAATAACCCAACCCCACCCCACCCCTCCCCCTTTTCTGACACTTTATTCAATGGCGTGAAGTCGTGAAATGAAAAAAAAAAACACAAAGAGAAGAGGCATCTTTGGGTTTTCATTTCACGAGGTCTCGCTACTGAGTAAAGAGAGTCAGAAAAAGGAGGGGTTATTATTTCTTTATTTGCAGGGACCTGTGTAAGCGGTTGTTAGTGAAACGGGCTACAGGTGCACAACTTTAAGTTGGACCTTTTCATTTACTACTCATTATCTGCTTAAAGCTGGCCTTTCACCATAAAAAGCCAAGATGTTTCGAAAAAATTTTACGGCAGCGAGGTCGACCTCGACTTTGCTCTTGTATATTTTATGAATACTAAATGAACGTCTGACCCAAATGCTCGGAACATAGTTCTCGTCCACAGTATAAAAGAATCAGGCGTAATCATGCAACCGTGACATTTGATCGAAGACACGGTAAAGACAACATGGAGTCGCAAACAGAAGTACAACGATAATATTGCCCATGTTTATATCACGACGAGTCTAAATTTTATTACAACAGGGGAGACAGGTTTATCATGGTCAAATATTCCTGAAAGGTATATTACTACTTTGAATGATAGTAGATTTTCACTTTGAATGATTACTTTACTACTTACTACTTTGAATGATAGTAGATTTTCGCCTCAGTTCATAGTAGCGGCGGCGGCGTAGAGGATGAATACACCAGTTACCGCTAGCCACATAGACTCTTACTATGATGTATAAAGCACGGTCAAATTCCAATACCCCACAACGGACCATACATTTGGAAAGCAAGATATTATTCATACATGTATTCTTTACATAAGGCAAATACACATCAGTTTACACATCCGTTTGTTGACACATCTTTTGGTAACATACAAACCGGAAATGGTTTTGATTGAAGACGAAATCTTCAAAATGATACACTAGATTCTCTTTTCGATCCTACACAGTGGGTGCATACTGAATAAAGTTACTGTAAAGTAGGAGACTCATTGAAATAATCAGGGATGAATTACGCGATTTTGAATGAAAAGTCAAAAAAGGGTGTTACCGATCTAAAGTATAATGTGATAACTATAAAACCATGAAAAGTGCTTATCTCTTATATTGCCAATGAAGAATTCTATGACAACGGATGTTTGTAAGGGCAGTGGGGTTCTTATCATCCGTACCACCCATGCTTCTTTGTCTGTGTCCGCCTACGGAGAACCATCCAGATTAATTACCTTTTTGATTTGGAAAGGGGGAGTATTTTTACAGTATTGGACTAGCCCTTTCATTACGTATGTCCACGTTCCAATACAGACATATTGGACAAAGAAGCGTAGCGTCTAAATTGTGAAAGAAGAAAAATCTGTGCCAGACAAAACGTTCCAGTCTCAAAATTAATTCAAAATGTCTTTGTGTGTGAAAATTTCCGAAAGGATAGCGTTATAAACTTATTCCGTCCCAAGGACCCCCCCCCCCCAGTTCTGGCATCTGGATTCACAAAGGTACTACAATGTGTTTTATTTTATGTAGAAACATTTTTCATCGATAATAGAGCCGGTGTGGCCTAGTGGATAAGGTGCTCGGCTCGTGATCGAGAGGTCGCGGGTTCGACTCCCGCCCGGGGCACGCCGGTGTTCTGTCTTTCGGATGAGACAGTAAAAACCGAGGTCCCGTGTCACGGTAGGCGTGGCACGTAAAAGATCCCTCACTGCTTCGGGTGGGTCCGTTGCAAAGGTCTAAATTTGTATGCAATGCATCAGGCAGATGCCGTCACCATATACGTGAAATAATCGTGGAGTGACGTAAAACAATAATCAAACAAACAAACAAACAAACATCGATAATAGTACGGAAACAGAAAACTATATGACACTTTTTTTCGGCCTCGGCCGATTGTTTGCAAACCCCGTCGGGGATTTGCATATTACGTTGTTGTCTAATCTGGAAATGCGCATGTGCGACATGATTATGCTGCATGCTGGGAAAATATAGCCTCCAAAAAGTAGTTGATTTACTTTACGATGTCAGTTTTTTATTGTCCATGACATCAATATTTCTAATGCGCTTAAAAGGAAAAGGAATGAAGAAGAATACCCTTGCTTTCAAAGGCAATGCTCATTACTAAATCAATGTTACAGTTGAGCGTTCCAAACGAATAGTATTTACCGTACTTTCAAACGCAGAGAGGAGTATATGAGGATAGAGTTTTTAATAGGATAGACATTATGACTTTTCTTAAATGATAAATAAATCTTACATGCAATGTATTCTAAAAATAAAAAAATACTTTAAAATACTTAATTTTAAATAAATCAGTGGATGCCACATAAACATATATATATATATATATAAAGGATATTCATATTTTTGGAAATCAACATTCGTGTAACCTTTCCCACAGCAGCAGTGGTATAATCCAAAAGAATTTTCCCCGCATTAATACTAATTAGATGTTCGTACCTTTTAGCGTACGGTATGTACATTATCTGGCTATAGAACATCTCGAAAAGCTCCGAGTAAATGAAGGCGGAGTACCACGGACTTCTAGCAGTTTAATTGGTAGAGCAATTACTGCGCAGTTTGTAACATTCTTTGTACTTATGCAAACTTCCCAGGCGATTGTTTGCGCACAAGAGACCTCGACGGGGAGTTTGTGTTCTTTAGGTGTTGGAAGTTGATGGAACAAGTAAGTGCGTAGTTTGTATGATTTCTTCCATGTCTAACTGTACTTAGGGTGTTCAAAATGCCCAAACGGTGACATCCCGACGCTTTCCCAACCCAAGTCTAAACATAAATAAATATTAGAAAGGAGGTATTAACTATTATTTAGACAACAACCTAGCTAACATCATACAAAAGGGTCTTTATTTTAAATTGACCCACAAGTACCATTTTCCTCGTAATTAAAAATGCTACAGGGTTTGCACTCTAAGCTTTTTCAAAAGCTAAGCTTGTTGCGATCGGCCTCGGCCGATTGTATATTACGACAATAAATTCGCGTTGAGAGCGCATGTGCCAACTCCATTAGCGTGACATGTTGGGTAATAATCTAGTACTAAGAAACAGTATTAGCACATAATTCTGCTGTAAATATTGAGATTTCTAGAAATAAATCTTATAAAATGTTCACAATTTAAAAACAAAAAACTTATTTCCGAATATTGACGAAAACATCCGAAAGACTTTCATAAAAAGCAAAAAAGGTGCAGCTACTTTCCTAATAAGGAAAAAATGAGGCGTGGCTTTATAAATTTTAGCGGGAAAATTTACAACTGCGCATAAAAATGGCTTCAAAAACAAGTACATGTAATTCCTATTTACATATAGCCATTTGGCTTTGTGACCAACAGCTTAAAGAGTTAATGCTATTCCGATTGCAACCTAAGCTTTTTTAAAAGCTATGTTATAATGCTTGTGTACAGCTATGTTAACCGTTCGTGCAGGTAGCCGCGAATAGTATGTAACGGTCTGTCGGTTTGACATTTCTTTTATATGGCGAGCGAGAGCATTTGGGTCAGATGTTCATTTAGTATTCATAAAATATACAAGACCGAGGTTGACCGGGGTCGACTTCTCTGCCGTAAATTATTTTTCGAGATATCTCGGCTTTTTATGGTGAGAGGCCAGTTTTAAGTTATGCACCTCTCAAAGTTATGTACCTCTCAAAGCAGGTGTAGCTCAAAGGATGAGTTCCGATGCAGAGGTATACATCTGTGCTCTGCATCAGGCATATGTCGTCAACATTTACGTGAAATGATTGTGGAGTGAAAAACAATAATTAATCAGTCATCTAAGCGAAACATACTTGTGAATAGCGGTACATTTTTCATCACAAGAACATTTCACGTACATGGTGGTAGCACCTGACCAGTGTTTGACCACAAATCCCAAAAACCAAAGCCACTGATCTCCCCACCATGCGTCTTTTACATTTTTAGACACAGCAGCAGTGTCCGAATACTGGGCGTCACACCGTGCGTCTCTTACTGTGACTTACATGCTAAAACATAGCAGCAGTGTCCGAATACTGAGCGTCACACCACGCGTCTTTTACATGCTTAGACACAGTAGCAGTGTCCGAATACTGGGCCTCACACCATGCGTCTCTCACATGCTTAGACATAGCAGCATTGTCCGAATACTGGGTGTCACATTAGAAATCCTGTGCAATTCCATGTGTTGTTGAAAATAGAATAATATTAAAATATCACTGTGTTTAAAAAGCACCAAGCATAAGACGATACTGCAAGTATTATTAGGCAATATGATAACAGTAAAAAGAACATTACTCAAAGCTACAAAAATAATATTGTGTAATGCTTTTTACTTTCTGCAGAATACAAACGGTGTCAGCAGTTCAAAAATATACCTTACGGTACAACAAATATCCATGATTATGCAGTAGAAGCATGCAGAATGAAAGGAGGGAGACTGGTCAGAATTACATCGGGAAAACGTCACCGGGAAGTCAAGTCCTGTATAGGTAATACCATTCAGTTAGAGGCTCTGATGGTTGATTGGTGTTTTACTTCGCTTTCGACAATGCTTCAGCTACTTTATATTGCGACAAAGAGATAGGAAGTAACCAACCTCTTAAGTATAGTGGTACATTCTTGGATTCGAACCCTGAACATCTGCCCCGCAAGCCAAGCACTTCACTACTACACCATGCCAGTTCCTAAAGATCTGGACTTTAATATTTTTGTTATTACAAGGATATGAAATCAAACATCTTTAGTCAACATTCCGCAATTTTTACGGACGATATAAAAATCTTGTGTAGACTTATCGGATATCATCATCCGACAAGTTGACTTCCTGATTCGGTTGATAATGTTGTTTTAATTTAGATTGCAGTAGATTTCTAAAGCAGTAACAATACTAATCGTGACGTTTCACCAAATATGAATACGGTATTATACTGTCTACTGAATGTTACATCGAGTTAATAATAACATGACTTACATGGTATCATGGCGGGCATGGCCGGTCGACATGGGATGCTTTCTCTTCCATGGCACCTGATCTCACCTCTGAATTTTTCTGGTGTTCATGATTGCCGTTACTCACTATGATTGCCGTTACTCAATATGATTGCCGTTACTCACTATGTTGCCTTTTTATATCAATATTCCGACGAACCATTAGCAGCCTAAGGAACAGTATATCTGGAAGGATTTATAGTGCTCTCTGGTCCAACATCATGCTTAAGGTAAGCATACTTATGAAGCTGTAGAATTAGCGGCCTAAGGGACAGTATATCAGGAAGGATTTATAGTGCTCTCTGGTCCAACATCATGCTTAAGGTAAGCATACTTATGAAGCTGTAGAATTAGCGGTCTAGCGGACAGTATACCTGGAAGGATTTATAGTGCTCTCTGGTCCAACATCATGCTTAAGGTAAGCATACTTATGAAGCTGTAGAATTAGCGGTCTAGCGGACAGTATACCTGGAAGGATTTATAGTGCTCTCTGGTCCAACATCATGCTTAAGGTAAGCATACTTATGAAGCTGTAGAATTAGCGGTCTAGCGGACAGTACATCTGGAAGGATTTATAGTGCTCTCTGGTCCAACATCATGCTTAAGGTAAGCATACTTATGAAGCTGTAGAATTAGCGGTCTAGCGGACAGTATACCTGGAAGGATTTATAGTGCTCTCTGGTCCAACATCATGCTTAAGGTAAGCATACTTATGAAGCTGTAGAATTAGCGGCCTAAGGGACAGTATATCTGGAAGGATTTATAGTGCTCTCTGGTCCAACATCATGCTTAAGGTAAGCATGCTTATGAAGCTGTAGAATTAGCGGCCTAGGGGACAGTATATCTGGAAGGATTTATAGTGCTCTCTGGTCCAACATCATGCTTAAGGTAAGCATACTTATGAAGCTGTAGAATTAGCGGCCTAGGGGACAGTATATCTGGAAGGATTTATAGTGCTCTCTGGTCCAACATCATGCTTAAGGTAAGCATACCTATGAAGCTGTAGAATTAGCGGCCTAAGGGACAGTATATCTGGAAGGATTTATAGTGCTCTCTGGTCCAACATCATGCTTAAGGTAAGCATACTTATGAAGCTGTAGAATTAGCGGCCTAGGGGACAGTATATCTGGAAGGATTTATAGTGCTCTCTGGTCCAACATCATGCTTAAGGTAAGCATACTTATGAAGCTGTAGAATTAGCGGCCTAGGGGACAGTATATCTGGAAGGATTTATAGTGCTCTCTGGTCCAACATCATGCTTAAGGTAAGCATACTTATGAAGCTGTAGAATTAGCGGCCTAGGGGACAGTATATCTGGAAGGATTTATAGTGCTCTCTGGTCCAACATCATGCTTAAGGTAAGCATACTTATGAAACTGTAGAATTAGCGGCCTAGGGGACAGTATATCTGGAAGGATTTATAGTGCTCTCTGGTCGAACATCATGCTTAAGGTAAGCATACTTATGAAACTGTAGAATTAGCGGCCTAGGGGACAGTATATCAGGAAGGATTTATAGTGCTCTCTGGTCCAACATCATGCTTAAGGTTATCATACTTATGAAGCTGTAGAATTAGCGGCCTAGGGGACAGTATATCTGGAAGGATTTATAGTGCTCTCTGGTCCAACATCATGCTTAAGGTAAGCATACTTATGAAGCTGTAGAATTAGCGGCCTAGGGGACAGTATATCTGGAAGGATTTATAGTGCTCTCTGGTCCAACATCATGCTTAAGGTAAGCATACTTATGAAGCTGTAGAATTAGCGGCCTAGGGGACAGTATATCAGGAAAGATTTATAGTGCTCTCTGGTCCAACATCATGCTTAAGGTAAGCATACTTATGAAACTGTAGAATTAGCGGCCTAGGGGACAGTATATCAGGAAGGATTTATAGTGCTCTCTGGTCCAACATCATGCTTAAGGTAAGCATACTTATGAAGCTGTAGAATTAGCGGCCTAGGGGACAGTATATCTGGAAGGATTTATAGTGCTCTCTGGTCCAACATCATGCTTAAGGTAAGCATACTTATGAAGCTGTAGAATTAGCGGCCTAGGGGACAGTATATCTGGAAGGATTTATAGTGCTCTCTGGTCCAACATCATGCTTAAGGTAAGCATACTTATGAAGCTGTAGAATTAGCGGCCTAGGGGACAGTATATCAGGAAAGATTTATAGTGCTCTCTGGTCCAACATCATGCTTAAGGTAAGCATACTTATGAAACTGTAGAATTAGCGGCCTAGGGGACAGTATATCAGGAAGGATTTATAGTGCTCTCTGGTCCAACATCATGCTTAAGGTAAGCATACTTATGAAGCTGTAGAATTATCGGCCTAAGGGACAGTATATCTGGAAGGATTTATAGTGCTCTCTGGTCCAACATCATGCTTAAGGTAAGCATACTTATGAAACTGTAGAATTAGCGGCCTAGGGGACAGTATATCAGGAAGGATTTATAGTGCTCTCTGGTCCAACATCATGCTTAAGGTAAGCATACTTATGAAGCTGTAGAATTAGCGGCCTAGGGGACAGTATATCTGGAAGGATTTATAGTGCTCTCTGGTCCAACATCATGCTTAAGGTAAGCATACTTATGAAGCTGTAGAATTAGCGGCCTAAGGGACAGTATATCTCGAAGGATTTATAGTGCTCTCTGGTCCAACATCATGCTTAAGGTAAGCATACTTATGAAACTGTAGAATTAGCGGCCTAGGGGACAGTATATCTGGAAGGATTTATAGTGCTCTCTGGTCTAACATCATGCTTAAGGTAAGCATACTTATGAAACTGTAGAATTAGCGGCCTAGGGGACAGTATATCAGGAAGGATTTATAGTGCTCTCTGGTCCAACATCATGCTTAAGGTTATCATACTTATGAAGCTGTAGAATTAGCGGCCTAGGGGACAGTATATCTGGAAGGATTTATAGTGCTCTCTGGTCCAACATCATGCTTAAGGTAAGCATACTTATGAAGCTGTAGAATTAGCGGCCTAGGGGACAGTATATCTGGAAGGATTTATAGTGCTCTCTGGTCCAACATCATGCTTAAGGTAAGCATACTTATGAAGCTGTAGAATTAGCGGCCTAGGGGACAGTATATCAGGAAAGATTTATAGTGCTCTCTGGTCCAACATCATGCTTAAGGTAAGCATACTTATGAAACTGTAGAATTAGCGGCCTAGGGGACAGTATATCAGGAAGGATTTATAGTGCTCTCTGGTCCAACATCATGCTTAAGGTAAGCATACTTATGAAGCTGTAGAATTATCGGCCTAAGGGACAGTATATCTGGAAGGATTTATAGTGCTCTCTGGTCCAACATCATGCTTAAGGTAAGCATACTTATGAAGCTGTAGAATTAGCGGCCTAGGGGACAGTATATCAGGAAAGAGCTAAGGTAAGCATATTCATGAAGCTGTAGAATTAGCGGCCTAAGGGACAGTATATCAGGTAGGATTTGTAGCGCTCTCTGGTCTAACATCATGCTAAGGTAAGCACATTCATGAAGCTGTAGAATTAGCCGCCTAAAGGACAGTATATCAGGAAGGATTTGTAGCGCTCTCTTGTCCACCAGCAGTTTGGCTACATCGCGGTCAGAATTGTGCGTAACATACAGATTTCATAAAAGAACACATTTAGATTCATGAGAAAAACTCTGAAAAGAAAGTTGCGATTAAAAATTGGAATGAGAGTGTTTTGCACGGGGTGTAATTTGAAGAATGAAGAGAATTGTCGTATTGTATTAATCAGTATGTCGTCGACTCTCATCAATAAAACCCTGTTTTTCACCACGTTTCAGACTGCTCTGGAATGCGATACATCTTTATTGACGGAATACTGAAGGCTGATGGGAAGTGGTACTATGACGACGATACAGAGATGACGTATGTGGCATGGAAGCCAGGCCAACCAAACAATCTGGATTCCAATCAACCTTACGTGGCACTGGAATGTAGCATACTTCAATTCAATGACATGTGGCCTTTTTTCAAAAGTCCTGCAACCACTAGTAATTCGGCATATGTTTGTGAATTTTAGTAGATCTAAATGTTTTGATATATGTGCTAATATATGCCATTAACGCCTAAATGAATAAAGAATGGAAATGGATATACAAGCAATATACATATATAAGTTTTGTTTCATTCAAGATTATGGTTTTCTAACATTTGGAAATGTAAATTAATCTGTACTAAATCTATTCTAACAAATTAGTTTATCTTGCAATACATGTCCTCAAGTGTGTCACTTTGGTAATAGTGACATTTGTAAGTGATACTCAAATACCTTTGCTGGCAATACCAGTATATCATTTATGTTCATGATGACCTTGACAACATGTCCTCAGGTCAAGACCAAAACACACATTTCTACAATGATTCATCAACATAGATGGACTCATTTCACGAGGCATAAATATTATAGGCCGACAAAGCATTACAGATGATAGGAGGGACAGATGGTAGGAAGGAGATATGACAGGAAAGAAGGAACAGATGGATGGAGGGACAGATGGTAGGAGGTACAGGTGGTAGGTAGGACAGATAGGAGGGACAGATGGTAGGAGGGAGATATGATGAGAGACAGGTGATAGAAGGAACAGATGGATGGAGGGACAGATGGTAGGAGGTACAGGTGATAAGAGGGACAGATGGTTGTGGGGACAGATGACAGGAGGAACAGGTGATAAGAGGGACAGATGGTAGGTAGGACAGATGATAGGAGGGACAGATGGTAGGTAGGACAGGAGATCAGTGGGACAGATGATAGAATGGACAGATGGTAGGAGGTACAGATGGTAGAGGGGACAGTAAACAGTATAATACACTGTACCTGACAAAATCGAAACATTAAAAAGAATGCCTCCATTTGATGTAGATATAATCATTAAGACAAAACTGAACACCCACAATTTTAACAGTCCAATACCTATTGAGTTTATATTTATTTCTTCATTGCTTCATCTTTTAAATCCTCTTAGGAATGAACTTAATACATATTTTGGTTATTCTTCATAACTTTTCTGATTTTTTTTTTGGTCAGCTATGTTTTAATACATACACTTTAAAGCAATTAGAAATGAAAAATAATATGGTCACACAGTCATAATGTCATAATGCTCAGTTAAATATGCATTCTAAGCAGGAAGTTCTAAAAAGGTCCCTCCCTCCGTTTCTTCAGATCTGAGTTAAATGTTACAAAGAGGGAAGAAAACTAAAATGATCAGGGGGAGTCAACACCCCATGTCCAGACATATATAAAGATAGCATATAATAAACACATACATACAAATTAATGAAATTTTATTACATATTTCCATATAAAAAAGATATACATGTATAAGCACTTGCATTTATAATACTCACTATTCATCATTAATACCAAGTGCCACCAAATTCCCTAGCATGCAAAACATATTACTTTACAAATGAGACAAATTCAATGATAAACCATCCATGAAATCAACTCTAAATAATTTCCAAAATGATGATGAAACCTTTCTTAAATTTAGTCTATTCTTTCATTTATTTCTCAAAATTATCATCATGTAATTTGCCACTTAATTTTCATTTATGCCAATAAATTATTTATGCTATAATTTAGCCTCATTTCTGTCAAATGAATTAGTATAGTGACTAGATATGAAATTTGCATAAAAGGAGAATTTTAAAAGGTAGCAAAACACACATTACTTAATTAATATATCTGCTTTCTCTAAACCACGGCACTACATACAGCTTATTCATGTTGCATAGACACACTGACAACTTCTGGAATGTACTGCAATCTTTTTCTATAACTTCAAAAGGATCTTATTTTTTAAGGATATGAGATTTTTTTATTAAGAAAACAGTCCTTTAAAAGCATATGGAAACACTTTTGTAATGTAATAATGTAAATTTAAAAATGTAATGAAAAAAGTTGAAAAGAAAACTGATGAATTCCTTGGTCTACTTATGTTTCTGGCATTTAAAACATGGTTTGTAAATATAGGATACAGGCTATATACATTATACATAAGCCAACAAGATCATTGAGAGATGACAAGATACTAAGGGAGGACAAGATCACTGAGAAAGGACAAGATACTAAGAGAGGACAAGATCACTGAGAAAGGACAAGATACTAAGAGAGGACAAGATCACTGAGAGAGGACAAGATACTAAGAGAGGACAAGATCACTGAGAGAGGACAAGATACTAAGAGAGGACAAGATCACTGAGAGAGGACAAGATACTAAGGGAGGACAAGATCACTGAGAGAGGACAAGATACTAAGAGAGGACAAGATCACTGAGAGAGGAAAAGATACTAAAGGAGGATAACATCACTGAGAGAGGACAAGATACTAAGGGAGGACAAGATCACCAAGAGAGGACAAGATACTAGGACAAGATCACTGAGAGAGGACAAGATACTAAGGGAGGACATGATCACTGAGAGAGGACAAGATACTAAGGGAGGACAAGATCACTGAGAGAGGACAAGATACTAAGGGAGGACAAGATCACTGAGAGAGAACAAGATACTAAAGGAGGATAACATCACTGAGAAAGGACAAGATACTAAGGGAGGACAAGATCACTGAGAGAGCACAAGATACTAAGGGAGGACAAGATCACTGACAGAGGACAAGATACTAAGAGAGGACAAGATCACTGAGAGAGGACAAGATACTAAGAGAGGACAAGATCACTGAGAGAGGACAAGATACTAAGAGAGGACAAGATCACTGACAGAGGACAAGATACTAAGGGAGGACAAGATCACTGACAGAGGACAAGATACTAAGGGAGGACAAGATCACTGAGAGAGAACAAGATACTAAGGGAGGACAAGATCACTGACAGAGGACAAGATACTAAATGAGGATAAGATCACTAAGAGATGACAAAATACTAAGGGAGGACAAGATCACAGAGAGAAGAAGTTTTGCAATGATCATTATTTTTATATATATATATGTATATATTCAATTTTTTACAAAATGGAAAATTTGAAAGACCACAAACTTTTAGTAGGGAGGTTGCTAAATATTCCAATATAGTAAGAACTGAAGTTGGAAAAAAAAGTATTAGAAAGCGCTAGACAAAGTTGATATGTTCATTATTCTTCTGGTTAGCGTAACTTATTCTGAGAAATCTAAGTAAAGATAAAACCTACAAAGACTTGGTACAGAAGGTAACTGAACAATTTAAACAGATACTGATAATTAATGACAATTTTCTAAAATGAAGAAAAGTCATCCAGTATGACATAGTGACACTCCATTATATTTGTAGCTAATTGATGTTATTGATGGTCCCTAGATTTCCCTACATGAAGTGTGCTCTATATTTGAAACCATAGAATACAACTCCTTCAATAGTCACCTTATTACAAACATCTTTTAGCTTAAAAACACAGTTACACCTCACTCTTCATTTCCCTTACAAGTTACAAGATCTTGATATGCATTATCCTTAGGTTATTGTTCACAATGTTCAGAAAAATCAGTTAAAACATTGTGAGGTAAATTTACTGGACTTCCTCACTCTACAGCACGATGGCATCTTTAAAAATATCTTACATTTACATTTATATTATAAATGAAATGAAAGGACAAAGTGATTATGATAATTCTTAAAAATATAATTTGGTTTTTGTCATGGCACAAAGATGCAAATTAAGAACAATTTGTGAAAATGAGAATTTCAAGTAACTATATTGGAAAATAGATTTTCTCAAAACTAAAAGTTACTTTATCATATTAAAACATCATTTCAGCATCTTCCTCATGCTTGTCTACACAAGGTCAAGCACTGACTGATCTTTCATTGGTTGATAACTTCAACATAATTGGCTGGAAACATCCCATGTGACCCATCTGGACCAATCCCTGTCCACCATCCTTCATCAATCATTTCGATATTTGTTATTAATTGATCTGGGTCAAAAGATATTTCTGTATCATCAGCTACAAAACAGAAAATCATTATTACTATTGCTATAATTATGTTTGCTGTTTGACATTTCATCTTTATATTAAGCTGTCACCTAACACCCTCACAAATGCCATCAAGAAACTTTTGACATAACAAGGACATCTTTGACATAAGCTTCAAATTCAAACTATTTGTCCTAATGGGACAAATAAAACCCATGGAAGCAAATTTTAATAAAAACAAATTTGTTCGTGGACTTACAAAGTCCATGGGACCTAAAATAATAATAAAAAAAACCCTATAGCATATTTGTAAAACATATGCCCCCATGTGGGCATAATTCATAGCAGAGACAAACTTGCCTAAATTACACGTTATATGGGCCATAATTCCTATAAATATTACCAGTAGCGTAGTATTGCCTTGGGGCATACTGACCCTCAATTCTATAGATTAACCAATAATTTCAGTTTTTTTTATCAGCTGTGACACTGACCTTTGCCCATATGACCTGAAATAAATAGGGTTCTTCCTCTCTTTATAAGTAAGCATATATCCAGATATGAATATGATGAAAGGTACTTGAGTAATCATCTAAAAACCAATAATACAGACTATTTTCATCAGCTTTGACCTTGACCTTCTGACCCCAAAATCAATAGGGTTCTTCCTCTCTTGATAAGTAAGCATGTATCAAAATTTGGTTTGAATATAATTAAAGGTACTTGACTGATCATCAAAAACCAATAATTACAGTCTACTTTCATCAGCTGTGAACTTGAACTTTGACCTTTAGACCTCAAGATCTATAAGGTTCTTTCTCTCTTGATAAGTAAGTATATATCCAAATTTGATTTGAATATATTAAAAGGTATTTGAGTTATCATCCGAAAACCAATAATTACAGTCTATGTTCATCAGCTGTGACCTTGGCCTTTAGACCCTAATATAAATAGATTTCTTCTTCTCTTAATAAGTAAGTATATATCCAAATTTGGCTTGAATATGTTAAAAGGTAATAGAGTCATCATCAGGAAACCAATGAGTAGAGTCTATTTTCATCAGCTTTGACCTTGATCTTTGACCTTATTGCCCAAAGATCGATAGGGTTCTTCCTCTCTTGATAAGTAAGTACGTTTCCTAATTTGGCTTCAATATGTTGAAAGGTACTTGGGTTATCATCCAAAAACCAATAATTACAGTCCATTTTCATCAGATGTGACCTTGACCTTTGGACCCCTAATTCAACAGGGTTTTTCCTCTCTTGATAAGTACGTATATATCCATATTTGGTTTGAATGCTAAAAGGTACTCGAGTTATCATCCGGAAACCAATAGTTACAGTCTATTTTCATCAGCTGTGACCTTGACTTTTGACCCCATAATCAATAGGATTCTTCCTCTTTAGAGAAATAAGCATATACCCAAATTTGGCTTGAGTATGTTGAGAGGTACAGTTGGGTGCAGTCCTAACCTTACATTCAAGTGCACTTGACAAGTGCACTTTAAGTTTAGTTTTTCGTCCTGAATACCAGTCATAAAGTTTAGTCAAGTGTACTTAAAATTAAGTTTACTTTAAAGTAATTTCGTCTTCAAGTTTTATTATCACATGACACCAAGTTTACTTTTCACGTTTGTTTATTACAATAATCCAGTTTCGTATAACACGATAGAAATAATTGTCTTACTATGTACAATTGAATATTATATATATATATATATATATATATATATATATATATATATATATATATATATATATACATATATATATATATATTGATTGATTTTTGTTTTACGTCACACCACGAATATTTCACGTATATGGTGACGGCATCTGCCTGATGCGAAGCATACAAATTTTGACCTTTGCAACGGACCCACCCGCAGCAGTGAGGGATCTTTAACGTGCCATGCATACCACGACACGGGGCCTCGGTTTTTACTGTCTCATCCGAAAGACATGACACCGGCATGACCAGAGCGGGACTCGAACCCCGGCCTCCCGATCAGGAGTCCGACACGATACCACTAGGCCACGCCGGCTTTATATATATATATGTGTATATAAATATATATTTACAAGTCATGTAACTCGTCATCCAATTTTACCACTTGTCTTGACAGTAATTTTTTTTATTGGTACTTATTTTATCAGTTATTTGTTTTTCACTCCCATTTATTTCTGTTATTTATTTTCTTTGTCCTTCTATCTATAACTTCTTATCACCTAGTCTAATTACTTCCAGTAGGTAAATGCAAATACATTTTAGGGGGCGCCACTTGACCTGTTAGCAAGCTGTTAGCTTGTGTTTGGCTCATTTCCTATTAGATAGCGAATTCAAGAAACCAGTTTTTATTAGACTAGTGCTTTGTATATATTTTCCATCTTTCTTTTCGTGTCTTTATATTTATGTAAGTGTTTGTATGTGTGTGTCCTGAAGAGGAAGCAGATTGCTTCGAAAATTTGGCAATTTTTTAATTGTTTTAGTATCATTATCGTTTACCTGTGCTTTTATATTGACCCCTTTTTCTCGCGCGATTTGCATTAACCTTCATTGAGGTTGATTCGATACTTATGAATAGTGAATGTCGTTACAATTTCCTTTTTAGTGCTTTTATATATATATATATTTAATAGAAAAATATAGTAAATGCCCATGTATATAGAAAGTAAACTAAACTTGAAGTGCACTTGGAGTAAACATGGAATCGAGTTTAGTACTAAACTTGGAATCAAGTTTACTACTAAACTTGATTCCAAGTTTACTCTGTTGTCGCCAAGTAAACTTGAAAAGCAGTCATAAAGTTAACTTGAAGTGTACTTTATGTAAGGTTAGGACTGCACCCAACTGTACTTGAGCTATAATCTAGAAACCAATGTGTGATGGAAGGACAGACAAAGCAAACACTTAATGCTCCCCTGCCATACCTGGCGGGGGCATAAAAAAAAAAGCAATTTCACTTGTTAACCCAAAACCAATTTTGCATATCCTTGACTCATTGAAAGTCTGTGTTTGATGTTTAAAAACAATGGGTGTAAAGGAATTTCACTAATGGTACAGAAACAATGGTCAGAACTCTGTGACCTTGACCTTTAACCTTATGAAGTTCAAATTAAAAAGGCACATTGGTGTAATAGACAAACATAAACATTGGTGTGATAGACAGAACATAAACATTGGTGAGATAGACAAACATAGACATTGGTGTGATAGAGAGAACATAAACATTGGTGTGATAGGCAGAACATAGACATTGGTGAGATAGACAGAACATAGACATTGGTGAGATAGACAGAACATAAACATTGGTGTGATAGATAGAACATAGACATTGGTGTGATAGAACATAAACATTGGTGAGATAGACAGAACATAAACAATGGTGTGATAGACAGACCATAGACATTGGTATGATAGGCAGAACATAGACATTGGTGTAATAGACAGAACATAAACATTGGTGTGATAGACAGAGCATACACATTGGTGAGATAGACAGAACATAAACATTGGTGAGATAGACAGAACATAAACAATGGTGTGATAGACAGAACATAGACATTGGTATGATAGGCAGAACATAGACATTGGTGTAATAGACAGAACATAAACATTGGTGTGATAGATAGAACATAGACATTGGTGTGATAGACTGAACATAAACACTGGTGTGATAGACAGAACATAAACATTGGTGTGATAGACAGAACATCAACATTGGTGTGATAGACAGAACATAGACATTGGTATGATAGGCAGAACATAGACATTGGTGTAATAGACAAACATAAACATTGGTGTGATAGATAGAACATAGACATTGGTGTGATAGACAGAACATAAACATTGGTGAGATACACAGAACATAAACATCGGTGTGATAGACAGAACATAAACATTGGTGTGATAGACAGAACATAAACAATGGTGAGATAGACAGAACATAAACAATGGGGAGATAGACAGAACATAAACATTGGTGTGATAGACAGAACATAAACATTGGTGTGATAGACAGAACATAAACATTGGTGTGATAGACAGAACGTAAACATTGGTGTGATAGACAGAACATAAACATTGGTGAGATAGACAGAACATAAACAATCGTGTCATAGACAGAACATAGACATTGGTATGATAGGCAGAACGTAAACAATGGTGTAATAGACAGAACGTAAACAATGGTGTGATAGACAGAACATAAACATTGGTGTGATAGACAAACATAAACATTGGTGTGATAGACAGAACATAAACATTGGTGTGATAGATAGAACATAGACAATGGTGTGATAGACAGAACATAAACAATGGTGTGATAGACAGACATAAACATTGGTGTGATAGACAGAACATAGACAATGGTGAGATAGACAAACATAAACATTGGTGTGATAGGCAGAACGTAAACATTGGTGTGATAGACAGAACATAAACAATGGTGAGATAGACAAACATAAACATTGGTGTGATAGACAGAACATAAACATTGGTGTGATAGACAGAACATAAACAATGGTGAGATGGACAAACATAAACAATGGTGTGATAGACAGAACATAAACATTGGTGTGATAGACAGAACATAAACATCGGTGTGATAGACAGAACATAAACATTGGTGTAATAGACAGAACATAAACATTGGTGTGATAGATAGAACATAGACATTGGTGTGATAGACTGAACATAAACACTGGTGTGATAGACAGAACATAAACATTGGTGTGATAGACAGAACATCAACATTGGTGTGATAGACAGAACATAAACATAGACATTGGTATGATAGGCAGAACATAGACATTGGTGTAATAGACAAACATAAACATTGGTGTGATAGATAGAACATAGACATTGGTGTGATAGACAGAACATAAACATTGGTGAGATAGACAGAACATAAACATCGGTGTGATAGACAGAACATAAACATTGGTGTGATAGACAGAACATAAACATTGGTGAGATAGACAGAACATAAACAATGGTGAGATAGACAGAACATAAACATTGGTGTGATAGATAGAACATAGACATTGGTGTGATAGACTGAACATAAACACTGGTGTGATAGACAGAACATAGACATTGGTATGATAGGCAGAACATAGACATTGGTGTAATAGACAAACATAAACATTGGTGTGATAGATAGAACATAGACATTGGTGTGATAGACAGAACATTAACATTGGTGAGATAGACAGAACATAAACATCGGTGTGATAGACAGAACATAAACATTGGTGTGATAGACAGAACATAAACATTGGTGAGATAGACAGAACATAAACAATGCTGAGATAGACAGAACATAAACATTGGTGTGATAGACAGAACATAAACATTGGTGTGATAGACAGAACAGAAACATTGGTGTGATAGACAGAACGTAAACATTGGTGTGATAGACAGAACATAAACATTGGTGAGATAGACAGAACATAAACAATCGTGTGATAGACAGAACATAGACATTGGTATGATAGGCAGAACGTAAACAATGGTGTAATAGACAGAACGTAAACAATGGTGTGATAGACAGAACATAAAAATTAGTGTGATAGACAAACATAAACATTGGTGTGATAGACAGATCATAAACATTGGTGTGATAGATAGAACATAGACAATGGTGTGATAGACAGAACATAAACAATGGTGTGATAGACAGACATAAACATTGGTGTGATAGACAGAACATAGACAACGGTGAGATAGACAAACATAAACATTGGTGTGATAGGCAGAACGTAAACAATGGTGTGATAGACAGAACATAAACAATGGTGAGATAGACAAACATAAACATTGGTGTGATAGACAGAACATAAACATTGGTGTGATAGACAGAACATAAACAATGGTGAGATGGACAAACATAAACAATGGTGTGATAGACAGAAAATAAACATTGGTGTGATAGACAGAACATAAACATTGGTGAGATAGACAGAACATAAACAATCGTGTGATAGACAGAACATAGACATTGGAATGATAGGCAGAACGTAAACAATGGTGTAATAGACAGAACGTAAACAATGGTGTGATAGACAGAACATAAACATTGGTGTGATAGACAGAACGTAAACAATGGTGTGATAGACAGAACATAAACATTGGTGAGATAGACAGAACATAAACATTGGTGTGATAGACAAAACATAACAATTAGTGTGATAGACAGAACATAAACATTGGTGTAATAGACAGAACATAAACAATGGTGTGATAGACAGAATATAAACAATGGTGTGATAGACAGAACATAAACATTGGTGAGATAGACAGAACATAAACATTGGTGTGATAGACAGAACATAACAATTGGTGTGATAGACAGAACATAAACATTGGTGTGATAGACAGAACATAAACATCGGTGTGATAGACAGAACATAAACATTGGTATGATAGACAGAACATAAACAGTGGCGAGATAGACAGAACATAAACAATGGTGTGATAGACAGAACATAAACATTGGTGTGATAGACAGAACATAAACAATGGTGAGATAGACAGAACATAAACATTGGTGTGATAGACAGAACATAAACAAGGGTGAGATAGACAAACATAGACAATGGCGAGATAGACAGAACATAAACATTGGTGTGATAGATAGAACATAGACATTGGTGAGATAAATAGAACATAAACATTGGTGTGATAGACAGAACATAAACATTGGTGTGATAGATAGAACATAAACAATGGTGAGATAGACAGAACATAAACATTGGTGTGATAGACAGAACATAAACATTGGTGTGATATACAGAACATAAACAATGGTGTGATAGACAGAACATAAACAAGGGTGAGATAGACAGAACACAAACATTGGTGTGATAGAACATAAACATTGGTGTGATAGACAGAACATAACAATTGGTGTGATAGACAGAACATAGACATTGGTGTGATAGACAGAACATAGACATTGGTGAGATAGACAGAACATAAACATTGGTGTGATAGACAGAACATAAACAATGGTGAGATAGACAGGACATAGACATTGGTGAGATAGACAGAACATAAACATTGGTGTGATAGACAGAACATAAACAATGGTGAGATAGACAGAACATAAACAATGGTGTGATAGACAAACATAAACATTGGTGTGATAAGCAGAACATAGACATTGGTGAGATAGAAAGAACATAAACATTGGTGAGATAGACAGAACATAGACATTGGTGAGATAGACAGAACATAAACATTGGTGAGAAAGACAGGACATAGACATTGGTGAGATAGACAGAACATAAACATTGGTGTTATAGACAGAACATAAACAATGGTGTGATAGACAGAACATAAACAAGGGTGAGATAGACAAACATAGACAATGGTGAGATAGACAGAACATAAACATTGGTGTGAAAGATACAACATAGACATTGGTGAGATAGACATAACATAAACATTGGTGAGATAGACAGGACATAGACATTGGTGAGATAGACAGAACATAAACAATGGTGTGATAGACAGAACATAAACATTGGTATGATAGGCAGAACATAAACAATGGTGTGATAGACAGAATGTAAACAATGGTGTGATAGACAGAACATAAACATTGGTGTGATAGACAAACATAAACATTGGTGTGATAGACAGAACATAAACATTGGTGTGATAGATAGAACATAGACAATGGTGTGATAGACAGAACATAAACAATGGTGTGATAGACAGACATAAACATTGGTGTGATAGACAGAACATAGACAATGGTAAGATAGACAAACATAAACATTGGTGTGATAGACAGAACGTAAACAATGGTGTGATAGACAGAACATAAACAATGGTGAGATAGACAAACATAAACATTGGTGTGATAGACAGAACATAAACATTGGTGTGATAGACAGAACATAAACAATGGTGAGATAGACAAACATAAACATTGGTGTGATAGACAGAACATAAACATTGATGTGATAGACAGAACATAAACATTGGTGTGATAGACAGAACATAAACATCGGTGTGATAGACAGAACATAAACATTGGTGTGATAGACAGAACATAACAATTGGTGTGATAGACAGAACATAAACATTGGTGTGATAGACAGAACATCAACAATGGTGTGATAGACAGAACGTAAACAATGGTGTGATAGACAGAACATAAACATTGGTGAGATAGAGAGAACATAAACATTGGTGTGATAGACAGAACATAACAATTGGTGTGATAGACAGAACATAAACAATGGTGAGATAGACAGAACATAAACATTGGTGTGATAGACAGAACATAAACATTGGTGTGATATACAGAACATAAACATTGGTGTGATAGACAGAACATAAACAAGGGTGAGATAGACAAACATAGACAATGGTGAGACAGACAGAACATAAACATTGGTGTGATAGATAGAACATAGACATTGGTGAGATAGACAGAACATAAACATTGGTGAGATAGACAGAACATAGACATTGGTGAGATAAACAGAACATAAACATTGGTGAGATAGACAGGACATAGACATTGGTGAGATAGGCAGAACATAAACATTGGTGTGATAGACAGAACATAAACAATGGTGAGATAGACAGAACATAAACAATGGTGTGATAGACAAACATAAACACTGGTGTGATAGACAGAATGTAAAGATTGGTGTGATAGACAGAACATAAACATTGGTGTGATAGACAGAACATAAACATTGGTGTGATAGACAGAACATAAACATTGGTGTGATAGACAGAACATAAACATTGGTATGATAGACAGAACATAAACAATGGTGTGATAGACAGACATAAACATTGGTGTGATAGACAGAACATAGACAATGGTGAGATAGAACATAAACATTGGTGAGATAGACAAACATAAATATTGGTGTGATAGACAGAACAGAAACATTGGTGTGATAGACAGAACATAAACATTGGTGAGATAGACAGAACATAAACAATGGTGTGATAGACAGAACATAAACATTGGTGTGATAGACAGAACATAAACATTGGTGTGATAGATAGAACATAAAAAATGGTGTGACAGACAAACATAAACATTGGTGTGATAGACAGAACATAAACATTGGTGTGATAGACAGAACATAAACATTGGTGTGATAGACAGAACATTAACATTGGTGTGATAACATTTACAAGGGACTTTCCTCTACTTCATAAACATGAGCTTAAGGGTTATCCATTCCAAAGAAAATTTTAGTGAAAGTACATGCTTTTTTAAAAACTTTTTTTTTTTATTTGAGGAACATATAAGACACAAGTAAATTGGTGGCGTTAAAACATGACCTTCACATACTTTTGTTTCATTTGAGCAAGAAATCAAAATTATGGAGTCTTAACATGCTCATTTCATATTTTGGTAATTTCTGTGTCAAACGAATCATCTAATGGTTTGCATTGCAAGGCCAATTTTATGTAAATCAGCAGATTATAAGCACTTCTTATTTGTGGTATTATATCTTTCCTTCATGGTTCAGTATCAATTTTAGCATTCTTTGTATGCTTAATGAAAAAAAAAGGCTGTCTAGCATCACTGGTTGCTAAAATCCCTTGTACAGATGCATCAAAATGTGCTGATAATGTAAAAATATGTGCAAATCTCATTTTCTTCATTTATTTCATTCTACTGTATCATATGTTCTTAACAAACAAAAGAAATATGTATGTATCCTATTTAGATTTCGTGCAAAGTAAGATTTTTCATTACCCTACCCCCATATTTTGTCCCCAAATCATTGTAAAATAATGAGAGGGCAGCTCTTCTGGAGATTAATTATATGTATGGTTCATGATTTTACACGACACTCTTTCTACAATATCAGATGTTTCTTTGAACATGAATATTTCTTATACATGTATAACTATGCTAAATTTTAAAATAAGCAAAATAAAAGAAAACCACACTCCACTTCATAAACATGAGCTTAAAACTGGGAATAAGAATAGATATGTTGATCACCTGTCTGATTCTAAGAAGAAGCAAATGAATGTATTACTATATAACAGTAAATGTGTCTAACCAGCCTGATAGTCATAGAGTGCTCTAGCACAGACTCCATGTTCTGGGAGAAGGTCTGGTGGCTGACTGGTGCTATACTCCTCCTCTACCTGATCATAGCTGGTGGTAACAGCCGGTACCGATGGTGGAGTGTCATCTGAAAAACAATCTGTGTGATCAGGAAAGAATAACAGTGAATTATAAATAAGACATAGCTACAGAGTAAGCATCAACAGAAGCTGCAATATATCTGAGGTCCTGAATTATGAACAGTACGCACAATGGTCTCATGGATGAATGAGAATACCAGGAGTTGAACCAAGTTTCATCCAAATCTTTTCTCTGAAGAGGAATTTAAAAAAAAATGTAAATGTTAACAGATCACAGGTGCATCACCATGACTATAGCTAACTTGAACATTTGTCTCAGATAAGTTAACAAAAAGCCCAGAGCGGCCAGCATTGCTCACCAAAGCACAATTTGCAAATTCACAAATAACTGACTGAGAAAACATATATTCTCTTGCTTGTTGCACTTTCAACTACTGATAAATAAATGTAAACTTTGATTCATCAAACTCAAGCATGTCAGTACAGGCCTTATTCAATAAAAGAAAATTTTCATAAACTTCAAGAAAATCAAATTAGGGAACTTTTTTTTTAAATGACCCTGAATTTTACAGATTCTTATTATTAACAGCGAATGCTTTACCACCTCTTTTAGTCCAATATGAAATAAAAAAAAAAAAGAAAAACATTCACCCAACAGGGAAGACCTACTCCTCAGCATTTCAGTGCCGGCTCAACAAACAATATAAAAACATTCATAAAAAATCAATAAGATTATATTTTGACATAAACCAGTGATTTTTTAACAAATTTTCAAAGCTACATAGTACCTTTCCATTTGGGAAAAATAGTGTAAAAAAATGGAGAAATTGGGAATTTTTCATTTCTGCAAATTTATCTTAATATTGAACATGTATTGTTTGCACTTTAATTTAAAACTTAAGTTTTCTCTTTCTCTGTCTATTTTCTATAAATTTCAAGAAGTTTTGTCAGTAAAATATATGTTTGTCAGGCACAGAAACGTAGCTGACTCAGAGTCTGAATGGTCATCGTTAAAAGTACAACTGTCAGCTTCATCTACCATACATGCAGTACGACTCGCTATCGTATAATGACTCGGACATTCTGATTGTTTTCAGCGAGAGACGATACTTGAATGCATTTGATTTGTTCATTGTTTTAACCATTTTTATCATTAATATTTACTTATCCAGATATAAAGAAAATTATCATTATAATGGTTTCTCAACGGACTACAGAAAGATAAGCGTAACAAAATATCACGATCAATAAATTGGGAATTTTTGGTCAAAATATAGGGAATTTTTCAAAAATTGTGGCTAGGGGAAACTACCAAATTTCCACGGTAAATTTTAGGTATGAAAATCACTGTCCCCTACATTGAATAAATCAAGACAATGAAAAAAATGTGTAAAAAAAACTTGATGACCTTTGATCTTTTAACCTGAGAATCAATAGGGGTCATCTACTACTCATAACCAACCCACATATGAAATATCACTATCAAGCAAATGGTTTTCATAATATTGGGCAGACACCAATTGTATAAAGTACTGCATTGCACTCTGTGACCTCTGAACTTTTGACCTGAAAATCATTAGGGATCATCTAACGCTTGAAACCAACCCACATATGCAATGTCACACTAATAAATATGAACTATTTCAATTTGATATATTCATCAGTTGAGGAGATAAAGAACTGAAACTGTGAATTGTTGGAAATTTTCAAAGTTCAAGGAACATAACTCTTTCAAAATGATTTAACTGGATCCAAATTACATCTTGTCCTAATTATTTTCAGGATGAATCTGTATACCAAATTTCAGTTTGATATGTGCACCTGCTGCAGAGATAATGAATGGAAACTGTTGGTGTACGGACTGACCAACAGCAGTAAAGCAATATGCCCCTCTTTCTTTGAGAGGCCATAAAAATGACACAAAAATGAGTCTCAAAAAAAGCCAAATCAAGTGGTCCAAACGGGTTTATATCGATCACTTGAGCACAAATTTACTCATTTACAAGCAACTGATTGCTTGAAAGAATTAACAAACAAGAGGCCCAAGTGGGCCTATATCGCTCACCTGAGTACCTATATTATCAGTCATGCATGAAGGAAGAATTCATTTATTTTTGCATTAATGTGACTAAGTCAACACAGATGTTGAAAATATGTCAAATTTTATTTCAGGCTAGAATAAAAAACAACACTTTTTTGCACATCCATTCAGGTGATTTTGATATTAAGCATTTCCTTTGTCTCTGCAAGAAGTCATTCAGGGCAACAAGTTAGTCATTTTCTTTAGGTGGGGCCTTTTGTTGACTGATTTCAAGTCTGGGTCATGAACAACAATTGTTTCAAATATTGTCCAGATCTAACTTAAAATTGCCTAATTTCATATGTTGAGCGTTGAGAAACATCTAAAAACTTATTTAGATGTGTAAAGAAATGAAAAAAAAATTTTGACCACAGCTGGATTTGAACCGCTACTCTCCATATTTCAATTACCAAGTGGTATATGTACTATTGTGAGAACTGCTTTTTAGACATGGTGGCATTATCTGTTAACCAATTTGGATGAAATTTACCAAATTGATAGAGGACTTTTAGTACTTCATGTATTCCACGTTTCATTAAAATCTTTCATGTGGTATAACAGCAGAAGTGAAAAATGTGATTGAATTGTTCTTATACACCCTCATTTGGAAGTCTTAAAAAATTCATAGAAAATCCAAAGATATTGACAAAATTCTTTCAAAGTAACAATCCTTACCATAATTATGATCACAATAGTCCATAAGAAATCATCATTATCAATTAACTAGGAAATATGACACTTTTTTCTGCATTGAATCACCAAGTCCAAAGAAATGTCGAAAAAAATTCTAAAATTTGATTTTGGAAGGGAACCAAAATGACAATACATCTTCACTCATCCCTCTAGATCATTTCTATGCATTCTGTTTGTCTCTGTATACAGCCCGTATGAAAAAGAATATTGTTAAACGAGGGAACTCTTTTGTGACCTACTCTTGACTATGGTGGCGCCACCTGTAAAAAGGTCTGGACGAAAACAACAGAATTTGAAGAGGATCATAAGTGACTTATTTCTACCAAGATTTATTAAAATCCTTCAAACAGTTTTGTAGAAAAAGTTGAAAATGTGAAAAATGGCCAACCCCCCCTTTTTTTTTTGGAAGTCTTAAACGTAAAATTCCTAATTTCATATGTTGAGTGTTGAGAAACATCTAAAAACTTATTTAGATGTGTAAAAAAAAAAAAAAATTTTTTGACCACAGCTGGATTTGAACCGCTACTCTCCATATTTCAATTACCAAGTGGTATATGTACCATTGTGAGACCTACTTTTAGACATGGTGGCATTATCTGTTAACCAATTTGGATACTCCGCACAAAAAACAAAACCTTTGAAAAGGACTATGAGTACTTGCATCCTACCCAGTTTTATCAAAATCCTTCAAGTTGTTCTGTAGATCAAGTTGAAGATATGAAAAATTGTCCCCCCCCCCCTTTTCTTGGAAGTCTTAAAAAATTCATAAAAAATTCAAAAATTGAGATATTGAAAAAATTCCTTCACACCAGCATTCCTTACCATAGAAATGATTAAATGAAACCAAATGAATGCATCAATGTTTACTAAAAGAAAATAATAACTCTTTAATGCATTAAAATAACAAAGTCCAAAATAAAAATGAAAAAACGTCAAAAATTTGATTTCAGAATGGAACCAAAAATGTCAACACTTCTTCCCATATGCCTCTATCTCATTCCTATGCAGTCGGTTTGTCGCTGTATGTACCCGATCTGAATAAGAAGTTTGTCAAAGGAGGGTACCCTCTGTGACCTACTTTTGTCTGTGGTGGTGCCACCTGTTCATGGATCCTGACAAAGATGACCACATTTGTCGGGGACCTTGAGTATTTGATGCATGCCAAGTTTCATTGAATTCCAGCAAGTGGTTCCGAAGAAAAAGTTCAAACTGTGAAATGTTTACACCAATTATCCCACCCCCCCTTTTTCTTGAAAGTCTTTAAAAATTCATAAAAAATCCAAAACATAAAATATTGAAAAATTTTCTTCGCAGTAGTATTTCTTACCATCAAAATGATCAAATTAAACCAAATTAATGCATCAATGTTTACTAAAAGAAAAAAATACCTCTTTTCTGCATTAAAATTACCAAGTACAAAAAAACGTCAAAAATTTGATTTCGGAATGGAACCAAAAATAACAACACTTCTTCACACATCCCTCTAGATCATTCCTATGCATTTGGTTTGTCTCTGTATGCCCCCGGTCTGAAGAAGAAGTTTGTCAAAGGAGGGTACCCTCTTTGACCTACTTTTGCCTGTGGTGGCGCCACCTGTTGATGAATCTGGACGAAAAACAACAACACTTGTAGGGGACCATGAGTACTACATGCTTATCAAGTTTCATCAAATTCTGTTCAGTGGTTCTGGAGAAGAAGTCGAAAATGTGAAAAGTTAACGACGGACGACGGACGGACGACGGACGGTGATTGATCACAATAGCTCAGGTGAGCTAAAAACAATCCCTTATAAAATCCAGAAAGCAAAATTATCACATGAAACTTTCAATTAAGCCTTGAAATAAATATTATCAAATAAATATTATCAAATAATTTGTAATTGCTTCCTTCATTAGTCAATAAAATGAAACAAGAAGAAACCACTAAGGACAGTATGGCTGGCTTGCAAAGCAAATTCAAATCAAGGTTAAGGTCACAAGGTCAAAAGTTATGGTATCATTTGATACTTCTAGTCATGAAAAACTTATGTGCGAAGTATCAAAGCCCTATCCTTATTGAGTGAAAAATTACGCTAAAATTAAATTTTTCAAAATTCTTAGTAAGTAAGTCAAAGTCCAAGGTCAAGGTCACTAGGTCAAGTGTCATGGCATAATTTGAAAGCTCTAGTCATAAGGAACCTATATGTGAAATATCATGTTTATACTCTTCTTACTTGCCGAGATTTTGCTTCAGCAAGAAACTAAACCAAAATGTTGATAGGCAGACAGACAAACAGACAGATGGACAAATGTTAAAAAAAAAGTTTTTCAAAAATCCAGAAAGACATTAAAAAATCATAAATAACTTGATTTCAGAAGAGAACCAAAATTAACAACACTTCTAAAGACAGCTTTCTAGATCACTCTTATGCATTAAGTTTGATGGTCTTTGCAGTCAGTCTTGGGCCTATGTTGCTCCCATCCTAAATCCATCCCTTGAAAGATCTTGTCAAAAACAGCAGTATTTGTAGGGGACTTTTAATACTTCAAACCTAACAATTTCATTAAAATCTTTCATTCAGTTCTGAGAGAGAAGTCAGTCAAAGCTAATTATTACAAACTAATGGTATTTCCACTACCCCTGTTTTTTAAGAATTGCTAGAAGTCCGAGAAATTATTTCTGTATTTTTTTCCTTTTAAACATTAGTTACAATGAGATCATTTAAAATATGAAAAATTGAAGCATTATAAGCAAGGCCACAAGGAGAAAATCTTAGGAATTTCCTGAATATAGGTGGAAATTCCAAAAACAGAAAAAAGTGTCAGAAATTTTATTTTAATGGAACCATTTATATGGGATTTTGAGTACTTCTTATCTATCAAATTCCATCAAAATCAAACAGTTCTGATGGGGAGATTTTTCAAAGCTAATTATCATAAAATAATACCAGTAATAGTATATCTGACCCCCTTTTCTATACCTTAAAAATTGAAAACAAGCTGAAATATGAATGCAGCAACTTTGTTAGTATAAGTTGCTTTCCGAACACTGGAACACTAGGTCAAACTCTGACGTCAAGGTCACAACCTCAAAATTTTGGTACTAACGCAAATGTCTTGTTAAGTCCCCCTAAGCCGGTGTGGCCTAGTGGATAAGGTGCTCGGCTCGTGATCGAGAGGTCGCGGGTTCGACTCCCGCCCGGGGCACACCGGTGTTCTGTCTTTCGGATGAGACAGTAAAAACCGAGGTCCCGTGTCACGGTAGGCGTGGCACGTAAAAGATCCCTCACTGCTTCGGGTAGGTCCGTTGCAAAGGTCTAAATTTGTATGCAATGCATCAGGCAGATGCCGTCACCATATACGTGAAATAATCGTGGAGTGACGTAAAACAATAATCAATCAATCAATCAATCAATGTTAAGTCCCCCCCCTCCAAAAAAAAGTGACCCAACTAACCATAAGATTTGGTACCAGTCCTACTTTTTTTTCCCTGCCAAAAAAAATCAATACAAAAATGTTCTGAATGAGTTTGTAATGCCGTTTGCATCTTCTTATTTTTAACACTTTATCTTCACCTGCGCTAGTGTTTACAATTGGTGTACAAAAGTGCTATTCACATAGGGTAACTACCGGACACTCAGTCCAGTGTAAACAAATTAAATTTCAAAACTGGACTGAGTGTCTGGTAGTTACCCTATGTGAATAGCACTTTTGTACACCAATTATATTTAATAAAACTTGTTGAATACATTATAAATTGAATTTTTTTATTTTCTTCACAAGAAGTACTGAGTACCGAGCATTAGACATTATGCCTGATTCTGATGACATTTTATGGTTAATGAACTTCCTCGTTATCAAAAGCAGTTGATCAAAGTTTAGCATCACATCTACGTTCTTGCTCAGTCAGATCTCATTTCAATGAGAGAAAAAAATGTTATATTTTAGATCCTATTCATAATGCACATCTACTAAATCAACGTCAGAAATTTTGAAAAGCATGAATTGTACATGAGTGAAAACATTATACCCGGTCAGTTTCTTTTAGATCTTTTCCTTTATATTCAATCCTGTATAACTGAGGATTTTCAGCATCAACATTTTATAAAAAAACATACTACCACATTTTTTTTATACAATCACACATTTGACAAAATATATGTTCATCTTAATATCAGTAAAAATTCTTGAAAGAAGCCCTAATTTTTTTCATTCTATCACAGTAAACAGTGGCCTTACAATGAATACACGTGAAATATGAAAGCCATATCACTTACCAATCAAAAAATATACCCAATGTTAAAATTTTGAAATGTAGGTCAGAGGTCATCATCAAGGCCACAAGGTTAAAAAAAAATTATTGCACAGATAGAGAGGTCTTTCCATAAGGAATATGCTTGTGAAATATGAAAGCCCTACCTCTTATGATTAAACAAGAGGCCCAAATGGGCCTATATCACTCACCTGAACAGCTAGATGATCAAGTTGAAGATATGAAAAATTGTCTCCCCCCCCCCCCCTTTTCTTGGAAGTCTTAAAAAATTCATAAAAAATTCAAAAATCGAGATATTGAAAAAATTCCTTCGCACCAGCATTCCTTACCATAGAAATGATTAAATGAAACCAAATGAATGCATCAATGTTTACTAAAAGAAAATAATAACTCTTTAATGCATTAAAATAACAAAGTCCAAAATAAAAATGAAAAAACATCAAAAATTTGATTTCGGAATGGAACCAAAAATATCAACACTTCTTCCCATATGCCTCTAAATCATTCCTATGCAGTCGGTTTGTCGCTGTATGCACCCGATCTGAATAAGAAGTTTGTCAAAGGAGGGTACCCTCTGTGACCTACTTTTGTCTGTGGTGGTGCCACCTGTTCATGGATCCTGACAAAGATGACCACATTTGTCGGGGACCTTGAGTATTTGATGCATGCCAAGTTTCATTGAATTCCAGCAAGTGGTTCCGAAGAAAAAGTTCAAACTGTGAAATGTTTACACCAATTATCCCACCCCCCCCTTTTTCTTGAAAGTCTTAAAAAATTCATAAAAAATCCAAAACATAAAATATTGAAAAATTTTCTTCGCAGTAGTATTTCTTACCATCAAAATGATCAAATTAAACCAAATTAATGCATCAATGTTTACTAAAAGAAAAAAATACCTCTTTTCTGCATTAAAACTACCAAGTACAAAAAAACGTCAAAAAAACGTCAAAAATTTGATTTCAGAACGGAACCAAAAATAACAACACTTCTTCACACATCCCTCTAGATCATTCCTATGCATTCGGTATGTCTCTGTATGCCCCTGGTCTGAAGAAGAAGTTTGTCAAAGGAGGGTACCCTCTTTGACCTTCTTTGCCTGTGGTGGCGCCACCTGTTTATGAATCCGGACGAAAAACAACAACACTTGTAGGGGACCATGAGTACTACATGCTTATCAAGTTTCATCAAATTCTGTTCAGTGGTTCTGGAGAAGAAGTCGAAAATGTGAAAAGTTAACGAAGGACGACGGACGACAGACGATGGACGGACGGACGACGGACGGTGATTGATCACAATAGCTCACTTGAGCCTTCGGCTCAGGTGAACTAAAAATTATAAGCAATGTTAATGTTTTTGAAATGTAGGTTAAAGATCACAAAGTCAACAAGAGCAATGCCTAGTGTGGCTTAATATGCTCGTTGCTTACTTTGCACGGATCAATGTGAACATATGGTTTTATTACCCCCAAAATTGGATCTCTTTGGTAATACTTTGACCTACTTTTGCCTGTGGTGGCGCCACCTGTTGATGAATCCGGACGAAAAACAACAACACTTGTAGGGGACCATGAGTACTACATGCTTATCAAGTTCCATCAAATTCTGTTCAGTGGTTCTGGAGAAGAAGTCGAAAATGTGAAAAGTTAACGACGGACGACAGACGATGGACGGACAGACGACGGACGGTGATTGATCACAATAGCTCACTTGAGCCTTCGGCTCAGGTGAGCTAAAAATTATAACCAATGTTAATGTTTTTGAAATGTAGGTTAAAGATCACAAAGTCAACAAGAGCAATGCCTAGTGTGGCTTAATATGCTCGTTGCTTACTTTGCACGGATCAATGTGAACATATGGTTTTATTACCCCCAAAATTGGATCTCTTTGGTAATACTTTTATGAAATACTGAAATCCGAAAATAGGGATCCAAGTCCCATAACTCTGTAACAACGGAATGGAATTTGCTCCAAATCAAAAGGTGGCTTCTCCTACACTATTTCAGCATTCTGCATTACATAGTATCTTATCATAGTAAAAATAAAATCCAAGATCCATAACTCAACAATGACAGAAAAGAATTTGCACAAAATTAAAAAGCGTTTACTAAAGTTATTGCGTTCCATAGCATCTTATTATAGCAAAAATAAAATCCAAGTCCCATAACTTTGTAATGACAGAACAAAATTTGCTCAAAATCAAAAGGCGGCTTTCTCTACACTATGTAAGCATTCTGTATGAGTTTCATGAAAAACAGTTGATGTTTGCTAAAGTTATCGCCTTCCACAATGGAGGAACACACAGACGGACATCGCCATACCATAATACGTCCCGTCTTTTGACGGGCATATAAAAATTATTGTATTTATGGAAAGGTCTGATGACTAGGAGTATGTACATACAAACATATGGATGGATGGACATCAGACTGGAGTTGCTATGTTAGAAGCTTACAGATGACTGACAGCACACTTTTACAAAAGCTCATTAGAGCCTTTCACTTCGGTCAGCTAAAAAAGTCTGAAAATCAGTCAATTTAGAGCTTATGAGATAAAACCTCACATTCTATGTATGAATTATTATATCCCATTCCTTAAATCATACTTGTTTACTTCATTCATGTATACCTAGATGTGGACTTTGTATATAGAGTGTCTATGATGAATCACCTTCTTACCTTCTCCCCAATCATCATTTTGTTCATCATCGGAATCTTGTCTCTTGGGCAAACCTTCAGCCAATAAATTTCTGGCCCTTGGAAGCTGAGGAGATGGTTCCCTTGGTGGAGGAGATGGTTCCCTTGGTGGAGGTGAGGGTTCTCGTGGTGGAGGTGAGGGTTCTCGTGGTGGAGGTGAGGGTTCTCGTGGTGGAGGTGAGGGCTCCCTTGGAGGAGGTGAGGGCTCCCTTATGGAACGTTCTGGCTTTGGTGGAGAAGATTCAGTTGGTAACTGAATTGGTTGTTTTCTTTCTGGAGGTTGCTGTGATTCTTGGGACTGACAAGTTAATGAATTGCGTAATTTCCTGTCAAAGAAATAGCAAAATTACAATAAACTAATGTATAGACTTCTTACATTATTCTGTATAATAAGAAGCCTTTACCTTATTAGAGCAGTGTAGACTAAGACAATGTACAAAAGGTGCCTTGTCAAAAGACACAAAATACAGCAGTTATGGTAGGGCTCACACCAGTAATTTCTTTATTACACACACAACCAATAGCGATTACTTCATGTGCTCCAAATTAAAAACATGTTTAACTAGAGCTGTCCTAACTGGACAAATACCCCCAACTGCAACAAAGTTGAACCATTCAATAATTCAAGATCCAAGGCTCATCACTGGCATAAGTGTAATGGATGTCCCACTTGTACATTTTGAGATATAATCAATGAAAACATGAATTCAATAAGTATTGAAGAAAGAGTTGAAAATATGAAAAGTCAAACAACCACCCCCTTCATTTTGCAATCTTAAATAATTCTCTGACAATATTTTTAAGCATTTCTTAGCTATATTCTGGCAAAAATAAGTATTTTAGCACATCAAAGTCAACCATAGAGAAAATATTTATGAAAACCATGTTATTTTGCATGAAAATGTCAAAAATATGTCAAAGATGTGTCAAAAATTATTAATCCAATTTCAACGACATTTATAAACTCGTATCATATATCCTTCTAGGTTACTCAGATGCTATTATTATCAGTGATGCTATTATTAAAAGTAGTTCTGGAAAAATAGACTTTCAAATAGGTGTACCCTTTGAAACATATTTTTAGCCATAGTGGTGCCATCTATCAATGATTTTCGACAAAATGAATAAACTTGGTAGAGGACCTGTGGTACTCCATGTATACCAAGTTTCATCAAAATCTTTAAAGCGGTCCTGAAGAAGAAATTTAAATTTTAAAGATTTCCAAACAGAGGGATGGACAGACAATGGACAACAGGTGATTTAAAAAGCTAAGAAAAACTGTTGATTTCATTTTCATATTTATTTAACATATCTGGAAAACAAATGTCCCAGCTGCTAGTTTATTTCATTCCAGCAACAAAGCTTTCCTTCAAACATCTTGCTTCCCTATACGTAAATATAATATGTTGAAATTCTGAGTCAAGGGACATAATGCTTCTAAAATTTGTCAAACTACAATTACCTATTTCATGCATATCTACATTTGATATGAAACACTTGAGGCAAGTTCGGTTTAATTCCACATAATAGAGAACAAGGAATTAACCAGCAATAAAGTTTCATGGGCCTTTAGTAAAGTATGTCCAATCAGAATTAACTCCCTTCATGCATGCAATGGCAGACTATAATGGGATGGAATAATGGAGTGATGGAATAACAAAGTAAACACTTAATGCCCCTAGGCATACTATGGCAAAGCATCTTGAATAACATCAAGATTAAATTAATTTTAATTCTAGTGAAATTTGCATATTTATACTTGAACATACTACAACAATGAATGATAACAAATTTACCATTTTGTACAGTTGTACAATGACATCAGACATTGAAGCTGTATACCCTATGTTCGCTAGTAGAATGCATATTATGGGTTGATTTATTCTAAATTGTTTTGAATATATAAATAGGCCTAAAACATATTAAAAAATGACTCTTGCAAATGTTGGAATCAAATTCATCATATTAAGTGAGATGTGGCTGTCTAAAACACGATGTCTGTAAACAGAATGTTTACAACCAACCTATCACGTGATCTCATTCGGAAGCCGCCGCATCATGGACACTGATGGAGGGCAAGGTAAATAAACTTGACGAGTAACTTTAAAAATCTGTATTCAAGTCTGCTACAGTTAGTATTTACTGAAATCAATTTCTTTTGGAGTCTTACTTCATCGTATTTGTTTTAATTAAACTGCGCATGTGTGAAGTCAGGTCATGGTTGTATTTATGGAGTACCCACTTTATTTACAAAGTATTTTCTTTTTATTTTGATATCTCCGAGAGTTTGAAGCAACAAAAAATGTTATTAACGCAAAATTAATAACTTCAGCCATACGAGAAAAATACAGTTTTTGTTTTACATGCGCTAATTTTTGAAATTATACTGAACTGTAGGGTATACAACTTTAACATACCATGACATCTATTAGACATTATACTATGACATCAGACATTATACCATGACATATCTGATATCTGACATTGTATCATGATATCTATTAGACATTATACCCTGATGTCTATCAGACATAATACCATGATATCTATCAGACACTAATGATTA
The DNA here is from genome assembly GCA_035048485.1 of Pteria penguin. Lineage (NCBI taxonomy): Eukaryota > Metazoa > Mollusca > Bivalvia > Pterioida > Pteriidae > Pteria > Pteria penguin. The sequence continues at coordinate 62,236,544 of CM068583.1, forward strand.
TACCATAATATCTATTGGACTTTATGCCATGATATCTGACATTGTGTCATGATATCCATCGAACATTATACCATGATATCTATGGTATATTACGCCATTATATCTGATATTATAACATGATATTTACTGGCCATTATACCATGATATCCATCAGACATTATCCCATGATATCTATCAGACATTATACCATGATATCTATCAGACATTATCCCATGATATCTATCAGATATTATACCATGATATCTATCAGACATTATCCCATGATATCTATAAGACATTATCCCATGATATCTATCAGACATTATACTATGATATCTATCAGACATAATACCATGATATCTATCAGACATTATCCCATGATATCTATAGGACATTCTACTATGATATCTATCGGGCATTATCCCATGATATCTATCAGACATTATCCCATGATATCTATCAGACATTATACCATGATATCTATCAGACATTATACCATGATATCTATCAGACATTATACCATGATATCTATAGGACATTATACCATGATATCTTTCAGACATTATCCCATGATATCTATAGGACATTTTACCATGATATCTATCAGACATTATACCATGATATCTATAGAACATTATACCATGATATCTATCAGACATTATACCATGATATCTATAGAACATTTTACCATGATATCTATCAGACATTATACCATGATATCTATAGGACATTCTAGTTTATTTCTACCATGATATTTACTGGCCATTATCCCATGATATCTATCAGACATTATACCATGATATCTATTAGACATTATACCATGATATCTATCAGACATTATACCATGATATCTATCGGACATTATACCATGATATCTATAGAACATTATACCATGATATCTATAAGACATTATACCATGATATCTATCAGACATTATACCATGATATTTATAGAACATTTTACCATGATATCTATCAGACATTATACCATGATATCTATCGGACATTATACCATGATATCTATAGAACATTATACCATGATATCTATCAGACATTATACCATGATATCTATCGGACATTATACCATGATATCTATAGAACATTATCCCATGATATCTATAAGACATTATACCATGATATCTATCAGACATACCATGATATCTATAGAACATTTTACCATGATATCTATCAGACATTATACCATGATATCTATCAGACATTATACCATGATATCTATAGGACATTTTACCATGATATCTATCAGACATTGTACCATGATATCTACAGAACATTATACCATGATATCTATCAGACATTATGCCATGATATCTATAGAACATTTTGCCATGATATCTATCAGACATTATACCATGATATCTATAGGACATTCTAGTTTATTTCTACCATGATATTTACTGGCCATTATCCCATGATATCTATCAGACATTATACCATGATATCTATTAGACATTATACCATGATATCTATCAGACATTATCCCATGATATCTATCAGACATTGTACCATGATATCTATTAGACATTATACCATGATATCTATCAGACATTATACCATGATATCTATCAGACATTATACCATGATATCTATCAGACATTATACTATATCATTACACTGTATCAGACATTATACACTTATATAAGGCATTTGTAATAACACCATAAGAAAGATTAAAATGATATATTAGAAAGCCAATAAGTTATGTTTTTGAGAAGTAGTTTCACTTCAATGATATACACAAAAAAGTATGAATATGTAGATATCCTGTTTAGGCATAAACTATAGAATGAAAAACATTGTCTTCACCTTGGAGGGGGTGGTGCTTGTCTAGCTGTATCGTCCGTTTCTGACTCCCGTCTTTTGAAAAGAGCTCGAGCATTGGCAGCAGAACTGGATGTCAAACGAGCAGCTTCCTGTATAATTTATTTATAACAATAACATCAAAGACTGCAAAGAAAACCTTACAGCTAAATATTTCCATTATTCACACGGAGAATAATTCTATATCTTTTACAGATAATAATACAAACATCTACACATCTCTAAAATGAGGACAAATACATTAGATACATATTGATACAAGGTATGTTAGAGGAACACAAATGCCATGGTTTGGACAAAGTTGAAGCTGGACAAAACATGAAATTTTGTAAGTGCATGAGCCATGACTCTGATAAGAATAAGTTATCAATTACAAACTGCAAACCTGACTTGCATTTTTAAAAAAAGTCACATGTAGACAAACTTTCAGTTCCATGGGTACACCATAAACTGAAAATTTCTTGTAAATTGAAAGCTCCTAACTCTGCTGGACAGTACATGGTCATTTCCATATAATTATCTTGAGCCATTTCTTCTTAACATACATTACATTGAAATTTTAGGCCAGTCTATTTATCCATTCCAGAAATGAAAGGACTTGAAAGTCCTCAAGGTCGGAATTGCATGGTCAAGTACATCAAAGGTAATAAAGTCGTGATCCACCAAGAGATCACACACCAAGCGTGTAATGTTTAGGATCAGTATTGACAAAAACACGGTCTGCGCACAGGTGCCCGTTTTCATTAAATCAACGGCTCCGCCCTGTACACCCCTGTACGTCTCCGTCTCGTACTATATAGTTATCTCATTCTCTCTTATTACTATTGATTTTGACAGTAGTGTGAAATTAGCAATCTGGACAGTCTCCCGCTGTACATGTACATTTGGGGAAAACCACGTCTACACATGTAGATCTATAAATAACTGGCTATTTTTAGTAGCATTACACATCAACAACTACCAAGACGTTTGTTTATCGTTGTGACGAGAAGATTGTAGAGTACTTTGAATTCCACTGCTATAAAAAGAAGCGATATTCTCAAGTTTTATTAATTATAATACAACAGATACTAGTACGGACTAGTAGTGGACGTACTTCTTGAATTATGTCACAGCTACACAATAATTTCAATCGTACTTTTTCGGGACTTTCCGTTGAGTATTCGGAAAGACTGCATGTCTTCCAGCGCATGAATATAACTCGTCTAAATCGATGGAATAACGGCACATCTATTTTCTCATCTGATCAAACTTATCTTGTATTGACTCGTACAATATAAATTATAAGTACTAAAAGTAAATCTAATCTCTAATTTTCTAAATATCGATGCACTATTTATACAAGAGGTGGTATTTTCTGCGTTCCACGCGTTCACCACAGCATATTGTAACGACTAGGGTCTGGAATTGCTATGCAATTCCGACCAAAAAGCAGAAAAATTCAATGGTAGAATGATGAATTAACTTGACAACTGTGCAAAGTTACTGTGTATGTAATAGTATTACATAACGAGAGTATATGTACTGTAGGATGTGAAATTGGAGATAATGAAAACCATACTATTACCTTGGACATTTTCATTTGAAATCATTTGTAAACAAAGATATCCAGTAGCAGCACTACCAGGTTTCTTAAGCAACACAAAACTAATACTGTATGTTCTTAACACTTACTGCTGCCCTTTCTTTCCGTACTGATTCACTTCTCAGTCTTCTCTCTTCTTCCTCATCATCTAGACCTTGTTGATCTGCCTCCTGGGAAATTGAAATGTGTTTACTATAACACCTCAATACATGTTATATATTATTTAAAATTTCAAACAGCACAAATACCTAACCTACACTATTATTTAAATTACTGTACAGATACACAGAAACATTTTTTTATTGTACTGATACCCTTACTTGCTGTACTGATACAATGATACCTTAATTTACCTTTATTAACTTACTGTATCATTATGCTGATACCTTTACTTGTACATATATAGTTACACTGATACCTTTACTTACTTCACTGATACCTTTATTTACCTTATGGATATACCGATACCTTTACTTTTTGTACTGATACATTGATAACTTTATTTACTTTACTGATACTTTTACTAGTTGTACTGATACACTGATACCTTTATTTACTTTACTGATACACTGATCTTTTACTTGTTGTACTGATACCTTTATTTACTTGTACTGATATACTGATACCTTTATTTACTTTAATGATACTTTTACTTACTCTATTTAAACACTGATACCTTTAGCATTTATAGAGTGTTCCCATACAGCCCTGTTTTCCTCAAATTAGCTAGAGTTATCTCCCTCACTGGAGTACAACTCTCGGACTTTATCCATCAATGCTCATATAAAACTGCTTGATTTATCTTAATTTTATGAAATAATCGCACTGTATATCTAAATGTTTTACAGAAAATTTTCAACTGATTGAATATATTTACTGATTAATTAAGACTGAAGTCCTGAAATCTACCCTGATAAATAGTTAATTTCTCAGAAATTTAATGAAGTTTACATGGTAGTGATGGAAAAAGTCCGAGAGTTGTACTCCAACATGGCCACTAATGCTAGTAGTGTGACATCACATGGGCAAACTCTATAACTTCCATTCACTATTCCGTTAATACCACCTTCTCAATAATTCAAACTTTCTCATGATATTTAAAACCTTATTACATTGCTTTCACTGACTTTTATTTTCCTTTTATTTTTAAATAATACATACAACAGAGACTTGTTCATTACAAACCATTTTTGACATAGACATGAAATGTAGGCAAAGTATCAAGATATCATTTCAATCAAATTTATGACAGAAAAGAGAAATCAAAAGAAGAATTGTTAATATTACATGCATTCAAGTTTAATCCTATTTAAACAGACATCGCAAAAGTGTTCAGAGGGGGTAATTTTATGCTGTGAGCATATGTGGGATTTAGGTGAAGTACAAGGCAAGCAAAGCTTGTATAGATTACATTCTTTACAGGGAAATTCTCTATGAATTTTATTTAATATGTAATGGAAGATAAACACTTGCGTATATTCTCTTCATTTATAGTCTTAATTTTTTAAATGGAAATAATACTGTATAAATCTACTGTTATGGATTTTCCCTACAATAAGAGAATATAATGATAGAATAAAAGAATAAATTGACAGATGTATATGCATTTATGCCAAGAGATGACAGTGTTGCTATTTATCTGGGGAAGAATCAACATATTTAATATTGTGCAAGGCTTTCAATGGAAGGTTTCATTTCCAGACAAGTTCTCATTTACTTGATTATCATTCTATAGCTCTTTCTACCTCTGAAATATATGTATACCCTACCTGTAACGGGAAAGACGTTAAGGTTTCAAACTTTGACAGTTAGAATGTCCATAAGTACAATGAATATCGAAAAAGGACAACTAGCCTCTATAAGCTAGACTTTAACAAGTGGTGCAAGTTAGCACCTATTTTATTTCACATTTATAGTACTAATAAACACTGTCCTTATTATGTGTCATAAAAAAACCTATACATCAAATCTGCAAATCCTGCACATTCAAAATTTATGACTAAGGTTAGAGTTTATTTGGAATACTCCAGAAGGTCTGAATATTTATTGTGAACCTTCCTATTCAACTTGTCTCTTTTTAATTTAAACCTAGACTTGTATTGATAATGGTGTTCGTATTGGATCACAATCTAAATCAAAATATTTCTCATTAACATAACCAGTCACATTTCCTTATCATCATAACTGCTTCAAAAACAGAAAAGGTTAAAAATACAGATATACTTAGAAGATGACTATAATGGCATCCATTTTACATTACATAAATCATTATTTAGATCTATATAAGTATATTCCATCCTGATTGTTTTTCATGATTTTTAAGATGGCCGACCTGTCCATCATATTGAATACCTTAACATGACTTCCTAATATGTTTTAATCAGGTAATAAGAGTAGATCTGTAACATTTAATGAAAATTATTACAAAAATGTGGGAGAAAATATAGATTAAATATATTCTATAACAGCCACTATGATGACTATATCAAATTATGTTGCATCATCTTCTCACTTGCATTCATTGGATATCACAAGTCAATCAATAGAGGCAAGTTTGATCAACATGAGTTAAAATATGCAAGAGGAGTACATACATTAAATACATTTCTATAAAAAGAGAGATCACATTTCATGGCCTCTTGGGTAAAGAATAAGAGCAGAACACTTGAGCTTACATGACACTGGACATGCTAAACAATAATATGATAGTAACAGAATGAAGGTCATCTATTCAAGCACATTTTTAAATGAAATGTGTTCTTCATTGCTGCATGATAAATTTGACATCTATATCAACTTCCTTGTCTGAAAATTTCTGAAGCTATTTGAATCTAATGAAACATGTGAAGATATGAACCTTTCAGAGGAGAAAGAGCTTGATACACCTATGGTTATCCCATCTGAGACAGAGTTTAATAATCAGGAAAATTTAGTGGTCAGAAACAGATATCAACAATACAACCTAAACACAAAAAATCGTCTACTATGTGAACAGCATTGAAACCTGCCATCTTTAGCATTACATGTGTAGCATTCAGAGAATGTCAAGTGAAGAATAAAAGGACTTGAACCCTACACTTGTGATGAAGATTTTAACATTTTATTTAATTAAGATTCAAACAATTATATTGCGTTTAATGCATATGCTTTTGTTGAAATGAATTTCTTTTCTTTTAACCTATACTTACTTTTGTTTCATCCCCTTCCTAATGCAATTACAACAAAATTCAAAATGCAATGGTAATGTACAGAATTATTACAAACAAGAGGCCCAATTGGGCCTATATCGCTCACCTGAGTACCTAGATGATCAGTTATGCAGGAAGGAAGAATTCATTTATTTTTGCATTACTGTGACTTAGTCAACACAAATGTTGAAAATATGTAAAATTTTATTTCAGACCAGAATAAACAACAACACTTTTTTGCACATCCATTCAGGTGATTTTGATATTAGGCATTTGCTTTGTCTCTGCAAAATGTGATTCAGGGCAACAAGTTAGTCATTTTGGGGCCTTTTGTTGACTGATTTCAAGTCTGGATCATCAACAACAATTGTTTCAAATATTGTCCACATCCAAATTAAAATGACCTAATCTCATATGTTGAGGGTTGAGAAATATCTAAAAACTTAGTTGGATGTGTAAAGAAATGAAAAAGAAAAATTGACCACAGCTGGATTTGAATTACTACTCTCAATATTTTAATTACCAAGTGGTATATACCATTTTCAGACCTAGTTTTCAGACATGGTGGTATTATCTGTTGACTAATTTGGATGAAATGTACAAAATTGATAGAGGACCTATAGTACTTCATGTATACCATGCTTCATTAAAATCTTTCATGTGGTATAACAGCAGAAGTTCAAAATGTGAAGAATTGTCCCTATACACCCTCATTTGGAAGTCTTAAAAATTCATAATAAATCCAAAAATTGAGATATTGACAAAATTCTTTCACAATAATATTCCTTACCATAATTATGATCAAAATAGTCATTAAGAAATCATCAATATCAATTAAATGAAAAACATTACACTTTTCTGCATTGAAATTACTAAGTCCAGAAACATGTCAAAAAAGCGTAAATTTCTTTATGACGGATCTTGTCCCTGAACACAATTTTTGATAACCCATCTTTATAGATTGTTGAAATGCAATTAGTTTCCCCATCTATGCACTGGTTCTAAAGGAGAAGATATTTGAAGAGGGGTACTGTTTTGGGCACTTTTGACCCCGCCATGGATCCACCCCTGAGGGTATCTAGATCCCGAACACAATTTTAATAGGGAATAGGGAAGTCCAGAAACATGTCAAAAAAGCGTAAATTTCTTTATGACGGATCTTGTCCCTGAACACAATTTTTGATAACCCATCTTTATAGATTGTTGAAATGCAATTAGTTTCCCCATCTATGCACTGGTTCTAAAGGAGAAGATATTTGAAGAGGGGTACTGTTTTGGGCACTTTTGACCCCGCCATGGATCCACCCCTGAGGGTATCTAGATCCCGAACACAATTTTAATAGGGAACCTTGAGTACATCATTTATACAGAGTTTGATCCAAATCTGCAATGCAGTTCCGGAAAAGAAGTCAAAAATGTGAAAAAGTTAACGATGGGCGGCGGACGCAGACGGGACGACGCACTATGACTATAGCTCACTTGAGCCTTTGACTCAGGTGAGCTAAAAGGATCAACAATGGTTACCACTTTCAAATAAAGGACTGTTTATTGCCAAATCAACCTAAATAGTGATAGTGTTATACAACCATCAATAAATCATTTTAATTTGAGACATGTTTTTTTAAGAACAGTAATCATATTTTCATACAGAATATTGCCCTAAGTATTAAGGAATCAGTGTGTAATCCAGAATACAATATTGTTAAATTCACATGACATCAAAATTATCCATCACATCAATCTACAACATATGCAGTAAACTGAACATAAAGCAAATACACTGACTACTTTGACATACCCATTTCTTTTTTTGTTCCTCCCTTTCAATCTCACTGGCACGTCTTTCTTTCTTTTTCTGTTCACGTGCCCACTGTAACCTTTCGTTCATCTGCTTATCTCTTTCTTCTGCTTCCTTTGCCTATTCATATATAAACAACAATGAGGACAACTGCGATCAAGTTTACATTCCTTCTACACTTGGACATTTGTTACTATATCCACATGCCTCCATCCAATTGTTTTCTATTCTATGATATTCTGCTGGTGTTTTCTTTAGATTCTGGGTTTTGAATGTTATACTTATACTGATATTTGCGCTGAAAGTTTATTACATACCTACATCATATTTTTCAGTGATTAAGCCTTTTTTCATATAGGTTTAAGATTTGATATTTCCAATATCTTTGTACTATAAGCCTTATTGAAGTGCAAGTTTTTTTTATATAGGAATGATATAGGAATGACTGTATGGTAAACATTATTACTTCTAGTACATTCTTTACCCGTTGCTTAACATTCTAACAATTTATAGAATGTATATTATACAAACATAAGAATGTTTTCCTGTAGTGTGCCATGAATGAAATTGAATGCAAAACATAAATACACACAATTAGAGAGATATTCAGAATGACAGATATGGAAGTACACTACTGTTTAATACATACTAATACAGCTACATAAGCTCCATCACATTCAGTAAACCATACAGAATACAAATACATGTATACATCTTATCATTTCATGCAAAGAAAATAAAGATTAATTACCGTAACAGTTACACCAAATTAAGAACATTTCAATTTAAGAAGATGAATGTAAACTTCTTTAAGGTATATGTTAACAAGTTACTCCAACAAGCAAACTATACTTTAAGAAGCAGAACAATGCAAATAATTTGATTCAAGAAGTACAATGATGCTGAAAACAAGTAGGTATAAAAATACCTTTATTTTCAGAAAGCTACAGGTTACAATAGATAATGAAATATATGGTGTACAGTCTCTATAAAACACATGTAGCATCCCCTCAATTACTACAGTAAAACACAGATACAACTAATCGTTGAAACTTCTGTTCTTACTCTGTTATAAGTGTATAACATACTACACATACAGTCAACTCTTCTCTTGTTTGTAGGAGAATGTTTCAGGTCTACAGATGCTCTTGTAGAAGAATGTTTCAGGTCTACAGATGCTCTTGTAGAAGAATGTTTCAGGTCTACAGAGGCTCTTGTAGAAGAATGTCTCAGGTCTACAGAGATTCTTGTATGAGAATGCCTCAGGTCTACAGAGGCTCTTATAACAGAATGTCTCTGGTCTACAGAGGCTCTTGTAGGAGAATGTTTCAGGTCTACAGAGAATCTTGTAGGAGAATGTCTCTGGTCTACAGAGGCTCTTGTAGGAGAATGTCTCAGGTCTACAGAGAATCTTGTAGGAGAATGTCTCAGGTCTACAGAGGCTCTTGTAGGAGAATGTCTCAGGTCTACAAAGGCTCTTGTAGGAGAATGTTTCAGGTCTACAGAGAATCTTGTAGGAGAATGTCTCAGGTCTACAGAGACTCTTGTAGGAGAATGTCTCAGGTCTACAAAGGCTCTTGTAGGAGAATGTCTCAGGTCTACAGAGGCTCTTGTAGAAGAATGTCTCAGGTCTACAGAGGCTCTTGTAGAAGAATGTCTCAGTTCTACAGAGGCTCTTGTAGGAGAATGTCTCAGGTCTACAGAGACTCTTGTAGGAGAATGTCTCAGGTCTACAAAGGCTCTTGTAGAAGAATGTCTCAGGTCTACAGAGGCTCTTGTAGGAGAATGTCTCAGGTCTACAGAGGCTCTTGTAGGAGAATGTCTCAGGTCTACAGAGGCTCTTGTAGGAGAATGTCTCAGGTCTACAGAGGCTCTTGTAGGAGAATGTCTCAGGTCTACAAAGGCTCTTGTAGGAGAATGTCTCAGGTCTACAAAGGCTCTTGTAGGAGAATGTCTCAGGTCTACAGAGGCTCTTGTAGGAGAATGTCTCAGGTCTACAGAGGCTCTTGTAGGAGAATGTCTCAGGTCTACAAAGGCTCTTGTAGAAGAATGTCTCAGGTCTACAAAGGCTCTTGTAGGAGAATGTCTCAGGTCTACAGAGGCTCTTGTAGGAGAATGTCTCAGGTCTACAGAGGCTCTTGTAGGAGAATGTCTCAGGTCTACAAAGGCTCTTGTAGGAGAATGTCTCAGGTCTACAGAGGCTCTTGAAGGAGAATGTCTCAGGTCTACAGAGGCTCTTGTAGGAGAATGTCTCAGGTCAACAGAGGCTCCTCTTCAGAAATTCACTTCATGGATAATTCAGTTCATGAACTCTCTATAAATCTGTTGCTTTCATGAATGATCATTCCAACAAAAATTACTATGGGATCCCATCATTCCATTATATTTCATTAAAAGCAAGATTGTCATTTACATGCTTTACTGTAGTTTGATTAGTAGTAAGTCAATAAATAAAGACATGATTAGTAGTAAGTCAATAAATAAAGACATGATTAGTAGTAAGTCAATAAATAAAGACATGATTAGTAGAAAGTCAATAAATAAAGACATGATTAGTAGTAAGTCAATAAATAAAGACATGATTAGTAGTAAGTCAATAAATAAAGACATGATTAGTAGTAAGTCAATAAATAAAGACATGATTAGTAGTAAGTCAATAAATAAAGACATGATTAGTAGTAAGTCAATAAATAAAGACAAACTAAATTTTTTTTATTAAAAATAAGCATTTCGCAATAAGCAGGCAGTAAAAGAAATCATTCAAAATATAAACTTGAATAAATTTTTTAAACATTTAAAAGAAAAATAGTGTAGGAAATTCTACATTACATGTTCATGTGCTCTGTAAAAAAACTCATGCAGTTAGTTTTAAAAGTCTGGAATAAAAAGAAATCCACAAACCAATTCATTCAAGTTATAATTAATGAACTTCTTTGTATACTGATAGCTAAAGATATACAGTAGGTTAGTTGTTATGGTTATTCTAAACAGCAGCAACGACAAGAATTTCTACATTTATACCCTGATGCAATGCTTTTACTAGATGACTATTGTACATTAAAGGTTATATACAGAATCACTCAAGCTGAAAAGAGACACCAAGTGATAAAATACTACATGCACCATAAAGCATCAGTCTACCCAACATCTAACCCCTCACTGATACCTCTCTTTCTTTACGCTCCTGTTCTAATTTTTTCGTCTCCATAATTCTACGTTTTTTTTCTTCTGCTTGACGTTTTTGTTCTTCTACCTGTTAAATGTGCAACTCCCACAATATATTTTGGTTAACATAAATCCATTTAAATTTTCACTGTCATGTATCCATAATAAAGAATATTTCTGAATATGGTAACTTTTCAAAACTTTGGACTTAGGTATAATCAATCAACACAGAGAAGGAGGGTTCGAAGATGTCAAGATTCAGCATGACATGAAGATGTCAAGATTCAGCATGACATGAAATATAGTAATAGGCTTATACAGCCTAATCAGAAAATGTTATCAAGAAAGCTCCCAGATGCCTTGGGTTTGAATCTTGACTTTGTAGATCTTCCCTAAAGAGAAAACAAAATAATCAAGATGCTGTCCAAGTCAAAGCCTAGCGATTGCCATAGAAACACAGGACACAGGACATCGAAATTTCCTATATTCTTTTTTATAACAATTATCTCAATGTATAAACTGCAAATTTAGAACAAATATTGTGTATATATGTGAAAATCGTCTTTTAAGTTAATGTGTTAAGTTTCATTCCATTGAATCCTGTAAAAAAAAAAGAAAAGAATCTGAATCTGAAAAAAAATTACTAATTAAGAAAAAAAAGTTGAAGTTGAATACGACACTTGCCCTTCTCCCCCCTCCACCAATATCTGTACGGCTGTCTAAAACTAGAAACTGGAATAACTGAATTTGTGTCCACAAACCCAAAATTTTGGTGGACATGATAAACTGCATAGGAAATATGCACAACAAGGAATTGAGGATCCACCCAAACACACACCAATACATACACACCCTCCCCCACACACCCATACACACACACACACCAATACATACAAACCTTCCCCCACACACCCATACACACACACCAATACATACACACCCTCCCCCACACACCAATATATACACCCTCCCCCACACACCAATACATACACACCCTCCCCCACATACCAATACATACACACCCTCCCCCACACACCCATACACACTAATTATTCATAAGTGAGATAGTTTTGCATTTCAAAATTTTCAAAACTCCTTTGTCAAAAACGAAATTGATCGGTATGGTATCCCTGCCTCCTAATTCCATTCCAAAATGAAATTGCTTCCTAAACCCTCATATAAGGGGTAATTTTAAGCAAATTCAATAAAATAAATTTAGAGTACAATTTATATTGACTATGAAAAAAGAATAAGAGTGTTCAAAGAACACAAGTGTTGTATGCTTAAATAGCATGGCCTTAATAGTGACATTGACCTTGAACGTAATCTTGACCTTTGTCAAAAGTTTGTTAATGTGAATATTCTTATCAAGTGCATGAAAATACAGTATATTTTATTACAGTCATGGCTTGTAACACTAAAGTCAGGTAGACACTCAGAGGGAGAACTGACAGGAGATACAAACAATAAACAATATACAAAGGAATCTTTGAGAACACTCATATACCTTTTCTTCCTCATACACAGATGGCTCAAATGAAATTTATTACTTTTTAGAGGGAGTGGTTATTCAATTTGTCAGCTTTACACGTTTATTAAATAAAATGTTTACAGTACCATTTTACTAGTTTTAGTTTACTAAAAGTGGCAGATTCAAAGGAGAGGAGGCTCCATTGATTCTCACGTAATTCTGGTCTTAAGTTTACACTCACACTTACACTTAAGTATGCATTTACAGCTTTTAGTGAAAAGCCAATTATTCAGTCCTTTAGACACACAATATCTAGCGAAACGGCCATCTATAGCCTGTCAAAAGTCCTATGATATGGTGCAAGTTAAAACTTAGAGACCTTTATTTAACAAGCAAATTCAGAGAATTGTGGTCCCCTGCTTTAGGGGTTCTATCAGTAAGGGTGCAGTGATCTGTAACAAACAACCATGGTTGTGTATGTCTATAGACACAAATGCCAAATATGAAGGCCCTATGTCTGTTAAAAAGTAACATTGAAGTAAGTCAAAGGTCATGGTCAAGGCCACATGATAAAACATTTTGGTACTAACATTAAAGGTATTGCAGTTAGGGACACACATGCTAAATATGAAGGCCCTATGTCTAACAGTTAAAAAGTTACATTGAAGTAGGTCAATGGTTATGGTCAAGGTCACATGATAAACATTTTGATTTCAGCAGAAAGGTATTGCAATTAGGGACACACATGCCAAATATGAAGGCCCTACGTCTTATGCTTAAAAAGTTATGACCAAGGTTAAAGTTTTTGTGACAGATGGACGGACGGACAGACGAATGAGATTTAATGTCCCCACACTTTTGCGAAAAGCGGGGAACAACAAAGACCAGTAACAACTAACAATCCATTCTACCAATCTGATCACAAGTACTAGTCTCAGGTCAAAGTAGGGGCAGGAGGGGCATTACTGCCATTAACTTTGGCACAACTTAAATGGTAAATGTTAGATAAACTATTAATTCATTCAAAATGATGAAACTAAGTGAATATTTAAATCTATTTTTAGACACTCATACACTTAAATATACAGGAATCCAGTTTGGGTTTACCTGTGTCCTGTATAGGAAAAACATTTTGTTTTGTGTATTATTTTTTCTATTCTGTGGTAACTTACAAATTTTCATACTAGTCAGAGACACAGCGCGAAAGCATGTACGACCTCCTGCTTGGTTTTGTCTTGGATTGCCTCCTTTGATATCAATATCATCTTACTACAGATTAAAACTTATCATAAAAGTTACACAGCAAATATAACAGAGAAATAATGTCAGTTACCTCTGTGTTCTGCCAAAACTTGTCCCTTTCTTTTGTATTTATATCACGTGCCGCTATTGTTCTTTGGTAAACAGAACCCTACAAAGACAGCTTTCATTACAAGATGATGATAATGCTACACAGAAATGACTAAATCAGTTGTGAATTTATTTTCTAATTTTCAAAGAAAAACAACCAATACAAATTTACCACAGGAGCTGGAGAGTTGTCCTTTTCCTTTCTCTCTTTATGAATGCTATAATTAGAACCTGATGACTTGGCAACTTTCTTCAAAATATCTCCTTCATCTATGTCAGATTCTGTTCGAGCATTTACAGTAACATGAATACCCTAAAAATAATCAATATTTGAAATCTGTGAAAACTGAAAATGCTTTTATTGTATTACTAGGAGTTCAAAAATTTACCAAATTAACTGAAAACTGCTACATACTTGGATTTCAGTTCAGTTTTCAGCAACACCTGCAGCTTTTTGTTTCAGTTTTTATTTTTACACTCTTGTTGATAATGTTTAGTAACGATATGTGAGACTGAATCTGATTGGTTAATTACACAGAAAATCAATCCGATCTCAGGAAGAGGAAAACATTTTAGACTTTTCATGTTTAATGGTACTCTAAAAGGAGTTATTCATAATTTGTTATCTATTATATGTGGCAAAGCAACTTCATAAGTTTCCAATTACATCATTCTTGAAAAGAATCCTGATACTGATGTCATTAGTAATAAACAAACAAAATCGAAATAAATTTAACTGAAGTCTAACAAGAGCAACACCTTGCATGGCATAATATGCCTGTCGCTTAGTTTGAAGGGATGAAATTTGAAAGTATAGAAACATTCCCAATTTGCCAACAATTCTGTGAAATATTATTCAAATCAGTGCAATGGGTAAAAATTATGGATTTACTAAAGATTTACTCATCCTATGCATTGTGACCTTGTCCTTGCGGATATGACCTTGGTTCAAAGTCACGACACCCTTGGAGAAATATTACTAAAATCCATGCAAGGGTAAAAAGTTATGGCCCAAACAAATCTTTATTTATCATATGCAGTGTGACCCTGACCTTGAAGATATAACCTTCGTTCATGGTCAAGACAGACCCTTTGGTCCAGAGCAACAATTATGTGAAATATCATTCAAATCCATGTTAGTGATAAAGAGTTATGGCCCAAACAAAGATTTATTCATGATTTGGTCATAACACACCCTTGGGTCCTGGGCAACAACTCTGTGAAATATTATTCAGATCCATGCAATATGTAACAAGGGTTTCCTACCAAGTAGTACTACGACCTTGATTTTTTACCTCTGACCTTGACAAGCAATAGGCATATTTGTCTTGGCATAAGGAGTAAGTCTACCAAGTCTGACAGTCCTAGCCCCTATCTTTTGATCTGTATCCTACCTACAAGGGTTTCCTACCGAGTAGTACTACGACCTTGACCTTGAAAAACTATAGGCGTCTTTGTCTTGGCATAAAGGTATTAAGTTTGACAGTCTTAGCCCCAATGGTTTGGTCTGTATCCTGCCTACAAGGTCTGGACAGACAGACAGATGGAAGGCAGACAACGACGTATCGTACTACGTCTTGTCAAAGACAGGCATATAAAGACTAAAACCCAAACCAAATAATTCCCAAACTCCTACATATAACTAATTATAACTAATTCTACTGTTGTATGTTTTCATTCACCTACTATCATATCAATACTATAACTTTTTAATTCTTATTAATAGACATTTAATATTGATAGTAACATTACATTCGGAGATTTGGGCGATATATTCAAGTGTACAAATATTATTACTATATTTGTTGACACTGAGAAAATATATCTTAGTAAGAATAAAACATTCACTTTTCATTGTGACGAAATTTAATCTATTGAAAACCTTGAAAAACAACTCTCTACATGAAAATCATCCTTAAACAGATACCCATAGAAGTTTTTAATTCATAACAAATTATCATCTGTATAAAAATTGGAAATAAATATATAAAAATAGTTATCTATTTATTTTTTTTTAGCTTTTATCCAGAAGTGGAATGAGAATGGTTAAGTAAAATCTAGCCATGTGATGTAATTCCTTCAAAATAACCAATTTTAATGAGAGTCATGGCATTTTAACCTATGCAAATGAAACTGGAAAAAAAATAATGGGTCTGCCCATATTTTATTGACAAGTCATTACAACTCTATTGTTAAGAAAGATGAAAAAAGGAGAAGAAAAATTAATAGCTGGGAAAAGGAAGTTCTAGGCATAATTGGCAATTGTGTTAATAATTTTACACTAAATCAACATTTATTCAAACAACCAAATAACAATAAATCGAGTCCACAAGACAGAAAATGGAAGATTTTCAATATTTATAAATAAAATATCTACTACCATATAAGTGTTAACTCCACTGTTGAAAGAAAACATCCTTTCTGAACATTGCCAGGCTATGAAGGATTTCAAAATTACCTGGTAGCAATGATTAATGTGATCTTCCTGCCATGTTTTGCCATGTACTGCCTCCCCAAATTACACTAGTGTAACTTTTTATATGCTATACAAATCACAATTTACATCCAAGTGTAGTTACTCTTCTATCATTATTCTTTCCTAATACCTAACTTTCACTCTAACAGCATTTAAAGATGATATTACGGTATAAAATACTGCAATGTTGTGATTAGTAAAATCAATCACTTCTGTCAATAAAAAATTCTGGTAAAGTCATTGAGAAACTCCATGTACAAAATTTTCAACTACTCAAATCTCTGCATGTGATTTTTCTGCCTTACTTATCTATCTAACACATGATTTAATTAAAACTAAATTGTTTCACCTCATATGTTGGGGTTTCAACAGAGTCAAAGATTTACCTCTGTGCTTTGGATAACTCTTGAATTTTCTATTGGGTTTGCCTTGAATAAAGTAATGCTGTCACCTTTCAGATAAACAATATTTATGTACAATCTAACAATAAGATTTATCAGCAAATAGTCCTTAACTTTTTGGATTTTCAGGTAAAAACTCGGCAAATTAATTTCAAATTTTTTATTCAGGTTACAGATACCATAAACTTCAAAAGACTTTTGAAAAATTATACAGGTCTTACTCAGATCTTTTATCTAAATTCAGAAAACTTTCTACAAAATACGTATTGAGGAATCTTACATCTTATCTTTTAAGTTGATCTAAAATACATACTAATGTGGGTCAAAGGTTCCACCAATAATTTCACCTCATGGTGTTAAAAAATAGTTGAATACCTAGGATGTAGCTAATTTTCCCCTGAAATCATGGTAAAGATATCAGTCTTATATTGGACCCCTCTACAGTCTTATGCAGACTTTTCCTTGAGCACTCTACTCTGACTAACACGGATTTGGGGACTCTATGACAGGCCTTGCTTAAACCTTTTCAGAAGAGATAGGGTCCTGAACCTCATACCCTCTGACCGTTACTTCAGACTCCTACAAAATAGGAATCTTAGCACTCTGTCATACAGACAGAGCACAGTTGGCCCACATGGATGTTACTTTTTATTTCAGATACTAAATTTCATTCCATTACATTATTCATATCTATGTTCTTATGACCTCTCAGCCTGACTCACCTGTTGAATCTTGTTCTCTATATAATTATATAAGTTTATCCTTACCTTCAATATAATTATATAGGTATCATATATTATTTCTGAATTTTGAATTGTGTGTTCGATGATTACACTGATTTTGTAGTGAGCAGAATGTGAGCCTGTAAACCCATTAACCATATCAAATGAGCGAGAATGGTCACTTCCATAAAAGACTTCCGAGATACATGTCCGCTTCATATTTTAAACTCTTTCTTGTGAAATGTTAGGTATTCATTTTCCAGCAAGGTATAAATAGGTTACAACAGTAACTACAAACTTTTGTGAAAGAAAGTGGAAGAGGACATTTGTTTGTACAATAATGTTTATATACACATTTCCATTATACAAAATTTTTACATTATACCGGATATAGAATGCCCTAAATTTCACTTATATCTAATCAATGATCCGTATCTCAGGAAGTCCTGTATTAATCATCCCAAATGGAACCCCTACTGCATTACAAAGAAATAATTTTTGTCCTTTGATGTGCTCATTCTTGTTTGCTCTTTATTTTCATGGCCACTTTTGTCATAAGTTAAAGTAAGTCAGATGTTTTCTTTTCTTTTCTTTTTGATCTTCTCGAGAACTCATTTCTTATCACAGTTTGCCACTGTCAATACATTCATTCATGAAGGCATGATTTCATACAGTCAAATATTGACCAAAAATGTTATGATATATGGACAACATTTGGTTGGGTTTGGAACAGATTGCTCAATCACTCCCACCACAGTAAAGATACAGTTGAAACTTGTTAAGCTGAAATTGATAGGACCAGAGCAAATATTTTGACTTAACTAGAATTTGAGTTAAACATTAATTGTTTATACATGTATAACCATTTTCCATCTTTCTTATTAACATACAAATGTACAAGTTTATGTTTTTCCGGGCATACTTTCTTATTTTATGTCTATGCATCTCTCTACCAACTAAATATTAACTAGTATCCATCACATAATTGTATTAGTGTTTAATTGAAAACCTTAATAACCTTTTATCTTGAAATTGAAAATCTTAAAAATCGTATTATCAGCACTTTATATTCTGAATTCATTCAATAATTTTCAAGTTGTGAAAATGATTCTGACCCATAATCTGCCCTAAATGAAGATGACTTAATGAAATGAGCATATCTTAAAATAACAAGCGCTGATTTAATCCAATTATCTCATCATCAGTGACCGATGTAAAATGCCTTCACATTCAAACAAGCAGCCACGACCGTTAACCCTGCTGGGATAATTGGCTGTTTCCATTTTTTTGTTTGTGCAAATATTGATACTTAAGAGATAATCAGCATAAAATATATAAAAACAGAGTTTGGGGACTGCAAATTACCTTCAAAATAAATGGAAGCTTGACTTAACCAACTTTGGTTCAATCGAAGTAAAACTGTAAAGACGTTTAGGGGAAAAAAATGTCTTGAACTTGACATTGAGATATATGGAATTTAGACTTGCACAACTTTCAGATAACTAGTTTCACCTTTATCAAATAATTGTCAATATACATCAAATACATAATGCTTACTCAGCCCAATTTCTTCACTTCTTAATAACAATTTGCTAAACATATCACAGATTGGTTATTTAACATAGTCTGGAAATGTCTATACTATGACAGGTTTTCATGTTTGTTGGGGAGCCAGCTGAAACCAATTTCATTTCATGAATAACAGTTTAGGAAGATTTTAAAGTTGTTGCTTAAAGTGTTCACAACAGCATGTTTCACTGTACACAGATACAAGTGTCATATCTTGAAAATACTGAGTGCTTAGAAAGTTCAATTCTTAAATGACCTTTCCAGTTTTTATAAAATAAAATAACATTTTGAGGATTTTTTCATATTTCAACTAATGTGTCACTTTCTGAATGTTTGCCTGACCTCAGATATTATCAATGAATAATTATGCCAAACAGAGGGTCACTTGAAAATGGTGGTTTTCACTTGATCAATGGTCATGTTACATATACATGTAAATCCAATTATAAAGACACAATGAGGAGTTATAATAAAGAGAGAAAGGACATGTTACTAATTTCTGGTTGTCTACAGTCACGAGCTACAGTTAATATAATAAAGTGTAAATTCAAAAGAGTACCATGTGATGTCCGGTACTACTGTATTCAAAGTACAGTTAATCACTGTAAATCTGGTACTGATATTTTCAATGAAAACAACTAGAATCCCATAACACATGTTCCGTTCAAACCTCTTGTGTTCGGTGATAATTTGTCAGATTGCTAAAAGAATGCCACTGTGTATAATTATGTTCTAGAATATCAAGCAGCAACTTCATACTGTCCCACAATACACAAAGCATGTTACTAAACAATTTTATGACTTTGAGATGTATGCAAAAGAAGTAATAAAATATACCCGAAGAAAGTTCTGTATGTCTCTAAGATGACTTGTACATTTAAACTTCATAGACTCAGGTGCTGCTTCTCCTTGCTGAAATACAATTTGATATCATATATTATACATGATATCATAGATCATATTTGTTAAAGTACAGTTCAATTGTTGCAGACTGAAAATAGTCTAAAAAATCAATTTTATCTCAAATTTCTTCAGTTACCATCCTGGAAAAATGAAATAAAGCTGCAGACTATTTCAAAAATGAGAATTTAAATTCAATCTCAAACGTTCATAAAGTTGGTGTGGCTAAGGGGTTGTTCTGCGCTCGTGACCTAAAGGTCAGGGGTTCAATTTCCCCCATGGACACACCACTGTTCTGTCTTTTGGCTAATATAGTAAAAACCGAGGTCCTGTATCATAGCAGGCGTGGCATGTAAAAGATCCTTCACTGCTGCAATGCATCTAGCAGATACCATCACCACACATTTAAAATACTCGTGGAGTGATGTAAAACAATAATCAATCAATCAAACACTCATAATTAGTTAATATTCATTTATCTATTATTAAAATATACATATAACATACCCAGTTGATTAAGACAAATTTAGGAAGACTAGTGTTTGGATCCATGACTTTACAGTAAGCATACTGGATCTTGGATCCACTGAGTTCCTCCATCATGTTCTCTATTCCATTATCTATGCCACAAAAATTTTAAAAACAGATTAATAAATATTAGGGGTACATATATTCAGTAAAGTACATCTAAAGTTCTTTTCAGTCTTTATATCATTTTTATGAAACTTATATGTTAACTTACTACACGATTTTTGAAAAACAATGACATCAAAGACACACGATGCTTTGATGTTAGTAGTACATGTAGTATAGACTTCCAGCAACCACATATCTTATACAAAGTAACAGAGAAGCTGAAAATGATATCAAGACTAGGATTCAAATTAATCATCTTTCATCTACACAAGGACTTGATATCAGCATGATCAGTGTCTGTATTCATCATGATGGACATGTTTTCAATAATAAATTTCTTCAAACAAAAATAAGAAGGAAACAGGTAAACTGTGAATGAAACGGATCCTATATACAGAAATCTCCCAAAGAGCTTTGAAATCATTATACATTTATTACCAATATGACAAAAAGAGTGGAAAATTGATAGTAAAATTGGGATTTACAATCTGAACCCATTGTCTACCAAGGTTGGTTGGTTGGTTGATTTGTGTTTTACGTTGCTTTCAACAATATTTCAGTTATATCGCGACATGGAAGCAGGAGGTTACCAACCTCTTAAACATAGTGGCGAAACCCGGGAAACGAACCCGGATGGTCGGCGCCGCAAGCCAAGCGCTTAACCACTACACTATGCCTGCCCCTGTCTACCAAGGAGATGCCCTACAAACTGAACTATTTTAACCTCTAGTCTGCCACAATTATATGCAATTTTTACCTCCTGTTTCTACCACTTTAAGTACATTCGTCTGTGCTTCATAGCCAAACACTGCCCTACAAGAAAGACAGAAATCAAATAAATCTTAAATGAAGAAAGGAATGAAAACTGAGTATGGAATTATGCTGTTACTATAGATCTAGTGTTAAAAAGGAGTTCATACATTGCATGCTTGAAGTCAATTAACCAACATTATTTAGTGAAAACTTACACCTTAGATAGATGTTATAGGCACAGCTACAATTTATAATAGTGAAAGTAGACATTGTTAACACATGGAATTTACAAAGTTTTTACATGATAACAAAATCTAAAAATGTAGTCTTATTCTAAAATTATGTTTAAGATAAAATAAATGGGCCAAATTTCCTAATGCTGAGTAAACTTGCTCTTTCAATTGAATCAGTGGGCATCATTTTAATATGAACAGAACAAGCTACTTGGATGGAATACACTTTATTTAACAAAAGCATACAATATAACAACAATGTAAAGGTTCTGGTAAATATCAAATGTGATTAATTGGTGATGGAGTTCAGCCGAGGTAAACAGAGTTGATGATAACACGGAGTCGCTCTCTGCGGACGGTAATTAAGATGAATGTCCAATTAAATATCATGACAATCATCATCATCATCAGTGCATTGCAGCATCAAGTACTTCTTGCAAATGCCTTGAAACTTGCTCCTGATCTGCCACAAAAATGCGATATGCACTTTTGTACAGACTTTCTTATTCTCAAAGTCAGAATGGGTCACATGACCCAATTTGCGTAATATTTGATGGGGTCAGTAAGCCTCAATCTTATCATGGTTTTCTATAAAGAATCTGATATTCTGAAATCTCATTTTTGCGAACTGCGTCATATAAAGATTAAAGAAGAAAAGGGGACCAATCTTCATGAGACTCCTCAATGAATTTCAGCAGATTTATGACCCATATAACTCTAGTGCTCAAAATATAATTCAGTAGAGAAGCATTATGGTCCATGATAAATACCAAGTCTATCCCAAAGGTCATCCTCAGAATCTTCATTCACTGTCAGTTTGACTCAAAGTAACTGAGGCATCACTGAGTTTGAGAGATACCTTGAGTCAGATCTAACAGTTTGTAATATATGAATTAAATTAATTCAACACACTTCTGGCCAAAATTCCAAAATTAAGATTTTTAGTATTTGACAAACCCTGAAAAGTATCTCTTAAATAGAGAATGCATTGCATTTGAAAGACTATCCCTCAACTGGTGATGGTGTCTAACATGTCATGACATAGGGGCAAGCCACCGGTACACAGGTGATGACTAACACAATAATTGACTCATACGTCCGAGCATGTGTATGTAATCATAATTCCCTCCATTTACAACTATCAAAATTGACATCTTAAATCATATCATCACAACCAATTAAAGTTATATAAAGAAAAGCATTAATTACCGTGACTTTTTTAACTTGTATACTATTAGTCTATTACTAACTAAGTAGGAACAACTGAATTCAATTTCATGAAAATGAGGAAGTATCTTCAATGTAATATGTACATTAATATGTAGCATGACAATACACTATATCACATTACTTCATCTGTATCTTACCAATCCGTGTCGTTTGCATCGTCAACAACAGCCTTATATGCCTTCAGCAGGGCGTCTTGATTCTTTTGAAGATTCACAGCCATCCTCCTTTCTGCATACGAGTGTGCTTTACGTCATCAGTTCTGGGGTCGTGACGTCATGTTATACTGGAAAAAGCTTGCGCGAAAAAATGTCAACAAAGGCAAAGTGAAAAACAAAGTCTAAGGTATTCTCAGCGTTATGACTCCATGTTTGTCAAGTAAGTTTGAGTGACGTTCATCAAAGCAGAAATAATTATAACTGTTTCATTAAATATAAAGTTATTGCCTGTCACATGTCATTCGTATATTAGTGTAGCCTGCTGTTTGTTTACAGTTTACAGATGTTTTATTAACGTACCGTACATTAGCCTCAAGGCAATAGTTTACATAACGGTATGCACTGTATGCCAGACATGTTGTGTCATCACATATTTTATAAGAAAAGATATGTTTTCTACAAATTGCTTTAAGTGGTAAACAGAAATAATAATATGCACATTATTGAATAATAAATAATTTGGCACCATCGTATTATTTGCCCCGCGGGCTTTAAAAATACAGTGTCTCATTTATTCTGCATACCATATCATAATAAATACAGAATAAAGCATATGGAAATTAATGAAAAGCATGCAAACATGCTATTTTAGTCTCAATTATTACTTTGTCTTTCATATTCATCATACATATACCAATACCCTTTAATGGCTAATTTATATGCAACTAATGAAGACTACAGGCAGGGAAGTAAACTATACATCCTTGCTACAGGGCAATAGGATATTGACAATATTTGGCACCCTGTATAATGTTTAGATCTAAATATATATTGGCTGACCCCATGTATAAATGTCTGTTATCTTGCACATGTAAATGTATCAAATGCAAATATTAGTCTATTGTACCTTTTATGATAGATAATCATAGAGGTGAAGCTGTAGTTTTGCCAGATACATGTATGAATAAAACGAGGTTATATTTTTGACCGTCAGTTTCACTAGAACTTGATATAAACTTAACAGAATTCAATGTTATTTCTTATTATAAATCATGTAAAAGGTTACCAAGTTCACATAAATGTTTCATATTGGTAACAAGGTATTAGTCACTTAGAAGGTACAGGTTGTGGCAGGGGACAAGTGTTGCATGAAACACTGACTGTAAGCTTGTTATCCAAGATAATATTTCACGCAATTGTTTTCCATGACTCAAGGATGTGTCATGACCTTGACTTAAGATCGTATCTCCAAGGTCAAGATCAAAATGCACCCATGATCGAAATTATTGTCTGGGCCACAACTTCTTGCTGCCAAATTCGATTTGGATAATATATCATACAGTTGTTGTCCATGACCCAAGGGTGTGTTATTACCTTGACTAAAGATCATATCTTCAAGGTCAAGGTCAAAGTGCATGCATGGTAAAAATCTTAGTCTGGGCCAAAACTCCTTACTGCATTGTTGGATCTGAATAATATTTCACACAGTTGTTGTCCATGACAAAAGGTGTGTCATGACCTCGACCTAGGGTCATATCTTCAAGGTCAAGGTCACAGTACACACATAACCAAAATCCTTTTACGTGACATAACTTCTTACTGCCTGGTTAGATCTGGATAATATTTCACACAATTGTTGTCCATGACACAAGGGTGTGTCATGACCTTGACTCAAGATCATATCTCCAAGGTAAAGGTCACAGTGCACATATGATCAAAATCTTTGTACAAGTCATAACTACTTGCTGCTATTTATGATTTGGCTAATATTTCACACCATTGTTTTCCATGATCCAAAGATGTGTATCACATTGTACGGAACATGTTGTCCATCTGTGTGTCTGTCCATGCAACATGTCTGGGCTATAATGTCTTCCTTTTACTTTGAAGAGAGATAATATTTTACACATTTTTTGTTCATGACCAAAGGGTGTGTCATGACTTTGAACCAAGGTAATATCTACATCATTGATTGATTTTTGTTTAACGTCACACCACAGATATTCCACATATATAGTGACGGCATCTGCCTGATGCGGGGCATACAAATTTTGACCTTTGCAACAGACCCACCCAAAGCAGCGAGGGATCTTCAACATGCCAGGTATACCACGACACAGGGCCGCGGTCTCCACTGTCTCATCTGAAAGACAGGACACCGGCATGACCAGAGCAGGACTCGAACCGTGGCCTCCCGATCAGGAGGTGAGCGCGATACCACCAGGCAACGTCGGCTTAAATATCTACAAGATCAAGGTCACAATGCACACACTGCCAGAATTCTTGTCGGGCATAACTTCTTTCTGTTACATTGCAAGGAGATTATATTTCATACAAATGTTGTCCATGACCCAAAGGTGTGTCATGACTTTGAGCCAAGGTCATATCTATAAGATCAAGGTCAGAGTTTACACACAGCCAGAATTGTTGTCATGGCCATAACTTCTTCCTGTTATGTTGGAGGTAGATTATATTGTTTTCACAATTGTTGTCTGTGACTCAAGGATGTGTTATGACCTTGAACCAAGGTCATATCCACAAGGTCAAGGTCACAGTACCCACAGCCAGAATTCTTGTCCGGGTCATAACTTCTAAAGTATCTGTTTGCTGGAAAAATAAATGGCATCAAATTTTAAACAGTGAAACTTTTATTAAAAGAATCAACAGCTACTAACAGCAGAAAACAAGACCATTCAAAATTTACCCTCTTTACATTTAAATATTTATGTACAAATGCTTTATTTCAGTGTTTTATAATGAATGGTAAAAGAAATACACATGCATTGCATTTGAAATGATATATATGGATTTATGATAAAAATAGTATAACATAATGGGTATTCAACACACATGAGAGGTGATAATGAGAGCTTAGGTGTATTGGTAGACATTATGTCATTATCAAACTCATTATCTTTTCACTAGTTGCACATATCACTTTTATTGGCAACATCATTAAAGATTGCACAAAGAGATAAACATAATGGAGAAAAATAGTAATTTGGACAATACCGTGTACATAATTAGCATTCAAGTAATCAGACATGTATTTGTATCCTATTTCACAATGAGTACATATACTTTAGTGTATTATACTGTTACATGTATTGCCATTTGTTTTCAGTAAACATACTTAACACTCAATGAAAAAGTCTGTAGTACAGATATAGGTATAATAATGATAGTTTATATGTAAAAGTTCTGTGAAAACAGAATTGTGGATTGTATCACTTACAGTGAGGTGCAGTCCTTACATAACAAATGTCAACGTCACGTTAACTTGAAGTTCGCTCTCCTCGTGCGATCAGGACTGCTGAGCACACGCGTTTGGGTTAACGCAGATTTCCACTTGAGCTTAATTTTGAGACCGTGTGAACATGCTTGACAGCCACATTCACTTGCTTACAACATAAAACTTGTATTATCATGTGGGGCAGGCTTGGTGTAGTGGTTAAGCGCTTGGCTTGCGGCGCCGACGATCCGGGTTCGATTCCCGGGTTGCGCCACTATGTTTAAGAGGTTGGTAACCTCCTGCTTCCATGTCGCGATATAACTGAAATATTGTTGAAAGCGACGTAAAACACCAATCAACCAACCAACCAAATGTATTATCATGTTCATATAGAAGTATCTGAAGGAGATTCAGTATATACATTGTATATGAATATTAAAGATATTGAACGCAATTTCCAATTGACTTTAATGAAATTTATTCATAATTTAGGTTAATAATGAGAATAATTATGATAATAATAATAATGAAATAAAAATTAATAAAGACAATAATAATGATGATAATTATTATATTTTTATATATTATAGAAAATAGCTTAATTAATAATAATAATAATAAATACATAAAGAAGAAATGCATGTAAATACATTAATAAATTACTTATAAATTAATGAACAAATAAGAAATAATTACATGAACAAACAAATTAAAAATAAATAAATAAATGAAATTAGAAAGTAAGTATGTATTAAGTATAGACTGACAAAGTTTTTTCATAAATACCTTATTGCATGTCTATGCGATAATTTCCTTTGTTATATTACATATGAAATCCTTAATGCAGGGGTGTCATTTTAACATTACATTTAATACACATTTTTATGGCAACATTTGCTGTAATTTAATTAGATCCATTTCATTTTCCCCATCCGTACTGCATAGAGAATTACAAATATCGACATGTGAACATGCGACTGGACTGAGCACACGCGGATAAATCGCATTAAAGCAAATTCCCTCCTGCGTTAACGCGATTAGCGCATGCGCATCCGGTCGAGCAGTCCTAACACATGTGCTAAAGCAGTTCTTGTGACCGCTTTTCACGTTAACATTTATGTTATGTTAAGACTGCACCCATCTGTACATGTTAACGTGTATGTTATGTTAGGACTGCACCCATCTGTACATGTTAACATCTATGTTATGTTAGGACTGCATCCATCTGTACATGTTAACATGTATGTTATGTTAGGACTGCACCCATCTGTACAGAATATTTGCTTCAGAAAGCATGGTACTTGGTCATTTGAAATGATTTTTTTATCCTTAATCAGTTCTTGTGACCGCTTTTCACGTTAACATTTATGTTAACTTAAGACTGCACCCATCTGTACATGTTAACGTGTATGTTATGTTAGGACTGCACCCATCTGTACATGTTAGCATGTATGTTATGTTAGGACTGCACCCATCTGTACATGTTAACATGTATGTTATGTTAGCACTGCATCCATCTGTACATGTTAACATGTATGTTATGTTAGGACTGCATCCATCTGTACATGTTAACATGTATGTTATGTTAGGACTGCACCCATCTGTACAGAATATTTGCTTCAGAAAGCATGGTACTTGGTCAATCGAAATGATTTTTTTATCCTTAATCAGTTTTTCCATTAAATAAAACCCTCAAATTAACAAATTAACAAACTTATTATATTGTGTATATCCAACTTATTACCAAACATATGCAGCAAAACAGGGCATTTCTCATTCCTGTTCCAATAAATGAATTTTAGTAAGTCTTTGGTGAAAACAAACAGTTGCAGGCTACAATAAACGATAAGAAAAATATTTTTTATATACATGTATACATAGCCTCAACAGTGATGAGAATTAATTCTCTTTATAATGATTTTTAAAATTTCATTCATCTGTATATAGATTGAACCCTGATAATTAAATTTGCATACCAGACGGAAATGGTTATGTTGGATGTACTAATACTATGATGTACATAATACATGTTTACCAAGCATATAGCTGCTTTCGATCCTATTTTAATTCTGAAGGTATAGAGCTCATGTAAATAAGTCATTGTAAAAATTGTTTACTTGTTGACTTAAGGGATAAATCTCTGTTTATTGAACAGTGCTATCCTGTTAATTCATCCCTAAGGACTGGTCAACTCTTACCGACTTTGGCATGTTATATTCATTTAGTGATAGAAAATGATATTACTTTATGAGACCATGAGAGAACATGGTAAGTTAGACTTATACAAGTTATGTAGTGTATATAGTAGATAATGAAACTGAAACTGTTGTTGTGTGCCGGTATGTATTGAACAAATATGTTTGTGTATAATGATATATATTTAAGCAAAAGAGATGCATGTGCAAAGAAGGAAGTTTAATTAGCAAGTTTTTTTCCTCTCTGAATAAGTTCGTACTTAAAATTATTTCCTTGTTTCTCATCAGGATGTGGATTTTTATAGACTTTTTTATGTACTTCACACATAAACCCATTTATTTAAGGCAAATATGAAATGTAGTTTCCTCTGTTTTGATATATTATATATTTCATTTGAACATGTAAAATTGTAAAGAAATGATATATAATTACCAATAGCCCACTTAAAACTTCTTAAGACCAAGCCTAAATTCGGCAGAACATACTGCAATGTATATGTCATTACGGTTAACCAAGTCCCAAGTTATGACAATGTCAAGTTCACAATATCAGAGAGCAATATTACTGTCACGTTTACTGCAGTCTCCTGGTTTAATACCCATTAAACAGTAGGTATGATTATGAAAAAATGTGTGTTTTTTACTTGTAGTATTCGTTCTTTTCATATTATAGTATCCGCCTACTAAATTAAAGTGTGTATACTGGTTTCACTGTGTCTGTCTGTCTGTGGGTCTGTCTGTCATGGACATAATAGCTCCTCATTCTAGTGATGCCTTTTCATTCTAAAGTCGTGATAATTCACACAGAGGAACAACAATACATGTAGTTACCAATAAGACAAGGGTGTTTCATGACCTTGACCCTACTTTTGTTGTTGTAAACTTTGCTGTCTATAGGAGTAATTGTCAGATTAGGACGGTTCTAATTAATTTCCTGATAGCATTATTGATTGCATTATTAATATTCTATTTGCAGACTTGTCGCCTGCTTTAGCCCTCCCTGTGTGGAGCATAAATAGGCAGTGAGATACCATGTCATCTAAATGCACAATGGTGAATCGTTCAGTGTCTTTAACAGAGGGTAGTCAATATGAGTACATTAAGTGTGTTGTCGTCGGTGACTCTTCAGTTGGGAAGACTTGCTTAGTATGTGCATGGGCTTGTGGAACACGTTATCCCTTGGAACGTTTAGTCAAGACACCTGTCTCCACTATCTGGGCCATTGATCATTATAGAAATGATAAAGAGGTACATTCTGTTATAAGAACAAAATTAAATATAAATGCAAACAGTTTGTATTAGTATTGTTAACATTTGAATTCTGAATCTGAATACTATAGTGTTTGTCATTCTTCGTCTGTCTGTCTGTCCGGATGGTTTCCAGACAATAACTTCAGTGAGGAATAACCAATTTGCTTCAAACTTGCAATAATGTTAACTTATATAAAGATCTAATGTGGAATTGATTTTGGGGTCAAAAGGTCAACTCAAAGGGTCACTCTTACTAAAAATAGACATTTATCGCTGCATTTCATTTGCCAGATAATAACTTTAGATGAGAATGATTGATTTTTTTTAATCTTCATATAAAGTTAAATTATGTAAAGGTGTTGGGTGAGATTGATTTTGGGGTCAAAAGATCAATTCTAAGGATCACTGTTATGAAACATTGACATCTATCACTGTATTTCGGAGAACTTGATATAAACTTCACAGAATTCATTGTCATTTCTTATTAAATCATGCAAAAGGCTACCAAGTTCAAATAATTGTTTCATGTTGCTAGTAAGGTATTAGTCACTTCAAAGGTACAGGTTGTGGCAGGGGATGAGTGTAGCATGCAACACTGACTGTAAGCTTGTTCATTCTCAACTTCTTATGCATATCTTATAATGGCATTATTGATATAATAGACCTTCCAAATCAAAACATCCTTTATAACTGAAGCAAATGTACACTAAATGTATGTGAAGACATGAAGGCATGCTTATATAGTAATGATGAAGGAAAATCAGAACTGAGAATAATTATCAATATTAAGATTTTTTAATGTTTATCTTTGCATCAATAGTACATGTATCTCATAAAGATACTCTAGTGCATATACAATGTATATTGTATGCAGGTTCTTAATTTCTTCATTGACAAAATCTAAGTAAAATTCCTTTAAAACAAAATCAGTGTTATGCCATAACAAAACATCTTGAATCATTGACAATACTACTTTACATTCCTACCTAGTTATATCCAAAATAATGTTTTTTCATAATAAGATAAAAAAAATTTATACAGTAACTGTACTTTTATATTTTTAGATTAATTTGTTCCCAATAAATATACCAATGATGTTGAAGTAACCAGGAAACTGTGAGAATTTAATGTTTTCTGTATGATATTTTATGATTGAAGTTTTATTAATTACAGGTTCTAGATAGATCTTGGTGCAATGTTGATGGCATTCGTACTTCACTAAAATTATGGGACACATTTGGTTACCATGACAAAAACAGAAAATTTGCATACAGAGGGTAAGATAATATAAAACCAAACATAAAAGAGCTTAAATATTGGAGGAAAAGACAGAACATAAACATTGGTGAGATAGACAGAACATAAACAATGGTGAGATAGACAGAACATAAACAATGGTGTGATAGACAGAACATAAACATTGGTGTGATAGACAGACATAAACATTGGTGTGATAGACAGAACATAAACAATGGTGAGATAGACAAACATAAACATTGGTGTGATTGACAAACATAAACATTGGTGTGATAGACAGAACATAAACAATGGTGAGATAGACAAACATAAACATTGGTGTGACAGACAGAACAAAAACAATGGTGTGATAGACAGAACATAAACATTGGTGTGATAGACAGACATAAACATTGGTGTGATAGACAGAACATAAACATTGGTGTGATAGACAGAACATAAACAATGGTGTGATAGACAGAACATAAACATTGGTGTGATAGATAGAACATAAATATTGGTGTGATAGACAGAACATAAACATTGGTGTGATAGATGGAACATAGACATTGGTGTGATAGACAGAACATAAACATTGGTGTGATAGACAGAACATAAACATTGGTGTGATAGACAGAACATAAACATTGGTGTGATAGACAACATAAACATTGGTGTGATAGACAAACATAGACAATGGTGTGATAGACAGAACGTAAACATTGGTGTGATAGACAGAACATAGACATTGGTATGATAGACAGAACATAAAGATTGGTGAGATAGACAGAACATAAACATTGGTGTGATAGACAGAACATAAACATTGGTGTGATAGACAGAACATAAACATTGGTGTGATAGACAAACATTAACATTGGTGTGATAGACAGAACATAAACATTGGTGTGATAGACAGAACATAAACATTGGTGTGATAGACAGAACATAGACATTGGTGTGATAGACAGATCATAAACATTAGTGTGATAGACAGACATAAACATTGGTGTGATAGACAGAACATAAACATTGGTGTGATAGACAGAACATAAACATTGGTGTGATAGACAGATCATAAACATTAGTGTGATAGACAGAACATAAACATTGGTGTGATAGACAGAACATAGACATTGGTGAGATAAACAAACATAAACATTGGTGTGATAGACAGAACATAAACAATGGTGTGATAGACAGAACATAAACATTGGTGTGATAGACAGATCATAAACATTAGTGTGATAGACAGAACATAAACACTGGTGTGATAGACAGAACATAAACAATGGTGTGATAGACAGAACATAAACATTGGTGTGATAGACAGAACATAGACATTGGTGTGATAGACAGAACATAAACAATGGTGTGATAGACAGAACATAAACATTGGTGTGATAGACAGAACATAGACATTGGTGTGATAGACAGAACATAAACGATGGTGTGATAGACAGAAAGTAAACAATGGTGTGATAGACAGAACATAGACATTGGTGTGATAGACAGAACATAAACAATGGTGTGATAGACAGAACATAAACATTGGTATGATAGGCAGAACATAAACATTGGTGTGATAGACAGAACATAAACATTGGTGTGATAGACAGAACATAGACATTGGTGTGATAGACAGAACATAAACAATGGTGTGATAGACAGAACATAAACATTGGTGTGATAGACAGAACATAGACATTGGTGTGATAGACAGAACATAAACAATGGTGTGATAGACAGAACATAAACATTTGTGTGATAGACAGAACATAGACATTGGTGTGATAGACAGAACATAAACATTGGTGTGATAGACAGAACATAAACAATGGTGAGATAGACAGAACATAGACATTGGTGAGATAGACAGAACATAAACATTGGTGTGATAGACAAAACATAAACATTGGTGTGATAGACAGAACATAGACATTGGTGTGATAGACAGAACATAGACATTGGTGTGATAGACAGAACATAAACATTGGTGTGATAGACAGAACATAAACATTGGTGAGATAGACAGAACATAAACATTGGTGTGATAGACAGAACATAAACATTGGTGTGATAGATTGAACATAAACAATGGTGTGATAGACAGAACATAAACATTGGTGTGATAGACAGAACATAAACATTGGTGTGATAGACAGAACATAAACAATGGTGTGATAGACAGAACATAAACATTGGTGTGATAGACAGAACATAACAATGGTGTGATAGACAGAACATAAACAATGGTGAGATAGACAAACATAAACATTGGTGTGATAGACAGAACATAAACATTGGTGTGATAGACAGAACATAAACAATGGTGTGATAGACAGAACATAAACATTGGTGTGATAGACAGAACATAAACATTGGTGTGATAGACAGAACATAAACATTGGTGTGATAGACAGAACATAAACATTGGTGTGATAGACAGAACATAGACATTGGTGTGATAGACAGAACATAGACATTGGTGTGATAGACAAACATAAACATTGGTGTGATAGACAGAACGTAAACATTGGTGTGATAGACAGAACATAAACATTGGTGTGATAGACAGAAAATAAACAATGGCGAGATAGACAGAACATAAACACTGGTGTGATAGACAGAACATAAACATTGGTGTGATAGACAGAACATAGACATTGGTGTGATAGACAGAACATAAACAATGGTGAGATAGACAGAACATAAACATTGGTGTGATAGACAGAACATAGACATTGGTGTGATAGACAAACATAAACATTGGTGTGATAGACAGAACGTAAACATTGGTGTGATAGACAGAACATAGACATTGGTGTGATAGACAGAACATAAACAATGGCGAGATAGACAGAACATAAACAATGGTGTGATAGACAGAACGTAAACATTGGTGTGATAGACAGAACATAAACATTGGTGTGATAGACAGAACATAAACAATGGCGAGATAGACAGAACATAAACAATGGTGTGATAGACAGAACATAAACATTGGTGTGATAGACAGAACATAAACATTGGTGTGAAAGACAGAACGTAAACATTGGTGTGATAGACAGAACATAAACATTGGTGTGATAAACAAACATAAACATTGGTGTGATAGACAGAACATAAACAATGGTGAGATAGACAGAACATAGACATTGGTATGATAGACACAACATAAACATTGGTGTGATAATCTTAGTAAAGGGCTTTATCCTGTGTCTTGATGGAATATGAATATATCCTATCTATTGCGTGTCCATACCTGCTGTAATCCTGTTTTATGAATATTCTTGTGCAGTACATAAAGGATCTGAAATGAATTTTTCCTTAAATAAAGATTGTGAACACAAGGTGTCATTTGAAGTCCCCTAGCTTATGATTTTGATGAAATGTGGTTGTTTTAAAATTTAGTCACTAGGCATTTCCCTCCTTGATACCTGCAACATACTAGTGTGCGACTCACAGTACTTGATACTTACAAGTTACAGAAAGTATGTCATCTGTGACATTTGGCACTATCTTACTTCAGTTGATCAGTGGCTGTCAGTCATATAGTGTTAGTACCTGTGTATCATATGATAAATTAATAAAATAGTATTAATACACTTCTTGATGACCTTTATATTATGTGAATAATTCTATTATCAGATAGAAGTTGAATGTATGGCTCATGTCAGACATCTAACAGCTCTACGTAGTTATCTCGTCTTGTGGTTTCTATTTATTTAATTAACCTATTAACCAAGAAGTAAAAACCCAAAGTATGAATCAAATACATGTAATTGATTGTACATATAAATTACAATTTTAGATCAGATGTATATTGACGAATACAACATCATTTTCCTCTTTCAAAACTTAAGAAGTAAAATAAATAACAATAACAAAAATTTGAAATGTTTTGAAAACCATTAAGGTTAATGTATTATTGTCTTTTTGATTTGATGCCGTGGTAAGTATTATGGTAAATTTTTCATGCTTTTTGAAAAAAAAGCCAGCATGACTGAGTGGATAAGGTGTTAAGCTTGTAGCATAGCTGTCCTGTATTTGATTGCCACCTTAGGCACACCGGTGTCCTGTCTGTGGATGAGGCAGTAAAAGCCGAGGTTCCGTGTCAAAAGTAGGCATGACACGTAAAAGATTCCTCATTGCTTCTGCTGGGTCTGTTGCAAAGGTAGAAATTTCTATGCTACGCATTAGGTAGGTGCCATCACCATATATGTGAAATAATTGGGAATTGACATAGTACAGTCATAAATCAATCAATCTTTTTGATGAGAAATTGTTTTAAATGAATATTTAATATATTGGTGTATGATCTTCTTTGGACATTAACAGGGCAGATGTAATCTTACTGTGCTTTAGTGTTGTCAAGCCAAATTCACTGCGCAACATACAAAAGGTTTGGCTTAAAGAAATACAGTCTTGTTGTCCAGCTACTCCGATAGTGGTAGTAGGTACCCAGGCAGACATGAGGTTTATGTATAAAGACAACACATACAAAACTATGAACAAAGGCATGTTATATAGGTGAGGTATAATTAAAATATGAGTTAAATGTAAACAAAACATGATGATCCTTTCTCATAATGAAACTCTTATTCTATGCCAAACTATTCAAAATGGTCATCTTTGAGGAATATTTTGAAAAAAACTAATCCTACAATAATCAAAGTTGTATTAGATTTGTGTATATTCTGATTGAGTGATGCTGTCAAGACATTTTTACTCTAGTTTCTGTTGTAAATATACAATACAGTCCAGGTGTTTTGTAATTTTTCCACCCACCACAGTGGGCCACATCCAGGTGTATTTTCAAGAATTACACAATACACATTAGTGCATCACATGATAAATTCTAGGCATTTAATTGTTTAACGCCAGGGATACTCTGAAGTGATAGTGCCCAGTCACTATTGTGCGGAACGACGGGTACTATCACTTTTTGCTATACAAGAGTTATGACGTATCTAAGGAGCACCAGCTGGCTTCTCAACGTCACAATGCATTTTGACATCATAACTACATTTTTCGTGATGTAAAAGCACGTAACCATGTTGTAAGACATCCTTTCTAACATTATTTTACTTCACTTCGATCTCCAAGAAATGGATAACGCACAATTATTTTGCTCCATGAAGGACACCGTTTCCACAGTTAGGTGGTTTTAAGGAGCAAGGGGCTTGTGCAGAAAGGCAAGTACTGCAATTACTGCAGATTGTAATCAGTTGTAACTCAAGCAGAGGAAAATCGGTCCCTAGGGGGCCTACAATTTTCTTTTTGAAAAGTAGTCATTTCTCTGAATGCAACAAAAGTAAACATCAAAACCTAAAGAACACACATCTTAACACACATTTTACAAAAACCCTGGTCCTAAAATCTTTATTTTTAGGTTTTATAACCCTGGTCCCCCAAACTTAACTATAAAGAAATCCAAAACACTTAACAGAAACTTCTGTTGTTTAAAAAGTTGAAAACAATTTTGAAGTCAAATATTGAGTATTCACTGTGATAATTGTTATATATATGTATTGTTGACACTTGTTAACAATTAAAGATTCTTATAAGATTAAAAAGAAGCAATTTATTTTATATTTTGAAAATTACTTTTGTGTCACCTGTAAAATAAAACAGTGCTAAGGGATCCCTTTGTCTGTCTGTCTGTCACACTCTGATACAGCAGCGTAAGGATGGGGATGTACATGCAAGTGTGTATGACACAAATCACACCAGCAAAAACATGCAGAAGTTTCTAATACTGGTATGTACATAGGAAATACAATAGTGCATGCAGGGTGTCATGTGATGCACTAAACCTATTAATGCA
Organism: Pteria penguin; assembly: GCA_035048485.1. Classification (NCBI taxonomy): domain Eukaryota; kingdom Metazoa; phylum Mollusca; class Bivalvia; order Pterioida; family Pteriidae; genus Pteria; species Pteria penguin. The sequence goes on from CM068583.1 coordinate 62,273,737, forward strand.
TATCGCAAGGGCACTATTGCTTTCCAAAGCAATACTATGAGAGCATAGTATTGACCTAAACAGGCATTAATAGGTAAATTTGTAATTAATAGAGGTGTGAATAAGCACAGGTAAATTTCCACCTGTGTTCCCACTGTAATTTTGAGTGTTTTTCCCACTGTGTTTTGTGCAGTTTCTTCAATATATACTATACTGTAATCTGCACTATGATGAGTTTTAGACAAGTTAAAGTTGCTAAATGAAATAACTAAGGCTTGTAGCTATCTTTGGAGAATACTACTAAATACATAGATGATTGCTTTGGTGGCTATTTGTGATGTCTTAAGAAGCTTCTTTGCAGTAAAAGTGCATGTTAGAACCCTATTCATTCTGTGGTAAAATTAATATACATCTGACATTCCATTTACATACTACAATGGTAAATATTTATTTCTCAGTAATACGTATTTATAGGGAAATCACAGATTCAGACATTATTCCTCCAGAAGTTGGCCGACAAGAAGCAAAGGAAATTGGTGCTCCATACTACGAAACAAGTGTACTGACAGAATATGGAATAGAGGAACTCTTTTTCAATGTTATACGAGCAGCCATGGTGGAAAGGAGAAAACTGAAGTTCTGGAATCCAAGTCTTCGAAGAGTTCAGTATCCATTGATACAGATGCCCATGGTGTACCCACAACCGGAGCTCCCTACTATTTGTAATCCTGGTAAATATTTTTATCATACTCAATGAAGTTTTGAAAATTCTGTAATGTATTTGTGCTTACTGTCATTTTGTTAATCTACAAGAGATGATGTACATGAAATTGGTAACTCATTGAAACACAAATCTAACAATGTAATATTAAATCATACTAAAGTTAATTTTCAAAATCTTGTTGTGTGATGTAAATGTCAGATTCATAGATAGATAAAACACATATGCTATATAAAGAGCAAAACATGAATAATTATGAGAGTGATTGATAGTATTGAAAAATATGATCCAATCTTATCTCCTTATTTATTAGGATGATGCAAAATCCTAGATTCTGATAAATACCGGTAGACTTCTTATCTCCTCAGTATATTTTCTCTACAATACACAAATGTATGTCGCACTTATTCAATTTTGTGTCTCTTAAATTTCAAAATAAAATGCTTGAAGGCCTTATTAGTTTTATTATTTATCCCTTTAATATTAAGAGCGATATTTGTTTGCTTTAAGGAATTGTTCAACGTGAAGATTTATCTATTCTGTTACATGGAGAAGGAGACATAGTGTTTGATGTACAGGGAGCTTTTTTCACAGCACATAAAATTTGTTTAGTTGCTGCTGATTCTTTATTTGAGAATATTCTGATACACACATCTTCCACAGACTGTCAGAATACAAAACACAATACCAAATCTGAAATCAAGAGATCTGACAGCAAAACTAAGAAAGAGGACAGGAAACACTTGATAGATAATGAAGAATACAATAGCACAGACTGTCCAGCTATTTTACAACTTGAAAACATAGAAAATGAAACTCATTCCAGTCGACAACTAAATCATCAGGGATTCCTTCTGATTGAAGAAAGGTCATTTAATGGTCAAATAATAACCATGATAACTGTGAATCGTAATATACCACCAAATCTGTTTCGTTGTGTATTAGACTACCTTTATACAGGTAAATTGACTGTGTCTTTGGATTGTTTAGTCGATTTGAAAGAAGTTGCAGATATTCTCACACTGCCCTCACTGTCTCTGAGTATATCTAATATATTATCTAAGGAGGAATTTCTCAATGTTCAAGTGGAGAAGCATTTCTACATTGAGAGGAACACTAGATTACTGGAAGTGGGCCTGAACAAGGGACTTCTAACAGGTATCTAATCTACAGTTATATGTTTATGTTCTTGTTTTGTATATAACAGAGGACTTAGTAATAACTCAGAATGGTGATGAGGTCTCTGTTTTTAAAAAATAAATCAGTCTGTCCAGCAAGTCCTTCGTATTAAAATTACCAGATATTCCAGACTTGTGCCTCTATGCATCTGGTCACCTGCTCTGCACTTTACCATGTCTAGCCCTATAACATTTAAGTAGTCTAGTAAAGAATAGTTAAAATCCATGTCAAGAAATCAGACTACACTAATTGGATGAATAATTTAAAGTTATTTAGTCCTTACTAAAGATTCTGGATCTTGCTTAATGCTCCTAAATCATAACTCATGTCTGTACAATTACATCACTAGAATTTAGAATTAACAGAATTAACAATAAATAAGTAAAAGTTGTGAGTTTTTAGTAAATATTATTGTGAAAAAAACACCTGAAATCCCAGTTTGTTAATGTCAATGACAATGTAGCCAACAGTGCAGCTAGAACTCTCTGTCAAGTGTAAATTGCAGTCAGACAGGTAGAAAGTTTTGTCTGCATACTTGATTTCTTTGTGTAGTATTGTTCCATTTAGGTTATAAATAATTTAAAGTGAACATTTACTTTCCGAAGACTATGTATTGTGAATGTATTAGGCCAAATGTGTTTTGAAGTTAATGTACTAACTTGCCATTTTGTAAATACATGTACACATAAATATTACTTTAGATATACAGTTCCAGTTAGAGGATGGTATTGTGGCAGCTCATAAGCCAATCTTACGAGCAAAATGTGAAATGATGTTTGCCATGTTCAGTGAGAACTTTGTAGAGGCCAAGGCTGAAAAGGTACTATATTAAAATATATCAACAAAACATGTATATGGAGTGGTTGAGTTTTATTTGTAACAAGGATGTTAGGGGTCAGAAGTTGTCAAGTCATTTGTAACAAGGATGGTATGGGTCAGAAGTTGTCAAGTCATTTGTAACAAGGATGTTACGGGTCAGAAGTTGTCAAGTCATTTGTAACAAGGATGTTATGGGTCAGAAGTTGTCAAGTCATTTATAACAAGGATGTTATGGGTCAGAAGTTGTCAAGTCATTTGTCACATGTTTGGTAAGATCATTTCTCACATGTTTTGTAAGGTCTTTGTCACATGTTTTCTCAGGTCTTTTGTTACATATTTGGTGAGATCTTTGTCACATGTTTGGTAAGATCTTTGTCACATGTTTTGTAAGGTCATTTGTCACGTGTTTGGTAAGATCTTTGTCACATGTTTTGTAAGGTCATTTGTCACATGTTTGGTATGATCATTTGTCACATGTTTTGTAAGGTCATTTGTCACATGTTTGGTATGATCATTTGTCACATGTTTTGTAAAGTCATTTGTCACATGATTGGTAAGGTTATTTGTCACATTGTTGATAAGGTCATTTATCACATGTTTGGTAAAGTCATTAGTCACATGTTTGGTAAGATCATTCGCCACATGTTTGGTGTGGTCATTTGTCACATGGTCACTTGTTACATGTTTGGTAAGATCATTTGTCCCAATTCTGTAAGGTGTTTTGTCAAATATTTGGTTTGGTCATTTGTCCCGTTGGATGTACATTTTATATCAAAGGTAAAGGTGGCACTTTCGTCTAGTGCAGAAGTAGTGTGCTACAATATAGATTAAAACTTTCTGAAAGTCTAATAATACCGAGGTAACATACATATAATTTGATACGTATGGTTTTTCTTGATATGTTTGAAGTATAATGAAGAGAAAGTGTAAAACAAAATACAAATGTTACTTAGTTGCAATTTTCAATGTAAGAACTTTGTGGGTGAGGGGTAAATATGGCTTACTAACAATTAGAGTGGAGTGATGAATCAAATGTCATTCTGTTTACTTGTAGATCAATTTCCCAGGCATGGATAAAATGACATTTCATGCCTTACTGCAGTACCTGTATGTTGGCAGCCTGCCAAGTCTTACCTCTGTAGACATCATTGTCTTAATGGAAGTTGCCAATCGACTATGTTTGAACCACCTTATACACCTTCTAGAGTATACTGTGGTACTAGAGCTGATTCTAATGGAGGGAAGGGCAGAGGATATATTAGAGGATGTTCTGACACTGTTGGAGCCTGCCCAGGTAACGCTTAAATGGTCATTTTGTTGGAGTCTGCTCATCTAACACAGAAATGTATAAACTTCCATCAAGATTTAATAAAACTTGTAACTAAGATATATAAGATAAAAAATTATTCTACAACCCTCTGATCATCATTGTAAATATTCTTAAAACCTGTCAGTGTATATACTTTTTGTATTTGTAGCTACATAATGCAGACAGACTAGCCAATTGGTGTTTGGAGTATGTCAGTCAACACTACGTAGAAGTAACAGAGAGGTTTGAAAAACTGCTTCAAATGTTGCAGCCAGAAAATCAAGATTTTATCCTCCAACATCGATGGCCACCAGTATGGTGAGTCTTAAGAAGCAAGACCATTCTACCATGGGAAAGGGGGGGGAGGCAACTTCCTATATAAAAGTATACAGACGTGCGACTGAAATGGGGTATACTTTTAAGGCCACCCAATATATTAATGGGTATCATTTTCCCTTCAGATACATATCAATGGGTATGTTTCTAATCACAAAATAAATGAATAGTTGGAATGGACAAGTATGGTTTTCATTATGGTCAGTATATAAATGGGTATGTTTTCATATTTTTACTTTTTGCTCAGTATATGAATGGGTAGGGTGCCAGCGACTTCAGCTCCACATCCGTACCCAAAATCATTGCTGACAGTTACTTTAATCTTGCCCATATCATTGAACCACATAAAATATAAACGTCATGTTTGGTAAGTGTATGACCACCAAGGTCAATGACTTTTTGACGTTAACCTTGACCTTCATGCCAATTATAGGTTTTCTTGTCAGTACTTTTTATGTCATGTGATACCTCAAATCTGTCTTTAGGGATTTAAATGATATTGTAACTCATTCAATGTCAGGACTTAGGACTACCTCTTTTGTTTTTGATGAAATTCTGTTTTATTGTTTTGAGTTACGGTACTTTATTTGTTAAAAAGAACCTTTATTCAGGCATATGTTGCCTATGTCTTACAATATCTCAATTTTCCCTTGAAAGTTTTAAATGATATTGTAACACATAAAATGTCAGGACTTAGGAAAACCCACTTTATTGTACCCCTGCAAACGAAGTTTGGGGGGCTATATTGGAATCACATTGTCCATCTGTCTGTCTGTGCATTTATCTGTCTGTCCAGAAAACTTTAACCTTGGCCATAACTTTTGAACCAAAAGAGATGGGCCTTCATACTACACATCTCTATTCCTTGTGGCAAAACCTTTCTGTTGATACAAATGTTTTTAATCCAGTGACCTTGACCTTGATGATTTACCATTTATGAAAAACTTAAACCTTGGCCATAACTTTTGAACCAAATGAGATGGGGTATTCATACTAAACATGTGTATTCCTTCTGACAAGACTTTTCTGTCAGTACCAAATGTTTTTACTCTGTGACCTTGACCTTGACATTTGACATTACTTTTGAACAATTTTAACTTTAGACATAACTTTTGAAACAAAAGACTTCATACTACACCTGTGTATTCCTTGTGGCAAAACCTGTCTGTTGGTACCAAAGTTTTTGACCTCATGATCTTTACCTTGGTCTTTGCCCTATTTCGAATTTTATTGCCACGGCGGGTATTTGTCCCGTTAGGACAGTTCTAGTTTTTTATGTAATTCAGTTCCATTGTTGCATAGTTATGGTATTTTATATGCTAAAGTTAGTCTTTATTCAGGCATATATTAATGGTGTCTCACAATAACTAAAGGTTATCAAAAGGATTTTTAAATGGTACCTTAACATATTCAATACACAGACAGACTTTTGTTGCCAACAGGGGCATATTGTTTTACAAGCACTTTTTGTTCAAACAACACATTCATGTCATCTTTATTTATTTAAAATTCTAAAGTTGAACTTCATGGGATCAAAAGATAGTTTGAGTCAACAGGTATTGAATTAGATGTTGTGTGACAGGTAATTCAGGAAATTATTTTGATTCAACCAAAAGAACAAATTACCATTGTTTAAAGTAAGAAAAACCAGTCTGATTGAATCATGATACTAGCTTAATGTATTTGACCCACCTGGTAATGGCAGAACTTTATACAACATTTTGGGGATATTGTGCTTTTGTCTTTGGTCATGATGACCAAGGCTCTAATGGCATAGAAATGCATGAACACTGCTACAACTTGAGCAAAAACTTGAATGCTATATACATAATAAATAAAATGTACCTATAAAATGATGAATTGTTCGTAAATTTTATCAAAACTGAAAAAAAGTAAATGTTTAATGATCTGTGTAGATACATGAAGACTGTACAACAAGATTCAATCTATAAACACAGGTATCTAAGAGAGCTGGAATACTATAAAAAATCAGTAAAGGAGGCAGAACCCAAACTACTCATTCAACGCAAGACACAGTTTTCAAGATGGCAGAGATGCAAATCTTCTTGTTTTTGCTTAGGAGGTCGGAGAGGAAAGGTTGTGATCCATGACCCTGATGACCTACCGAACTGAGAAGAAGCATTTCATTATAATGGGCCGACTGTAAACAATCTCATACCAGGTACTTTAATCAAGTATCAGTTAATATGTGCCACCAGCAATACCAGAACTACATCTGATTGTCTACAGCTTACAACTCATGGTCTGAAATGTACAGCTGATTCATGAGTTATGTTCAATACCAGAACTACATCTGATTGTCTACAACTTACAACTCATGGTCTGAAATGTACAGCTGATTCATGAGTTATGTTCAATACCAGAACTACATCTGATTGCCTACAGCTTACAACTCATGGTCTGAAATGTACAGCTGATTCATGAGTTATGTTCAATACCAGAACTACATCTGATTGTCTACAGCTTACAACTCATGGTCTGAAATGTACAGCTGATTTATGAGTTATGTTCAATACCAGAACTACATCTGATTGCCTACAGCTTACAACTCATGGTTTGAAATGTACAGCTGATTTATGAGTTATGTTCAATACCAGAACTACATCTGTTTGCCTACAACTTACAACTCATGGTTTGAAATGTACAGCTGATTCATGAGTTATGTTCTGCTTGTTTACTGGTTCTCAAATTAATGTCTCATTGATTGGTTACATATAGACTTGCTGATTGGCTACATTTAAGCTTGTTGATTTGCTACGTCTAGATTTTTTGATTGGCTGTATTTATACTTACTGTTTGGTAACATTTAAACTTGTTGATTGGTTACATCTAGTAGACTTGCTTATAGGTTATTGCTGGACTGGCTGATTGACTACATTTAGACTTTCTGCTTGACTGTGTGTACTAATCACTTTTTTGTTTAGTATGCACAGTACATGTTAGTAATGCAATACTCCTCAGTATACCATTAAACAATGAAGAACCCATGAAGTCCATTCACAAGTCATGTATGATCTGTGTTTCCAATATGTGATTGGTACATCCAAATAATTGAATGTATATATATATATATATATATATATATATATGTATAAAATGTAAAGTTTATTTCATACAGCTTTGTTGAATAAACACTGATCCATGGTCAAGCTATAAAATGGCCATTGAATCAGAATCAGATTGGCTGTCCACATAATTACAAACCCACAAATCCATGTATTGCAGCATAGGTGATAAAATTGTGATCCACCTCTGAATCTTACGCCTTACCTAGGACATAAGATTCAGAGACAGATCACAATTTCATCACCTTTGCTTTGCAGTGAAACCAAGAAAATTGGAACCGATGAAAATGGTATTTCACACTGCATAAATTTTTTTAAGAAAAGCATATTGGTACTGAATGTGTATAAATTATTTATTGCTGTATGACACGATCAGTATTAAAATGAGATAAGTCCTCTATTAAGTATTTATTTTATGAGCATATGATAAAAACAAAATTAAAACTTGAAATACGAAATGGAAACCAAAATATATTAAAATATATATGTAAATTTTCCTTCTACATGGTATTAATAAATTACCTATGTGTGACAGTACAGTAGCAGCTATGAATGATTTTGTTGTCTGTTCTTCTGTCAGATTGTAATAAAGTTTATTGTTCAATTCACTCTTTATTTCTTTGATGACAGGGACTTCATTTATGTTGTTGAAATATAGTTATCTCAAAAGAAGTTGGTAAATCATTTATGTCTTGGACTATGTGTACACTAATCTTGGTGAATTAATTTCAAAATTGTAGCATCATTTTCATTTTTATTTTCTGTAATCAAATTAATGAAAGCATTTATACAAAAACAGTACTTTAAATTTGGTAGAGAGTAGAGGTTGTTAAAAGATATCATCATGTGTGTACCATGTATGCATGTCATCCTGTGTATACAATGTGTATATTTCTTAAAAGACTAAATACCCACTTCACAAATAATTGAAATAAGCAAAAGTATTATTGTTTTCCCAGTAGTTCTATTATATACGTATGTGTATAGTTATCTGTCTTGAGGAATTTTTGTCATCATGAGGAAGCTTATATAATAATAAGATGTTACAATAATCCAAGGCCAGTGGTATGTCTCAGAGTTTATGTGTTTAATTCCTTTATGTATTATTAAGTAGATTTATACACACTATTTTTGCTTAATTAGCACTACTCTGTTTTCTTTCTGACATCAGCTTTGGCAATACCAGTACCTTTATTTTATCCTAATTTTGAAATTTTGTATTATATGTACATGTATAATCAGTGCTCAATAATTTGGACTCAAGGCATTTTTATTCATTCAGAATATAATTATATACAGAAGATATTAGGACCTCAATTGTTAAGTGGGCAAACAGGCTAAGCTGGAAATCATCTTCTGATTGTACTGTAACCTAGAACACTTTTCATTTTCTCATGTAAGTTGAAAGTTCAATTTAAAGTTATTGAAGTGGATTGTTACATTATCATAAAGTTTTTTTTTATTTTTATTTATAGAGTACATATAACTTTACATAATGTAACAAGTACATGGATAATGCTAACCTGCATATTCCATTTCTGTTTACAATAAATTATATATATAATAAAAAAAAATGCTAAACTGCATATTGAAATTTTTTAATATGGAATACTAGTATGGATTACTTTAGAATGCATTTGTGCAAAAGATATTTTTTTTATTTATTTCTAAACATAGACCTAGTGCATTCAATAAAAAGTTAATGTTTTTGTATACATTAACATTCATTGAGCCAAAGAAAGTAGAGAAGGCTAATTTCTATCAGTATGTTTTTCCACATTCTTCATTCCTGTATCTATCACTTGTGATTTGATAATATATTTTTTTTATTTTAAAGTAAGCTATTGTCACAGTGTTCCATCTATCATGCATCTGTCTCTCGTTGTCTGTAGCCTTTTCACATTTTAAACTTCTTCAGAACCACTAAAGAAATTTTGATGAAACTTGACATGGATGAAGTAGTCAAGGTTCCCCAAAACTTTTGTATTGTTGTAAAGAAATGAATCTAAGCCTGGATGACATGGGCTCAAGAGGGTACCCTCTTTTGACAAACTTCTTCAGACTGGCTGCATAGATTGTCAAACAGAATGTATTAGAGTGATATGGAAGGTTTTTGGTTCCATTCCCTTATTAAATTTCTGATGGGGTTTTTTTTTTGTTTTGTTTTGTTTTGTTTTTTTTTTTTTACATGTTTTAGTCTTTTTAGACTATTGGTTTCCACTCTGTTAGACTATTGGTTTCCACTCTGTCTTTCTGTCTGTCTGTCATGCTGGTATTCCAGATTTTTCTTGGCAACGTTTACAGATATCAAGCTGAAACTTGGCAGCAAACTTCCCTGTGAGGAGTTACAGATCAAGTTCAGCTTTGGTCACGGTTGACCTACTTTTTCTAGAGTTATTGCCCTTTGTTCAAAATGAGTTTTTCTCACTGAAACGTAGTAGCAAACTTCCCCATAAGGAGTTAGTTATGAATTTGTTTGGACCAGTATTGCTTTAGCAATACTCTCAAAATGTTGTATTTTCTCCTTATAAACCTGTTGTATAGATCAACAGATCAAATTTACCAAAGTGAATTCAAAGGGTGTCTTAAGGAGTGTTGTTTTTGGTTCCATTTAAAAAAAAATGATATTTTGGGGAAATGGGGCGGGGGATGGTTGACTCTTGTCTTATACTCATTTTTGCACATTTATGGTAGGGATGAATTACTCAAGATCCCTAAAGATGTTAGGTTATTTTTGGAGGGGGGGAGGGCGAGTCAGATCATCAAAGTTGGATCCAGTATTGGGCAATGTAGGCCCAAGAGGTTACCCTCCTTATGAGGTTAATATTATTCTGAATGCATCAGAGTGATCTAAAAGGATGTCTCAAGAAGTTTTGTCACTATCAGTTCCATTCTGGAATAAAATTTTTGCTGTTTTTGGATGTTTTTTCTTTTTTGGACTGTGTCATTTTCACTCATTTTCAGGTAGTGTATGATCTGTATATATATCTCAGTTATTTTTACCATGACAATAACATGTACATTGTTTGATGCCAAATATGATTTAGTTCAGTTATTCATTTATGTGTACATACAATTCCAACCCTCGGGACTATTCAGTCCTTTCATTTTAAGATAAGAATAGGTTGAGGGATATGCTATTATTATGTAGTAATATGCCTTGATGGAATCCTCCCTCAGAACTTGATGAAATATTTTGATGACACTTGGTAGATATAAAGTACTCAAAGTCCCGTACAAGTGTTGTTGTTTATTAGGTAATAATGCAATTTTCTTGATTTTTAAAACTTATTTATTACTGTTTATTTGAGCTAGAACTGGCATACAGAAGGATAGCACCTGCTGGGTGAAATTTTAGGGTAATATATATTTTTGATTTCATTTAACACCTAAACAGGTTGTAGAGCATTTTCTCATTGTAAATCATAAGATCTATGAAATGTATAGGTAACTTGAAAATTCTTATTTCATGATTTGATTTTCTTGAGGTTTATAAAAAATTTTCAAGTTTTATTGAATTTGTCTTGTACTACAATGCTTAAAGTTGATTATTTAAAGTTTTTAGCCATAATTCAGTAGTCAAAAACACAATAAGCAAATAAATATAAGTATCTGCAAACTTTTTCAAGCAGTCAGTTGTTCATGAATGTGCAAATTCTTTAATTACTTAGGTGAGTAATATAGACCCATTTTACATCTGTCATTTCAGCTTTGTTTTAATATTTGGTATTTGAAACATCTCTGAATTTTTAAACAGCCTGGTGTAAATATATTTTTATAATCGGAAAATCAGTGTCCTGAAATGTATTCTTAGTCTTTAACTTTCAGTTTTAAAGTCCATGTATTTTTTGTTGATTATGTTTTCATTCAGAGTTGATATGCTCATAGATTATCTCCATTACCTTTATTTTACATGTGTATTACTGCGATTAATCCTATTTTATAAGTTTCTACCTCAATTTGCATTGTACAAATCAAAAGGTACACTAGCATGTTAAGATTGAACTCTGTTTATTGCTTTGTACTTTTTCTTCTAGTGTCTCTTATCATGGTATGTAAATGTTAAAATAATGGGTAGTAATAATGGGTAATAATAATGGGTAGTAATATTGGGTAATAATAATGGGTAGTAATATTGACATTGAGATATATATTTCATGTTTGATAATGTGAAATTTACATATATATTTTTACATTTACATATACTTTAATAAAATTAAAAGAGTAGGGAAAAAGACTCAAATGAGATACAGGTTGTTTTTCCATTGAGTTTTCTCTTTAAATCTTTAACTTTCACTATAATTTTATTGTGACATTGGTAGTAAAGAGCAGAATATTATGCGACCTTCTTGACTATGCTGTAACTTGAATGCAATATATGTTACTAAATCAGTATTAAAGCATTTCTATATTGCAGTAACAGCACTATCATGCTGGGGACAATGCCTCAATTATAAGTCTTTAAGATTTCCATTTGACATTGAGGCCACATTATTTGATAAATTCTCTGAAGTTGTGTCTCAGTTTTAAGAAAGACTTGTGATTACACTTCCATCAAACTCAAAATGAGAAGATTGAGAATGAAAAATGTAATTATTTATAAACAAGATTTCCTTGATTTTCTAAATAGTTCCTTGACATTAAGATTTATTTAGGATTAGTTTTTGTTGATTTTTTAAAATTTCTCTGTTTTTTGTTGATGGAGAGAAATACCATATCAAATAATGATACATTGATACATTGGTTTAAACAGTATTTATTTAGAAAATCGCATGAATTATATAACATAACACATATATATAGGATTGAGCAACAAGTCTTGGACTTATATAAAGCTCTCTCCTGAAATCTAACATGAAATTACTAGTATATATAATTGGCCAACATTATATATAATACAAATACAAAAATGAAAATTCATGAATATACATGTAGATTTCATGCTTATATTTACCATCTCGTTTAAACCTTATAAATAACAATAAGTGGAAAACGAAAGAAGGAAAAATAAAAAGGGACAAAAGAAAACAGAAAGAAAAAAATAAATATAGGAAAAGGGTACAGGCTGAAGGTAGTGGATGCTAATCAGATGAGGAGTGAGAAATTCAATCTCTGTTTTCAGGATTTTATTTAAGTGGGAAAAAAGCCCTGATATTAAATGAATGATATTGATAAAAAAGTGGAAAGTTGACACGTTTCGTGTGATCATGTCTGTAAGATTTATTTAAGAGAATCTATTACTATTGATAATGAAATTTTGCACTTGAGCAAATATCTCTCCATTTACATCATCATCATACAGGGGACAACCTGATAACCAGATATTTATGTTTATTTGAACTGATAATGTATTGATAGTTCTATTACGTAACTCACTGTGGTTAGTACATTCCAAAAAGAAATGATTTGCCGTTTTGGGGAGACCACAAACACAGTTGTTTAAATGTTTAAATAGTGTAAGTAATGAGAGGGTAGTAATATTGACATTGAGATGTATATTTCATGTTTGAAAATGTGAAATTTACATATTTTTGCAGGTTTATTAGATAATTATGATTGATAAACACACATATTTTACAACTCATAGTGTCCTGAAACCATTAAAGGGGAAGTAAGTTGATTCAGTGTAGAATGAAATATTCAGATGAAAATTATCACATATTTTTTGTAAAGTTTTTTTTCTAAGTTTTACAGGTAGTTATGTACTTTACTCAGCAGCCGTTAATACTTTCCACTATAATAAGTTGTATACTTGTGTGTCATGTATGAATATTAGCATTAGACAGCCCAGCAATGAGTAATATATATGTATCACTTGTTTTGCACATTTCACATGTAACACTTGCTGCTTAAAAGTTGCTTTGCATATTTCATGTGTAGTACTTGCTTTGAATATTTCATATGCAGAGTTGCATTGTGTATTTCATATTTAACACTTAATGCTTTGTATATTTCATATGTGATACTTGTTTTGTATATTTCATATGTGATACTTGTTTTGTATATTTCATATGTGATACTTGTTTTGTATATTTCATATGTGATACTTGTTTTGTATATTTCATATGTAAGACTTGCTGTGTATATTTCATATGTAAGACTTGCTTTGTATATTTCACTAATGTATATGAGCAATGTTACTAGCATCAATGCGCTGTTTATAATGTGTGATTTATTCTTGAAACTTAATTAATCTTAGTTAGTTAATTTAAATTGTCTTTAACAAGTCAACACAATTCTTGTCAGAATTATGGAACAGGTCATTTTATATTTAAAATATACACGTACAATCAACAGAAAGTAAATCGATTTAATTCATTTATTTTGAGACATATGTCTCATCAAAAGCAGTATATGCAAAGTATGATAGATAGAAACATAACACAAAAGATTTACACCACAAGGAATATGTATGGAGGGAGAATGACATATTAGTCCTCATGGTATGATGATTATGAGATAATAGAAATAAATATACTCATTAGTTAGATATACTTTGATGCATTCATATAAACATATATATATTCATATAAACTCCAGTAACCTTTCTATTTTTTAATTTGAATTTAAAGAATGGCTGTATGTACATTACGTAAATATTTAGCTATGTCAAATTAATTTCTCTTGTTCTTCTGTTGTCCTGTGACAAGACCTTTCATTGTGTATCAAAATTTTTTACGTTTGACCTTGACCTTCAAGATTGACCCTTTTAGACAAAAATTTTAATCTGGATAATAACTTTAGAACCATTAGAGACAGTGCTTTAATATTTCACAAGTGTATTTTTTGTGTCAAGACTTTCCATTGGGTATTACAATTTTTGACTTTGTGACCTTGACCTTGAAGTTTGATCTACTTTTGATTAAAAAAATCAATCAATCAATCAATTTGATTAAAGTGCTGTAGATGAGGTCATTTCAGAGATGAGAGATATGCATTCAGAGATGATACATGATATTCATAAAAAATTATGCAACAGGTGCTAGGTCTGTACTAATCAGAATAATAATAATAATAATAATAATAGTAATAATAATAATAATAATTGAACACTGCCTTGATTGATCAGTTAATGTTGTGTCAAATAAAATAAATATTTCCCTTAGGATGATTAGTTTGCAATTCTTGCCACTAATTGGCTGCTGTATTTTCTGTACAGACAGCATATCATAATGCTGTTAATTATCATTGTTTTTCTCTGTTTAGAGATATTTTTGTCTGAAGAATGTTTGTTTAAAGTTCAGCTTTCATTAATCATACTGCATTTTCAGCATGATAGATCAATTTAATTAGATGTAATACATTCATTTGATCATTTCAGGATACTTTTTGTTTAGTGTGTTTATAAAATGGCAGTGACATGGACATGTGAAGAACAAAATATTTGCATATTCCCTAAATCTATTCAAAATATGCTTTACCTTAAACATACTCTATAAATCTATTGAAAACTCATGCTGCTACCATACATGCTCTATAAATCTGTCAAAAACTCAAACTAGTACTATAGATATCCTATAAATGCATTGAAAACACATGCTAGTACTATACATGCTCTGTATAAATCTATTGAAAACACACACTAATACTATAATACTCAGTAAAATTTATTGAAAAACTACCGGTATTGCTAGTGCTACACATACCTTACAAACTTATTAAAAATGCATGCTAGTGCTATACATTGGTTTTATGAATCTATTAAAATAGTAATTGTATACATATATATGTACTGTATATTTACTTTATTATTATACATGTGCATTTCCTATAAATCTATTGAAAGCAGTCATTATAGTACATGTATTTACTCTGTAGGTCTATTGATAGCATGTAATGATTCTATATATATACTCTGTAAATCTGAAGAAAACAAATGTTGGTTCTGTATTTATACTTTGCAGATTTATTAATATCATATTATAGTACTATGAATTAATTCTGTAAATCTATTGAAAGCACATGCTACTACTATGTACACGCTAAATACATGTATGTTGAAAATGCTAGTGCTATATCTTTACTTAATACATGTAAATCTGTTGAAAGCACAATAAATTATTATACATTTACTATATAAATCTATTGAAACTAATACTAGTGCTGTATATTTACATTATGAATCTATTGAAACACATTGTAGTACTGTGTATTACTCTTTAAATTCATTAAAACACATCCTAGTACTATACAAATTGTACAAATGTATTAGAAGCACATACTAATCCTATAAATATATATACTTTATAGATCTATTTAAAGCACGTTATTGTTATATATACTAAAATACCTAATAAATCTATTACTATACACCAGATATACATGTACTCAATCTTTTGTAATAATGTGTATTTTCCATTGATTTAGTTGTGGTCTGTGCTACTCAATTCATTGTAGATTGTTATGCATTCTGTGGTGTCATCTGGGTTAATACACTTTGTTACTGGTTTACATGCAGCATTGAGTTACTAGATACATTTCTCTTCCCTTGTTTGTCAACTTCTTAGCCAAACATAGAAAATATTTATGACCTTAAAATGATTTGGTTTTTTGGTCGGAATAATCTTTTTGCCAATTTTACATGATGTAAGGAGCAATACCGGACAAATACAAAACTGCCACTTAGATTTGCGTCATATTATTGTGACATCACAATCCAAGCGTTATCGTCATAGTGAAAATTCCGGGAAAAAGTGGTTTGTCCGGTACAAGACCCCTTACATCATTTAAAATTGGCAAAAGCTCTATTGCGTAAGCAATTCCAGACCCTAGTCGTTAAAATAAGCTGTGGGGAACCCGTGGAACGCTGAAAATACCTCCTGGTGTATAAATAGTGCTTCAATATTTAGAAAAAGCGTGATTAGATTTACTTTTAGTACTTATAATTCATATTGTACGAGTCAATGCAAGATAAGTTTGATCAGATGAGAAAATAAATGTGCCGTTATTCCATCGATTTACACCAGTTATATTCATGCGCTGGAGGACATGCAGTCTTTCCGAATACTCGACGGAAAGTCCCGAAAAAGTACGATTAACATTATTGTGTAGCTGTGTCATAATAAGAAGTACATTACTAGTCCGTACTAGTGTCCGTTGTATTATAATTAATGAAACTAGAGAATATCGCTATTTTTATAGCAGTGGAATTCGAGGTACTCTACAATCTTCTCGTCACAACGATAAACATACGTCTTGGTAGTTGTTGATGTGTAATGCTACTAATTGATTGATTGATTTTTGCTTTACGTCACACCACGAATATTTCACGTATATGGTGACGGCATCTGCCTGATGCGGGGCATACAAATTTTGACCTTTGCAACGGACCCACCCGAAGCAGTAAGGGATCTTTAACGTGCCATGCATACCACGACACGGGGCCTCGGTTTTTACTGTCTCATCCGAAAGACATGACACCGGCATGACCAGAGCGGGACTCGAACCCCGGCCTCCTGATCAGGAGTCCGACGCGATACCACTAGGCCACGCCGGCTTGTAATGCTACTAAAAATAGCCAGTTATTTATACATGTGTAGACGTCGTTTTCCCAAAATGTACATGTACAGCGGGAGACTTTGTCCAGATTGCTAATTTCATAAGTGATAAGAGAAAATGATAGCGGATTTGTTTGACAAAATCGGCAAATGAAAAGGCGAATGGCTTTGATTTGCGATTTCAGGCAAAGAATTCAAGTCAAATATGCTTTAAACATGACATTATAGTTCATTATATAGTTCGTTATATAGTTATAGTTCTGTTGCATTTCCAAAATGGACCGTCTTTCCCCATACGATCGGATGCTTAGCTGGGCCCATGGTCATGCGGATTTGACCTCGTATGTCTCGGAAAGTGCTTGGAGTTTTTAAATGAAATTTGGTGTCATTGTACATTAATTCTTTATGTGTGAATGGACGAAAGCCCGAAGGCGATGCATCAAGTCCTTCATTATTTTTGTTTTTTCTGTTCAACGCAGACCGTGTTTTTGTCAATACTGATCCTAAACATTACACGCTTGGTGTGTGATCTCTTGGTGGATCACGACTTTATTACCTTTGATGTACTTGACCATACAATTCCGACCTTGAGGACTTTCAAGTCCTTTCATTTATGTGTTGAGGTTTCTGTATGCATTTATATGCATAAAGTGAGTAAAAAGAGTATATGATTATATATATATATATATATATATATATATATATATATATATATATATATATATATATATATATATATATATATATATATATATTTATACATAGTTGTAGAATTGTACTTACTTTTTGTGACCCCACCAGGCATGGGCAAGCGCATTAAGTATTAAACTTTGTCTGCCCTTTTGTCCTTCCATCCTTCTTCTGGATGATTATTAACGCTTATCCAGACTAAATTTAGATATATAGATACATAAACGGAGAAGATGCCTATCGATTTGCAGGTCAACAATCTAAGGTCAAGGTTACTTCTAGTAAAAATAGATTAAAATTATTGGTTTCCAGATGAAATCGAAGGTTCCTTGTATTCTCTCCCAATGATATTTGGATATATGGTTACTTATTAAAAGGAAAAGGTTACTTTTGAGGTAAATATATTAAAAGTCAGGGTCACCACTGGTCAAAGTCAAGGTCACCACTGGTCAGAATAGTCTTCACTGATTTCCAAATGATGTTAAGTACTATGCATCCTATACAAAATATATTTGCATTCTGTTCAAGCTTCTTTATTCTCAGAAACTGGTGAATACAATAGTATCGGGACAACCATATATACACATACATGTATATACAATATCAAATAAATAAAGTGTTCAGACATATTAAATGCAAATAAATTTCAGAGACAGTAAGAGCATCAAGTCGGTGGAGCTACGTTTTCGAATATAATCTTAATAAGATTAAGACAATGACATCATTAGATTACATTATTTGCCATTAAGAATTTAGATGCATTCTGTAATATCTTTAAATAAAGTTGTATCTGTTATGTAAATGATGTGTACAGTTAAAAGATAATGGAATCCATCTCCAATTTCTAAAATTGAAGCCAAGAGCCAATTGGTTTTTTTTTTCCTTGCGAAAGCAAAGACTGAATGAATTCAGCTTCGTATGAGTAAAGGAATATGTCAACCAGATGCGGAGCACAGTTAGTGCCCATTGGAATGCCGACAATTTGTGGAAAAATCTTTCCTCCAAACACCACAAAAATGTTATCGATAAGATAGTTCAACATCTGGATGACAACTGTTTCAGTGTATTTATTTTTGGAATCAGAATTTTCCCTAACAGTAAGTTTTATCATGGCCTATATAACTATATATTTGAATTTGCGGCTTCCGTTTTTACTAGTAAATGCATTTTGAATAATTTCCGCTAATCTCTTTTAATTTCTGATGAGGGATCGTTGTGTAAAGAGTCAAAAAGTCAAAAGACTTGATGGAGTGAATTTTAGTAAAACTTTTTGATTTTAGATGTTTTAACAACTCTTTTGAATTTTTAAGGATCCACATTTGATTAATTCCACTTCTGGAATACACTGTTTCGTAATATCTATGAAGGCCAGATTTAATTTCTGATAATATTTTTGTGAGTAGCATCGATACAGATTTTGTGGAAAACTTCGAGGAACCAGCGATAAAGCGTTGTTTGTAGGGATTTTGTGCATTTTTGGAATGCAGTACAAATATGGAAGTTCTAAATTTAATTTATTTGTGTCAATACCAAACATATTGAGGACAGATTAATGATTCTGAAGTACTTCCGAAACCGAAAAGTTCGTGAGAGTATAAGTAGGATTTCCTGGAGCTGAATTTAATCCTAATTCTTTCACTAGGCTGTCAAAGTAATATTTCTTACAAGTAAATGTATAATTATTAGACGCTTTATCTGCTGGTGTAATGATATAATGTTCTTGGAGGAAGGTAAGTTCTCTGACAACATCAGGATCTTTAAAAATAGATTCGAATCTGGTGTTTACAGAGCCTTGTAATTTTTTAATTTTTGATCTCAGCAGGACTGCAATAGATTTTACCCATTCCGAAAGAGTGTCGACATGTACTTCCTCTTTTTTGCCCATCGTGTGGCATATTACTCGCAGCAGTTCATAATATTATCAAAATTTTGGCTTCATGTGAATGATCTGGGTTCTCTGTATTTTGCACCTTTAAGTAAAAGTTCTCTTAATTTAGTGTTTTTAACAATATCAAGATCATCAGTAATGGCATGGCCACAAGGAGAATATACAAAATTAGATGAGGAACATGCACACGGTTGAGGATGGCATGCAGAGTTGCTAAGATCAAGACACTGTAGAAACCCTTTGCAATCATAAATTTTGGATGCAACTGATGGTATGTAGCTATAACCTTACCATCTACCTGTTTCAATTTGAAAGCAATGATTAGATGTGTGAAATTTACAAAACGTTATACGATTACTATCATCAAGAATATCCCTTCCAGTTATCTTGTATTAAAATATTCTTGATTCATGTGAATATGCTAATATCTTTCTTGGCAATGCCCATGATATATAGTAGTTTTCAGCCATAGTAGTCCCCCCGGAAGAATCGCTATATAGTAGTTTACCCCATGACGAAAAAACTGCTATATAGTAGTTTTTCCCTCATAGTAGTTTTTCCCCTCTTACGTAACCGTTTGGAAATTATACACGTTCGTTCCTGTACAATCAGATAACATTTGAAATACAAATCCACCATAGTAATAGCCTGTGCATCAAACCGATGGTGTTATGGTTTCTATATACTATTAAGTTGGTTTTTTTTGGGGGGGGGGGTTTCGGGGGGGGGGGTTGTTCTTTTTGGGTTTTTTTTCAATATTTACAAGTCTGTCTTTTTGTCCCCCGCTTTTGCGAAAGCTTTGGGATATTAAATCTAATTCGTCTATCCGTTTGTCTTTCTGTCTGTCCGTCCGTCTGTTACAAAAACTTTAACCTTGGTCATAACATTTTAACCGTGAGACATAGGGCCGTCATATTTAGTATGTGTGTCCCTAATTGCCATACCTTTCCGTTGATATCCGAATTTTTTATCATCTGACCTTGACCATGACCTTTGACCTACTTCAATGTAACTTTTCAACTATAAGACGTAGGGCCTCCCTATTTAGCATGTGTGTTTTTAGACATGCACAACCATGAATATATATCACAGATCACTGCACTCTTACTGATTGAACCCCCAAAGCGGGGGATCACAATTTTCTGAATTTGCTTGTATATATTTATCATAGTATGATATTTTCTGCTATTATTTCATTGTAAAAATTTTCCTTTATTTGTGTACAGATGTCATTAATGACGTCACGTTATGACTCAAAATTTGATCTCGGGCAATTTTTCGTAATACATCATAAGTAAATTAGGAACTTTTTAATGAAAATGTTCCAATGATAAATATAAGAAATGAACGTGCAAGAATTCCTGAGACTGATACATTATATATAGATGTATCACAATATCAATTTCATTTAGAGAGTACGTGATGTATATGAGAATAATAGAAGGAAATCCACCCAGGTGTCCACGATTTGCAATCTACGACGAAGCTCATCTAGTCGCAGATGTTGTAAATCATTAACACAAGAATGAGATTTCCTTGTCTGTTATGCATGGAAGGTCTTGTCACAAAAAATCTTTATGCCAAGTTTCAAAGCTCTACACACTTTTTATACGCCTGTCTTAAGACGGGGCGTATTGTGTCCAGCGTCCGGCGTCCGGGATAAGCTTATCCGGGCTATTACTTCTTTCCCTGTGCACGGATTTCAATAATATTTCACAGAATTGTTGCTTAGGATCCAAGGGTGTGTCATAACCTTGACCCAAGGTCATAGGTCAAAGGTCAATGTCACAACAATCAAAGTAAATAAAACCTTGTTCGGACCATAACTTCTTCCCCTGTGCATGGATTTCAATAATATTTCACTGAAGTATTACACTTGACCCAAGGTTATAGGTCAAAGGTAAAGGTTACAACATGCTAAGTAAATAAAACCTTGTTTGGGTCATAACTTCTTCCCTTCTGCATGGATTTCAATTATATTTCACAGAATTGTTACATAGGACCCAAGGGTGTGTCATCACCTTGACCCAAGGTCATAGATCAAAGTTCAAGGTCACAACATGCAAAAAAGTAAAACCTTGTCCAGGCCATTACTTCTTGCCTTGTGCATGGATTTCAATAATATTTCACAGAATTGTTACTTTGGACTCAATGGTGTGTCATGACCTTGACCCAAGGTCATAGGTCAAAGGCCAAGGTCACAACATGCAAAGTGAATAAAACCTTGTTACTATGATAAGATGCAATGGAGATGCTATGTAACGCGATAACTCAAGTAAACCTCAGTTGTTTTTCATGAAACTTATACAGAATGCTTAAATAGTGTATGGGAAGCCACATTTTGGTTTTGAGCAAATTCCATTTTGTTGTTACAGAGTTATGGGACTTGGATCCCTCTTTTTGGATTTCAATATTTCATAAAAATATTACCAAAGAGACCCAAGTTTGGGGGTAATAAAACCATACGTTCACATTGATCCCGTCCAAAGTAAGCGACGGGCGTATTAAGCCACGCTAGGCGTTGCTCTTGTTCGTATAAGATACAGTAAAGGTTGTTGAAAAATAACTCACACTCTAATGTCAAGGTCACTAGGTCAAAAGTCATGGTATCAAATGAAAGGTCTTATCACAAGGAATCTATATGTGAAGTTCCAAACCTTTTGGTAAAAAAGAAAGACTCAAAAGTTTAAATTTTGAAAACTAGGTCGGGCTCCAAGGTCAAGGTCACTAGTTCAAAAATCATAGTCCCAAATGAAAGGTCTCATCACAAGGAATCTATATGTGGAGTTTCAATGCATTGCACTTTTAGTACAAACGATGTAGTCAATGTTTTTGCCACAGGGTAAGAGTCACAGACAGGCAAAAAACTAGATGTCCCCGAATTTCATTCCGGAGGAATAAATACGAACTTGCCGGGTTTTTTTCACTTGTATAAATAAAACTTTATTGGATTAAATAAAGCTATCTTGAATGAAATTCTAGTAGATATATCTATATTCTAAATATATATATATATCTGTATTTCGAAAAGAGATTAAAATTGAAGACATTTCTATTTAGGAAAATGAGATATCTCTAAATTCAATGGATATATCTCCCTATCAAAATTTGAGATATCTCTATTTTAGATAGAAATTTATTTATTGTTAACAAGGTAACAAGCTGGATTTACTTATGTGTGAAAAGAAAATCCGGAATTTCACACTGGAGGGAATATTCACTATATAGTAATTTTTCCCGGGGGGGGGGGGGGGGGGATGGCTATATAGCCAAATTTCCCCGAGGGGAAAACTACTAAATAGCCAATTTTCCGGGGGGAAACTGCTACCAGGGTATATAGCCATTTTTCCGAGGGGATGGCTAGGGGGAAAACTACTATATAACACCCATAATGCTTTTAATTGTGAATCAAATTGGCATTTAAACAAAGATAGAAGGATCAGTTTCAACAGTTGTGGAAAAGTGATTTTATTTTAATTCTTTGCTAAAGGTTTAATTATTTTATCGTATGTATTAAGAAAAATTATCTGATTCATGCCAATAACGAATTTCTGAAAGAGAAGACGATACAATATTTGCGGTATCTTACTTTTTCAGTAAATGCAACATTTGACCAGTAGCTGACCATTCTAGATAAGACATGATAAAGATTAAATACCAAGTTCTCCATAAATCATAAAAGTAGTAGTACATTTCAGATTAAACAACAATTCACAAAATTTAAGACGAATACGTTCATTGATATCTAGTTTACAAAAATCCCATATTTTGCATCCACACAGCAAAATAGGTTTCACTATCTTATCAAACAAATTGTACTGACAACTTATAGATAATTTATGAAAACAACCTTTCTTCAAAACTTCACACATTGCTTTGAAACTTTTTCTGCCATTTGATTTTAAAGTATTAAAAAAGTTTCCACTTTTAGCAAAAGTCACACCCAAATAAGTGAAATTGTATACAGTATAGATATTATTGTCATTTTAAAAGTAAAACTGAAACTGGATTGTCTCCCTTTCGAAAAAAAACCCAGTATTTATGTTTTATTCACATTAACTTTCACAATAAACTTTTTAAAAATCAAGCTCCTTTTGTGGATCATCTGCTGATTCCGCAAAGTAAACAGTGTCATCAGCATAAAGTAATCTAAACGTTTTAAAATAAATGTCCAAATTTTCAGTACACATTATTAATTGTGGAATATCCTTTTCTAAAATCTGTTTGATTTTTACAAATATGGGCAACTTCATCAGAGAATTTACATAGTCTAGAATTCTTCTTCCGGTTATACACCACTATTAAAACCAGGTTAACAAGAGCAAAGCCTAGCGTGGCATAATACGCCCGTCGCTTAGTTTGACGGGAAACAGATTTCAAAGTGTGGAGGCTCCCGAACCCAATTATTCAGGACTCAGGATAACGTATGTTTTGGCCCAGGACAACAGCCTTGTAATATTATTAAAATCCATAAAGGCAGTAAGAAGTTATGACATCTTCTTTTATTATATCAGAGTTCAAGTTTCTTAAAATCAATTATACTCTAATTCGCTCTGCTCAAACGAATATTAATCATTTTTAATATAAATAAACACAATACATGGAGGAGCGAAGCGCTCAATGAAGGACATTTATTCATCACTTTTACACAATCATCATCAATCATCATTTCAGACATATCATATCAGCCCATCGTCATCATCCTCAAACAAGTTTCACCATCTCTGCATCGGAAAAAAAAACGTACCACCAGTACGAATTCGGTCTAAACTGCAAAATAAAGAAGGAGTATTAAATAAAGAAAAGAAATTTTAAACTGTTTTAATATGACCTATTACATATAAAAGTGCAGGTGGATGTGTGTAGATTAGAAGTTAATCGTGACTGCCCAAATTTGAGCCTTCGAATGGCCTTATATCTACAACCCATCTGTTAAATACCTGTACAATTAACTAGAGCGCAACGGTTACGCCCAATTAACCAATCGAACACTTTTCAGTATATCGAACACTTTTCAGTGTATCGGCCACTCTTTTACTAAACGAACACTCTTATCAACAAATTGTAAACATTGTTAATATAACTAAGATAAATTCATTTATATTCTAATAAATATAATAAGTCATTTATAATATAGATAAACACAATATTTAGAGGAGCGAAGCGCTCAATGAATTTTCGATCAATAAAGAAGAAAATAGTGTGTAAATGAATATAATTAAATTCCTAAACTTTAACTAAAAGATAAAACTTCCTGAATATTTTCATGAACATATCCATCCTTTGCCTTGCCAGATTTCCACCTACCATACTTTTTAAAAATTCGATCACTCACCCCAGCCGCAACTGCAGCAGTTGCCCCTCCTGATCACAAACTATGAATGCCAAATTTAGACGTATTCAACTTAATATTTACTAGTCCCATCATTATAAACTCCCTAGCACGAGTATATGAAATCGGCTTATTGACTAAAGCCGGCGTGGCCTAGTGGTATCGCGCTGGACTCCTGATCGGAAGGCCGGGGTTCGAGTTCCGCTCTGGCCATGCCGGTGTCCTGTCTTTCGGATGAGACAGTAAAAACTGAGGCCCCATGTCGTGGTATGCATGGCACGTTAAAGATCCCTCACTGCTTCGGGTGGGTCCGTTGCAAAGGTCAAAATTTGTATGCCCCGCATCAGGCAGATGCCATCACCATATACGTGAAATAATCGTGGTGTGAAGTTAAACAAAAATCAATCAATCGGCTTATTGACAAGACTTGGACTTTTTTAAATATGTCATTTGTCATAAAATAAATTTGTCAGAGGAGCAATCAGTTTTTGATTCATCAAGGTATCTTTTCAGCATGGAAAATGGACAAGTCAAATTTTGAGTTTTTGCAATTCTTACATATGTACCAAGTTTCATTTTATTAGTCTTGCTCCTTGAATGAATATGGAGACATGATCACTTTGAAATGAGATGTCTGTTCTTCTTATATTTGCCAACTCTGAAATCTTAGAAAACCAGCATATCCTAGTAAACACATAGGTACAGTTCTTAAATTAAACAATGAGCTTTCATCTTTACCGAGAGAATCAACGAAAGAAAAGAGATGTTCGGGTGAAATGAGTTCTTTCTTTGTTATAGGTTGAGCACAATCTCTAGTTGCTCCTTCTTTAACCTGCTTGAATAAAACTGAATGACAAGGGTTCAAAAATCCAGTTAAATAATGCATCCAAGATATCGCAAAAGATGCATCTTGAATTTTTCAAGAGTGTAGCTGTCTTAACGCCAGCACGCCATCATCACGGGGACAAAAAAAAAATTAAAATGTGACTCAAAGACATCCATATCATATGACAACTCGTAAGTGTCAAATCAATTTGTGAAAACATTAATCTTCAATTTTTTCAAAATCAAAAAGACTTTAATGTTAAGAGGTAGATTCAAGTTCAGCCTTTTTTGTGTTCGACATATATTCTTCAATATTAAACGTCATTTCTTATGATAAAAGTAGTTTCAACGTTATCAAGATGTAGTCCAGAAAGCACGACGTTGCATTGAATTTTACAAAATTTTCTCGAGGGAGACCCTGGAACCCCCACTTGCAAGAGAGGGTGATCCATTCCTTCTCAGAGCTGCGCGCGCCTCGTGAGAAGCTTTCTTTGCGTGCACATTGAATATTTCTAGCTACGTCCCTGTTTTTTTTTTTTTTTTGCAAGAAAACCGATATACATTGACACTGTATGATCAGATACTGGAAAAGAATTTATGATTGGATCAAATGGAATTGAAAGGGTTCCAAATGCTTTACATTCAATTATATATGCAAAACATTTTCCTATCAAAGAAACAGGAGGAACTAACCAGTTATTTTCCCCCTTCCAATCGACACTGAAACAATCCACATTTTCGGAAACAGGATTCCAGAAAATAGAATTAAATCTAAGTAGTTTTGTATTTACATGACTAATCGATCGACCGTAAACGTAGACGTAAAGTTATTAATGAACGCCAAAAAACTCATTCTAGTTCGCCAGTCTTCGAAATCATCTAATCTACTTATATAGTCAGCCATGGTATTCTGAGCTCTTGGAATCCACTCAATATCCAAGTTTATATTTTTACTAAAACAGTAAACTAAAATACTGAAAGACATATTTTGAAGTTCCATATTTGTACTACCACTTTAACTATACGCACACAGTTTTGACTATCTGTAAACCATTTTAGGGATTTACCACGCATAGTAATATCTTCACCAAATGAAAAGATGGCCTGTTCTATGCATTCAATTCCTCCCAGGTAGAGCTGTTATAGCGTTCATCGTCAAACTAAAAACATACGAAAACATTTTTCAGTTATTTCTACAGTCTAAGCTCCGCCTCCTGAATCACTGGCATCAGAAAATAGTACCACGTCTTTTCTAAAACGAGTGTTTAAACGACGTACGTTGTACATATCAAGATGTTTTTCCCAAACCTTAACTCTGGAATAAAGAAACGAATAGTATCTTTATGTAGAATTCTGTCCCAAGATACTGTAGATTCAATTATTTTATAAGAACGTCTGGTCACCATGTGAACAACATTACCCACCACTGGAGATATAGAGATAATTATTTCTCTTAAACATCACTTACGAGATCACGTGAATAAAACTGCATATCGGCGAACTTATTGATCTGTAGAGCCGCGGAGCATGCAGATGTGAACTTATTGATCTGTAGAGCCGCGGAGCGTGCAGATGTGATCTTATTGATCTGTAGAGCCGCGGAGCGTGCAGATGTGATCTTATTGATCTGTAGAGCCGCGGAGCGTGCAAATGTGAACTTATTGATCTGTAGAGCCGCGGAGCGTGCAGATGTGAACTTATTGATCTGTAGAGCCGCGGAGCGTGCAGATGTGATCTTATTGATCTGTAGAGCCGCGGAGCGTGCAGATGTGAACTTATTGATCTGTAGAGCAGCGGAGCGTGCAGATGTGATCTGTTGCGCTCCCGAAACGATCACTTGGAAAGACGTGGTTTGACGCAGGCAAACTTCTCGATATAATCTGTGTAGCGGAGTCACTTTTTATAGTACATTTGTACATAGCTGGTACTAGAAAGCTGGTGTTTAATTTGATTTGTGAAATCGATAATCAGAAATTGTACAGTATATTGTACTCGATACCTCTACTAGCATACTGTCAGCGAATATGGCAGACGCTGCAGTACAGAGAATGAAAATCGCGTCTGCAAAAGAAATATCTGTTGTGGACCAGAAGGTCAGCAATGATAAAGGTAAGGGGAAAACGCGCCCCTACCCCTAAAGCAGTCAAACCTACAGATGGCGTGGCCATCCCCGAATCGCCTCGACCGGGACCCTCTCGGGAAGACTCGAACGCTGTCATTGATGTCATCATCATCACGCACCAAAAATAACGATCAGATGTCAGAAATAATGAAGATGTAGAATGTGATTCAGCAAAATCAAACTAAACAAGAAGAAAAAAATTAAAAATATGAATAAGAGAGTGGATGAGGTATATAACGCTAGTTTTGATTATTATGACTGAGTATGAGGAAAGTGCATCCAATTATGATGATAACTGTTCATATATTGATGCTTTAGATAGAGATGGGCCAGTTGTGCGAATGCTGACAAATTTGCAGATGCGGGAAAAATATGCAAATAGAAGAAATTATTGATCAAGACGTTGATGAGCAACTGGCAAAATTAATTAATGATTGGTTCCATGAAGGAATGGAAGAAGAAAGTTACGATGATGTATCTAAGAAATTAACCAGACCAAATAATGTAACTGCTTTAAGAGAAGTGAAGACTAATCAGATGGTTTGGGATTTTTTTTAAGTCCAATATCGCGTACTAATGATAAAAACTTGCAAAATGTGCAATCAGCATTAATTAAAGTTGTCACTGGGCTTACCAAAATGGCCAATTTCATTGGAAAGAGTGAAAATCAAGAGATATGTGAACTCTAAACCCAGCCTTAGAATCTCTTGCCATGCTTGGGCACGCAAATCGCATGATATGCATGTTTCGGAGAGAAATAATGAAACCAGACATGAGAGGTGAATATTCACATTTATGCAGTCACAATTTGAAATTTACAGACTTTCTTTTTGGGGATGATGGTCCGAAAACAGTTCCGAAAAGTTTTCAAAATTAAGCAATCGTGTTGGCCTAAGAGACATCCTTAGAGGTAGACCAGCATTCAAAGGCAGAGGACGTGGTAGGTTTCAACGCAGCGACAGAGATGCCACTCAGCAAAACAATTTTGCATATGGTGCAAAAAACTGGCAAAGAAGGAGCTGGAATCAGACGAAACCCAGCAATTAAGTGAATTTGATGTAAATATACATAAAGACTCATTTGTGGCAGGTAATCTGAAACACTTTACTAAGAAATGGGAATTTATTACCTCAGATAACAAAATTTTGGATATGATTCAATTCTATATGCTAGAATTTGACATACATATATAACCAACACAGCATAATCCACCTTTTCAGCCAGTATTCAATTATAAGGAATATGAAATAGTGGGTAATGAAATTCAAAATCAAATAGAAATGAGGAGGTCTCAATGAACTTCAATGATGGTTTTTATTCACCAATTGTTATCAGACCTAAGCCGGCGTGGCCTAGTGGTATCGCGTCGGACTCCTGATCGGGAGGCCGGGGTTCGAGTCCCGCTCTGGTCATGCCGGTGTTCTGTCTTTCGGATGAGACAGTAAAAACCGAGGCCCCGTGTCGTGGTATGCATGGCACGTTAAAGATCCCTCACTGCTTGGGGTGGGTCCGTTGCAAAGGTCAAAATTTGTATGCCCCGCATCAGGCAGATGCCGTCACCATATACGTGAAATATTCAGGGTGTGACGTAAAACAAAAATCAATCAATCAATCAATCAAGTTATCAGACCTAAAAACTGGAGGGCATAGGGTTATTTTAAACCTAAAAGAACTTAACAAATATATCACTTACCATCATTTTAAAATGGATTCTTTTAAAACAGCACTATCTTGTGTAACCAAGGGTTGTTTATTTTCAAATGTAGATTTTAGTAATGCTTATTATTCGAAGTCATTGGCTAAACATTACAAAAAAACCACGTAAGGTTTCCTGGGAATGCAAAGTGTTTCAGTATACATGCTTACCGATGGGTTTAGCTAGCTAGCGCTCCTCGAGTTTTTACAATAATTTTGAAACGTGTTTTTGCAACTTTAAGAAAATTAGGCCATGTGATAATTGGATATATTGATGATTCATTAATCATTGGAAACTTTATTCAGGAATGTAACTCAGCTGTAAGCTGTTGAATAAGTACAGTCACTAGAGTTTTATGTAAATTTTTAAAAGTCCAGTCTCTACGTAATGTTATAGACTCTAACAGCATGACTGCTACTCTCACAGAGAGTAGAACACAAGTGTTACATGATGCTTGCTTGAAATTAATGAAAAAACATCAGGCTTCCATTAAGGAGGTTACCCAGGTTATTGGATACATTGTTGCATCATTTTCAGGTATTCAGTATGGAAAGTTGCATTATAGAACATTAGAATGTGCAAAAATGAATTTTCTCAAGATCAATTCTGTAATACAAGTATGACAATGATTTTTCCCTTAACTTCAAAGGCCATAACTCTGGCAAAAGAAAGTTTATTATACCGAAATTTTAACACAAAACATAACGAAAACAACTCCCGAAATACATGAGCGCCCCCCCCCCCCCCACTCAAATTGTCCGCATTTCTCCTTCTTCACCAAGATAGATGCAGATGATTTGATGATGTCGGTCTGACTTGAAGTTGTGCTCCTGGGTTTTAAATTGGGGATCTCTAGCCCGTTTCACTAACAATCGTCGACGTAAAGTTCTGATCCCGAAAGTCGGGTCTTATCATACAGTTTACCTTGTAGTTTCAGAGATGTTTGAAAACTGGGCGGCAATATTGTTTATTCAACCGGAATAAAATGGTTAAATCAGTTTGGTTAAATCAGATAGGTGTTTCAGAGAAGATGAAAGTATGCAACATTTACAGACGACGTACAAGGGATGAAAGCCGACGTCACGTGATGACTGTAGCCACGTGTGCTAAAAGTGTTTGACGTTCCCACCGTCGTCATATTTTTCACCGTTGCTAGTTTCGAGACAAATTGTATGGAACACATGAGGTAGGAACCTGTTGTCATATTTTTTCCCAGTTCCTAGTGTCGAGACAAGTTGTATGGAATACATGAGAAGAGAACCTATTGTCATGTCTGACCCTGCAATTCATATGTGGTCTAGCATCTAGGAAACCAAGACAATCTAAAAATCCCAACTTTATACCATATATTTTCTTGTTCGTAGTTTGATGAAATGTGCAATGGTGCACCTTCGGAAAGCTCCTTAGATCATGCCTTACACCAACTTAATAGGGGGAGGGGCATGCCTTACACCATCTTAAAGTGTGTGTGTGTGGGGGGGGGGGGGGATGGGGAGAGATTAAGTCCAAAAATTATTATCGAGAGAATATTTATCTTTATCTTAATATCATAAACTCAATTTACAACCATGAATTATTGAGTGCATTCCCCTACTTTGACCCATTTCGAGTGAACAAGAAGCCGCAAAGGGAATTTGTGTATTTTCATTACACTTTTTAATTTCTAATTGCAAGAACTTAGTCGATAACATAAATGCAGCTGACTACAAAAATGTAACCCAACCTGGCTCTTTGCTATTTTAACGTTTTATCGGGATAAGGCTACAAGATCGCCCCATTCAACTCTTATCGCAGATCGAACATGAATCGCATTTGGCACACTTTTTTCTAAACCGGTAACTCCCACGGTCATGTGATAGAATGAATGAAGACAATGGTTTCAAATCGTCTGGAAAAACAGGAAGTGGATTATGCAAGATTTCATTGGATTTACATAGCATTAATTCCAGAAATGGTAAGAGTTAGTTTTAACATGATATGTTTTAACTGAAATAATGATTTAATCGTGAGAATTTAGAAAATTTTCTGTTGAAAGTGAATCGTATTCGCTCTGCGATGAACAGTCTAGGGCTGCATAGCCTTAACCCGACAACTGAAAACTTAAAATTAGCAACGAGTCGGGTAGGGGTACATTATTGTAGTTAGACTGCACTAAATCTAAGTGGAAGAACTTTTATACAAAAACTTCTATTCTAATCTTTACCAGATCTGACAAACAGAATGTAATACTCACGAGACTTTTGACATTCGTTTTCTCAGATTTGGTAAGGATTAGAACAGGCCTAAAAGTTCTCCACTTTTAGTGATGTGATGCGACCTGTAATTACTTATTTGAAATTTAGAAGTAATCATACTTTTGATAAAAATTTTGATACTCCGATCATGGTATTTTACCTCGATCGGGGTATGTACCCCGATTTGAACCTGTACCCAACCTGTTAAATTATTCTTAACATGCAGTTGATTTGCAATCTTAAAAGTTTTTTTTTTTTTTTTTTTTTTTTTTTTTTTTTTTAAATGTATAATTTTTATTTACATAACAACAGCCCCTTTACAGAGTCAATTCTTTTCGGAGCAAAAAGAATTGATATATCATACATACATATAACATACAAAATACAACATGTACATGTATCCATACACAATATACATCTATGAAGTTTACAAAACAATATATAGTCAAGTTATAGCATTTCATAAAATGTTTCAAGATACTTCTTTTCTAATCTGTCACCCATATAAGATTTTACAGATGACATAAATTTCATGTAGTTTTTTATATTTATTTTAACATTCACTTCCGTTTCTTCTAAGGATTCTAATCTACATAACATTTTGTATTTGTATATTCTGCATGCTAAAAAGGATATAATATAGTTGTAACATCTTATTTTCTCGTTTCTTTCTAAGTAAAAACCAACAACAATGTGTTTCCACTGTACATCAAATTTTAAAACAGCACTTAAAGTTTCCCAAAGTGGTCTTACATTTTCACATTCAAAAATTAGGTGTCTTGAGTTTTCAATATCATATTTACAATATTTACAATGTTTTCCAGTTTCCTTTTTCCATTTACTTAAGAATAAGTTATTATTCAATAAGTTATTTAATAATTTATAATTGAATTCTGCTAATTTCTTATCTGGTTCTTCTTTAACTTTATTTATGTAAATATTTTTCCATGATGATTTACTTTCAATTCGGAATTCCTTTGATAACATACTTTGATAACAAGGTTTTTGGAATTTACGTTTTAACAAGTTTTCATAATAAAATTTACATTCTTTATCAGTTATTGAGTGAAAACCATTATGGAACATAAAATAACTGGATGATTTAATGTGCGTATATGGTGCATTTGAGAGATCATATTTCAAGGTTATGTTTTTAAAAGCAAATTGTATAATTTTATATTCACATATCCAGTTTGATTTATTTAATAATATTCTAGATACATCCGTTATAGACTTTAATTGACCATGATCATCGAAAAGGTCTTTTACATACAGGATTCCACTTTTTATCCAATTTTGGTGAAAGATTGTTTTCCCTTTATGTGTTATGTTTTTATTGTTCCAAATGGGTTGTTGTAATATATTATTAGATGTTATATCTTGTTTTAATAATTTGCTTTCATTAAAACAACTAAACACTTCTTGATAAAATATAGGAATATTTTTAACAATATCAAAGCTTTTTATATCAGTTTCTGACGTTATTAAAATATACTCAAATTGTATATTAAGGTTTTTAAGAAAAGAATTTAAAAAATTATACACATTTCCATCTTTTTTAATTAATCTTGTTATCCATGATGCTTTTAATGCCTTTATTTTTGTTTCAATATCAACGATTCCAATGCCTCCTTCTTCAATTGATCCGATCAGTGTGTTCCTCTTTATCCTATCTGTTTTATTCCATATAAAATTAAAAATAAGCTTATTTACTTTTTTGATATATTCCTGTGGCGGCATAGGTAATATTGATGCAACATATATAAGCTTTAAAATCGACAGAGTATTTACAATACATTTCTTCCCCAAAATTGTTAATTTTCTTTTTTTCCAAGACTCAAAAAGCTTTTCTATATCATGATATATCTTCATCCAATTTTTGTTATAGCAATCTTCTTTATCATGTCCTATGTAAATTCCTTAACATTTAATAGGTTTTTCAGCAACGTTTATATCAAATATTGATTTAAATCTGCCTTTCAAATTTCCAAGTAAAATACATTCAGTTTTTAATATGTTTATCTTCGAGCCCGCATATTTACAAAAAGTATTTATAGTATCAATTGCATGTCTAAGTGATTCCACATTTTTTAATGTCATTGTTAAATCATCTGCATGGTGTACATTTTTTATTTCTTTTTCCATATTTTTACTTTTAAAACCCTTGATATTGATATTAGTTTTCAGCTTTATGGAGAGGATTTCAGCTACGAAAAGGTACAAAATTGCTGAAATCGGACAACCTTGTCGTATTCCACGAGTCATTTTACATGTTTTAGAAATCCACCCATTGTTTTTGATCCTAAATATCGGGTTTGTATACAGAATATTCATCCATGAAATGAAATTTTCCCCAAAATTAAATTTTTCTAAAGTTTTAAACAAAAAATTCCATTCGACTGAATCGAAAGCTTTTTCAAAATCCAAAAATAATAATATACCCTCTTGGTCTGTATTTTCACAATATTCAAATATATCTAAAATAATTCTTGCATTCTTTCCGATGAATCTGCCTTTTACATAAGCTGTTTGTTCTTTGGCAATGTAGTTACTGATTATTTTTTGTAATCTTCGTGCAAAAACAAAAGCTATTATCTTATAATCAGTATTAGTTAGACTTAATGGTCTATAGTTTTTTAACAAATGTTTGTCACCCTTTTTATAAAGTAATGTTAATATTGCAAGTCTTTGAGAATAACTCATCTCTTTATCACTGAATATTTCTATTAAATTACCATAAAACAAATCTGAAATGGAAGTCCAAAAGCATTTGTAAAATTCTGAAGGCATACCATCAGACCCTGGGGATTTATTAATTTTCATGTTCAATACAGCATCTTTACACTCTTTAATAGAGGGAAATTCGTCGCATATCAGTTTTTCATCATTATTCAATACGGGGATTTCGTTTTCAGATGAATGTAAATATGCATCAATGTCATTACTGTTAATGTCCTTTGTTTTATATAAATCTTCATAAAATGAACATGTTTCTTGAAAAATATCTTGTTTATTGTAGACAGTTCTGTTATCTTTCAGACGCAGTTCGCTTATTATATTTGAAGTTTGATGTTTATTTTCTAGACTTAAGAAATATTTAGTATTTTGTTCCCCTTCACTGATCCATTTAGCTCTTGATCGAACTTGCGCACCCTTACATTTGTAATCGTACAGTTCAGATAATTCTGTCTCTAGTTCTATTTTTCTATTTTGGTCAAAAGTTTCAGACAATAACTCCATGTCTTCAATTTCCGTCTCTATTTTTTTAATTCTATTTCGTATATTGTTATTTTGAAATTTAGCATAGTGTATTGAAAAGTCTCTCACTCTTTGCTTGAATAATTCCCATTTTGCCATTGCAGAATCTGCCTGGTTAGTTTTTATTTCATTTATGATGGATTCAATACCTTTTTTATATTTTTCATCTTTCAAATATGAGGTGTTTAACTTCCAGTATCCAGGTCCTCTAAATTCATTATTTACTTTAATTATCACTTTAATCAATCTATGATCAGTCATTCTAGTTCCATTAGAATGTGTACCTGGAACCCTTCTTAATAAAATTTTATCAACCTTAAAAATGAAGTCATTACTCATGAAGACATAGTCTATTCTACTTTTAGGTTTATTTTCTGAGTCACACCACGTAAAACCTTTTAGTTCTTTGTGTTTATCGTTCCATATATCTATTAACTCCAAGACGCGAATGGTGTCTGTTAATTTCTTAACACTTTTGTCATGTTTCTTTTCATAATTACAATTAAAATCACCGGCAACAATAACATTGTTTACATTCAAAGAATGTTGATTAATAAAAGTTTTTAATTTATTAAAAAAGTGAATTCTATGTTGTTCATTGTTGGGAGCATATACATTCACAATAGTAAAAATATGACCTTCATATTTGAAATTTATCAATATGCGCCTCCCATCTATAGACCTGTGAGTATTAATAACTTCTACAGGAAGGTCTTTCTTGAATAAAATTGACACACCTCTACTAAATGTAGAATCCGAATATGAATGAAAAGATTCTCCTGGCCATCTAGAATTATAAGTAACTTCGTTTTTTTCTATGTAATGCGTTTCCTGTAATAATACTATATCTATGCCTGATTCGTTAAGCCAATCATACACCTTTGTTCTTTTTTCAAGCGTATTTAGTCCTCTCGCATTGAGAGATATAAATGTAAACTTATCCATTTGAACAAAAACGATCAAATTATATATTTCAAATAAACATACATGAAGGTGCATAAGCACCCAAACATTTATAAGTTATCATATGCATTTAAGTATAATTATACACAAACACAGCATATACAGATATACCAATTATGATGTATATTTTTGTCTTAAAATACCGATGCTTTCTAGTCCTTATTCAATAAACAATATCGTAGTCCTTAAAACAGTCCTTAAAATCTTAAAAGTTGTATTGCAGCAGTATGTATAAATTTGTTCTTTTATTTCTGAGCGTTAATACTGTCGTTTACTCAGGCACATTTATATGTAAATGCACATGAGTACACGACTATATACTCATGTGCATTTACATATAAATGTGCCTGAGTAAACGACAATACTACAAGTTATTTTCATCATGCAAAGATAAAAAGTGTTCGGGCTCTGAAAAAAACATTTACTCATTTAAACATAGGCGCATTTTCCCGCTCCTCTTCGTGCCTCTAAGTTGAAACGACAGTCCCTGGAAACTGATTATCCATGTTTGGGAGGTGGAAATGAGTTTATAATTAACTGGCGGATTTTGAGGGAGGGACCGCAATCCCCTTTTAGTCGAAAAATTTTACCAAAAAAAGATATTTTCGGCCATTTTCAAGGCTACAACTTCCCTAGCTATATCTCAGAGGTTTCGCCTTCTGTCAAACGTGACATGAGAGTGCACAATATCAGCACAATTCGCCTGTGGAAGGCGCCTTGGGACGTCCAGATCTTTCATCATCGTCAATTTTCTCCCTCCCACTTTAGAGTTCAGCAGTCCCTTTTAACAGTACTATAAGAAGGTGACTCCTTCACAAAGGTTTTTATGAAGTCCCTTTGGGACTCATTCCCTTCTTTCAATCATTACACTGCTCTATCTTGTGTTTTCTCCATTTTGGAATACCATGTGTAATCATAAGCTTTGGAATTCTACGCTCTCAAACAAAACGTTTAATATGATTGAATAATGGTTTGATAGGGGTCTAATGCTTATCTATTGCATCAAAGTATGTCAGGCCGATAACTTTTTCTATCATACCTCGATTTTCTTGATATATTCTACGTTTATATTCAGAATTCATACCCACAAAATTGAACTGTAAATGTAAAATATTGAGGTAACTGCCACTAATACGCTCACAATAACGTACCACGTGCATTCAAATTAAAATTGTAATAATTTTGTTCTTTCAAATCCCTTCAAAACAAAATCATTATAAACTGTAAATTGATTATCAATTCCAGGTCTACCTGTAAATTTCTTTCAGCGACTTTGATGCTTTTTCAAGCACACTATACTATATTCATATATACATGTACCCTCTTTTGTGATAAGAGCAGTTTCGAATAAATAATAATAATAATAATAATAATAATAATAATAATAATAATAATAATAATAATAATTATAATAAATAATGATAATAAGGATGTTGTAGTGTTGTTTTTATGCCCTCGCCATAAAATGGCCTATCTATAGTGCTACACTGTTCCGTCATTCCGTCATCATCGAGTTTCCGATCATTTTCTCTTTGAAAGTTTGATGGATTAAATTCTTATAGGGTATGCTAATGTATCAAGGGAAGATGCAGATCAAGTTCGAATATGGATGTGGTCCGGTAATTTTTGACAAAGTTATTGCCCTTGAACATAGAAAATTTCTTTAAAATGATAGTTTCCGCTCATTTTCTCGATGAAGGTTAGATAATTAAAATTATATTGGATATATAGATGTATCAAGGGAAAATGCTGATCAAGTTCGAATATGGCTGTGTTCTGGTAATGTTTGACAGAGTAATTGCCCTTGAACATTAAAAATTTCTTGAATTTTCAATTATTAGCTCTCTGGCAATTATATTTCACTACCTTAGTTGCCAGCGGGGGCATTTGTGTCGTACCGACACATTAAAATTCTAGTTTTATTATTATACATTTATTTAGTAATTCTTTTCTGGAGTGGCTTTTTCTTTTACATATTTAGAAGAATAATCTTACTAAAAAAAAAAATAAAGCTGATGTGGCCTAGTGGATAAGGTGCTCGTGATCGAGAGGTCCCTGGTTCGACTCCCGCCCTCGGCACACCGGTGTTCTGTCTTTCGGATGAGACAGTAAAAACCGAGGTCCCGTTTCACGGTAGGCGTGGCACGTAAAAGATCTCTCACTGCTTCGGGTGGGTCCGTTGCAAAGGTCTAAATTTGTATGCAATGCTTCAGACAGATGCCGACACCATATACGTGAAATAATCGTGGAGTGACGTAAAACAATAATCAATCAATCAATCAGTACTAAAAATCCTATCCTACTCATTTATGTGTGTAAGTGAGCGATAACAGCCCATCTACTCCTTTTGTTCATACAAGTAGTTCAGAGAGATAACAACCCTTTTTTTTAGCTTTTGCATCAAGTGAACCATTTTGATCACTCTTTGTCCGGCGTCCGTCCCTGGTCCGTCTGTCCGTCCGGCGTAAACTTTTCAAAAACGCCAACTTTCGACATCTTCCAATGGATTGCTGGAGGGTTTTTGATCAAACTAGGTAAGGATGAAGTACTCAAGGTCCCTTATATGTGTTGTTACTTTCTGATCCGTCAAAGTTGGGGGATGTCAGAACCGGACGACATCAGTATAAACGATAGAAGTTACCCTTCTTCAAATTAGAGTGATTTATGTGGAAGTCTTGAGAAATGTTGAGGGTTTTTTTTTATTCCATTTTGAAAACAAAGGATTTTCCCTATTTGCATGTAATTTTTCATGTTTTCTCTTTGTAGATTGCTTAAAATGCATGAATTTTGTGTAATTGAAAAAAAAATAGAGTAAAATAGTTTTTAGGATTTTATTTAAAAGTAGTTATTTAGTATATAGTATAACGGATTAATGAACACACACTTCAAAGGACATGTTCAAGTGAGAATATAATCAGAATAAGTATAGATTTAAGTAACCATGATCTGGTTATAAATTGTCAGTTCTACTTTTAGACGCTAAACATAGAAATTTTCCAATTATGAAGTTATCTACAGTTATGAACACCTAACAATTGAACACGTCTCCAAACAACTTGGTCGTGTTAAGTAATATCGCTTTGTAAATTGTATTTTTACATACGTACATACAATATATAACAATGAACTGGCCTTACTACTTCACTTTATAACAACGTGATGACAATAATTTCCCCATTGTTAACTTTCAAGTAGTAACATTCCTTTACCACCTGCGTATGGTGTTTATGTGTCTCAAATGATCTGGTATGCTCGAGCTTCTTACGTGTATCGTTAATTTATTTATCGAGGCAAGCTACTGGCAGAAAAGTTATTATCAAATAACATTCCGCAAATTTTACGGTCGCAATACAGACCTTATTTGCTCAAATGATAGATGGTTGTCTTTGCATGTTGACATTTTTATTTCAGAGTAGTTAGACGGTCTGCATTACCACTTTACAATACTGTATATTTATACTGACCATAACATTTACCGATTGTGACTACGGCTTACGAATTACGTGAATGATACTGACTACAAAAATCATCAGTTAAGTGACGATATAAAATACCACGGGTACTATTATTAATGTATGACAAGACATTTTGTGTATATACATAATTAAATCTGTGCTCAATAATAGTATAGATAATACCATTGCATTCTGTTTCCAAAATATATTTAAGTCCTAATCGATTCAATTCGTCTAAGTTGATTCCAGCTATCCAGCCATCATTTATGAGTAATCGTTCCTCGAAACATGCTCTAAGTATAGTACCATTATATGTACTTCTCAATTTTAGCATCACTGTGTAGCATCACGTGACTAAAGTTAGTGAATCCACGATTTCAAAATGGAGGCGAAAAGCTCGCTTGGAAGAGTACAAACAGGTATTTTAATAATTGTACTGAGGTAATTATATATATATATATATATATATTCATAGCCCATGTTTTTGTACAAACCGATACTGATGTAATTGTCAACTTTTCAGTTGACAATTACATTGTAGTTTTTACAAACATTGTGACAAAAGTCACGAACAAGCGAAATCTATGTATGTAACGTTATGGTAGTTTCCACGAATTTATGAAAATTTACCTATTTCTTAGCTTTGCGGGATTATTCATAGTTAAAAAGTGACATTGCATGTTATTTGCTAATCCGCATATTCTACTTACATAAAATCCATTCGTCTAAATGTGTATTTAAAGCTATTTCTTACTCTTTTTTGACATTGATGGGTTCCACGATTGATATTGTCAACAAGCAAAAGTGATGAGTTTCCACGTAAATAATTGAGAAATTGGAAAATATCGTGCCATTATGTAACTTACAGCTTTGTTAACGTTACTTTTTATTTTTGTTTTGTTTTATATCTTTTTTTATTTATTTATTTATTTAATAATCCAAAAAATGAGACCTAAAACAAAGCTGTCCAAAATATACACTATCCATTGGTTGCCGCTAGAGAGATAGATTTTGTATCGCTGAACGTTTAAGAAAGTATTGTATCGCTGAAATTGCAATCAAAAGGATATGAAAAGAGAAAAGCAAAAACGACATGTAGCAAACTAAAACATTGAAGAAAGAGGACGTTAAAAGCGTTGCAATCTGCGAGAACTTTATTTCTGAATGATTCAAAGGCCAATGGCAATGACGAAGAGCTGGATTTTGTTAAAATTTCATAAATATGATAATGATGAAAGTTATCATGACGTTAAAGCTGACACACTGACTTCTAAACAAGTCTAGGAATGTCCATATGAGTTGTGTTATGAAGTCTTTGCAATTTTGTTAAAAACAAAACATTAAAATCGACTTCCGATGGCGATGAGAAAGCAGGGTAACGGTTCTAAATTTATCAAACATTCGGTAAATTGATTTAAGCAGCCGGTACCAAGAAATTAATGATTGGATTGATTCTTATTACACGTCACTACATGATTATTGCATGCATTTGGTGACGGCATCCGCCTGCTGCATTGCATACAAATTAAGACCTTTGTAACGGACCCACCAGAAGCAGTGAGGGATCTTTTACGTGTCAAACCAACAGCAACACAGGACCTCAAATTTTACTGTCTCATTCGAAAGACAGAAAATCGGCATGACCAGGACAGGAATCGAACCCGGACCCCCCAATCACTATGCGAGTCCCATACCACTGGACCACACCGGCTCTTAATGATTGGATCTACTTTTTAATAAAGTGAAATCACTACTGATCAATCAGGACGACACAAAGAATTAATTATCGCGGATGATCTCGGTATAAGAATTTAAATGCCTTGCCTATGCCTCTGTAAATTTACTGACTGAAGAATCTCCTCCAACAACATGCATAGGGTCCATTTCCTTTATGTTCTACCTTACGGGCATGCCGCATAAACCCCAGACATGCTTTTATAAGTTTTCCCACATGTGGGACACATGAGTTTGTTTATGTTTGTAAGAAAACAATTATAAAACATGATATAACATTTGATTTTCCAGAGCCAGATTTTTATGCGTGGAAACTCATCATTTTTGCTTGTTGACATTATTATTCGTGGAACTCATTAATATCAGAATAGAGTAAGAAATAGCTTTAAACACACATTTAGACGAATAGTTTTTATGTAAGTGGAATATGAGGATTTACAAATAACATTCAATGTCAGTTTTAACTATGAATATTCCAACAAAGCTAAGAAATAGGTAAATTTTCATAAATTCGTGGAAACTACCATAAACAGATTTCGCTTGATTTATTGATTGAAAAGTTGACAATTACATCAGTATTAGTTTGTACAAGGACATGGGCTATGAATATATATAAATACGTCAGTACAATTATCAAAATACCTGTTTGTACTCTTCGAAGCGAGCTTTTTGTCTCCATTTTGAATTCGTGGATTCACCAACTTTAGACACGTGATGCTACACAGTGAGCATATACTTTAAAATTCTTAGTTTCCTGGATTGCTGTAAAGGCAAACGACCTAATTCAAAATACACTACATCCATATTTGTATGTAATAATAAGCTTTCATGAGTTTTCTCTTGAAAAGTAATTAAAAATTATAACAAAATTCTGTAGGTATCAACAGGGTCGTAAATTTAGATATATATACATCCCTGGTATCAAGTACTTAAGGTCACCTACAAATGCTGTTGTTTTCGACCTGGGATGGATTTAGGGCTGGACAACATATGCTTCGAGGTGTACCCTACTTCGACTAACTTTTTCAGACCGGATGCATTGACATAGTAATAGACATCTTCACGAGTCAAGGGAATGCGCTATGTAAACTTCTCTCTCCCCTTGACTGATTACATTCAAAGAACGTGGGCCAATTCGTGATTGGTTCCCTTGCTTCGCACATGAACGAATCAGAAGCCTTGAAACAAATCGTGTGACGAAACGAAAATAATGTGATGGACGGAATAAATGTGTCTTTCCCTTTCATTAAAGCCTCTGTGTATTTCGATTGAAAATCTTCACAGCTGTCTATAGAAAAAGTTTCAGAAATTTTACGATTCATAGAGCAGACGGACGTTGCCATTATTGTATGTCTTCGTAACCAAGTTCACTAAGTCAGGCTTAATCTCATTGGTCAATTAGTTAGTAGTATTTTGAAGGTATCGGGAAGTTTCGTACCTAGGAGAATTCGTACTCAAAATGGATGGGTACGAATTCTCTGATTAATTCGTATCCAGAGAATAATTTAATCATAGACATAGATATATTTTGATCTATGCCTATGTTTAGATATAACACAATTTTATAACACCGAGGTAAAATACGAGAAAGTAGGGTCATTTGTAATTCGAGTTTCTCTCCTATTGACATGCAGTCGGGTGACAGAGCTGTGTACTATTTTCTTCCATGTTAGTTTGTCAGGAAAGGTACCATTATTAAGCCAATTTGTCAGAAAATCCATTAATCCATATTCGGATAAAACTTGCAGAATGTCGGGAATAAATCCGAGTTGTATGCCTGTTTTGAGTAGAGTCTTAGCAAATGAGAATAATCTAAGAAGAAAGATTTTCTTGGGAAGATATTGATTATCTAATCTACAGAGACGACCAAGAACAGTAACTTACGAGTGTCAATTTCTGATTCAATGGGCAATACGCCTACTAAACTCTCTGCTATGTCCGACCGTGTTTGCATTGGCAAATTTTGAGAATGTTTACAAACATGTTGGAAAACATGTAAACGACGAATGTCTTGAGATTTGAACTTATTCCACAACTCACAGTCAAAGAGGACAGACGGACGGACAACTGTTTTGTACAGATGTATCAGTGAAAAAGGGTTCGAAAATGTCAAGATCATGTTTGTGATTCCAAAGTAGGATTTCCTACCCTTGTCAATCGCCAATAGTATTCTTTCAGAAAGAGTACACTTACTGTTTACAAGGACTCCAAGATGGTTATAACTGTCACTGATGAGAATTGTTTTCCCCCATTGTCCAAGTAAACTGTGATGAAGTTTTATTTAAAATATTACCGTTGGCACGGAAAATTACAATGCAAGATTTATCTGCATTAAAGCTAAAGCGCCAGAGAAGTGAGTAATTATATGTAGTATTGAGCATGTGTTGGAGCTGTAGCGGCGATAGCGTAATACAAATGATGTCGTCCGCCAAGGTAGGACTGTTGCAGTTTACGTTAAGTATGCCAAAACCTGGGTTCGAGTCCTCGAGTTTGCAAACTAAATCGTTGATAAAGACAATATAGAGGAATGTAATCATAACTCCACCTTGTCTCACACCCTGTTGTACGGGAAACCATCTTGATTGAACAAAATTCGCAATAACTGCACTTGTATCAGTGTGACAGTCAACAATCAAAGACCACAGTGCACCATTGATTCCTGATTCGTAAAGTTTTACAAATAAGCCATGTCGCCAAACTGTGTCAAAGGCTTGACTGGTATCAAGAAACGCTGCATATATATTGCTACTATCTTCATGATTGTGAAATATTGTTTCCTGCATACTGAAAGATGCTGTCACACACCCCAAGTTTGGTTGAAATCCTTGCTGTTGTGAGTTTGGAAATGATTCTGGGTCAATAACGAATTCCGTTATTCTGGATTTAATGACATACTCAAACGTTTTCAGCAAAGATCTTTTCCAAGATTTTCGGACTTTGCAAACCCTAACAATGGCTTGAAACAATTTTGACACACAATCAATAACAACAGTGCCCCCAATTTGAGGTGTTCATCAGTAAGTTTATCGTCACCCGGTGCTTTCCTGTTTTTAAATTGCCCAGAGCTTTAACTACGTCATTATTTGTTATGTTTCCTCCAGGGAGGGTATGATTTGATGATGTACAAATGCTTTCAATAAACTGGAATTTAGAAGCAACTGAGCGCTCAAAATCACTGTCATAGGACTCTGTCTTAGGAGTATATATTCGCAAATAGTGGTCAGCAAAAGCTTTGGCCACATTTGTGGGGTCATTATATTGATTCCCTAAATCATCGGCAATTTCTGGGTAAATTCGAGACGAGCGAGGCTTTTGGCGACGCACAAGTTTCCAAAATAAACGTAAATCACACGCTGAAGCTTCATCTGTGTCCCGGAGTACGTTTGTCATATAATTCTCGTGTGCCCGATTAAGTGCATTCCGAAAATTTCTCTTAGCGCGTTTATACTCGCTGTATGAAGTATAATGCCAACCCCGAGGTCGACCTTCGCTTAGCCAGATGCTTCGCTCTCTCTCTTCATCGTGAAACTGCTTAACGTCACGCGTCCAATCTGGTCGTTTTCGATGATTGTACTTAGATTGAGGTATATGCACGTCCGCACATTCGATCAGAATTGTTGTAAGGTCAATACTGAAAGTATCTATATCCGCCATATTATTTAACTGTCGACTTAACAGTTCTCGCTCAAGTCTCTGAGTAACTACATTACTACATGTATATTCCGCAATATTATCCGCGGTCGCTTTGTACCAAGCCGGAACGTACGTTTTAGATGACTGAAGATCATGATAAGAA
Source organism: Pteria penguin (assembly GCA_035048485.1). Lineage (NCBI taxonomy): Eukaryota > Metazoa > Mollusca > Bivalvia > Pterioida > Pteriidae > Pteria > Pteria penguin. The sequence goes on from CM068583.1 coordinate 62,318,656, forward strand.
CTATGAAATTCAAAGTTTGCAAAAACAAGCAATTGGTCAGAAGCAGAAGATATACTGCCTTCTTCTACTACCTCATATCTTATAAGATTTTCAAGTTCGTATTTTGGAAATAAGATATAATCTAGCATTGTTCCTTTTTGTGTGAAGGAAAACTGCTCACCACATACAGCGAAATCCACTATAGGAAAGCTACAATCAAGCGTTTCAATAAGATGTTTAAAAATATTTGATTTTGTGTGATTAACGCCATACGAATCTACACAGCTAGCATTCCAGTCACCTGCAAGTATAACACTGCCGTATGAAATGTAATGAAGCAATCTCCAAAGCAGAGTTACGGTGTGTGGATTGTAAAGGAACGAAGATAAAGGTTTTCAATGATACTCATATGATGCATATAAGAGTCAATATCACCATCTGAGGGTAAATATACCCCGAACACATACATACATTTATTATAATGGTTTTTTAAACTCAATTCCTACTATTCTATCAGAGTCAATGTGAGTGATTTCTTTCACAGAAAATTGTATATTTCTATGAACTAAGATAGCAATACCACCCTTACCACTAAACTGTGTTTGACCTGTGTCATGTAAATTTCTACTCATATCAATTTTGACGTAACTTCTATAATCAGTGTGAATGGAGTCCATGTATAACGCTAACTCACTGCGTAATTTGTGTTCAGAAATAATCGCTATGTCGCACTTTGATCTCTCTAACAAAGATGAGAGTGATAAAGTGGAGGAGATAACTCCTCTAACATTCCATGCAGCAATAAGCACCATTAGTAAATAAAAGAACAATAAGACTCTCATTAATGTAAAGCTTGCCATAATAAAACGTCTGAAAAGCAACCTGTGAAAATAAAGCGTGAAATGATTTGAGTTTATTCTACTCATAGTCATATTCGCCATCCCAGTCCTCATTCAAATCATCTTGACAAGTAGACTTGAACCTATCCCACCGACTTCTACTAATCCATCGGCGGCATCTTACTCCTTCTGGCCAGAAATTCCCGGATTCGATAATACGAGCATGTTCGACTGGCACATTTATTTTTTTTCTCGGAGCGAAAATTCGAATATGGGTCACTTTAACGCCTATCCTCTCTGCAAATCGGAGGATTTCATCTTCTGTACACCATGCATGCTGTGATGATAACTTACGTGTATATATTTGTATCTGTGCTGATGTCTTACCTGATTTATGCCTGTACTGTACTATACAGTGGTGTAAATATGTCTTTCATGTGCTAAGTATAAGTCATAGTCGGTTAAAACTTTTAGATAAATATTACATGTACTTGACTTGACCGTTTGACTGATATATAAAGTGCTGTCAAGATTAATATGCATAAAATTAACAGGGAAGTATACATTTGTATATCTTTTTTGAAAAGTGATACACTGTTCCAATTTAATTGTCATAATTACATACATTTCAAAGCTAAGTTCGGTAATGATCATGATGGCTTACGTGCTAGACAAACAATTAGCCAATTATTCAATGTGTTGAAATTCCATGGATAGTGAGACTATCGGTAAATTGCAACATGTGTATACTGCAAAATAGAACCAAACTTTTATTAAAAATAGAAAATGTCAAGTATGCCATTATACCAAGGATAATGGATACAGAGTTTATATATAATACATATTTCTAAATTATATGTAGGGTGCGTATTCTCTGAATAATTTTCTGACCAGATCCGTTAAGGGGTGTATCCAGGGCAGGGTTGACATAGACCATAGAGGGGGCAGTCTTCTGACAAATTTCTTCAGACCAGCAGCATAGATCAACAAAATTTAATGCAGCAGGGTGATTTAGAGTTGTCAGAGACATATATACACTGTGTATATATGTCTCTGGTTTTGACACATTTTTTTTTTTGGACTTTGTTGTTTTTGTGCATCTTTGAGAGGGTTTTTTTTATTTTTAATAATGTATTAGTGTTTTAGAATGATGCTGTGGTGTTTTGATTCAAAGTTGAAATAAAAAGGATCCTTTGGTTAGAAAACGTAATGATACTTTTTAAGTTTCTCGTGCGTTCCGGATGCTCATGTGAGCGTTACAGGCTCGTTTGGATATCTTGTTTTGGGATTTTTTTCTTCAATATACCTTTCATACAATGTATATAATGAGTACTTTCGTTTAAGTCTTTTAACAATAACTGGGGGTTACGTACAATAAGGTGATAATATCTCTTGTTGACCTTAATCCGTTACCCTGATCTATAATGATGTATCGTAGGTGGTCATGGTCTTCCGCAGTGTTTACACATTGATCAACGCTTGACATGGCGGGTCTGTAGTGTTGTCTTTTTATAACTTTCACTTTTGATCGAATAGTGACGTGAGTACATGATTACTTCATATGCCCAATTTAAGACAATAATCATGCTGGTTTGTCTCAATCTCTCTACAAGCCATGCAGGCCGGAGTTTATACCTGGTTTCTAAGGTGTTGAGCGGTTTGTGACACCTCAAACCTTCTCCAAGTCATGCAGGCCAGAGTTTATACTCGGTTTCTATGGTGTGAAACGGTTTGTAACTCCTCAAACCTTCTCCTAGTCATGCAGGCCAGAGTTCATACTCAGTTTCTATAGTGTGAAGCGGTTTATAACTCCTTAAACCTGCTCCTAGCCATGCAGAACGGGGTTTTATACTCGGTTTCCATGGTGTTAAGCGGTTTACAACTCCACAATTGTTCTCTGAGTCATGCAGGCCAGACTTCATTCTCGGTTTCTATGGTGTGAAGTGATTTGTAACTCCTCAATCCTTCTCCAAGTCATGCAGGCCAGAGTTCATACTCGGTTTCTATGGTGTGAAGTGATTTGTAACTCCTCAATCCTTCTCCAAGTCATGCAGCCCACAGTGCATACTCGGTTTCTATGGTGTGAAGTGGTTTGTAACTCCTCAAAGCTTCTCCGAGCCATGCAGGCCAGAGTTTATACCCAGTTTCTATGGTGTGAAGTGGTTTGTAACTCACCCGTCCTTCTCCAAGCCATGCAGCCCACATACTCCGTTTCTATGGTGTGAAGTGGTTTGTAACTCGCCTGTATTTCTTCGAGTCATACAGACCGGGTTTATACTCAGATCCTGTTTAAGTCAATTTGAGAGAAAATCCCCCTCGTCAGGGCACTAAAAAGTAATTAGGGTTAACTCCCAACTAATTCTTGTTCATACTTCTTGCTAAGCAAATTGAGTCAATATAGATGTAATGTCTTATCTGAATAAGGTAGGCACAGTGTCACACGCTTCAATAAGTATGCTTTGCTAAAAAAATTGTATTCTTCGAATGGACAGGTGGACGGCCAGTCGAACAAGTGGCCTAACGGCATGATTTATATTCCGCCAAAATTAGAAACTTTTTTTACCTTAAGTAGTACAATAGTGTATTATTTTCTGTGGCTTACCACACACTGGGTTGGTTGGTTGGTTGATTGGTGTTTTACGTCGCTTTCAACAATTTATATCGCGACATGGAAGCAGGAGGTAATCAACCTCTTAAACATAGTGGTGCAACCCGGGAATCGAACCCGGATCGTCGGCACCACAAGCCAAGCGCTATACCATTACACCAAGCCTGTCCCCTCCACACACTGGGAAAAGTTGACTATTCTCTTGTGGATTAGTCATCTTAAGTCTGGTAACTGTGAGAAGCAAAAATTATACTTCAAAATAGTCTGATATTGGCGAAACTTGTCGGCAGAGGCTATCTTCCAAATATGTATGAATCTTTAGAAATTAGTACTATAAGTGTTTGCTTCTTGTATGTCTCCAATTTCATACGATTTTAAAAAAATCATTGATGATGGTTTCTCTCATACTCTGACAGCTTTTTATCGCACCTGTATGAATATGTATGCTCAGAGGATATCTTTATTGAGAACAGTATTTATCTCCCTTTGATCAGGGAACAATGTGTTGCTGACCAGAAGGGCACTCGAAACAGGTTCCTAGGGGCGAGGTGTATTATAGAGGATTTGGGCCTGAACAGTAGGGTTAGCATACTGAATGGATAGGTTTTAAATGAAGTGCGCCTTATCTATAGAAAGATGAAATTTACTGACCCTTACAATCGTATTAAATCTTGCTAAAGCTGTGTTATGTTTTAAAACATTATCTGAATGTGTTCATTATACAAGTATACATACTTCAGCAATGGGCATTTAAGAGCGCTTACACCTTCAAGCATAAATAATAGCATGGGACCGTGGCACTCCTCTATGCTAGTTATCACTTGAAACCTGTGTACCTAAACTGGGAAGGTGTCCGCCTATCTCACCAGCGGCATAAAACGGGAGACCTGGATATCACAGTAATCAGGTAATACTCTCTCTCTAATTTTCTAACTTTTGATTTCGAGTTATTTATAGCCGGTAAACACAGTAATCAGGTAATACTCTCTCTCTAATTTTCTAACTTTTGATTTCGAGTTAATTATAGCCGGTAAACACTGCCAGGGACGTAGCTAGGGTAGATTTGATGTGGACGCCTAAATAGGCAGGGAGTTTGGTAGCCACCTTGAGGCCCCTAATGGGTCTAGAGCGAAGCCTGTTGGGGTTTCCAGGGGGGCGAAGCCCACGAAGCTGGTGGATTTTAGACAATTTTGATGTGAATTTTCGACCCTCCTGAAGACATTTTTCCAGCGTATTTTCGTTATTCCTATGAAACCATGTTCTGCTTTTCTCTTTTCTTTGGACGAAAAGGGTACGGGCTCTTTTTTGAAACTCGAGACTATAGATACAAGGAGATCTGACATCGTTGTATGATGAATCCACCACAGGGAAACACATTGTATGATGAATCCACCACAGGGAAACACATTGTATGATGAATCCACCACAGGGAAACTCATTGAAAACGACACAAAAACTTTGATAACTCAATTTTTGTGGTATCGATATAGCCGGACAGCCAGTTGCCTACATGTATGTGGAAGCCCATCGGTTAGAGTGGTAAACTGGTTTCGGGACCAATCGAGCGTCTGATATAGTAAATCTAATTTGGATGTTCAAAAATAGTTGTGTAGATTAAAACGACAATGATAAGAGAAAATCCCTTCAGCTTCATTATAACATTTACATATATTGCATATACATATATAAATATATATATTTATATATATATATATATATATATATATATATATATATATATATATATATATATATATATGTATATATATATATATATATATATATATATATATATATATATATATATATATATTTATATATATATATATATATATATATACATATATAAATATATATATTTATATATGCAATATATGTTTTACACTCTTCTCAATATATGAATGGGTAGGGCGCCAGCGACTCCAGCCACACGTCTGTATCCAAAATCATTGTAAGTTAACCCCAAACCCCCGTGATTTCATGTGTGAATAGTTAACTTAAGGTATACTATTATACAGTATGTCGAACTTATGTATGGGCAATGCCTTATTGGGAAGTGATATTTATGTATGGGCAATGCCTTATTGGGAAGTGATATTTATGTATGGGCAATGCCTTATTGGGAAGTGATATTTATGAGATGATTCCCATGTTCCTGTTAGGAGACGTAGTCTTGTGTTAGAACACCTCAATTCGTCATCGTTCAAAGTGAACAGATCGGGATATTGTGTTGCCATGGTCAACACAGAACAATATCGGAACCACGCACGGCAATCTATACAATTCTGATTGATTGATAGATTATTGTTTTACGCCACACCACGATTATTTCACGTATATGGTGGTGGCATCTGCCTGATGCATTGCATACAAATTGCATACCTTTGCAACGGACCCACCGAAGCAGTGAAAGATCTTATACGGGTCACGCCTTCCGTGACATGGGACCTCGGTTTTTACTGTCTCATCCGAAAGACAGAACACCGGTGTGCCCAGGGTGAGAGTCGAACCTCTCGATCACGAGCCGAGCAGTTCATCCACTAGGCGACACCGGTTTATACAATTTTAATATAAACCAAATATATTTAACTCTTCCGGAGAAGACTATCAGAAATCTCAATCTCTCTCTCTCTCTCTCTCTCTCTCTCTCTCTCACACACACACACACACACACACACACACACACACACACACACACACACACACACCTACACCTACACACACACACACACACACACGCACATAGAGTGGAGTGGTTTTTGTTTTGCGAAAATGATGTGGACGGTTTTGCGTACAAACGTACACCTGACTACGCCCCTGTCTGCTCTCATTTTCTGTATCTGAAATTGAATTAAGAAATGACCATGCTTAAATTGTGTTAGGATAATGCTAATCTCCTTAATGAATCAGGTTTTTTTTTTGTTTATTAAATGACACTGACATGATCTATATATAGATATATCTGTATAACAGGTTGCTCTATACAAAGTGCTAATGTACTGGTTTCTGATGCTAGACTTGGAATTGACAAAATTCGTATATCTATAACAAATCAAATGTTCAGAGAACAATGGCACAGATTTATATAAAAGAACAGATGTCCATTAGAACCAAATTTCATATGGAGTGCTTGTAAATATGGTAATAGCACGAGTGAATGAAAACAAGCTACTGATCAAAATAATATTGATAAGAGAGTGTGGATAAAGAAATTTGTGTTAAGCATGCTTTTTATACAATGTGCGTGATTCACGTCCGTGATAAAACGCCATACATCTATCTCATACTGTGGAAGAAATCATTAATGAAAGCTTACAATGTGTGATGCATATTTTAAGCAGGGCCGTAGGAAGCATTTCAAGTGTATGTGGAGGAGAGCGAGGCTAGCTCCATATGACGGGTCGTAGGCTTCTGCCAGGCTAGCTCCATATGACGGGTCGTAGGCTTCTGCCAGGCTAGCTCCATATGACGGGTCGTAGGCTTGTGCCAGGCTAACTCCATATGACTGATCGTAAGCTTGAGAGACGCTAGCGCCATATGACGGGTCGTAGGCTTGTGCCAGGCTAGTACCATATGACGGGTCGTGGACTTGTGCGAGGCTAGTTCCATATGACGGGTCGCTAGCTTGAGAGACGCTAGCGCCATACGACGGGTCGTAGGCTTACGCCAGGCTAGCTCCATATGATGGGTCGTAAGCTTGTGCGAGGCTATCGCCATATGACGGGTCGTAAACTTGAGAGACGCTAGCTCCATATGACGGGTCGTAGGCTTGTGCGAGTCATGCTCCATATGACGGGTCGTAAGCCTGTTCGAGGCTAGTTCCATATGACGGGTCGTAAGCTTGAGAGACGCTAGCGCCATATGACGGGTCGTAGGCTTGCGCCAGGCTAGCTCCATATGACGGGTCGTAGGCTTGTGCGAGGCTAGCTCCATATGACGGGTCGTAGGCTTGTGCGAGGCTAGTTCCATATGACGGGTCGTAGGCTTGTGCCAGGCTAGCTCCATATGACGGGTCGTAAGCTTGTGCGAGGCTAGCTCCATATGACGGGTCGTAAACTGGAGAGATGCTAGCTCCATATGACTGATCGTAAGCTTGTGCGAGGCTAGCGCCATATGACGGGTCGTTAGCTTGAGAGACGCTAGCGCCATATGACGGGTCGTAGGCTTACGTACGCCAGGCTAGCTCCATATGACGGGTCGTAGGCTTGTGCCAGGCTAGCTCCATATGACGGGTCGTAGGCTTGTGCCAGGCTAGTTCCATATGACGGGTCGTAGGCTTGTGCGAGGCTAGCTCCATATGACGGGTCGTAAGCCTGTGCGAGGCTAGCTCCATATGACGGGTAGTAGGCTTGTGCCAGGCTAGCTCTATTTGATGGGTCGTAGGCTTGTGCGAGGTTAGTTCCATATGACGGGTCGTAAGCCTGTGCGAGGCTAGCTCCATATGACGGGTCGTAGGCTTGTGCCAGGCTAGCTCCATATGACGGGTCGTAGGCTTGTGCGAGGCTAGCTCCATATGACGGGTCGTAAGCTTGTGCGAGGCTAGCTCCATATGACGGGTCGTAAGCTTGTGCGAGGCTAGCTCCATATGACGGGTCGTAAGCTTGTGCGAGGCTAGCGCCATATGACGGGTCGTAGGCTTGTGCGAGGCTAGCGCCATATGACGGGTCGTAAGCTTGAGAGACGCTAGCGCCATATGACGGGTCGTAGGCTTGTGCCAGGCTAGCTCCATATGACGGGTCGTAGGAATGTGTGAAGCTAGCCCCATATGACGGGCAGTAAGCTCGTATGAGGCTAGCTCCTTATGGCAGGTCGTAAGCTTGAGACGCTAGCTCCATATGACGGTTTTAAGCGTGTTCGAGGCTAGCTCCATGTGACGGGTCGAAAGTTTGAGAGACGCTAGCTCCATATGACGGGTTGTTTTCTTGAGCGAGGCTAGCTCCATATGACGGGTCGTAGGCTTGTGTCAGGCTAGCTCCATATGACGGGTCGTAGGCTTGCCCCAGGCTAGCTCCATATGACGGGTAGTAGGCTTATGCGAGGCTAGTTCCATATGACGCGTCGTAGACTTGAGAGACGCTAGCTCCATTTGGCGGGTTGTAAGCTTGAGCGACGCTGGCTCAATATGACGAGTCGTAAGCAAGCTGGAAAGACACTGACTATACATGTGTCGTTTGCTACTTTTCAAGTTCTACATAATTTTTAAATGAGCACATGACTGTTTGCTTACTTTCAAATTCTACTGATTTTTAAATGAACACATGACTACTTAGTAACGTGCTCACTTAAAAATTAGTAGAATTTTAGAATTTGACAGCTAGCAAACGACACATGTATGCCCTTCTTTGTTTTTGGCGGGAGGTGTTTATATTCTCGTTAATGGAAAAGGAAACCATTTCGTATGGTGTCCACAAATCCGGAGTCCTCTATTTTGATTTCTATCCAACTTAGTTAAGTTGCTCCTCTGCGACTTTAGGTAAGACGCTTAAAGTCTTCAAACACGCAATACATCGCGAAACATGACCGAAAGGTTAAAAACTTATAAGCAAAGGTCTACAACATACGTGGTAGCTCCTGGATAATTAGGAGGGATAAATCCAGAGGATAAAAGGCGATAATCGGGAATCTGAATGAAAGCAGAAACACTGTAGAACACGTACTCACACAGATATGAAAATGGATGTACGGAATGCGTGTAACAAGACACCCCTGTAGAAATGTGACACCTGAGCTTATCGTAGTCTGTCTAAGATTATCATAGCGTGCCTAAGCTTATCATAGTCTACCTAAGATTGTCATAGTCTGCCTGAGCTTATCATAGTCTGCCTAAGCTTATCATAGGCTGCCTAAGATTATCATAGTCTGCCTGAGCTTATCATAGTCTACCTAAGATTATCATAGTCTACCTAAGATTGTCATAGTCTGCCTGAGCTTATCATAGTCTGCCTAAGATTATCATAGTCTGCCTAAGATTATCATAGTCTGCCTAAGCTTATAATCTGCCTTAACTTATCATAGTCTGCCTGAGATGATCACATTTGCCTAAGCTTATCATAGGCTGCCTAAGATTATCATAGTCTGCCTGAGCTTATCATAGTCTACCTAAGATTATCATAGTCTACCTAAGATTGTCATAGTCTGCCTGAGCTTATCATAGTCTGCCTAAGATTATCATAGTCTGCCTAAGATTATCATAGTCTGCCTGAGCTTATAATCTGCCTTAACTTATCATAGTCTGCCTGAGATGATCACATTTGCCTAAGATTATCATAGTCTGCCTAAGCTTATCATAGTCTACCTAAGATTATCATAGTCTACCTAAGATTGTCATAGTCTGCCTGAGCTTATCAAAGTCTGCCTGAGATGATCATATTTGCCGAAGATTATCATAGTCTGCCTATTATTATCATAGTCTGTCTACGATTATCATAGTCCGCCTAAGATTATCAAAGTCTGCCATATTTGCCTAAGATTATCATAGTCTGCTTAAGATTATGATATCTGCCTAAGATTAACATAGTCTGCCGAAGATTATGATATATGCCTAAGGTTATCACAGTCTGCCTGAGATTTTCATAGTCTGCTTAAGCTATCATAGTATGGCGAAGATTATCATAGCCTGCTTCTTGCCATTTACCGACCCCTTAACGCTCTACTGACCTAATCTGATCATTCCTGCATAAAACTGTTTAAATCGTTATAGATCTACCCTTACATATATTAATGCTTATTGGGTCATGTCATCTGCGATGTTTTAGATTTACATCGTGAATATTAACGAACAAGTTTTCTGAATGAAATTTACGCTCTATTGGTCCCATAGATGACAAATATGTGAGACCTGTAATCGGTCCAAACACTATCGTGTATAAGTCCGTTCATTCGTTCCTACATCTGTTTTCTCCAAAATAACAGTAAACAAATGAATAAATTGTTTTTTGTATCTTTGATGTCACGTCAAGATCATCACTTTACAACTGACATCTGCTTGATATATCCCACCAGAAGCAGTGACATGTGCCTGATATATCCCATCAAAAGCAGTGACATGTGCTTGATATATCCCACCAGAAGCAGTGACATGTGCCTGATATATCCCATCAAAAGCAGTGTCATGTGCCTGATATATCCCACCAGAAGCAGTGACATGTGCCTGATATATCGCATCAAAAGCAGTGACATGTGCCTGGTATTTCCCACCAGAAGCAGTGACATGTACCTGATATATCCCACCAGAAGCAGTGACATGTGCCTGGTATTTCCCACCAGAAGCAGTGACATGTGCCTGATATATCCCACCAGAAGGAGTGACATGTGTCTGATATATCGCATCAAAAGCAGTGACATGTGCCTGGTATTTCCCACCAGAAGCAGTGACATGTACCTGATATATCCCACCAGAAGCAGTGACATGTGCCTGGTATTTCCCACCAGAAGCAGTGACATGTGCCTGATATATCCCACCAGAAGCAGTGACATGTGCCTGATATATCCCACCAGAAGGAGTGACATCTGCCTGATATATCCCACCAGAAGCAGTGACATGTGCCTGATATATCCCACCAGAAGCAGTGACATGTGTCTGATATATCCCACCAGAAGCAGTGACATGTGCCTGGTATATCCCACCAGAAGCAGTGACATGTGCCTGATATATCCCACCAGAAGCAGTGACATGTGCCTGATATATCCCACCAGAAGGAGTGACATCTGCCTGATATATCCCACCAGAAGCAGTGACATGTGCCTGATATATCCCACCAGAAGCAGTGACATCTGCCTGATATATCCCACCAGAAGTAGTGAAGAATCATTAATATGCCACTATCTCTCGTTACACATGTTCTTGGTTTTTGTTCATTGGCCTGTCGTATTGTGACAAAGGCCTCTGGTTTTGCTCTTGGGCGTCTCGATTTGTGAAATTGGGCTTTGGTTTTTGCTCTGGGTGTCTCGGTTTCAAGCATGTTACCCACCGAGTTTCGCCAGTGTCCTTTCAAATATAGCAATTAATGAAACAGAAATATTCATAGTTAATATTATTGTTATCATGACAGTTGATTTGCTGCTCCTGTGTCGGTTAAAATCATTATGTATAGAGTTATGGTGACACAAGACGTACAATATATACATGTTCCTTGTTGTTTTTACACTTACAGCATTCAGTATGGATAGATAACATTGCTTTATGTTATACAAAAGGATTATATAACTGTTGATTCTCTTCTTGTGTAACTCTAAGCAAACATGCACTCGTGTATATATTTTGTGTTGACATTTGTTACGTATGTGTATTGATGTGTGTTTTATATGTTTTATATTGCCTTGCCTGTTTTATATGTTTTATATTGCCTTGCTTGTTTTATATGTTTTATATTGCCTTGCCTGTTATATATTGCCTTGTCTGTTATATATTGCCTTGTCTGTTTTATATGTTTTATATTGCCTTGTCTTTATTGAATATCAAATTTGATCTTTCGTGAACGAGGGAATTTGAACAGGGGGAAAGTGCTCATTATGAACATTTTAATTACATTTGATTAATTGCAGTATTTTGTAAGACACTTAAGTAATTCGGCATAAATATCAGGAAGTATCGTTTGATTTTGATGTCATCTAAAAGGCATAGTACTCAAATTTATATCTACTATAGCAAAATAGGTATAAGAAGAATTGTAATTTGATGCGCATGAAGATTTTTGTACTTTTTATTTCATTCACGTATCATATAAAAAGTATTAATATTTTTCATAAAAATCATCTTAACGTATGAAAGGAATGTTGTATTAACACATGTCAGACAAATCTATTTACACAAATTTCCTTTGCGGTAACAATCATGTAACTACTTATTTTAGAAAACCTTACTCAGTTTCTTTGAATTCGTAATCGGAATACATAATTCAATAAAGTTTTGTTTTTACAAAAATCGACATTTCAAATAACTTGTGTTTAATTTCCTACATTGGTCCTTGCCTTAAAGTTTAAATGTGCTCGTATCTCGTTATACTGCAGCGTATAAACCCATCTTGCCATCCACATTGAATTGGCCATTGTACCGCATAAATCCGTATAATCACCCTCAGTAGGTCCTTCACTGTTGTGTGTAAACCATATCCTGTCATATTCTGTATTTAAATTTAACGAAGGCGCTCCGAATCTTTTCAAAGATGAGCGAAGCATGCATAAATAGGCTATATAGAATGTGTTATCGTGATATTAACATTTGATGCAGACTATTTATAACCGACATAACCGTAATTTGGTGTTTGTAAGTAGAGTGTTAACATAAAGTGAGAAAGTAATCATTGAATACTTTAGCGAATACATTTATTTAATCATGTTAGCTCCGGGAATTTGCAGATGATTGCCTTCAAAACTCACAATGAGATGACGTCACATCAGTAGTGAAGAGTTAATCCAGCCTTAAACCGTGAAGGATATGTGTAACGCCTTTATTTGACATATTCCTCAAATAGAATCAATATGACCATTATTGACTGATGTTACATTTCAGGTTCATAGCCATGTACTTTGGACCATGATGCGGTGGCGACGCTGCAGATGTAACCGCCTGAGTGGCCTCTTACTGACCGTGGCTTTCATTGTATTTGCCGGTCTCCAGTTTATGGTGTCTCAAGATCACCAGGTGGCAGATGTGAGGAGCCTCAAGGAAGATTTTTCTAGGGAAGGGAGGAAACTCTTTCAGAATCAGGACATTAATAGTGACGTCACACATAACAGAATATTCTCTCTTCACGCTGCAGACAGTCGTTTGGTAAATCATGTAAAGACATTGATTCGAAGTTCGACCCCGGAAGAATACAATCTTACTCAACCGAATCAGTTGGATTATTCTAGGGGACAAAGTCTCCGTATCGACGAATTCCTTCACTCTAAGGTAAGACGACATGATATATATATATATATATATATATATATATATATATATATATATATATATATATATATATATATATATATATATATATATATATATATATATATATAAAGCACAAATGGAATCAGTGAAACACCTGGGAGTACTATGGACCTTGGATCTCCGAAGAAATACCTGTAGAAAATAAAGACAAATTAGACAAACATATAAAGCACAAAGACACTACAGTTAACAAGGCACCCTATATTTCACTTATATTTGTTCCCCGTCTGGGACTCGAACCCACGACCTATGGTACCGAATCACCTAGCTGTCATGCATCCGACCCTCTAACCGACTGAGCTACCCGACGGGAAACGAATATAAGTGAAATATAGGGTGCCTTGTTAACTGTAGTGTCTTTGTGCTTTATATGTTTGTCTAATTTGTCTTTATTTTCTACAGGTATTTCTTCGGAGATCCAAGGTCCATAGTACTCCCAGGTGTTTCACTGATTCTATTTGTGCTTTATATGTTTATTTCTCTTTCAGTGATGTATCCTCTCAGAGGATCCGCTTGCGTTTACGTCGGGTAAATTCCTTCACTTTCCGCGACCGTGTTGTCATGCATGCGATTAGCTAATGATTGGCTATTAAAGCTCCATTTTCGTGGAGCTCGGGCAGCTCAGTCGGTTAGAGGGTCGGATGCATGACAGCTAGGTGATTCGGTACCATAGGTCGTGGGTTCGAGTCCCAGACGGGGAACGAATATAAGTGAAATATAGGGTGCCTTGTTAACTGTAGTGTCTTTGTGCTTTATATATATATATATATATATATACGTACATATATATAATTTGTAAAACTTATCAACAATCGAATGCTTGAATACGTTTGTAAAAATTATCAACAATTTAAGGCTTGAGGAATATTTGTAAAACTTATCAACTAATAAAGGCTTAAGGACGATTTGTAAGACTTATCAACAATTTTTAGGCTTTGGGACGTTTTGGGAATACATAATAGTGGTTTAGGATATATTTTACACTGTTCTGCCTGTTTGATATATGAGAGAAAGCTGTCACCCCTAGCGATATACTCTTTGTACACTGTTACATCAATATAGGCGAAAAAGTGAACACGCATTCTCCAATTTCCCTGTAATGAGTTGCTGCGCAATAATGCAAGACATCAGCTCATAAGGTCCTTGTGATTAATAGCTGAATGCATTGTGTCGCATGTTAACAGGATTATGTAGTATCTGTTCAGAAATATGCAACCGGGAATTACATTAATCGTACTTTATTTCTCTCTTACTGCTATTTTATCTTAAGTTTAAATCAGCATTCAACAATTATAATAATCAATGTTGGTCAAATACAGATGTGACTTCAAGATCTACTTTATAGGAGGGAGGTTAATATAAGCATTTCAAAGAGATTATCAGAATAGACACCATTTAAACCAAGCATTGTGAATAGGTGACAGTAAGTCCAATAATTCAAAACTCATTAACACCAGTGGCGAAGCTGAATCTCAGAGCTGAAAATGTACAACTTAGTATAACTTTCAAAATTGAAAGCAATGTACTTGCAACAGATCACAAATTGACAACTGACAAGCAAGATAAATCTCTATTAATTTATAATTAAATTTGATTTATGGTTTTCATGGTCAGACCTAGATAAGTATAACAATACAACATCTCTTGATTATATCTGATAATACCTGTTTTACTGTAATACAAATACAAGTGCACGATCAAATGAAAACCATACAAGGTATCTTTTGCGTAAAATGTTGTACGAAGAAACTGTCTTTTCTTTAAACCATTTCTGCTTTTCTTGTTATAGAGGGATGGGAGTTTCATCGAAATTGGTGCATATGATGGCGAGAAACATTCTGTCTCATTATATTTCGAAAGATACCGACATTGGCAAGGTCTCCTCATAGAACCAAATACAGACAACTATGAATCAATTCTACAAAAACACAGAAAGGTGTCGACCATCAACGCATGTGTAAAGGTAATTGATTGATTGATTGATTGATTTTTTGTTTTTAACGTCACACCACGAATATTTCGCGTATATGATGACGGCATCTGCCTGATGCGGGGCATACAAATTTTGGCCTTTGCAACGGACCCACCCGAGGCAATGAGGGATCTTTATCGTGTCATGCATACCACGACACGGGGCCTCGGTTTTTACTGTTTCATCCGAAAGACAGGACACCAGCATGACCAGAGCGGGACTCGAACCCCGGCCTCCCGATCAGGAGGCGAGCGCGATACCATATGTAAAGGTAAGGTATAAAATATATGTGGAACTGGGATGAAACAAACCCCACCTTGGACGATGAAACAATCCCCACTGTGAGGGAACAACCTCCACCTGGGAGGGAACAACATCTACTGAAGGGGAAACAATCTCAACCACGGAGAGAACAACCCTTACCTGGGAGAAAACAACCCCCACCTGGAAGGAAACAACTCCCACTGCGAAGTAACCTATTCCGATCTGAAGAATCGGAAACGATTCACATAAAATGACTGCGTACTACCGATCATACTTACTGGCTATTCGATGACGTCGTATCGTGCACAGCTCTGTCATTAGATGAAGTCGTATCGTGCACAGAACATCAGATGACGTCGTATCGTGCACAGCTCTGTCATTAGATGACGTCGTATCGTGCACAGAACATCAGATGACGTCGTATCGTGCACAGCTCTGTCATTAGATGACGTCGTATCGTGCACAGAACATCAGATGAAGTCGTATCGTGCACAGCTCTGTCATTAGATGAAGTCGTATCGTGCACAGCTCTGTCATTAGATGAAGTCGTATCGTGCACAGCTGTCATTAGATGAAGTCGTATCGTGCACAGAACATCAGATGAAGTCGTATCGTGCACAGCTCTGTCATTAGATGAAGTCGTATCGTGCACAGGTCATTAAATGAAGTCGTATCGTGCACAGCTCTGCCATTAGATGAAGTCGTATCGTGCACAGAACATCAGATGAAGTCGTATCGTGCACAGCTCTGTCATTAGATGAAGTCGTATCGTGCACAGGTCATTAAATGAAGTCGTATCGTGCACAGCTCTGTCATTAGATGAAGTCGTATCGTGCACAGAACATCAGATGAAGTCGTATCGTGCACAGCTCTGTCATTAGATGAAGTCGTATCGTGCACAGCTCTGTCATTAGATGAAGTCGTATCGTGCACAGAACATCAGATGAAGTCGTATCGTGCACAGCTCTGTCATTAGATGAAGTCGTATCGTGCACAGGTCATTAAATGAAGTCGTATCGTGCACAGCTCTGTCATTAGATGAAGTCGTATCGTGCACAGAACATCAGATGAAGTCGTATCGTGCACAGCTCTATCATTAGATGAAGTCGTATCGTGCACAGGTCATTAAATGAAGTCGTATCGTGCACAGCTCTGTCATTAGATGAAGTCGTATCGTGCACAGAACATCAGATGAAGTCGTATCGTGCACAGCTCTGTCATTAGATGAAGTCGTATCGTGCACAGCTCTGTCATTAGATGAAGTCGTATCGTGCACAAAACATCAGATGAAGTCGTATCGTGCACAGCTCTGTCATTAGATGAAGTCGTATCGTGCACAGAACATCAGATGAAGTCGTATCGTGCACAGCTCTGTCATTAGATGAAGTCGTATCGTGCACAGGTCATTAAATGAAGTCGTATCGTGCACAGCTCTGTCATTAGATGAAGTCGTATCGTGCACAGAACATCAGATGAAGTCGTATCGTGCACAGCTCTGTCATTAGATGAAGTCGTATCGTGCACAGAACATCAGATGAAGTCGTATCGTGCACAGCTCTGTCATTAGATGAAGTCGTATCGTGCACAGAACATCAGATGAAGTCGTATCGTGCACAGCTCTGTCATTAGATGAAGTCGTATCGTGCACAGAACATCAGATGAAGTCGTACCGTGCACAGCTCTGTCATTAGATGAAGTCGTATCGTGCACAGAACATCAGATGAAGTCGTATCGTGCACAGCTCTGTCATTAGATGAAGTCGTATCGTGCACAGAACATCAGATGAAGTCGTATCGTGCACAGCTCTGTCATTAGATGAAGTCGTATCGTGCACAGAACATCAGATGAAGTCGTATCGTGCACAGCTCTGTCATCAGATGAAGTCGTATCGTGCACAGCTCTGTCATCAGATGAAGTCGTATCGTGCACAGTTCTGTCATTAGATAGGTTCTTTTGCTCTTACTTTCAGGTCAATATGGTGATTAGTAAAAACTATGCTTTTTTAATATTTATATTTTGGATTTCTACAATTTCGGCCTTCAGGATAACTAGAGATGTAATTTGTCGAGATGCGCATATGGTGCACCAAATTAATTCTTGTATATATCTTATTGTATTTATCATTAAAAGTTCAATTGAGGTTGTAGGGAAACAAAAGATTCTCTGAAAATCAGTCCTCATTTGCACTTAATATGAAATTTTGATTACGCAATGCATAGGTCTATGAAAGATTTAAACTTCTGTCAGGCTTTTACCCTTCTATAACATATTGAACAGTAAACAGTTACTTTTATTTCGTCTGCAAAAAGTTAAGGGCAAAAGGTATATTTAAATTAAGATGAAAAACAAGAGTCGTGGTAAAGGTCTGAACTCGACGATCCGAGACTTTAAAATATACGTGGGCAAACATTATATTGCCTTGTCAGTAGTGACATCACTCATCTGTATATACTAGTATATATAAATCCAATCATCCCAACAAAAGTGTATTCAGAGTATGATGACGTCATACACAGGACTACTAACAGTGACAGGGGGAATCACATATCGCATTCAATTTTGAAAACTTCGAGGTTGCTGTGATGACCTTGCTAGCCAATACAAGTGTTGTTTCAGAGTAGTAGACATTTATACTAATAGCAACTATCAGCTGACTTTTGGAAAGTAAAACTACGGGCTCACGACGAATGTTACTAGTCAGCAGGTGATGCTTACTCCTTCGTGGCATCTGATCCCACCACTGTTTCTCCAAATATCCGTGTTTGTATTTATTCCTGTTATCTTATATTTTTTCTTTGGTACCTTGTATTCTACTTGAAATATAGATATGACTCTGGGTCCGGTTGTTCGAAACTTTAACCACTGGTTAAGCTAACCAGTAGTTAAAATTTGAGAGACAATTACTTTAATTTCTAAGAATTCTGCATAAATTCTATATTACTTCACAAAGCTTGCTTCATTTTCTACAAATCAGTACACAGACTATAACTTAACGTCTTCTCATTTCAAAGATATGATTAGATGAAATTTAACCATTGGTTATCCTAGCCAGCTTAGCCAATACTATAAAGACAGTCAAAGTAATTAATGGAAGCACAAATGGTAGATGATGAGATTAGGGGTCCAGGAGAGTAAACACGATTCATTGATCAGATCAGGTGACCGTGAAGAGTGAGTAGGATTCACCAAATGAAGTTAGACACCTAGAAGCGTAAGCACGAATCATTAATGATATCAGATATCCGTGAAGAGTAAGTACGAATCATTAATGAGATCAGATGTCCGTGAGTAGTATGTGCGAATCATCAATGAGATCAGACCCCCTAGAAGCGTAAGCAAGAATCAGTAATGAGATCAGATGCCCGTAAAGAGTAAGTGCAAATCATTAATGAGATCAAACCCCTTAGAAGCGTAAGCAAGAATCATTAATGAGATCAGACCCTCTTGAAGAGTAAGTGCGAATTATTAATGAGATCAGACCCTCATGAAGAGTAAGTACGAATCATTAATGAGATAAGACTCCCTAGAAGCGTAAGCAAGAATCAGTAATGAGATCAGATGCCCGTAAAGAGTAAGTGCAAATCATTAATGAGATCAAACCCCTTAGAAGCGTAAGCAAGAATCATTAATGAAATCAGACCCTCTTGAAGAGTAAGTGCGAATTATTAATGAGATCAGACCCTCATGAAGAGTAAGTACGAATCATTAATGAGATAAGACTCCATAGAAGCGTAAGCACGAATCATTAAAGAGATCAGATGCCCGTAAAGAGTAAGTGCAAATCATTAATGAGATCAGAAACCCCCCCCCCCCACCTAGAAGCGTAAGCACGAATCATTAATGAGATCAAACCCTCGTGAAGAGTAAGTACGAATCATTATTGAGGTTAGACCCCCGTGAGGTGTAAGTACGAATCATTAATGAGATCAGACCCCCGTGAAGCACGAATCATTAATGAGACCACACCCCTATGAAGAGTAAGTACGAATCATTAATGAGATCAGACCCCCGTGAGGAGTAAGTACGAATCATTAATGAGATCAAACCCCCTAGAAGCGTAAGCACGGATCATTAATGAGATCAGACCCTCGTGAAGAGTAAGTGCGAATCATTAATGAGATCAGACCCTCGTGAGGAGTAAGTACGAATCATTAATGAAATCAGATGTCCGTGAAGAGTAAGTGCGAATCATCAATGAGATCACACCCCTAGAAGCGTAAGCAAGAATCATTAAAGAGATCAGATGCCCGTAAAGAGTAAGTGCAAATCATTAATGACATCAGACCCCCGTGAAGAGTAAGTGCGAATCATTAATGAGATCGGACCCCCTAGACGTGTAAGCACGAATCATTAATGAGATCAGACCCTTGTGAAGAGTAAGTACGAATCACTAATGAGATCAGACCCCCTTCAAGCACGAATCATTAATGAGATCACACCCCTGTGGAGAGTAAGTACGGATCATTAATGAGATGAAACCCTCATGTAGAGTTAATACGAATCATCAATGAAATCACACTCCCGACAGGAGTAAGCACGGATCAGCAATGATGAGAGACATCATTTCTTGATATCTAGCCACACCCGTCGTGTGTTATCCTATAAACATCATTTCTTGATATCTAGCCACACCCGTCGTGTGTTATCCTATAGACATCATTTCTTGATATCTAGCCACACCCGTCGTGTGTTATCCTATAAACATCATTTCTTGCTATCTAGCCACACCCGTCGTGTGTTATTCTATAGACATCATTTCTTGCTATCTAGCCACACCCGTCGTGTGTTATCCTATAAACATCATTTCTTGCTATCTAGCCACACCCGTCGTGTGTTATCCTATAAACATCATTTCTTGCTATCTAGCCACACCCGTCGTGTGTTATCCTATAAACATCATTTCTTGCTATCTAGCCACACCCGTCGTGTGTTATTCTATAGACATCATTTCTTGCTATCTAGCCACACCCGTCGTGTGTTATCCTATAAACATCATTTCTTGCTATCTAGCCACACCGGTCGTGTGTTATCCTATAAACATCATTTCTTGCTATCTAGCCACACCCGTCGTGTGTTATCCTATAGATATCATTTGTTGCTATCTAGCCACACCCGTCGTGTGTTATTCTATAGACATCATTTCTTGCTATCTAGCCACACCCGTCGTGTGTTATTCTGTAGATATCGTTTCTTGCTGTCTAACCAACCCGTCGTGTGTTATCCTATAGACAGCATTTCTTGCTTTCTAGCCACACCCATGGTGTATTATTCTATAAACATAATTTCTTGCTATCTAGTCACACCCGTCATGTGTTATCCTATAGACATCATTTCTTCCTATCTCTAGCCACACACGTCCTGTGTTATTCTGTAGACATCATTTCTTGCTATCTAGCCACACCCGTTGTGTGTTATTTTATAGACATCATTTGTTGCTATCTAGCCACACCCATGGTGTGTTATCTTATAGACATCATTTCTTGTTACCTAACAACACCTGTCGTGTGTTATCCTATAGACATCATTTCTTGCTATCTAGCCACACCCGTGGTGTGTTATCCTATAGACATCATTTCTTGCTATCTAGCCACACCCGTGGTGTGTTATCCTATAGACATCATTTCTTGCTATCTAGCCACACCCGTCATGTGTTATCCTATAGACATCATTTCTTGCTATCTAGCCACACCCGTGGTGTGTTATCCTATAGATATCATTTCTTGCTATCTAGCCACACCCGTCGTGTGTTATTCCATAGATATCATTTCTTGCTATCTAGCCACACCCGTGGTGTGTTATCCTATAGACATCATTTCTTGCTATCTAGCCACACCCGTCATGTGTTATCCTATAGACATCATTTCTTGCTATCTAGCCACACCCGTGGTGTGTTATCCTATAGATATCATTTCTTGCTATCTAGCCACACCCATCGTGTGTTATTCTATAGATATCGTTTCTTGCTATCTAGCCACACCCGTCGTGTGTTATCCTATAGACATCATTTCTTGCTGTCTAGCCACACCCGTCGTGTGTTATTCTATAAACATCATTTCTTGCTGTCTAGCCACACCCGTGGTGTGTTATTCTATAGACATCATTTCTTGCTATCTAGCCACACCCGTCGTGTGTTATTCTGTAGATATCGTTTCTTGCTATCTAGCCACACCCGTCGTATGTTATTCTATAGACATCATTTCTTGCTATCTAGCCACACCCGTCGTGTGTTATTCTATAGATATCGTTTCTTGCTATCTAGCCACACCCGTCGTATGTTATTCTATAGACATCATTTCTTGCTATCTAGCCACACCCGTCGTGTGTTATTCTATAGACATCAATTCTTGCTATCTAGCCACACCCGTCGTGTGTTATCCTATAGATATCATTTGTTGCTATCTAGCCACACCCGTCGTGTGTTATTCTATAGAAATCATTTGTTGCTATCTAGCCACACCCATCGTGTGTTATCCTATGGACATCATTTGTTGCTATCTAGCCACACCCGTCGTGTGTTATCGTATAGACATACTCAGTTATAAAAGAAAGGATGATATATATCTCTTTTGTCTAAAAGAGTGTTAACCAACGTCACAATCGCAGTCGCAATCAGGAATGAGTTCAGAAGAGCAGTTTTGCATCTCTGTGCAAGTGGTCTAAGAAACAATCAGAATAAATAGGTCAGAAGGTGTTAGTCGAAATACAGACAATCAATTGAAACCAGGTGGCATTATGCTCCTGGCGCATCAGTTTATAGGCAATTCCCAGGGAATAAACAGTACTCATATATAATCTACTACACTTAAATAGTGTAGTAGGAAGAATTCATTATAACAAATGAAATAAAGTAGCTCCTGTGTAAGGTGATCATTCCTATATGTCTACAAAAACTTACTGGTAATATACATGACATAAAGCAGCTTGTATACAGAACTACACATTACATCTGAAACCTAAATACCTTTTTGCAGAGAGAAACGCATGTTATTATAAAGTAAATTTAAAATGCAACTACTCTCCTGTCAGATCTGATTTTACATTGTGCTCGTATGTGAGGGGCGGACAAGGTAGATAAAGGAGGGGGAAGAAAGGGGAGATTGACATGTGAGGGACGGACATGGTATAGACATAGGAGGGGGAAGAAAGGGGAGGATGACCTGTGAGAGGCGGACATGGTAGACATAGGAGGGGAAGAAAGGGGAGGATAGCGTGTGAGGGGCAAACATGGTAGAATTAGGAAGGGGACGGTAAATTGAGAGTTGCAGACATGATAGGCAAGGGAAGGAAAGGATGTCTTGAGAATTGCGGACATGGTAGACATAGGAAGAGGAGGATGACCTGTAAGGGGCGGGCAGGGTAGAAATGAGAAGAGGATAGGAAGGGAGGATAACATGTGAGGGGTGGACAGAGTAGACATAAGAAGGGGTAAGGGAGGGGAGGATGACTTGTGAGGGGTGGACAGGGTAGACGTAAGAAGGGGATAGGAAGGGGAGGATGACTTGTGAGGGGTGGAGAGGGTAGACATAAGAAGGGGATAGGAAGGGGAGATGACCTGTGAGGGGTGGACAGGGTAGACATAAGAAGGGGATAGGAAGGGGAGGATGACTTGTGAGGGATGAACAGGGTAGACATAAGAAGGGGATAGGAAGGGGAGGATGACTTGTGAGGGGTGGACAGGGTAGACATAAGAAGGGGATAGGAAGGGGAGATGACCTGAGAGGGGTGGACAGGGTAGACATAAGAAGGGGGTAGGAAGGGGAGGATGACTTGTGAGGGGTGGACAGGGTAGACATAAGAAGGGGATAGGAAGAGGAGATGACCTGAGAGGGGTGGACAGGGTAGACATAAGAAGGGGGTAGGAAGGGGAGGATGACTTGTGAGGGGTAGACAGGGAAGGCATACGAAGGGGATAGGAAGGGGAGGATAACCTGTGAGGGGTGGACAGGGTAGACATAAGAAGGGGGTAGGAAAGGGAGGATGACTTGTGAGGGGTGGACAGGGTAATCGTAAGAAGGGGGTAGGAAGGGGAGGATGACTTGTGAGGGGTGGACAGGGTAGACGTAAGAAGGGGGTAGGAAGGGGAGGATGACCTGTGAGTGGAGGATAATCTGTGAGAGGCGAGCAGTTTAGAAATAGGAAGGGTGGAAAGAGGGGGAGGGGGTTGACCTGTCCAATCATTGTAGGTATATATATCTATTAGCAGTTTTTTTAACTTTCTTTGAAGTAACTGTGCAAGGCAACAACATTGTTAGAAGTTTACCTAGGGTAACGGACCTAGTTATATTGAATCTTTAGTAGAACATGGGTCACGTTTACAGATTACCAGTAACATGGAATGAAGGCACTTCAAACAGACGAAGTAAAGCTACAAGGGCGTTGACTGTTTTTGTAATGTACTGTGGATTCAAAGAGAACAGGCCTACCTGTTTAAATACTTACTGCATAATCGTTCTACGCCTTTCATTTGAGCTATCTAGTTATCAGTTATGCACGTCAACATTCAATGGCTTTGTATACATTTTTAAAAACTGAATGACTAGTTGGATGTGCGCAAGACGGACAATGCGTGTTCCAGTCAATATACAATGTTCTCAATGTCATTAGATAGATATTTTAAGCCACACAGAAGCATGAGTTATAATCTGAATGTTTAGATGTAACACCTCTGCCGTCCAGAGTGCCTACATCTCCTAATGTATAGCACTATGTAACACCTCTGCCGTCCAGAGTGCCTACATCTCCTAATGTATAGCACTATGTAACACCTCTGCCGTCCAGAGTGCCTACATCTCCTAATGTATAGCAGTATGTAACACCTCTGCCGTCCAGAGTGCCTACTTCTCCCAGTGTATAGCACAATATCACAACATGTATAGATATACAAATATAACCTCTTTGATCAATACGCATGTCGCCATGTCTCTTACTTCTCTGTTCCGTATACATGTCGCCATGTCTCTTACCTTTCTGTTCCGTATACATGTCGCCATGTTTCTTACCTTTCTGTTCCGTATACATGTACATATAACCATATCTCTTACTTCTCTGATCCGTATACATGTCGCCATGTCTCTTACCTCTTTGCTCCGTATACATGTCGCCATGTCTCTTACCGTATACATAGCACAATATCATAACATGTATAGATATACAAATATAACCTCTCTGATCCATACACATGTCGCCCTGTCTCTTACCTATGTATTCCATATACATGTCGCCATGTCTCTTACTTCTCTGTTCCGTGTACATGTTGCCATGACTCTTATTGTTTTGTTTCGTACACATGTCGCCGTGTCTCTTACTTCTCTGTTCCGTATACATGTCGCCATGTCTCTTACCGTATACATAGCACAATATCACAACATGTATAGATATACAAATATAACCTCTCTGATCCATACACATGTCGCCCTGTCTCTTACCTATGTATTCCATATACATGTCTCTTACTTCTCTGTTCCGTGTACATGTTGCCATGTCTCTTACCTCTTTGCTCCGTATACATGTCGCCATGTCTCTTACTGCTGTGTTCAGTATATATGTCACCATGTCTCTTACTTCTCTGTTTCGTGTACATGTCGCCATGTCTCTTACCTCTGTTCCGTACACATGTCGCCATGTCTCTTACCTCTGTTCCGTACACATGTCGCCATGTCTCTTACCTCTGTTCCGTACACATGTCGCCATGTCTCTTACTTCTCTGTACCGTATACATGTCGCCATGTCTCTTACTTCTCTGATCCGTATACATCTCGCTATGTCTCTTACCTCTTTGGTCCGTATACTTGTCGCCATGTCTTACTTTTCTGGTCCGTATACATGTTGCCATGTCTCTTTTTTTTGTTCCGTATACATGTCGCCATGTCTTTTACTGCTGTATTCAGTATATATGTCACCATGTCTTCTAGTTCTCTGTTCCGTGTACATGTGGCCATGTCTCTTACCTCTATTCCGTACACATGTCGCCATGTCTCTTACTTCTCTGTACCGTATACATGTTGCCATATTTCTTACTTCTCTGTTCCATGTAAATGTCGCCATGTCTCTTACTTCTCTGTTTCGTGTACATGTTGCCATGTCTCTTACCTCTTTGGTCCATATACATGTCGTGTACATGTCACCATGTCTTCTAGTTCTCTGTTCCGTATACATGTCGCCATGTCTCTAACTTCTCTTACCCGTATACATGTCACAATGTCTCTTATTTCTCTGTTCCGTATACATGTCGCCATGTCTCTTACCTCTGTGTTCCGTATACATGTCGCCATATCGTTTACTTCCTTGGTCCGTATACATGCCGCCATTTTTCCTACTTCACTGTTCCGTATACATGTCGCCATGTCTCTTACTTCACTGTTCCGTATACATGTCGCCATGTCGCTTACTTCACTGTTCCGTATACATGTCGCCATGTCTCTTACTTCACTGTTCCGTATACATGTCGCCATGTCTCTTACTTCACTGTTCCGTATACATGTCGCCATGTCGCTTACTTCACTGTTCCGTGTACATGTAGCCATGTCGCTTACTTCACTGTTCCGTATACATGTCGCCATGTCGCTTACTTCACTGTTCCGTATACATGTCGCCATGTCTCTTACTTCACTGTTCCGTATACATGTCGCCATGTCTCTTACTTCACTGTTCCGTATACATGTCGCCATGTCGCTTACTTCACTGTTCCGTATACATGCCGCCATGTCGCTTACTTCACTGTTCCGTATACATGTGAATTGCATCTGTTGCCCGCATACATATTACCATGTCCCTTTTCTGGCCCGTAAATAAAGAAAAAAAAAAAAGAAAGAAATTAGTTTTGTTTTTATTTCATTCCAATTGCATTCATAAGAATAAATTCGGTTAAAATACATAAATCAATGCATTAAAAAAACTACATGCAAGGAGAAATTTTAAGGAACAATGTAAAAAACAAAATAGCCGAAAACAACAAATTTCATTATCCATTTTCCGTAATAGAATCAAAATCACAAACGCTTCTAAATACATCCTTCTAAACCACTATGATGCATACGGTTTGATAACTATGCAGCTGGTCTGAGGGAGAAGTTTTTTAAAGGAAATCATCTTGGGTCTATATGTTGCCCGCCCCGAATTCACCCCATGACAGATTTAGTCGCAAACAGCATTTGTATGCCTGGGATCTTAAGTTCTTCATACAAACTATGTTTAATCATAATACCCCTATTAGTTGTAAAGAAGTCCATCAAAGCAAATAATTACAAACTAATAGCATATCACCCCCTCTCCCCTCCCCCTTTGTTTTTAATCTTAGATAATAGTAAAACATCCAAGAAAGTAATTTTGTATTCCATTTCTTTTCAGTTACACTTCTTATACTAAAATTATTTAAAACACAAAAATCAATGTATTCTAAGTAACATACAAGGAGAAAAATAAAACAACTTACCCAAAAATAGGCAAAAATGACGAAGTTCAGAAAGATGTTAAAAAGTAAAGAATTCTTTTTCCGATTTGAATAAAAAGAACACACTGGAATCTTATAATCGTGCAAAAGAGTTTTATTAGTCTTACATCCATCAAGAAGAATTTTATTAGTCTTACATCCATCTAGAAAAGTTTTATTAATCTCACATCCATCTAGAAGAGTTTTATTAGTCTTACATCCATCAAGAAGAATTTTATTAGTCTTACATCCATCTAGAAGAGTTTTATTAGTCTTACATCCATCTAGAAGAGTTTTATAGTCTTACATCCATCTAGAAGAGTTTTATTAATCTTACATCCATCTAGAAGAGTTTTATTAATCTTACATCCATCTAGAAGAGTTTTATTAGTCTTACATCCATCTAGAAGAGTTTTATAGTCTTACATCCATCTAGATGAGTTTTATTAATCTTACATCCATCTAGAAGAGTTTTATTAGTCTTACATCCATCTAGAAGAGTTTTATTAGTCTTACATCCATCTAGAAGAGTTTTATTAGTCTTACATCCATCTAGAAGAGTTTTATTAATCTTACATCCATCTAGAAGAGTTTTATTAGTCTTACATCCATCTAGAAGAGTTTTATTAGTCTTACATCCATCTAGAAGAGTTTTATTAGTCTTACATCCATCTAGAAGAGTTTTATAGTCTTACATCCATCTAGAAGAGTTTTATTAATCTTACATCCATCTAGAAGAGTTTTATTAATCCTACATCCATCTAGAAGAGTTTTATTAGTCTTACATCCATCTAGAAGAGTTTTATAGTCTTACATCCATCTAGATGAGTTTTATTAATCTTACATCCATCTAGAAGAGTTTTATTAGTCTTACATCCATCTAGAAGAGTTTTATTAGTCTTACATCCATCTAGAAGAGTTTTATAGTCTTACATCCATCTAGAAGAGTTTTATTAATCTTACATCCATCTAGAAGAGTTTTATTAATCTTACATCCATCTAGAAGAGTTTTATTAGTCTTACATCCATCTAGAAGAGTTTTATAGTCTTACATCCATCTAGAAGAGTTTTATAGTCTTACATCCATCTAGAAGAGTTTTATTAGTCTTACATCCATCTAGAAGAGTTTTATAGTCTTACATCCATCTAGAAGAGTTTTATAGTCTTACATCCATCTAGAAGAGTTTTATTAGTCTTACATCCATCTAGAAGAGTTTTATAGTCTTACATCCATCTAGAAGAGTTTTATTAATATTACATCCATCTAGAAGAGTTTTATTAATCCTACATCCATCTAGAAGAGTTTTATTAGTCTTACATCCATCTAGAAGAGTTTTATAGTCTTACATCCATCTAGATGAGTTTTATTAATCTTACATCCATCTAGAAGAGTTTTATTAGTCTTACATCCATCTAGAAGAGTTTTATTAGTCTTACATCCATCTAGAAGAGTTTTATAGTCTTACATCCATCTAGAAGAGTTTTATTAATCTTACATCCATCTAGAAGAGTTTTATTAATCTTACATCCATCTAGAAGAGTTTTATTAGTCTTACATCCATCTAGAAGGGTTTTATAGTCTTACATCCATCTAGAAGAGTTTTATAGTCTTACATCCATCTAGAAGAGTTTTATTAGTCTTACATCCATCTAGAAGAGTTTTATAGTCTTACATCCATCTAGAAGAGTTTTATAGTCTTACATCCATCTAGAAGAGTTTTATTAGTCTTACATCCATCTAGATGAGTTTTATTAATCTTACATCCATCTAGAAGAGTTTTATTAGTCTTACATCCATCTAGAAGAGTTTTAATAGTCTTACATCCATCTAGAAGAGTTTTATTAGTCTTACATCCATCTAGAAGAGTTTTATTAGTCTTACATCCATCTAGAAGAGTTTTATAGTCTTACATCCATCTAGAAGAGTTTTATTAGTCTTACATCCATCTAGAAGAGTTTTATTAGTCTTACATCCATCTAGAAGAGTTTTATCAATCTAACATCCATCTAGAAGAGTTTTATTAGTCTTACATCCATCTGGAAGAGTTTTATTAGTCTTACATCCATCTAGAAGAGTTTTATAGTCTTACATCCATCTAGAAGAGTTTTATTAGTCTTACATCCATCTAGAAGAGTTTTATTAGTCTTACATCCATCTAGAAGAGTTTTATAGTCTTACATCCATCTAGAAGAGTTTTATTAATCTTACATCCATCTAGAAGAGTTTTATTAGTCTTACATCCATCTAGAAGAGTTTTATTAGTCTTACATCCATCTAGAAGAGTTTTATAGTCTTACATCCATCTAGAAGAGTTTTATTAGTCTTACATCCATCTAGAAGAGTTTTATTAGTCTTACATCCATCTAGAAGAGTTTTATAGTCTTACATCCATGTAGAAGAGTTTTATAGTCTTACATCCATCTAGAAGAGTTTTATTAATCTTACATCCATCTAGAAGAGTTTTATTAGTCTTACATCCATCTAGAAGAGTTTTATTAGTCTTACATCCATCTAGAAGAGTTTTATTAGTCTTACATCCATCTAGAAGAGTTTTATTAATCTTACATCCATCTAGAAGAGTTTTATTAGTCTTACATCCATCTAGAAGAGTTTTAATAGTCTTACATCCATCTAGAAGAGTTTTATTAGTCTTACATCCATCTAGAAGAGTTTTATTAGTCTTACATCCATCTAGAAGAGTTTTATAGTCTTACATCCATCTAGAAGAGTTTTATTAGTCTTACATCCATCTAGAAGAGTTTTATTAGTCTTACATCCATCTAGAAGAGTTTTATAGTCTTACATCCATCTAGAAGAGTTTTATAGTCTTACATCCATCTAGAAGAGTTTTATTAATCTTACATCCATCTAGAAGAGTTTTATTAGTCTTACATCCATCTAGAAGAGTTTTATTAGTCTTACATCCATCTAGAAGAGTTCTATTAGTCTTACATCCATCTAGAAGAGTTTTATAGTCTTTCATCCATCTAGAAGAGTTTTATTAGTCTTACATCCATCTAGAAGAGTTTTATTAGTCTTACATCCATCTAGAAGAGTTTTATTAGTCTTACATCCATCTAGAAGAGTTTTATCAATCTTACATCCATCTAGAAGAGTTTTATTAGTCTTACATCCATCTAGAAGAGTTTTAATAGTCTTACATCCATCTAGAAGAGTTTTATTAGTCTTACATCCATCTAGAAGAGTTTTATTAGTTTTACATCCATCTAGAAGAGTTTTATAGTCTTACATCCATCTAGAAGAGTTTTATTAGTCCTACATCCATCTAGAAGAGTTTTATTAGTCTTACATCCATCTAGAAGAGTTTTATAGTCTTACATCCATCTAGAAGAGTTTTATAGTCTTACATCCATCTAGAAGAGTTTTATTAGTCTTACATCCATCTGGAAGAGTTTTATTAGTCTTACATCGATCTAGAAGAGTTTTATAGTCTTACATCCATCTAGAAGAGTTTTATTAGTCTTACATCCATCTAGAAGAGTTTTATTAATCTTACATCCATCTAGAAGAGTTTTATTAGTCTTACATCCATCTAGAAGAGTTTTAATATTCTTACATCCATCTAGAAGAGTTTTATTAGTCTTACATCCATCTAGAAGAGTTTTATTAGTCTTACATCCATCTAGAAGAGTTTTATAGTCTTTCATCCATCTAGAAGAGTTTTATTAGTCTTACATCCATCTAGAAGAGTTTTATTGGTCTTACATCCATCTAGAAGAGTTTTATTAGTCTTACATCCATCTAGAAGAGTTTTATCAATCTTACATCCATCTAGAAGAGTTTTATTAGTCTTACATCCATCTAGAAGAGTTTTATAGTCTTACATCCATCTAGAAGAGTTTTATTAGTCTTACATCCATCTAGAAGAGTTTTATAGTCTTACATCCATCTAGAAGAGTTTTATTAATCTTACATCCATCTAGAAGAGTTTTATTAGTCTTACATCCATCTAGAAGAGTTTTAATAGTCTTACATCCATCTAGAAGTGTTTTATTAGTCTTACATCCATCTAGAAGAGTTTTATTAGTCTTACATCCATCTAGAAGAGTTTTATAGTCTTACATCCATCTAGAAGAGTTTTATTAATCTTACATCCATCTAGAAGAGTTTTATCAATCTTACATCCATCTAGAAGAGTTTTATTAATCTTACATCCATCTAGAAGAGTTTTATTAATCTTACATCCATCTAGAAGAGTTTTATTAATCTTACATCCATCTAGAAAAGTTTTATTAATCTTACATCCATCTAGAAGAGTTTTATTAGTCTTACATCCATCTAGAAGAGTTTTATAATCTTACATCCATCTAGAAGAGCTTTATTAGTCTTACATCCATCTAGAAGAGTTTTATTAGTCTTACATCCATCTAGAAGAGTTTTATAGTCTTACATCCATCTGGAAGAGTTTTATAGTCTTACATCCATCTAGAAGAGTTTTATTAATCTTACATCCATCTAGAAGAGTTTTATTAGTCTTACATCCATCTAGAAGAGTTTTATAGTCTTACATCCATCTAGAAGAGTTTTATTAATCTTACATCCATCTAGAAGAGTTTTATTAGTCTTACATCCATCTAGAAGAGTTTTATAGTCTTACATCCATCTAGAAGAGTTTTATTAATCTTACATCCATCTAGAAGAGTTTTATTAGTCTTACATCCATCTAGAAGAGTTTTATAGTCTTACATCCATCTAGAAGAGTTTTATTAATCTTACATCCATCTAGAAGAGTTTTACTAATCTTACATCCATCTAGAAGAGTTTTATTAGTCTTACATCCATCTAGAAGAGTTTTATAGTCTTACATCCATCTAGAAGAGTTTTATCAATCTTACATCCATCTAGAAGTGTTTTATTAGTCTTACATCCATCTAGAAGATTTTTATTAGTCTTACATCCATCTAGAAGAGTTTTATAGTCTTACATCCATCTAGAAGAGTTTTATTAATCTTACATCCATCTAGAAGAGTTTTATTAGTCTTACATCCATCTAGAAGAGGTTTAGTAGCCTTACATCCATCTAGAAGAGTTTTATTAGTCTTACATCCATCTAGAAGAGTTTTATTAGTCTTACATCCATCTAGAAGAGTTTTATTAATCCCATCTGACGAAGAAGATTATCAGAGCTACCTCATTGCGCATACTTTTGTCTATAGTAGCATCAGCTGTTGACAAATCTAAATAAAACCCCAATCTTTCTAGAAATCCACCAGTACTACAGGTGTACCAAGTTATATAAAACGACGGACGATGGACAAAGCTCTGTGTCAATATGACAAAATCGTCACGAGAACCACAAAATATGCCAGAGACAATGGATTTTAGCTCACCTGAGCCAAAGTCTCGAGTAAGATATAATAGTGATAACGGCGAGTTCATTGTCCGTCTATTCATTTTTACATTTTCAATTTATTTAGAACCACGCAGGGGAGTTGTAACTACATGGTAGGAATAACGTACTCAAAGTCCTCTACAAACATTGTTGTTTTTCCGCCAGATGCGTTAGAGGTGGGTCAAGACAGGGTAACACAGGTTCCAGAGTTCCAACCTGAAACCAGAGTTTGACTGTTGAAGCTTTATTTTACTTCTATTCAGGACTTCGTTATTTTTGCATATTTTTAAGTTATTTTTCTTTTTTCTTGTGGATTGCTTACAGCGCATTACTTTTTGTGTATGTTATGAAAATGCAGCAAAATTGATTTTGAAATGCATAAACTATATGCTTTTGATGTTTTTAAATATCACGAAGAGAAAGCATACACACAAACACCTACACACACACATACATACACACCATGTACACAGGTTAACTCGTCGCCATTGCTTCACTATTACTTCATCAGGGCAGGGTAGCTTATTGTTATTTGGACTTCGTTGTATTTTGGTCTGTTTTTACTATTTCAGGTAAACAGTTCAGAAAGCACAGCATTTCTTACCAAAGATAACAAAGTGCTGTGTTTATGGCTCGAAACAATTTTATTAGCTAGTGGGTTAAAACAATTCGATCTTTTAAGTATCGACGCCAAAGACCAGGAACTGGGAATTTTGAAGTCACTTCCGTTTGAAAGGTTCATCATTGATGTCATCACAATCGAATTCGCTGACGACAGCAATGCCCAGTCCTCCATTATATCGTATTTGGATTCCAAGCAATATGTAGCGCTGCATCACTTCATAAACCATCCGTACCGTAAAAGCGATCTCATCTTCGTACGGAAAAATCTCATGAACAGGTGAAGAGGTGTTCTTGATCAAGATTTTGATGAGATTGTGCAAATGTTATGTGAATTATTCATTTTTATGTATATCTAAGGGTATTATTGCGATCACCATGTGATTTATTATAAACATCTTCCTTACTCCTTGTAGGAATTTCCGCTTTGAAATTTTAAAGGTACTATCCTAATGCATATTTAGTTTACTAAAATAACAAATATATCCTACATCATATAGTTTTAAATAGTCTTAAGTCATATAGTTACAAATATGTCCTAGATCATAGAGTTACAAATATGTTCTAGGTCATATAGTTACAAATATGTTATAGGTCCTATAGTTACAAATATGTCCTAGGTCATATACTTACAAATATGTCCTAGATCATATACTTACAAATATGTCCTAGATCACATAGTTACAAATATGTTCTATGTCATATGGTACAAATATGTCATAGATCAAAGAGTTACAAATATGTCCTAGGCCATATAGTTACAAAAATATCATAGATCATATAGTTACAAATATGTCCTAGGTCATATACTTACAAATATGTCCTAGGTCATATAGTTACAAATATGAACTAGATCATAGAGTTGCAAATATGATCTAGGTCATATAGTTTCAAATATGACCTAAGTTATATAGTTACAAATATGTTCTAGGTCATATAGTTACAAATATGTTCTAGGTCATATAATTACAAATATGTCCTAGGTCATATAGTCACAAATATGTCCTAGGTCATAAAGTTACAAATATGTTCTAGGTCATAAAGTTACAAATATGTTCTAGGTCATATAGTTACAAATATATTCAAGGTCATATAGTTGCAAATATGTCCTAGGTCATATACTTACAAATATGTCCTAGATCATATAGTTACAAATATGTCCTAGATCATATAGTTACAAATATGTTCAGATCATAGAGTTACAAACATTATCTAGGTCATATATTTACAAATATGTTATAGGTCCTATAGTTACAAATATGTGCTAGAGCATAGAGTTACAAATATGTTCTAGATCATATAGTAACACATATATCCTAGATTATGTCCTAGATCATATACATGTAGTTACAAATATGTCCTAGACCATATACTTACAAATATTCCCTAGACCATATACTTACAAATATGTCCAAGGTCATATAGTTCCAAATATGTCCAAGGTCATATAGTTCCAAATATGTCAAATTTTATATAGTTCCAAATATGTTCTAGGTCATATAGTTCCAAATATGTCCAAGGTCATATAGTTACAAATATGCCCTAGATCATACGGTTACAAATATTTCCAAGGTCATATAGTTACAAATATATTTTAGGTCATATAGTTCCAAATATGTCCAAGGTCATATAGTTACAAATATGCCCTAGATCATACGGTTACAAATATGTCCTAGGTCATATAGTTACAAATATGATCTAGGTCATATAGTTACAAATATATCCTAGATCATAGAGTTACAAATATGTCCTAGGTCATGTAGTTCGATTCGTATCCATGTCCAGTAAACAGGACATCTTTCAGCCAGTTTGTATCTTTGATCTTTTTAATCATGTTACAACTACTGAATTAGTAGAAATGCTGCTTATTGTATTGCGATAGCGTATGACTTTTATTGTATTGCGATAGAGTATGACTTTTATTGTATTGCGATAGAGTATGACTTTTATTGTATTGCTATAGAGTATGACTTTTATTGTATTGCTATAGAGTATGACTTTTATTGTATTCCAATGTTTGATGACAATGAGCTTATTTTATCCGTTTATATTTTTTCCAGTGATATTTTACATATCGTAGCTTTAAATGTATCACATAATACATTAAACAATTATATTACCCAAACATATATGACTGTCACGTTTTTCGTTTTTAGTGTTAGCTCACTTCCGATAATGCCTTATTTTATCATGGTGACATTAAGTGCTTGGATGAAATGTTGACTTGCTACCGAATGCCATGACTGTGGGCACCTAGTGGCCCTTTACATGTCAAGTCTAACCTTAACACGCCCTTTACATTATAAACCTAACCTTAACACGCCCTTTGCATGTCACACCTTATTTTAACAGGTACTTTACAGTATAAACCTTACCTTAACACACCCTTTATATGTCAAGCCTTACTTAACACGCCCTTTATATGTTAAATCTTACCCCATTATCTTATACTCTTACCCTATATCGAGCTTTACCTTAACACACCCTTTATATGTCAAGCCTTACCTTAACACGCCCTTTATATGCCAAGTCTTACCTTAACACACCCTTTTCATGTGAAGCCTTACCTTAACACATCATTTATATGCCAAGCTTTACCTTAACACACCCTTTACATGTCAAACCTTACCTTAACACACCCTTCATATGCCAAGCCTTACCATAACACACCCTTTACATGTCAAGTCTTACCTTAACACATCCTTTACATGTCAAGTCTTACCTTAACACATCCTTTATATGTCAAGTCTTACATTAACACACCCTTTACATGTCAAGCCTTACTTTAACACACCCTTTATATGTCAAGCCTTACCTTAATACGCCCTTTACATGTCAAACCTTACCTTAACACACCCTTCATATGCCAAGCCTTACCTTAACAAACCCTTTACATGTCAAGTCTTACCTTAACACATCCTTAATATGCCAAGCCTTACCTGTACACACACTTTAAATGTAACGCCTTACCTTAACACACCCTCAATATGACAAGTCTTACCTTAACACACCCTTTACATGCCAAGCCTTACTTTAACATGCCCTTTATATGCCAAGCCTTACCTAAACACGCGCTTTATATGCCAAGCCTTACCTTAACACATCCTTTACATGTCAAGCCTTACTTTAACACGCCCTTTACATGTCGAGCCTTAACTTAACACGCCCTTTATATGTCAAGCCTTACTTTAACGGGCCCTTTATATGCCAGGCCTTACCTTAACACACCCTTTACATGCCAAGCCTTACCTTAACACGCCTTTTATATGTCAAGCCTTAATTTAACACGCCCTTTATATGCCAAGCCTTACTTTAACACGCCCTTTATATGCCAAGCCTTATTTTAACACGCCCTTTACATGTCGAGCCTTACCTTAACACGCCCTCTGTATGTCAAGCCTTAATTTAACACGCCCTTTATATGCCAAGCCTTACTTTAACACGCCCTTTATATGCCAAGCCTTACCTTAACACATCATTTATATGTCAAGCCTTACTTTAACACGCCCTTTATATGCCAAGCCTTACCTTAACACACCATTTACATGTCAATCCTTACTTTAACACGCCCTTTATATGTCAGTTTTACCTTAACACGCCCTTTATATGTTGGGGCAGGCGTAGTGTAGTGGTTAAGCGCTTGGCTTACGGCGCCGACGATCCGGGTTCGATTCCCGGGTTGCGCCACTATGTTTAAGAGGTTGGTAACCTCCTGCTTCCATGTCGCGATATAACTGAAATATTGTTGAAAGCGACCTAAACACCAATCAACCAACCAAATTCTTTATATGTCAAGCCTTACCTTAACACGCCCTTTACATGTCGAGCCTTACCTTAACACGCCCTTTACATGTCAAGCCTTACTTTAACACACCCTTTATATGTCAAGCCTTACCTTAACACGCCCTTTACATGCCAAACCTTACCTTAACACGCCCTTTATATGTCAAGCCTTACCTTAACACGCCCTTTATATGCCAAGCCTTACCTTAACACACCCTTTATATGTCTAGCCTTACCTTAACACACCCTTTATATGCCAAGCCTTACCTTAACACACCCTTTATATGTCTAGCCTTACCTTAACACACCCTTTATATGCCAAGCCTTACTTTAACACACCCTTTATATGCCAAGCCTTACCTTAACACACCCTTTATATGCCAAGCCTTACCTTAACACACCGTTTATATGCCAAGCCTTACCTTAACACGCCCTTTACATGTCAAGCCTTACCTTAACACCCTTTACATGTTAAGCCTTAACTTAACACACCTTTATATGTCAAGCCTTAGCTTAAGGAGGCCGTGCCTAATACGGATGCGCAGCATGTCTGCGCAACGTCACGCCCGACCGACGGTGAGTTCGATCTGACGTAATTTGAATTCATTGTTCCACAAAACATAATTTTTCATAGTAATGACGTATTCTGTGGTCTGAAAACCTATCGACAAATGACGTATCTATTTATGACGTTATAAGTATTACAATTGAAAATCTTCGATATACACGTTCTTTGAGAACTATGGAGGGGTTTTTGTGTTGCAATGGCGAAAGTGACCTAAATATGTTGACGATAGATATGCTTTTCATTTATGGACTAAATGGACCCTTCTATTTACGCTCGAAAAACTGTTAAATCAGATATGACGTCACAATACTTTACACCTCGCTCATACCTCGGACAAACTTTGAAAATATAATGTGACGTCACGCAATTCGAAAAATTTTCCGCGAAATGAAAGGGTCAATTAAATAGTTTTAAATAAACTATTAGACGGTAAAGTGCTTGGTCTTGGACCATGATTGCTTTGTGTTCGAGTCATACGGATGGCTCGTCTGTATCCTGTTTTTCTAATGAGGTAGTTAAGACTAACAGTTTTACATAAAAGATAAATGCATCAGGCAGGTGCTGTCATCATATAAGTGAAATTCTCTTTGCGTGAAAATAAACAAGAAAGAACGAAACAAATACACACGGAGTTGCTTGTTCCGATGAGTTGTACACAACAGATACATCTTTTCAATTTCAAATCACTAAGACATTGGGCAAAAACCAATGGGGGTCTTCGGACATATTTATCCCCCGAAAGTCATCTTTTAAGATCAATTTCACGAGATTATAATTGTACGAATATTAATCGATCATTAGAAGACAACCCATTGACCATGACAAAGATCTCAGTCGATATTCATCAAATGTTCAAGGAATGAACAATAAACGTGGCATATTGACATGAGCTGGACACAGGAACCCGTTGAGGGTCAGTTCGAACCCTGTGTGATTTTGTATATCGTACTGTGTCCATGCAGATGCTTGCATGGATTTGAATGATACGAGGGCTGATTGATATGTTGTGAGCCTCATACTGAAGGATTTGAATTTTATCGGACATATTGCATCAATTTTCAACACAATCCCCTTCAGTATCTATACACTGTTGCCAGCGGTGTTTAAGTGCCACTTTTAAAAAACTCTTGGCTGTTCAGAATGGCATTCACTGCATGGGTGCCGGTGTAACATTTTAAAAAGGTAACTCCCGTCGAAAACTGACTCACGGGTCAGTTTTCAACGGTTTAAGGGTCGATTTTTAACATTGAAAATTGACTCGGTCCGTTGTTTAATAACCCCACCCACGCATGAAAAAGTGACCCTCGCGTGAAAATATGACTCTCATTCAAAAGTGACCCGCAGTGGTGGGTCATATTTTAACGTTAAAAATGACCCTTGTGTGTAATGTTCCCTTGTGCTATTAAAATGCAATTCATACTGTGTACCTCCTGTTTGCAATGACATCTTATGTAGAGTATTATTTTTGATCTCATCGGACGTATTGTTTAAGAGAGAGTGTCAAATGGGTCATATTTCAACATTGATTAATGCCTCCATATGAAAAAGCTTCGAACTCCTGTTAATAATACAGTGTGACTATTCGATCATTCAGTAGTAAATAAAATAGACATTTTTACTGGTTACCAGAGGTGGGGTCAAATTTCAACATTAAAAAACTACCCCGTATCGAGAAAATCTCCGTACATATACTACAACACACATATTAAGATAAATACACTTTATGGTTTTGTTGAATAAAAGGTGATAGTTTTCGGAGACAATGCATTGACATAGCCAGGGAAAGGGTGGGGTGTCATATTTCGACATTAATCAATGACTATATGAAAAAGCTTGAACTCCGGTTTATAATATAGGGTGACTATTTGATTATTCAATAGTAAGTAAAATGAACTTGAAAACTGGTCATTAGAGGTAGGGTCAATTTTCAAAATTAAAAAACGACCCCAATGTCGAGGAAATCTCGGTACATATATTACAATACACGTATTTAGATAAGTACTCTTTATATGTTTTTGTTGAACAAAGAGTGATAGTTTGTGGAGACAATGCATTGTCATAGCAAGGGAAAGTGGGGTGGTCATATTTCAACAATAATCAATGACTTCATATGAAAATAAAAACTTGAACTCCGGTTTATAATATAGCGTGACTATTTGATCATTCGACAGTAAGTAGAACGAACTTGAAAACTGGTCATTAGAGGTAAAGACCAATTTCAACATTAAAATCTACCCCATGTCGAGAAAATCTCCTAATTACAATACAAGTATTTAGCTAAGTCCACTGTCTGTTTTTCTTAAATAAAGAGGGATGTTTTGCGGAGACAATGCAGGGACAGAAGCTGGGAAGAGGATGTTAATATTTCAACATTAATTAATGACTCCCTACGAAAAAAAAAATCGAACTCCGGTTTAAAACATAGTGTGGCTATTCGATTAATCGATACTAAGTAAAATGAACTTGAAAACTGGTCATTGAGGTAGGGTCAAATTTCAACGACCCCAAGTCGAGAAAATCTCCTTTTTACGATATATGTACTGAGCTAGGTACACTTTCAGTGGGGTAATATTTTAACGTTAAGAAAGGATCACTTTAATAGCCTATAAAATGTCTTTGTTCAGGAAATATCTGAACAATCAATGCATGTAGATTAATTATACGGTAGCAGATTCGTCACTTATATTTTGTTTCGTCACTTATGACACTTGATACAATTATGAACTATGGTAAATATGCGATGTTGTTACACACCTATAAAAAGTTTTTAACGAATTCTATAGAAAAAAGTCCAATTACTGTTGATATCAAGCGGCCTAAGGAATTGTTAAAAATTCTACCTCTGGCAATTGTTTGTCTTCGAGTCAAACTGATAATATGTTGTCCACAATCCCAGTCAGTAACGATAATATTCACAAGAAAATCAAATATCAATATATTTTGTTTAATTGTTTGTTTGCTTTTGGTCAATATCTAGAGTATAGAGCCCGTGTGGCCTAGTGGTTAAGGGTCTCTTAATGGATCGAGAGGTCACGGGTTCGATTCCCGCCCTGGTGATACCGGTTTTCTGTCTTTCGTATGAAACTGTGAAAACCGATGCCCCGTGTCACGGTAGGCGTGGCGTGTAAAAGATCCCTCATTGCTTCGGGATAAGTCCGTTGCAAAGGTATAATATTCTATGCAATGCAGCAGGCATCTTCTCTAGCTAAGGCTCTAATTGATTCTCTCTTCTCCCAGCAGCCGCGGCCAGCACCAGGTAGATGACGCCAACAAATAGTGTGATAGTAGTGATGTTAATTAAACAAGAATCAATCAGTCTAGAGTATATATTCCATTTCCCACTTTCTAACCTAATATTTATGAATATGTTTTTCATTAACACTTTGCATTCGCTTCATTTGCAAATTATCAAATTTTCTGAAAGATGACATATACTTGTCCATATGCATAATGATAATTTTTCAAAGATAATTTGGAGACAGCACGCGTTCCCCCAAAAGTCCGGTAACCGACTTAAAGCGTAACGGTGTCACTGATTCTGATTTTTCTTTCAGGTGGGAGTAAATTGTCAATGTTTGTATCTATGTATGATCTGTCATTTTAGAAATCTCAGTAAAGTTCGAATAAATTAAAGCACCTTAAATTACCTGTATGTTCAAGTATGTTCAAACTCGACGTAAACTGTTTTGTAATTATAACCAAATTTATATTTACTGAATTGTACTTATTTTCTCGGGGATCCATATTAAGCGAAGTAAGTGCTGATCTTTGTGTTTTAATTAATGATTTCGCTAATAAAATGTTTGTGAAGACATTATGAAGGACAATCACAGATCACGCTAATTCATGAATATGCTAATACAGTGTATATCTAAAACCTTATCATCAACATTTTGGGTGAAAATTAGGTTGCGTACAAACACACCAATTAATTGTTCAATAAATTGTTGGGCATAAATTAGGTCTTTGTTGCAACTACATCGTCATTATACCTATGTACAAAATGCTAATAAAATTTGCTCTCTTCATACTATCTTACGGCAAAGAGTTTGCCATTGCTTGTATCCGAAATGAACGTGCAATCGACAACTTCATGGCAACAAGTTGTACTGCATTGTTGTCACGAGTCGAAGCTGAGCCAAGGAACGACATTCCTTCAAGTGGGACATTAAATAACCATCTTATTGACGATTCTCATAATGTTTTAACATCATTTATATTTAGAAACATATAACATTTACCTAAATATTTATAATGCATTTTCATTATCAGAGGAAATGCGGGAAGATCGATATTTAAATTTGTCATATATTTGAAAAAGAACTAAAGTTCCAGAACATGTTGGGGAAAACTTTAATTGAAATATCTCGATAAAAACAAGCGATACAAGATCAAGACAAATGCTTTGTCCGGAGAATTACACAATCGAGTACATCCGACGGTGTCGGTGGTAAACACATCGTTAAGTAGTCACAACTACATATTATTACGCAAAATTTGAAAACATTATTGCAACTCCTTTTTCGAGTTATTGAAACTAGTTTATGTTTAGCTTAAATTAACTGAGTTAAAGGTACATTGTGCTGATCAAGAATTTTTAAGACAACATCAGTAATTTTTCGGCACTTTATTTTTCAGCGGCGTAGTAAGCTCTATATCGGTAGTGAAAGTTATTACCCCTGAAAAGCGAGAATTTGAAAAGCGATGCCATTGAGTCTAGCGCTCTATGAGAGCGCCGACTCAAAAATTAATAATTATAATAAATAAATAAAAATAATAATATACGTATACATGACGTCACGCCTCGACAATTTGTTATCCACATCTTGTTGTGAAGGAAACGCTACTACGCTAAGACTCCAGGTGGTGCATGCTTTTCAAGAGTCGTTTCGCCGTTTACGGGACTGATCGGTCGAATACATGCATGTATGGTTTGCAAGTGTATGAAATAATTACTTGCATTACTACCCAGTGACATAAATCAAGAGAACTAGTAAAGTT
Organism: Pteria penguin; assembly: GCA_035048485.1. NCBI lineage: Eukaryota > Metazoa > Mollusca > Bivalvia > Pterioida > Pteriidae > Pteria > Pteria penguin. The sequence goes on from CM068583.1 coordinate 62,361,010, forward strand.
ATTTTTGAAATACAAAAGTGGTTGAATCACGATGTCAAATGCCATACGTTTGTCGTGAGGGTTTCTAGTCCCTGAATATGTGAAACATGTAAAACATGAAAAAATATACATATATATATTCAGTAAGAAATATAGGGGCTGACCATAAGTCCAGAACACCCAATAATTACAATCCTTGCTTCTGTTCTGTATCCGCTGATGTCTTTGATGCGGATGCTTTTAACTTGATCTAAGGACCATATGCATGATGGTTTAAAGACAAACAAAAAGGTGATATAGTATAGACTATAGTACGACATCCCATATGTCCACCCACTTCAGAGAAACTTGTATTTCAAAGCTATACACAAAATTAAAAATCGTTGAAAAATGAAAATTTAACGGCTTGATCCAATATTCAACGACTTTTGGGCTGAATTTAGCGTTGAAAACTGACAAATGGATCAGTTTTTAACATTCAGCGGGGTCAGTTTTTAATGTTACACCGGAAATAGCTGTTTCAAGTTTTGAAAATAGATGAAAGTATGACGGAGCGAGATCAGGTGAATAGGGCGGATGCTCAATCAATTTAAAGCCACAATCGTGAATGGCAGCCATGGCAATGACAGACTTGTGAACGGGAGCATTGCCCTGATGGAACAACACAACTTTAGTGAGCTTTCCGCGGCGCTTAAGTTTAATATTTTCCGGTAACTGCGTCAGAAGTGAAGCATAGTTTGTGCCATTGATTGTTTGTCCCTTTTGTAGATAGTCTATCAGCAGAATAACATCTGCATCCCAGAAAACCGAGGCCATAACCTTCTCAGGTCATGGGAAAGTCTTTGCCTTCTTTGGCGGGGTGAGCCAGGGTGCTTCGATTGTTGTTTAGCCTCTGGGGTAAAATGATAGACCTATGTTTCATCCATAGTGATAAATCTCTGAAGAAAGTTGCCATGATCTTCCTCAAAAAGGTTAAGATTAGCACTCGATAATGTGCGCCTGGTGTGCTTCCGATCAACTGTCAGAAGCCTTGGTACCAACGGGCCGAAAACTTTCTCATTGCAAGACCTTCTGTACGAAAGGAATCAGAGACATATGTGTATATATGTCTCTGATTAAACTAGTTCAACACAAAATGCGGAAGTCGGTGTCTAGGTTAGCCTAGGTTTATGTAAATGGCGTGTTAAGGCAAGGCTTAACATATAAAGGGTGTGTTAACGAGGCCGAGTACAATTTCAAAATGATAAACTTCTGTCCAAGAGATTTTGATCAAACTAATATCACCCATTAAGTAATGATTATTCATAATAAAAAAAATTTAAAAGGTAAAGTGCCCATCTAGTTAGGCCTTGAGCAAAGTTTCATGTATTTTTAAAATAGGACCCTATGGAGAAAATCAAAGAAAAACTTTCTGCCCAAGAGTTTTTGATCTGCATTTAAAATATTAAATAAAACCCATTAGTATTAAGTTATTTTATAAAATCAAATAAAAGGGCAAGTGCCGGTGTAACATTAAAAAGTGACTCCGTTGAAAACTGACCCTCGCACGTACGGTATTATAACCAAGGGACCGTATCAATGTTTTGTATTTTTACACTTTTCTACAGGAAAGGTGCAAAAACTTTAGTATAATGTCTTGATAAACGAACAAATGTGTTTAAATATAGCTTACAATTATAGACCATATCAATATCTAATTATTTTTGGATATAATTGTCAACTCATCATCATATTTTTCTGATGGGGACCGTCTCAAAGTTTGCTCTGTGTAATTTTTTTTCTATACTTTTAAGTCTGAAATTGAATATAATTTCTGAAAAATGAATAATTACGAGTTGTTTTATAGTTTTTTTAAACTAAAACGGCATCAATATGTATTTTCTTTTCACAACAATTGGTAAATGTTTTAATCTGGGGATTGTCTCAAAAATCGTATTGATTTTTTTTTTAACTTGACAACTTTAACAAGTTATTAAACGTATTTAAGGAGGCTGTATTAGATTTATTTGCCAGAAAACGCCAGTTTGAGAATTTCAATAATGCATATGAAAGTTAAGCATAGAACTTCAGCTTCAAGATTAAAATAAAACAAGAGGCCCAAGTGGGCCTTTATCACTCACCTGAGTACCTAGATGATCAGTCATGCAGGAAGGAAGAATTCATTTATTTCTGCATTACACAAATGTTGAAAATATGTCAAATTTTACTTCAGCGTAGAATAAAAAACAACACTTTTTTGCACATCCATTCAGGTGATTTTGGTATTAAGCATTTGCTTTGTCTCTGCAAGATGTGATTTGGGACAACAAGTTAGTAATTTTCTTTAGGTGGGGCCTTTTGTTGACTGATTTGAAGTCTGGGTCATGAATAACAATTGTTTCAAATATTGTCCAGATCCAGCTTAAAATGGCTTTAATTTTTTTGTTGAGTGTTGAGGAACATCTAAAAACTTATTTAAATGTGTAAAGAAATGAAAAAAAAATTCTGACCACAGCTGGATTTGAACTGCTACTCTCCATATTTTAATTACCAAGTGGTATATGTACCATTGTGAGACTTATTTTTTAGACATGGTGGCATTATCTGTCGACCAATTTGGATGAAATGTACAAAATTGATAGAGGACCTATAGTACTTCATGTATACCATGTTTCATTAAAATCTTTAATGTGGTATAACAGCAGAAGTTAAAAATGTGAAGAATTGTCCCTATACACCCTCATTTGGAAGTCTTAAAAAATTCATAGAAAATCCAAAAATTGAGATATTGATAAAATTCTTTCAAAGTAACATTCCTTAGCAGAATTATGATCACAATAGTCCATAAGAAATAATCATTATCGATTAACTAGGAAATATGACACTTTTCTGCATTGAAATCGCCAAGTCCAAACAAATGTCGAAAAAAAATTTCTAAAACTTGATTTTGGAAGGGAACCAAAATGACATTATGTCTTCACTCATCCCTCTAGATCATTTCTATGCATTCTGTTTGTCTCTGTATACAGCCAGTATGAAGAAGAATATTGTCAAATTAAAAGAGGGTACTCTTTTGTGACATACTTTTGACTATGGTGGCACCACCTGTAAAGATGTCTGGACGAAAACAACAAAATTTGAAGGGGATCATAAGTGAATTATTTCTACCAAGATTTATTAAAATCCTTCCAACAGTTTTGCAGAAAAAGTTGAAAATGTGAAAAATGGCCAACCAACACCCCCCCCCCCCCTTTTTTTTGGAAGTCTTAAAAAATTCATAAAAAATCAATCAAAAAATTGAGATATTAACAAAATTCTTTCACAATAATATTCCTTACCACAATTATAATCAAAATAGTCATTAAGAAATCATCAATATCAATTAACTGAAAAACATGACACTTTTCTGCATTGAAAATTACTAAGTCAAGAAACATGTCAAAAAAGCGTAAATTTTTATTTGACAGATCTTGATAACCCATCTTTATAGATTGTTGAAATGCTATTAGTTTCCCCATTTATGCACTGGTGTGAAGGAGAAGATTTTTGAAGAAGGGTACCATTTTGGGCACTTTAGGCCCAGCCCTGGATCCATCCCTGAGGGAATCTGGATCTTGAACACAATTTTAGTAGGGGACCTTGAGTACATCATATATACAAAGTTTGATCCAAATCTGCAATGCAGTTCCAAAGAAGAAGTTGAAAAGGTGAAAAAGTTAACGATGGACGGACGACGACAGATGGCGCACTATAACTATAGCTTACTTAAGCCGTTGGCTCAGGTGAGCTAAAATTAGTATATATATAAAAAAAAAAATAAAATTCAAGATGTTTCTAAAGATTGAAAAAGAAAGAGGGGGAGGTGTTTAGTATACCAATGATATGTAATAATATGCTTTGGACTTGTAAAACTTTTGATGAGACTTAGTTGGTGTGAAGTACTCGATGTTCCCTACAACTATTGCTGTCAACACCAAAGAGGGTACCCTTCTTTGACAAACTTCTTAAAACCAGCTGTAAAAATCATCAGACCCAATGCACAAGAGTGATCTAGAAGAGTGTTTTAAAGGGTTGCTTTGGATAGATTTCAAAATCAAGTTTTGATACTTGTTGGAACTGTGGTTTTTCCTCCACATTTTATGTGTTTTCCTTGGTTTTAGTATGGGAAAAGTATTTTAGGATGACGTGGTGTTATTTTTGGCTAAATTTAAATAAAAACTATGAAAAAATCTTTTTGGTAGACAACATTCCGATACTTTCTAAATCTCGTGTGATCAAGTGAGCGATATAAGCCCATTTTTCCTCTTGTTTATGTACGATTTACAGGAACCTTGAATTAATCATTCCTGTAAAACTTCCTCCAAATTTGTTCATTATTAAGCGAGAAAATCCAGTTGTAATATTTTCAAGATATCTGCCATGGTCACCATATTGGATCATTTAAAACCATTTTTTATCATATATTTATCAGGTATCAGAATAGTCTTAGAGGAGAAGCAATCACAGACTCTTTAACATAAACATCAACTTATAAAATAGAAATGACCAAAGATCTTTTCTGGGCCCAGAGCTCAAGGACCAGAACTGAAATTGCATTTATATAACTAGAGCATGTTTGTAAAACAAGTACTCCGGCGGTGGGCTTATTTCATAGCAGCAAAAAAGCTTTCCTAAGTTATTATTATGAGTAAAGACCTTGCCTTTTGACATATTGACCCTCAAATTTCTTTCCCTTGTGATAAGATTAAAATAAGGGAAACATGATAAAATTCTGATGAGCAGTTGATGATATACAATAATACTAGTACATGTATAAGAAAATCACATAGAAACCGATAATTTAAATCCTTTCTATCAGCTGTGACCTTGACCTTTGTACCTCAAACTCAAAAGAGTTCTTCTTCTCTTGATAAGTAAGCATATATCCAAATTTGATTTCAATATCATGAAAGGTACTTGAATTATCATTCAGAAACCAATAATTGCAGTCTATTTTCGTCAGCTGTGACCTTGACTTTTGGACCCAAAATCAATAGGGTTTTTCTCTCTTGATAAGTAAGCATATATATATATAAATTTGGTTTAAATATCATGAAAAGTACTCGAGTCATCCAGAAACTAAATGTATGACAGAAGGATGGACAGCACTTATTGCCCCCTGCCATTCCTGGGGGGGGGGGGGCATAATTAGACCACATACTTGACAATGTAAGACTATAAATGTGAGTCTGTGTTAAATAGTCTCCAAGTAGCAATCACAAACTATTGTTTATAGCTGGAAAATTGACAGATGGGGACTGGGGTTGTTTATTGCATAAATTTGACTGGTCTTTGAACATTAGAGTTATTGACACATTGCCACATTTTTCTTTGTCTCTAAGGAGATATCTCACTCAGTTTGAACCGACACATATTCATATTGATCATTTAAGGAAAAAAGAGGAAAATGTGAATTCATTAAAATCTATTATACCAATGGATGGCAAAGAGACAAATAGACGTCATTGGTATAAATAGCCTTGAATTCTAAAATAAAAGTGAAAATCAAATTACACATCCAGTTAAAAGTATCCATTGTCATTCGTGTCCATTTATGGACAAAAGCTATCTTCTTTTATATGTGAGAAACAACGCCGGACAAAGAAGGGATCTAAGTTCACTGAAGTATACAGGGTATGACGTTTAACTGCTGAACAAATGATAATGAATCTAGATGTCATATATGAATTTAATTGTTGAAATGACATGACTGAATTTAGCCCAGTTCATAAAACCTAATCATTTAACAACAGGTTTCGTACTCTTATAAAGAAAACATATAATTCTAATATTCTTCATGTCCATCTATTACATGTACTATAAATACTGGTAATAACATGGAAGATTCTTTTTGTTTTTATCAGACTGCAGTGCATTACATAGTCCAGAGGTCAGATCAACAATTCATTAGTCTTCAGTCCATTCAAATGGCTCTGGAGGTTCTGGTTCTTCTTCTTCTTCCATTTTAGGTCCACCAGCTAAAAAAAGAAGAATAAAGTAATAATTCAATATATCGTAACTCTACATTTTCAAGATTCATACCCCAAAAAGACTGATACATGCACTAAGTTGTAATACATGAAAGAAATCGACAACATCTAATAACATCATAAAAGACTATGTTGTGTAACATCTCAATAGACTACATTTCATACATCTCAATACATCAGGGTCTGGCGCCATAAACTGAGAATATACTTAAGTCAAAAATTCATATTCTTCTATTCATCAATGAATTAATAACTGGGATTTGGATTTTCTTTAATTTTATTCTACTGATAAATAGAATTAAACCATTCTGCATTAAATTTTATTTGAACGTTTGATAATGGAATAAATTAAAATGAAATTTTTTACTTAAGTATATTCTCAGTTAATGGCGCCAGACCTAGGTCTCATAACATTTCAATAAACTATGTCCTATAACATCTCAATAGACTACATCTCATAATATCTTGATAAATTTTTTAACAAATGGAGACCCATCAGCATTTCAGCACTATATATGTCTGTATGACTTGTGACCCATCAGTATTTCAGCACTATATATGTCTGTATGACTTTTGACCCATCAGTATTTCATCAATATATATGTCTGTATGACTTTTGACCCATCAGTATTTCAGCACTATATATGTCTGTATGACTTTTGACCCATCAGTATTTCAGCACTATATATGTCTGTATGACTTTTGACCCATTAGTATTTCAGCACTATATATGTCTGTATGACTTTTGACCCATTAGTATTTCAGCACTATATATGTCTGTATGACTTTTGACCCATCAATATTTCAGCAATATATACGTCTGTATGACTTTTGACCCATCAGTATTTCAGCACTATATATGTCTGTATGACTTTTGACCCATCAATATTTCAGCAATATATACGTCTGTATGACTTTTGACCCATCAGTATTTCAGCACTATATATGTCTGTATGACTTTTGACCCATTAGTATTTCAGCACTATATATGTCTGTATGATAGTCAGTCTATTTATGACTTAAAATGACTTTTACTGATAATTACATATTGTGCATTTAAGATAAAAATAAGAGCAATGCCTAGTGTGGCATAATACATCCGTCACTTAATTCGGACGGGATCAATTTGCATATGGCATGAGTTTCATGAAAAACATCTGACATTTACTAAAGTTAATTGCGTTTCATTGCATTTTATCATAAGAATAAGGCCAAGGGCAACAACTCCTGCAAAAATGGTCCTATCAAACCCATCTTCGAACTTGACCTGCAAAAAAAAATCTTGAAATTTTTTAGTCCCCCCCCCTCACCTAACACCCCCCCTCCTAAAATTAAAATTTTCTCAAAAATGAAGAAAAAGATATCAATACCTGTAAAATATGTGATAGTTGGTACATTTTACTTGTTTCATGCTAAATTTCATAATGTTTTTACAAAAACTAGATTTTTAATGCATTTTCAAAAAAAAAAAAATCTTGAATCAAGCGATCAATCGTAACAAAACTTGAACTGGTACTGACGCCGCTTGATATAAAGCAATATACCAAATTTCAATTCAATATCTTGAAAGACATGACCTTGGACAGTTGGTCAACTCCCCCCCCCCCAAATTATAAATTTCTCAAAAATGAAGAAAAAGATATTAAAACCTGTAATATATATGATAGTTGGTACATTTTACTTGTTTCATAATAAATTTCATACTGTTTTGACAAAAAATAGATTTTTAATGAATTTCTGAAAAAATCTTGAAATTTATAAGTCCAAGGGCCATAAATCTGTCAAAAGAAAGTCAATTGTAACAAAACTCAAACTGGTACTGACGCCGCTATAAATAAAGCTATATACTAAATATCAACTCAGTATCTTGAAAGAAGGCCAAAAAAAAAGTCTGGAAAACACGACCCCAGATGGACGGATGGATGGGCATACGGACAGCGCCATAACATAATATGTTCCGTCTATTGACGAGCGTATAATGATTGTCTTTATGATGATGCAGTGAATGCTTCTACATGTATACCTGCTACTGGTTCAATGATATCCTCTTTCTCTTCTGGTTTACTATTCTTCAACATGATAATACCTCCATTTGTAAACTGAAATATGAAAAGGAAATTGATACAAAAGGTCTGTAAATATTAATTTTTTTTTTTATTCATATCACTTGCAGTAAATTCTTGTTGCAAATTTAAAACTATGAGATTAACATATATATCTCACAAGTCTATATTAGATAAAATTTGGCTTACATCTTTAACTGGTATGTATCTACTTCCTTCAGCCAGTGTTAGCACCTTCAACTGGAAATAAAAACATTTATTAGAGTTGTCCTTCTTGGTACTAGAGCAACAGTCTGACGGACTATCCACACATCTTCTACAGTTCCGTACCCGTTTAATTGAAGGTTTTAAGTATACTGAATAGTTGTTTCGCATATACGAGTAAAAAAAATCTATTTACAAATTACTTCGTCTAAAATCTTGTTTGAATAGGGTTTTACATGACTTATACAATTTTGCAGTCATTTCGCAATATGGAGGCAGAACAAAACCAACCTCTTAAGAGTCAGGAACGTATATACCCGGTACGTCCATGTTAAAGTGAACCGGGTGGGAATAAATATTAAATAAGGAAGCTGTGGCAAGATTAACACAGTTTTAATTAAAAGAGGATACAGCAAGTGATAAACATTTTGAAAATTCAGAAAACAGATATTTCTTTTCAAACTTACTCAAAATTCCTATCCAAAAATATCCTATAATGTCTCGTAACATCAGTGTCCAGGAGAAATACAATAACAAGAGCAATGTCTTAATTGCAAAATAAGCTTGTCATTTAATTTCAAAATAGCAGATTTTTGCAAAGGACAAAAATCACATTTGCTAAATGACAATACCATTTATGAAAAGGGGTCAATTGCACTAAAGTTTTCTTCATCTGTAAGACCTCACAATTCCTAGCAAGGTCGAAAAAAAAAAATTCAAGAATTCTGATTTCCAAAAAGCATTAACTCTTGTAAAATGTGACTAACTGTGAAAAAAAGTCAAACTTCTTACCGGTACAAAACACACAAAAATTGTTTTAAGTTTCCATAGCATGGGTGAAAATTTCTAGAATGCTGATCTCTGAGGAACTACAAACATTTTCTGTTTTGATATTAAAAAAAAACACAAAATAACAACAAACAAAAAAAAAAAACCCAAACAAACATGAAAAAAAGAAAAAATCTAACATTTACTTTTGCTTTCAAATTTTCACAGTTACATTTTATGCATCCTTAAAATTTGTCAAAAGTACGTCCAAAAACTTTCTGTACTCCCAATACCCCCCCCCCCCCCCCCCACACACACACCTTAAGTTTAACTTTTAAAATATCTCAAGTCATGACCAAAATTTTCCTGAGTATAATGGCCTCAGATGGCTGGACAGCACCATAATAACACAGTACATGCTATCTTATGATGGATGTAGAATTATGAATAATGATATCAATATGGCTGTCAAGGCTAAAGTTTAAATATAAGATTGATCCAACTTTCATTTACAACCTACTACTGATTTTATCCTTGAACTGAGTTAGATGTCTCATACCAATAAGACTTTAAGAGGAGTAGTTATAATAAATTCTTGACGGCTGCCATGCTGACTATCTGCATATTGAACAAGCTGTGTTTGTGAAACACTAATGCCCCCGGCGGCACCAAAGTCCAAAAAGTTATTTTAGCCTGAAGATAAAAAGGTCATCAGCCTTGGTGTCCTTTGAAAGGGCTTTATTTATTAAGTAGGCATAATCAAATATGAAGTCTCTATCCCTCACGGTTCAAAACTTATGGCCACAAGTGCAAAAAGCTATTTCTAGCGTGAGGGTCATTGTCCAGGTTAAAAGGTCACTGACCTTAGTGTCATTTGAAAGGTTTCATTAGTTGAGTCTATCCCTTATGGTTCAAAAGTTATAGCCAAGGTTAAAGTGGACAACAGATAGACAAACAAACAATCAGGACAAAAAAAAAATGCTCCCGATCTATCGATCCGGGGGCATAAAAAGTATGAATTTAATCAGTTTTCTTGATGTGTTTTGATTTTTGATTATGTAACACCTGAATTATTCACTAACTGGGGAACTGATTAGTCCAAGTCAATATACAGTTCCAACAACCTTCCTATTTATTTTGTTAACAACACGGAACCTCAAATACTGAACTTCGAGTTACTTAAGTTCAACTGTAAATGGTGATACCACCTGCCTGATGCATTGCAGTCCTATGTAACAGATGCCACTGGAAGCAGTCTAGACGTATGTAGAAGACGCATCCCGAAGCAGTCTAGACGTATGTAGAAGACGCACCCCGAAGCAGTCTAGAACTATGTAGCAGATGTCACCCAAAGCAGTTTAGAACTATGTAAGAGATGCCACCTGAAGCAGTCTAGACCTATGTAGCAGATGCCACCCAAAGCAGTCTAGACCTTTGTAAGAGATGCCAACCCTAAGCAACCTAGACCTATGTAGAAGATGCAACTCGAAGCAGTCTAGATCTATGTAACAGATGCCATCCAAAGCAGTCTAGACCTATGTAACATATGCCGTAGCAGTCTAGACCTATGTAGCAGATACAACCAAAAACAGCCTAGATCTATGTAACAGATGCCACCCGAAGGGGTCTGTCACATGCCTAGTCTACCATGACATGGGACCTCTGTTTCAACTGTGTTATCCTAAAGACAATGAGAGAATAAAGTTGGCAGTGGGGCTTGGACCCCGGACCACTAGGCCAAGATCTAAGCATATTACTGACCATTGCTGGTGATTGAATTTAAGTAAGAATCAAACAGATCATATACTGTCATCCAGATGATGGATACAATACACATACCTGTGCTTTTATGATTCTGGCAAGATAAGACATATAACAAAATATACAAACCTGTGCTTTCATGATTCTGGCAAGATTACATATATTACAAAATATACAAACCTGTGCTTTCATGATTCTGGCAAGATTACATATACATGTATTACAAAATATACAAACCTGTGCTTTCATGATTCTGGCAAGATTACATATATTACAAAATATACAAACCTGTGCTTTCATGATTCTGGCAAGATTAGATATATTACAATACATGTATATACATGACTAACATGTATATAAACCTGACAGTGTACCTGTGCTTTCATGATTCTTGCAGGATTAGATATCATCTCTAAGTTGGGTTCTGGTTCTTTCTTTTCTGTCTTCTCTTTATCCTGTTTTTCTTTTTCACCATCTTTGTCTTTAGTCTCCTCTTTTTTCTCATCAGTTTCCATTTTCTCTCCTTTCTTTTCTTTTTTCTTTTCTGTTTCTGTATCTTTTTTTTCTTCATCCTATAGATTAATAATTATTTACACATGTATGCAAATCATATGACTTCATTTATATATCTATAATAATATGTTACGGAGTAAAGGTGCCGGCTCAACATTACTCACAGTAACATAAAATGTATTGTGTATTCTATTTTGCCTCCGACTAGTTTGATTCAATAGCATTACTAGAATCTGGTCACCTGACTGCCTTCCAAATTCTTGTTGACCGTAGGTAACAATATGTTGGATGGCAGTCGCGATTTGGTGGCAAAAAAAAAAAGAAGAAGAAAAAAAAAAAAAAAACCACATACCATCTACTTATGTGCCCTTTACATTTATTATTGGTCCTTGACAAAATAAAGCAGTTATTAGGTTTGTTACTAAATGTTCAAAGAAATCTGAACTTCCTTAAACATGTTGCGAATATGCTTTTTATAACATGTTGATAGTTGAACATATGCAAGAAATTGTGTTATGTGAAGTTGATTAAAGAAATTCTATTTTTATTTCACAAATTTAACATTGCTTTAGTAACTTAGGCTTTGTTTGCTAATTAAAAACAATATGTGTACCACATCCATTTTTTCTTCATCTTTTTTCTTTTCTGCATCTTTCTTTTTCTGTTTGGCAGTAATGCTAAGCACAGCTGTTTCCACTTTCTCTTTTGTTTTCTCTTTTTTGTCTTCCAGTGGTGGAGGGTAGGCAAAATGGGAAGGCTTTGCATTAGACAGAATTTCCATCTTTGGCATCTAAATAAAATATGTATTGTATACAAATGAAAACATGAAATTGCAGTAACTAAAACCTTTCTCCAGAGAACATTTAAGGTTTATATGTTTCCTAAAAATATACTAAGCTGCACAGCTTTTGATTAATAATTTACTAATGCTGTCATTAAATGTCTCATAAAATAGAAATTTTGTGATAAAGTTTTTATATAGTCAGAAGTAGAAGTGATTTTTTATGTTTTGTTTCACAAATTTTAACAAAAAATGAAGTGAACCTTGAGGTCTTCATTAAGTCCAATAATACAGGTTGGTGTGAAGGCCATACAGAGGAAATGAGTGAGGGGGTACCAGAACCAGAACTGTGTAAACACCAGCATTCCTACTACAGCTTCCATGTTCATGTGTCCAGTGCGTGATTGTAGAGATATTGTCATATTACGGCCTCCTGAAATCAGTAAGATCATAATCTGGTATGTACACTGTATGTGGTATTTCTTACATATTTTGAATGACACCTCATATCATTAATTTTCAAAGGTGCCCATAGTGAACTTTAATTTACACAAATATATCTTAAATGTAAATATCAGTTTGTTATTTCAGATCAAGTATAAATAGCAAGTAGAAATATATCCAAAGGACTGGGATAATCCAACAATAAGCCAATAATAAATGTAAGATAAACAAATCAACAAAGTTCAGCAAAGGGTAAAGTCAATATCAATTTAATATATTAAATACATTTTATTTATGGTTAGTGTTTGTAATGCTAAATAAAGTAAAAGTATTAAGTATTTCTGATACAAACATCATGAAAATTATTCAAAGAGTTTATTATTTGACAGGATTGAATATCTTCCAATATATCAGTAGAAGGTGTTTTTGTAGCACAGCAAATATTTTATCTTGTGTATAAAATGGATACAAAATCACTACTGTTTTATTTTATTGTTCTAGTGTTGAAGACAACAACTTTTGCTCTGGAAATTAATTGCCAAGTTTTGGCTATTTAAATCTGTTTATCTGTAGATAAATGATAGAAAATAGTTACAGGAACAACCCCCTTGTCAATATTTCCTTTGCAATAATGTCTGAGCTTCAACTGCCCTATCTACACTATCAGGAGAGTAAATCAACTGATCAGTGTATAAAGAGATTCCCTTCTTATTACCTTCTTATCTTTGATCATTTACAAAGTGGCAGATTTAAATCTTAAGCTGTAAGGTGAATGCTCCTGGTAGCCCCGACTATTATTTTGTTCATTTTCACTTAATGCCCTTCGATTAGATCGAATTTTCTGATATGCTACTTGACTTCTGGATAAATTTTATATGAACCCATGAACATGTTGAACCATCTCACTCGTTTGAAATTTTAGTCAGGTGGACTCACACTCTTTGCATACATTTGGTATATGTTTTCAGGTTCAGCTATTCGAACACCTGTCTTGATTCTGTCACTTGGTTCGAATTTCAAAGGAGGTTAATCATGTCAGACATATTGTAGACTTTGAAGTATAGATTCAGTTTATATCATGTTTCGTACATCTCCCGCATGTTGAAGCATAACAATATCAAACTACAAAATATTTGGAGTTATTTCTGGAGTAGTGTAATCGGTCTTGTACCTGCATCAATAATTCCTTGTGCTAAAATCGCGCCAAATTTCGCCATAACATCGTCATGTTTGTCACTGATGATCTTGGAATACGTTGTTCTGAAGTGATTTACCTATTAAATAATGAAGATATACACTGATTGTACGAGGTTTCCCTGACATCAAACCGTGTATAAAGTGTAGCAGACACAATCCCGACTTTAGCTTATTAATAAACATGAAGAATTTTATGATTACTCGAGAGCATTGTAACATGAGCTGTAAATATTTGCACTACAATTATTATACAAACAAAGATGCGTATCATTGATACACTATCCAGATATACTCCAAGAGTGAATCAATGCACATCTGGTAAATCATTAATAAGCCACAGGATTTTGAATTCCCTCTCTGTATACATGACCGACAACTTCGTCGCTATATCCGATGTCTTTACAAGATAACAATATCGTATGCCAGTTCTTCAAAGATAATACCGTATAATTATGTTTCCTACTTTCTCTAAGTGGTTTGTTTAAATGTGAAATTTGCAAAAGAGTCCGGAATGGGCATATATCACTGATTGGTACACCTTCTGCTCTTGAGAAAATATCAGAATGTTCTCAAATGAGTATCCCTTTTCAGAAACTGTACTTTAGAACTGAATCACAAACACGAAATCCTTCCAAAACAACCTCATACACTACGTTTTTGATCCTATAACACATCATTCTATTTGCCACCATGGAATATTCCCTGGAGGATCCAGCCATAAAATCCGTTAAATCAATAAATACTGAAAAACCAATGCACATTAAGTATCCTACCATGAAAAAAGGTAAAAACAAGCTGCGTTGGTGAAACACTAATGCCCCCAGCGGTACTTAAGTCGAAAAAGTTATTTTTAGCGTGAAGGTCATTGTCAAGGTCAAAAAGTCATCGACATTATGCCCCCAATCTTTTGATCCGGTGGCATAATTACATGAAAATGTGCAACAAGAGCATCGCATAGCGTGGCTCAATACACCCGTCGCTTACTTTGAACGGGATCAATGTGAACGTATGGTTTTATTACCCCCAAACTTGGGTCTCTTTGATAATACTTTTATGAAATACTGAAATCCAAAAAGAGGGATCCAAGTCCCATAACTCTGTAATGACCAAACGGAATTTGCTCCAAATTAAAAGGTGGCTTCTCCTACACTATTTCAGCATTTTGTATAGGTTTCATGAAAAACAACTGACGTTTACTAAAGTTATCGTGATACACAGCATCTCCATAGCATCTTATCATAGAAAAAAAAAATAAAATCCAAGTTTCATAACTCCGTAACGACAAAACAGAATTTGCATAAAGTCGAAAGGCGGCTTCCCCTACCCTATTTAAGCATTCTGTATGAGTTTCACGAAAAACAGCTGACGTTTACAAAAGTTATTGCGTTCCATAGCACCTTATCACAGCAAAAATAAAATCAAAGTCCCATAACTCCGGAACGACGAAACAGAATTTGCTCAAAATCGAAAGGCGGCTTCCCCTACATTATCTAAGCATTCTGTATGAGTTTCATGAAAAACACTTGACGTTTACTAAAGTTATTGCGTTCCATAGCAGACGGGCAGACAGACGGACATCGCCTTACCATAATACGTCCCGTCTTTCGACGGGCGTATAAAAATAAGAAAAAAAACGTCGTCAAAATTATGATTCTGTGACAGAATGAAAACAGCATCAGTTCTTAGGAGACACTTCTAAAACACTTTGGTGCATTAGGTCTATCAATCTATAAAGCCAGTCTGACGAAGTTTGTAAAAGGAAGTTTCTCTTTAGGGCTATATCAGCCTGCCCTGGATCCACCCCTTGACAGTTATGGCAGAGAAACAAGAAGGGGACCTTGAGTACTCCAATCTCTACCAAGTTTCATCAAAATTTCTTCAACAGATCTGAAGTTGAAAATGCTTATTATTAACAGACGATCAATATGAAACGGCGTAGTCCCTTCGATGTCGTGAGCTAAAAAAGAAGTTTCAAGATGATGATTCAAAATATCGTATACTATAAAACCATTTCCCACAGTAATAAGGGCCTCTTATGACGATACGGCCATCGTGTATGTGTCAATACCTCAAGCGTTTTGCTCTATAATTATTCAGTTATTCAACTATCGTTTATTGTAAAGATACCTGTCTGCTTCTTCCGAACAACGCTTTATTTTAACATGACTTATCTGACACGTCTACTAAGCGTGGCATGGATCTCGCTGGATTGTAATGAAAAAAAAAGCTGCATATAGTAAGAAAGCTTTCCTTCTGTGTTCAAAATACAAAACAACAAAAATCAATGTTTCATGTTATTCGTATAGAACTGAATCCGCTCTTGTACTAACCTTGGGACACGTGACGTCATTCTGCTGAATCAGGACCAACGCCGACGCAATAAGCGCCCCCTGTCGGACGTAATTCACACGGTCATTGATCATAGGTTCTAATAATGCAATAGCTTCCTGTAAATAAAAACAATGTATTATAAACTATTATTAAAAGAAAGGAGGGGTTACTGATTCCCGAGTACAGTATTTCATTTCGCTGCATAATAAATAACGCATACACATTTCGTGTTAATCCTGGTAAAATTTTAGATTACATAAATATATAACTACAAAATACAAACTAAATCAGTAATTAAATATCAATTTGCCACCTGCAAAACCTCTTTCTACAACTCTTGTAAACGTAAAATCCGGATAAATAACGCAGTTTCGGGGATACGATATTTGGTGAAACGCCGCTATTTTAGTCCATACAACATATTAATATTAAAACGGACATGTAAAATGATACTGAAGACCTTATATATACATTTAATTTGTTTCAAAATAATTCATTAGGGTAAAAATTGAAAATTCAAAAAGCCCGATACTGAAAAAAAAAATCAAGACAGTACATAGTATGGTGAACCGCGCACTAAAATTGTGTGTATACTGGTTAAGAAATATGCATGGCAATATCATATACATGTATCATCAGAAAGGAGGAAGTGTACTACAGTATTTTGATCTCTTAAGATTGGTAAAAGGAGCAAAGTATTTTTACATTAAAACTTTGTAATTTATTTTCTAAAAGCTTAATATAAATTGTACAGAAAAGTGGAATTTCACATTCATTTTGTAATTTTATGATGCCAATAAGTTTAATAACTGGCTAATAAAGTTTAATCGTACAGGCTTGTCAGAAGGAACAAGTTCAACAGGACAGTTGTACTGTACGTCGTATAGTATTAATAGTCAGGTAAAATATGTTAAAAAGACATTAAGACGTTTATAATTCCATTATGTAATGATTGTGGTGGCCAATGTAATACAGATAATAATATGTAATGGTAGGTGCTCCATGTATTACAGACAATGATATGTAATGGTAGGTGCTCCCATGTATTACAGACAATGATATGTAATGGTAGGTGCTCCCATGTATTACAGACAATGATGTGTAATGGTAGGTGCTCCCATGTATTACAGACAATGATATGTAATGGTAGGTACCCCATGTATTACAGACAATGATATGTAATGGTAGGTGCTCCATGTATTACAGACAATGATATATAATGGTAGGTGCTCCATGTATTACAGACAATGATATGTAATGGTAGGTGCTCCATGTATTACAGACAATGATGTGTAATGGTAGGTGCTCCATGTATTACAGACAATGATATGTAATGGTAGGTGCTCCATGTATTACAGACAATGATGTGTAATGGTAGGTGCTCCCATGTATTACAGACAATGATATGTAATGGTAGGTGCTCCCATGTATTACAGACAATGATGTGTAATGGTAGGTGCTCCGTGTATTACAGCCAATGATATGTAATGGTAGGTGCTCCCATGTATTACAGACAATGCTATCTAATGGTAGGTGCTCCATGTAATACAGACAATGATGTGTAATGGTAGGTGCTCCATGTATTACAGACAATGATATGTAATGGTAGGTGCCCCATGTATTACAGACAATGATGTGTAATGGTAGGTGCTCCCATGTATTACAGACAATGATATGTAATGGTAGGTGCTCCCATGTATTACAGACAATGATATGTAATGGTAGGTGCTCCATGTATTACAGACAATGATGTGTAATGGTAGGTACTCCATGTATTACAGACAATGATGTGTAATGGTAGGTGCTCCATGTATTACAGACAATGATATGTAATGGTAGGTGCTCCATGTATTACAGACAATGATGTTTAATGGTAGGTGCTCCATGTATTACAGACAATGATATGTAATGGTAGGTGCTTCATGTATTACAGACAATGATGTGTAATGGTAGGACTAAGGTGCTCCATGTATTACAGCCAATGATATGTAATGGTAGGTGCTCCCATGTATTACAGACAATGCTATCTAATGGTAGGTGCTCCATGTATTACAGACAATGCTATCTAATGGTAGGTGCTCCATGTATTACAGACAATGATGTGTAATGGTAGGTGCTCCATGTATTACAGACAATGATATGTAATGGTAGGTGCTCCAATGTATTACAGACAATGATATGTAATGGTAGGTGCTCCCATGTATTACAGACAATGATATGTAATGGTAGGTGCTCCATGTATTACAGACAATGATGTGTAATGGTAGGTACTCCATGTATTACAGACAATGATGTGTAATGGTAGGTGCTCCATGTATTACAGACAATGATATGTAATGGTAGGTGCTCCATGTATTACAGACAATGATGTTTAATGGTAGGTGCTCCATGTATTACAGACAATGATATGTAATGGTAGGTGCTTCATGTATTACAGACAATGATGTGTAATGGTAGGACTAAGGTGCTCCATGTATTACAGCCAATGATATGTAATGGTAGGTGCTCCCATGTATTACAGACAATGCTATCTAATGGTAGGTGCTCCATGTATTACAGACAATGCTATCTAATGGTAGGTGCTCCATGTATTACAGACAATGATGTGTAATGGTAGGTGCTCCATGTATTACAGACAATGATATGTAATGGTAGGTGCCCCATGTATTACAGACAATGATATGTAATGGTAGGTGCTCCCATGTATTACAGACAATGATAAGTAATGGTAGGTGCTCCATGTATTACAGACAATGATATGTAATGATAGGTGCTCCATGTATTACAATGCTATCTATTGGTAGGCGCCCTATGCATTACAGACAATAATATATAATGGTAGGTGCGAGGAAGTGAGGAATCTTTTACGCGTCAACGCCCATTGACGCAGGGCCTCGGTTTGTACTGTTTCGTCCGAACAGAGGATACCAACGAGAGGCTAGTAGGATTCGAATCCAAGACCTCTCGGCCATGGATACAGCTACTGACAACTCTTTCTGGTAAGAAAGACTGAAATCCAGAGTTAAGATCACAAAACATAGTTTCCCTTTACTAATTTTCTTCCTAATAGAACTGTTTCCAACAAAGTGAGTAGAAACTACATGCCGAATAATAAGTATTCACATTGGATCAGTTTGACATTGATACTAGATAAATGACTTTGGGTCAAAGTCATGACACACTAACTCCAATAAAGATATTTCCACTAAGTATAAACAAATGATAAAGCATGTCAAAATTATGGGTAGGTAAAAATCTCTGCAGTCGATAGTGATCTTAACCTTTGATTATTCCCATTAAGAACTAAGAATATTTTCTATGATATGATATTTTTCCTGGCTAACCACTAAACTTCTTAACTGCATCACCTTTTTGGTATACTTAGTTGCTGTACTATCTTATACTTAAAATCAATCACTATGAAAAAGGCATTGTTTGAATAATACATCAAACACGATCATTTCCGGTCTCTGCATACAATATTGTAGTACATGTAAAATACACAACGTTATTTATGCTGAAAGATACTGCTATGGTGGTGCGTGGATTTTTTTTTCAATTTTCCTTCTGTTCGTAATTTACATATAACGCCAAATGACAGAACACGATAGAATTAGGTCTAAACTCAGTCGATGTGGAATCAAATAAAAACCATCACTTGGTAAACTCCTATGAATATTTTGTCATGTTTATCTCCAAAGTAGCTTAAAGTGTATCCAGCAGTGAGACAAGGATCCGATAAAGTAACCTATAAAATCTCCTTGTCATTGGACACAGTAGCGCGGCAGAACGAAGGTGCTGAAGGACTGGGGCTGCTCTCTCTCGGACAGCTCTGAGCTTTAATTAATCAACATGAATCCGGATGTTTGACGCTTACTGAAGATAAGACTTGCCTTTTGTAATTGAGATTAATATTGTGTCATTTTCCACCAATTCACCCCGTATTGCTGGTCGACGTTAAAACATGCAAATGAAAAAAATCTTTCTTTTTAATATCGAAACGCTTTATAGTAATCTGAACACATTAAATTGAGGATGCCAAGCAATATCTTGATAATATATACAATGTAGGAAATTACTGTACATCTGTCTACCACACAATCTTACAAATGACGTTATCATGTCTATTTTATCAGACGCTGACGTAAGTTGGTGATTACAGCGTATGTCCACAGAACATCTTACAGACGTACGTGTCGTAAACTCCTGCTAAGTATTTAGTGAAGACTGCTAATGAGGAGCAAAAGCAACGCTTACGTTGCATTAAACGCCCGTCATTTCACTTCAGGGTAACTTCTACAAAGGTCAATGACCCTTGTAAAATTAGGTCATACACAATAGCTGTATCCATAACGGAAAAAAGTCTGGGAAACTGTTTTACTTACTAAAAACCCTAAAGTAGGCAAGTATGCATCAATCCAGATGACAACAGAATTGGACTGAGTGAGAAAAAAAACTTTGATTAAATAACAGAGCAATATTCGTACCCATAATGTAAGAAAGTTTGGAAAACTGGTTGACCTACTTTTAACCATAGAGTAAGACATGATGTACTACATTAGCTGGAATGCAAGATGAACCTATATATCTCTGAGAGGAAACATGTGGCTAAACTTCTGGGAAGAAAAAAGCTACAATACTTTTTGAGCAAATTTATTCCTAAAAAAGGTCACGGTCCATCAATCAAAATGACATATGAAATGAATGTGTAATTCTCAGAGAGGAAAATTGTGATTTAACTTTCAGTACAATTCCTGAATCCTCCATGAGAGAAGGTCTAGGAAACTTTGACTTTAACCCAATAGCACGTCCTGGAGTACCATTCCGGCTGAAATGTAATTTCTTTGTCAGGAAGGCTGTGAGTAAATTTCAGGGCAATGCCTGCGTCCATAATGACAAAGTCCGGAAAACTGCTCGACCTACTTTTATTTTTGAAGTAGGTCCTGATAAATGACTCAGGTTCTGAGAGGAGGGTTTTTACTAACTTTCAGGACAATACATGCACTCATAACGTAGAAAGTCCGAAAAATTGTTTGGCATACTTTTAAGCTATGAAGATCATGGTGCACCGATGAGGCTGAATAGCAAACTCACACTTTTTGAGAGAATTATTATGACACTGTCCTTGTTTCCGTAAAAGCCAAGAAAAAAGACCCCCGACAGCGCCGTAGCGTAAAATGTCCCGTCTGACCATGGTCTATATATAAACGCTACTTCGTATTTTTGGGGTATTTTGTTTTGTTTAGGATTTTATGTTTAATATGCTACATCTTATTTTATGTTGAAATGTAATGAGTTGAGATTTGCCTAGATTTAATTTTAGTAATTTTTATGTCATAAATGGCGAGTTCATGTTTAGTTTTTGTGTGGATGATTCATACTTAACGTTCAGCAGCTTATCACATACGTAGAGACAACACTATAATGCATATTAAAAGATAAGGGATTTGATATCTCTAAAACGTACAAGTTTTGTAAGAATTTCATTTGGAGAAAACACCAGACAACAAAAACTTATATGCTGTCAAGGTCATGAAACCACGTTTTGGAGAAAAAAAAAATACTCTTTACATATACCATTCTGTTTGATTTAATGTGAGAAATGATCCAGATATTCTGAAAAATGACCATGATCATGTGACATGAAAAGTTAATGATGTATGTGTTTAGCATTGTGAATATGTAAACATTTTATCACACCGAGATGCTTATTTTGCTTATTAAGTTTTCCATTCAGATGATAGCTATAAATCATCAGATTATGCAATCTTAAATGTCAAGTTTTGCTCTGAGACACTTCATCATTCCAGAGTTTAAGACGTCTTAAAACAATGGTGAAGAGAGCAAAAGACATATTCACTGCTCATAGTGACGGGATTCTTAGAATTTGTGCGGTAATTTGATCTGATTACTGGCACAGGACGCGCAGCTAATGGGACTAGACCAGCATTATGTAATCTTGTACAATACATGATGTGAAATGTTTGACTTGGTCCAAATACTTATTAATAACCAAAGCTCAAAACTCCCAATTCTGTATGACACTGTTACAGAACATGTGTTAGCTTAAAATAATGCACATGACATCCCTTTTGTGCTTCAAATTAGTAATTGTACAAATGTTGTGCTCATAATTTACAGAAGAGCATTTCATACATTTGACAAATAATAATTACAAAAGGCTTGAGTTTTGTAACCTTTCCGATAAACTCAACACGTGATTATTAGAGATGATAAATTCAACTAAAGCATGTTTGTAAAACATATGCCCCCGCTGGGGGCTTGTTCCGTAGAGGCAACAAAGCTTTCCTCACTAATGTTTTAATTAGATGTTTCATGAGTCATACTCCTATAAATATTATTAGTATTGACCTTGCCTTTTAGATATACTGAAACTCAAATCTATAGCGGTCCTTCCCTTTTGGCAAGATTTTAAATTACCTGTTTTAAAAAGAACTTGACCCGTAAAATATGTGACATGATCAAATTCTGATGAGCAGTTCATGATATGTGATAATATATGAAAATCACCAGGAAACCAATAACCTCTGTCTTTACTATCAGCTGTCACCCTGATGTTTGGGCACCAAAGTCATTAGAGTTCTTACTCTCTTGATAAGTAAGAATATATCCAAATTGGGTTTGAATATGATGAAAAATATTTGAGATACCATTGACAAACCAATGATTACAATCTAGTTTTGCGACTGTGACCTTGACCTTTGAAAAGTTCAATAGCGTTTTTCCTCTCTTGATAAGTAAGCATCTAACTAAATTAGGTTTGAATATGTTTAAAGGTACTTGTACTTTAATTATTAGTTGGAAACCAATAAATATTTTCTTCCTCTGTGACCTTGACCTTTGACCCACAACAAAAATTTAAAGGGTTCTTTCTCTCTTGAAATGTAAGCATATATCTAAAAATTTATTTGAATATCATGAGAGATAATTTGAGTTATCCGGAACCCAAATGTGTGACGGAAAGACAGAAGGACGATCAAAGCAAACAATGCCACCTGAAAAACCTGGCGAGGCATAAAAAAGAGAACTGATAAATAGCCCATCTTACTAATTCCATTCTGTAATATTATATAAACTTCATATAATATTAAGAAAATTTAAGTGTCTTTTTTGTTGACTCGTCTTTCTTTTCAAAGTATAAAGAACCATAATAATGACAAAGAAGAAAATATGTTATTTGTAATAATTATCCCAGTAGGAATAGTACAATCATACAACCCTGATATAACAATAGAAGATTATTTCTCATATTGTTTTAATCTATTCCATATCAGGACGATCGAGACGTGGTGCGATAAAAGGGGAAGTCATGGTGAGATAATCGAACATTCTAAAGATTCACATTGTTCGACATACTGTTTCTGGGACAGCTGACCCACTTCTCATCAGGTCGTTCACCCCATGTATAAAACACTCAATGAAGTGTCTTCACAATCATTCTTATCTCTGAACATTGAAGCATGGTGACCACTCTCTAACACTTAACCTCGTCAGAGCGTCTTGTTATCGGTGGCTGTGGCCCCGTCTGAATGTCTCAATCTCGGTGGTAGACGTAAGACTCAACATCCTTCTCCGTGTGATAGCGACCTTAAGGTAGAGTCATTGCTTATACCCTCTCAGTTCCGTAATATGGAATGTAAGAGATTTTAAATCTCCAAAATCCTTGGTGCTGACAGGATATGAGGTTTTAATTCCAATAATCCAAACTCAATGTTCCCTTCTGCGAAAACATCTTTAGATTAACAAACCTAAATGAGGCGGGGAAAATTCTACTTTATTTCCTAGTGTTGCCCCACGAGTTAGTTTAACAATGCCGTTTACATTAGAAAGAAAATTTCGGATATCTTACAACAGAAGTTGTCGCGGCAATTGCCGTCAATGCATCAAGTCAAGGTGTGATTACTTCATTTATGTCAAGATTCATCAAAATCCTGCCATTTAGTTCTGAAGAAGAAATCCATCAACGCTTATATAACGTACAAATAGAGCAGCATCCTTTATGTCAAGAATAGAAAAAAATATTTAAAAATGAATTTTGTGGTTTCATGTTTTATATTTCTGTTCACTTAAAATCAACTTAAATGGTCAAAGAAAGGTAATTAACTAGAGCCGTGATTGGCTGATGTGATGTAGGGAGAGAGGGACTACTATTTCAATGTATTAGGAGCTGTGATTGGATGAAATTATTTGATCTATGTACATGTATAAATAAAGATTGATTCTGCTGTAAAATCATGAATTTTTATCTCATTTCGCTAATGTAAAAATTTAATGACCTAAAAAGGGGTGGTTGTTTACATTTGAATTTTGGCCAATTTTTAGGGGTATCCCCCTTCCAGCATGATTCTCTCGAAATTAAGGTGGATAACATATGGTAAACTGTTAAGATTCTGATAGAGGAGGGTCTGACAAACATTTTGATATGTGGATTATATATAGCTAAAATGTAGGATGTTGTGTAAATCTTGCTGGAAGTTTGGTAATTTAACATGGGACCCTATGGGAAATGGAATTACTATGCATTGACTAAATGAAAAAGTCTACAGTGTCACGTTAAAATGTGGAAAATTACAAATTCCAAAACTTAACGAAGCATATAAAATTTAACAGACTTGTTTATACGTCCTCCTAGATCTTTCTGATGCATTAAGCTTTTCATTCTGTACAGCCAATTTAAAGATGATTTTAAACGGAGGTACTGTACCATCTTTGACCTATTTTGCAGAACCTGGATCCAACCCTGGAGCAATATGATAAAGTTAAATGTGTCGGTGCGACACGAATGCCTCCGCCGGCAGCAAAGTATTTCAAGTTTGTGTTTTGAAAAAGATGTTATTTTGAAGTGAAGTGAAATGTAAATCGAAGAGTCATAACTCCTGTTAAACTCTCTGGACAGCATTCCCCCATAAATTTCTCTTAGCCCCCCCTCCTCCCCCCCACACTCTTGAATTAAGAGAATCATTTATTTGTTTCCAAACCAATGTCATCTTGGCATTTGTGACTTGATTCGTTTGTTTAGATTTTATAACATGAATATTTTTTCTATATTTTTCATCAAATACAACGTTTCGTCCTTTGTGAAGTTGGAACTTCTTTGAATCAGTAGTAGCCATCTTATTTTTCTACTAAGTGTTAAGAATTGTAAGATGTTAACCAGTGGATAATTTACTCGTCCACTGGTTCGTTATCCGATGGCTATTTCTGGGTTTGAGCAACAAATATTTAGCCAGTGGATAACTAACCATGGTTTACCACATTTAGCCATAGGTTAAAGTAAACCATTGGATAACTTTAGTCAAGCTTTTGAGCAACTGGGTCCAGGAGTGCGAGGATAATGAACATTTCCCACATCCTTTTTTTGTCCAAGTTGGCAATTATAACTATACAATGCTATATTGTACCGGGGTATACCATGCAGATTTTGTTTAATGAAACTGACACTTTTTTCGTGTTAGTGAAAAGTCCGTAAGACATAATCTTTCCTGATATTTGAATGGAGAGGAATTGTGCTATGATGATATTAGAGAAGCCAACACCCTTGTTTCTGGGAATATGCTATAACAGAGAACAGTGTTGCAATATCGCTCTTCGTTACAAATATATACATTATTATTGAACTCGGTAAAAGAGTAGATCATACTAAGCTAAAATACACGATAGGAAACCTATTTTTATAAAGTAACGGCCTCCGTTCTACAGTACGTTTGTTTTCTCCTACATTACACACCTGTAATCTACCTTGAAAAATAAAGGTGGTTGGAGAGCAGTCAACCTCTGTCAAGGCTAGGAGAAGACTTAGAACTCTGTGTGGAAATGATCTTTAAACAAAGGTTTATTTTGCAAGAAAACTATACAAGTAAAATTTTAACAAGAAAATATTATTGTATTGCAAATCTACAGATTATGATAACACAGGGAATCATATCAAATCATGGCAGTCTTCTGACAAAGTTCCAAGTCTTTGGTCGTTATTAGTTTTGAAGTTTCAGGAAAATTACTCAACTGTGACATGATGGTCATACTGATTTAGTTGTAACTGAATCAAGAGTGATTAACAAAATCATATCGCACGCAAAGTGTAATGATCATGGTCCATCTAAGTTCTCAAAGTTTGCTTAAACCACAAAATCCAAAATGTTGATAGATAGACAGACAGACAGACAGACAACATCAATCTATAGACCAAACTGCTTTGCAATCTGGCCAAAAAGAGACATGAATACAAGGCGATCTTCAAAGAAGGTGGTTTTTAAACAACTGTAGTCGTACCTTATACATACAACCTAGAAGTTTTAACATTACTGTATTCTACATTTAAACATATGACTTATGTCAGAGTTAAGTTTAAAAGATAAAGACATTGAAAATACAGAAATGCTTAACAGGCGTGACTACTGTGTTCGTTCTAGTGCCATGATCTAGTTTTTCTTTTTGGATTTATCCAAGGTTGGAGGGCACTCTTGGGCAAATCCAAAACTGTGATTATGAAAGTTGTGAATTTTCTGTTTTGCTGACTAAATTTCACAATATGCAGCATGTTTTGCTATTTTTGTTATGAACATAAAAAAATTTACACATTATCCCATTTTAAACACCTGATCTCTTATGGGATGTTTATGATATTGGTAAATTTGGTATATGATAGAGAGGTCTACATTATAAGCTTTCAAAGTAGATGTGAAGTGAGTGGTATTCATCATAATGTTAGATATATGAGTGTCTGATTACAGAATGGCATGAGGAGAAGTTATATTATCTCCAGTCATTGTTTAGCACATTCTACCAATAATGACACATGAGACTGGCATTGTGTGACATTAAACGTTTCTGTTGAGCGACATTTGCCACTACTATGATTTTTCCATTACAACAGCAAGCTGTATTTAACTCTGACGTCAGACTTTACCTTTAGTCCAGTACCAGCACATGCTATTCCTAACGCCATGGCAGCTCCAAATCTCACATGTGGATTGTAACTTTCTGATAGCAGGGACACAACCTCTGGACATTGTTCTGGGGTTCTGAAATAAAAAAAAAAGACAAAGTCGTAATACCAGACGAAAGGTAGGATAATCTGTGATGCAAGTCACTTGTGTAATATTCTGCCAACTCAAAGTAGAGGCCAAAAGTGGCCTATAGCGCATAATAAAATTTTAAATTAGAAAATATCAGACTTTTCTCAAGGCGAATGCTCACTTTTACAATAAGGTGGAGTATTGTTTTGTGCAAGTTTTAAACCCGACATACATGTATTTTGTTTTTATTTGAGTTTCATAAAAATTCTCGAAATTCATCACATATCTTTCATGATTCACAGAACTTCACGAGGCCAAGGTCCAATTATCAATACACAGAAGATTTAGCACCTTTAAATTAATTATTTTAATAATAAGTTTTCCGTGGCAGCGCAATGCTTGGAGCATTCCATTGTTTATTAATATGAAAATCCGTAATCAAAACACATACAGGAATTTATACAGTGAGAGAATGTCTACAACGCAAATACAACAGGTATTATACTGAAGGTCTATGCCATTGTTATAACTTCTCAATACAAGTACATTATACATACAATACAAATTGTCTAATTGCGTTTATCCCTTTATGCATTAGATGTGACGTTAAGTGCGTTTTCTCCTCTATAAACGAGGGAATTCACACTTTTCTTTACAACAATAACACATCTCCTGAGATTTTATTGAACCAACATTTATCTTCAGATTCATTCAAAAAGGTCATCAATTGAACAATCAAGAAGTAACATTTCAATTTGGTTCTCAAGATAGGCCCCAAACTCAATTATGTAAATGTCTGGTACACACAAATAACTCCAGATTGCCGAAAGGCGATTAGACGCCGATTTAGCTAGAAAGCAAAGATTTCTTTTATGTAAATTGTCTGTGACATTTCTGGATTTTGCGATGCGCACAAGAGATCGTTTTCTACTCATCTAGCCAATAACTACGTCACAGTGTTGTTTATAAATGCAGAACGTTAATCTCGGTGGCATTTGTCATTGGTACTCGAGGACAATATCGTCGCATACCAGTCGCTATCTACATGGGTTACCCATCGCATCTCTGGATATCACAATTGTGAATATAGTGTTGAATTGTGAGATTAGAACTTTCACAATAATCACATATAACAATGAAGTACATCGTTTTGGTACATTATGTCGGGAATTTGAAGCATTTCTGTTAACAAATACAATCATGTTGCCATTAGCTGCTTTTGCCTTGACATTTGCAAAATCCCAACTCGACTTACGATGGGTTGTAACTTCTCGATAAAACAAGCACATGACATGAAGGCTACTATGTCCGTAATGTATTAGAGTTAGGAGAGACTGCTGTAAGTGTGAAATCCAGCATGACATGTTCAATTATCTAAGCCTCATACTGTAAATGATTGTATGATAATGAACAGCAGTTTGATGGGGCAAACAAAAATTTGAAAGAGAGATATACCCTGAGCACGATTTCAACATGCAAAGCCATATGATTTTCAAATCTAATGGAGTTCATCGTGACTACTTTGGGGATGCAACCTAACTTCTTATTTATTTTTTTTCAAGGAACAGTTCTTCGATTTTCATAATGACATAGTTGATTCTGAAGATGTGTACATATTTCTAATAAATCCTTGAATAAAATGAATAAAATTAATGACTCAAAATGTAATTTGTACAGCGAATACTGAACGTCGTTGAGATAAGAGTGCCGTGAAGTCGTTGAGATAAGAGTGCCGTGAAGTCGTTGAGATAAGCTGCCAGTAACACAGTATACAGTTGTTGACTGGCGTTGAGGGCAACAGCTGATCTGTTGCCCGAAAATCCCAGTCGACACCTGTTTCGTTATACTACTAGTCAGCTAATACATGTTTTCATGAAATGTGATGGTGGTACTCACAAAAATATACTGCATTGGACTGTCATCACAAAACCATGGAATTCAGATGCGAGACCAGAAACAAATTCACTGCTGTCTTGATTACATCTGTAGAATTTTTACTGTCCTTATCATCGATTATCCTCCGAATTTCCTCTTCGGACGCGTTTGCAAATCTCTGAGCTGGGATACCCGCCGTCATGTTTTAAAGAATTTATACGACGTCATATAGTCATGTACTCGACCTCGTTTTCAGTTCGTTTTGCCCGCTCGGTACCGATATAACAGCTCGTATGTTGGACTTTTTTCTGTATGATTTATATAGAAACTATTTTATAGGGGTATAATAATAGACATTCTGCTATAGGAACTGTATGAGAGGGACTGCTATAGTGCACAGTAGACATTGTACTATAGGGACTGTATGGGAGGGACTGCTCTCGTCAGTGACAAAGTCGGCATTGTACGATAGGAACTGTATGGGAGGGACTGCTATCTCATTGTCACTGTAGACATTGTACGATAGGAACTGTATGGGAGGGACTGCTATCTGTACGATAGGAACTGTATGGGAGGAACTGCTATCGTCAGTGATACAGTAGACATTGTACGATAGGAACTGTATGGGAGGAACTGCTATTGTCAGTGATAAAATAGACATTGTACTATAGGAACTGTAAGGGAGGGACTGCTATCTGTACGAAAGGAACTGTATGGGAGGGACTGCTATCGTCAGTGATACAGTAGACATTGTACTATAGGAACTGTATGGGAGGGACTGCTATCTGTACGATAGGAACTGTATGGGAGGGACTGCTATCTGTACGATAGGAACTGTATGGGAGGGACTGCTATCTGTACGATAGGAACTATATGGGAGGAACTGCTATTGTCAGTGATACATTAGACATTGTACTATATGAACTGTATGGGAGGGACTGCTATCTGTACGATAGGAACTGTATGGGAGGAACTGCTATTGACAGTGATATAGTAGACATTGTACTATAGGAACTGTATGGGAGGGACTGCTATCTGTACGATAGGAACTGTATGGGAGGGACAGGTATCTGTACTATAGGAACTGTATGGGAGGGACTGCTATCTGTACGATAGGAACTGTATGGGAGGGACAGGTATCTGTACTATAGGAACTGTATGGGAGGGACTGCTATCTGTACGATAGGAACTGTATGGGAGGGACTGCTATTGTCAGTGATACAGTAGACATTGTACTATAGGAACTGTATGGGAGGGACTGCTATCTGTACGATAGGAACTGTATGGTAGGGACTGCTATCTCATTGTCACTGTAGACATTGTACGATAGGAACTGTATGGGAGGGACTGCTATCTCATTGTCACTGTAGACATTGTATGATAGGAACTGTATGGGAGGGACTGCTATCGTCAGTGATACAGTAGACATTGTACGATAGGAACTGTATGGGAGGAACTGCTATTGTCAGTGATACAGTAGACATTGTACGATAGGAACTACATGGGAAAGACTGCTTAGTAAGCGCCACAGTAGACTTGTACATGTTGGTCAGATGCAGTGTCTGATGCATGCATTCAAGATGAGTTAATGGTACAAAGTTGCGTACTGTGATAGCTGTACTCTCTCAAATACCGGGATTTTTAACCGGATGGGGATATATATATATCGTAAGCCCCACTTACGTAAAATGTTCACTTCGTAAAAGTGAACTGAATGGTAAAATGGCACCAAAGTATTATTACAAGACATGAACACGTAGGTTTTCGAAGTTCTTTCCCTTATCATTCAAATTCAAGGCAAACACTTTTATAAACTAAGCTTAATGTCAAAGCCACTGTGAGAACGTTCGAAAATAACATAAAAAAAAAAATAAAAAATAAAAAAAATAAAATAAAATAAGTGATTGAAAAAAAAAACCCGAAGGGTGAATATCAAATCTATCTCTACCGATTAAAAGTTGACTGTTTCCAAAATTTTGCAAACAGATAAACAGAAAACCGACTATAAGCTATACAAATATTCGTTTCCGAGAGAGGCAAGCCAAAGGGAAGACAATGTCGTTATGCCGTCTAAAAACATCATATAAAGCACTCATATCTTAAAGCAACGATATAATTTGTCTCAATGTCACACTACACTATTTGTTCAGTGATATCTCAAATCAGATCAGTTGTTCAATCGATAAAAAGAGTAATTCAAACAATTTATATCGACCTCAAGCGTCTCTGGTCGATTGATGCTTGATCCTCTTAGAGGGATAGAAGGACATCTCGTTTGACATGAACAAATTGTTTTTGTTTTCGCAACATTAACTTGGGATGAGACGTAAAAGGCTAGACATGTTGAGAAGGTCAACACTTCAAGCTTATACTCTATATCTTTCAAAATCAATTGCAACGTCTATAGTTTGTTAGGTTGAAAATAGAAGAGAATGCATGTTTATTCTTTCAAACGATACGAGATGCTAACATAAACAATCTTCTATGTGTTTGTCACCAGTACTGCACGCAACGTTAGATTCAGATTTCAGATTCAAAGAGTAAATGAGTTGTCATTAAAAATGGAGTCCTGCTCAGAAGAAAACATTACAAATGAGTTTGTAAATGAATCTGCCTCCTTTTTATGTAACATCTTAACAAATGCAGCATCGAACACTTTTGGTTTTGTAAATAGATCTGTAAATAGTAAAACAAATACAAATAAAGATAAACCATGGTTTAATACTGAGTGTAAAGGTGCAAGAAAATGTTTTAGAATTGCACGGAGAAGATATAAAATCAATAGATCACACCGAAACCGAGATGAAATGGCAGTGAAAAGCAAACAATATAAAAAAGTTATGAACAATTGCATCAAAAAACACAAAAAAGATATACAGGATAAAATGAAACAACTTAAAACATCAAATCCTAAAGAATATTGGAAGATCATTAATACAAAATACGATCATAAAAAAGGTACCAACATTGACATGAATACATTATTTACATTTTTCAAAGATTAAAATCAGGATGATAACAACGATGAAATTCTGCCAGATGTACCTGATATTGCTGTCAATGATATTAGTGATGCAATTTTAAATGTACCTTTTGATGAAGATGAAATTTTGAAAGCTGTTAAGAACTTGAAAAACAACAAGGCATGTGCTGAAGATGAAATAGCAAATGAGTATATAAAAAACTCGGTTGGTAAAATGATGGGTGTATATATACAGCTTTTTAATCTTGTTTTTAACAGTGGTATACTACCCGATGAATGGTTGAAAGGGAATATTATCCCCATTTATAAAAACAAAGGTAGTGCATGGGATGCAAAAATTACAGACCTATTACTATTGTGAGTTGCCTTGGTAAACTGTTTACATCTATTTTGAACTCTAGACTATGTAAATTCTCTGATGAAGTTTCCTTGATTTGTGAAAATCAGACTGGTTTTAGAAAAGGATATCCCACAATTGATAACATTTTTACTTTAAATACGTTGATAGATTTGATGTTCCATGGTAAACAAAAATTATTTTGTGCATTTATAGATTTTGAAAAAGCATTTGATAAAGTTTGGCGAAATGGTTTATGGTATAAACTTTTATTGAACAATATTAATGGGAAAATGCATTCATTGATTTTTAACATGTACCAAGGTATAAAATCGAGAATTGTTTTTAATGGTAATTACTCGAGTTACTTCCCCTGTAACAGTGGCTTGAGACAGGGAGAAAATTTGTCACCATTTCTCTTTTCCCTATATTTGAACGACATTGAAAATTTCTTTGCAGAACATAATATTACTGGATTAAACAACATCAACAATGAAGTCACTGAAAAATTGCACATTTATTTTAAAATGTTTATATTACTATATGCTGATGACACTGTTTTGTTTGCAGAATCAGCAAATGATTTACAAAAGGAACTTGATGTTTTTAAAGATTATTGTGATATGTGGAAATTAAAAGTTAATGTAAATAAACCCAAAATATTGGTTTTTTTCCAAAGGGAGACAATCCAATTTTAACTTTACTTTTAATGGTAATAATATTGATATTGTTAAAGATTTTACCTACTTGGGTGTGACTTTTGCCAAAAGTGGAAACTTATTAAATACTTTAAAAGTAAATGCTAAAAAAGGTTTGAGAGCTATGTATGAGGTTTTAAAGAAGGGGCGTTTGCATAAATTATCAATTAGTTGCCAGTATGACCTGTTTGATAAAATTGTTAAACCTATTTTGCTGTATGGTTGTGAAATATGGGGTTTTTGTAATTTGGATGTTATTGAGCGTATTCATCTAAAATTTTGTAAAATGTTATTAAATTTAAAACGTACTACTCCCAATTTTATGATTTATGGAGAGTTGGGTGTTTATCCGTTATCCATATATGTCAAAACTAGAATGGTCAGCTATTGGTCAAATGTTGCTTTTAATGTAAACAATAAGGTATCATATATTGTATTGCCTTTTATTCCAGAAATCTGCTATTGGGGAAAATCCATCAAAATGGTTGTCATGTATTAAAAATATTCTTGATTCATGTGGTTTCACAAATGTATTTTTTGGAAATTTTAATGGTTTAAATTGTAAATGGATTCATTTGTCAATTAGACAGCGGTTGGAAGATCAGTTCCAGCAGGTGTGGAGAAGTGATGTTTTTAACTCTCCTAAAGGTTTATTTTATCGTATGTATAAAAAAAATTTTAACTTTGAAAACTACCTAGATATTCTTGATGCTAATAATCGTATTGCTTTCTCCAAATTCCGTACTTGTAATCATCGTCTGCCAATTGAAACTGGGAGGTGGCATGGGATTGATAGGCAGTTTCGCAAATGTTTCTTGTGTAACTTGAATGACCTTGGTGATGAATTCCATTATTTATTTAAATGCCCATATTTTGTTCATAGCAGATCCCGTTTTATAGAAAGACATTATAGAATTCATCCAAATTCTTTAAAACTTCAAGCTTTAATGCAATCAAATAACATCATTGTCCTTCGAAAACTCTGTAATCTTATCAAAATTATTTTCCGGGGCGTAGCTCCCCCTACGTAATCCTATATGCTATTACTGTTTCTGAAACTTCAAACTTGTGTATATATCTTTATTTATATGTGTACTTGTATGTTTTGAACACTACTTATAGTTATATTGAATGTATTTATTGTATATATGTTTGTCTCGATACCATTGTATTCAATGGTTCATGAGAAATAAAGAATCTGAATCTGAGTACTGCACGCAACGTTAGAAATAGGAATGAGATTATATGAAACCTTTTGTCTGGAAATTCAAAGAAATTCGTTAAAGAAAATGGAGGAATTAAATAATGAAATCATTGCTATAAAGATAGATATTAGGTACTGTAAGGTCAAGAAAAATATATCTCAAATATCACGAGACAGCTTTCAATAAAATCTAGTAAATCCGTGTTCGACATTACTAGGGAAATAAGTTGTATATATATATATATATATATATATATATATATATATATATAATATACATGCAAAACGATATCAAATTCAGAATTAAAGTAAATATTTGTTGACTATATCGGGCCATGCCAGTGTTGTTGTCACAGAGATAATTGGATGAACAAATAATTACATATCTGAGAATTTCAATGATCAATGGCTTAATTGGAAAATATACATAAACAGGTAAGTGTATATAAAATAAAGTTGTTAAGTCTGAAAATAAATGAGAATTGAATTTTAAGCTACAAAATCAAAGTGCAATGTCCCTATTTCATCTTCAATGTAACTACTGGTATATTCCCATCAACGAATGAAAAATGATAGTAAATATTCTCGAAAAGCCAATTTTCTCTATAAACATCCACGAACATCGTCACCATCGTAACTTCACCATAACCGTGCATTGTGGATAAAATTCTTGATCCTTTTTAGATTCAATCACAAATATACAGTTAATTTTTCAACCAATTTATAAACTAATTCAACCTGTAAAATTTTAGAAGAATTATATATACTGTCAGAGAGAGAGACAAAGAGAGAGAGAGAGAGAGAGAGAGAGAGAGAGAGAGAGAGAGAGAGAGAGAGAGAGAGAGAGAGAATACCGTTTATCTGGTAAATTAATAATTAATTTCATACCCATGTCTAGAATTTATCTAAAATGTTTCCATGGCAATAATTAATTTTGATATTTCATATTTATCATGTGGCACGTAACCCATATTTTACGGTCATGAACAAATAGTAGATCACTAGTAAGGTAAGCTGTAGGTTTGAATCTGGTGGGAATCACGACTTTGTCACTTGCTTGATATCGCAGCCTATTTATGCCCTGTCAACAACAGTGTGACATACTTCTAAAATCCCTAGTTTGAATACCGGTAGGTTAAATATTGGTTATATGATTATGGTCGACGCGGTTTGGGCCAAGTCCGACTCCGAGTTAAAATGCATAGTTGTGTCTATGTTTAATTTCGATTAATTTATTCCATGCCGCCAATGGTACTTAGTATTCTGAAAGTATTGCTAAAGCAATCTGTACTCCTTCTGCTCATAGTATTTTTCAGAAATAAGATCAAACACGATTTTACTTAGAAGTTTACCACGCAACATACCAACCTGTAATGAATTAATTCAAATTTGTATCTGTATCCCGAAAAATAGTCCGGAAAACTTAATTCTGTACATCGGATAAACCGCGAAAATCAACCATATGTAGGTCATAAATAAATGACCAAACTCGTACTTAATCGGAAACTTACCACAATAAAACAACGTACCAAACTTCATTCACATATATGCCCGGGTACAAGGGGGTATAATTCTAAATTAAGTCAACTGTTCAAACTCAACTTGCTCAGTGACTTACTATAACAAGAGAAAATTAAGTTGCATACCCTACAATTCGGTATATTTCAAAAATTAGGGCATGTAAAACAATGAAAGGACTTGAAAGTCCTCAAGGTCGGAATTGCATGGTCAAGTACATCAAAGGTTATAAAGTCGTGATCCACCAAGAGATCACACACCAAGCGTGTAATGTTTAGGATCAGTATTGACAAAAACACGGTCTGCGCACAGGTGCTCGTTTTCATATAAACAACGGCTCCGCCCTGTACACCCCCGTACGTCTCCGTCTCGTACTATATAGTTATCTCATTCTCTCTTATCACTTTTGATCTTGACAGTAGTGTGAAATTAGCAATCTGGACAGTCTCCCGCTGTACATGTACATTTGGGGAAAACCACGTCTACACATGTAGATCTATAAATAACTGGCTACTTTTAGTAGCATTACACATCAACAACTACCAAGACGTTTGTTTATCGTTGTGACGAGAAGATT
The DNA here is from genome assembly GCA_035048485.1 of Pteria penguin. NCBI lineage: Eukaryota > Metazoa > Mollusca > Bivalvia > Pterioida > Pteriidae > Pteria > Pteria penguin. The sequence goes on from CM068583.1 coordinate 62,397,287, forward strand.
GTAGAGTACTTTGAATTCCACTGCTATATAAAGAAGCGATATTCTCAAGTTTTATTAATTATAATACAACGGATACTAGTACGGACTAGTAGTGTACTTCTTATTACGGCACAGCTACACAATAATGTCAATCGTACTTTTTCGGGACTTTCCGTCGAGTATTCGGAAAGACTGCATGTCCTCCAGCGCATGAATATATTAAACTCGTCTATATCGATGAAATAACGGCACATCTATTTTCTCATCTGATCAAACTTATCTTGTATTGACTCGTACAATATGAACTATAAGTACTAAAAGTAAATCTAATCACGCTTTTTCTAAATATCGACGCACTATTTATACACGAGGAGGTATTTTCTGCGTTCCACGCATTCACCACAGCATATTGTAACGACTAGGGTCTGGAATTGCTACGCAATTCCGACCAAAAACCGTTTCTCGTATGGCTGAGGTTATTAACTTTGCGTTAATAATATTTTTTGTTGCTTCAAACCTTCGGAGATATCAAAATAAAAAGGAAATATTCCGCAAATAAATTCTATAAATACAACCATAACATGACTTCGCGCATGGGCAGTTTAGTCAAAACAAATACGTTGAAGGGAGACTCCAAAAGAAAACAATTTCAATAAATACTAACTTTAGCAGACTAGAGGTAGATTTTTTAAGTTACTTGTCAAGTTTGTTTTCCTCTTCCTCCACGATGCGGGTACTGAATTAGATCACGTGATACGTTGGTTGTAAACATTCTGTTTACCAACATCGCGTTTTAGTCAGCCATCTCACTTAATACGACGAAGTTAATTACAACATTTGCAAGGGCCCTTTTTAAGGTGTTTTAGGCTTATATATATAATCAAAACAATTTAGAATAAATTTACCTATCATATGACTGTATTAGCGAACATAGGGTATACAACTTTAATAAAAGTGCCACGCTACGGTCATGTTTCGATTCCATCATACACAAGTCATGCATAAGTATAAAGCATCATGTACAAAAAAGAAAAAAAATGAATAAAAAATAAAAAAAAGGAAAAGAAAAAGAAATAAAAGAGAGAGACAAAGGAGAATGCAAATATACATTACTATACAAAAGCTGAATGCACATACATACATACACATCCTTATGCAAGCATATATACACATACATATACACACACTTGAATACACATACACACGCATAAATACACCTATATACACACAAACACATACATACACATATAAATACACACATACATAGACACACACACACACACACACACACACACACACACACACACACACACATATATATATATATATATATATATATATATATATATATATATATATATATATCTGAGCACACACATATCAAGCATAATTTACAAATAATAATAATGATAATTATATCATTGCAAGATAGGATAGAAAAAAGGAGAACTCAAAGTGCTGAATTTCTCAAACTGTTAGCTTTGAAAAGAAATTTACCGAGATTGTAAAGCTGTTTAAGGTTATATGTGGACAAAAGTTGAACTAATTTAAAAGCAGTTGGGCGTTTCCAAAAGAAGGGTTTAATATACTGCTTGCGTAATTCAACATAAACAGGACATTGCAAAATAAAATGAAATCTGTCCTCTATGCAATTTTGACAAGCAAAACAATATTTATTATTATTAACGTTTTTACTATATCTACCAGTCTCAATAGCCAGCGAATGGGCAGACAGTCTAAATTTCGTAATGCATTTCTATAAACCGGAGGAATAGATTAACATAGATAGAATTGAAGAGTAAAGTGGTGGATTATATGTCTATACAAAAAAAAAAAACATTTAGTTGATGTGTCGAAGGGAGCAACCATTTGATATTTATGGGGGGGGGGGGGGAACAGGAAGACTTTGCAAAAAAAAGTCCGACAAAAAAAAAAACAATAATAACAATAAATAAATAAAAAAAAAAAAAATCCGGCTCTGAAATTGGGCAAAAAAATATTCATGCCGGTGAAAGTCTTCCTCCTGCCCCCCCCCACCCCTTATAACAAGAGCAACGCCTAGCGTGGCATAATACGCCCGTCGCTTAATTCTGGACTTGACCTGCAAAAAAAAAACTTGAAATTTTTTAGTACAAGCCCCCCCCCCTCCCTAACACCCCCTCCTCCTAAAATTATAAATTTCTCAAAAATGAAGAAAAAGATATTAAAACCGGTAATATATGTGATAGTTGGTTACATTTTACTTGTTTCATGATAAATTTCATAATGTTTTGACAAAAAATAGATTTTTAATGAATTTCTGAAAAAATCTTGAAATTTATAAGTCCAAGAGCCATAAATCTGTCAAAAGTAGGTCAATCGTAACAAAACTCGAAATGGTACTGACGCCGCTTAAAATAAAGCTATATACCAAATTTCAACTCAATATCTTGAAAGACAGCAAAAAAGGTCCGGAAAACATGACCTAGGACATATGGTCAACCCCACCTCCCTAAAATGATAAATTTCTCAAAAATGAAGAAAAAGATATTAAAACCCGTAATATATGTGATTGTTGGTACCTTTTACTTGTTTCATGATAAATTTCATAATGTTTTGACCCAAAATAGATTTTTAATGAATTTCTGAAAAAAATCTTGAAATTTATAAGTCCAAGGACCATAAATCCGTCAAAAGTATGTCAATCGTAACAAAACTCGAACTGGTACTGACGCCGCTATAAATAAAGCTATATACCAAATTTCAACTCAATATCTTGAAAGACGGCAAAGAAAGTCCCGAAAACATGACCCCGGACGGACGGACGGAAGCACGGACGGACAGCGCCATAACATAATACGTCCCGTCTAATGACGGACGTATAAAAATCAAATGGTTGCTCCCTAAGACACCCTTCATATACTGTTTGCTACAGATGTGCATCTAATACCATTTTTCTATGTTGATCGGACATTTTTACCATATTTTCACTTTTAGCTGTTATAACATTGATCTTTGACTTTTGATTTTAAAAGATAATATGCATCTTTCTCTCTTCATAATTCATTATCTGTATTCAGATATGATTTGAATCACCATAACTTCCCAACTGACCCTGACCTTTTAACCTCAAAACCAATAGGCATCATCCTGTCCTCAGCACTAAGTTTACAGCAAAATTTGGTTTCGATCCTATATATGAAACTTGAATCATTATGCAGACACAACGTGTTACTGTATTTTCACTTATTAAAGAGCTGTGACTTTGACCTCTGACATTTCACCTCAATATAAATAGACATTTTCTTTATTTAGTACTATATTGGGTTTGAATCAGTTGTATGTTACTTAAGGTATCATTTGGAAACCATTTTGTGACGAAAATCGAAATAGAACAGATAGGGAACTAAAATTATGAACAAACGTCGTTTGCAAAACAGTTGCAAAACAAAAAACAAAATGTTAACCACACTAGATCAAAAAGGAATACGCATGTGAAATAACAATTCTCTATCTCAAACAATTCAAAATTATTACAGTTTGCGGACGGATAAATCTACACAAACGGACAGATAAGAAAACCCCCTTAATTTAATGAAAGTCAGAGACCCTCTTGAATTCGTCTTTACATTGTTAAGCTGTTGGCTAGTTCTGTCTTACTGACAGAATGTAATCAGCAGCTATGAGTTATGGGTGAGGGGTATCCATGTGTAACAGCTGAATTAATAGCATGGTCAGTCCGTGGAATAACTTTATCGGCTGAGGGTTTGTTGATAAATTCATTGTATCACTTCATGGTATGTATACTTCTTCTATACTGTTAAAAGGTAACATGTTTTGAATTATTCATTTTGTAATGTTTTTGAATGTATTGATTTAGATCTGTACATGTAGGTTCTGTAAGGTTAGTTCGTATGAAAATATGAAACAAGGAAATGAGTTAGTTTTCAACAAGTTTTTGAACAGTTTTGTGGTCTGGTCAAGTTCTATTTTTTTTTTTAGTTTACATTAAAAGGGTAGTGGTAAATACAAAATATATTCTCATTTTCAAATAAAAAAAATATGACAGTCTTTACCTACTGAGACACTGATAAACAGATTTTACATTATAATTTTGCCCAATGATATGCAGAGCGTGAACGAAAGTATCCCATCCCGTGTTCAACGATGTATCTGACACTGATATTGACGATTAGAATAATCTAACTCCGACTTTGAGCATGCCATTTTGGGTTACTAGATGAGATTTCATCGATCTTCCCTTGCATCAACGTTATTATTTATAGTATATCAGGTGAACCTAAATTTATAAAAGAAATTGAGAGACAAGAAGTTCCAATTCTTGCGGAGCTGCGTTACGGATAAGGTATACCGATACAACTTTACGTTTTACGAATGACTTGGTGTGGCGGGGCGTTGTGGAATACAGATCCGCTTTAATTTCTAGTGCGTTGTTCCGTAGCATGGTGTTTCTCAATAGGCATACTATACCAGCCTATACTTTGTGGATTATTTTTTGAAACTATTTTCCCGTTATTTTCCAGCTATTCATAGGTCGGACTCGGATATGAAGAATTTTCATGCACTGTATACTACTTAATGTTTTTCCTCCAAGACATCAATGTGTAATACTGTACACATATGGACAAATTAAATAATTCAAGTTGGAGAAATATCAATAGAACTATTGACATAAAATGTAAGTATTAAGCATTGAATCTATCTATGAAATTAGAAAGTCCTGTTCCGGTATTCAGCTGATTCATCTTTTTTCCCATAATGTTGTACCATTTTCTGTAATCACGAAAAGGGTCGTCTACATAGCTAAGGAAACTTAACTATAATAAGTAGTTTGACTTATTGTACATATTCTCTAACTGATCAAGTCCATTAAGTACCAAGAGGATAGTTCTGTGAAAGGATTTCATTTTGCAGACTATTACTTCCAGATCTTGACAAGACGTGTTTTAATGGAGAGTCAATAAATCAATTTCGCAAAACTAAAGCATAAATACGTCAATCGAGACGATGACATCTCTCCCCGATAGATGTCGTGACTAAAATTATTTCATTCATTACAGGAGCAGATGGATCTGTGGATAATCAATCAAGAACAAGGAGAATTTACCTGGAATTTTCAAATCATTCAATCACTTATTAAACACCAAATTGATATTTCGTCAATATTTCGACAGACACGACAAAAACTTGCTAAAATAGGTGTTGTGTAGGCAACGAGAATGTTTTGAATGATTTAGGATTTTTTTATATATATCATGGTGTTGATATTCTCAGTTGACATGTGAAATTTATTTTTTCCCCATAAATGTTACAAAACGGAATACACCTTTACCTCAATGCAAAGAAGCAATTTCTCCGTTATCACCGAGTCAACTTACATCGATGGAATCACTCTGGATGGGGCCGATACTTGGACAAGTATCACAGAACACATTAAACCTACATGTCTCACGTGGATTTGTGATACTACTACCCCGAATCCTAACCTTTCTATTTTTTCGGAGAACTGTTCTTGCCATAGGAATTCAACACATACCATGGACGATTACAGCAATTGGCCAATTCTACTTCTGACCCCACTAATTTTGTTCGGAGTGGCTGGCAATATCTTAGTATGTATGGCCATATCAATGGAAAAACGTCTGCAGAGTGTCACAAATTATTTCTTGCTCTCTTTGGCGGTTACAGATTTACTTGTTAGCATCATTGTCATGCCCTTCAGCATTATTAATGAATTCACAGGTAAGACGAGGCTCTATTTATAATCCTCTGATATTATAGAGATATCTATCTGATGTTAGTATGTATATTCTGTTCTAAGTACATCATACATGACAACGATGGTCTACAGTGATAGATACTAAAACACAACCTCCATTTGTTCATGACATGTTGCCCATTTCATCAAGTACTTGTTGATCATATGGTAACCGAATCAAATCATATGAGCCCTCTTTGTAGTAGCATTACGTGGTATCAGTATGTACAAAAGTTATAATCAAAATAATCAAAATTGATTTACAATAAGCATGGATTTAGAAAGATCATAGAACTGTAAAACATGCCAGCAATTAAAACAGCCGCTGAAAGATAACTGCAATTACAATACTCTCTTTAATAATAATAATAATAATTATTATTATTACTATTATTGTTGTTATTTTTATTATTATGAAATCTCGGACTCCTTGTTATCGAAAACTACGCCAAAGTCGGTGATACAGTTAGGGAACATACACGTACTGCAGTATTGTATTAGATAATGATAAACGTGTCTTGCACATTCCATTCATTCTATCTCGTTGGAATAAGAACTTGGATTATTGTACATATGAATCTGATGTGTCTTTGGCGTAAATAATTTGAGAAACTGATTTTAAATGAGTTACACACATCTTCCTGTGTCCTTCACTTTAAGAGGAAATGAAGTAATTTTTGTACCAAGGTATTTCGTAGCCTCCAAACGATAAGTAAGTGTACAATTAGTGTCCGTGCTTATTCACGTCATTTTAGCTCGAGGGTATATATTGAATCCTAATTGTTAGATCCCGGTCATACCTCTATAAGCTTAAGTGTTCTATAGCATCTCCTTATTTGATCAAAATAGCTCCAGATTTCACCCAGAGGAGTAGATACCACTAGAATGACTGTATAACCACATCCCATGGGCACACAGTGCCATGAGAAAGGCTTTTGAACTGGCATTATTATATTCAAACACAAGACACATTATTCAGAAGTAATCAAAGGATGAAAATAATTGTCTATAAATCCTTATTTAACAGCAATTTGGTATGATCTCATCTTCCACCGCATAATATGTAATTTTATCTTGATTCATTGATAAACAATTTGCATAAAATAAAAAATAACGCTGGGCAGTAGTGATTATGACGAAAAGGAATTATAAGGAATTATAGGAACGCAGCAACTTCACTCCCTCTTATCCCATAAATCTTTACCTCAATAAACTATAAATGATGATACTGGCTTCATTACACATAGAAACAAGCGGCACGAGAAATAATCACAGCTAGGAAAAAAGCCCCACCGGGGCAATGAAAGATGATCTGTCGTATTGATCATAAATTTTTAAGTTCTGAAAAAAATCTCATCTCTCTGTATCTAGTACGAATGACAGTTTATAAGCTTTGGTAAGAATAATACATACGTTATAGCTAATTATGGTGCATACTCATTACCATATATGATGTACTTCTGAATAACCAATTAATTTAAAACAAACTTACAGTAGCAATGTATAGTAAGTGTGCACTAGGTATTGCGTGACAGCAGCAATGTATAGAGAGTGTGCACTAGACATCGCGTGACAATAACAATGTATAGTGAGTGTGCACTAGGTATCGCGTGACAGTAGTAATGTATAGTAAGTGTGCACTAGAATCGCGTGATCATTCTCACTCTCATTGTTCGTTGACGGTATTTCAGTTGCTTTATAATAGCAAGCTAATAAGGACGTGGACTCACAGACCTACAGAATCCAAAGAATATGAATATGTATAAGAATCGGAGAATATGCAATCTGAGAAATTTATTGAAAAGGCCTTTGTTTATTCTACGATGATTGTAAATCAATGAGGTGACGTCAAGTGCAGTTCCGGTTATATATCTCGTACAACTTTTGTTAGACCAACTAATGATAAATCATCTTTCAGGAAAGTGTATGAAATTTCAAAGCGGAATAAAATCCACTGATTTGTACATGTATCATATAATGTGGACAACTCTGAGGCGCGTTAAGTATAAATTCGCCACATTGTGAAATTAGTTATTACTATCTCAAATAATCCACAGTTTTAACTACATGACACCAAGTAGAGCGAGCGAAGACGAGACGAAATAAACTTTTGTTAAATAAAGCAGTATCCCTGTTACAACTATTATAAAGCTGTTTGCCTCTCTTAATATTTATGTACGCTATCATTACTACCCTACCTCAGCAGGCAAGATGTCTACCTTGATAGTTATTCCTTCGTTCTTTGTCTCTTTGCCTTTGGCATAAAGTTTCTATGAAAACTGTTCTTGATTGGTCACGTGCGCGATTAGCACTAAAGTCTGCGATAAAATATATATATTGCGTATCGCATTTCATAACAATCTCTTGCGTAAATCGTCTTTACGTAGCGATAAGCGCATTTTAAAACGCTGAAACCATCAAACTCCAGTGTATCAATAGTCGGTGCGTACCTTACTTACATACCTAGAGTGTAGTTTGACGCATTAACTAAGAATGGATACAAGAACGAATATAAGGTGATATGTTCTTGATAAAATCTATAATGTATATATTATAGATTTATTGCCTTTAATTGATTTCAAGAAACACGAGGATAGAAAATGATAAACTCTGACAAGATAGAGAACCGCGTGAATGTTATCGCAGAAACTGTACGTCGACAGAGTATCATGCACCATTCCGGATCTCATTTACAATGCATGAGCGACTCAGATCAGTTTACTTAGAATGTATCAGATCTACAAAGTAAACACGTCATTCTTCAGTTTATCTCTTTCAGTAGCAATTTTGGTTCTTCCTGAATACCTAATAATTTATAAGATGGATGGTGAAAATAAAATGAATTTGAACTATGTTGTACATATGCACTTACTGAATAAAGGCATGTCCGTTACAGAATGGTGTGAAGAAATGATTATGGAGAGGGTCAGTAATGTTTAAGTATCATACATTTCGTGTATTTCATATTATATTGATATGGCATATAAACACCGTCTATCCTTTAGGCATTGTATTGGAATTCTCCTCGTGCACGGGTACAACCTATGTTTTAAATATTTAACTTGAGATCTTGGTAACAGCCATACAGACATGTCAAGTGCTGAAATGGTATAGTCCTCATATAGACATGTTAAGTGCTCCAGTGACTTATTCCTCATACAGACATGTCAAATGCTCCTATGGCATAATCCTCATACAGACACGTCAAATGCTCCAATGGCATAGTCCTCATACAGACATGTTAAGTGCTCCAGTGACTTATTCCTCATACAGACATGTCAAATGCTCCAATGGCATAGTCCTCATACAGACATGTTAAGTGCTCCAGTGACTTATTCCTCGTACAGACATGTCAAATGCTCCAATGGCATAGTCCTCATACAGACATGTCAAGTGCTCCAATGAAATAGTCCTCATGCAGTCATGTTAAGTGCTCCAGTGGCATAGTCCTCCTACAGACACGTCAAGTGCTCCAATGGCATAGTCCTCATACAGACATGTCAACTGCGCCAATGGCATAGTCCTCATACAGACATGTCAAGTGCTCCAATGGCATAGTCCTCATACAGACATGTCAATTGCGCCAATGGCATAGTCCTCATACAGACATGTCAAGTGCTCCAATGGCATAGTCCTCATACAGATATGTCAAGTGCTCCAATAGCATATTCCTCATACAGACATGTCAAGTTCTCCAATGACATATTCTTTTTAGTATTCAGGTATTCTCGCCCATACAGAATTGAAATACATGTATTTTCATTTTACATAGATATATGTGCTGCCGAAGAACCGAATTAAAAAAATGGTTTAAAACAACATGTAACCTTGAAAGCACAAGTTAAATCCATCTTTTCCCTCCACTCCCAGAACAATGATAATATACATATATTTTGTTAAGATGATTAGAATGAGCACTCTGACAGATACATGGTCTCTCGTCTCACTCAGGCATTATATTAGCTTTTTCAAGTAAGATACCATAGCGCAAGTGTTTTCTCCATACCAATAAAGCGAAGGCGAGGCGGTAGGTTTCTAGTGATGAAATAACGAATGCTAAATCCATAAATGTCGGAATTATTTTCTTTGAGAAGGGAAGGACAAAGTCTAACAAGGTCTCGGCGCATCACTCATTTTCAGGCTCAATCTGGGACCAACAGGATAAATCACAATGTCCAAAAATTCGGACGTTCCAAAGAGATGAGACTGAATAGCCAAACTGACCTTTACGTGGTATTCTATTCATCAATGGCGACAAGAGAACTTGTCAGTCCAGAATGGCTGTTTAAAACAGAATAAATGAAGAAAACGAGAAATGTAAAAAAAAGAGAGAAAATGAACAAGATCAAAATTACAGAAAACGGGAAATGTAAAAAAAAAGAGGAAATGAACAAGAGGAAAATTACAGAACAAGAGAAATGTAAAAAAATGAACAAGATCAACATTACAGAACATCATCAAATCAATTCTTCAATTTGAATAATAGATATTATACATTGGCTAAATTACAAAGCAATATGTATTATTGAAAACGTTAATGTATACACTTCATGTACATGTAATTTGTAAAGTGTACACTAAAAATGTAACTTGTAAAGAGTATGTGCAATTTCAAGAAAATTAATGATAGAGGGTATGGTAACCACGCTACTCATAAACAACATGACAAGGTATTATTAAAAGTAGCTTATCGTGTAATTTGTTAATAGCGTGCTGACCATGAAATTGGTAAGAAATATGCTAAGTTTGTCATTTATACGGAGTTCCTGCAACACTTCTACATACTATAGCGAGTTAGAACGTACTTCGCAAGATATCATTTCACTAAACAGAATCAGTAAGCCACCTTTACAGTGCTTACAGAACTTTTCACTTTAGCCAATTAGATTAATTATACACAATAAATACACTGATGAACTGCACTTTCTACCAAACAAGCTAGTTGTATGTCGCTTTATGCCCTAGCCTCTAATAAAATGCACCTTGGGAATATTTTCATAATTTCATTTTCATAATAAGATCAACGGCCAAACCCATACTGTTTTCACACACCTAGAAGATTCATGGTTTCAAAGAAACATATCTTATCCCTTGACAAACATAAGTACAAAACTATTTTATATGTACTCGAGCATGAACATTTTCATCTCTGAAAATCCTCTGATCTCTTAAATCTTCTGATTAAGTGAGTTCTGGAGAAGTCATCAACATGGTTAGACACGGGCTAATTTTATCTATATTACACACAACTATCCAAATGTTTAGTAAATGCATCTACAAGCCTGATATCCTACCTCAATTTCTACAAGCAGCATAGAAAAGCGCATTCTGACTGACAATCATCGGCAAATCGTATCATGATCGTACGGAAAGGGTGTACTTATATACAATATAGTAAAAAGTTCATTATTTTACAATAAGAGACCCAATAATGATTACAACAATAATTAGTTTCATCAAATATTAAAAATAATACCGATAAACTTAAATTGTCTAATTAGGTTTCGCTAGCCAAAGTATCATCAATATTGTAGAAGCAGTTAGAAAAGGGACTGACAATGCCATGGGGGTAGAGTTGTCACCATACAATACGTACGGCTGCTAGCTATTCAATAAAGCGCCATGGATGCACTAATGATTGACTTGCATAACACATAACGAGATAATCTTTCTTTGCAGCAAGCCAAAAATATCTGCGAATAGAGAACGGTGATTGAACATTTCGTATCACAGGGCACCTGTTAACTATCTCCCTAATACTAAATGAAATATCAAAGTTGGGAGCAGTTTTGGATCTATTGTGATTGCTTTACGAAATTTATCTATTGCTCTGCACTCGCTAGATGGTAGGAGGCCACATCATTAAAGAATATGCCACAAACACAAACCTTCTCTCCACATAAAGCCCCTGCTTGCATTGGAAAACAAATTAACATATCACCTGGTTTAAATCTTAGAATGATTTGTAAATTAAGAGATAATGTTAATTCGACAATAAGCAGCCCAACATAGTTCTATCTCAGTTCCAAAAGCATTTTGCGATAACGTTACCATTACTCTGGTAAATCATAACTCTATACCAAGTCCAAAGCTGCAGTATACCAATTCATTTTATTCCACATGAAAAGCTGGCTAAATTGTTAAATTTATTTCCTGCAATTTTGGGAAACGTCGATCGAAAATATCCTGAATAATTTAAATAGAATTATGGTCTATAGGAATTGCTTATGCATTTTCTGTTGATATTGTTTCTCACTGATAACGGTTATATAATGACTTTTAGATTTCCTAAACCCCACTTCATTCATATGCTTTGTGTATGATGTATGTGGCGAAAGAAGATTTTAATGAGTCATTCAGGAAAGTGTTGATGGCAACAAAGAGTTGATGGCAACAAAGACTTACATACGATTTTATTTACATACAGAATTCATCGAAAATATACAAGTATATCTATCATGATGTAAATCTTTTTTTATCTTGCTGACTTTTTTTCTGGTTCAAATTAGAAGTCAAATACATTTACCAACTTTTAGAATTTTCATTATCATATTTGAAATCAAGCTTATTATATCATCACGAATTTTGGTTACGCTTTATGCATGGCAGTATTTGCCAAGTGCATCACACATAAGTTTAGAGCTATGCCAAAGACCCACCCCAAGCGCTCAGGGATCCTTGTCACGTCAGCAGTGACATGGGGCCTCACACTTTACTGAATCATCCCCAAACCGGACAGCAACGCGCCATTTGTAGGACTCGAACCCATTACTCTTCGGTCATTTGTAAAATCCCTTACTGACCAAGCTACACTGCCTTCATCATCACGAAAGGTGAATATTATCAAGGGAAATTCAAGGCTGTGACTTTGTAAGTGTTTTACTTCAGCAATCTCAGCATCTGAATACAAAAACGCAACAAATGAGAAATGCTACGTTACAGGGGACGTAGAAAAATTCATTTTCCTCTTCGTTCACATGACCGATATGTAATCGAACTTGGAGGAAGTAAATCAAGTACATTAAGGAGCTGAAGCAGAACTTATTACAGCAAATCAATTGAAAATAATTTTTGATGATGAGAATTATTTCCAATGAACAGTGCTATTATCTTTATGACAGGATATTAAACACTTAGGAGTCCATTGATTTTGTCGACCTTGCTGGTCCAGCAAATGTGTAATATGTTTACTCTTTGATTACAGGGCGGTGGCTGTTCGGACCAGTGGTGTGTAACCTGTATGTAACTGCCGATGTCTTCATGTGTACCTCTTCCATTCTACATCTCTGTACCATTTCATTAGAACGTTACATGGCCATCCGATCACCATTGACCACAAGAAATAAATCCAAATCAATTGTCATTCTCAAGGTAGTGTTAGTATGGATAACTGCATTCGCAATATCCAGTCCAATCTCTATACTCGGATCGATTGAAGAAAACAATGTGCTACTTGATGGTCAGTGCAATTTGAATAATGACAATTTCAAGTTGTATGGGTCAATCTGTGCATTTTTCATTCCACTATTGATAATGGTGCTCTCGTATAGTTTAACATTACATACGTTGATGCGTCAGTCTAAGAAATGTCACTCGCGAAAAGAGAAATCCGGCCAGCCAATAATCAGACGCTCTCTCAGTAGGAAAGCAAAGATCAAGAAAGTTACGCGTGTTCGGTTTCACAACAAAAGATCGAACACTTCCACTAGCACCACTGACGACGTATACACCCCAATGATCACACGTAAAACAAACTCTAGATTAAAATCAAGTACTCCATCTCCTAAGAACAAAGTCACAAAAGACTCACCAAAGTTAATTTCAAGTAAGATATTCAATTTCAATCAAAATTTATCTGTATCAAGTGAGTGTTTTCATCATACAATGGATGCAAACAGTGTCGTTGAACCTACAGAAGACAATCAAACATTGCATAAGACTAGGACTTGGCCAAGGAATCACAATGGAATATCACGTGACGAGAAAAGCCATTTGCAAGGTCTCGTTCGAAAACACCAAATAGTTATAAAAGCAGCGAACATTCTGCTTATGAAGAGGACAGCACCCACCATTCAAAAAGAAAATGACGTAAACACTGAGCAAAAGGCCTCTAAAGTTATCGGAATTGTATTCATCATATTCGTAGTGTGCTGGGCGCCATTTTTTATCATGAATGTCTTATCCGCAGTATGCAAGGAATCGTGCTATTTTCAGCCGACGTTATTTACTGTCTTCGTTTGGCTCGGTTATATATCAAGCACTCTCAATCCTATTATATACACAATGTTTAACAAAACATTCAAAATGACATTCAAAAAACTTATTCTGTGTCGATACAGTACTTTACAAAGAACCAAGCGCGTGAGGAGTTGGTTAATTGGCAATGGTGGTGGCTCTCTATACCAAAAATCTTCTAGTAATAACAGTTTAGATCCTGAAACACCATGCTAGTCTATATTCCCTTCATGCTTTATTATTTACTAAACAATTTCCTCTTGCAGTCAATCCATATTACGGATAAAAACCACTGTTATTCAGCATGGCATCAAAATCAATGACCACCAACATAATTTAAAACTCAATATGAAAACAATTACCAGGACGCTATCACTCTTTTATCAGTGTTGATTTAAAGTGCAAAGTACTTTTATATTAAGTCTGCCTTAATTAATATTATTGTTTGATGACATTGAAGAAGAGGGTATTGAAGTATGACATGAAAATATTATGACATAGTGTTATTTAATAAAAATGAATGTATATTAGATGTACCAGTGGTCAGGTTTGTTACCATATGCTGCAACATGTTTTCCTTGTGGATCGCAAAATGGGTATTCTGTGAAATACCGTAGGTGTAATGGTATTATACAATGGTACCGTGGTATGGTGATACAATAGTACCGTGGTATGGTGATACAATGGTACCGTGGTATGGTGATACAATGACACCGTGGTATAGTGATACAATGGGTCATTATGAATATTTCAATTTCATCGTACCCTGGTATGGTGATACAATGGTACCGTAGTATGGTGATACAATGGTACCGTAGTATGGTGATACAATGGTACTGTGATATGGTGGTACAATGGTACCGTAGTATGATGATACAATGGTACCGTGGTATGGTGATACAATGGTACTGTGGTATGATTATACAATGGTACCGTAGTATGGTGATACAATGACGTGTGGTATATGTGTATTTATGTTATCTTGACTCTAGGTGAGAAGGATAACACTACAGAAACCGGAAACTATTGTGTCTACAGACGGACGGACAACCTGGTACTAGTATACCCCTTACAACTTCGTTGCGGGGGTATAAGAAGCACTGGAGTCTATCATGAGTCAAATTCAGCATCGGTAATTTATCAATATTTCGAGTACAAACAAAAAAGAGCAGCAACAGCACTCTAACAAGAATACGAACAAACCTCGGGACTATCATGATGAGAGATCAATCACAACACTCTAACAAGAATACGAACAAGCCTCAGGACTATCACGATGAGAGAGCAACAACAGCACTTTCACAAGAGTACGAACAAACCTCGGGACAATCATGATGAGAGATCTACTACAGCACTCTAACACGAATACGAACAAGCCTCGGGACTATCATGATGAGAGAGCAACAACAGCACTTTAACAAGTATACATTCAAGCCTCGGGACTATCATTATGAGGGAGCAACGACAGCACTCTAACACGAATACGAACAAGCCCCGGGACTATCACGATGGGAGAGCAATAACAGCACTCTAACAAGAATACGAGCAAGCCTCGGGACTATCATGATGAAAGAGCAACAACAGCACTCTAACAAGAATACGAACAAGCCTCGGGACTATCATGATGAGAGAGCAACAACAGCACTCTAACAAGAATACGAACAAACCTCGGGACTATCATGATGAGAAAGCAGCAACCGCCCTTTAACAAGAATACGAAAAAGCCTCGGGACTATCATGATGAGAGAGCAACAACAGCACTCTAACAAGAATACGAACAAGCCTCGGGACTATCATGATGAGAGAGCAACAACAGCACTCTAACAAGAATACGAACAAGCCTCGGGACTATCATGATGAGAGAGCAACAACAGCACTCTAACAAGAATACGAACAAGCCTCGGGACTATCATGATGAGAGAGCAGCAACAACACTCCCACACGAATAAGCCTCGGGACTATCATGATGAGAGAGCAGCAACAGCACTTTAACAAGAATACGAACAAGCCTCGGGACTATCATGATGAGAGAGCAACAACAGCACTCTAACACGAAAACGAACAAGCCTCGGGACTATCATTATGAGAGAGCAGCAACAACACTCCCACACGAATAAGCCTCGGGACTATCATGATGAAAGAGCAACAACAGCACTCTAACAAGAATACGAACAAGCCTCGGGACTATCATGATGAGAGAGCAACAACAGCACTCTAACACGAAAACGAACAAGCCTCGGGACTATCAATAGGAGAGAGCAGCAACAACACTCCCACACGAATAAGCCTCGGGACTATCATGATGAGAGAGCAGCAACAGCACTTTAACAAGAATACGAACAAGCCTCGGGACTATCATGATGAGACAGCAACAACAGCACTCTAACACGAAAACGAACAAGCCTCGGGACTATCATTATGAGAGAGCAGCAACAACACTCCCACACGAATAAGCCTCGGGACTATCATGATGAGAGAGCAACAACAGCACTCTAACAAGAATACGAACAAGCCTCGGGACTATCATGATGAGAGAGCAACAACAGCACTCTAACACGAAAACGAACAAGCCTCGGGACTATCATTATGAGAGAGCAGCAACAACACTCCCACACGAATAAGCCTCGGGACTATCATGATGAGAGAGCAACAACAGCACTCTAACACGAATACGAACAAACTTCGGGACTATCATGATGAGAGAGCAGCAACCGCCCTTTAACAAGAATACGATTAAGCCTCGGGACTACCATGATGAGAGATCAACAACAGCACTCTAATATGAATACAAACAAGCTTCGGGACTACTATGATGAGAGAGCAACAACAGCACTCTAACAGGAATACGAATAAGTCTCGGGACTATCATCATGAGAGAGCAACAACAGCACTTTAAGAAGAATACGAACAAACCTCGGGACTATCATCATGAGAGAGCAACAACAGCACTTTAAGAAGAATACGAACAAACCTCGGGACTATCATCATGAGAAAGCAGCAACCGCCCTTTAACAAGAATATGAAAAAGCCTCGGGACTACCATGATGAGAGATCAACAACAGCACTCTAACAAGAATACGAACAAACCTCGGTACTATCATGATGAGAGATCTACAACAGCACTCTAACAAGAATACCAACAAGCCTCGGGACTATCATGATGAGAGAGCAACAACAGCACTCTAACAAGATTACGAACAAGCCTCGGAACTATCATGATGAGAGAGCAACAACACACTAATACGAATACGAACCAACATCATGAGAATAAAGCAGCATCGGACTTTGTAGCAAAGCAATATTGGGACTCTTATAAGAAGATAAACCTACATCGGGACTCTATCACAAGCAAGAGACATCGGTTTTCACGAGTACAAACCAGCATAGGGATGTATCGTGAATACAAACCAACATGAGGATTGTGTTATGAGTACAAACCAGCATGGGGACAGTGTCACGAGTACAAACCAGCATGAAGATTGTGTAACGAATACAAACCAGCATGGGTACTGTGTCACGAGTACATTACCATTATAACAAATTAGCAGCGGGACTCCATAAGAAGAAAGCACCAGGACTCCGTGTGTGTCAAGGACGACCCTGCAGACACTTTTATCAGTACCATCCAGCATCGTTACTCTATCACAAGTACGAATCAGCAATGACATTTTATCACCAATACAATGCAGTATCGAGATCTATCACTAGCACAAGCTTGCATCATCGCGACTTTGCCACGACCACAGACCGGCATCGGGACTACTCATAGTACAGACCGGTATCAGGACTAAAACAAAAGTACAGACCAACCGCAAGACCCTATTAAGACTAAAGACCGGCATCAGGGCTCAATTAAGGATACAGACCGATATCAGGACTCTTAATTATAAATATAGACCGGCATCCACACTCTATACAGTACAGGCTGGCATCAGGACTCTGTATAGTACAGACCGGCAGCACATTCTTATTAAGAGTACAGACCGGCATCAGGACTCTATTTAGAGTACAGACCGATATCATGACTCTTACGCATTAATACAGACCGGCATCAAGACTCTATATAGTACAGGCTGGCATCAGGACTCTGTATAGTACAGACCGGCATCAGGACTCTGTATGGTACAGACCGGCATCAAGACTCTATATAATACAGACTGGCATCAGGACTCTATATACTACAGAGCGGCATCAGGACTCTATTTAGAGTACAGGCCGATATCATGACTCTTACGCATTAATACAGACCGGCATCAAGACTCTATATAGTACAGACTGGCATCAGGACTCTATATACTACAGAGCGGCATCAGGACTCTGTATGGTACAGACCGGCATCAAGACTCTATAAAGTACAGGCTGGCATCAGGACTCTGTATAGTACAGACCGGCAGCATGGTTCTTATTACGAGTACAGACCGGCATCAGGACTCTATTAAGATTACAGACCGGCATAAAAACTCTCAAGTATTAATACAGACTGGCATCAAGTCTCTATATAGTACAGGCTGGCATCAGGACTCTGTATAGTACAGACCGGCAGCATGGTTCTTATTACGAGCACAGACCGGCATCAGGACTCTATTAAGATTACAGACCGGCATAAGAACTCTCAAGTATTAATACAGACTGGCATCAAGTCTCTATATAGTACAGACCAGCATCAGGACTCTGTATAGTATAGACCAGCATCAGGACTCTGTATGGTACAGACCGGCAGCATGGTTCTTATCAAGAGTACAGACCGGCATCGGGAATCAGGACTTTATTAAGATTACAGACCGATATTAGGACTCTCAAATATTAAGACAGACTGGCATCAAATCTCTATATAGTACACAGGCATCAGGACTCTGTACGGTACAGACACGGTTCTTATTAAAGAGTACAGACCGGCATCAGGAGTCTATTAAGAATACGGACCGGTATCAAGACTCTATTAATAGAATAGACCAGCAGCAAGACGTTATATAGTACAGACCAGAATCAGGACTCTATATAGTACAGACTGGCATCAGGACTCTTTTAATACTGCAGACCAGTATCAAGACTCTATTAAGAGCTGCCATGAATACAAACAAGCATCGCAATTCTCACGAGTACAGGCCAGGGGTTAGTTTTACAAAAAATCGTAAACCAAAACGTAGACGTAAACTTTGCTAAGAAATATTTGTCTCCTCCCGAAAGAGTTCCAAACGTAACGCACACCTTTTACAACGTTTATCAATGTTATTAGGAAGGAACATAGACTTCAAGAAAAATTCAACTGACATACACGTAAATTTAGTCAGAGTGTTTACGTCTACGTCTACGTTTGGGCTTACGACCTTTAGTAAAACTCGCATCGGGGATCATAAGCTCAATGTGTTTAACCAATGTTTGTGCCCCACCCTTCATATCACCGCAAAATCAGTACAATTGATTAAATATGTATCAAAAACCATCCTATAAAAGTAAATCTACCTCAGAAGTCATAAAAATGTCGATATGGATACATCATGTAACAAGCTTACAGTCAGTGTTGCATGCAACACTCGTCCCCTGCCACAACCTGTACTTTCGAAGTGACTAATACCTTATTAGCTACATGAAGCAGTTATATGAACTTGGTATCCTTTTGCATGATTTGATAAGAAATAACATTGAAATCTGTGAGGTTTATATCAAGTTCCAGTGAAAATGACAGCAAAAATATAGCATCGTTTTATTCATATCTGGCATCAATATTTATAGTCATCATCTGGACATTGAAACAGTGATGAATCACTATTTTCAGTAATAAGTCTACAATGAACTATGCTGTTGTCATTTTTTAGTAACAGTGACCCTTAAAGTTGACCTTCTGACCCCAAAAAATCTATCTAACCCTACACCTTTACATAAGCTTGTGTTATATGAAGTTTAAAAGAAATCAATTATTCTTATCTCAAGTTATTATCTCACAAATGAAATGCAGTGATGTCTATTTTTTGTAACAGTGATTTTTAGACGACCTTTTGACCCCAAAATCAATCCCACCCTAAACCTTTACATGAGCTAGCCTTATATGAAGCTTGAAAGAAATAAATCATTCCTAACTCAAGTTATCATCTGGAAACCGAAATACAATAATGACCCCATAATCATAATCAATCTCACATTGATCTTTATACTGTATGAAGTTTGAAGCAAATTGGTCATTTCTCACTGAAGTTATTGTCTGGAAACCACACGGACAGACAGACGGACAACGACAAACACTATAATCCCTTCCAGTTACATAAGCTAGCTTTATATGAAGTTTAAAAGAAATCATTTATTCTTAACTCAAGTTATAATGTAGTGATAATTGTCTATTTTTAATAACAGTGAATTTGAGAATTGACCTTTTGACCCCAAAATCAATCCCACCCTAGACCTTTACATTGAGTTATCGCGTGCCGAAGACAGTGATGGATAACAGAGTAAATACAGGACACCCGCCTTATGGCGGGCCCTAACCAAGAGGTAACTGGCCTCTTCCCACCTGGAAGAGAAATTATGTCGTAGGTGTCAGATGGGACACATTTCAGGATTCTATCTACTCTGAAAAGTTTGAAAAAGTCTCCAAATGGATGTAGGAGAATTCAATACAAGACATCGCTTTTAAAATGACTGCATGGTTATACTGTGAAAGGTGAAGGCCTCTTCAAAATGTACAACCTATCAAAGACCTCCATAACCACAGTTTTTGTGTAAAATGTATGGTTCAATCATTATATAATTAAAACAAATAATTTTCTACAACTTAGCATAATAATTATTAAACTGGGTATATTTCTTAATAAACATTACGAACATGGAGGTGGGTCGAAATTTCGTGTACCATACTGCCAGGCATCGATGTATACCAGAATTCAATTGGTGTTGGCATGCGTAATTGACGAAACAGTCGTGCAAGATTCCTCATCGATCAAATCTATCATGCTTTCGTGTATAAACCACTGCATGTTACATCCTACACCGGAAGAAAGTATTTCTCTTTGAAATCGAGATGGATCTGAGAAATGTTGGAGCCTTAAGAACGCTCCGATAGTGTCATTGTCTTTTCCGCTTTGTACCGGCTGATAAGTCATGCTCGTGGCATTTTGTTTATCTTCTTTTTTCGGATATCCGGTCAGAATTTGGTGTTTGACATGTGGTCAATACGTGTTTGCTGCTTTGGGACTGTTTTGAATTGGGTTTTCATTTGCTCGAATCAAAATTAATTGAGCGTGGTTTGAAGAAAGAAACTATTCTACTATCTTGGACATATTTCAATATCAGATACATGGTTCCTATAAATGAGGAGCTGGTTGTGAAGTATGAATAAATAAATCGATCAATCATTTAATGTCTATGAAGGAATTATTTTGGCTGGTGTTCCATACAAAAACCTCTTGTTAAAATGAAATCCCAAATCTTTCCGTTTGTATTATCGTGACGAAAATAACATTCATTCACAAGTTATATCAGTGGAACATCGAGTGTCCTAACGATTATCCGTGAAACAAATTTCAGCTTTATCTTTCACCATATTACGCTCATGAAGTTATGTTGTAATAGCATTGCTAAACCACTCTTTCATATTTTAATGACAATAAACCTTACATTATGAGCATTCCCCAAAACATTATATATCATATTATCAGTTGCCCATTCACTTGTAGAGGTTGAATGGACTTAATACTACTCTGTTAGGTTTATTAGGAAGCCAAATGTCGATGGTTTCATGTAGATAACCTCATCATCATGTCAATACTCGTTCTCTATTATAACAATGAAGAATGAAGCATGACCGGGTTAATCTGAGATTTCATATTCTCCATACGTTTAATGGGTAAAAGCACTCCATTCGGGCTTTGCCTGAACATTTCGAACACCCGTTGAAATCACAAACATGTTTACAGAAAGCTGACAGAAATTGCATAATGGGAAAACAGTGTCTCGTTTGTTATGAATTACGCTCAATATACGGCGTCAAAACATCTATATATCTTCAATAAACACCAGGGGATAAGCAGGTGATGTGCTAAAGAGCAGCATACACCGATCTAACTCCTAAGTGCTAATTGATGCAAATCACCTCTAGTTCTTCCCTCTTGTGTTTAGGCAATGTTCGTTTTATTCACTTTCTCAAAATACGCATAACGTGTGAGGGTGAATGCATAAGTAATTACAATCTGAAATTAACTCAATCATTTATCAAAGTCTTTCATATCAATAATGGTATGGTTTCCGTAAAATTTTCTTATCGTTAATGTTTACTTCAGATATTCATATGGTATAATACTTAGAGCATATCAGTTCCATGGTTAATATGTATATCATATTTCAATTAAAAGTTCCATTTAATATGGACATCGAACACCCGCCATTATCAAGGGCTAAAAGGGGCATATACATCAATCATCGGAGTAATAAAAATAAAGTTTTTCATTTGATGACCCTTGACCCATCCCTAAGTGTTTGAAAGTATTAGTTTCATAATCTATACATCAAAATATTGCATTTAATATATAGCATAGCAATATTACTAAATCTGATGCCGTCAATGACTCCTACGACGACGTCAAATGTGTATTAGGAAAATATTTTTACTCTGAATGAATTCTATACATGTAGGTCTCCTAATGCAATAAATTCTGCCAGGAGTATGTCATAGTAGTATATTCAATGGTTTCATATAAGAAATTTTTCCTTCACCTTATTCTGCACTTATTATTCCCATCTCCTTTAAATATACATATTATTACCCTTCTTTCCCCTGTATATAAATTCCACATCCTCCCTCACACATACCATTCCCATCTTCTTCCCCTATACATATCATTCCCATCTACTCCCTTACACATACCATTCCCATCTTCTTCCTCTATACACATTCCCATCTCCTCCCTTACACATATCATTCCCATCTTCTTCCCTTTACATATTATTCCCATCTCCTCCCTTACACATATTATTCCCATCTTCTTCCTCTATCAATATCATTCCCATCTCCTCCCTTACATATATTATTATCATCTCCTTCTATACATATCATTCCCATCTCCTCCCTTACACATACCATTCCCATCTTCTCCCCCTATAAATATCATTCCCATCTCCATTACACATATCATTCCGATCTTCTTCCCCCTTCCTTAGAAGTATTCCCTTCTCACTCTCTTAAACATATAATTCCCTTCCTCTTCTTTAATACGTGCTATTTCAATCTCCTTCTACACATATTATACCTTTCTCATTCTCCTACACATTCTATTCTCTTTCCTTCCCGACACATATTATTCTATCTTAATTCCATTACACATATTATTGCCTTCCTCTTCCCTATACATATTGTTCCTTTCTGATTCCCTACATTAATGGTTTACACGTATCATTCCCATTTCCTCGACCTATTCATATTACTGCATTCTCCTTCCCCTTAACATATTATTCCCACCTCCTTTCCCTATACATAATACTCTTTTCTCCTTCCTTCCATATATTATTATCGTCTTTCTAAATTCTTATGTCTGCGCAAATTATTCACATATCTTTCCCCTATTCATATTATTTTCATTTCCTGCATCTTTACACACTATTCCATTCTCCTTTCCTTACACTTGTTATTCCCAACTTCCCAACATCTTCTTCCCCTATATATATATTATTCCCTGCACATATTATTTTCCTCTCATTCCCTACACATAATATTTATTCCCTTCTTCTTTTCCCCTATATACGTGTTCCTTTCCTTCTTTCTGAAAACTGATCTCACGCTGTTTGACATCTTCCGCTCAAACCCTGACCTATTTTAAATTAGAATCATCCGCACGTGTAATTACTCCATGCTTTTATCTATGATTCCTTCACGTCATCAATGAAGAAGATGATCATCAAAAGCATCGAACACTCTCAGGAAATATACTCATTATGATAATGTAACTAGTAAGCAGAGATAGAAAAAATCCGTCAACTGTTAAATTATAAAAGGTGTGAGAAGTATATCAAATGTAGGCCATAAGAAACTCATTCAGTTTCTTGCTTAACGTGTTTGATGAATCGTAATATTGCATCTTGGAGAACCGTACTTAGTTCACATTTAACATATTGCCGAGGTCCCTCTGTCTGAGATTTTTAAGACAAGCATATCTTTGAAACGGCCACTACCACTTTTATGTGTGCGCCACACCTTTCCAGAAATCGTTGATGGACAGAGAACAATATTAAAAATTGATTCGACTCCGTCAACACGCGTTTTTCTGTTTCACTTTGGTTCACATTCGACAAATGCGTTTCAGCCAAGGCATGTTAAATCAGATGGAAAGTTTAAAATATGTTTAAATTTTAGTGCCGACTCTACCGGAGGCGCTCTCAGTAATCGAAGACGACTTTGCTCAAAGGATAATGATTTCAGTATCTATTGACGCTATTCAGTAAAGTGCAACTACCATTACTTCACCTGAAGTATACTCGGTATGATTGATGACGTTGGGCGAGACTCCACCTGAGGTACACTCAATATGATTGATGATGGGCGAGACTTCAACTGAGGTGCACTCGATATCATTGATGACGTTGGGCGAGACTACACCTGAGGTACACTCGATATGATTGATGATGTTGGGCGAGGCTCCACCTGAGGTACATTCGATATGATTGATGATGTTGGGCGAGACTCCACCTGAGGTACACTCGATATGATTGATGATGTTGGGCGAGACTCCACCTGAGGTACACTCGGTATGATGATGTTGGCCGAGACTTCAAACCAAAGCCTATGTCACACTGTCAAGAGTTACGGCCAATTACAACTCGCCGAAACTCAATGCGTCGGGCTTACATCGAACCGATGTCTGCATTTCGTAGAGATGTCTCCTCATATCTCCAGTATTCGTCAGACAGAAGCGAGAATTTTGAAGGGTTTAGAAATGTCGTACTAGTTTATGTGTCGTATATATTTTTCGAATAAGTGTCTACTACCTAGAACTAAAACACGTGATGTATATACACAATCTTTATACCCAACTCGTAATATGTCGCATTCACCCGTAAAGTTTTTGTATTACACTCGTCTAAATTTGCGATAAAGTCGAGTACAATGTCACTACTCGAGTTAAATCGAGTACATTGTCACTACTCGACTAAAGTCCTGAAAAGGTCTAGAATTTGGGTTGTTGAAACAGTATCGTAAACAGATAGTACAAATGCTATAGAAACTCGTTCCAAAATCTGGATAATCGTATTGCTCACGAATCAATCAGGAAGATTACCTGGGCAGTTTGGGAGACACCTGGATTACGAATCGAAAAAAAACCCCCAAAAAACAAATAACAAGAGGCCCAAGTGGGCCTAAATCGCTCACCTGAGTACTTAGATTATCAGTCATGCATGAAGGAAGAATTATTTATTTTTGCATTACTGTGACCAAGTCAACACAAATGTTGAAAATATGTCAAATTTTATTTCAGACCATTCAGGTGATTTTGATATTCAGCATTTGCTCTGTCTCTGCAAGATGTGATTCAGGGCAACAAGTTTGTCATTTTCTTTCGGTGGGACCTTTTGTTGACTGATTTCAAGTCTAGGTTATGAACAACAATTGTTTCAAATATTGTCCAGATCCAATTCAAAATGGCCTAATTTCATATGTTGAGTGTTGAGAAACATCTAAAAACTTACTTAGATGTGTAAAGAAATGAAAAAAACTTTTTGACCACAGCGGGATTTGAACCGCTACTCTCTATATTTTAATTACCAAGTGGTATATGTACTATTGTGAGACCTATTTTTTAGACATGGTGGCATTATCTGTCGACCAATTTGGATGAAATGTACAAAATTGATAGAGGATATAGTACTTCATGTATACCATGTTTCATTAAAATCTTTCATGTGGTATAACAGCAGAAGTCAAAACTGTGAAGAATTGTCCCTATACACCCTCATTTGGAAGTCTTAAAAATTCATAGAAAATCCAAATATTGAGATATTGACAAAATTCTTTCAAATAATATTCCTTACCATAATCATGATCAAATTAGGCCATAAAAACTGATCATTATCGATTAACTGAAAAACATGACACTTTTCTGCATTGAAATTACTAAGTCCATAAAAATGTCGAAAAAACGTCAAAAATTTGTTTTTGGAACAGAACCAAAATTAACAACACTTCTTCAGACATCCCTCTAGATCATTCCTATGTAATCGGTTTGTCTCTGTATGCCCCCTGTCTGAAGAAGAAATTTGTTATAGGAGGGTACCCTCTGTGACCTACTTTTGCCTGTGGTGGTGCCACCTGCTGACGGATCTGGACAAAAAAACAACAACACTTGTAGGGGACCATGAGTACTTCATGCAATTTAAGTTTCATCAAATTCTGTTCAGCAGTTCTGAAGAAGAAGTTGAAAATGTGAAAAGTTAACGACGGACGGACGACGGACTACGATTGATCATAATAGCGAAGGCTCAGGTGAGGTGAGCTAAAAAAAACAAAAAAAAAAAAAAAACCCTGGAGCACATGGAAAACACGGAATGTATCAAAATGCTCTCTAAATAGAGAATCCTTTTTTTTTTCAGAAATTTCCTTTCAGAACTGAACAAAAACCATCGCATCATTCTGAATTTCATACATTTAATTTCTCACTCTAAGTAACCCATCTAGAATTTCTCTTACATTAGATAGTACCTCCCTGAACCTACTTATCCATACCTTGGACCTAAAAGTAGATTAAGCTTAAACAGCCACAGTATATGTAAGGGGCAATGAGTACTTCACTTATGTCCAGTTTTATTACAATTCTTTCGTCATTTTTTACGTCATACAAAGATAACGTCTGTTCAATGGTGACAATGCCTATATGACGCCATGCTAAGAATTGCATACCTCTACAAAGCGTTTAGCTTTGTGAATTCATTTAGTGTTGATATCTACTATGCCAGAGGACTCAGGTTTTACTCTCTCATCCGAAAGACGGGACACCGATCACCATATAATGGGACTCACACGATTTCTCAAATACACGATTTCTCGCTTATTGGTCATAAACGCAACCCTTTAAGTTATGTCAGTCCCAGTATACCACTGAGCAGTACTCAGAGAGTGTATTATAGATAAATACTCAATAGTAGCGTATCATGGAGATATACATGTACATAGATGCAGTATATCATGTATCATAGAGGAGTATTTACATGTAATGTATCATCGAGGATTACTCAGAGGGAGTGTATCATGAAGATACATTTGTCTAATATAGAAGAGCATTTCGAAAACAAGATGAGCTTGTGAAACACAGATGCCCTTGGTCCCCAACAAATTGTCTGCAGACATCACAATGCCGGGTACTAATAAAACAAGCAAATTCAGAGAATTGTGGTCCCCCGTTTTCGTGGTTGTATCAGTAAGGGTGCATTGATCTGAGACATATTGTTATGGTTGTGCAAGTCTATAGACACACTTGCCAAATATGAAGGCCCTACGTCTTATGGTAAAAAGTTACATTGAAGTAGGTCAAAGGTCACGGTCAAGGTCACATGATAAAAAATTCTGGTACCAACGGAAAGGTATTGCAATTAGGGACACACATGTCAAATATGAAGGCCCTACGTCTTACGTTAAAAAGTTATATTGAAGTAGGCCAAAGGTCACGGTCAAGGTAACATGATAAAAATGTTGGTACCAATGGAAAGGTATTGCAATTAGGTACAAACATGCCAAATATGAATGCCCTACGCCTTACGGACCAAGATTAAAGTTTTTGTGACAGACGGACGGACAGACAAACGAATGAGATTTAATGTCTCAACGCTTTCGCGAAAAGCGGGGGACAAAAATGACATTGTAGCTTTCTGTATAAAATATTACAATGTCCTAGATATTGACGTCCACCTCCCTGGGTCCTGCGTCAGGGGATGCCGCTGAAATGTGAGAAAGTCCAAGATACACACGCACAATGCAAGGCCATAATACGAACATGGTATTGCAGCTTTTTTCATATAAATTACATTATTATCTATTAATTAAATTATTAATTAAATTAAATTAATTATCCTAGATATTGACCCTGTCCAACCTCCTGTGTCCTAGGTCAGAGGATGATTTTTAAAAGTGATGCAGTCCAAGATATACACACAGTTGAGTTTTGACGAGTTTAGTGTTTAAGATAAAGAAAGTATTACATCTTTCTTCACACGGGACGGAATTACGGACAGACAGATAAACAGACGGACGGACGATCCAAATGCTACATATCCCTGGATCTTTCAAACATGGCTATAAAATATCATTGAGCCTTTGTTGCAAGACAGTAATTGAAATAATAGATTTTGACGAAAACTCTCACCGAACGAAATGTATGCTTGCTGTAGGGAGGGTAAGACAATTTATTGTATTCTAGGATTGGCCAGATACTATAAACTCTAGTATTTCATGACATGGATCAAACGTACAAAGTATCCGCTCATTAACGCCTTCCGTCTCCTACACGAAATTTTGTTTAATCTGGTCATCATTGAGGTGGGTTGCTTTATTACATACTAATATATTTGATTTGACGACAGCCTCGATGTTATTGATACTTGTAGTAAGGCCTATTAATAGCTTTTAGTATTGGTATGTACCTTAGAGGTAATTCACATTAAATCTTTATATTGTAGATTTCTTCCGATTTGTTACAGATGACATGTTTTCATACATTCAATGACAATTTCGCGGTTAACAACTTTGATATGCACAGTTCAAAAGGAAATTAACATATTGAATTATGAGGACTTGGGGCAAAACACTTACCTGGAGATAATCAAAAATATATAATAAATTAATATTTGATTACTTAGCGCATTCTTCATCTATTATTATTGTAAGTCGGTATTATTTGTATTGTTTTCTTTCGATTAACGAATTCTGAAAATGTATTACAATTACATTGTCAGATATGTATATACCTACATGTATTATGATAATAACTAGATATTTGTCAAAGAACTGGACTATTATCTCTGCGCCAACACATTTGGAGTAGGATACAGTGTTGTACTATTTATGGTGAACACTTCATGATTCATAACAAATGCATGTGAAATAAGAAACCCTTGTCTCATATAAGAGAAATCTGCTTTCTTATCCAAAGCATTATTACAATGTCAAAGTTTAAGGTCAAGGTCACTAGGTCAAATGACTTGATATCAAAATGTAGAACTTGTTATAGTGAATGTGTGTGAAAAATGAAAACCTACTCCCTTATTCTGTAAGAAAAAAATCTGCGCCAGAACTTCTTAACCAAGTTATTTCTACAGGGCCAAAGTTCAATGTCAAGAGGACAAATCTTTGGTATCAAAATGTAGTACTTCTTATGGTGAAAGTATATGTGAATTATGAAAGCCTTACTGCTTATACTGTAAGAGAAATTAACTTACAGCACTTTTTTAAATGAACGGACAGACTGACAGACGGACAGGGTGATTCTATATACTTATCCCCAACAAACTTCGTTTGCGGGAAGTATAATAATAGTAATTAGGTAACTATATACGCCCTCTGTTCAATGTCTGTAGTACAGATAGATATAGTGATTCTACACACTCCGTACGCCTAGTACCCACTATCCTCATCCTCTGCACATTGTGTGTATTACATGTACTTACATTGCTTAACACGGTGATTATACACACTTCGTATGCCTAGTACCCACTATCCTCATCCTCTGCACATTGTGTGTATTACATGTACTTACATTGCTTAACACGGTGATTATACACACTTCGTATGCCTAGTACCCACTATCCTCATCCTCTGCACATTGTGTGTATTACATGTACTTACACTGCTTAACACGGTGATTATACACACTTCGTATGCCTAGTACCCACTATCCTCATCCTCTGCACATTGTGTGTATTACTTACACTGCTTAACACGGTGATTATACACACTTCGCATGCCTAGTACCAAGAGTCATCATACTCTGTTCAATGTGTATCATTTGATGTTGTATTACTCTTTCATCAGTACTAGTACAGTAAGGCATGGGAACTGTACATCCTCTGTGCTCATAGTAATTAATATACCCACCACTTACCTGAAAAAAAAAATAAAGGAAAAACCCATTACAATCATGTCACAAAGTCCACTGCATATGTTGTATACTTTACACATATATAAAACTATCAAAACCTCATATCTACCATTCAAAAATTATAGCAAAAGTTTAAGGCTGCAGATAGATAAAACGATGGACAGGCAGACAGACTTGGCATATGCACGAAGCTCCGATTCCGAGATATACAAATGTATGAGGGCTAGAAACAATACAATATAACAATAACACCAGGCACATACGTGTATACCAGTTTATCAAAGTATGGATAGCATTAAACTTTTAACTATGGAATTTCGCCATGATCTGCCAGACATGTGAACACGTCCTGGGACTGAAATGATTTTTGCGTGTGTTCGGCAAGCTAGTTTTGTCCGTACACTGCGTGGATGTACTCCATGTCAACAACACAGATTACAGGAGGAGATCTTAAAAGCCAACCTTTATGACTGGCCTACAGATATTCTGATGCTCCGTCGCCTGGTGTTTAATTACACCATCAACTGACAAGCCTACAATAATGTCGACATTCCTTCAACTAGGAGAACATTTTTATCCTACAGCAGATAAAAGTAGTCTTTTAGAATGATGCTTTTTGAGTGTTACTGTCATAATGCTCTTGTCTTACGAACTTTACTGCACACTTTAAATGATAACCGATATCATACTGCTTTTTTCAGTCTTTCTTCTATAAGATGTGGGTTCCGGAAGATAACAGAACTTAACACTTATCTCGATAAATATTGTTTGAAATTAAAATCAACGATTTATCGTCTTTACTCTTTTTCTTCAATTTTTGAGTGGGTGAACTGGATGTAAAATAAATCATGAGGAATTCTTAAAAACATTCTAGATATTAAGACTATTATAGTCATACTGATCTTGGTATAGTAAGAAGAACTGAATTTTGCATTACATTTGAATTACATTTGACTTAAATATTTATGAATAAATGAAATGAAAGTACAAGACGAAGTGAACAAATGGAAATTTGAAATTACTTTATTTTGGATAAACTCTTATATTAAACGTAGTGATTTTAAGAGGATGAATCAAGTCTCATTTTACAACTTTGAGACACAATTTCTGGTTTCCGATAATAACAAGAGACCAAACGGGCCTTTACGGTAACTTGAGTAAGTAAAATCTCTCTTAGGAGAAATTTTTTTAATCTTTCCTCCCTAATGTGGATCAACATAGAAAACTACTTGAAAAAAACCCCCAACATTCAGTACTGATTCTGTTTGGTTTCATCACAAGCTTATCCTTCATAGTTTTTTTTCTACAAAAAAGTACTATGTATTATGTTCTTCTGTAACTCTCTCCCTTTTTAGTAAAATTAAGAAACTAAAATAAAGCATAATGGTTGTATATAACAAATATAACACTTCTTCACATAATTCCAGACTACTCTACACCATTCTGAAACTCATTTGAGACCACTCTACACTACTCTTCCCATCATCCTATACCACTCTAAATCATTCTATCAAACTTGACACTTTCTATCATTCTAGACCACTCTATACCATTCTCCCCATTATCATAGACCACTCTACACCATTTTCCATTTTATTCTAGACCACTTTACACCTTTTTCCATTTTATTCTAGACCACTCTACACCATTTTCCATTTTATTCTAGACCACTTTACACCTTTTTCCATTTTATTCTAGACCCCTCTACACCACTATTCCTATTATTCTACACCACTCTTCCTATTAATCGAGGCCACTCTACAACAGTCTTCACGTCATTCTAGACCACTCTAGACCAATCTTGCCATCCTTCTACACCACTCTATACTACGTTCCCCATTATTCTAAGCCACTCTACACCACATGCACTCTTCACATCATTCTAGACCACTCTGCACAGCTATGAACCAAACATGACACTTCTTCCCATTATTCGAGACCATTCTACACCACTCATCCCATCATTATAAATCACTCTACACCATTTTCTCCCATTAATTTAGACCACGATACACCACTCGCCCCATCATTTTAGACCATTTTAGTCTAAATCACTCCGAACCAAACAACACTCTGAACTATATAGTTTTTCATTTCATGCACCCGATCTTAAGAAGTTTCTCGAAGAACGTAACCCTTCGTGCCTTTTTAATCCTGAACAGACGGTAAAAATAATTCATGTGCAAGGTTTTTTAAGTACTTTATTCCTACCAAGTTTGGTCAAACTGCGATGGATGTTTCTGAATAACAGGTCTTCATTGTCGATTTTAGGCTCTACACTGCAAGTCCACCCCCAACCGACCTCCGTTTTTACGAAAATAGCTTGAAACAATTAAAAATGGAAATATAAATACTATCAAATGGGTGTATCAACACAAAACTTTCCTCTAAGACTGGCTGATGTCTATATAAAAAACCCTGACACTCTTCAGTAGACTAGGCAGAAGACAATCTACAGTAGACTAGTCAGAAGACACTCTACAGTAGCCTAGTCAGAAGACACCCTACAGTAGCCTAGTCAGAGGACACTCTATAGTAGCCTAGTCAGAAGACACTCTTCAGCAGACTAGTCAGAAGACACTCTTCAGTAGCCTAGTCAGAAGACTCTTCAGTAGCCTAACCAGAAGACACTACAGTTACCTAGTCAGAAGACACTTTCCAGTAGCCTAGTCAAAAGACACTATCCAGTAGCCTAGTCAGAAGACACTGCAGTAGCCTAGTCAGAAGACACTCTTCAACAGCAAAGTCAGAAGACACTCTTCAACAGCAAAGTCAGAAGACATTCTTGAGTAACCTAGTCAGAAGACACTCTTCAGTAGCCTAGTCAGAAAACACTCTACAGTAGCCTAATCAGAAGACACTATCCAGTAACCTAGTCAGAAGACACTCTCCAGTAGCCTATTCAGAAGACACTCTACAGTAGCCTAGTCAGAAGACATTCTATAGTAGCCTAGTCAGAGGACACTCCTGTAGTCTAGTCAGAAGACACTCTTCAATATCCCAGTCACAACACACGCTTCAGTTGCCTAGTGAGAAGACAAACTTCAGTAGCTTAGTCAGAAGACACTCTACAGTAGCCTAGTCAGAAGACACTCTTCAGTAACATAGTAAGAAGACACTCTTCAGTAGCCTAATCAGAAGAGACTCTTCAGTAGCCTATTCAGAAGACACTCCAGTAGCGTAGTCTGAAGACACTCTCCAGTAACCTAGCCAGAAGACACTCTTCAATATCCTAGTCACCAGACGATCTACAGTAGCCTAGTCAGAAGACACTCTACAGTAGCCTAGTCAGAGCACTCTACAGCAGCCTTGTCAGAAGACACTCTATAGTAGCCTAGTCAAAAGACACTCTTCAATATCCTAGTTATAACACACGCTTCAGTAGCCTAGTCAGAAGACGCTCTTCAGTAGTCTAGTTAGAAGACACCCTACAACAGCCTAGTCAGAGGACACTCTACAGTAGCCTAGTCAGAAGACAAACTTCAGTAGCCTAGTCAAAAGACACTACAGTATTCTAATCAGAAGACACTCTCCAGTAGTCTAGTCACCAGACACTCTAGAGTAGCCTAGTCAGAACACACTCTATAGTAGCCTATTCAGAAGATACTCTTAAGCAGCCTAGTCAGAAGATATTCTACAGTAGCCTAGTCAAAAGACACTCCTGTAGCCTAGTCAGGAGACATTCTTCAGTATCCTTTCAGTAGCATAGTCAGAAGACAAACTGCAGTGGCCTAGTCAGAAGACACTCTACGGTAGCCTAGTATGAATACACTTTTCACTATCCTAGTCTAAAGACATTGTTCAGTAGCCTAGTCATAACACACTTCAGTATCCTAGTCAGAAGAGATTCTTCAGTATCCTAGTCAAAAGACACTTTTCAGTAGCCTAGTCAGAAGACACTCTACAGAAGCCTAGTCAAAAGGCACTCTACAATAACCTAATCAGAAGACACTTTACAATAGCCTAGTAAGAAGACAAACTTCAGTAGCCTAGTCAGAAGACACTCTTCAGTAGCCTAGCCAGAAGACACTCTTCAGTAGCCTAACCAGAAGACACTCTACAGTAGCTTAGTCAGAGGACACTCTACAGTAGCCTAGTTAGAAGACACTCGTCCAGTGTAGCTAAGATGATGAGAAGCTCGACTCGTGACGTGCACAAGAGGTCACCAGTTGGACTCCGCCGTGGGCACACCGGTGTCCTTTCTTCGGACGAGACCGTAAAACTGTGGTACCGTGTCAAATTAAGTAGCATGTGAAAGATCCCTCTCTGCTTAAGAAGTGTCTGTTGCAAAGGTCACTTGTCTAGTCAGACGATACTAGTTGGTAGTCTAGTCAGACGACAATAATCAGTAGTCTAGTCAAAAGGCACAATCAATAGTCTAGTCACTAGACACTTGTCGGTAAATACTAGTCGGTAGTCTAGTCAGAAGACACTCGTCAATATTGCTGTCAGAATACACTAGTCGGTAGTCTGGTCAAAAGACATTCGGCAGTAGTCTTGTCAGAATACACAAGTCGGTAGTCTAATCAAAAGACACTAGTCAGTAGCCTAGTCAGATGACACTGGTCAGTGGATTAGTCAAGACACTCGTTAGTAATCTTGTAAGAAGACACTAGTCGGTAGTCTAGTCAGAATACACTAGTTGATATTTTAGTCAGAAGACAAAAGTCAGTAGCCTAATCAGAAGACACTAGTCGATACTCTAGACAGAAGACACTCGTCAACAGTCTAGTAAGAAAAAGCTAGTCGGTGGTCTAGTCAAAAGGCACTGATCGACAGTCTAGTAAGAAGACATTTGTCAGAAGCCTAGTCGGATTGTATCTACGTAGTAGTTAGAAGTAATAACAAATTCGGATTGCCTTTTTAAGTGTCAAAAATATGTTTAGCTACTTAAGATAAGTGAGTTTTTGAGACGTAGACAATAGATGGGTTGTTAGATGCTGTACTATAAGACATCCGTACCATGATTAACTGCACATCATTATTAGCTACATTTATGTTCAAAATTAAGATTTCGTCCATGATTTACAACTTGCTTCACTGAAGCACAAGGGTAGACGGATAATTGTCATTATAGAAAAAGACTTTAGAAATACTATGCAATGACCAAAACCTTCTAGAAGTATAGGTACAAGTCCTCCCTATACATGACAGTTTATCATGTAATGACAACGGCCTTCTATAAGTAAAGATACCAGCTTTCTACATGAAGACATGCCATGTTATGACCACGGCTTTCTATACGTATCGATACCAGTCCTCTACATGAAGGCATACCATGTTATGACAACAGCTTTCTAGAAGTATAGATGCCAGTCCTCTACATGAAGGCATACCATGTTATAACCACGGCTTTCTATGCGGATCGATACCAGTCCTCTACATGAAGGAATACCATGTTATGACCACGGCTTTCTATACAGATCGATACCAGTCCTCTACATGAAGGCATACCATGTTATGGTCACGGCTTTCTAGAAGTATAGATGCCAGTCCTCTACATAAAGGCATACCATGTTATGGCCACGGCCGTCTAGAAGTATAGATGCCAGTCCTCTACATGAAGGCATACCATGTTATGGTCACGGCTTTCTAGAAGTATAGATACCAGTCCTCTACATGAAGGCATACCATGTTATGACCACGGCCTTCTGTAAGTGTAGATACCAGTCTTCAACATGAAGGCATACCATGTTATGACCACGGCTTTCTATACGTATCGATACCAGTCCTCTACATGAAGGCATACCATGTTATGACCATGGCTTTCTAGAAGTATAGATACCAGTACTCTAAATGACGGCATACCATGTTATGACCACGGCCGTTTAGAAGTATAGATACCAGTCCTCTACATGAAGGCATACCATGTTATGACCATGGCTTTCTAGAAGTATTGATACCAGTTCTCTACATGAAGGCATACCATGTTATGACCACGGCCGTCTAGAAGCATAGATACCAGTCCTCTACATGAAGGCATACCATGTTATGACCACGGCCTTCTAGAAGAATAGATACCAGCCCTTTAGATGAAGGCATACCATGTTATTACCCCCACTTTCATGCGCGGATCCAGAGGGATGGACCGGAGGTCCCGTCCTAAGAATCGCAAAACTTACTTTCCTTTTTTCGATATGAAATAAGTATTTTTACACACTAAAGCATTGGTGGATCCCCTCTCAGAAGATTTCCTCTTGAAAACATTTCTAGATTTGCGCCCGACATTCTAGAAGTACAGATACTAGTCCTCTACATGGAGGCATACTATGTTATGACCACGACCTTCTATAGCTAAGTACAGATGCCAGCTCTGTATATGAAGGTATACCATTTTAATACCATAGTCTTTTAGTAGTATACATATCCGCTCTCTACATGGAGGAATACCATGTTATGACCATGGCCTTCTAGAAGCACAGATACCAGCCTCTATACATGAAGGCATATATATAATATTATAATCACGGCCTTCACGAATGTGATTTCCAGTGTTTCTCCTAGAAAGTAAGATGTGAGAGGTATTTATTATATACCAGTCCATACAAACAAGCGAGCTTGTCTGGTGGTTTGCGGGTTATCAGGTCTACGCATACTTGGTTGCGGTCCTGATATGACCTGCAGCCTGACACTGTCACTAGTAAAGACTACGTATCTTTAACGTGCCAAGACCATCATTAGTATGGGTTCCAGATATCGGACGTGCAGTCTACATTGTAAAGGAAGCACGGAGATCTGAACTTAAGATTTCCTAACCAAACTTGCAAGCAACAATTATTTTATTTAAGTTGTAAAGTCATATCAATTTTTAATGTTTACTTGTAGAAAAACATGCTGAATACATGTATTTCGCATTCCATTCAAATCAAAATGTCTAAAATACTAATTTATGATTCTTTTCGTATCTTTAGGAAAGATGTGTGAGGTTGGAAGGGGAAGGGAAAGGAACTTTTAACTCAACAAAGACAGTAGTTGGTTTAAACACACATGAAGATCTAACCTCTTGTCTGCTGGTGTGCATTGTTGTTAAAGTCACTTGACACCAGTTACTTTCCTATTTTGCATTATTATCTGCGTCAAAGTCGTATAATATAAAATAATGATAATTTATCCACACCAATTATATTTTGTCAATGAAATATATGAAAGAAAATTTTATAATACCCTTCTGTGGTGATAACACTGTTTATATACATGTGCTTAAAAATCGGCGAACTCCTGACGTTAAAGATGATATCCTGTGGAAGCGATATGCAGCAATTATATGAAAACTGACAACGATATTGTCCTTTAGCTTTCCTAGGTGAACATAGTTCATGTTTTCTAGTTTGGAGAATGCATATTAAATTATTTTCCTCGCTAACGGATATAAATTGCTCATGTGAATAGAATAAAATGAGCTCGGCATTAGAAAACACTTGAAGCTATAATAGGAGAAATAACAGAGAAATAATATAGGACAATATACCAACAGACTAAGATACGTAACTCTGTACAATTGTCACATGCATAGCAGAGTTCTTGTTCTTAGACCACGAGAATGTCAAGCGATTAACGTCCAAGATCGAAATGTACTGTTTAAATGGGTAATTTTATTTTGATCCATAGTCGAAAATTGTTGAAAGCGACGTAAACCTCCTATCAAACAACCACTATTATTACATACTCGACATCAGCTGATGACTAGGAGATGTTTTTGTCAAAGTATTGTACCTTAGAAATTGACATTTATGTCCTAAATGCTTTCAACAATTAATCTCTAACTGGACACGTTTCCTAAATTAACAAACTTTACGCATATCGATGAAAAACTGTAAGTTGTTTGAAATGACAGTAAACGTGAGATTACTCTCTATACTTGGCTAACACTTGTAAAGAGTCCAGACGTACAAGTATCTAGAATGGAATCTTGCCTAGTAACATGGGCCTGCTATCGGCGATTGTGTGAAAATGGCAGTAAACAACACAAAACAGACATTGACGTAATAAAATCCATATAATATCGTTTAGTTTTCTCAGTTATATTAATCGCCATTTAATCAATAAACTTGCCTCATCTGCACGTAACAGTCTTATGTAAAAAGCGTTCAGTTTATTCGTTTCTTCATTAATTTCTTTAATACTTCTATCTCGAGTTTCATACATCCAGATCATGATTTATGAACGAAATTACCTTCACTATCTTTCTGCTTCTTAAAACATTAATTATATGAGGAACAAATCTTAGATATGTAAATGTAGATATGTAAATCTGAATCTCAGCAATGCCGAATTTATTCATTTCAATGTAAGGTTGTAATGATTTATCCATAAGATTTCATAATTATGTTTTAAAAGTAATTTGCAAACCTCTAGAAAAAGTAAATACAGAATGATAAAATACTGTTCCATCTTTGGACAATTTAACACAATACGTAATTATTAAGAGATACATCAGGAAAATTTACACAACTTTTTATCCATGCATTGTGATAGTAACATGCATCTTTTCAAAAATTAAAATAGGAATCATTTAAGAAAAATATAGTGAAAAATTTTTTGAGATGTAATAGTGGTTGAAAGCACTGAATAAGTTAGTGGCATTTTCTCTTCTTAATAGACCCATATCAGTTATAAACGGTAGCGGAAATACAGTTCACCATCTAATCTGAAAGATTCTTATTTTCCTTAATACACACACTCATGTACCGGAGCATATCAAAAAGCATTCAAAAGTTCTGCAGGGTTTTCCCCCCAGTATATCACCCCAACTGGTTATTATATGGATTTGTATCTAAATCTAAAATTGCATTTAGACAAATCTTAGCTGTTCAACTGATAGTTCGCTCCTATTCTTGTTTAAAATACTTGCGTAATGCTAATTTCTATTTCAAAACTCAAATATTTACATGCTCAGGGCATTTGTATCCTTATAGTTTTGTACAGAAAATAATGATCAAATCACGAAGTTACACTTTTATTATTACCTTTTATTAACGATTATCAATATTTAATTTAAACAGTGAAACTGATGGATGCTCCCCGAACGGCAGTTATAATGCAGGAAATTGATGACTCAATTCACATACAAACTAGGATTTTAATGTGTCGGTGCGACACAAATGTCCCCGCTGGCAGCTAAGCTAGTAAAATAGTACTGCCAGAGAACTCATATTTTCAAGAAATTTTTAATGTTCAAAGGCAATTACTTTGTCAAAAATTACCGGAACACACCCATATTCGAACTTGACCTGCATTTTTTCTTGATACATCTATATACCCAATATCAATTTAATTCATCCAACCTTCAAAGAGAAAATGAGCCGAAAGTGTCATGTTTAACAAATGTTCTATGTTCAAGGGCAATAACTCCTTCAAAAATAATCGGATCACACCCATATTCGCACTTGACCTGCATCTTCCCTTGATACATCAGTATGCTAAATATCAATTCAATATATCAAACCTTCATAGAGAAAATGAGTGGAAACTCAATGGTGATGGAATGACGGAACAGGGTAAGACTATATGCCCCTGGCCATTTCATGGCGGGGGCATAAAAATGACTGCTCCAAGAAGCACAGCAATAATGACATAAGTACTTCATGGTACTTAAAGTCCTCGTTAATAAGTGACCTTGATCTTTCAGAAATGACCTTGAGTGACCTTTGTCCAAAAGCCAGTATATACGTGATAATACGTGTAGGTCACCAGGCCCGGGTAGTTGTATTTAAATGAGTAACCCTATTCTGAATCAGTGATCCATCATATACGCAAAGCATACTAATGCTTTTTTCACATACTTGAGTTAATCCATCCGGGTTACTTCTACACAAAGTAAATTTTACATAAAAGGATTACTTGTTGGAATGAATCTGCTTTTGACCAGTCCATAGGACCTGAGAAACTAAATTACCAAAGATTCTTAAGTGACAAAGAGCCATAGTAATCTAATTTCGTTAGCAACATCGTGAAGACACATATGTCCCGATTTAAAAAAAAAACAACAACCAGTAAATACCATTGCACAAAGTGTATGGGATAATATCGTCAGAACAAAAACCGTTGCTCGCAGTATTGTCTTCTCAAAACTAAGAATATTAATTGATTATTGTTTCACGTCACTCCACGATTATTTCACGTATATGGTAACGGCATCTGCCTGATGCATTTCATACAAACCTTTGCTACGGACCCAACCGAAGCAGTGAGGGATCTTTTACGTGCTACGCCTACCGTGACACGGGACCTCCGTTTTTACTGTCTCATCCGAAAGACAGAACACCGGTGTGCTCAGGGCGGGAGTCGAACCCGGGACCTCTCGATCAAGAGCCGATCACCTTATCCACTACGCCACGCCGGTTTAGGAATAATGAAGATAACTTGATATTTCAATTACAATTGTATAGGATGTAATAACTAATGCATCACATAACAGTATATATTCGTCAATATTTGCTTATAACCCATACATGCACAGTATTTGATATCATATAATGCGCCATTCTCTCGAATCACTCAAGTATTTCGCAATTAAAATAGAAACTAATATGATACTAGTTATGTAACACACTCTATGTATCCTTGCTTGGTATAACTAAATAATTAAGTACAGAAATAATACACCTTGATAGAATTGTTTTGAAATTAAATTTGTGTGAAGAATTTAAAATCGTATGCAGTGTGTGTTCCTGTAGAGAAATTTGTTATTGTCTCCTATTGCGTAGAGATAATCCTATTTTTATCATTTCAGCCATAGCACAATGATTACAAGTTCTAAGTGTGTATATTTCAGCAAGTGCTAATGGATTGGAGTATAATCATGAAAAGTAGCAAACACTGTATCACTAATACAGTTCCATGATATATACCAAGTGTCAAACATCCTTGGACTGTTGTAAAATTAATCGGGCAAATAATGCTTGAATGGATGCATAAATAGTTGAATACATTGTAATCAAAATGGAAAACATTAAAGTTGAGATGAAAAAAAAACTTCACCATTAAACACTTCTCACAAGAAAAATATGCAGCAAGTTTACTTTCCCTATTTCATTCTTTGAAGAGAGTTTCTCACGAGGTTACCAGAAAAATTAGAAATAACAATGCTTTCGCTTCAATCCTAAACACCTTGAGGTCGCCTGGTGGAAACGACATCACGATTATCCACTGTACACTATTATAAATATATAACCTCACAATCATTCACAATACTCTATAATAAATGTATACACCAAAATCATTCATTATACACTATGATAAATCATTCACTATACAATATGATAAATGTATATCTCACAATCATTCACTATACACTATGATAAATGTATACACCACAATCATTCACTATACACTATTATAAATGTATACACCACAATCATTCACAATACACTATTATAAATATATACCTCCACAATCAAAAACTATACACTATGATAAATGTATACACCACAATCATTCACTATACACTATACATTGAATTGAATTGATTGAATAATGTGTACCCCGCAATCATTCACTATACACCATTATAATTATATACCCACATTCATTCACTATACACTATTATAAATGTATACACTAAAATCATTCACTATACACTATGATAAATGTATACATCACAATCATTCACTATACACCATTATAATTATATACCCACATTCATTCACTATACACTATTATAAATGTATACACTAAAATCATTTACTATACACTATGATAAATGTATACACCACAATCATTCACTATACACTATGATAAATATATCCCCCACAATCATTTAATCTACACTATTATAAATGTATACCTCAAAACCATTCACTATACACTATCATAAATATATACCCCACATTCAGTCACTAGACGCTATTATAAATGCACTATCACTTACTATATACTGTTATGAATGTATAAACCACAAATTCTTGAAATATTTTGGGTTTTTATTCAGTACAAGTACACGTTTCTTGCTGGGGGGAAATGCCATGCAATGTATTGAAGCAATTAGCAATATCCGTTCGACTGAATTGCTTCAATAGCGCGTTTCTGAGACCTACTACTAGCAAGAATTAAATGAATGTCCTCGTCGTAGCCTTCAAATTGCCTTTTCTGTTTTAGTTAAGCCACGGAAACGTTCCATGTGTCATTTAAAGGATTTAAGTCAGCAAGAAAGTACTGCCTAAGGGTTAACTTCATCTTTACGAGAGAATCTTCTACGCGAATCGATATTGAGCATTCCTAGTGACAACGAGCTGCCAAAGCAAATCAGTTTTGTTACAAATCATCATCAAATTATCTACCTTTGTGTATTGAAAGACGAATATACACTTTACCAGTAAATACTCCACGCTGTCCAATCAACGGTTGATCAATCTGGAATAATCGTTTGGCCTATGTGCTTAACTTTGTCGTTACGTGAACGAACATACTCAAAAGCAAGAAGACGAAAACTAGAATAGATTTACGGTACAAATTATGAAACAGTATACAAACACATTTATTACATCAATTATAATAATGATGTTGATAATTATAAAACTATGAGGAACAAGTCTTTCATGTTATTCTTTCTAACTACAATTTCAATATGAAGATCATTTACATATGGCAACCTTGATTTTAAAGTGTTGATCTTGACATTTGACCTGGAATTTATTTTCTTATAATACATTATACTCATTAAAACTAAATACTACATCGGGAATCATTGATTAAAGGCGCCTCTCAATGTCATTTTTCGGTCAGGTTGTGGAATCTTATCTAATATTTGCAACATTTTAAGTCATCCCTTATTGTCTTCCTACAATTCTTGTTTCCTTAGTTTTAGTCTTGCCTCATGACAACATTTTAAGTCATCCCTTATTGTCTTCCTACAATTCTTGTTTGCTTAGTTTTAATCTTGCCTCATGACAACATTTTAAGTCATCCCTTACTGTCTTCCTACAATTCTTGTTTGCTTAGTTTTAGTCTTGCCTCGTGACAACATTTATAAGTACGCATTAAAATGTTTATTCATATTGCAACTTAGAAATACAACCATTGCATAGTCTATTATTCTTATCTAAGTATGCCCCCTTTAGGCATAGTCGGGACAATAAACGTCATTTCTTCCTTCCGTCACATAATCGGGTACTGGACTATGAAGGTCCCTGCATCTTATCAAAGGAAATTGGATATATGGAAATTTATCAATATGGGAAGATGCGTTTTGATTTCGGGGTCAATGCATTTAAGATCAAGGTCATTTTTTCACCGGAACTGATAACAGATTGATCCGACTTTCAAATAAACTAGAAAACTGACAAAGTCAGGGGGTCCTACAGGATGTCTGTCACCATGACCTTAACCTTAATTTGGTGCCAGCAGAAAAGTCCTGTCATAAGGATTGCAGATGCCAAATATGAAAGGCCTACTTTTAATGGTTCAATACCTATGGTCAATGTTAAACTTCCTTTAAATGCAGGTCAAAGGTCACCATCAAGACCACATGATAAAAAAGTTTGGTACCAACCGAAAAGTCTTTTCATCAGGAACACGGATGCCAAATATAAAAGCCCTACTTCTTATGCTTCAATAGTTATAGTCAATGTTAAAGTTTTTCAAATGTAGGTCAAAGTTCAATGTCAAGGTCACATGATCAAAAAGTTTGGTACCAACATAAAGGTCTTGTCATAAGAAACATGCATGACAAATATGAAAACCCTACTTCTTACAGTTCAATATTTACGATCAAAATCAAAGTTTTTCAAATGTAGGTCAAAGGTCACTGTCAATGTCACATGATCAAAAATGTTGGTACCAACGGAAAGGTCTTGTCGTAAGGAGCACACATGCCAAAGATGAAAGCTCTACCTGTGACAGTGTATTAGATCGGCTAATGTTAAAAGTTTTTGCTGACGGACAGACAGAATGATTATTATTGGACACCTGCTTATGAAGCAAGACTCTAAAATGGATAGGGTAACTTTTTATGAAGAAATTCCTTCAGGTCGGTTGCATGAACTGAAAAACTAGAAGGTTCAGCTTGATTTACCAAGAAAGCCTAAAGAGTGTTGTTATTTATGGTTTCACTCTTAAAATTTTCTACTTTACAAAAAACGCTTTACTTATGCTGTGTTTCAAGCGTCTGTCATACATTGAACATATTTACCATTTTGGTATCTACATGTTTTCATTAAATGTCCTTTTCATTTTTTTCTGTCATCATAGTAGAAAGTGGGATATAGTAGGGCATAGTATAGAACAATACAGATATACATTAAATTCTTTCAGAAATGTGAAGAGGCATGATCCTGATGAAACTAAAGGAGATAAAATTGAAAAATCGTTTAAAAGCGACCAATCATCCAATCAACTATTTTGAAGATGGACATGGCGAGATCATGGGATTATGTGTCGTGTGTGATGTATTCTGGTTTTCCGCTGTCGTCGGCAATCATAATACGTCTATGTTATGTTCTTTCACGCTCTTGCTCCGTTCCTGAACAGTCTATCCCG
The DNA here is from genome assembly GCA_035048485.1 of Pteria penguin. Classification (NCBI taxonomy): domain Eukaryota; kingdom Metazoa; phylum Mollusca; class Bivalvia; order Pterioida; family Pteriidae; genus Pteria; species Pteria penguin. The sequence continues at coordinate 62,441,798 of CM068583.1, forward strand.
TTTTCACTCCGTTCTCTACCTATAAATGTACGACTTTCTACAAGTTCGCAAGATCCCATCCATTTCCAAGGCACTGCCCTATCAAATATTGCAATTAATAAAATGTTACTGAAATATTTATAAAGACTACTGTACGCATTATGAATATTTCAATAACATTACATTAATTGCAAAATTTCATCGGACAGCACTCGCTGCGTTTATGCAACAATTTTGAAGTTTTCACGTTCGTACTGCGACCTTAGTTTGTGTGACGCATTTTTCGGAGACGTGACGTAAAATATCACATATTCAACGGACCAACACTAGCTCATTCCACTACAATGATTGTAAAAAGAATGCAGGGAAGTACAGAGAAAATATGCAACTTGTAGTTCTGTGTAAATTCTGCAATCTCAATGTTTATCAGTCATTGTGAACTGCACCAGTCGATAATTGAAGGACTGCTTAGTTGACAAGGCGTTTTACTGTAAATCACCTACATTTCGAATGACTTTATTTTTGTGATGATCTCAATATGAATATATTGGTGAGACATAGGTTTACAATAAACCACATACATGTTGAGTTTAGTTAAAAGAAAGGTTGCGAACACTGTTTTGACTTTGAGTTGTACTTGCGAAATAACGTTAATTTTACTAAAATTTCGGTTACATAGTCTGAACGCATTTAGGGCTTCATAAGCATGCTGGTATGGTATTGTCAACGGCAAGCATTCGGATCAGAACTCAGCCATAATGGCAATCGTGAAAGAAGATAGAAAACTTACTGACTCAGTCGTATGAAAGAAGTCACCACGGAAATATAGAGTATACAGTGAAATGATTTGAAAACAAGAGGCCCAAGTGGGCCTATATCGCTCACCTGAGTACCTAGATTATAAGTCATGCATGAAGGAAGAATTCATTTATTTTTGCATTAATGTGACTAAGTCAACACAGATGTTGAAAATATGTCAAATTTTATTTCAGGCTAGAATAAAAAACAACACTTTTTTGCACATCCATTCAGGTGATTTTGATATTAAGCATTTCCTTTGTCTCTGCAAGAAGTCATTCAGGGCAACAAGTTAGTCATTTTCTTTAGGTGGGGCCTTTTGTTGACTAATTTCAAGTCTGGGTCATGAACAACAATTGTTTCAAATATTGTCCAGATCTAACTTAAAATTGCCTAATTTCATATGTTGAGTGTTGAGAAACATCTAAAAACTTATTTAGATGTGTAAAGAAATGAAAAAAAAATTTTGACCACAGCTGGATTTGAACCGCTACTCTCCATATTTCAATTACCAAGTGGTATATGTACTATTGTGAGAACTGCTTTTTAGACATGGTGGCATTATCTGTTCACCAATTTGGATGAAATTTACCAAATCGATAGAGGACTTTTAGTACTTCATGTATTCCATGTTTCATTAAAATCTTTCATGTGGTATAACAGCAGAAGTGAAAAATGTGATTGAATTGTTCCTATACACCCTCATTTGGAAGTCTTAAAAAATTCATAGAAAATCCAAAAATTGAGATATTGACAAAATTCTTTCAAAGTAACAATCCTTACCATAATTATGATCACAATAGTCCATAAGAAATCATCAGTATCAATTAACTAGGAAATATGACACTTTTTTCTGCATTGAATCACCAAGTCCAAAGAAATGTCGAAAAAAATTCTAAAATTTGATTTTGGAAGGGAACCAAAATGACAATACATCTTCACTCATCCCTCTAGATCATTTCTATGCATTCTGTTTGTCTCTGTATACAGCCCGTATGAAAAAGAATATTGTTAAGCGAGGGAACTCTTTTGTGACCTACTCTTGACTATGGTGGCGCCACCTGTAAAGAGGTCTGGACGAAAACAACAGAATTTGAAGAGGATCATAAGTGACTTATTTCTACCAAGATTTATTAAAATCCTTCAAACAGTTTTGTAGAAAAAGTTGAAAATGTGAAAAATGGCCAAACCCCCCCCCCCTCCCCCCCCCCTTTTTTTTTTGGAAGTCTTAAACGTAAAATTCCTAATTTCATATGTTGAGTGTTGAGAAACATCTAAAAACTTATTAAGTTGTGTAAAAAAAAAAAAAAAAGTTTTTTTGACCACAGCTGGATTTGAACCGCTACTCTCCATATTTCAATTACCAAGTGGTATATGTACCATTGTGAGACCTACTTTTAGACATGGTGGCATTATCTGTTAACCAATTTGGATGATCCGCACAAAAAACAAAACCTTTGAAAAGGACTATGAGTACTTGCATCCTACCCAGTTTTATCACAATCCTTCAAGTTGTTCTGTAGATCAAGTTGAAGATATGAAAAATTGTCCCCCCCCCCCCCCCTTTTCTTGGAACTCTTAAAAGATTCATAAAAAACTCAAAAATCGAGATATTGAAAAAATTCCTTCGCACCAGCATTCCTTACCATAGATATGATTAAATGAAACCAAATGAATGCATCAATGTTTACTAAAAGAAAATAATAACTCTTTAATGCATTAAAATAACAAAGTCCAAAATAAAAATGAAAAAACGTCAAAAATTTGATTTCGGAATGGAACCAAAAATATCAACACTTCTTCCCATATGCCTCTAAATCATTCCTATGCAGTCGGTTTGTCGCTGTATGCACCCGAACTGAATAAGAAGTTTGTCAAAGGAGGGTACCCTCTGTGACCTACTTTTGTCTGTGGTGGTGCCACCTGTTCATGGATCCTGACAAAGATGACCACATTTGTCGGGGACTTTGAGTATTTGATGCATGCCAAGTTTCATTGAATTCCAGCAAGTGGTTCCGAAGAAAAAGTTCAAACTGTGAAATGTTTACACCAATTATCCCACCCCCCTTTTTCTTGAAAGTCTTAAAAAATTCATAAAAAATCCAAAACATAAAATATTGAAAAATTTTCTTCGCAGTAGTATTTTTCACCATCAAAATGATCAAATTAACCAAATTAATGCATCAATGTTTACTAAAAGAAAAAAATACCTCTTTTCTGCATTAAAACTACCAAGTACAAAAAAACGTCAAAAAAACGTCAAAAATTTGATTTCGGAACGGAACCAAAAATAACAACACTTCTTCACACATCCCTCTAGATCATTCCTATGCATTCGGTTTGTCTCTGTATGCCCCCGGTCTGAAGAAGAAGTTTGTCAAAGGAGGGTACCCTCTTTGACCTACTTTTGCCTGTGGTGGCGCCACCTATTGATGAATCCGGACGAAAAACAACAACACTTGTAGGGGACCATGAGTACTACATGCTTATCAAGTTTCATCAAATTCTGTTCAGTGGTTCTGGAGAAGAAGTCAAAAATGTGAAAAGTTAACGACGGACGACAGACGACGGACGACGGACGGACGACGGACGGTGATTGATCACAATAGCTCACTTGAGCCTTTGGCTCAGGTGAGCTAAAAAAGCACATAAGGACATCACTTACATATTCGATTATAACGCCGTTACCATACCGACTTAGGACGGTAGCTATGTGTTAAGGTTGCAATAAAATTTGGTGAGAACTGCATAGACGTAAAGGACACGAAGTCCTTATGTATGCCCGCTGAAGCAATTCTTGCTGAAATACTTCCGGCGTTGTCTCTGTGCCTTCAGTCTTGACCTTCGAGTTCAATTCTTACCTGGTTCTGATCCCATGTTTGTCCCAGCGTGTAAGCGCGACGTTCATTTTGAACAAACCGAGAGGGACGTGGTGGTTTGGCGCTCAGAAAGTTCGGTTTGTGTATGTATCATGTTCACAAGCATCAGTTAGTTGTCACGCCCATTTAAGCGTTCCTACCATGTTGTTTTCATTTTTAGCATTCCTGGTACGGACGGATTACCAAAGCCTTATGTTATGATAAGGCAGAACATGTAGTGGTTATAACAGGTGTTTAGCCGGTTATTATTTGGCTTAGGCCGAGTTGGGATGAAAAGATTTACAAATTACTTCAGAACGATCTGCTTACACAGGTGGCCTTTGTGTCAGTTGCCCAAGATTATTTTGTTCATTTTGAGGCGGCATCTCCCTTATATGATTATTAATCTATATTTGTATCTGAGCGACGAAGCCATCCGGAGCAGTGCTAACATATACTGTGACACGGGGCCTCGGTTTATAATGCCTCATTCTAAGGAGAAACAATGAGACTGAAGATAAAGCCTCTGTAACACTGGTACGAGTAGGTAGCGCCAAGCTGATACGAAACCTCGCGTCCCGTTTGATGTTTAAGGAAAGCATTGTACATTATAATTGTCAAGTGAGAGGCGACTTGTTGGATTTGTTTACGACATGTACAGCATTGTACATTATAACTGTCAAGTGAGAGGCGACTTGTTGGATTTGTTTATGACATGTACAGCATTGTACTTTATAACTGTCAAGTGAGGGGCGACTTGTTGGATTTGTTTACGACATGTACAGCATTGTACATTATAACTGTCAAGTGAGGGGCGACTTGTTACATTTGTTTACGACATGTACAGCATTGTACATTATAACTGTCAAGTGAGAGGCGACTTGTTACATTTGTTTACGACATGTACAGCATTGTACATTATAATTGTCAAGTGAGGGGCGACTTATTGGATTTGTTTACGACATGTACAGCATTGTACATAATAACTGTCAAGTGAGGGGCGACTTGTTACATTTGTTTACGACATGTACAGCATTGTACATTATAACTGTCAAGTGAGAGGCGACTTGTTACATTTGTTTACGACATGTACAGCATTGTACATTATAACTGTCAAGTGAGGGGCGACTTGTTACATTTGTTTACGACATGTACAGCATTGTACATTATAATTGTCAAGTGAGAGGAGACTTGTTACATTTGTTTACGACATGTACAGCATTGTACATTATAATTGTCAAGTGAGAGGCGACTTGTTGGATTTGTTTACGACATGTACAGCATTGTACATTATAATTGTCAAGTGAGGGGCGACTTGTTAAATTTGTTTACGACATGTACAGCATTGTACATTATAATTGTCAAGTGAGGGGCGACTTGTTGGATTTGTTTACAACATGTACAGCATTGTACATTATAATTGTCAAGTGAGGGGCGACTTGTTGGATTTGTACATTATAACTGTCAAGTGAGGGGCGACTTGTTACATTTGTTTACGACATGTACAGCATTGTACATTATAATTGTCAAGTGAGGGGCGACTTGTTACATTTGTTTACGACATGTACAGCATTGTACATTATAATTGTCAAGTGAGGGGCGACTTGTTGGATTTGTTTACGACATGTACAGCATTGTACATTATAACTGTCAAGTGAGGGGCGACTTGTTACATTTGTTTACGACATGTACAGCATTGTACATTATAATTGTCAAGTGAGGGGCGACTTGTTGGATTTGTTTACGACATGTACAGCATTGTACATTATAATTGTCAAGTGAGGGGCGACTTGTTGGATTTGTTTACATGTACAGCATTGTACATTATAATTGTCAAGTGAGGGGCGACTTGTTGGATTTGTTAACATGTACAGCATTGTACATTATAATTGTCAAGTGAGGGGCGACTTGTTGGATTTGTTTACGACATTTACAGCATTGTACATTATAACTGTCAAGTGAGGGGCGACTTGTTAAATTTGTTTACATGTACAGCATTGTACATTATAATTGTCAAGTGAGGGGCGACTTGTTGGATTTGTTTACGACATGTACAGCATTGTACATTATAACTGTCAAGTGAGGGGCGACTTGTTACATTTGTTTACGACATGTACAGCATTGTACATTATAATTGTCAAGTGAAGGGCGACTTGTTACATTTGTTTACGACATGTACAGCATTGTACATTATAATTGTCAAGTGAGAGGCGACTTGTTGGATTTGTTTACATGTACAGCATTGTACATTATAATTGTCAAGTGAAGGGCGACTTGTTACATTTGTTTACGACATGTACAGCATTGTACATTATAATTGTCAAGTGAGAGGCGACTTGTTGGATTTGTTTACGACATGTACAACATTGTACATTATAATTGTCAAGTGAGGGGCGACTTCTTTGATTTGTTTACGACATGCACAGCATTGTACATTATAATTGTCAAGTGAGGGGCGACTTTTTTTGGATGTTTACGACATGTACAGCATTGTACATTATAATTGTCAAGTGAAGGGCGACTTTTTTGGATGTTTACGACATGTACAGCATTGTACATTATAATTGTCAGCTGAGAGGAGGCTAGGTGATATTCTTGTGACAATGGATTCAGAGCTATTAGGGTTTCTTTATTCGGCTATTTGCAGAGGAGTAGAGTGTATTCTGTACTTATTTTTGCGGATTTTGTTTACTTGATTTAGGAATAATTCTAACTCTTCTTATATTCAAGAAATATATGTGTGTATATATATAAAAGAAATAATAATTTTGGAACACATCGAAATGGGAAATGTCGAACACCCATAAGCGTGTTTAATATACATCGACTCAAATTATATTTATAAAATCCAATTCAATTTGCATGTTTCAGGAAACAAGTTTATTTGATATATGTTAATTTAAAACAATGTTCAATGAGAGAAACCACCTTAATACCCTAAACTGTATTTGTTCCTAATCGAAACACAATGCACTGACAACAAATGGATAAAATTAAATTAAGTCCTTCCAGATACAAATTAGATTTTCCCATTCTTGGATATTGAATTTTGAAGGGCCAATTATGGCTTTTTTATGTTCTTTTTGCTGGTTTGGTGACTTTGGCCATGTCATCTCTGTTATGTTTTATATATATGACCTGACCGGAAATCAGCAGTATTTGCAAGGGACAATAAGTACTTCATTTCTACGAAATCATATGGTGTTTTTGAGAAGTTGAGAATGTAAATTGTTTACGGACGTCTCATGACTTACGAACGACGAAAGAAACTGCAAGAAAGTGCTGAGATTGCTCAAAACATGTAAAGAATTGTAATGTGAAAATACTTTATCCTTGTTAAATAAGTTTTACATTAAAATGAATACAAGAAAATAATAGTGGGAGCAGAAAAAGGAGAGTTTAGTTCCTATCAAAATGATCAATTAATTAAATCACCACCACAAAACTGAAGTTCCACTAATTTGATCGACGACTTAATGAGAGAGGAGTGTTACTTTGATCAATAATATGCGTTTTATATATAACGATGTTTGTTGGATTTTTATTACTTTTGTTAAATGATTCAATTATCTATTATTCATCAAAAACCTTACTAACTGATACATACGTACTTAGCAAGCTCCTTGCAAATAGATGATCTTCGAACAGAAACAATCTGATGTATACTAGAAATTCCTAAGCAACCTGTACTAACACGTTACAATTCTCAAGCTCTGACAATAGCTTGAAGAGGAATAATCAGTCATAGTATGCCTCCGTCATCACGGACTACACATCCCCTACATAATTAAAGCCTTCCATTAGAAAGATGACGTATTAAGACAACTTTTTATGCAACGTGCAAACCAACAATGCAATATGAATTACAAATTTGAATGCAAGTAGGTGCTAAACAAAGTAAAATTTGTCAAGAACACTAACGTTAAAGAGGAAATTTTTCATGATATTTCATGGCATGATACTTTGATTGTTGGTTTAATCATCACTTATTTAGCGGCATAGCTAATTTAGAAGTTCATTTACGCAATTGTCTAATGGAGATTCATCTTCATAATACATTGAATGAAATCCCTTTATCGCCTTTAAAATACTCTTGTTATAATATAATAAAACATTTAATCTACGTATAAAATCTTTGTTGCAAAAAAAAAACCCCACTTCAATTACATTTAACATTTTTGTGGCTACTAAAACACTTCGATTACATGTAACATCTTTGTTGCTACTAAAGTACTTCAGTTAGGTTATAATAAAACAAGCTGTGTTTGTGAAACACTAATCCCCCGGTGGCACCAAAGTCCAGAAAGTTATTTTAAACGTGACTGATTAATTGATTGTTGTTTAACGTCACACCACGAATATTTCACGTATATGGTGACGGCATCTGCCTAATGCGGGGCATACAAATTTTGACCTTCGCAACGGACCCACCCGAAGCAGTGAGGGGGCTCGTTTTTACAGTCTCATCCGAAGACAGAACGCCGGCATGACAAGAACGGGACTCGAACCCCGGCCTCCCGATCAGGAATCCGGCGCGATGCCACTAGGCCATGCCGGCTTTTTAAAACGTGAAGGTCATTGTCAAGGTCAATGATATATGAGATTTTGTTTATATTTGTTGAATTTGTGATTTTGTGTTATTATTATATTGATAGGAAGTCAAATAAAACTGTGAAAACTTATCAATGTTATTATTTAGTGTTTGCCAGGTCAGTTCAGTCATATTCAATGTCCAATTCCATTTTAGCGAAAAATAAAAAATAGATGTTCGTCCCCCAGCATTAAATTTTTAGAAAAGTTGGATGAGAATCTAGCGATTTTTTATTATGGCTTACATATATTATTTTTGTCGCTACTCAAACGCTTCAACTACAGGCAACACCCTTTCGATTTTTAAATAGTTTTACCAAACAAATTAGTGTACTAGTATGCTTTTAGAATATGGCATGGTAAAATTTAGCTATTCAATTATCTATGCGGCGTATCTGTCTTCTATTCACAAAAGGGTACCATACAAGACTTACAATGCTCTGCCAAGTATCTAACCCTGAACAGATCTAACCAAAACTAATTCAAAATTCTAATTTGAAATCAATTTTTCTCTCTCAAAATATTTCCTTAAAACAGATAATGTAGATTAATTCTAATGCTTTATTTGCAATATTTAATGAAAAACAAAATCAACGAAATTACCCTAAGAATTTACAAAAGAATGAAAACAGGTCAAATTGAATTTCAGAAAGTAATTAAAATAACTTCTAAAGATGATTTATGCAGCCGGTCTGAAGAAGTTTGTTAAAGAAGAGTTCCTTATGGGACCAATGTTGTTGTGTCCTGGATCCATCTCTTTACGGATCTGACCGAAAAACTACAATAATTGTGGGTAACATTGCCAACATTACATCATTCATGCCAAGTTTCAATAAATCCTTCAATTATCCATACGTTCTAAATAAGATATTCACCAAACGTTTAGTGTTCCTCTTTACCAAGTTTTACCAAAATCTCTCCAATTGGTTCTGAAGAGTAAACTGAAAATGTGAAAAGTTTATGAACATCGACGAAGAACACAAGTTGTTGAGAAAGTATCGTACACAGTTTGTACAGATACTGCTGAAACCTGCTAAAAGCTGCTGGCATATCAATGTGAGGAGAACTTCAATAATAAGTCATGTGCTCACTTTGAAATTTGTAAGTAAGCATAAAAAATTATGACTAAATGGACGGGAACTCGAGCACGAGTCGAATAACTATCTTCCTTATCAGAAATCACAGATATCTCGAAGAATTTCGTAGCTCCAACTAGTAACACTGTGATAGGGACTAATAAACAGCTTTCTATTTAGATGGAATTCTTCCTTTTCGAATGGGCTTTTTAGTAATTAATTTCATGTACAAAATTTTAAGACTTCCACTGTGCAACTATTAGCATTAATGCGTAACATCATTTTTAACAATCTGCACCCAGACCAATAAATTAATGTTTGTATATATTTACAATAATTATACGAAAAATATGGGGTTACAGGTCTTGATCTGAAAAATAAACTGACAAATAAAGTATGTTCAACGGAAATATTAAAAATCCTTGCACTGTTGAATTTTGTGACACTTTATATAAGTTGTCAAAATGTCATACATAAATGAATGATTCATTTCTACGTAAATAATTCAATAAATTATCGAACATTGACAGAAACAAAGAATTGCCAAGAATGACTGGCGATACAAGTTAGTGTATTTGTTAAATGTAAAAGATTTTGTTACAAATATGTGTGGCATTAACAAGAAAGCATCTATTTTTTCTGTATTAACAATTATGAATGGATTGAAGTATTTGATAGATCAACTGATGTGTCACGGTGTAATAATGAAGAATGGTAAGAACATTATTAAATGATAATAATATAGTAATGAACGCAAATGGCTTTATCGAATAGACACTCGATATGAGGAATTTCATAGACCAATGAATCAATCAGCTTTTAAACAAACGATGGTAGCTATGTGTTGTGTAGCAGCGTTGTCTTTCAGTCAGAGCCAGTGTGAAGCGAATAAGCAAGCATTATAGCAATACGCCATTGAATTATTGCCGACAATGGGATACTAGACAAGACAGCTAAGGTGGATATCCACAATTAAGCGATGATGAAGCCGATGTGTAATAGTTATATGGCAGTGAGCGCCGGTATCAGAGCAGACAGTGATAGCTTGCATGGAACTAACTACCTTAGCATTCATATATTCTTTTAACCATCACATGGAACTCTTCACGCTAACTTTCTCACACAAACAAAAGACGAAATTCATGTGATGCTGAGTAAATTTGTGAGGACCACGATGGATGGATCAAGAGGATTTATTGTAGGCTGCAGGTAATAAAGAAGATTGGGCTGACAGGAGAATATTTCTTGAATAACTTCATGGTGTTCATATTCATCCACAATGAGACTATACCGTTAGAACTAACATCCAACGAGTCTATCCCAGCTATGAATGGGAGTTATGGTATGGTGGAAAATGTCACGTACGGAAATATAAGTGTAGACCGCGGTGCGACAGCTGCAGACAGCTTACGATGGGGTGTGATGGCTATGTCCTTCATTATCTTATGTACGACATTAGGGAATCTCCTGGTTTGCCTAGCAGTGATATGGGATAGGAGGTTACAGAACATGACCAATTATTTCCTGATGTCTCTAGCAATTGCGGACTTGCTCGTTTCTATATTGGTTATGCCGTTTGGGGTGATGGTGGAGATATTTGGTGAGTATACATTACATACAGTGTACATACACCCTTTACATAAACCAAGAATTTAATTTTTAATGCGCTCATATGCTAGAAATATATTAATCATAAGTATGCATTGCACGAAGAGTTTATGAACATATTTTAATACATATGACAAAAACTGATAATTATATATGTAGATAACAGCTAATTAGTGAATTATGAATTAAAACAAGAACTGGAGACGAGGTATTATTACAGAACTATCTCCTTATGACAACTCTTCTAAAGTAACATTGAATGTAATATTCTACTCTGCTTTCAATGTAAGTAATTAATTTTGAATTGTATTCATTACATTAATATCATTTATCCATTTACTTTTTGTGAGCAATTTCAAAAGGAAAGTCATGTTTTACTCTTTACATTTTGGTGGTAGTAAAATCATGGATAATTCATTTTATTCACTATTACTTTCTCGGTTAATTTAATCTGTAACATTCTAGTGATATGACATATAGTTCAGAGGTTAAGATAATAAGTAATTTATAGAAAAAAATTGAGACACATTAATTAACCACACACACAAACAATCTACGATTCGATGGCAGATCTTTTCCACCCAAAATCATTTTACTCTTCTTTCTTTGATACCTCTACCAAGCGACTTCCTATCTTTTTCATGCAAATCTGGTCACAAAATGAGATCTAATACATGTATCTACTAATTCATTCCTCTCAAAATCCCCTCTAATAATCCGTGATTTGTGTCTGAAACTACACCCGCTAGGTCGCGCGGGCTAAGGAGCGGGTTATTTGACTTGAAATAAACACCGAGATATATGAATTTTTTAAAGCTTTGAAATATATTCAGAATAAGTATTCCAGTAAACACATGAGAATCAGATCAATGTTAAAATTCTTTACAGCAAATACCGCTGTTAATCGTTTGTGGATCACAGCATTAAAACAGAATGCTTTTAGAGCATATTGCCGGAATATCGAATCTAAATACCTACCATAATATCGATAAGAGAATCATAATACGATAAGTTTTGTCTATCGAATCCACGAAGTAAATTCCTCGTGTCTCTTGCCAAACTCTTCACTATACGGACTATCTAGGTATGGATCCAAGTCGTGAGGCAAGTCTGATAATCGAAAGTTCAAAACAACATCACATCTTTCAATCAAAGATTTGTACTTAACTGATAATCTTCTCCCTTTATATATCAGTTTTTTCCTCAATAGTTTGACATTTTGGGGTTTTTTAATTTGATATTTCGAATTGCCCTTAAATAGCACGCTTTCACAAGGAATTAAATGCATTCGGACCCCCCTTTTTCGGACCATCATTTAAATGCATTCGGACCCCCCCCCCTTTTTCGGACCATCATCTAAATAAATTTTCATTGATTTTCCAATGGCACTTTTCGAATAATAGCTTAGAATTTCTTACCATTGTGAAAGAACTATGGACCTATCCCAAATATCAACGAAGAAGTTAGAAGTTATACCAAGGAAATTAGAGATTTCAAAATTTCACTCAATCCTAAAATTTCTGACAACAGTTGTCTCGTTTTACCACTAAATAATTCTTATCTATTAAATTCAAATGAAACTATATTTCAATGTAGTTTTATACATATTTCAACATTATGCTTTATCAAGTATTTTATAAATATTTCTTCGCGATAAAAATAATGCCTGTAAATTTGTAAAATCTAGAATCTAGTTTTAGCTACGAAGATAGTATAATAAAGAATATTATATGACTAGACGGACAAGCAAGCAGCCGAGATAACACGATGTGAAACAGTAGTAGCAAAAATAACCAGTGAACTAAAAGACATTTTGTAAATCTCATACTGGATTACATAATAGTCAGGAGGACTCAGTGGTAATTCGTGTAAACTCTTCAACTAACAGAACTAATTAAAACATGCTGGTAATCATCAACTGATTGAAAATACAAAGGTAGCTCATCCCAAAAACTTCGTTGAAGTAGGAAGACAAGTTGAAGAGTGGATAGACTATATGATATTTAGAGTTCTTTAAGGAATATCAAAAAGGTTAAGGACATATTTCAGCAATAAGGTTAAGGACATATTTCAGCAATAAGGTTCACGGACCACATCAGAAATATAATGATTCTCTATTAATTTGAAATCGAAGTTATTACACATTATGGATATCAACTTATCTTGTTGTTGACAACAACAATAACAACAACAACATAATCATAATAATAATAAAACAAAACCAAAAATCACTCTCTGAAATTATGCGTTTCAGTACATCCTTTGTGAGTAAATGATGATGTATATGAATAGCCAGCACGTATTTCACAAGAATCTCTGAAAATTAAGCACTAAACAAAACATTTTATCATACCATCAATGTCTCAATGTGAAGTTAAGCAACACCAATCAACCTCTTCTGAACTCGCGCAAACAAAACGATCTTTATTATCAATAACGATTAAATCGTTCCGGACGCACCAAGATAATAAAACCCTGAACTTGAAAAGCGAAAACAGCAACACAGTCACTGTGATGTTATTCACAATCACTACACGGTCTATTGCCATGAAATTACCACTTCAATGAGGAATACCTGTGTGTGAAGGGTCAATCCCCAAAAACGCAGATATTCCTTAAATTGTGTTTCTTGCTTACACGTTTCCTATATCCAAAAGATACCAAGGTAATGAGGAAGATAGAAAACGGCAAGCTAGCAGACGTTTGATTTCTATTTAATGTTTTTATCTGTTAATCGGCCTCGACCCCACCGCATCCTATCTAAATTACATTTAAACATTTTCAATAAAGTAGCATGCTATCTAGCGCGAAATGGACATCTTCAGCAAGTTACCGAATTCTCATGTGGCATTCGCAAAATCACTTCAAGATACAAAATGGTTCATTTTTAGCCTATGTATACAATAAATTATATGTCGTACTTATTTTACCCGAGAAAAAAAAAAGACTACTGCAGCGGCACCAACACAAACTATGCCACTGTTGTACAGATATAGGAACGTAAATTTAGAAAATGTTAGACATACGACCCTCAAATATAACCCACTTTCGTTATGTGAGATGCCGAGAATGGTACACTGAACGGATAAACGTGTCTTGCACTCGCGTTTGTACTCCATAGCCACATCTTGCACAGATGGATAGTCAAATGATACTATATGAAACAAATTAACGGTATTACTTCAGTCACAATAGTAGACACCTAAAGAAACCATATGCATCTTTAAACATTATTATCTCCGTCATCAGTCCTATAGATACTTAGACATGATGTAATTACTGAAATCTTAAGCAGAACTTTACATGTTTCCCAGGAGTGTCTCCTAGTTTTGTTATATTTTCTCATAAAACATAAATATGGATATCTTCTGAAGTTTAACACTTAGTATCTATAAAATCTTATTGATTCATCCTACGCAAATAATAAATCTCAGGAGCAGTTGCACAGGATTTATTCCCGATATTCCCACAGCAGCATACTGCGATATGAAACATTGACAATTTCTTTCTTCGTAGTAGAGCTTTCATTCGCATTACTTACAATACATACTTACAATATCGATATTTGGTTTTCGTATTTTTGTACTGCATTACGTATCTAACCCACAAATAACACGGCACTATACGACCGATCAAATTGCAATTTCATAAAACCATTGGGAATGTCGAGTATCAATGTATTTACAAAGCAGTGAGCTCGTTCTTGATTACAACAAATAAAATTTGCAAGAGTCATTATATTATGCAAATTTACACAGCTTTATGGGGAATTTACATTATTTCTGATGCGGCATTTCACTCCATTACTGCGTAAAAGCTCTCGAGATTATATTTATCTTTGTTAATTCTGACATATTTCAAAAAAAATATTGTGAGAGGAGTACAATTGTCATTAAAACGAACACTCCTTTTCATTTTTAACTTTCAATTACACAGAATGCTCTTTATATTGAAGTTTAAGATGCAAGGAAACGAAAACAGTATTCACTCACATTCAAATTAATACAATTCACATTAGTCTTCTAATCTGTGCTATATACGCATAGCGTAGTTATAATGCATTTCTAAGGACAAAACTTGAAGAAAAATATTGCACGAGCAACGCCCACGAGTGGCCCGTAGCTTAGTTTGAAGGAATGGAATTTGAAAGTAAAGAAACACCCCCCCCCCACCCCTCCTTTGACATTGAAAATGAATAGGTTTCATCCTCGATGAATAAACAGTTTGGTGTGTACCTTGTTTACAAGTTGCATTCCAAATTGCCCCAAAAATGATCTTCATATTGAATATCAACAGGGTTCGTCCTCATGCCATAAGAAATAAGTGTACAAAGTTTGAAAGTCCAAGCATATACTGGATGGTCTGTATCAAAATGCGGAGAGACCTACAACGTCATACCATAATACGTGCGTCCACGACAGGCGTATAAAAATGGGATAAAAGAGTAGCGAAGAACACATAAACAACTAAAATATTAACAATGTCACTATTTTGTGAAATTAATTTTATGTATTCTAATAACATATTAATATCAATTGTTCTTTTACTTTGCATAACTTATTCAATTAAAAGCGTTTCTGCTACTTAATTCTATATTTAAGTACACTGGATATCACTGAAGCTTAGAAGTGAGTAAATTATTTATTATAGTGACATGTGTACATGTATAACATTAAACAAATAACAAAGTTGATGAGAATAATAGTATATACACCCGGCCAATCGGACCTATAAGTCACTTGAAATCATGAATTTAATAAATGAGCGCACGAGTTATAAAGAGAAAGTTCGTCTTATTATTTTTTTGTCTGATTTCAAAAAATAATTTCAAATATGCTGCACATTTTCTAGGATGGTCATAAGTTAAGGAAGAAAACAGACTGTCCTCTACTTCAATATCATCACATAAACCAGTGTTATGAAAAATTCTAAAGAGCTAGGAAAAACGAAGTGTCTTTCATCCTCGATTTCATTTTTATCACAAAATACACAAAGTCTATTTTCGACAGGTTCACCTTTATTAGAAATAAGAAGTCTATGATGCAATACCTACGTTTGTTACACCGCTGCCTTTTGTGATTCGTGAGAAATGGCGGTATAACGATACATGTATAAATATACACAGAAAAAACAATTGAGAATATGAATACAGAATTTATAAAAAAAATAATGTACTAAACCGCAAATCTTGCCAAATATGTTATTATCAACCCGGATATTTATGGAAGGTTAGTGAAATGAAAATTAGGCCCGTATGAACTTTACAGCCGATCATGGACCAAGTTTTATCACGTTACGAAACGAAACAAAATTCAAGGTTTGCCCCACGACTTCCCCCTCACTTTTGAAATACTTCACTTAAAACAAAAATTAATCAGATAAGTCTATGAAACTTACTAATATTCCTAATACGGCGTACCAATACCTACTACATACTTTATTACGTGTACATGTTTCCACGATTAAAGTCTCAGTTTGAGATACATGTATCTTAATATCATCATATTAATGAAAATCGGTAAGAAGAAAACTCTCTTACTGCTGGAGTCTCAATGTGCCTACCAAATACATGTAAAACGGAAATAAGATCGGACGTTATTCTTAACGTCTAAGCACCTACCGAAATCGAACCCGTAACATTTAGTCTGGAGTCAGACACATTTAAATCAACAGTTCGTGTAGTATAGTCTAGAGTTGGACTCTTCTGAACCAACACTTTGTGTAGCTTAGTATGGGGTCGGACTTTTAAATCAATATTTTGTGTGGTGTAGTCTGGAGTCGGACACAATTAAACCAACAGTTTGTGTGGCTTGGTGTAGGGTCGGACATTTAGATCAACACTTTGTGTGTAAGGCGCATTCAAATCAAATGTTTGTGTGGCTTTGTCTGGAGTCGGACACATTTAAATCAACACTTTATGTGGTATAGTCTGGAGTCGGGCACATTTAAATCAACACTTTATGTGGTATAGTCTGGAGTCGGGCACATTTAAATCAACACTTTATGTGGTATAGTATGGAGTCGGGCACGTTTAAATCAACACTTTATGTGGTATAGTCTGGAGTCGAACATATTTAAATCAACACTTTATGTGGTATAGTCTGGAGTCGGGCACATTTAAATCAACACTTTATGTGGTATAGTCTGGAGTCGAACATATCTAAATCAACACTTTATGTGGTATAGTCTGGAGTCGGGCACATTTAAATCAACACTTATGTGGTATAGTCTGGAGTCGGGCACGTTTAAATCAACACTTTATGTGGTATAGTCTGGAGTCGGACACATTTAAATCAACACTTTATGTGGTATAGTCTGGAGTCGAACATATTTAAATCAACACTTTATGTGGTATAGTCTGGAGTCGGGCACATTTAAATCAACACTTATGTGGTATAGTCTGGAGTCGGGCACGTTTAAATCAACACTTTATGTGGTATAGTCTGGAGTCGGACACATTTAAATCAACACTTTATGTGGTATAGTCTGGAGTCGGGCACGTTTTAATCAACACTTTATGTGGTAAAGTCTGGAGTCGGACACATTTAATTGATTGATTGATTGATTATTGTTTTACGTCACTCCACGATTATTTCACGTATATGGTGACGGCATCTGCCTGATGCATTGCATACAAATTTAGACCTTTGCAACGGACCCACCCGAAGCAGTGAGGGATCTTTTACGTGCCACGCCTACTGTGACACGGGACCTCGGTTTTTACTGTCTCATCCGAAAGACAGAACACCGGTGTGCCCCGGGCGGGAGTCGAACCCGCGACCTCTCGATCACGAGCCGAGTACCTTATCCACTAGGCCACACCGGCTTCGGACACATTTAAAGCAACACTTTATGTGGTATAGTCTGGTGTCGGGCACATTTAAATCAACATTTTGTGTGGCTTAATCTGGGGTCGGAAACATTTAAATCAACAGTTTGTGTGGCTTAGTCTTGATACAGGCACATTTAAATCAACAGTTTGTGTGGTCTGGAGTCGGACATATTTAAATCAACACTTTATGTCGCTTAGTTTGGAGTCGAACATATTTAAATCAACACTTTATGTGGTATAGTCTAGAGTAGGGCACATTTAAATCAACAGTTCGTGTGGCTTAGTCTGTAGTTGGACACATTTAAATCAATAGATTATGTGGTATAGTCTGGAGTCGGACGCATTTGAACGAACAGTTCGTGTGGCTTAGTGTAGCGTCGGACACAATTAAATATACACTGTGTGTGGCTTAGTCTGGAGTCGGACACATCTAAATCAACAGTTTGTCTGTCTTAGTGTAGGGTCGGACATTTTAATCAACAGCCTGTATGGTTGTTGTTACATGTCATTAGAAAGTCTGTCTCTTACGGCAAAGTCATCAACATCCCTATAATTTGTATCTCATTGAATCCTTAGTCCTTTAATGTTGTATAAAATAATTGAGCTAGAATGAAATTCTTCCAATGATGCCAGCATCTCCGTAAAATATCGGGTTTGCCTTCCGGGCTAGTCATATTGAGATGATGCTAAAGTGAAACATATAGGTTTGTTACAAGGTAAATTATAATTGGATACAATCCCATTATCGCGTCATTGAATTCTTTGTATTATTACTATTATTTGAAAGTGTCTGCGTAGGTGATGTACTTCTGATCATAAAATGTTTTATTTCAGGTTTCTTTCCACTGCATGCAGAGTTTTGCGTGTTTTGGGTGACGATGGATGTGTTGATGTGTACAGCCTCAATCTGGCACATGTGTACTATGTCTATGGACCGATTTTTTACCCTTAAATACCCCATGAGATACGGTAGAAACAAAACGAAAATGACGGTTGCTTTGAAAATTTTCTTTGCGTGGGCCGTTTCCATAACCATTAGCAGTCCAATATGTATTTCTGGTATAAAAAATACAGCTTCAGTTTACAATGATGGTGCATGTGTTCCCACTATCACAGACTTTGTTATATATGGATCCGTCTTTGCTTTCTATATTCCTTTAACCATCATGCTTATCACATATGTACTTACAATTCGTATTTTATGGAAAAATCAGTCAATGATGAGAAATATTGAGAGATCAGATTTCAGAACCACAAAATATAACGCAGCGTGTGGTATTCGCACTTTGTTGTCACCGCCAAGCAATGAAGGATCAGGGAAAGCAAGTTTCGGAAACAGTGAAACCGACGCCACTTTGGCATCAAACCATATGTTGTCCAACACTAAGCATAATGTCTCTTTAGACACGATTCAAGATTCCGGAAGACAACTTCTATCACAGCAAAACACACTACCTTGTCAATTTTCTCCGGTACCTTCTGAGGCGATATCATTGAATGGTACTGATCAACATCAAACCACCCCAAAAGCATTAATTGAAATGGGAAATAACTTTATACAAAACCATGACGATCACGCAGAGATTCCAAAACAAATACTTGCTAACGAAAGAAATCCAAACGAAACCTTTAATGAAATTGATACACCATTTAGAATAACTGTTCTTGGAAGCTCTAATGCTTCTATTAATTCAGGAAGCAGGTTAAATTCCAGATCACTCGATATCAAAACATCGTCCATGGCCTGTTTAAAATCAAGCAGCGAATTTGAAAAAGAACTAAATTCAGAACAACCCAAAATGGACTACCTATCGCCGAGAATGGACAATCTTTTACGAGTAAGTTCTAATGACTGTATATTAAGACCAAGTGAAAAGCCGAGCTTACATGCAGCTGCATCTTTCTCTACTGTCCCTCAAACCAAACAGACGGCTCAAAGAACAACTCTGACTCATTTTCATAGTTGTAGTGATATACATGGAAAAGACTTCAAATTCATAGAATGGAAACAACACTATTACCAAATACAAAAAGAAATGGACCAAATCTTAAAGGATTCAGAAATAGAACAAAAAATTAAACGTCTCGCTTCGGAATCCGTGAGTCGTGAGAGGTCATATCCTAACCGCCGTAGATCTCAATCAAGCAGCTGTTATTTGAGCATAGAAAGTCCTCATTCACCAGCTAATTCGGAAACAGGAGACTCGATGGACGATTTAGACGACTCGTCATCCAACGATTCCGACCTCATCACTATCAAACTGCGGCCAACTTCATTAAACATGTACAAAGTCAGTATATCCGCTGAACAAACCAGTCCTCTGCTGGCATCGTCAAAAACTAATGGGCATTGTCCTAGATACGGAAATATTGACCGTACAGATTTAGGACACCAAAACCAAAGTAATCTTATACGAAGTCAACAGTCATCTAGTAACATTAGACATTTACTGAAGCGTTTTAATAAAACTCAGGGAATGAATCAATTTATGTCAAAGCGTGCTACATCCAACGAAAAGAAAGCATCTAAAGTTTTAGGTATCATTTTTGCGGTGTTTGTAATTCTTTGGACTCCTTTCTTTACCGTAAATATTATGTCTGTGACGTGTTCAAACTGCATGTCAAACGTCACTCCAGAAATGATGTCAGTGTTTTTGTGGATGGGTTATGTAGCATCCCTTGCTAATCCTATCATTTATACAATGTTCAATACAGCATTCCGCCGTGCGTTTATCAAAATTCTAAAGTGTCACTTGTGTATCAAGGGAACCTTAAGAGACAGTACAAATATTATGAGTTATGCCGTATCAACCAATGGATGTCACTACGGAAGTAACCATCCTTTGAATAAAGGAGATAATAGGAGGAACACAATGGTGCAACTGTTCAGAGAATCCTAACATATACACACGTACATCATTTCTTTGAAACAGTTCTCTGAACAGTTAGTTTTATTGTTCATTTCGATGTTTCCTTTCTAACAGCGTCTGTGATAGTAAATACTATGTGGTTTTGTTCTATTCCCAAATGCGGGAAGCATACAGTATATGTTCTGTTGTATTGTTGATATGGTATATTTATTCAGTCTGCATCGCAATTAAAGATGATTTTTTTTATCTAGACGCGTAGTTCGAATATTATTTGGTAACTTGGTACTCAGCTGTATGACTAATGTCACAAAGCACATGCAATCAAGAATAAGCAAACCAATATCGTTATTACAAATTGTGGTGTTATAATCATATCTCTTTTATCCATCCCTCAATTTTGTTTTCGCTTGGGTGGACACAATTTCTGAACTCCTCTCCTCACAGTTCTAGAACTGAACATCTGCAACATGTCGCCCGCTTTCATTTCAAGTATAAAGAGATTCACACAAACATTCCTTTTCTTTGATTTAATGTTCATGTAAATTGATTACGGAGTTTGACGTCATTGTAGGATTCTGAGCTTATGAAGAACATATATCGATAGTAGATAACTCCTCCAAACTAAGTTCATTATATTTATCCAGAAAGAATCTTTGGCGTGGTGTTGTTCTTCAATTGCTAATTATACTTGAAATACGTTCACCGTTGAAAAACTTTAATAGGCCTTTAAATACTCATATCTCAACTCGATATTTATTTTCATTCAAATTAATGGTGTTCTTCTTCTGATGTATTCAAACAAAGAATACGCTTCTCAAGCAGGAAACATCAATCAACTAAAACCCTTATCGATCAAGGTGGAAGCTGCATACTGACGTATATATACTCTACAGAAATGATGACGTATATATACACAACAGAAATGATGACGTATATACACACAACAGAAATGATGACGTATATGTACACAGCAGGAATGATGACGTTAAAAGAATACAATAAAGATGCCATACCAATACAAATCTCCTATCCGACATTTATATTTACATTTCTGTTTTGGTACAACCGAAAAAGACACCATAAAGTATTGATACAAAAACTGCGAATACAAATAGGCATAGAACTCTCTGTACACTGAAATCGTTGTGGGTAAGGTATACTAGACAGTATTATTGTTAAGTTAGATGTGTTAATAACAAACGGGAAATACTTTTTTAAAAAACCAATCCCAACCTCAATTTACTTCGTATCAAAGCTTATTACTTATGTCTTATGTATCAATAACGGTTAAGCGTGTTTCTGGTTTAAACTGTTATCACTAACATATTGAAATAAGAATTAATTCCTGTGCGACTTGAGTATGTTCAATAGCTGGTTGGAGGGTATTAGTGCTTGGCTTGGTGCTTACAGATTGACGAAATATTCTGAATAGGGAGATTTTTATCAGCAAAATCAAACGATAAATTTTCCATACAAAGCTAAATAAACAAAATTCCAAAAACAAAAGAAATAAGAACAAGAGTTGTTAGAAGACAACATAGCTCGTCGGCGGGGCATTATCAAAGGGAAAACATGTATTTTTAATGTTCTCTTAATTCAAGATCACGTCCAATGTAAAGCTAAACCAAAGCAACGCCTAGCGTGGCATAATATGCCCGTCGCTTAGTTTGAAGGGATGAATTTGAAAGTATGGAAACATTCTCCCTTTGCCTATTATTCAGGACCTCAAGATAACACATACTTTGGCCCTGGGCAACAACCCTTTTGAATATCATGGAAATCCATGACAACAGTATGAAATAGGGGCAAAGAGACGAATTTTACCCCCTCCTCCTTTTTCTCTTCTATGTCAAATATGTAAGAGTTCAGAAAAAATAAAAACCTGTAAAATATATTAAATTTCATACGTTACTCTTGCACCAGTTTCAACTTGAGAGAGTTGGAGCGAGAAATGAATTTCTTATAATTTCACAATAAAAAAGATTTGAATTTGCGTCAAGGTCATGACACATCCCTGGGGTTTGGGCAACGATTTTGTAAAATATTATTCAAACCTGTGCAAGGGGTAAAAAAGTATGGACCGAACAATGATTTACCGATATTACGCACTACGACCTTGACCTTGCATGTATGACTTTGAGTCAAAATCATGACATGTACTTGAGTTCTGAACAACAATTCTGTAAAATCCTATTCAAATCCATGCAACGGGTAAAAATGATTGCCAAGAAAAAGATTTACTCATCATGTGAAGTATAACATTGACCTTGCAGATGTAACCATGATTCAAGGTCAAGAAAAGTATGGAAACATTCCTCCTTTATCAACAACTCTGTGAAATATTATTCCAACCCATGCAAGGGGTAAAAATTATGGACCAAACAAAGATTTACCCATCATATGCAGCATGACCTTGACTTTGCAGATATAACCTTGGCTGAAGGTCATGGCACACACTTGTCCTGGGCAATAATTCTGAGAAATATTACTCAAATCTATGCGAAGGATAAAAAGTTATGGACCAATCAAACATTCACATATCACATGCATTGTGACCTTGACCTTGCAGATATAACCATGGTTAAAGATTCAGGACACACCCCTGAGTCCTGGGCAACAATGCTGTGAAATATTACTCAAATCTATGTGAGGGGTACAAAGTCATGGCACAGATTTCTTATGGACCAGTCAAACATTCACACATCAAATGCATTTTAACCTTGACCTTGCAGATATGACTTCTGAGTCAAGGTCATGCCACACCTTTTGGTCCTTATCAAAAATTCCGTGAAATATTTTTCAAATCCATGCATGGTGTAAAAAGTTATGGTCTTAAGACAAGAATCTAACTGACATAAGAATAATGACCTTGACCTTGCAGATATGACCTTGAAAATCAATATGATTCATCCTATAGTCATAGGCAATAAGTGTGCAAAGTTTAAAAGTTCTAGCATTGACAGTTTGCTCTGTACCTTGTTTACAAGTTGCATTTTAAAAATAAGCTATTTCTGCCCCCAAAATGACCTTGACTTTTGATGTTTATATTGAAAATCAATATGGTTCATCCTCGAGTCATAAGGAATAAGCTCTTGTCACAATGAAACTACATGTGAAATCCTGATCTCTAATGCCTCAAAAGCAGAAGCCCAGGTAAAAGGTTTTAAAAAGTAGGTGAAATTCCAAGTCCAAGATCACAAGGTCAAAATTAATTGTATGAAATTGAAAGCTTTTGACAGAAGGGTGCCATGTGTGAAGTATCAAGGTCAAAATCACATATATCCATATTTGGTTCGAATATGTTGAAAGGTACTTGAGTTATCATTCAGAAACCAATGTGCAATGGAAGTACAGACAAAGCAAACACTTAATACCAGGAGGGGCAGGCTTGGCGTAGTGGTTAAAAGCTTGGCTTGTGGGTTCAATTCCCGGGTTGCACCACTTTATTTAAGAGGTTGGTTACCTCCTGCTTCCATGTCGTGATATAAATGAAAAATTGTTGGAAGCAACGTAAAACACCAATCAACCATTCAACCAACTAAATACCAGGTATGGCACGAGCATAAAATTACAAGAAATTATTTCTGTATTCAACTTTTCCAGTTACTTATGTTAGATTAAAATCAATTGAAACACAACGCCTCACTGCATTATTATTTAAATGCAATATACAAGGAGAAAATCCAAGAAATCCCCAAAAATATAACTAAAATGACAAAGTCCAAAAAGACCTCAAAATAAAAAAAACCTCCAAAAAACACTTGAATCTTGAAGGCAGTTTAAGAGAAGTCGAAAATGGGATAAATTTACGATGACAGACAAAGCGCTATGACAATAGCTCACTTTGGCTAAGGAAAACTAAAACAAGAGGCCCAAGTAGGCCTATATTCCTAACCTGAATACAATTTGCTAATGCAACTGACGGCTTGAAAAAATTGCAGATAAATATATATATTCTCTGATGTTTATTTTGTTAAGACTACATTTTGTACTAAAACCTGAGCATAAAATCTGAATCATCATCAACATTAAGCAATTGTTTATGGAAGCCAAATTAAAACTATAAATAATTATAATAATTTACAGCAAATGAATGTTCAAAAACCTGGAGACAGATCTGGATGAAAAACATCATCACTTCCAAGAAACTATAAGTACTTCAATCCTATCAAGTTTCATCAAACTCCTTTCACTAGTTCTGCAGAACAAGATGAAATTGTGGAAAAAATGCCCCCCCCCCACCATACCTTTCTTTGCAGTCTTAAAAAAACATGAAAGGCTTGAAGAGCCACAAAGGCGTCGAGCTAAATTTGATTTAAAGCTGTCAAAAGTAGCAGAAATTACCAGTTGTGTTCATCTTTATTGTTGAATTCCGATAATTTTTTTCATAGAGTAAAAATTCAAGCTTAAGGACAAACAGCCATACTGCAGTATATCATATAATATATCATCATAACATTTTATTGTTCTTTACATCATTCTTGCAGAAATATGTCAAATATCTTTTCACAAAGAATGTACATGTGAAATCAATCGAACACCATTGCCATTTTTTGTTTTACAAAGAAATGGACGAGTTGTTACCATTGCCTGTAAAATATGGAAGCCTTATGGTTAATTTGTTTTAAGATATGGTCTAGGTTTCTGTTTCTGTCTACGCTACTAACACTGACACTTGGGCCAACAGCTTCTATATATCGTCCAAAAACACTACTTATTCGATCGTTTATTGTATGTGCACGTGTGAGGGCTACAACGCCATGCCGATCGCCGTAATGACGCAAGCACTTTATCGGTTGATTTGGAATCAAATCTTCACATGTAAGTTCTACGTAATTTATTTTTCATGCATTCAATCTAAAATTCTGTTTTAATCCATGCTATCATCCTTTACATCCGCATTAAATTTTGTTGGCGATTTGAGAACTTTCTTGGCTGCCAATTTTTATGCCGTCGTGGGAACTTTTCCAGATATGTGAAAGACCATGTGATATATACACATGCTACTTCCCTAATAAGGAAAAAATGAGGCGTGGCTTCAGAAATTTTAGCGGGAAAATTCACAACTGCGCAAAAACAAGCAAGTAATTGCCATTAACATAAAGCTATTTGGCTTTGTGACCAACATCTTGATCATTTAATGCTATTCCGATTACAACTTAAACTTTTTAAAAAGCTATGCTTGTTTAAGATAGACTGGAGTAACCTGCTCTTGCTTGCTATCGCTGCGCGAAGAGACAATTGACCACCGCCATTTTTAAAGGCTATTCCCTGTCCAGCAAGTGTTATTTATAGCACAGACGGTAAGGGCAGATAAGAAGCTGTACACACTGCGTGTAGTTATTTTTAAAATTCGTCTGCAGTAGCACACACAGCATAGGTATACAGTACCTGATGTAATTTACGAGAGGCTCGTGATGTTTAGCCTTAAGGATGTAATTAATTGTGTCGATATTTGTTGATTCTAGGTTAAATGAATAAAACAAAGACATATATACACTGTATATATGTCTCTAAATGAAACAAAGCGAAATCCAGTGAGATAAAAATAACCGATAACGCGTCACTTGAACCTAGGTCAGCCTCGTTATGAATTAGTGGTCACCTGTTTAGATATCTTCGTGATACGCATTGCCAATCTATATTTAGGATTCTATGAAATATTTCATTTGTTCTTTTTTAGACTGAAATTTATATCTACAGATATTATTATTATATTATTTATATTATTATATATATTTCGAAGATTGCACGATCGGTTTCTATATTGGCGCTTAATGTCAAATTAGGCCTTGATCGCGTGTGTTACAAGCGTTCTACTACGATTTCTCCAAATAAGGCAATATGTCACGTGGTCTTTCCCATATTTGGAAAAATTCCCATGAAGTGCGATTGTAATTCATAATCGGCTTACGTCATCACGGCGAATGAATATTTTAACACACACAATAAGCGACAGAATAATACGTGTTTTAGGGCAATATATTGATAATTTAAGTTTAGCAGACCTATGCTTAAACCTATTTCTGTGCAATGAAATTTCAATAACAAGGATAACAAAGCCGGTTTTGCAAGAACTTTTACTACGTTTAGTACTTTGAAGAAGGTACTACTTTGTTACGTGGATTAAAAAGGCGGTGTAGAGGTAAAATTCTTAAGATCGCTAGAAGACTGTCGAGCAAATGCTCGACACCTTAATAAAAAAAAGGAATATTGACAAAATTATTTCCCATTCTTTACCATAATCATGATAAAAAGAAACAAAATTAAAGCATCATTGTCTACCTAATGAAAAAAGGTTCACTTTCCATTTTTCTGCACTGAAATCACCAAGTCCAAAAAATTATCGACAAAACGTCAAAACTTTGATTTCGGAATGGAACTAAAATAAACAACACTTCTTCACACATCCCTATAGATCATTCCTTTGCATTTGCTTTGTTTCTGTATACAGCTTGTCTGAATAAGAGGTTTCTCAAAGGAGGATATCATTTGTGACTTACTTTTCCTGTGGTGATGCCACCTAATGACAAATCTGGATGAAAAACAAGGACACTTGTTGGGGACCATGAACCATTCATTCCTACCAAGTTTAATAAAAATCGTTTGAATAGTTCTGAGGAAAAGTTGAAAATGTGAAAGAATACACTCCCCGTTACCTTTATTTTGACGGTCTTGTAAAACTCATGAAATATCCCAAAATTTGGCATACAGACAAAATTCTTTCACAGTAACATTCTTTACCATTATTATGAAACCAAATTAAGCACCATTACCACCTAAAGGAGAAAAATTGCACTTTTCTGCATTGAGATCACTAAATACAAAAAATGTTGAAAAAAAACTTTAAAAATTTGATTTAGGAATACAACAAAAAACAACAAAATCTCTTCACTTCCCTCCAAATCATTTCTATACATTCATTTGCGCCGGTGTTATATAGCAGTTTGCCCCCGGAAAAATAGCTATATAGTAGTTTTCCCCCCATGGCGGAAAAACTGCTATATATAAGTCTCCCCCCCCCCCCCCCCATAGAAGTTTTTCCCCTCTTACGTAACGGTTTGGAAATTATACATGTTCGTTCTTGTACAATCAGATAACATTTGAAATACAAATGTACTATAGTAATAGCCTGTGGATCAAACCGATGGTGTTATGCGTTATGGTTAAGGGGTATCCATATACTGTTAAGTGGTTTTTTGTTTGTTTGTTTGTTTGTTTGTTTGTTTGTTTTCTTTTGCTTTCTTTCTTTTTCTTTTTGTAACTGTGTACAAATGTGTACAAGTCCTTCTTTTTATATATTTTACCATAGTATGGTATTTTCTGCTATTATTTCATTTTAAAAATTGTTTATTTGCGTATAGATGTCATTCATGACGTCACGCTATCACTCAAGATTTGATCCCGGGCAACTTTTCGTAATACATCATAAGTTAATTAAGGAATTTATTAATGAAAATGTTCCAATGATAAATATAAGAATTGAAGGTGCAAGAAATCAATTCTTAAATAAATTAAGACTGATGCATATTTTATATATATATATATATATATATATATATATATATATATATATATATATATATATATATCACTCTTCATTCAGAGAGTACATGATGAACTTGAAAATAATAGAAGGGAATCCCACCCAGATGTCCACGATTTGCAATCTACGACGAGGCTTGCCTAGTCCCCACATGTTGTAAATCATTAACACAAGAATGAGATTTCCTTGTCCCTTCTGGAAAGTATGGAAGGTCTCATCACAAAAAATCTTTATGCGAAGTTTCAAAGCTCTACACTCTTTTATGTGTAAGATATAGTCAAGGTTAAAGTTTTTGAAAAGTAGATCACACCTTAATGTCAAGGTCATTAGGTCAGAAGTCATGGTCCCAAATGAAAGATCTTATCACAAGGAATCTATATGTGAAGTTCCAACCTTATGGTACAAAAGATACAGCCAAAATTTAAGTTTTGAAAACTAGGTTGACCTCCAAGGTCAAGGTGACTAGTTCAAAAATTATAGTCCAAAATGAAAGGTCTTATCAAAAGGAATCTACATGTGGAGTTTCAAAACCTTGCACCTTTTAGTACAAACAATGTAGTCAATGCTTTTGCAACAGGATAAGAGTCACAGACAGGTAAAAAACTAGATGCCCCCGAATTTCATTCCGGAGGCATAAAAACGAACTTGTTTTTCTTTTTTACGCTTGTGTAAATAAAGATTTCTCGGATTAAATAAAGATATCTCGAATGAAATTCTAGTAGATATATCTCTATTCTAAATATATACATCTGTATGTGGAAACGAGATCAAAATTGAAGACATTTCTATTTAAGAAAATGAAATATCTCAAAATTCAATGGATATATCTCCCTATCAAAATTTGAGATATCTCTGTTTATAATAGAACTTTCTTTATTATTTACAAGGTAACAAGCTTGGATTTACTTATGTTTGAAAAGAAAATCAGGAATTTCACATTTGGGGGAAAATTCACTATACTGTTGTTTATCCCGAGGAAAAATGGCTATGAGGGGGAAAATAGCTATATAGCCAAATTTCCCCTGGGGAAAATTGCTGTATAGCCACTTTTCCGGGGGAAAACTACTATATAACACCGGTACAAGTATCTGTACAAAGCCATGGCTTTGTGATTCCGTCCCTCACACAACACATCCTTGACAACTTTCCTTATATAAAAGTTGAATTTTGGTTAATGCACCCCGGTCTTTCACCTTAATCATCCATTTTCAAACCTAAACTGAATGTTTTTACTCTAAACAATTTATCAATCGAATTTGATAATGGGTTTAAAAGCTCATATTCCTGTTACACAAATTCAACATTGCACAAAAAAGATGACTGACCTATCTAATTTTAATGACTATATATATATATATATATATATATATATATATAGTTTATTCATCGAAGACTAAGTCTTTTAGTGATAGAGTCAACTAAGTCAACTAAGTCAACATGTGATATTTCGGACAACAGTTCATATTTCAGTCAGGGAATCACTGCACAACATTTCTAATGGTTGGCAATATTATTTTATTATCTCATTTTAAGTGAGTTCCTTGCAGTGTCTTCTTCATGGGTTGACCAATAACGTATTGTCCATTTGTCCGTGTTGTTTTTTTGCTACATGTGTTCTATCAAGCCCTAATGATGTTGAAGTATGACAAAGAAATCAATATGTGTGAAGCATTAACCTTGCCTCATCATTATAACAGAGTAGGTATTGAGACATAATATGTATGTATATGAAGGGACAAGATACAGCCGTCAACGCTCTATTTACATAAAGCAATTATATAGATGTTCCACTCAGTCGTCGTCTGTCTTATTGTCAAAAGCATCTGACATTGTTAGACATAGCTTGCCGTTCCTCCAGACTGATGAGGCGAACTGATATTGGAGACCCCAGGAAGAACTAGACTTCACTTACCGTGCTGAATTTGTCATTGCTAGTTAATTAGTAATTAAATGCTTACTACATTTTCCTTGTAAATTTAAAAACACAATACAATTATCACATACTAATTAAATATTTGAAATAATCTAGACAGTAAGCATTCAACAAAAACAAATCTGGTCCCTGTATAGCGGAAACATGGTATTAGCCACAACAATCACAATATGATACATAACTTCCGCCCATAACAACATACTACTTTGACCATTCGTGTAGGCTAGGAAATCAGAAGCGACACCTGGTGCCTAAGAAGAATAAGCATATCCTGCTTGCCTAGCTGCACACGCCATGATTGCCCAAAAATAACACACGATACAAATATTTCAACAAAAATTAAATGTACGTCATAGAATGGCTTTAAAATGTTATGAGTAATATATACGATTACTTTTTTTCAACAAAATTAGGAATCATTGTATGAAACATGAATTCCCCGGCGGTAATTTTGTCAGTATAAGCTGTTATCCTAAAACTAGGATAAAACTCCAAAGTCATGGTCATAAGGTCAAAATTGGTACCGACGGAAGGGTCTTGTCACAAGAAAAACAGATGTGACATACAAAGGCTCTATCACCATATACGTTCAAACGATACCATTCAAACGATATACCCAATGTTGACGTTTCTGATTGATTGATTGATTGAATATTGTTTTACGTCACTCCACGGTTATTTCACGTATATGGTGACGGCACCTGTCTGATACACTGCATAGAAAACTGACCCATCCGAAGCAGTGAGGTATCTTTTATGTGCCACGCCTACCGTGACACAGGACCTCGGGTTTTTTTCCGACTCATCCGAACGACAGAACACCGGTGCACCCAGGGCGGGAGTCGAACCCGGGACCTCTCGATCAGGAGCCGAGCACCTTATCCACTAGGCCACACCGGCTTTGTTAACGTTTCTGAAAAGTAAGTAAAAGATCACAGTAAAAGTCACTAGTCACAAAAGTCACTAAAACTTAATGTACCGACGGAAAGGTCTTTTCATAAGAATAGCGCATGTGAAATATGAAAACCCTATCTCTTGGTCTTGTAGTTGAAACGTTATATGAAATGTTAAAGTTTTTTTTTTTTTGGGGGGGGGGGGGGGGGTTGGGTTGGGTTGGGTTGTCACAGACAAACAGACATAAAGACAGACCAAGAACTAGATGCAAGCGAATCTTTGATTCCGGGGAATAAAAAAGAATTCATTTGCAAGAAACTGAGCAATTAATTCAAAACCACAATTTGAAATGAAGAAGTACAACTTCCTGATGTTATAAAGAGAGTATGAAAAATTCTATTTTAGATATGTTATTTATAATCATAAAATTACAGATGCAAACGTGAATCAAACGAAGGAGGAAAGTATTAGTCAACCATATACAAAACTAGATAGCATTCAAATTGCTTATTTTGTTATCTAATTATTTTTCCTGGGAATACTTGTATCACGATATTGGCCGATTGATTCCTATAGCACTATTTCTGTGCTACATCCCTCAATATATGATATAACAGTGGTAAACAGCAACTGTGATCCATTCATCAATTAGACAAGATGTTGGAATGACGAACCTAGTTGAACTCAGTAACTCAATAAAACGAACTCAATAAATTAACATAAAAATGCCTCTAATAAAGATAGACCCATATATCTTATGACAGCTAATTATTTTTAAAATGCCTTTTATCTCTTCCCATTTTTATACACCTTCTTAATTCTGCTATTTCCTGTAATAACTTGATTACACCATGGCTGCTCAAATCTACTGAATGAATGTGTATACACTTTTAACTTGGGTTCACTTTTGTAAACCGTGGCTTTTCTCGGTGAGACATTGAAATTTTTAATTTACTGTGACACATGAACACGGGAAGTCAACGACACTAAAACACACAACAAAACAATAATTTTATGTTTTAACGTCGATGTTACTTCTTGTGTTTTATATATCTGACTTTTATATACAAAACGATAAGCATAAACCTTCGGTTTATCGATACTCTTGAAAAGCAAACGTTGTAAATTTCTTCAAACAATTACAAACTCATAAAGAGACAAAAAAAAACGCACATGAAAGTTGTATTCAAAGAATCAAACTAAATCAAACAATTACAAGAAACTGTCAAAGAAGGTATGACCGGATTGCAAAGCAAAATCAGATGTGTTCACTGAAGCGTAAAATCGACGTCAAGGTCAACAAATTATGTGACGATCAGGAAGAGCGCATCAATGTCTACAAACTGACCAAGTTCCAAGTTAGTATCATTAACAGTATGCAAGAAATCAAGCTAAACGCAAAATCAGACTCTGTTTACTGAAGCATGAAATCGAGGACAAGGTCACCAAATTTTGTATCGGTCGAGAAGAACTTATCGATGTCTACAGATTGACCATGTCTGAAGTTGATATCATTAACGATATGCTAGAGATCCAGCTAAACGAAAATTGTTGACGCCGGACGAACGAACGGACAGACAGACAGACTTACCAATTCATAGACCGGACTTGCTATGCAATCCGGTCAACAATATATTAGAAACTATATATCTACGTGTAGTGATTACGAACAATAAGAAGAAAAAATGTATAGAAAAAAACCATCAGAATATCAGAAAGGTATTCGGATGCATGAGTGAGCTAAGAAATAAATGATACTGATGTCAGTATACGGTTGGCGACATTAATTGGGATTTACATCTCAAAAGTCATAAATAGGTAGACAAATAAACAGGAGAACCCGTAACGGAGCAGAGTGTAAATAAGTACGTGGATAGATAATAGACAAAAAATATGGAGATGCATAGCCATATGGAACAGAAAAGATGACAAAACAGATATGAAAAATATTCAAAGTTAAGTATATTAAGTTCTTTGTGCACTTTGTCAGTTTCTATTGTATTCAGCAGAAGCTGCAAACACAATACGCAATGTCGCATTTTTTCCTGTTTACTACTTACATTCCTCTCGGTATTTTTATCATCTAAATTTTCGTAGTCACACTCTCTGCTAACTGTAGAGTATCTTCTTAATGGGCAGCTAAGGCACTTTATAATGAGAGCACTGAGTATCCCGGACAACGGTCCACTCGAATATACGACAATACATACCAACCAACATCCTTAATATTAGTCCTATGGTGAAATGAAACTCAAATACTCCATACCCGTGTAAGACTAGGCTAAAGCTCTTTGAACACGGATCTCTAAAAAGAAATCATGTCTCTTAAACCAACCTGTGCCAATGTGGACAGGCTGAAACAGCACATCACTTCCTCCTACAATGTCATCTTTTTTAAACAATGTTAGATTATCAACAATCTCAACTTTAAATTTTAACTATAATACTGAAATCTTCTA
Organism: Pteria penguin; assembly: GCA_035048485.1. Taxonomy (NCBI): domain Eukaryota; kingdom Metazoa; phylum Mollusca; class Bivalvia; order Pterioida; family Pteriidae; genus Pteria; species Pteria penguin. The sequence continues at coordinate 62,475,241 of CM068583.1, forward strand.
GTGACATTGTCATTGAGCATATCTTTATTCAAAAACACATAAAACAGAGCAAGATTCCATTTGCTATGTAAATTAATAAAATCTAGAGGGTTGAATAGTTGAATAAATCTCAACTGAGGCCAATCTTATTAAAACGTGATCTATCACGCCCCTTAGTTCTATCATGTTCGCTGTGGTAGATCTCGATACACTCCGTAGCAGTTCATCTCATATTGACCTTTGACACCGACCAATCAGCGTCCGCCGTGCGAAGCTGGCCAGTTCTTATTTTTCCATCGCTGTCTATGATAATTCGAATCTGAATCCACAAATTAATGCACAAATTGCCAAACGAGTATGTTTTACGAGGCATGCTGCCGTGAGATATGGGCGCAGTCATACTTGTTTACACATGTTTACATGCAATTCCTTTCGCTGGTCAACTTCGCGCAGCGGACGCTGATTGGTCGGTGTCAAAGGTCAATCTGAGATGAACTGCTACAAAGTGTATTCTATTGAGATCTACCACAGCGAACATGATAGAACTAATGGGAGTGATAGATCGAGTTTTAATGAGACTAGTCTCAGTTGAGATTTATTCAACTATCCAACCCTGTAGATTTTATTAATTTACATATATATATATATATATATATATATATATATATATATATATATATATATATATATATATATATATGTATGTATGTATGTATAATAACATTTTAAAAACAACAAAATTATCAGGTGATCGATATCTCTCAACGATGATTTCAACTCCATAACAATTGATATTCCATAACCTGCAGTCTTATTATATGTCTGCATTTTGGTTTATGTGTCCCAGTGGTGCTTTTGTTGATCAATGCAAACATTCATGATTTTCTATTTTGTTAATGCAAAGACCCTCAAGGTCATTTTTCAATATCTCTTATCATTCACTCTCTGTAAAACCATAACATTTGTATTCAATATTTCATTTGAAACATTTCACTTCTTTTCATTATGATCATTCACTATCATATGAAAATGGTATAACAAATTAATTTGCTATTTTGTACCTATATGATGTCGGCATTTCTTTTTGTCCATGCATCTTAGTGCTAAGTAGAGGGCTTTATAGAAGATATTTCTTGTTGCCTCCTACTGTTTATAAATATTTCCCGTATGCACTTAAATCAATAAATACTGTTAAAACTAAGCATTCAACAACCGTTCAGCATGAGAAAAAAGAATAGTCAGAAGACAACAGAGCTCGTCGATGGCAACCAAATTAAAATAGCAAAGATTTGCGTAAATAAGTCAATTTCAAGGTCATCGTCTAAACGTAAATAATGCTGATACATAATGAAAGGTCTTGTCACAAGTAATACACAACTGAAATATTTTAGTCCTATCTCTTACTGTTCATAAGTTATGATCATGGTTAAAGTTTTTTTTGAAGTGGGTCAATCTTCAAAGTCAAGGTCACAAAGTCAAAAAGAGTTTTTGGTACCCAATGAAAGCTCTTGACACAGGAAATACATATGGAAAATATCAATGCCCTGCCTCTAATGGTTATAAAGTTATGATCCAGGTAAAAGTTTTTGTCTCCCGACGACGACGACAACAACGACCACGACGCCGGAGTAAGACAATAGCTCTCCTGACATTCGTCCCAGCGAGCTCAAAATCAATTATCTACCAACGATAGATAAGACCAAGACCAAATGAACACCAAAAAACCGCTAAAGACTTATGACCAGATTGCAAAGCAAATTCGAATCAAGGTCAAGGTCGCAAGGTAAAAAGTTATGGTATCGATGGAAGACTCTCGTCCTAAGAACTTACGTGTTAAGTGTTAAAGCACTATCCCTATTTATTCAAAAGATATAGCCAAAATCAAAAGTTTTTCAAAAGTAGGTCAAAGTTCCAGTTCAAGGTCATGGTCAGTAGGTCAAAACTCATTGCATAATTTGAAAGCTCTGGACATAAGGAACTTATGTCTTCACTGTTATGGTTATATTCCTCTTAGTTGCTAATATTCTGCTTCAACCATGCAGAAACCTAAACCATTTTGCTTCAACTGGAAACTTAACCAAAATGTTAAGAGACAGATATCCGGGTGGACGGACCGATTGCCAAAAGCTGTGAACCTTTCAAATTGTAACCTTACATAGATGTAAGACTCTTCCTGATGCAGAACAATACCTACAATGGGAAAGTCCTGTAAAGGATGCAATAATCTCTAATTATACGATCAAATGTCTATCATAGAATGATTTGGTACTAATATAATCTGTGATATCATAGAGTTGGGACTTGTAATGATGTCTTTGGGCACCTGCTTACTGTCGAATTGCTATACATTGTTTACAATAATGGTCTACTCCCCCGCTCGTTTGGAATCACTTTAAAGTTATTCGTGTCTAGAATTACTTCCTGGAGATTTGACTCACTAAGAATTTTCCTTAATTAAGGCCCCGCTCCATATAATGTAAAGCTTATCTACTTATAGAGTTTGTCTCTATCAAATAACAATTTCCTCAGTCGTAACACCTTTCTGAATCTATTCTCACAGACATGACGTAATACTCTGTATATCTTGTCGGTTTTACAGTGGCATTTGAAAACCTAAGAGTATTCAGATTATTCGGTGGAATATGATACGGTTGTACTTAATTCGATTCCCACTAAAAATAACATATCATGCATGGATATACTTTATAGAAAAAGGAAAATGATTTCGTTCCACCGATCCCTTAATGACGGAATATCCAACTTACTTAATACAGAGGAAAATTAATACTTATATCGAATATCATTATGAATTAAAATGCATTTCTTGCACAATAAAACTGTCCATTAAGTATGCAAAACAGGCCTACGTCATTCACCTGAGCACATGACGTACTGAGCAAGAACCAAAATGTTATGAGAGTTTTCTTTCTCAGAAATTTTAATTCAGGATGAACAAAATAAACCCCAGCACGTCATTCTATAATGTCCAGGGGACAGATCCAGACAGAAGAGCAACAGCACTTACAAAAGACACTGACTACTTCATTCATGCAAAGTTTTATCAAAATTCTTCAATCTATTTTAAGAAGCTTCATACATGTATAACATACAAAGAAATACAATCTCCCGACATTCCTTTTTTCAGTCCTTTCAATTTTTTTTTCTTTCAATTCTAAAAATTATTTTTGTATTCAAATACTTTTAAAAAACAGTAATTCTATTAAAATCTGATAAAATTTACAAAATTAATACATTAAAAGCAACCTACCATGAGAAAATAAACAACACTACTTTTCCTTCCTATAATGCTCTGATGCATTCCGTGTGTTGATCTATGCTAAAACGTATGTCCCCTTTCTTTATTGTAAAAAAATGCTAAACATCCTAAAATTATTTCTGTATTCTATTTTACCCTATTACATTTTTGAAGAAAAGAAAATGTGTTAAAATGCACGAATTCAATGCATAATAAGCAACTTTTCGTAAGGAAATAAAAGAAATTACATAGAAATGAGCAAAATCGCTGATGTCTTACAAGAGACGTTAAAACGAGTCAACACTTGATTTCAGATTCGACAAGACACAAAACCCAACAGCACTTCTTAAGAAACTCATAGATCACTCTGGTGGATTCTTAATCTATACAGCCACTTTGTTGAAGCCTGTCTTTCGCCTTTGTCATTCCGCCCTAAAACCATCACTAGACGTACCTGGTTAAAATACAACAACACGTGTGGTGAACCTAGATTACTTCGTCACTACCAAGTTTCATTAAAATCCCTTTAACAGTTCCGAACTAATTGAAAACGCTAAAAATTGACAGACGGCGGACGGACGACACACACCATAATTATTGATATCTTGTACTTTGGCTCAGGTAAGCTTATTATATTCTAAATACTCATCTTTGTACAAGAATCTCCAAATAAAACTGTAAAGGGAAACAAAGAGACAGATGAGAGAAATGATAGAAATCTAATTATAGAGCACAGTACCTACTGACCCTCTCATCACTCCCGCCAACAGAAAGCCGAGGCAAATCACTAAAGCCCTAAACGAAAAACCCATAATGTAATCCTCCCATGAAAATAGTCAATACAAACATGCTTATTTATCATCAATACGGACTTCAATTTCCATTTTATTAAGGGTTTGTGAGTAAATTATAGAATGTTAATCTATGTTTTCTGTTTACAGAGTGCAATGTGATATATATAATGTCGTCAGTGTCGGTATGAAGGGGGCGAGTGGGAAGGGACCATTGAATAAAATCATACATGTCAATAAGAAATACTACTTCACTTTATGACACCATAACGTGTCCTCATAGTGTGTATGGGACACAATTTGAAATTTCTTACGCAAACTGAAACATGCTTATATCCCTTCATTTAATAGTAGAATATTTTAATGTACCATCTCCGTGGTGACTTCTGCCCTACAGCTAAGTCAGATGTCTTTCCCTTTCCCTTCAATAATATGCTACACAATGTAATACTGTAGACTATCAAGGCTTACAATGCCATCAGTCTTTAATATGTATAAGAATTCTGCCTATATGCGACAAATACTAAGCACCTTTTTTGAAAACCGAGACCGCATTTCATTATTACATTAAGTTAAAAAATCTACAACAGTTTGCAACAGAGTTTTCGTGTTCAGAGTGAGCTCTGACTACAGAGTCGTATGGCAAATCGATATATTCATGATAATCAGTATCGTCCGATGAATCACTATCACATGTAGCCTTCCCATAGGACACAAAGACGAGGTAATTCAGTCGGTAGCGTGGCGGGTTCGGCACCAACAGTCACATAGTACGAGTTCTCCAACGGCGACACATACCGTATTATGGATGAAAAGGTCATATCATAAGTCCCGTGAAACGGGAATTGTGGTACATTCCTTTACTGTCTCAGTGATAGCCGATGTCCCGTGATACGAGACTAGTGGCACATTCCTTCACTGTCCCAGTGATAGCCGATGTCCCGTGATACGAGACTAGTGGCACATTCCTTCACTGCCCCAGAGATAGTCGATGTCCCGTGGTACGGGGCTAGTGGCACATTCCTTCACTGCCTCAGTGTCAGCCGATGTTCCGTGATACGGGGCTGGTGGCACATTCCTTCACTGCCTCAGTGCCAGCCGATGTCCCGTGATACGGGGCTGGTGGCACATTCCTTCACTGCCCCAGTGATAGCCGATGTCCCGTGATACGGGGCTGGTGGCACATTCCTTCACTGCCTCAGTGTCAGCCGATGTCCCGTGATACGGGGCTGGTGGCACATTCCTTCACTGCCCCAGAGATAGTCGATGTCCCGTGATACGGGGCTGGTGGCACATTCCTTCACTGCCCCAGTGATAGCCGATGTCCCGTGATACGGGGCTGGTGGCACATTCCTTCACTGCCTCAGTGCCAGCCGATGTCCCGTGATACGGGGCTGGTGGCACATTTCCTCACTGCCCCAGTGATAGCCGATGTTCCGTGATACGGGGCTGGTGGCACATTCCTTCACTGCCCCAGACATAGTCGATGTCCCGTGGTACAGGGCTAGTGGCACATTCCTTCACTGCCTCAGTGTCAACCGATGTCCCGTGATACGGGGCTGGTGGCACATTCCCTCACTGTCCCAGTGATAGCCGATATCCCGTGATACGGGGCTGGTGGCACATTCTTTCACTGCCTCAGTGCCAGCCGATGTCCCGTGATACGGGGCTGGTGGCACATTCCTTCACTGCCCCAGGTTGGTCGGTTGTATAGTTCTGTATTTCTGTGTCAAGCATCAAGACAAGCACATGCTGTCACCATATAAGTGAAATAAACTTGGTGTGACGTAACACAGCAATCAATATTATGCAATGTATTGGTACTTAAATTGCATAGCACTGTAAGACAGTTTAGTAATGACGTCAAGTCATCGTTCTTATCTTCTTATGTCAGGTTACTAATATTGCTCTGACATACACTCATAGGCATATAATCTATCTTATTATGTTAGCTAGATGTGTTCAGTTGATGTGAGAACTTTTACGCCACATTCGTGACTTCCATGTCGATACTTTGATGATGACGACATGATCTCTTAAACTCATTCTCAGAATCGTTTTCTGAAACATGCCTACCATTACAAAAAACTAGTGGGTATTGTTTTTGAACAAAAAAAACCACATGTCTCCCCTTCCTTATGGATGTGTTCAGAATGGGCCATTACACGTGGAAGAATCAGACTAGGATTTTAAAACATTATAGGAATATAATATAAGATACCGGTACTCTGTAGAAATGAATGCACAGCAAAATCTGCTTATAACGAAGTGCCAGGGACGACCAATTTTGATTCATTATAAATGTATTTTGCTACAACCGTTGCATTTATAATAGATTTTCTGACAAGGTGTACTAAAACTGACTTGAGTTAAATCCAGGGTCAAAACTTTTGACACTGTTCATATACAGTGTTATTATATGCTATAAAATTAAAGTCCATAGGTCAAACAATTTACAAATTACAATTTAGAATCTTTTTTAATGACCTTGAAACGGTAAGTTTTTTTTTTTAATTTGACCTTGAGATTGTAAATGAAGGTCAAGGTAAAAAAAATTCCATGCCGTGCACCTTGCCTCACTGTCACCTTTCTATGTTCCAAGTTCTTACCTCAAAGGGTATTCAAGTTACGGCCTGGACAATTTTTTTTAATTTGACCTTGAGACTGTAAATGTAGGTCAAGGTCAAAACATTTTATGCCGTGCAACTTGCCTCACTGTCACCTTTCTAAGTTCCAAGTTTCAAGTTCTTACCTCAAAGAGCATATTCAAGTTACAACCTGGACAATTTTTTTAATTTGACATTGAGATTGTAAATGTAGGACAAGGTCAAAAATTTTATGCCGTGCACCATGTCTCACTGTCACCTTTCTATGTTCCAAGTTTCAAGTCCTTACTTTGACCTTGAGATTGAAAATGTAGGTCAAGTTCAAACATTTGTTTTGTCTTGCATCTTGCCTCACTGTCACCTTTCTATGTTCCAAGTTTCAAATTCTTTCCTCAAAGGATATTCAATTTACGGCCTGGACAATTTGTTTAAATTTGACCTTGAGATTGTAAATTAGGTCAAGTTAAAAAAAAAAAAAGTATGCCTTGCACCTTGCCTCACCGTCACCTTTCTAAGTTCCAAGTTTCAAGTTCTTACCTCAAAGGGTATTCAAGTTACGGGCTGGACAAATTTGGATGAAGAAGAAGAAGAAGAAGAAGAAAATTGACAAAACAATATGTCTTTCGATTGAAAGGGTGACATAATCAGAATATCAAGTCAGTAGTTATCATAATGCAAACCCCTCATTGTTCGCCTCTTCTCCATAGATTCCAAGTGTTTAGATATTAGTTACCCTTAACTGGGCTTATGTTTGAAAGGCTTTTTTTTAATCTAACACAGAGATTAAGTAGTTTTCTATAGTAATACTTTAATAAATTGCTAAATGAAGTTAAAGTATTGAATAACAAAATCTGAAAAGAAAATTATTCGAAATAATCGGCAGAGTTGATATCTCGGGCATTTGTTTGATGGATACACCCTTACGCACTCGTACTACCAACACAAAAGGAGACATACAAGACAAGAATGCATACAAGATGCCACACGCATCTGACGACACACATACAATGACATAGGAGATTACAGACAACTTATTGCACGATAAATTATACAGCAAGAACATCATGAATGAAATGGCATAGAACTCACACTAGACGGCACACACAGATAACTCGTGCGATAATACTCATACATGAAAATATAGAGGAATTATAAAGGCAAACAAAATTCTTTGTATTGAATATACTAGTATAATGAACTTTATAAACTAGTGAAATACATCTGCATTTAATAGAATTTCGCTATCATTACACAACATAAGCACAGTAGGAACTTTCCTGCACGTTCCAGAGTAAATAGTTACCATTCACGTACCGCTATCAATCAAAACAGTGTTTACGATATTTTAATATCCAAATGAATTAAACGATACAAAATGCACATTAAATGGCATTTGTTGGCAATTTATCCTCATTAACATAATTCTGAAATAGAAAATATTTCTGTTCGCTCGTAAACCGGTTAAGGACGCCAGTAAACGGTAAAAGAGTGTATACTGTCCGTCTTAAGTCGGCATTGTGATTGACGAGCATGTGGCGTTCATATCACTTTCCATTTTTGCTTTGTTCCTCAATAATATGACTCTTTAACAACAGTCATATTTGTTGTAGCCCGGCTCGTGTGAAGGGGTTGTCATTCCTGGGGATCTACCACCGAACTACTGCATTATGTTAATTATAGTACAATACGTAAACAGCACGATTCTTATAGCTGACAATCTACACGACCTCGAAACTAAGTTAGATGTTTTTACTATTACTGCTCAACTTGGGTGTTACCACTTACTATACGAAAGACAAAGGTGCTTTTGGAGGCCGCGGTACCTGTATTTCTAACTTCAAATATGGTGCGCATAAGCTTAATATTATTGATTCTTACAAATATCTCGGTGTAATATTCAAGAATACTTGGAGTTTTAGATCAATTTTATCTGCAATATCAGAAAAGGTTAAAAAAGCACTACATCTTTTGTATACTGGAATTGTTAACTTTAATAAGGGACGTATATATCTAAATAGATATATACTCCCTGCTTTAATTTATCAATAGAATGTCACATTAAGGTGTTTTTCTCAAACTATTGTTCATATTCTTTTGCATTAAATCTGGGGGCTCTGTAATATAAACTTTGTACCACTGTAAATAGACGAAACGATTCACATAAATGGCAATCCAGACTACCGCCAACCCAAGTTAGAAAAAAATCCAAGTGAGTTTTTTAGATTTGTGTTAAGAGTTGAAACGAGCACTCCACATTGTATGCTCAATGGAGAAACTGGTTTCAGTTAATTTACACTATTAAACATAGAATCTTTTGGGCAAAACTTATTCATGGTAGATTAGAGAAATTACCGTGTTTTGTATAAAATTCTTCTACATGATTATAATATGAACTTTGAAGATAGTTGGATCAAAAATGTTGAATCTATTTTGAATGAACTTGGTCTATCATATACTAGATAATCGCAAAATATCAATGACCTTAAATGGTTTCATAAAGCTGAAAAACCGGCTATTTGACCACGCGAAGCATCAAAATCTATTTCGTATCAACCCTTTAAAGATTTACTGTGATTAGAAAAGTATTTACCCTTGCTTTCAAAACAAAATCTTTATATTTTTTACTGAATTCCGAACTACTAAACACAGATTACTAATAGGAAAGGGAGGATGGACATCAATTAATAGATAAGATAGGAAGTGTATTTCGCGTAATTCTAATTCTGTTGGAAACGAATTTCACTATCTATCTGAACGTACCGTCTTCTCAACGTTGTTGATTTTTACATAAATATTATTACACAAGACCGAATCTGTTGAAATTCCACGAATTCTTTTTTCTTGCAAAATTAAATATAAACTGTAAATTTATAAACATAAGAATATGGCAGTTCTATTAATTTTTAGTTAACATCGTGAAGGTAACTGCTAGGACCATTACTCTTTGTAAAATGTATATATTCATCTGCTACATTTCCCTTGCGTCCTTTTTAAAATTGGAACATGAGTTAAAGAAATATATGATAAAATGTATATAAAATCCAATTGCCAATACAATATTATGCTGGTAAAAATTTTTTATCTCTTTACGAAAACTTTGGATATAAAATGAGTTTTATTGCGTATAGACCACAACATATTTGTACCTATGCTATAATGAAACGTGCATATACATGTATTTAAATGCAGTGTATATGTTCTCTAAATTATTATAATCTATCGGTTAGAAAATGTACTCAAAAATGGCAGGATAGACGCAATGTGATAAGTCGGTAACATTACTATGTGCAACAATTTGAACGTTAAAATTGTTAAATAAGAACTAGCCTCCACTTCAACAAAACTGACACTCATAAATACATACAGTAAAGCGCGTGGGAGGACTGAAAATAACACGTCAAAAATCGAGACAGACATGACGTACAGACAAAACCGAGTACACGTCACCTGCTTTACAGCAAAGGGTAGAAGTTCCCAAGAGCTGTCAATACATTCATACTGATAAAGCCAGAATCAGTTTAGGAAAGAAATCAACAGAACCGCCGCAATTGATTTTGCATAAACTTCAACCAAAAATTGAGAAAGCTAATAGTTCTTTATCACATACAAGTGTAAAGGGCGACGGCTATGTGTGATTCACTAGAGGTTTCTTGAGCATGCAGTACAATAGTTACGACGGACATTAGGCACATTGTCTGCGATCACCATTACATGGAGATGGTGGCAACGACTGGGAATGCATCAATCGTATTATCTCAAGTAAAGAGCAACTTCTAATCACATTGCCCATCCGCCCTGCTCTATAATACCTCTTGATCTGATATTGTTACATTTGCATAATACTTTTCCCTGTGGTTCCAACACTCTGGTGAAGAAACGATAGAAAAGGTGATTGAATAAATGAAAGTTACAACAGGTACATGTATATCTTATATGTTTACGACGGTAATGTGTGGCTTTTTATCTTTCTAAAGGAGGTCTGATACATTATAATCAAACGATAAATTTCCAATATATACTGATAACAGTAGGTGACATGTACCCTTAGAATATCTTTGGCTTTGGCCAATACTCGTTTATTTACTTCTTATACCAGTAGGTGACATGTACCCTTAGAATATCTTTGGCTTTGGCCAATACTCGTTTATTTACTTCTTATACCAGTAGGTGACATTATACCAGTAGGTGACATGTACCCTTAGAATATCTTTGGCTTTGGCCAATACTCGTTTATTTACTTCTTATACCAGTAGGTGACATGTACCCTTTGAATATCTTTGGCTTTGGCCAATACTCGTTTATTTACTTCTTATACCAGTAGGTGACATGTACCCTTTGAATATCTTTGGCTTTGGCCAATACTCGTTGTTTATTTACTTCTTATACCAGTAGGTGACATGTACCCTTTGAATATCTTTGGCTATGGCCAATACTCGTTTATTTACTTCTTACACCAGTAGGTGACATGTACCCTTTGAATATCTTTGGCTTTGGCCAATACTCGTTTATTTACTTCTTACACCAGTAGGTGACATGTACCCTTTGAATATCTTTGGCTTTGGCCAATACTCGTTTATTTACTTCTTATACCAGTAGGTGACATGTACCCTTTGAATATCTTTGGCTATGGCCAATACTCGTTTATTTACTTCTTATACCAGTAGGTGACATGTACCCTTTGAATATCTTTGGCTTTGGCCAATACTCGTTTATTTACTTCTTATACCAGTAGGTGACATGTACCCTTTGAATATCTTTGGCTTTGGCCAATACTCGTTTATTTACTTCCTATACCAGTAGGTGACATGTACCCTTAGAATATCTTTGGCTTTGGCCAATACTCGTTGTTTATTTACTTCTTATACCAGTAGGTGACATGTACCCTTTGAATATCTTTGGCTATGGCCAATACTCGTTTATTTACTTCCTATACCAGTAGGTGACATGTACCCTTTGAATATCTTTGGCTATGGCCAATACTCGTTTATTTACTTCCTATACCAGTAGGTGACATGTACCCTTAGAATATCTTTGGCTTTGGCCAATACTCGTTGTTTATTTACTTCTTATACCAGTAGGTGACATGTACCCTTTGAATATCTTTGGCTTTGGCCAATACTCGTTTATTTACTTCTTATACCAGTAGGTGACATGTACCCTTTGAATATCTTTGGCTATGGCCAATACTCGTTTATTTACTTCCTATACCAGTAGGTGACATGTACCCTTAGAATATCTTTGGCTTTGGCCAATACTCGTTTATTTACTTCCTATACCAGTAGGTGACATGTACCCTTAGAATATCTTTGGCTTTGGCCAATACTTGTTGTTTATTTACTTCTTATACCAGTAGGTGACATGTACCCTTTGAATATCTTTGGCTTTGGCCAATACTCGTTGTTTATTTACTTCTTATACCAGTAGGTGACATGTACCCTTTGAATATCTTTGGCTATGGCCAATACTCGTTTATTTACTTCCTATACCAGTAGGTGACATGTACCCTTTGAATATCTTTGGCTTTGGCCAATACTCGTTTATTTACTTCTTATACCAGTAGGTGACATGTACCCTTTGAATATCTTTGGCTTTGGCCAATACTCGTTTATTTACTTCTTATACCAGTAGGTGACATGTACCCTCTGAATATCTTTGGCTATGGCCAATACTCGTTGTTTACTTACTTATTTTTACGGTACAAAAAGATCACCACTTAAATGGTGACGCTATCTGCCTAATGCAGTGAACAGAAATTTATACCGAAGGGATCTTTCACGTGATCTGCCTACCGAGACATGGGGCCACGATTCTCACGATCTCATCCGAAAAACAAGACAATGACGAGTCACGGACAGGACTTGATCACGGTACCTCTGGGTCATGATCCAAACACCTAGACCATTGAGTCACCGACAAGACTTAATCACGGTACCTCTGGGTCATGATCCAAATACCTAGATCACTGATTCGCCGGCAGGACTTGATCACGGTACCTCTGGGTCATGATCCAACCACCTAGACCATTGAGTTACGCTTACTCTAAAAGGAGCATAATGTTACCCACGAGAATGTCCTCATATAAATCACTGACCTGAATAATAAGAATCCAAGGGAGGTAACTGCTACTCTTCTTACATCGTCGTTCACATCACTGACCTACAAATACAAAACATTGATTAAAGGAATTGCGGTGACAGACTGAAATCCCATGAATCATAATTGTGAAAGCCGTACTGATGAGTATGCTGTCAGCACTTTAAAATGCTTATAATTACTCTTTGGAAGAATTACTTATTTGAAGTTAGTTTCTGTTAAAAAAAATTAATTATTTAGAGGCTTCCCTGGCTGGGATAAAATAATTACTCTGCAAATGACAAGATAATGATGCAACGGACCCATGGGTCAAAATGCTCACGTACCAATATCAGATCAGAAGTGTATATAGATTAAAACGTTCAGAAACTATTACCAGAAGTTTGCAATTAAGCAGGCTCATATTTCAGCTGACCTGTATAGAAGACCAAGCACTCAGCCTCCATACCAAACTGTCCAACAAATATATAGCACTCAACCATGTGTACCGCAGACGAAGCATTGGCCCGCCATACCTATTCGTCTCCTAAAAACTACACAGAACCCAAACCACCTGTACCGTAGACCAGACACTGAGCCACCATATCAATCTGTTCCCTAACAAGCAAATGAAGCCCAAACCACCCATACTCCAGGCACTGAGCCACCATACCACACTGAGCCACCATACCAATTTGTTCCCTAACAAGTAAATAGAGCCCAAACCACCCGTACTCCAGGCACTGTGCCACCATACCACACTGAGCCACCATACCAATCCGTCCCCTATCAAGTGCACAGAACCCAAACAGCTTGAACCGTAGGCCAGGTGCTGAGCTACCATGTCAATCTGTCCCCTATCAAGTATATAGAGACCAAACGACCAGTATCGTAGGCCAGGTGCTGAGCTACCATGTCAATCTGTCCCCGATCAAGTACATAGAAACCAAACAGCCTGTATCGTAGACCAGGTGCTGAGCTACCATGTCAATCTGTCCCCTATCAAGTACACACAAACCAAACAGCCTGAACCGTAGGCCAGGTGCTGAGCTACCATGTCAATCTGTCCCCTACCAAGTATATAGAAACCAAACAGCCTGTATCGTAGACCAGGTGCTGAGCTACCATGTCAATCTGTCCCCTATCAAGTACATAGAACCTTAATCATCCCAGTACCGCAGGCCAGACATTAAACCAGAACACCAATCTATCTCATATCAAGTACATGTATATGTATTTAGAACCAAACCACCTGAACCGTAGGCTAAGCACTGAGCAAGCATACAAATCTTTCCCCTATCAAGAATATAGAACCAAGCCAACAGTACCGCAGTTGCTGAGCCACCATACCAATCTGTCCCTAACAAGTATATAAAAAGATAGATGTTAAAACAAAGATCCATTATTCATTTCTACTACATATAACTTATGCAGTATATTGTAGCAATAATAGTGATACTGCAACAAACACAAATAGCCGTATTATAAACACATTAAAATCCAACGTGTAAAGTACAAGATAACATTCATGTCACGGATGTAGAGTTCAAAAATTATGTGTCGTCTGAACCTGTAAAGTAATGATGGCAGAGACGGCTAACCACACCCCCAATGACGGCTAACCACACCCCCAAACGCTTACCCTTACATATAACGGCTAAACTCTACTTATTGATGGCAGAGACGGCTAGCCACACAGGAAACGCTTACCCTTACATTTAACGACTAAACTCTACTTATTGATGGCAGAGACGGCTAACCACACCCCCAAACGCTTACCCTTACATTTAACGACTAAACTCTACTTATTGATGGCAGAGACGGCAAGCCACACAGGAAACGCTTACCCTTACATTTAACGACTAAACTCTACTTATTGATGGCAGAGACGGCTAGCCACACAGGAAACACTTACCCTTACATATAACGACTAAACTCTACTTATTGATGGCAGAGACGGCAAGCCACACAGGAAACGCTTACCCTTACATTTAACGACTAAACTCTACTTATTGATGGTAGAGACGGCTAACCACACCCCCAAACGCTTACCCTTACATTTAACGGCTAAACTCTACTTATTCATGGTAGAGACGGCTAACCACACTCCCAAACGCTTACCCTTACATTTAACGACTAAACTCTACTTATTGATGGTAGAGACGGCTAACCACACCCCCAAACGCTTACCCTTACATATAACGGCTAAACTCTACTTATTCATGGTAGAGACGGCTAACCACACCCCCAAACGCCTACCCTTACATATAACGGCTAAACTCTACTTATTGATGGCAGACACGGCTAACCACACCCCCAAACGCTTACCCTTACATTTAACGACTAAACTCTACTTATTGATGGCAGAGACGGCTAGCCACACAGGAAACGCCTACCTTACATATAACGGCTAAACTCTACTTATTGATGGCAGAGACGGCTAGCCACACAGGAAACGCTTACCCTTACATTTAACGGCTTAACTCTACTTATTGATGGCAGAGACGGCTAGCCACACAGGAAACGCCTACCCTTACATATAACGGCTAAACTCTACTTATTGATGGCAGAGACGGCTAGCCACACAGGAAACGCTTACCCTTACATATAACGGCTAAACTCTACTTATTGATGGCAGAGACGGCTAGCCACACAGGAAACGCTTACCCTTACATATAACGGCTAAACTCTACTTATTGATGGTACAGACGGCTAGCCACACAGGAAACGCTTACCCTTACATATAACGGCTAAAATCTACTTATTGATGGCAGAGACGGCTAGCCACACAGGAAACGCCTACCCTTACATATAACGGCTAAACTCTGCTTATTGATGGTAGAGACGGCTAGCTACATATGAAACGCCTACCCTTACATATAACGGCTAAAATCTACTTATTGATGGCAGAGACGGCTAGCCACACAGGAAACGCCTACCCTTACATATAACGGCTAAACTCTACTTATTGATGGCAGAGACGGCTAGCCACACAGGAAACGCTTACCCTTACATTTAACGGCTAAACTCTACTTATTGATGGCAGAGACGGCTAGCCACACAGGAAACGCCTATCCTTACATATAACGGCTAAACTCTACTTATTGATGGCAGAGACGGCTAGCCACACAGGAAACGCTTACCCTTACATATAACGGCTAAACTCTACTTATTGATGGCAGAGACGGCTAGCCACACAGGAAACGCTTACCCTTACATATAACGGCTAAACTCTACTTATTGATGGTACAGACGGCTAGCCACACAGGAAACGCTTACCCTTACATATAACGGCTAAAATCTACTTATTGATGGCAGAGACGGCTAGCCACACAGGAAACGCCTACCCTTACATATAACGGCTAAACTCTGCTTATTGATGGTAGAGACGGCTAGCTACATATGAAACGCCTACCCTTACATATAACGGCTAAAATCTACTTATTGATGGCAGAGACGGCTAGCCACACAGGAAACGCCTACCCTTACATATAACGGCTAAACTCTACTTATTGATGGTAGAGACGGCTAGCTACATAGGAAACGCCTACCCTTACATATAACGGCTAAACTCTACTTAATCACTTCCAGTTACACTCTTTTTTTACACTGCTTACGGCAGTAAAATTTTAGTTATACACAAATGGTAACACTTCACTGCTTTCATCGTATATCATAGGGAGTGCAGTACCTATTCTCCTGTCATACATTGTTCTCCTTATATAGCATATTAGTTATTATTCACTTAACCGTTTTCACGGCCTAAAGGTCATCGGATCGAGTCTTAAGTCGACACGTCATGTCGCAAAGCTTGAAATAGATAATAAACATGCAAAAATAAAAATATGATTTCTATCATTTTGTCACAATTTCAGATCAATTTAAAAGTCAAATTAAAAAAAACATCAGTATAATTTTTTTAACAACCATCAACTGCGAGTTTCTCAATTTCTGTGATTCTCTTAGCTTTATACACACTATCTAACAATTATGTCGTCTGGTAACCCTTCCACAATTCCATACGTAAACACTTCTTATAATTGAGTGATAACATCTCAATTCCATGCCTTGATCCCCTTTTTCGGACATCAACCTTTCACGTTGTATACTATGGACTCGTTTGAAGAAGGTCGTCAGTCAGAATTGAGTAACATCAAACACAGAAATAAATGGCTTTAAAGCTAGGGCCTCCTGTTATGAACATTGTTTACTATGGCTTATATGACCGGTGTCGCAAAGCGAGCCGATTCCTGTCATTTATCATCAAACCTACTTCTAAAACATAATAACAAGGGAAACACATGTATTAGCAAAACAAATGCCCTTGGTTGGTCTCTTAATGGGATGAATCTAGCGGGCAGCAGCGGGATTCCGGAAACTGAACTTATCTGGTAGCTTTGCCTAACGCATTGATTACTAGATCTGAAAGGCTTGGAATGACAAATCAGGAGTATAATCAACTTGTTTGATCTAAGTCGGATTTATCTGGATGACAAGCACAATACGTCATAGAACAGTAATGGAGAAGAGTCACGAGTTCATTATTTGTAGGGTATGGGCGTTCATTTCCACTTATAATATATATTTAGCCGATTTCTATATATCAGTTTCACCTGGAAGATGGGGTTTTTTTATTTTTGAAAAGTATACATATTTAAGACAGGTGGGATACTAACGAGTCAATACAATCCAGAACAACTTAACCCCCAACTCCCCTAAGATGATTAGCTATGTCTTAGTCTATAGTCTAGATATTGTTTTATATCCTGGAATAGAATCCTGGCCGGGCTCTAGACTTAGTACCCGAGAAACATTTTTATGAGCTTTGAGATATGCCTGTAGCGAGACTTCTGACACATTGGTTAGCAGTGAATTGAGGCAGCATATGTGTTCAGTGAATGTGTTCAGTTTTATTCACAGTGCGACAATACCCAATGGGTCCTGCACTTCACATGGAAGAAGAAGAAACAAGCACTTAGACCTTAATTATCAATATATACTTTACAATCGCTGCTGTTTTAGTATAGCTAGATTAGTCAAGTTTCATTCAGCTTTCGTCCTGCGTCGTAACAGATATGATTTTAGACAACTATTTCCACCAATCTGAGAGTTCGTCCGCACTTCAAGTCTCATCAGGAACCTCCTGCCGCAGAGGACGTAATGAGTGTAGCGAATGTAGGGAGTGACTATCAGGAAATGAAGAATGTTACCTATTCACACTTGAATTCATCTTATTTATCAGAAACACAGTTCTATATGCATGGAATCGTCATTACTTCTCAAAAAAATCATCCAAGTTTTTATTCACACGAATTGCTGTGGTGTGGGCACCACAAGGTGCAGAACAGGCTCATATCAACATCCATTTCTACTCCACTGCACCCCACACATTGAACACATATGCTGCCTCAAATCATTGCTAACCAATGTGTCTGAAGTCTCACTACAGGCATATCTCAAAGCTCATAAAAATGTTTACCTTGTCTTATTTGGAATTTCATTATACAAATTGGTGCAGTAATTTTCATTATGCATACGTGCCTGTACACAACAAAATGATTAATTACAGTCATTTGGAAACTAATACTACTGTGACATACGGACCTGGGTACATAGAATTATTCTCTTGATGAAGACACAGATCCGTCATTATAAAAGATAAATGAATTAAAGGAAGCATTGTCTCGCATTAAACCTTATTTCTCCTGAAAATGAAACCCCTAGATAATTTACTGTGCAAATGGCATACTAACTGCTTCGAAAGAATAATACTGAAACACTGCGTTTAAAGCAGGAACTTCAATTTGAAAACATCATTCACCTGACAACCTGTGTTCGTAATAAAATTAGAAATAATCCAACTTTGTTTCCAAATAAAACTTTCACATCAGAATCTGCTCCTAAAGTAAGACTATATCCTTTCAGAATACTGTCATACATTTAGTTCTTGATTCTAAGCAGCTTATCGGTAGTTTTCATTTGCACAGAAGGACATCTTCCTAGATCTACATTGCCCTGGGAATACAACAACAATAACAACAAAATATAACATTTATAAACATACCCTTGTAAATCAGTCATTTGGTCTGTCAATCTAAGAAGCGGGTCTGAAAAGTTTTTTTTTCAAAGATGGATATCCTAAAGGGCTACGTCGCTCCACATTGGATTTACTTCTTGACGGAACGGTATAAAAATCGTAACATTTTTAGTAAAGGGCGTTGAGTACTTTATTACTGTTATTCCAGTAACACGAAACACACATACACACGCAAATAAATCGTTCACGTCTTTGGAGAAGTAGGTGTGTCAGTGCGCTATGAATGCCCCTGTCGGCAGCAAAATTTCAGTCCAAGGGCAAAATCTGTAAACATTTTTTAACAAGATGTTCTTTACAATATACAAATCTACATATTGTGGTCTATATTTGTACCTAATTTCATCAAAATAACTCCCAAAGGTAAAGGAGAAGTTGTGAAGACGAAATGAATTTACTATGTGTACATGTACATAGAACACAAGTTTAAGGGCCATTACTCCTGTAAAACATTTTTGGACAGCATTCCCCTTACAATATACACATACTCATATCATTATCTTTGTACCAAGTTTCATTAAAATCCTCCCAAGAGGTTAGGAAGAGTTACGAAAACAAATTGTATGACGAAATGACGGCGAGGTGCAGTGCTATATGCCCTCGGCCATATATGGCGGGACATAAAAATAAGGGACCGCTGAACATGTGCATGGTATGTCCCCGCATTTTGTTATCCTAGGTGTCATGCAAACTAGAAATGAATATCTAATCTAATATTGGTAAGTTAAGATTACCTTCGATACTGGTAACAGTTCAGTTTTCTTCTTTTTCAAAATAGTATCACAAAGAAAGATGTGACATTTCACTTTTATTCTAATTTGAATATTCTTTGTGATAAACTTATTTCTGTGCTAGTGCTATAGTTCCATTAATTAAGTATATTAAATCAAAGCTATTTTGTGTTTGGCAGCAATTACTTCTTTGTATATTTAATTGATACGGCGACACAAAAAGTAAAATATAAACAACGGCTCCGCCCCTGTACGTCTCCGTCTTGTACTATATAGTTATCTCATTCTCTCTTATCACTTCTGATCTTGACAGTAGTGTGAAATTAGCAATCTGGACTGTCTCCCGCTGTACATGTACATTTGGGGAAAACCACGTTTACACATGGAGATCTATAAATAACTGGCTATTTTTAGTAGCATTACACATCAACAACTACCAAGACGCTTGTTTATCGTTGTGACGAGAAGATTGTAGAATACTTTGAATTCCACTGCTATATAAAGAAGCGATATTCTCAAGTTTTAATAATTATAATACAACAGATACTAGTACAGACTAGTAGTGTACTTCTTAAATAACGGCACAGCCACACAATATTGTCAATCGTACTTTTTCGGGACTTTCCGTAGAGTATTCGGAAAGACTGCATGTCCTCCATGTAGCGCATGAATATAACTCGTCTAAATCGATGTAATAACGGCACATCTATTTGCTCATCTGATCAAACTTATCTTGTATTGACTCGTACAATATGAATTATAAGTACTAAAAGCAAATATAATCACGTTTTTTCTAAATATCGACGCACTATTTATACACGAGGAGGTATTTTCTGCGTTCCACGCGTTCCCCACAGCATACTATTGTAACGACTAGAGTCTGGAATTGCTACGCAATTCCGACCAAAAACGTTTAGTCAATACAATACCTGAATTTCCATTACGAAATCATAATTTATCATAATCTCTTAAACAAACACCCCTTGTACACTTGTTATTGTTATTATTTGTCATAAAATCTTGATCATACATTGTACTATTTCGTTTTGGAATCAGACTAACAATATCTAACTCGCCAAAATAAATCTGCAAATCTATACTTCTCGCGTATTTAAGAACGTCATACAGGAACCACGGCACTGCAGTCTTACTACGCATCGCCATCCACGCTCCTAGTTCCGTGACAATTATTGTCAAGATAAGTTCCAAAACCTACGATATCGTATAGCCAAAATCACCTTGGTTATAATAGTTCAGTTTTCTTCTTCAATTCTTTGTAGGTTAATTGATTTTTGCGCATCCATCATTTCCCGTGTTGAACACCCCCCCCCCCCCCTTGATAAATACACCAGCTACAGTTGTACTAAATTTTGAGGAAATGTGAAAAATCCTGTTCAAAATGCACATCTTCATAATTTGATCTTTCTTTGTACCAAGTTTCATCAACACCCACCAAAGGGTATAAGAGGAGTTGCAAAGATAAGTATATGGCATAAAGTCCAAGGGTCATAACTTCTGTAATTTTTCTTAGATAGCAAATTTCGCTTCCACTATGCACATCTTCATATGGGGTTCTTTCTTTATTTCAAGTTTCATCAAAATCCAACAAAGGGTTAAGGAGGAATTACAAGGACAAAGTATAGTTCACAAATCTAAATCCAAAGGACATAACTCTTGTAAATTGTTTTGGATGGCACTCCCCTTCCAATATGCCTATCTTCATAGGGTATTCTTTCTTTGTACCAAGTTTCATCAGAATCTCCCGAGGGTTTAGGAGCAGTTGTGAAGACAAAGTATTTTGTTACTAGATGTGTTGATACGCTATGAATGCCCCGCCGGCAGCAAAAATGAAATATGACAGTTTTTGAACAGCACATGCAGTCCAAGGGTTATAACTCCTGTAAAAACTCTGAAAAGCATTCCCATTATAATATTCACATCTACATATTGTGATCTATGATTGTAATAACTTTCATTTAAATTCTCCTAAGGGTTAAGGAGGAGTTGCCAATACAAGATGAATTTACCATAATAGGCATATACATCAATGTCCAAGGGGCATAATTAAAACTTGACATAGATACTATTATGATGTTTCCATATACTGAATTTTAAGTCAATATGTGCATTCATTGCAAAGGCAGAGCACGGAAACTGTTAATGATTGGAAATTTTCTAAGTACAAGGAGCATAACTCCATAAAAAATTATCTGACTGAAGCCAAATACAAAACTTGACCTGTAATACCTCGGGATGTATCATTTCATTTCAATATGTGCACCAGTTGCAGAGAGAGAGAGA
Source organism: Pteria penguin (assembly GCA_035048485.1). Classification (NCBI taxonomy): domain Eukaryota; kingdom Metazoa; phylum Mollusca; class Bivalvia; order Pterioida; family Pteriidae; genus Pteria; species Pteria penguin. Next base: position 62,497,071 of record CM068583.1, read on the forward strand.
GCACAGAAATGAAATGATGAAGGAATGTGGGAAGGACCGAAAGGAGTAATACTATATGCCAATATCTGTTATTGAACTGATTTACTTTCACAGGCACAGTGCAACTGATGATCTACACGTTTGTCTGCATAAAATAGATATGACATTATCTTGGGGACAATATATCAATTAACGACTGAGATATATCTGATAAATATCATATTTAACAAAGTAAGGATATATGAAGCTGATCTATCAGTTATCACATCAACTTTACTGGCGTGAAGTAACTCGAACACTGACTGTGTTTATCATGATGTTTTGAGACTTGTTTCGTTATAAGCTGATCGCCAATAATGATTAACTCGGAGGAATCTGTTCCGTCTCTACTCAGTTTGATCATTAGATAATGAAACAATTTGAAAAGTTTACACTGTATCACTAAACACCTCTATATCATCAGGAAACAAAACACAAGTCGTTATTTGGCTTGAATGAAATATTTTCCCTAGTTCTTTCTCTACTAATAGACCTACAGCTGAGAGGAATATCAGGGTTACACATATCAAGAACTACATTATCAATAATGGATTGTGCTACCAAACATCTTCTCCTCACAGACAATAAGAGTTGTCTCAAATAATAAGTTGCCTGGATAAATCCTATGGTGAAAGTGATCATCATTCCAGTTTGGCTTACAAATGGGAACTAGATTAGATCCTCTTAGGATCTAGTGAAGAGGATCCATACTTTGTCTAAGTGTATGCAATTAAACCAATCACAGATTATTTAAAGAACATTTTTAAACTGATTATCCCAATGCCTTGAATTGATGAAGAAATGATGGATATAAGAACACATGAAGTTTTAAAAGTTTTAAAAATAAACTGCACTTAAAGAATGATTTCAGATGTAACTGAAACATATACCTGAAGGAGTTGAATTATTATGAAAAGACATTGAGAGGAGATACAATTTCCTTTTAGAAAATCAAGATATGAAAATAACACCTGTGTTGAAACCAACACTGAAATAGCTTTCATTCTTGTCTATCAACAAAATTTTTTGATTTTATAAAGAATCATAATCAATTATTTTTGTTGGCCTACATCACTTATACCACACTTAAAGTTATAAATCATAACAACAACTCTGGCCCTTGAAAACCATGAGAGAATACAGGTGTGGAACCTGTTAGTTTTTGTGTAATAAGTGTATTCAACACTTACTATGTTATCTAGGGAGTAGAAACAGGTGATAAACACTTACTATGTTTTCTAGGGACTAGAAACAGATGATAAACACTTTCTGGTACATGAAACACTAGTGGGTAGAACCTACATTGTACCTTAAATATTGCATGTTTTACCTATTTTGTCACATTTAAATCATAAATTTTACAGGACTCCTTTAAACTGTTCTAACTATGTGTGATCTGTAATAAGCGTTTTCTTTTTTTTTTCTTTCTTTGTACACACATACAATAAGATTGTGCAGTGTATAATGTATAAATTATGATAAGCATATTTCTTACCATTCATTCATTAACCACAAGACTGGAGCTTTACTGGTCTTGCTTAACAACCTAATTGACTATTAATTATGCATCTCTTATTTAAATTGGTTGCCTTAGTAACCATTTAGGGTTACATTAGATCATTTTTTCATTATATTTGTCTGGTATAATGAGTAGATCATTCCACCTTTGCTTCAATAATTCTCTTACAAAACTGAGGGAGAAAATCCTGTTATCAGACTTTCAAAATGGCTACCAATGCAGCCATAACAATAATATTATAACAACATTTTTTCACATGTGCTTGTGAAGTTTGCTCAGTAGCGTCTTCCTTTAAAGGTTCATCAAAATCGCCACAGTGAAGAAAGAGAAAATACAAGATAAGAATTAAATAGGAACCATGTCCTTTTCTGGGACCAATTACCAAGAATCACACAGCACAACTACATCATACTACAAAAAAAGACTTTGGTTGGCTTTCTGTGAATAATATTCTATAATGAAATGCCGTAAAAAATTTGTTTACAAACACAGATGTTGGACACTGGAAGGATGTATGAACCTAAGAGGTTTTGACTACTTTTGACTAGACCAAGTCAGAAATGAGTAAATACAAATCTAGGCAGACTTACAGCTACATGTAGGAGTTTTCTTAATGCTTCATTACTGCCTGAACCACAATATGCCATTGCTATGGTGAACATGCCAGACCAGCGTAGGATAGGATCCTTATCTCTACACAGACTCTCTATCAAAGCATCTGCCTCCTCTAGTCTACCATACATAGTCAAGGAGATACCCACTGCCAGGCCTCTTAATATCTTTTCATGCTGAGTTTCTTTAGCATACTATAAAAATACATGTTTTTAAGTGACAAGTGTCAAAACTCTGATCAAATTTAATAAGAAAAAAAACAACTAAAACAATTTTACAATTTTTCCATTAAATATCTATAAATAACAAAAACAAAAAATATTGGAAATAACAATGCAATATAAAATATTATAAAGGAACGACATATCACGAAAATGAGGATTAAGTTAGTTAAGTGTAGATCAACAGAATGTTTGACTGAATGATAGATATACATACAGCTAGCATGTCTTCTATTGCAGTGGCTTGTTTTGTACCTAGCATTACTAGTCCCATAGCAATGCCTGCTGCTTCTCCTGAAATAACAATCAAAGTGCTAGAGTAAACATTTATAAAATAATGCTATGCTTTATTTCAACAAAGGAGAACAGCTTACAGCAAGCTGATTTCATTACATCTTAGAACAAACAAATCAAAACATATATAGGGCCCAATACCTGTCACAGCATCATCTTGATATAAATTGAACTTCAACTGCTCATAAATATCTGAAACAGAAATAGAGAAATATACTCAATAAAGCATGCAATAGCACAAACAAACACCTTAATGAAAGTATGTGTAAATACATGTAAGTAATTTCAGAACATAATGACAAGTTTGGATATCTCTGAGAACTTCTCTAATAAACATACAGGTCAGTAAACAAGAGGCCCACATGGGCCTACCCTGTATCGCTCACCTGAGCACAAATTGCTTATTTACAATACAATGACAGCTCATTTCAGTAGAAAATTTTGCTTTTTTTCTACAAGACTTTCTATAAGGTTTGGTAATATTTTGTGCAGTCGTTTCAAAGTGTCCAAAATGTGTCAATCAATCAAAGCCAATGGCGGCCATCTTGGATTACGGATCGGCACGAAAAACACAAACTTGGTAGAGGACCTTGAGTACTTACTTCCTATGACGCGGTTCTGGAGAAGAAGTCCAAATTGTGTCAACCAATCAGAGCCAATGGTAGCGATCTTGGATTACAGATCAGTAGGAAAAACACAATTTTGTAGAGGACCTCAAGTAGTTACTTCCTATGAGGTTTGGTAAAATTCTGTGTAGCGGTTCTGGAGAAGAAGTCGAAAATGCGTCAACCAATCAGAGCCAATGGTGGCCATCTTGGATAACGGATCCGCACAAAAAACACAAACTTTGTAGAGGACCTCAAGTAGTTACTTCCTACGAGGTTTGGAGAAATTCTGTGCAGCGCTTCTGGAGAAGAAGTCGAAAATGTGTCAACCAATCAGAGCCAATGGCGGCCATCTTGGATTACGGATCGGCATGAAATACACAAACTTTGTAGAGGACCTTGAGTAGTTACTTCCTATGAGGTTTGGTGAAATTCTGTGTAGCAGTTCTGGAGAAGAAGTCAAAAATGTGTCAACCAATCAGAGCCAATGGTGGCCATCTTGGATTACGGATCGGCAAGAAAAACACAAACTTCGTAGAGGACCTCATGTAGTTACTTCCTATGAGGTTTGCTGAAATTCTGTGCAGCGGTTCTGGAGAAGTCCGAAATGTGTCAACCAATCAGAGCCAATGGTGGCCATCTTGGATTACGGATCGGCACGAAAAACACAAACTTGGTAGAGGACCTTGAGTACTTACTTCCTATGAGGTTTGGTGAAATTCTGTGTAGCGGTTCTGGAGAAGAAGTCAAAAATGTGTCAACCAATCAGAGCCAATGGCAGCCATCTTGAATTATGGATCGGCAAGAAAAACACAACCTTATTAGAGGACCTTCAGTACTTACTTCCTATGAGGTTTGGTGAAATTCTGTGCAGCCGTTCTGGAGGAGAAGTCGAAAATGTGGCAACCAATCAGAGCCAATGACAGCCATCTTGGATTACGGATGGGTACAAAAAACACAAACTTGGTAGAGGACCTTGAGTACTTACTTCCTATGAAGTTTGCTGAAATTCTGTACAGCGGTTCTGGAGAAGAAGTCGAAAATGTAGAAAAGCTAACGACGGATGGACGACGGACGACAGACGACGGACGGTGATTGATCACAATAGCTCACTTGAGCCTTCGACTCAGGTGAGCTAAAAACGCTGATAGTAAATGAAAGTTAAAAAATCTTTACATTCTATCTCTCAAAACGTTTTTTAATTATAGGTGCCCAATTCACATTTTTAATACTGATGATTGATATGCGAGTGCAAGATCTCTTACATACAAGTGTTATATGCATTTTATTTTATATTGAAACAGTTGGGCATAATTCCAACACATTCTTTAAAATTTCATAATTTATTTGAGTATTAAATGTAGAATCTTTTTCAATGATGTGATGAATGACTTGTTCTCTTTTCTTTATGAAAACATTATGAGAACTTGTTATAGCTTGAATCAAACACTGCTGTTTTGAAGTGTCGTTGCCAAGCTCATTTGAGTGTTAGAAGCATTTATTGTACTTTGATGAGAGATACTTCATCATGTTATCCCACAATCAAGATTTCATTATAATCCTGTTTCATTTCCTTTACAGTAGAACTGAATACGAAATTGATATTATTGGTAGAGATAAATCTCATAAAACTGTGAAATACTACAGGCAATGTGTATGAAGCCTTTGTCAGAACAGAGAGCAGTGACACCAACCTTACAATGAACTTATTAACTAATGCTGAACACATACATCACACATCAATTTAAACCACCATAGACTGATTAAAGAAATACCTTAGGTCTTCCTCTCTATATTGCAAACAATAGGTATCGCAATAATGACAAATAAGTACAAGTAGTAGTGGAAGTAAATCATGGTGATTGGCAATAAAATGTAACATTATCTGAAATTCTTATAACTTAGTATACATTATACCAAGAGTCTACAAAAGCTCTATAACACCATAAATAACCTTCTTATACATAAAATATGCATTAGCAACCTATGACCTGGATATCTGGATATTCTTAAATGTACATTCAAAATCTAGTCTCAAAATTTCCATGTTCTGTGTTTGTATGGTTCAATACAATTCCTACTTCTTAAAAAACGTAACAAAACTTCACAGATTACTGCTTTTTTGAAAAAGTTTCCAACCAATATCAATGCTGATCTTTATCATTCCATTTGATCAATCAATGTCCATAGTAAACCAATAAAAAACTGATCTATCATATCTCTTCCACTCCACATAAAATTATGTGTGGATGTTTTCAAGATTTTATTCAAGACAACTTCTACAACAGAATGATAAACATAATAAATAAGAGGCACAAATGGGCCTATTTTCCTCACCTGAGCACACAAGAAACTTAGAATAGCATTTTCTTCACAGAAATGTTATTTCAAAATGATACTAAAAACAAGGTCACATCATTCAAACACACTTATACATCATGAAAATCAAAGAAAACATCTGAAAATATGCAAACAATTGCTAAAAATCCCTCAAATAATTTTTGTACATGTATTCAAGATCTTTCAAATTATATCTTACAATGAAATCAGTTAAAATACACAGAATCAATGCATTATAAGCAACCTATTGGGAGAAAATTTAAGTAATTTCCTGAAAATAAGCAAAATGACAAAGAAATGAAAAAATAGAATAAAAATCTTATTTCAGAATACAACCAAACATGATACATGATAACGCTTTTAAAGACACCTTCTAGATCACTTTGATTTATATGCTTGATAATCTATGCTGCTAGTCTGAAGAAGAAGTTAATCAAAGTAATCTCTGGAGCCTATGTCACCCCATCTTGGGCAGTTCTGGTAAAAAAAAAAATTGAATACTTAATACTTACCAAGTTACTTCAATACCTCTCAATTAATTTTGAAGGAAAAATCCATCAAAGCTTTTTATAATATACTAATAGTACATCGACTTTTCCCCTTTTTTGATCTTTAAAAAATTGCAAAAACTCCTACACATTATTTCTGTATTCAAGTTCTTTTTAATTACATCTATTACAAAACAAAAATGTTTAAATACTGGTATACAAAAATCTAAGTATTATAAGCAGCTTACAGTAAGAAAATCTAATAAATTCTTGAAAATAGGAGAAAACAAGAGCAACATCTGTCACTTAGTTTGAAGAGATGAAATTTGAAAGTAAGGAAACATTCCCCCTTTGAACTTGAAAATCAATAGGTTTCATCCTCCAGTCACAAGAAATAGGTGTGCAAAATTAAAAAATTCTAACATAAACAGTTTGGTCTGTACCTTGTTTACAAGTTAAATTCTCAAAAATTTGCCATTTTTGCCCCAAAAATGACACTGACCTTTGACCATGATATTGAAAATCAATAGGGTTCGTCCTCATGCCATAAGAAATAAGTGTACCAAGTTTGAAAGTCCTAGCCTAAACAGTATGGTCTGCATCGTCTTAACAAGGTGAGGACTGACCCACAACACCATAGCATAACATGTCCGTCTATGACGGGCATATAATGACAGTTACAAAAGATGTCAAAAACTTTATTTGGTTGTTGATCTATGCAGCCAGTCTGCATAAGAAGTTTGTCAAACGAATGTAGCCTCTGGGGCATATGTCGACCCACCCTTGATCCATCCTTCATGGATTTGGCCAAAAGACAACACTTGTAGGGAACCTTGGGTAATTCATCCTTTATAATATCCTTTTTAGTGGTCCTGAAGAAGTCAAATATGTGAAAAGTTTACAGCCAACAAATAGATGACAGACTGACAACTAACATCACACAATGACAATAGCTCAATTGAGCCTTTGGCTCAGTTAAGCTTAACAAAACCTGATCAGGAGTTGTTCCTGTGTAAAACTGAATCTGCATCATAACCAAACTCCAAGCAAAAACAGACTTCTCAATTTTATCATATTAATGTTTTATGTACTACGTTATATAAACAGACACAAGTTCTGTAAGAAGCAAACTAGGTGAGCTAAATATAAATTTCTAAATATCATTTCACAAGGATGCAGTCTGAGATACAACATGCAGTATCAGGACAGGATCAGAGGAATCCTTCTTTCTGTGATTATCTCTGTTTATCTTTCTAGAATCATGGAAATCTTTAATGAGTCATGTGGCAGATCTCTTTCAGATGTACACAGCATTTAATGTAGAGTAAAAACTGATGAAACACTGCATTAAATGTAGGGTAAAAAGAAATACTGCTTCATAATTTATCTAGTAACAGTAAATATGTGACAATAACTCCATTATAGATCATTTGAATTGTGTAGGATAGGCCCTTTAAAAGAACACTGAGAAATGAGTCAATGACCTTGACCTCAGTTGAAGAACAAGATTTTGATTTCTGGTAAGGACATGAAGTAAAATGTTTCCACTCAGTAATATATGCATATTCGATTGAGAAATGTGAAGTTCAGTAAGGTCATGATGAATGTAAAGCAACACACAATCTGTAAGTCTGTTACAGCAAACATCATATCTATCATGTACTATAATGTCTTTTCAACAACACATATAAATACCAAAATAACGCTCAGTCTACTGCCAAATTCTACATCCTACACATAATCAAAAGTGACACTGTGTATGTCAACCAACCAATCAAAGGTCCCAGAGAGGCTCTTCTCGGCCTTTACTGCATACTTGGGCAGAATATACTCACTCACAACTAATTGTTAGAAGATATTCCCAGATAAATATATTCTCTTGCTAACTGTGCTTTTGACAACTGACAATAGATTGGTAACTTGCTTCTCTACACTCAACATTGAATCAATCAAGACAATACCTTAAAAAAGTCAAGTTAGAATTTTTCCCCTTACCTTTATATTTTAAATAACAGTTAAAATCTTGTTTTGGTGTAAAATGAACAACAAAACAAAATTTCCCTCTAGTCAGGGTTTGAAACACTTTCCTTCAGCATGCAAGAGCTGGTCTAAATCAAAATTAGATAGAAAAAAAAAAAAAAAAAAAAAAAAAAAAAAAACCAAGACATTTTAAAATATATCTTTCAAATTACCTTTCAAACAGATATTTTCTCATAAAAGTTGGCAAATAAATACTTTATGACTTCTCTATTTATACTGAATAAATCAAGAAAATCAAAATTTGTAGGTTACTTCATACTTACCAAGTTTCATCAATGTCTTTCGTTTTGTTTGAGTGAAAAGTCTTATTATTACATATGAATAGTATATACACTCCCCCCCTTTTTTACTGTTAAAATATGTAATAAAATCCTGTAAATTATATTTGTTTTCTATTTCTTTCTAACTACATTAATTACAATAAATCAGCTAAACTTCACAAGATCAGTGTATTATAAGCCACCTATATGTATCAGGAAAGAGTCTAAGAATTACTTGAAAATAGTAAAAAATAACGAAGTTCACAGAGCATTTGAAAAAAACAACAAAACAAAAAGTCAAAAATTTGATTTTGGAATGGAGTTAAAAACAACAACATTTGTATGGACACCCACAAGACCACTCTGATACAGTTGGTATGATGAATTATGCAGCCAATCTGAAGAAGAAATTTGTTAAAGGTAGGTACCCTTTGGGACTTAGTGGCCAAATCCTGGATCCATCCCTTGAAGGATCTGAACAAATCAACAACACTTGTAGGGGACCTTGTTTACTCCATCACTACAAAGTTTGAGTTAAATCCTTCATGTAGTTCTGCTATCTCCAAAGCAGAGTTGTTGTTCTTTTACAATCCACACACACCTCTGCCAATGTCTCGGGTTTTACAAGATTCTTGTAAAATCGGAGTTTTGCCTCTAGACTATATGACTTGGTCTTCAATGGCTTTATTAGTTAAATTCAAAGCATTTACCGTGTTACATTGAGATTTAATCAGGCTTCTATAAGAAATAAACCGCGAATTTATACCGCACTATATTTTCTTAGCGTACAAATCAGCAAACTTATACAATACAGTTTGTCAATAGCACTATCATTTGCACCTCACTGTCTAAGTTTTGCCCAGATAACTTGAAAACATGCAAAACAGTCTATATATAATCTGCCTTCTGACTAGGGACTACTTTCAGAAGTTGGCAGAGATTAAAGGGAGATTAAAACGACTGTAACTCTGCTTTGGAGATTGGCAGTTCTGAAGAAGTAGCTGAAAGTTGGACAAGTAAACGGACCACAGGGGAATGATGGACAGATAATGGATGGATGACAGACGGCCCACTATGACTATAGCTCACTTGAGCCTTTGGTTCTTCCCATTTTGTTTTATTCTATTAAGTGATCTATAATCTTTGATTTAGCTTGTTTTGCTTATTATGTGTGGCAAAAGGGTCCGAATTTCATTTATACCATATACAGGTCATAGTTTCTTGAGCTTATCGAGGTACCATAGCAATATGACATTAAGAAAGTGTAGGAAGAATTCTAAATGGTTGCTATAGTGTCCATTTTAAAGTCAGGAGGTAGTGAAATTTCTGTTCAGAGCAAATATCCTAACCTAGTTTAGTCAGTATTCTATATCATAATGAGTCTATCAATTAGGACAAATCATTGAAAGAAAAATCTTAACATGGTCATGAAGATCACCATTCGGAATATCTGGGCTGTAAATAAAGATTAACTACAGCTCGTACTCTATAATCCAATCAAGGTTATTTCTCATAACTTCTTATACAGATAGAAAAAGAAGTAGTCAGAACTAGAAGGGATTTTTCTGGACTTGCTATACACCATATTCTGCTATTATTTTAGGCTTGATATCTAAGACTCACAATTAATATTTGTCTTCTAACCAAATCCCACCTTATCTACTATTACATTAGTCAGTGTATTATAAATGACTGTATATATGTAAGTGATAACAGTCTCCAAGATTACTGAATAAATGTTATGAAAACTATGAATAACGGATAACAAGAAACACTCAATGTCCATAAACTTTCCTCCACTTGGCTTTAATAAAGTGAAAACAAAAATTTATCAATTCTAATCTATGTATTTTACTTGATTTCAAAATAAATGAATTATATTCACTTACAATTTATTTATTCATTTCATATTCATTTATAATAAAGTGGTCTTAAAGGCTGTTATCACTTAGATATAAACCATTTGCCAATACACTGTTATTTGTATAATACACTGTTTTATGTTTCCACTTGATAAAGGCGAAGTGGCCAAAAAAGTGGATAAAAGATTTTGCTAAAATAAATTATGACTAAATCAATAATAAGAAACATTCGATGTCCCAAATTTTTGGCCACTATTTCACTTTTATCAACAAGAAACAAAATTTTGTTAATTATAATTTATTTACAACTGATTTCATTAAAAATAATTATATTCATTTATACTCAATCATTGATTTCATTTATAAAATTTGATAAAAACTAGAATTTTAACATGTCAGTACGGCACAGATGCCCCCGCTGGCAGCTAAGGTAGTGAAATATAATTGCCAGAGAACTAGTATTTGAAAATTTAAAAAATTTCTTGTGTTCAAGGGCAATTACTCTGTCAAAAATTACCGGAACACACCCATATTCGAGCTTGACCTGCATTTACTCTTGATACATCAATATACCTCATATCAATTTAATCCATAAAAACCTTCACTGAGAAAATGAGCAGAAACTCATTTTTAAGAAATTTTCTAAGTCCAAGGGTAATAATTCTGTCAGAAATTACTTGACCACAACCTTATTCCAACTTGACCTGCATTTTCCCTCGTTACATCAATATACCCTATATCAATTTAATCCATCAAACGTTCACTAAGAAAATGAGCGGAAACTGTCATTTTTAAGAAATTTTCTATGTTTAAGGGCAATAACTCTGTCAAAAATAATTAAACCATACCCATATTTGTACTTCACTTGCATCTTCCCTTGATACATCTGTATACCCAATATCAATTTAATACATCAAACCTTCGAAGGGATAATGGGCAGAAACTCAATGATGACAGAATGATGAAATGATGGAATGACAGAATGACGGATCACACCCTTATTCAAAGATGCCCTACATCTTCCTTTGATACATCTATATACCCAATATCAATTTAAACCATCAAACCTTCAAAGAGAAAATGAGCGAAAGCTGTTATTCAAAGAAATTTTCTATGTTCAAGGGCAATGACTCTGTCAAAAATTACCAGAATACCCCCATATTCGAACTTGACCTGCATCTTACCCTTGATACATCAATATACCCTATATCAATTTAATCCAACAAACGTTCACTGAGAAAATGAGTGGAAACTGTCATTTTTAAGAAACTTTCTATGTTTAAGGGCAATAACTCTGTCAAAAATTTTTAAACTACACCCATATTTGAACTTGACTTGCATTTTCCCTTGATAAATCTGTATACCCAATATCAATTTAATCCATCAAACCTTCAAAGAGAAAATGAGCAGAAACTGAATGATGACGGAATGATGGAATGACAGAATGACGGAAAAGGGTAACACTTTATGCACCCGGCCAGTCCATGGCGGGGGCATAAAAAATCGAAAAGGCCCATATCACAACAAGCTGTGTTTGTGAAACAGTAATGCCCCCGGCGGCAACAAAGTCCAAAAGGTTATTTTTAGTGTGAATGTCATTGTCAAGGGAAAAAGGTCAGTGACGTTGGTGTCATTTGAAAGGGCTTCATTGAGTATGCATGTCAAATATGAAGTCTCTATCTCTCACGGTTCAAAAGTTATAGCCAAGGTTAAAGTTGACGACATACAAACAAACAAACAGACAAGACAAAAACGATATGCCCCTGATCTATCAATCCGGGGACATAAAAATCTGTGGATATATCACTTAGATATACACTATCATTTTTTAATACAATGTTTCATTTGTTAACAAATTATGTTAATTCATAATTCACTTTGTATTATTTGTAATTGAGTAGTCTTAGAAACTGTTATCATTCAGATATACACTATCATTTGTTAATGCACTGGTTTTTTATTTCCTCTTAATTATGACCAACAGGCGGAAAATTTGTAGACATCAAGTGCTTCTTGTTACATGTATTTATTCATTTCACACTTCCCTTTAGAGGACTTCTTATCATTTCTACAAATAAATCATGTGTAAGAAGTGTGAAAGAGTATGAATGGGAGCACACATTAATTAGATAAGAGAATTCTTTAACCAAAAACACACTTCACTTAGTGCTCTTCATTAATTTTCCATGTAAATAGCCTTTTGACTTTCTGGGTTATCCAAGTTATCAATATCCTTTTTTAAACTCTAACATAGAGTAATCAAAGATTACATAGCTCACCTCGACTGCACCATTTATCTTTCAATAGCAAGAAGCTGATTGTGCACATACATGTATAGCATAAAGTATTACTCCTAAATGAAGTAAACTAGTCAGCTCAAATTCAAATTTGTTCATAAGATATCTATATAGGACACAGACAGATTTGTCCAATGCTGAGCTACTCCAAACTTATATACAGAATAACTCAAATTCAAAAAGTAGGTCAGATGCAGCATCTGATGCATGGGTCCATTTCCGTATCCTAAGATAAACCATTGATGCAAGTTTGGTCACTCTGGTGTAAGTACTTTGTTCATCTCTGAGATACCCCACACTTCCTAACAGAGTCAATCAAGTGAGAAAAGTATGTGAAATGCAGCATCTGATACAAAGATTCATCTTGGTATACTAAGATGTAAGAACTGATGCAAGTTTGGTCACTCTGGCATTAGTAATTTGTCTTATAGAGCTAGCCTTAACTTCTTAACCAAGCCACTCAAGCCAAAATAGTAGGCCAGATGTGGTATTTGATGCATGGATCCATCTTAGCATTTTAAGATGAGCCACTGATGCAGGTTCAGTCACTCTGGCATTAAAACTTTGTCCAATACTAAGTTACCACAAACTGAAGTCACTGAAGTCACTTTGTTTATTATATCTTTTATAATTATTAAACATATATATCTAAGGGTTGTAACAAATTACAACAGTTTATGTTTAGTCAGTACTATACATATATGTATAAAATTATTTATTACTTATTTTATAGTTACCCTGTTGGCAATGAAATACCAAATACATCAATAGAAAATTAAGACACCAGAGTAAATCAGATCACCTGAAATGTCTGGAAAATTGAATTTTGTGCTTTACTATGAAACACAACTATACCAAAAGCATATGACCTGTGACCAAACTTGAACATGATCTGTACCTATCCATAACAAAACCACATATCAACTTTCAATCAAATACTTGGCTGTATCACAGATTAAAATCTGCAAATTGTTTTATAATAGAATAACTTATGTCCAGCTAGGAAAAATATAATCTCCTCTATCTCAGACTTGGCCATGCATAGGTATGTATCGTATGACTTGTCAATGAATGCCACAAATATCCCCACAATGCTGTTCTCTTACAATGTCATAAATACTTTGGCAATGCAACAACAAAACCATGACAACAACAAGGGAGCACAATTTTTATATATTATGTATGCCATACATTCAAAGCAATGTTTAAAGGAACATATTAGTAATATGTCAATACAGAACCTCAGAACATTTATTATAAAGGCATTTATCATGTGTCATGTATCATATGGTTTTATTTTAGTGTGATAGCCAAGGTCACAATATTCTGATATAAAAAAGAAGAATGCATGTGTCTAAGGTTGTATGAAGAGTCTTTCAAGGTATTCAAGAAAATCAACTAATACAAATCCGGAAATGGGCAGTCAAGGTGAGGGAAGGTAATGGATGCAAAATTCAGGTATGGTTAAAGTGCTCTTACAAAGATGTATTTGTGTATGTAGTGACATGAAAATATCTTATAGAGTCACTTTTAAATGAGTGAATAGCAGAATGAGACTGTAAGGACCAACGGCAGGATGAGAATATGATGGACATGTATATGATATACACTATATGCTCCAGCTATATAGTGCATGAAAATATGCCATTCACAAATACTTTATTTGTTATGGACAAGAAAGCCATGAGTACATACAAGCAAAAGTATTAGTCACATTTACTCTTCAGTGACATCTTTTACCAACTTCAGCATTCATTTAGCATAATAACTGTTCAAGCAACATTTTCATATGTTAAGCAAAATTTCTATATACCCTGATAAGTCATACAAAGCAAACTTTAAACGCAAACATGCGATTGGGGTATACTGAAATTGACCGATCATTCAACATTTTATACTGTGCTTTGGCATACATCTTACCTTGACGTGCTGTACCCATGGCTGCTAAACCAAGCCCTAAACATCCACCATGCCTAACCATCTACATAGAAGAGATAAAAGAAAAACTGAAGTGTACAAATGTCGCAGAGGCTTTGTATAATATCTATGAAATGTTCTTATTGGAGGACTAGCATACTGCAAACAAACTAAACAAATAATTCTAAATACTTATGTACTATATGTATGTACTTCACTGTGTAACATAAAGACTAGGCTATTTCATTATTGAGGCATTATAGTTTCACTTTTTGATGAATTCTTTCTCTACCAACCGAAATCTTCTTATTGTATGTCTACATGTTAGTACATGCATACGTTTCCTTATGATTCAATAACTTCTGTTGCCTATGCAGCCTCCTCATTAAGGAATAATCTTTTTACTGTATATCTACATGTATGTTTATGTTTCCTTATGATTCACTAACTTCTGTTGCCTATGCAGCCTCTTCAATAAGCAATAATCTTCTCATTGCATATCTACATGTATGTATATGTTTCCTTATGATTCACTAACTTCTGTTGCCTATGCAGCCCTTCAATAAGCAATAATCTTTTTATTGTATATCTACATGTATGTTTATGTTTCCTTATGATTCACTAACTTCTGTTGCCTATGCAGCCCTTCAATAAGCAATAATCTTTTTATTGTATATCTACATGTATGTTTATGTTTCCTTATGATTCACTAACTTCTGTTGCCTATGCAGCCTCCTCATTAAGGAATAATTTCAGGTTATTTGAGATACTAATAGTAGCCATACATCACAGTGTATTCTCTAATTATTACATAGAATCATATTTTCTCAATGCTTTTCTTTTTATTCTTTGATGCCAAATCATAACAAATTCTTATGTTTTTATAAAAATGCTCATAAAAACTTGGTAATTATATGTACATTTTTACATAGTTTTATAAAAGAAATATGTAGATAGAGTTCGCTACATCAAAGATATAATGGGCAACATCATTTTCATTTATATAAGATACAAAATGAAAGCATTCAATATAACTTTGATAATAAAAATGTAATATTAGGAAAAGGTGGGAAATTTAACTCAATACTTCAGCTTAATCAACTGAAAGTTTAAAGCCATCCTTGCCATAATAGAGGAAAAAAGAACTTGGAAGCTATGGATATACTTACATCAGTTGAAGCATCCTTTAATTGATTCAATAAATAATCTGTAATTTCTCCACCATGATTGGCATGAATGAGACCTGGACAGAGACAAATAATGTAGAATTCAACACTTCCTAAGACAACATTCAGATTGATTGATTGACTGATTATTATGCCACTCCATGATTATTTCACGTATATGGTGACGGCATCTGCCTTATGCATAGCATACAAATTTAAACCTTTACAACGGACCCACCCAAAGCAGTGAGAGATCTTTTACATGCCACACCTACCTTGACACGGGACCTTGGTTTTTACTGTCTCATCCGAAAGACAGAATGCCGCTATTGATGCAGTATCCAGTACTCAGATAATGAAGATGTATTGCTAAATGTTACAGTTTCAATACCAAAGAAATCACCTAGAACTTCCTATTCTTCTCTACTTACTTCTTATTCTCCTCTACTTACTTCTAAAAGCTGAGTAGTTCACTGGATGAGGTGTAAGACTCATGAAAGAGAGAGCCTGAGTTTGACTCCCATGTGTCCTTTCAGTGAGACAGTATACACCAAGGTCCCGTGTTACAGTAGGCGTGGCAAGTAAAAGATCACTGTTTCATGTGGGTCTATTACAAAGGTATAAACTCCTATGCAATGCATCAGCTAGATGCCATTGCCATATAAATGAACACCAAATAATTAAGAAGAGACATAAAACAATAATCAGTCAGTCAAACTATTTACTTTTATCAAAAAGTAGATTAAATCCTCCAAAAAGGGAAGTCTGTAATATAAATAACCACAAACACTTACGTTCCACAAATTTTCGGCCACCTGGATTTTTTTCAAGTGGTTTAATGGTAAACTAAAAGAATGCTTTTGCGAGCCAATATGGATTGCACTTAGATAATTTCAGTTTACCATTAAACCACTTAAATCACTTGAAAAAGGCCAGGTGACCGAAAATATGTTGAATATGAGTGTTTCTGGTTATTTATTTTATTTTGTTTACTAAACAATGTGAATTGGATATTTCTTTTTCAATGCATTGCTTATTGTGGTTTTTTCTAAACGTTCGCTTTTTTGCTTTTGGTCATTCAAATTGTTATGGGTATGATCATCAAAAACCAAGGTTAAGCATAAACATACTGATCTAATTGGTTAATTTGATGCATGTTATTTTTTATATACAACTATAAAGAAGTAATTTCAATGTCTGGCAATTTATATTTTTTAAGATTTACCAAAGAAGTAAAGCATGGTAATATACATAGTAATACAGACCTAATCATTCACTGTTCTAGTAATACAGACCTAATCATTCGCTGTTCTAGTAATACAGACCTAATGGTTAGTTGTTCCTCAAAGAAATCATTCTTTATCACTTGTGTATGATGATATATATCTTACATAGAATAGTGACAGGTGTAAAGAAAAATAGTAACAGGTGTTATGAAGAAGAGTGACAAGTATTAACAGAATCTATTGTGTAATACAATATTTTCATTATTTTTCCTTTTAATACATTAAAACATTGATTGATCAGGATGCTTTTTCAACAAATATGATCTTTTCGAAAGAATTTCTATTACCTAAAGCATATAAACCTCCTCCTTCTGAATAAGCTGAACCTGGACTGGAATCTTTTGGTAAATATGTAGACATTAAATTTAAGGCTTCTTTTTCATGACCCTACAATATGAACAAAAAGCAAGGCAAGCTGATTTTCATTCATTGAAATTGAATCTTAAATGTGCTAGGGTAAAATGACAATAAACAAACAATAATATATCAGATACAGTTTCTTAATAAATAAAATGATCATTTTCACATATTTGTGTAATGGGTAATAATAAATACATACCTTATGAATAACCCCCAAACTGGCAGTGGCTGTAAATTTAGCCCAATTTGTTGCTCTAGCTAACCATTCTAAATTGTCTCTATAAATTACAATAAAAAAAGGATTCGTTAAAACTTTAATATCTTGAAATCATATAGACCACTGAATATAGTTAGTCCAATATATTCAAAATTTGTTTTTATGGCCATAAAACGAGGGAATGTTCATGAATATGCATGAGATATTCGCTATTGTTATTATATGATTCTTATTGATTTTAACTGTGTATCTATAGCTCATATTATTTTTAATGAAACTATCAACCTAAGTTTTATCATACCTTTATTGATCAATTTTGAGATGTCTTTTAAAGTGAAAACTCATTTCTGTTTTTTTTTAGACTGGATCCATAGTTCTTATATTAAGATTGTAAACACAGGACAAATCATGTTTTGAACGATGAATATCTGGACTGATGACTGAGAAATTCTATCACTGGTAACATAATTTCATGAATATCTTTTTGATTGAAGTGTGTTAATATCCCAGATATTTTTTTTCACTAAACATTATTCTACTTTGATAACTTATTGCTCATGAAGAGATTTTAGAATCAGATTTACTTGCAACTTGAGCAGATTGATATGTTTGGTATTGTTTCATTACATTTGAACTTAATTCAAATTTGTATCAATTTTCCAATTATAACTTGGTAATTATTACAAATAACAAAATATGCAAAACCACAATGGCCCCATGTACCCTTATGCAAGTCCGGCCATTTGTTCTGACACAGTCAATCAATATCACAATGCCCGCAGTTCAACACTTTACCACAAGATGTGTGTGAGAATTACAAATTTGTGTGTAAAGTCCAAATAAGGCAAATTTTACAATGTACTATATCTTGATTACACCCCACACCATGGGAATACCCATGCAAAATATTAAAGTCCTACCTCTTATAATGTATTTTGATTGATAAGTCTCACTTAATAATAATGGCACATATTCAACATATGTTTGTAAACATGTCCTCAATTTATGGCCATTGGTCAAATTTAGGATATCTGTAATTATTTACAACTTGGGGCATTTTTATGTTTCCTTCGAATTTCATCAAATTTACTTCAGAAATGTATGTAGACTCAAATAAGAAAAGTGACCATGCCCATCTCTTGGACCCCAAGGGCCATGGACCCAAATCAAAATTGCACATACATAACTATGCTTGACAAAATGAGACTACAAATCACTTTCAGGATTAATTGTTTATGAGGAGATGCAATATAAACAAGAATTATTTACAGACAGACTGGCTTAGTGAAGACTGGGTATCATATATGTTTGACTGGTCTCATTAGTAGATTTAAACATTTGTCACTCTAAAAATAAGCTTGAACAATAAAATAATTCATGTTTAGCAACATATTTGTATCTAAATCCTCTTAATTACATCTTCAGTTGCCACATAAGAGATGACATATGCATTTAATTAAATATGTTTGCTCTCACACAGATCTATATATATTGATTGAGTTAATTGATTTAGGAGTTACTTTGGATCCTAACTTCTTAAATTTACGGGTCCAATACCTAGTTCTTACAGCATTAAAGGACTGGAAATAAGTATAAGACTACAATTTAAACTATAATCACTTGATATATACATTTTTTTTAAATTAAAAACTAGAATTGGCAATAACAATTACAGAAAAAAGCTAAACTACAAATTATGTTGGCATACTGTACTAAAAAGACAAACCACCAGATAATGGATTTCATGAATCTAAGATCCTGTTAAACTTTAAAATACACATGATCTAAGCTAACATGTATATATGATATCCATAAATACCACTGATTACACAATCATTGAATACACAAAATAAATCTACCTTAGAAACTGATCACAAGTTGTACCACAATGCATGTATGCATTTGCTATAACAGTGGATGAATGACATACAGAATTACGCACTGCCTCCTGAAAAAGTATCATAAAATTAATTTTACAATAAAGGCTAAGAGCAATTAAACTTTGACGATTTCTCAACAAATATTTAATTTATCTCAATATATGCATTAATTTCAATATTAACAATAAAGACATCTAAATCTAAAACGTTATCATAATTACCTTTGTATTTTTGAGAATAAGTGTATCTGTTTTGTTATTTCTGATTAAAAATTGTAAATGTAGAGATATTGATATTTCTCCACTCAGGATTGTGTGCAGTTTTTTCATTCTGTCTTGTAATTTCTTTTCTTCTTCAGTCTGAAAATATGTATAATACAGTTCATTTTCTAGAACAGTGCAATGCCATATACGACCAGTTCAAGAATATTGAATTTGTGCAGATAGGAAAAGGTTTTGATGAGTGATTTTCGGAACTGTCACACTCAGTACCAGTAATACCATATAACAAAAGTTATCACAAGACAACACAGCTCACTTGTGCAGGTCATAATCATCTCAGGGACATTAAAAGCAAAGATTTATGTCTGTAAAGTGTTCTGAAAGTAAAACAAAGTTCAAGGTCAAGGTCATGAAGTCAAAAAAGATGGCACCAAATGAAAGCTCTGGGTCCGGCACCATAAACAGAGAATATACTTAAGTCAAATATTTCATTTTAATTTATTTCATTATCAAACGTTCAAATAAATTTTCATGCACAATGGTTTAATTCTATTTATGGATAGAACAAAACTCAGTAAAATCCAAATCCCATTTATCAATTCATTGATGAACAGAAGAATATGAAATTATGACTTAAATATATTCTCAGTTTATGGCGCCGGACCCTGGTCATAAAAAATTTAAAAAAGAAATATCAAAACCCTATCTGTAACACTTCAACAATAAATACTGAATAAAGTTTCTGAAAAGTAGGTCAAAGTCCCAAGTCAGAAATAATCGCACCAAATGAAAGTTCTTGTCATACGAAATTTACATGTGAAATATCAAAGCCCAATCTCTAATGGTTGAAAAGCACAGGTTAAAATTTTTGAAAAGTAAGTCGAAGTGCAAGGTCAAGATCACGAGGTCAAAAGATATGACAACAAATGAAAGTTCTGGTCATAAGGAATCTACTTGTGAAATATCAAAGTTCTATCTCTAATGGTTCAAAAGATATAGCCAAGCTTAAAATTTTTGAAAAGTAGGTCAAAGTCCAAGGTCAAGGTCATAATGTCAAAAGTGATAGCACTAAATGAAAGATCTAGGCATGAGGAATCTACATGTCCAATATCAAAGTCCTATCTATAATGATTCAAAAGATACAGCCCAGGTTAAAGTGTTTGAAAAGTAAGTCGCAGTCTAAGGTCAAAGTTGTGAGGTCCAAAATGATGGCACTGAACGAGCTCTGGTCATCAGGAATCTACTTATGAAATATCTGAGTCCTATTTCCTATGGTTCAAAAGCAATAGTCTAGGTTAAAGTCTTTCGCACGGCGGACGCCGTAGGATTTGTCCCTGGAGGCTAAAAAGTAATGCACACATACATGTATTTAGATGTATTACCCCGGTATTCTTCTTGGTGTCTGAGATCACAACACTATAAATAAAATCATTGTTGTGAAGATTAATACAAGTCTTGGCTATCATAAAGAAAAAACTTCTTTTCAACTGGTTTATGAAATATGTCCTCAATACCATTATCTTTGAAAGCAATACAGTTCTCATCATGAAATAGCATACTAATCCATGGTTTGTTACCTTAACTCTCCGATAATCATCATAAGCCAATGTCTAGATCGTGAGTATTTTACTTAAACACCTTAATACATGTGTACTGTAATTGTTTGATAAACAACAAGCATTCTGAAAGTATTGCTTAGGCAATACTAAGTTCCCTACTGGCAAATGGAAAACTTAAGACCCCCAAAACACACACACACACACACACACACACACACACACACACAACATACTGTCTTTCAGGCTGCCAGCAAGTTAAGTATTTGATCACAACCTTTGATGATGATGAAAACTAGAACTGTCTCGAACTTGATCTGTAACTCATGGTGGTATACTCACACACCAAAAATTGGATGAATATCTACAAGCGTTTAGAAAACAAGAGGCCCAAGTGGGCCTATATCGCTCACCTAAGTACCTAGATGATCAGTCATGCATGAAGGAAGAATTCATTTATTTCTGCATTAATGTGACTAAGTCAACACAGATGTTAAAAATATGTCAAATTTTATTTCAGGCTTGAATAAAAAACAACACTTTTTTGCACATCCATTCAAGTGATTTTGATATTAAGCATTTCCTTTGTTTCTGCAAGATGTGATTCAGGGCAACAAGTTAGTCATTTTCTTTAGGTGGGGAAGCCGGCGTGGCCTAGTGGTATCGCGTCGGACTCCTGATCGGGAGGCCGGGGTTCGAGTCCCGCTCTGGTCATGCCGGTGTCCTGTCTTTCGGATGAGACAGTAAAAACCGAGGCCCCGTGTCGTGGTATGCATGGCACGTTAAAGATCCCTCACTGCTTCGGGTGGGTCCGTTGCAAAGGTCAAAATTTGTATGCCCCGCATCAGGCAGATGCCGTCACCATATACGTGAAATATTCGTGGTGTGACGTAAAACAAAAATCAATCAATCAATCTTTAGGTGGGGCCTTTTGTTGACTGATTTCAAGTCTGGGTCATGAACAACAATTGTTTCAAATATTGCCCAGACTAACTTAAAATTGCCTAATTTCATATGTTGAGTGTTGAGAAACATCTAAAAACTTATTTAGATGTGTAAAGAAATGAAAAAGAAAAATTGACCACAGCTGGATTTAAATTACTACTCTCAATATTTCAATAACCAAGTGGTATATGTACCATTGTGAGACCTACTTTTTAGACATGGTGGCATTATCTGTTAACCAATTTGGATGAAATTTACCAAATTGATAGAGGACCTTTAGTACTTCATGTATTCCATGTTTCATTAAAATCTTTCATGTGGTATAACAGCAGAAGTGAAAAATGTGATTGAATTGTTCCTATACACCCTCATTTGGAAGTCTTTAAAAATTCATAGAAAATCCAAAAATTGAGATATTGACAAAATTCTTTCAAAGTAAGTTAAGTAACAATCCTTACCATAATTATGATCACAATAGTTCATAAGAAATCATCATTATCAATTAACTAGGAAATATGACACTTTTCTGCATTGAATCACCAAGTCCAAAGAAATGTCGAATAAAAATTCTAAAATTTAATTTTGGAAGGGAACCAAAATGACAATAAGTCTTCACTCATCCCTCTAGATCATTTCTATGCATTCTGTTTGTCTCTGTATACAGCCCGTATGAAAAAGAATATTGTTAAAGGAGGGAACTCTTTTGTGACCTACTTTTGACTATGGTGGCGCCACCTGTAAAGAGGTCTGGACGAAAACAACAGAATTTGAAGAGGATCATAAGTGACTTATTTCTACCAAGATTTATTAAAATCCTTCAAACAGTTTTGTAGAAAAAGTTGAAAATGTGAAAAATGGCCAAACCCCCCCCCCCCTTTTTTTTTAAAGTATTAAACGTAAAATTGCTTAATTTCATATGTTGAGTGTTGAGAAACATCTAAAAACTTATTTAGATGTGTAAAAAAAAAAACCAATTTTTGACCACAGCTGGATTTGAACCGCTACTCTCCATATTTCAATTACCAAGTGGTATATGTACCATTGTGAGACCTACTTTTTAGACATGGTGGCATTATCTGTTAACCAATTTGGATGAAATTTACCAAATTGATAGAGGACTTTTAGTACTTCATGTATTCCATGTTTCATTAAAATCTTTCATGTGGTTTTGTAGAAAAAGTTGAAAATCTGAAAAATGGCCAACCCCTCCTTTTTTTTTGGAAGTCTTAAAAACTTCATAAAAAATTTAAAAATTGAGATAATGACAAAATTCTTTCACAATAATATTCCTTACCACAATTATGATCAAAATAGTCATTAAGAAATCATCAATATCAATTAACTGAAAAACATGACTCTTTTCTTCATTGAAATGACTAAGTCCAGAAACACGTCAAAAAAGCGTAAATTTCTATTTGACGGATCTTAACCCCTAACCCCGAACACAATTTTTAATAACCCATCTTTATAGATTGTTGAAATGCAATTAGTTTCCCCATTTATGTACTGGTTCTGGGGGAGAAGATGTTTGAAGAGGGGTACCGTTTCGGGCACTTTTGGCCCCGCCCTGGATCCATCCCTGAGGGAATCTGGATCCCGAACACAATTTTAGTAGGGGACCTTGAGTACATCATTTACACAAAGTTTGATCCAAATTTGCAAAGTAGCTCCAGAGAAGAAGTCGAAAATGTGAAAAAGTTAACGACGGACGGACGACGACGACGGACGGCACACTATGACTATAGCTCAAAAAACTATAGCTAAAAGGCAGGAAAACTGCTATTTTAAAGAAATTTTCTAATTCCAAGGGCCGTAATTCCGTAAAAAATCCGTGGACCAAAACAGAACTCGAACTTGATCTGTAACTCATGATAGTAGACTCACAAACCAAAAATTGGATGAATATCTACAAGCATTTAGAAAAAAAAGTCCGGAAAACTGCTATTTTAAAAAAAAATTTCTAATTCCAAGGGCCATAATTCTGACAAAAACCAGTGGACCGTAACAGAACTCAAACTTGATCTGTAACTCATGGTGGTAGACTCACACACCAAAAATTGGATGAATATCTACAAGCGTTTAGAAAAAAAGTCCGGAAAACTGCTATTTTAAAGAAATTTTCTTATTCCAAGGGCCGTAATTCCGTCAAAAATCAGTGGATCAATACGAAACTCGATCTTGATCTGTAACTCATGGTGGTAGACTCACACACCAAAAATTGGATGAATATCTACAAGCGTTTAGAAAAAAAGTCCGGAAAACGTGAGTGTGACTGACGGACTGACTGACTGACGGACAGACGGACGGAGTGCAAACCTATAGTCCCCTTCGGCGATGCCGGTAGGGGACTAATAAGCTCATTCAGTACTCACGGAAGGAGTCATGGGTGTAGAAGTAATTAATTATCAATCTATCTGACTACAGGAGGTATTTAAAATGCAGCACAAGGCAACTGGTTGGTAATTGAAATTATACGGATATGCAGCTATAAGATACGTGGTGCTATATTGTATACTGTGAAGAGTAAATGTTATATATGTTTTAAGCTCATGTTTAGCACACACTGGTTAGTGACACAGTATTTAAGGTGTTGTACTTGTAATTCATCAGTTCTAGCCACAGGATATACACAGCTATAAATATGTACCTACTTTTTGCTGGGAAGTTAGCTTGAGATGAGTAGGTCTCTGTTCGGTTAAGTCGTACTATAATCAGCTTCATATGACACAAGGGATAGCATCCAACCTCACGTACTTGTCTGACAATTCTAATTTTCCTTTAAATTTTTGTATAAATGTAATGCATTTGGTTGGTTGGTTGGCTGATCGGTGTTTTAGGTTGCTTTCAACAATTTTTCAGTTATATCGCGACACCGAAGCAGGAGGTTACCAACCTCTTAAACATAGTGGTGCAACCCGGGAATCGAACCCGGATTGTCGGCGCCGCAAGCCAAGCACTTAACCACTACACCAAGAATGCCCCTAAATGTAATGCAAATGCAATCTAAGAACCAATATCCATCCTATATCACACACACAATATCCATCCTATATCACACACACAATATCCATCCTATATCACACACACAATATCCATCCTATATCACACACACAATATCCATCCTATATCACACACACAATATCCATCCTATATCACACACACAATTAGGAATCTTGAGAATTTAAGTGCTCCAAAAATGTAATGATTGATTGATTGAATATTGTTTTACGTCACTCCACGATTATTTCATGTATATGGTGATGGCATCTGTCTGATGCATTGCATAGAAATTTAACCTTTGCAATGAACCCACTCGAAGCAGTGAGGGATCTTTTATGTGCCACAACTACCAGGACAAGGGATCTCGGTTTTTACGGTGTAATCCGAAAGATAGAACACCAATGCGCCCAGGGCGGGAGTCAAACCAGGACTTCTTGGTCACAAGCTGAGCACCTTATCCACTCAGCCACACCAGCTTACCAAAAATGTAAATTCTAACCTCAGTTCATGACTATATCTAAATTGAAAGCCATAATAATCTTACCAGAAGTTTAGGTGTTGGAGCTGCTGGGGTAGGGGCTGTACTAGCATCTGTGGATTCTGTCTCCATACTTTTTCAAGAAGAAAATACAAACTATTATAAAACATTTACCATATATAAGCTATGAAAACTACATGACCAAATAAATAAAGCTATCATAAATTGCATTTAACTAGGAAAAATAGGGTAAAAGTTTCTTTTATGTGGATCAATAAATCCCATTTCTTCCAGACAAGGGGCCCGAAATGGGTTTATATTGCTCACCTGTATACAAAGATCTGATAAACTTGGAAAGTATCAGAATCTTCCTTTGCAACAATAACCTTTTTCAAGATTAAACTAAAAACACTACTATATCATTCTAAAACACTCTAATGTATTTAATAATAAATAACAGTACTTGAATACTCAATGAGTACTTATTTAAGCCAAGTTTTATCAAAATCCTTCTATTTGTTATGAAGAAGTTCATGAAAACTTTATACCTGTATAACATACAGTTCTGCACATCCCCCTCCTCATTTTCTTTTTGAAATCTTTAAAGAATATTGAATAATGATAAAAATTACTTCCAATTTTCATCTTTTTTTTTTACCAATTACAATTATTTCATTTTCATTGAATAAAAAATGAAGGTATACCATGAGAAAATTGAGAAAAATAAACAGAAAATGTACAAAAAATAACATACATAACCTAAAATCCAATAAGGCATAAACAAGAGGCCCAAGTGGGCTGATATCGCTCACCTGAGTACCTAGATGATCAGTCATGCAGGAAGGAAGAATTCATTTATTTTTGCATTACTGTGACTGAGTCAACACAAATGTTGAAAATATGTCAAATTTTATTTCAGACCAGAATAAAAACAACACTTTTCTGCAATTCCATTCAAGTGATTTTGATAATTAAGCATTTGCTTTGTCTCTGCAAGATGTGATTCAGGGCAACAAGTTAGTCATTTACTTAAAGTGGGGCCTTTTGTTGACTGATTTCATATCTGGGCCATGAACAACAATTGTTTCAAATATTGTCCAGATCCAACTCAAAATGGCCTAATTTCATATGTTGAGTGTTGAGAAACATCGAAAAACTTATTTAGATGTGTACAGAAAAAAAAAATTGCCTACAGCTAGATTTGAACCGCTGCTCTCCATATTTTAATTACCAAGTGGTAAATGTACATGTACCATTGTGAGACCTAGTTTTTAGACATGATTGCATTATCTGTTAACCAATTTGGATGAAATGTACAAAATTGATAGAGGACCTTTAGAGTACTTTATGTATACCATGTTTCATTAAAATCTTTCATGTGGTATAACAGCAGAAGTTAACAAGAGAATCTGTAGGACTGATGGATGCTACCCGAATGAAGGCTAATTGTAAAAGGGATATTTTTTTTCAAATATGTCTGTATATATAAATAATAATACAGATTTTTAATGACTAATTAATCAAGAAAAACAAAATATGGTAAAACTTATAGATTCTTACTTAGGGAAAGTAATACTTCACACTGCACATCTCCTCATAGAGATCTATCTACCAATAAAGTTTCATATCAATATCTCTTACAATTTTTGTGTTATGCTCCGTACAAAATCTAAGTATGAAAAATAACAAAGGGCAATAACTCCTAAATTACGCAAGATACAGTTATGGTTCTTGCACACTGCACTTCTCCTTATTGATATCTATCTATATATGTTGTTTCTTGTTGATACCTCTCTTAGTTTTTGTGTTACGCTCCAGACAAAATTCGGACGGACAGACGGACGAACGGACGGACAGATCAGACAGAGGGAACAGACAGACGAACAAAGCGTCAACTATATGCTCTCTCTTCAGGGAGCATAAAAATGTAAAGAATTGTCCCTATACACACCCATTTGGAAGTCTTAAAAAATTCATAGAAAATCCAATAATTGAGATATTGACAAAATTCTTTCAAAGTAACATTCCTTGCCATAATTATGATCACAATAGTCCATAAGAAACCATTATTATCCATTAACTAGGAAAAATGACACTTTTCTGCATTGAAATCACCAAGTCCAGACAAATGTCAAAAAAAATTTCTATAGTTTGATTTTGAAAGGGAACCAAACTGACAACACGTTTTCACTCATCCCTCTAGATCATTACTATGCATTCTATTTGTCTCTGTATACAGTCAGTATGAAGAAGAATATCATCAAAGGAGGGTACTCTTTTGTGACCTACTTTTGACTATGGTGATGCCACCTGTAAAGAGGTCTGAACAAAAACAACAGAATTTGAAGGGGATCATAAGTGATTTCTTTCTACCAAGATTTATTAAAATCCTTCCAACAGTTCTGCAGAAAAAAGTTGAAAAATATGAAAAATGGCCACCCACAACCCCCCCCCCCCCTTTTTTTTTTGGAAGTCTTTAAAATTCATAGAAAATCCAAAACTTGAGATATTGACAAAATTCTTTCACAATAATATTCCTTCTCATAATTATGATCAAAATAGTCCATAAGAAATCATCATTATTAATAAACTGAAAAACATTACACTTTTCTGCATTGAAATTACGAAGTCCAAAAACACGTCAAAAATTTCTATTCGCCCATCTTAACCCAGAACACAAGTTTTGATAACCCATCCTTATAGATTGTTGAAATGCAATTAGTTTCCAAATTTATGCACTGGTTCTGGAGGAGAAGATTTCTGAAGAGGGGTACCATTTTGGGCACTTTTGGCCCCGCCCTGGATCCACCTCTGAGGGAATCTGGATCCCGAACACAATTTTAATAGGGGACCTTGAGTACATCATATGTACAAAGTTTGATCCAAATCTGCAAAGCAGTTCCAGAGAAGAGGTAGAAAATGTGAAAAAGTTAATGACCAACGGACGATGAAGAAGACGACAGATGACACACTATAACTATAGCTCACCTGAGCCTTAAAAGGCTCAGTTGAGCTAAAAAAATCCCAACACTTTATTTTTCAGAATGCAATCAAAATCATTAACATTTTTAAAGACATATTTCTAGATCATTCTGATGCATTCTAAAGAAATTTTGTCAAAGGAAGGTACTCTCTTGGATCTATGTCACCCCAACTCAGGTCCAACCTTTGACAGATCTGGCAGAAAATAAAAACAACATTTCTAGGGAGTGTTAAAAACTTCATTCCTACCTACTTTCATAAAAATATTTCTACTAGTTCTGAAGAAGTCTACAAAAGACAGTCAAAGTTCATTGGTCAAGGTCACAAGGTCAACAGTCATTGTATCAAATGAAAGCTCTTGTCATGAGGAATCTATGTGTGAAGTATAAGAGCTCTACCACTAACGGTTCAAAAGATATTGCCCAGTTTAAAGCTTTTTGTGCAAAAGGGACATGAACTTAGGACATCTTAGTCACATACCATGCTTATTACCAACACAGTTACTGTGGCTCTGTGTGACAAAGATTCTTCACAATTTTTTTTCGTCCCTATGGATTGCAGTTTAGATCTTTAAATATTAGGGCTGACAAATTGTATCAGGTAGCTTTACCTTTCTGTTTTTTCCTCTGGTGTTTCTGTAGGATTACTGTCTGTTGTCTCTGTACCTTTTTTACCATCTTCTTCTGGAAGGGGGACTGTCATAATAAGAGCATTTCGTACTCTCTGTAGAAACTGCTGTGTAGCACTATCATACATGTCAAAGGCAATTTGGTAAGCCATCAGAAGATTCTCCTGTTTCAAATGAGTAAGTAGTTCAATGCAATATCTGTATTCATAAAATGAAAGCTTGAATTTTCATTGACATAAACTGCATATTCAAGTATGATGAAATTCTAAGTAAAATCTCCATAAATTTTACAATATTGAACTATGAAAGTGTATAGTCTGAGACATTTCATAGTATTCAAAACAACAGAACGTGAACAAAATATTTGTTATGAAATATGACATTTTTAAATCAACTTACATGAGATCCCCGAACAAGTTTCTCTAAAATGTCAGCTACTGACTGTGCATCATCCAGGAAAATATAACACTATACAAACAAAATTCAACATAAGCTAAGTATAGAATCCTTTATAACATCACCTAAGTATAAAATCTTTTATAACATCACTTAAGTATAAAATCCTTTATAACATCACCTAAGTATAAAATCCTTTATAACATAAGCTAAGTATAAAATCCTTTATAACATAAGCTCAGTATAAAATCCTTTATAACATAAGCTAAGTATAAAATCCTTTATAACATCACCTAAGTATAAAATCCTTTATAACACCACCTAAGTATAAAATCCTTTATAACATCACCTAAGTATAAAATCCTTTATAACATAAGCTAAATAAAATTCCTTTATAACATCACCTCAGTATAGAATACTTTATAACATCAACTAAGTATAAAATCTTTTATAACATCACCTAAGTATAAAATCCTTTATAACATAAACTCCTTTATAACATAAACTAAGTATAAAATCCATTATAACATCACCTAAGTATAAAATCCTTTATAACATTACCTAAGTATAAAATCCTTTATAACATCAACTAAGTATAAAATCCTTTATAACATCACCTAAGTATAAAATCCTTTATAACATCAACTAAGTATAAAATCCTTTATAACATCACCTAAGTATAAAATCCTTTATAACATTAACTAAGTATAAAATCCTTCATAACATCAACTAAGTATAAATTCCTTTATAACATCACCTAAGTCTAAAATCCTTTATAACATCAACTAAGTATACAATCCTTTATAGCATCACCTAAGTATTAAATCCTTTATAACATTACCTAAGTATAAAATCCTTTATAACATAAACTAAGTATAAAATCCTTAATAACATCACCTAAGTATAAAATCCTTTATAACATTACCTAAGTATAAAATCCTTTATAACATCAACTAAGTATAAAATCCTTTATAACATCACCTAAGTATAAAATCCTTTATAACATCACCTAAGTATAAAATCCTTTATAACATCACCTAAGTATAAAATCCTTTATAACATCACCTAAGTATAAAATCCTTTACAACAAATGCTCACATAGATAACAGCATTTATTCATGTAATTCATTACTTTATTTTCATTTGTTCTGATTTTCATGGTTTTAATATAAAAAAATAATTTCATAGGTTCACCATTTCATGCAAAGCATATCTGCACAAAAGGCAAGTTTTAAATAATAGTTCAATTGCATTATTTAGGTATAGATGATGGAGTTGCAAGTACTGCCTTCAGTGTAATCCAGTTGTAATGTGAGTAGCATGAAGTTTTGCAGTATAAGAGTAATAGAATCTATCGCTATTGTCCGGTGGTAGTGATGCAGAATCGGACAATTTTCATAATCAATGATCGGACAATAATCGGAAATCATAACTGATCGATGATCGTTTATAATCGGACAAACAAGAAAACCATTTTGCAAGGGGATATTTTTATCATTTGAGAATGTAATCATGTATGTAGAATTTTTTATTTGAAAATACAATAAACAAGAAATTTTAAACAATAAATTATATCTCAATAACAAGATAAGTGTCTTTAAGACCAAACAAAAATAACTAGCAATTCCTTTATTTTTATTCTATGGAAAAATTAAGAGGGGACAAACTATTTAAAAAAGCATCATACATTCATTCTGATGATTCTTTGAAAATTACAAATGTCATGAAATTGATGAATAAGCTTGTTATTTTTTTTTCACTTTCAGTTTCAGTCCTCTGTGTATGAATCAGAGGAAATTCTGCAGGTGGCAAGATAAACGATTTTTTAACAATGAAATCTATACAAAGATAAGAAAATCAAACAAAAATACTATATGTTCACACGTTTTTATCCTGATTCATTCAAATTTATATGTAAAAAAAAAACAATAATTATTGACATTTAAGTTCCATTTCATGGGAATTTCAGTAATAAGATGGGACATTCCGGTCAACTGGGTCATTTCGGTAGATAGTTACACTACATTTTACAAGTCAATCTGGGTAATAAAACTTCTTCGTTTTTTTCCCAGTAATTTTTCGATTTTTGAAAATAGAATCGAAAATCGAAATCGGCCCACTTTCAGCGATCGATATTCGATCATCGGCAATAATCGTTTCATCACTATCAGGGGCCAGTTGTTCGAAATTTTAACCATTGGTTAAGCTAACCAGTGGTTTAAATTTGAGAGACAATTACTTTAATTTATAAGATTTCTGTATAAAAATCTAAATTACTTTGCAAAGCTTGTTTAATACGCTACAAATCAGTACACAGACTATGACTTAAAGTCTTCTCATTTCAAAGATACAGTCAGATGAAATTTAACCATTGGTTAACTTAACCAGTGGTTAAAATTTCGAACAACTGGCCCCCGGCGGTGACAGAGAAATCAACCAACCCAAGTGTCAAATTAGCTTAGTTCATGCCGAGGCATGGACTAAGCTAATTTGACACAAGGGTTAGTTGATTTCTCTGTCACCAGCGGACAATAGCGGTAGATTATTTTTCTCCCATTCAATAATTTGCCCCTAAATTTGTCATTTTCTCTTCCGTTTATGTTGGAAAATGAACAAAAATTAGGTTGCTTGACGTTGACGTATGTCGTGTTTGCTTATGACGTCATGATAACACTGAGCGCGAAATAAGTCGTGTAGCTTATCTTCCACCCCCTGTGGGAGACAGGCTGATCATTTTGCAGTAAATATGAGAATAACTCTGTGAATATGGGAGAAATATTTATCAAGTTTTAAAAGATACTGTTTTCTTCTTTGATGAAAATTGATGATTGTTTTTTTACACTGGAGTCAAAGAGGCTGTTTATAAGATGTAGCAATTTTGAATCACAGAAATGTGAACAAGTTTGTATTTTTTATTATAATTTATTGCCTTGTTATTTGTTTTCCACACACTAATGTCATTTCTTTAACCTGACTTTGGAGAGTGCTTATCTAACAATAATCTACCTGGACATTCATCTCATCCATTGATTTCATTATAATTCATGGAATGTAAATTTCTATTGTTGACAAACAATTTTTTATAATTGCTGTTAATTTCTGAGAAAAAACTCAAACCATGAACATAATTCAAAACTGCCTCTATAATTACTGACATACATTAATACAGTACCTGACAAACACTGATGTAGTCTGGCTCTGCTAAGCCCATATACAACTTGGTCAGCAAGTTCAGCACAGTGTTCCTAAATTGTCTGTTCTGAATGAGGGACATACAGACTTTGAGACTGTATGACAGCATGAAGAAAACGTCATCCTGCAAATAGCATACACATATTCAGTCCAATACATGATAGTACATTCATACTTTTCTATTAAAATACACATGTATTTTGAATTTTATATATATATATATATATATATATATATATATATATATATATATATATAGGTGACAAAAATGTTAGCTTGTAAACAGATGATATAATGTGTCCATAATGATCCAACATTTTAGAATTTGTACATTTTAATCCCTAGTGCTTTCATGTCTGTAGACAATGTTCAGGTGAAATAACAACGATGTTGTTAGCAACGTAATTACAGGACGTCACAAATATAAGTGGGGAGGTGATACATTAAGGGGATTGAACACACGCCATTTAAATTTGCGATGAAAATGGGGTGCTCCAAATTTAAATCTATTCTGCTTTGATGCCTGTCAATCAATTTTCACAATTTTTGCACACCAGTTTCTATATCCCAATATATTTAATTCCCCAAGTTTTCAAAAATAATGAATCTATTGAATTGGCAAGTGAGCAGTTTGTAAATAGTGCACCTAACTGCACAGCTGCAGCTTTGTGCATACAAGGAATTTAGTTATGATATATCTAAATCGTTAGTTTGATTATACGTCTAGGAACGAATGTCGTTGGATTTCTCAAATTCTTAATCCAACACTCACAAATTAGAATTTTATAAGCTGGGGGTCATCGAATATTTGTGTATAAACATGGATGTCTCTGTCCATGTGTTAACATGAGGGGCGGATTGCAGTATAAACAGTAATAGTCACGACACACAAATATAGTAAATTAATTTTTGTATGTATGTTTTACTTCTTATGTCAATATTCATAGTATATTATATTATTGTCAACCATAACTCTATAATTCGTTAATTATTTATTGAAATTTCTTATGATCCACCCCTACCGATGTGAACTGTAAATCACCATTTCACATGGGTTAAAAAAATGAGAAATTCTACTATATGTGACAGTTCTTTCAAAATCGAAGGACAATTGTTTGTAAATATATCATCAAACTGATGATTGAGATACCTCTTTCCAAAATGCATTGCATGCACATGCCTGTGGCTGTGCAGCCAGGTGCATTATGTGCACACTGGTCTACTGCAAAATCTACATGGAATTCAATCTCAAAATTTTTGGGAAATAAAGCTTTTCATATATAGATTACATTCTGTAAAAATGATATGAATTGGTTATTTAGTGTCCAAGTGAGATGTATTTCAATTTTTAACACCCCATTTTCATGTGCATCCTCCTTAAGTCCAAATCAGTCCATCGAGCTATAGTCTGGCTGTCACACACACACACACACACACACACAAATGCACTTAAAATGTTACATTACTAAACAATGAGGTATTGTACATCACACATCAAATCTATAAAATTCATGCTCTCCATGTTTTTGACCTGAATTACAAAACTAATCCATAACATTGAAATTATTGTAGAACTTACACTTTCTTTAATTGCTCTCTCAAAGATGTCAATTCTTCTTGTTTCTAAAGATATTCCAACAGCCTGTAGAGTATAAAAGAAGCCAGATTCTTGATCAGTTTTGATAAGCATATAATATTTATTTCACAAATTAATGCACATTTTTTAAACAAGAAATATAACACCATATTCATAGAAAATAAAAATCATATCATTCCTGGTTACAAATTTTATGTTTTTGTATGCCATCTTTGCTGATATTAATACAATACCTGTCGAAATTGCTTGTCATCAAAGCATCTTTGAAACATTCTGTTGACAATGGCTTCCAGACGAGGGTCAATTTCCTTCTTTGAGTCTTCTGTTTCATCAAACATGCCCACTCTTTGCTTAGTATAGTAGTCAATGCATTTTGCTATGGATAGAATCATTTCAGAAATATGTAACTGTCATAATTACTTTAACATACAAAGTCACATGATAAAGCATGGAGTATAAACTATACGCAGTAAATTTCAAGATCCAGAAGTTGAAAAAATTATCAATAGTACATTGAAATATCTGAATTTTTACTTTATGGCCATAAATTAAGGACATATTCATGAATGTGTAAGAACCATGCCATTATTATAAAATTTATTGAGACTTATCAATAAAACCATATGTGTATAAAGTACACATTAATAAATGAACAGTAAGTCTAGTCACAACTGTTATTCATAAGATTTGAGAATTCAGGACTTGCATCTTATTATTTGAAATAGTTGTTATCATATAATAGTAGGCAAAATAAAAATATGATTCTGAATTAAATACAACTGTGATTAAACATTACCAAGCACTGCAAGTGTCAACTATACAATCCCATGAAAAAACTGGGGGCCCCTGAAGCTGTGCTAGATATTGTCACAGGGCCCTCTCTTGTCAAACAGGATACTAATAGTCACAAGGATGCTTTATCCCAAATATGAGCTTATTCTTAAGAAGCTCCTATTTAAAGGTAAGAACCACTCTGAACAAAATCGCATCCCATTTTAAGGTCATACGCACATAATTTCATTTAAATCTATGGCTATGCAGTGTTTTTATTAGAGGTCAATAGTGTGTAAAGTTTACAGACAAACAGATGAATTAAATGTAACAAAGATCACTTAAGCCTTTGGATTAGGAGGTTATTTAATAGCCTACCAATGATAGTTTCTACATATTCTGATGTAGCATTGACATTGAAGAGATTCCCTGCACCTAGAGCAAATGTCAAAGATTCCTCAAAAGCTCCAAGATGATAATAAACCTGCAAAAGATAGGTTGATTCTTATTTTCATTAACAGTTTTCAGTATACATTTCCTTTTGCTTCAAATGAATTAATAAACATTGACCATAAATTATAACTAGAGCTGTACTAACGTTTCATGGACAGACAGACGGACACACACACAGACAGACAACTCCTCCTTACAATGTGATACACACCTTTGGATCATGGAAAACAATGGTGTGAAATATCATCAAGATCCTACATAGCAGTAAGGAGCTATGACCCGTACAAAAATTTTGAAAATGTATGCGCTATGAAGTTGACCTTGAAGGTATGATCTTGGGTAAAAATCATGACACATCCTTGGGTCACGAACAAAAATTGTGTGAAATATTATCCAGATCCAACTTGTAAGTAAGAAGTTATGGCATGTACAACGATTTCGGCAATGTGTACACTATGACCTTGACCTTGAATATATGACCTTCGGTGGAGGCCATGACACACCATTTGACATGAACAACAATTGTATGAAATGTTATCCAGATCCAACATAGCAGGAAGGAGTTATGGCCCATACAATAATTTTGACAACTGTATACTTTGACCTTGACCTTAGAGATATGATCTGAGTCAAGGTCGTGACACACCCTTGGGTCATGGACAACAATTGTGTGATATATTATCCAAATCCATCTGGGCAGTAAGAGGTTATGTACCAGACAAGGATATTTGCTATGTGTGCACTGTGACCTTGACCTTGAACAAATGACCATGGGTTTAGTCATGTCACACCCTTGGGTCATATACAACAATTGCATGAAATGTTATCCAGATCCAACATAGCAGTAAAGAGTTATGGCCTGGACAATGATTTCAACCAAGTGTTTGCAGTGACCTTGACCTTGGAGATATCATGACACACCCTTGGGTCATGGACAACAATTGTGTGAAATTTGATCCTGGATAATAATCCAACTTGGCAGTAAGAAGTTATGGCCGGGACAAGCATTTTTGCTATGTATGTACTGTGACCTTGACCTTGAAGTTATGACCATTGGTCAATGTCATTTACTCACCCTTTGGTCATGTACAACAATTGTGTGAAATATTATCCAGAGCTGACAAAGGGGTAAGAAGTTATGGCCCAGACAAATGTAAACAAACAGACAGACAGACAGGGTGATTCCTATATACCCTCCCAAACTTTATGTGTGTGGGTATAATAAAATAATATATGTCTTATAACTAGGTTTTAAATACTGGAAATTGAGGTTTAAAATCCACAGAAAACATCTATAATTTTGTGTGTCACAAATGTGAACTGGGAAGGGAAAATATGAAAAATATAAGTGGTATATTCACAATAAAGACGATGCATTCAGAGAACATTTAACACACAGTGCATTGAATGCATTTTTGAGAAGTCTCAGCAAACAAATTTTCCCGAATATAGTGGGAATTTAGGTAAAAATCTATATTTGCTGGTTCACTATTTTGAAGTTTGTGTCTTCTGAATTATCACCTGGTAATGATCACAAGGACTTAAAAATTAAATCAATATTTCATTTTAGAAAAAAACCTTTTACAGATTTCAAAGGAAAAGAACTGTAATGCAAAGTAACATTTTATTTTTATCAATATTCTATAAAATAATGGTTAAACTATTCTGCAATACATACCCTAGATGCCACAAGGGCTGCCAATTCTCTGTTTTTAAAAGACTGATCTTCATAAAGGACCTCACTGAAAAAAGATTTGTGTATCACTGAAAGGAATCTCTGAATAGCAAATATTCAGAAATAGATCATTGTACTCAATAATTTAAGGAACAATACCAGTAGGATAGTACACACATTTAACACATTTTTGGAGATCAATACTTGTTAAACGGTTTCAAAGATCTACGTTAGACGTGAATTGATATGTCTATCTCAAAATATGTTAATTTATCACAATATACTGCCATGATGCCATATAAGGAATTATATTTCTTATGATACAGTTTGATCACATTAGAACTGTCCTAATGGGACAAATACTCCTTGCAGCAACAAATCTGAAGAACAAAAATTGTTCATGCACTAACAATGACCTTAAATGAAATACCCTTCTGTCAACCATTAAAAACAAAGGTTTCAAGGTCACAAGGCATGTGATGTCGATCAGTGTAAAGGGAATTCTGATATAATCTGGAAATTATTTTTAGTTACTCATGCTC
Source organism: Pteria penguin (assembly GCA_035048485.1). Classification (NCBI taxonomy): domain Eukaryota; kingdom Metazoa; phylum Mollusca; class Bivalvia; order Pterioida; family Pteriidae; genus Pteria; species Pteria penguin. Next base: position 62,534,889 of record CM068583.1, read on the forward strand.
TATGACCTTGATCCTCAACTTTTAGACCTCAAAACCAGTAGGCCACATCCTTGATTTACAGTGACTCTGTGTAAGAAGTTTCATGTAAATGGGTGTGAAGGAATTCAGTTATAGTCCACAACCATTTTCAGTGATCTCTGCTCTTTGACCTTGACCTCTGAACTCCAGATCGATACAATATGATCCATGCTCTGTAACCTTGGCCTTTGATTTTAATATTCTTATCACCTTCAAATTAGAAGGGCACTCCTTGAATCAGTGAGTCTGTGTATGCAGTTTCACCTTCATAGATGTAAAGAGAATTCTGTTTTGGTCTGGAAACCATTTTCAGCTATCCATGCTTTGTAGTCTGGACCTTTTACCCTGACTACCAAATCAATAGGGCATATCCTTGACTGAAGGTGAACATCCATAGGTGTGAAGGAAATTCGGTCATGGTCTGGAAATGTTTTCAGTTATCCATGATCTGTGACCTTGACATTCTGACCTCTAAATGAATACAGCACATCCTTGACTTACAATGAGTCTGTATATTAAGTTTCAAGTTCATAGATGTAAAGGAAATTCAGTCTTAATTTGGAAACTATTCAGTTATCCATGCCCTGTGACCCTGACATTTGACTTTTTAATCACCAAATCAATAAGGCATATCCTTGACTGACGGTGAGTCTGTATATGAAGTTACCTGACCAAAGATGTAAAGGCAGTTATAGTCCAGAAACCGTTTACATGAACAGACAGACAGATGGTGATTTGTTTGCATGGGGTATAGTAATAGTACATATCTTCCAAATAAATGTAAATGTTAAGACCACCTTCATGTTGAACAGTAAAGCCTTAACATAACATGTTTAAACAAGAGATCAAAATTTTGCTGGTGAAGTACAAATTTGCATTCCCAGTAATTCAGACAAAAAAGCTGGAATCTCAAGAAACACGAACTTCATCTGCAACTCTGCTTAATAAAATAGTGTACAAAAATTTAATCAGATGCCTATATGTTTAACTTAAAGTTATTCAGAACATTAGAATCTTTAGTTTATTTTCAGTCAATAAAAGTCCATAATTTATAATTTCAAGCAAGTATCTTAAAGTTTACTGCATAAAAAATTCAGGGGCAGAAAACAGTAAAAGACATACACATACAGAGTGGAGACCTGTAATCTAAAACTCTGTAAACGGTATCAGTGACAAAGTACAAATAGGGACAAGTTATTATCAAAAGGAATGTCTAGATCACAATATCATGAATATGCAACCATTGCTTTATTCAGGATAGATACTGTCTACAAATGGGCAGAAATAGCACTTATAAAAATAAAAGGAAAATATTTCTTGCAAAATGGGATTCATTGCTGCAACACTTTAACTTCATCAAATGGCAGTTACTTTTGTTAAAATGAAGTCCACCGCAACAAAAGTAAAACTTTCTACATAGGACTTCATACTAAACACACACCAAGTACCACTTAAATATCTCGAAGTCTGTCTGAAAAATTGAAGGAATACTGATTTTCATGAAAGGGCAAATACTCTTGTAATATGGGGTCAAATGCAAAAAATTGGAAACTCGTATATAGGACCTCATACAAAACATCCACACGAGATTTGATAGCTATGTCTCAATCCATGACTGAAAAACATTCCAGAAATCTGATTACCATCAAATGGCATCCAATCCTGTAAATTGCAATAAGTCAGTCTTCATATGTACTAGTACCTTCTACTAAACATACCGGCTAAGGTTGACCTCAATAAATGACCAAACGCTTTACAGAATGTAATTACCAAGGATGGACAGACAGCATCATAACATAAATGTCTCATCTAACAACAGGGGCCAGTTGTTTGATACTTTAACCGCTGGTTTGAGACATAATTAATTTAATTTATAAGATTTCTGTATAAAAATCTAAATTACTTTACTATGCCAGTTACATATGCTGCAAATCAGTACACAGACTATGACTTTAAGTCTTCTTATTTCAAAGATATAGTCAGATGAAATTTAACAATTGATTAGCTTAACCAGTGATTAAAGTTTCGAACAACTGGCCCCAGGTGTATGAATAAGGGAAGAGAAGGCATGACATTACATTCAACCTAATAATTAGAATGAACTTGCATCCTTATTGGTAAATAATCCATATATAAACCATAATGTTTTGACACAGTTACTTGTAGTTTTAAAAAAGTACACAATACACAATGTATTTCACAAATGTGTTAATAAACACAAGTAAATTACACCTGGATCCCCACTGTGATATAAGATATTGAGTTTTTTTGCAATTTCTCCACAATACCTAGTCTAATTAATTCATATATATTTGCGTATGAAAATGAACTTACATCTTGTCAACATTCTCTGATATTTCAGCCCAAAACACATCCACTATCTTGTTTAATTTCTCTAAAGCAAATACCTAAAATAAACAAAAATATTCATAAGTAACAGTTAAAACTTGTTATCTTCTATAATATCACAAAGTAGTATATGTTTTACAACAAGACTTGTCGATGACAACTAGGGGTGCAATGATATGGATACCTCATAATACAATATGTATCATGATACAGGGCTCACGATACGATATGTACCATGATATTACATTGAACTGTTCCAAACGTCATCACATGACAATACATTACATAAAAGATCAAGGAAATACATGTACATCTTGTTTGATAAAAATTTGAATCATAGTTCAAGCAAATTATGGTTCTTATAAATACCAAATAATAAAACCTGAATCCAAGAATGGATTTTATTTCTCAGGACAATTATTGTTTGCAATAAACAGTGTCATTTTGTTATTAATTCTAACTTTCGAAATGAATCAAAACAGAATGATATGGATACTATGTCATACCTTGTATCATCACTAAAGATCACGATGTACAGAGAATTGCGGTAGGGCACTGTCAGAGAGAAAACATGTATTTTCACTGTTTTCTTTAGTTAAGGCCACATCCAAGGTAAAGATCAAAAGTTAACCAGATGAAAACTCTAGTCACAATTAATCTACATATGAAATCCCTATCTCTAATATTTAAATAAAAAGCCAAGGTAAGTTTTTGAATAGTAGGTCAAATTCCAAGTTCAAGGTCACAAGGTATGATATTAAATGAAAGTTCTTGACATGAAGGACATACATGCCATACATCCCAGCGGGACAATGAAAATCCCCGAAAATTGATCCTCTAAAATGTGTCCCGAAGGAACAGCAGCAGAAGTAAATTCAGAAGTAAATACAGAGAGTTCTACGTAAGATGGGAATGGTAACAAAGGTCAACTGTAGAAAGATTTAAGTAAGATGGGAATGGTAACAGAAGTAAATACAGAGAGTTCTACATAAGATGGGAATGGTAACAGAGGCCAACTGTAGAAAGATTTAGAAAAATGGGAATGGTAACAGAAATAAATACAGAGAGTTCTACATAAGATGGGAATGGTAACAGAGGCCAACTGTAGAAAGATTTAAGTAAAATGGGAATGGTAACAGAAATAAATACAGAGAGTTCTACGTAAGATGGAAATGTTAACAGAGGCCAACTGTAGAAAGATTTAAGTAAGATGGGAATGGTAACAGAAATAAATACAGAGAGTTCTATGTAAGATGGGAATGTTAACAAAGGTCAATTGTAGAAAGATTTAAGTAAGATGGGAATGGTAACAGAAATAAATACAGAGAGTTCTACGTATGATGGGAATGTTAACAAAGGTCAACTGTAGAAAGTTCTAGGCAATTGCAGAGAGTTTTGAATAAGATGGGAATGGTAACAGAAGTAAACTGCAGACAGTTCTATGTAAGATGGGAATGGTAACAGAAGTTATTTGCAGACAGTTCTAGGTAAGACGAGAATGGTAACAGAATTTACCTGCAAGCAGTTCTATGTAAGATGGGAATGGTAACAGAAGTTATTTGCAGACAGTTCTAGGTAAGACGGGAATGGTAACAGAATTTACCTGCAGACAGTTCTAGGTAAGATGGGAATGGTAACAGAAGTTATTTGCAGACAATTCTAGGTAAGACGGGAATGGTAACAGAATTTACCTGCAGACAGTTCTAGGTAAGATGGGAATGGTAATAGAACTTAACTGCAGACAGTTCCACGTAAGATGGGAATGGTAACAGAAATAAACTGCAAACAATTCTAGGTAAGTTTGGAATGGTAACAGAAGTAAACTGCAGAGAGTTCTAGGTAAGATGAGAATGGTAACAGATATGAACCTAACAATTATAAGTACATGTGTATCATTATAAGACATTATTTAATTTCTGGTTGCAAAAATTGAAATTTTGATGCAACTTGGAACACTGTTACTTGTAAGATCAAAATATAATTTTTATACAAACTTGTGTCCTAGACTCTGACTGGCCTTGTGTGAGAGGTTGTTTTTTTTTATCTTCATAAATTTTGAATGTGAAAATAAAAAACAATACTTTTCTTGATTGAGAGACCATATACCTTACCTTAAGCTGTGGTTCTTGCTCATCAAGCAGGGAGATAACTCCAGCTAAAATAAAAACAGATCATTAGTTTTTTCAGTATTTATGTATATTTATCAGTTTGATTCTTTTTTTTTAACCTCACATGAAGATTTTTGCTCTTGCGTGATGACAACATCTGCCAGATGCAATTTACAACAAGATGTGTGTGAAACATGAATGCCCCCAGCGGCAACAAAGTCCAATTAAGTCAAATCTTTAAATGAAGGTCAAAAGTTACAGTCGAGGTCATGACATCAAAAATTATTGTATTGATGGAAAGGTCTTGTCATAATGAAATATGAAAGCTCTACCTCTTACTAATCAAAAGTTTCAACCAATGTTAAAATTTTTGTAACATAGGTTAAAAGTCACTATCAAGGTCACAAGGTCAAAAATTATGGTACGACAAAAAAGATTTTTTCACAAAGAATATGCATGTGAAAGATGAAAGCCCTAACTGTTACAATTCAAAAGTTATAATCAATGTTACAGTTTTTTGCCAAAGATCAACAAACAGACCAAAAACTAGATGCCCCGAATCTTTGATTCCAAAGGCATAAATATGTCTACCTTTGCAACAGAACAAACAACAGCACTTCTTAAGACACCCTTCTAGATCATTCTGATGCATTTGGTCAAGGTCAAAGGTTAAAGTTTAAAGTCAAAGTCTAAAAATTTAAAATTCATTAAATAAATGTATGTCAATATTTCTATGAGTGATCCTATCATCCTATCATAGCCCTATCAATAAACAATGTTTTTCAATTGTCAAGGTCAAAGGTCAAGGTCTAAATCCAAAGGTCAGGGATTTTTTTCTGGTATTTTGGGAAAGGGGCCAATGAAATTGGAAAATATGTACCATTTTGAAATATTTTGGGAATTTTCAAATTAACATTTTCTATAACATATCAAGAGACTAACTTCTTGTTATTAATATACGTAAAAGCAAAAAACCCACATTCTTGTTATCAATATACAGCAAAGCCTGTGCAGCCTTGTGGATAAGGTGCTTGGCTCGTGATCGAGAGGTTCCAGGTTCGACTCCTGCCCTGGGGGCTCCAATGTTCTGTCTTTCGAATGATACAGTAAAAACTGAGGCCCCATGTCACAGCAGGCGCAGCACGTAAAGATTGCAAAGGTCTAAATTTACATGCAATGCATCAGACAGATGCTGTCACCATATAAGTGAAATAATAGTGAAGTGACGTAAAACAATTTTCCATCAATCAATAATATACAGCGAAAAATACACATTTCGATTCTTTTCAATTGGTGAATTCTGCATGTGAATCATCATTACTATCAGACCACAGAGTCTCCATTAAGATCTGGTGAAACTCCGTAAGAGGTCATGTTCTGGTGAACTCTGATTTTCAGCCAATCAGTAGATCAGCTAAAAATTCCTAGGAATTAAATAAACATCCACAGCGCTGGTGACCCAAACGGTAGTTTTGAACAGCGTTTGTTACATACTGCGTCACAATCATGTGCCTAGCCAAGTCATTGATTGGCTATGGGAAATAACGGTTTCGGTGACTGAGAAGTCATCAGAGTTCACCAGAACATGACCTCTTATGGGTTTCGTCAGATCTTTATCTGCAATGGGACAAATAGAGTGGCAGAATAAAGATACAGTTTTAATCACATTGAAGGTCATCGACCTTGGTGTCATCTGAAAGGGCTTCATTAGTTGAGTATCCAATATGAAGTCTCTATCCCTCAAGGTTCAAAAGTTGTAGCCCCAAGTCCAAAAAGTTATTTTTTAGCATGACTTGGTCACTGTCAAGGTCATCGACCATGGTGTCATTTGAAAGGCCTTCATGAATTGAGTACGTCAAATATGATGTCTCTATCCCTCACAATTCAAAAGCTATAGGCAAAGTTAAAGTTGACAACAAACAGACAAACAAACAAACAAGCAGTCTGGACAAAAGCAATATGCCCCGATCTATTGATCCGGGGGGGCATGAAAATAGTGTGAAAAAGAATGTTGTTATTTTTTTATGCCAAATAGTTTTTCAGAAGTGACCTAAACGCTACAGCTAAACCAAACTAATAATGCAAATGGACAGATGGACATCGCCATTTCATAGACCAGTTTTGCTTTGCAATCTGGCCAATAAACGTTCTAATAAACACTTGAAAATGGTTTAAAATGAAGCCCTAATGATAATAATATTATCTTAAATTATCAATGGTTTATTACAATGTAATTGTTTATTTAAAAATCAAGTGTGAAATTTGCAAATAAAAGTGGTGTATTTTGTGTGTTACATGTTCCAGTACAGAATATCTTTAATTATTCAAAATTATAGTTAAACATAGAAGATGGCATAGATAAATTGGTCTTTCCCACTGATTGACTGAAAGTTAATGCTGACCAAGAGGATTTGGGGAGATTTTGTCTACAGGTCTACCGTTAAATTTGAACACTTTTCACTGAAACAAAAATAGGATGCATTTCTGTCTCTCCTTGGGCATTTTGGTGAATATGAGCATTTTGGTAAATCATACGAACAAATCTGATCTTTTGTAATACCGATACATTAGACTCTAAGAACAATGAATGATGGTAACTGACACCACCAGTGCTCCTGAACACCAAACACTACCAAACTCTACCAAACTTTTACGTTTTTTACTTAAAATTATCCATAGAATTTAACTGAAAATAAGGGATTGACGTGTTGAACTTCGCTTTCAAGAATTGTTTTAAATACTGTTATGTTATTCAGTACATTATTCACTCATTACAGATTTAGAGGTTGTTGGCCCTTGTTTCTAAAACAGACTGGAATCTGTCAAAACTAAAATTAAAAGAAAAAGCTTCGAATTATATATTCTATTCAAATCTTTTTTGATTTAACCATTGTTGGCATACATCACTGAATGTAACTTGTACAATACATGTATACATCATAACATATGAAGTATATAATTATAATAAAATACGTATCTGTATCAAATACACAAATAATGTCATGTTTGAAGGTAAACAGAAATAACACTGCATCGAAAGAATACCATGGTAGTCCTCCCCTTGGAAAGAGCTGGAAACGTTTCTAAAACAGACATTCTTATATTCTGGAAGTTGGCATGACATCACACAAAAAACTGAATGAAGATAATCCCCGAAACATTCCGAGGATGACCTGGGGGAAAAACTCGGTGTTTATCATAGACCGTAATGCAACTTTGTTGATTATGTTTTGAGCACAAGAGCTAAATGACCCTTAAAACTTTTGAAATTCATTCAGGAATCTCATGAGGAATGACTCTCTTTCCTTTTTTCTATTCTATATGACCGCAGTTTGCAGAAATTGGTTTTCAAAATATCGGAATCTTCGTACAGAGCGATGATAAATCCTGAGAGTTATCCCCCAACAAATATGATGCAAATTAGGTCATGTGACCACTCCAACTTCGAGAATAATCTTATTTATAATGAAAGACTGTATCGAAGTGACCATATGGATTTTAAAACATGTTTGAAACAACTTGAAATTGCATTTAAAAGTAAAAATAAAAAAGCTTAAAAGTTCAGTAGAGTTCAGTAGAGTTTGGTGTTTAGGAGCACCCCTCAGGATTCTCACTAGGGTTCTGAAATGGTGAGTCCTGGGACTCACCACTTTTGAAAATGGTGTGTCCCACCAAAATTTAGTGAGTCCCAATCTAAAGATGATCAGTCTTGAAGTAAACTTCAATATAACATGTATATAATTTTTTGTGTCTTGATAGGTGTATGTGCATATTATCTGTCCTTCATGCTAATTATGTGAATTGAATGTCAATAAATTTGATAGTTTTGTTGTTTAAGCATGAAAAGCAGATAATGCACACGTGATGTGTTCAAAACTCCAATGTGTTCTACAATATCTCTTTGGTTAACTTCAACATGAGTGTGACACTTGACCCTAACAGACTGTTAAGCACTGGGCATAAAATGAAAAGATTCCTTTGTTTAATTATTTATTTATTTCTTTGTAACAATCACATTAAATGATAATTTATTAATCATGTTATAAACTGTCAAGCACTGTATCATATATAGCAAAAGAGGTTTTAAGGTCTACAAATAATTCTTATGGAAAATCAAGCACTATCAATAGTATCATACATTATATTATACATTATATACAGATAATAATCAAATCACATCATATCATAGCACATTGTTCACTTCCTACAGCTACGCATGTCCATGAACTTCTTCAGGGATTCCTTGGTGTTGAATTCACAGAGTGGTGGTCCGGCTTGCTGGATCTGCATCAGCTTGGCCACATTGTCTGGCAGGAGTCTGCTCCGTAGTCTGGTCTTGAGTAGATGAATGAGTACAGGACTGAGTGGATGACTGAGTAGAGGACTGAGTAGATGACTGGGTAGAGGATTGAGTATATGACTGAGTGGGTGACTGAGTAGAGGACTGGGTAGATGACTGAGTAGGTGACTGAGTAGAAGATGATACTTAATTACGCCCGCCTTTGATCTCCATTTCATCTGACCGCTAATTATGTTTGACCGAAGCTGTCATTGCAATTTTACAGAGAAACTGTTGAATTTTAATATGATCCGTACAAGTGGCCAAAGTCTTTAAGAATCATTAATAAATTAACCGATTGTAACCCAAATTATGTTTGACCCAAGCTGTCGTTGCAATTTTACAGTATTTGCTAATTTTAATAATGACCCGTACAAACCACCGAAATCTTTAAATATCGATCGATAAAGTAACTTCTTTCACAACTTAGATAAACCCAACAGGCGTGATCAGCGAAGCGTTATCTCCCGCGGTTAATACAAATCAATTAATACATGGCTTACTCGACGACACAGCACAATGTCATAAATTTATTAGCCGTGTACAGGGGTAATAGAGACGCGTCCTGGGGACTCACCACTTTTGATAATCTTGCGTCCTGGCGGATTTTGACGCGTCAGGGACGCAAATACGCACGTTAACGAGGTCCCTGACCCCTGATAGTGATACCACTACACTAAATGAACAGGTCTCACATAAGTTGGAACTAACCTTGAGTGAAAGATGTTGTATGCTACTAATCAACATTTTCGATATTTCAATTTTTTTACCTTCTCGTATCTAATCCAAACAATAAAATCTAGAATTTCCTCTGACTATTAATTTTCAGTTCAACAATCTTGTAAGTAAGCAAATGTTTATTTTAGTATTGAAATTTTAAAATAAAATAAAACTTGCCAATAAACACAAAAACCACCAGATAGAAACCTAACTTAGTAATTTCTTTTTGTTCAATTTCACTTTGTCATGTTTTGGTGCTGAAAAAATTAGAAACGTGCATAATCTTAAATCGTTAATGACTGAAATATAGATACGCTATAAAAGAAAAAGAATACCTGCTGACGTAATATTCATCTTCATTGTAACTGTTTATTTCCTTATCTTAATTAAAGTTGGATGATAATTATCACTTTGAATCCTTACACCGGCGAAATCGCTTATATTCACCGGAAGTACAATATTGTAAACATTGTCGATCCCGATTCTTTCCGTTTCTTTCCCTTATGGCACCCGGCAACCCTCTATTGGATCAGTTGGCTGCATGCGCGGATACAGAGGGGGGTTAGGGGGGTCTGGAACCCACCCCCCCCCCCTGGAATCCGAAAATTTTACCAAAAAAGGTAATATTTTGGCATTTTGGGGGTTGGACCCCCTCGTCTAAGAGAAAAAAAAATACCTTTTTTGGTTGGACCCCCTCTGACAAAAAATTCTGGATCCGCGCATGGGCTGTATTGATGTTATTAGTATTGGGGAACTCATCGACCAACTGTCCGTTACAGAGTGTTATAGCCAAGCCGTTCCCCTTAGGAGTGCCTCATATCTCCTTCATTTTATTTAAGGAGCGGAATGCAACTCCTATTTGTTGCCCACCATCCTCTTGTGTATGTAGTGTGCATATGTGCATATTTCTGTACTGCTTGGATGGTCCGTGTTTCTAACGGCTTTTATTACAGGTGCCACCACACAGGAACAAATCTGCCGTAGCCACCCTGGCCATTTATACTCCCCCAGGCTGTAGAGCGAGTAGCGATAGCATACCAATTAAGAATGTGAAATTGAACTTGAAAAAGTTTTGGGCACTGCCGGGGATCGAACCGTGGGGCTCTCAGATTTCAAGTCCACAACCTTAACCACTACACCAACTCTATTCTTCTTCATGTACGCAAACATTCACATTGTGACAGTAAACTTGAGATAAAAGCAGAACAGAGCAATAATTTAATTGAAATTTAAAATTATTTCTCCACTCATTCTGATGAAACAATCTGATACCAGACTTCCCAGTGCTGTCTGATAGTTATCCTCCAAGAACAGGCTGATGTTAATTCACTACATATTTATCAAGTTATTTTTCGGTATTATTAGCAGCGTAACTGGATGTGTATATATATGCATGCCAGAATCCAATTCAGTTCAATACATTTATTCTACTGAAAATCCAGAGACATATATACACATATGTCTCTGGAAAATCGAAATATTCATTTTTATGAGAGACCTATTATTACACCAAGGAAAAATACAAAGTGTTCATCCGGTCAGCCAAAGAAATATGAGATTAAGGTCAAATCTTCAAACACCAATATGTAGGTCGAACCTGTACCAAAATTCTTTTATTTCTAAAACTGTAAAAGACTGGAATGCGCTGTCAGAAAGCACAGGAGACATACGGTCAATTTCAGAATTCAAGAGATTTTTAGACAAAGATAAAAAGAAAGTTCCTAAATATTTTTATTCAGGAGAACGTAAAGGTCAAATATTGCACGCTCGTCTTCGATTGGGTTGCAGCTGTCTGAATGCTGATCTGTATAAAAAATCATCTACGTGATGATGACAATTGTGTTTATGGTCTCCCATCGTCTGAACCCCCGTCTCATCTCTCCTTCTCTCGTTCTTCAGAAGAATGAGAGGAGAGATGAGACGGGGGTTCACACGATGATGGTCTCCCGGAAACGGCAAATCATTTCTTTTTGGAATGTACTAACTACACTGAATTACGTGATAGAACTATCAATACATTATCAGTTCAAATAAACATAAATATCTTGTTGTTAGGTTGTCCCCTGTATGATGATGATGTAAATGGAGAGACATTTGCTCAAGTGTAAAATTTTATTATCAATAGTAATAGATTCTCTTAAGAAAATCTTACAGACATGACCACACGACACGTGTAAACTTTCCACTTTTTTTATAATTCATACAATATCAGGGCTATTTTTCCCTCTTTAATCAAATCCTGAAAATAGAGATTGAATTTCTCATCTGATTAGCATCCACTACCTTCAGCCTGTACCCTCTTCCTATATTTTTTTGTTCCTGTTTTCTTTTGTCCCTTTTTCTTTTTCCTTCTTTCGTTTTCCCCTAATTGTTATTTGTAAGGTTTAAACGAGATGGTATATATAAGCATGAAATCTATACTCATGAATTTTCATTTATATATATATATATATATATGTATATATATATATATATATATATATATATATATATATATATATATATATATATATATATATATATATATATATATATATATATATATATATATATATATGTATGTTGATTTTATATGTATATCTATATGCTGCATTCGATTGATTGATTGAATACGAATATTTCACGTATATGGTGACGGCATCTGCCTGATGCGGGTTATACAAATTTTGACTGCTGCATTCGATGAGTAATATATATATATATATATATATATATATATATATATATATATATATATATATATATATATATATATATATATATATATATATATATATATATATCTATATATATATATATATATATATATATATATATATAAAAGCACAAAAAAGGAACTTGTAACAACATTCACTATTCATAAGTATCGGATCAACCTCAATGAAGGTTAATGCAAATCGCTCGAGAAAAAGGGGTCAATATTAAAGCACAGGTAAGCGATAACGATACTAAAACAATTAAAAAAATTGCAAAATTTTCGAAGCAATCTGCTTCTTCAGGACACCCACATACAGAAAGGTATCATATACTGAAATGTATATTGTACTACTTGAAAGTTTCGGAGTTTTTCATACCTACACATGCTTGTACATAATTTATTTTTACTACATATATGACTGCATGATGCATACTTAAAAGTAACTCATACATTCCAAATCTGATTCTTTTTGTTGTTACATGAAAATGTTGTTATTAATCTTATTCTAATTTATTTTTGTTGTTAGATAAAATGTTTGTTCAAAGTTCAATGATTATTTATATCAACTTGATACACTTGCTATCACATTTGATCAAGATAGATTTTAGAACTCATCTACATGCAGTATTAGTACTACTGTGTACACATATTTATTCGGACATTGTAAATTTACTTTAAGGGAAACTATGTGAAATATGTGCAATTTGGCAAAGTTAATAATGAAGAAATAAAGTGACAAAATAGGCTTTGTTCTTCAGCAGACAGAAAAAAATCCTGTGCCATTATTGAAAAAAAGGCTGAAAAATGTATCAGATTGCACCATATTATTCCAAATTTTAAAATTTCCCGGAGCCCTCGAGTTTGTTGACTGATGAGCGCTAAAACGTCGACTGACCAGTCTCACAACTATTTACTCACAAACCCAGCTACACGTAAAAGCGCGGGAAAAACTGCCACCTACATTGAGTCATTATCAAGAGAAATTAATTCAATTCTAATTCACTCCTTTCAAACAAAATGAATCATATATCTTGTAAAATTTTGTAAGTTAACAACAGCTGACAGGTTTTTCCAACGAAACCTTTTTTCAAACATCTTGAAAAATAAATAAACCATATACTTTGCTGTTATTTAAGACGAACTTTCAATCAAATACATTAATGTTGGAAAAAGGATTTAATTGACAAACAGTATCTTCTCTTCAAGAAAAATCAGAGAGAGAGAGAGAGAGAGAGAGAGAGAGAGAGAGATTGTATTTTACCCATGTCAGCCTAATAAATTAAAATGTTTTAGTGTCAATCGCTGTTGTTAACCCTTAAACATGTACATCTAATGTTGATCATTGTTGTTAACCCTTTCAAAACATGTATATTTAGTGTCAATCAATGTTGTTAACCCCTTCAGCCTTTATACATGTATCTGGTCAAATATTTAATGCCCTGTCCGTTGAGCATTTTAAATCCAATTATGTCCTCCTGTACAGTTATTTTCACTAAATATGTTGTTAAGAAAAACTTTTTCTCCCACACTTATCCTTAACTTATACCATAATTATCCTGGGGGTGGGGTGGGGGGGTGGATTTAGGGTTTGTGAACAGGTATCCACCCTATTTTTCGAACCTTCCGAAATATGATAAAAAAACCCCTTAAGTTTAGGAATAAATAACAAGAATGTAGACAAAAATATTTTGTCTGCGCTAATCTTAAAAGGAGGAAGTTAAATTCAGATCGAATTGATGAAGCAGAACGGATTTGTGTAGAACTTTAAATTTCCCTTCATCCAATGAAAATCGTCTATTAATTATGCAGCAATAAACCTGTGTCTGATAGAGCATGATATGGCATACTGGAAACGTTACTCCAATGTAAGTATATAAACACATAAATAAATCAAATACATGCATGTAAATGATATATAGTACATGGTATATCGACATGATGTTACACTCATTGCTTTCAGTTTACTTGTCACATGTTTAAATTAGAACTCTCCATAGATTGGGTCACATCTTTGGTTTACAAGAGAGAAGTGGATATGGATAGTCAATCTCCAAAGCAGAGTTACGGTCCTTGCACTCACTGGATAGTTGGTTTCTTGTGTACCGTCACACCAGGATTATTCACTTACGCAGCGACGTCTGCTTAAAGTATTGCATATTAATACACAAGATCGCGAATACTCATTCCGTCCATGTTTTGTATTTAACACACTTGGACAGGTTTTCTGCCCCGTTGACCAAAGACTACAGTTTCCTCCCTTGTTTCATGTACATAGTCCCATAACATCAATGTTGTCATCTTCCTCAAGTCATTTACACCAGATATAAATACTGGTAACGATGGTGTCGGTGGCAAAGATATAAATACTGGTAACGATAGTGTCGGTGGCAAAGATATAAATACTGGTAACTATAGTGTCGGTGGCAAAGATATAAATACTGGTAACTATGGTGTCGGTGGCAAAGATATAAATACTGGTAACTATGGTGTCGGTGGCAAAGATATAAATACTGGTAACTATGGTGTCGGTGGCAAGGATGAGAATACTGGTAACGATGGTGTCGGTGGCGATAATATAAATTCTGGTAACGATGGTATCGGTAAAAAGGATGTAAATACCGGCAACGATGGTGTCAGTGACAAGAATATAAATACTGGTAACAATGGCGTCTGTGGCAAGGATATAAATACTGGTAACGACAGTGTCGGTAACAAGGATATAAACACTGGTAACGATGGTGTCGGTGGCGATGATATAAATACTAGTAACGATGGTGTCGATGGCAAGGATGAAAATACTGGTAACGATGGTGTCGGTGGCGAGGATATAAATACTGGTGATGATGGTGTCGGTAACAAGGATATATATACTGGTAACTATGGTGTCGATGGCAAGGATGTAAATACTGGTAACGATGGTGTCGGTGGCGAGGATATAAATACTGGTAGCAATAGTGTCGGTGGGGATGATGTAAATATTGGTAACGATGGTGTCGGTGGTTTCGATAACAAGAATATAAATACTGGTAACGATGGTGTCGGTGGCGATCTTATAAATACTGGTAACAATGGTGTCGGTGGCGATCTTATAAATACTGGTAACAATGGTGTCGGTGGCGAGGATATAAATACTGGTAGCAATAGTGTCGGTGGCGATGATGTAAATATTGGTAACGATGGTGTCGATGGTTTCGGTAACAAGAATATAATTACTGGTAACGATGGTGTCGGTGGCGATCTTATAAATACTGGTAACAATGGTGTCGTTGGCAAGGATATAAATACTGGTAACGATGATGCCGTTGGCAAGGATATAAATACTGGTAACAATGGTGTCGGTGGCGAGGATATAAATACTGGCAGCAATAGTGTCGATGGCGATGATGTAAATATTGGTAAGGCGATCATATAAATACTTGATGGTGTCGGTAACAAGGATAAAAATACTGATAATGATGGTGTCAGTAGCGAGGATATAAATATTGGTAATGATGGTGTCGGTGGGGTGTAATCCAAGTAAAAAGACCATACCATACGGTATGTGTGTATCATTCCCATCTATGACTCTGAGTCATAGCATACGGTATGTGTATATCATTCCCATCTATGACTCCGAGTCCCAGCATACGGTATGTGTGTATCATTCCCATCTATGACTCTGAGTCCTAGCATTCGGTATGTGTATATCATTCCCATCTATGACTCTGAGTCCTACCATACGGTATGTGTGTATCATTCCCATCTATGACTCTGAGTCCTACCATACGGTATCTGTGTATCATTCCCATCTATAACTCTGAGTCCTAGCATTAGGTATGTGTGTATCATTCCCATCTATGACTCTGAGTCCTACCATACGGTATGTGTGAATCATTCCCATCTATGACTCGGAGTCCTAGCATACGGTATGTGTATATCATTCCACCTATGACTCTGAGTCCTACCATATGGTATGTGTGTATCATTCCCATCTATGACTCTGATTCCTACCATACGGTATGTGTGTATCATTTCCATCTAAGAATCTGAGTCCGAGTATACGGTATGTGTGTATCATTCCCATCTATGACTCTGAGTCCTACCATACGGTATGTGTATATCATTCCCATCTATGACTCTGAGTCCTAGCATACGGTATGTGTGTATCATTCCCATCTTTGACTCTGAGTCCTACCATACGGTATGTGTGTATCATTCCTATCTATCGCTCTGAGTCCTACCATACGGTATGTGTGTATCATTCCCATCTAAGACTCTGAGTCCTACCATACGGTATGTGTGTATCATTCCTATCTATGACTCTGAGTCCTACCATACAGTATGTGTATATCATTCCCATCTATGACTCTGAGTCCTACCATACGGTATGTGTGTATCATTCCTATCTATGACTCTGAGTCCTAGCATACGGTATGTGTGAATCATTCCCATCTATGACTCTGAGTCCTAGCATACGGTATGTGTGAATCATTCCCATCTATGACTCTGAGTCCTACCATACGGTATGTGTGAATCATTCCCATCTATGACTCTGAGTCCTACCATACGGTATGTGTGTATCATTCCCATCTATGACTCTGAGTCCTACCATACGGTATGTGTGAATCATTCCCATCTATGACTCTGAGTCCTACCATACGGTATGTGTGAATCATTCCCATCTATGACTCTGAGTCCTACCATACGGTATGTGTGTATCATTCCCATCTATGACTCTGAGTCCTACCATACGGTATGTGTGAATCATTCCCATCTTTGACTCCGAGTCCTACCATACGGTATGTGTGTATCATTCCCATCTATGACTCTGAGTCCTAGCATAAGGTATTTGTATATCATTCCCATCTATGACTCTGAGTCCTACCATACGGTATGTGTGTATCATTCCCATCTATAACTCTGAGTCCTAGCATACTGTATGTGTGTATCATTCCGATGTAAGACTCTGAGTCCTACCAAACGGTATGTGTGTATCATTCCCATCTATGACTCTGAGTCCTAGCATACTGTATGTGTGTATCATTCCCATCTATGACTCTGACTCCTACCATACGCTATGTGTGTATCATTCCCATCTATGACTCTGAGTCCTAGCATACAGTATGTGTATATCATTCCCATCTATGACTCTGAGTCCTAGCATACGGTATGTGTGTATCATTCCCATCTATGACTCTGAGTCCTAGCATACTGTATGTGTGTATCATTCCCATCTATGACTCTGAGTCCTACCATACGGTATGTGTGTATCATTCCCATCTATAACTCTGAGTCCTAGCATACTGTATGTGTGTATCATTCCGATGTAAGACTCTGAGTCCTACCAAACGGTATGTGTGTATCATTCCCATCTATGACTCTGAGTCCTAGCATACTGTATGTGTGTATCATTCCCATCTATGACTCTGACTCCTACCATACGCTATGTGTGTATCATTCCCATCTATGACTCTGAGTCCTAGCATACAGTATGTGTATATCATTCCCATCTATGACTCTGAGTCCTAGCATACGGTATGTGTGTATCATTCCCATCTATGACTCTGAGTCCTAGCATACTGTATGTGTGTATCATTCCCATCTATGACTCTGAGTCCTACCATACGGTATGTGTGTATCATTCCCATCTATGACTCTGAGTCCTAGCATACGGTATGTGTATATCATTCCCATCTAAGACTCCGAGTCCTAGCATACGGTATGTGTGTATCATTCCCATCTATGAGTCTGAGTCCCAGCATACGGTATGTGTGTATCATTCCCATCTATGACTCTGAGTCCTAGCATACAGTATGTGTATATCATTCCCATCTAAGACTCTGAGTCCTAGCATACGGTATGTGTGTATCATTCCAATCTAAGACTCTGAGTCCTAGCATTAGGTATGTGTATGTCATTCCCATCTATGACTTTGAGTCCTAGCATATGGTATGTGTATGTCATTCCCATCTATGACTTTGAGTCCTACCCTACGGTATGTGTGTATCATTCCTATCTATGACTCTGAGTCCTACCATACTGTATGTGTGTATCATTCCCATCTAAGACTCTGAGTCCTACCATACGGTATGTGTGTATCATTCCCATCTATGACTCTGAGTCCTAGCATACGGTATGTGTATATCATTCCCATCTATGACTCTGAGTCCTACCCTACGGTATGTGTGTATCATTCCTATCTATGACTCTGAGTCCTACCATACGGTATGTGTGTATCATTCCCATCTATGACTCTGAGTCCTACCATACGGTATGTGTGTATCATTCCCATCTATGACTCTGAGTCCTAGCATACGGTATGTGTATATCATTCCCATCTATGACTCTGAGTCTTACCATACGGTATGTGTGTATCATTCCTATCTATGACTATGAGTCCTAGCATATGGTATGTGTGTATCATTCCCATGTATGACTATGAGTCCTAGCATATGGTATGTGTATATCATTCCCATCTATGACTCTGAGTCCTACCATACGGTATATGTATGTCATTCCCATCTATGACTCTGAGTCCTAGCATACGGTATGTGTGTATCATTCCATCTAGACTCTGAGTCCTACCATATGATATGTGTATATCATTGCCATCTATGACTCTGAGTCCTACCATACAGTATGTGTATATCATTCCCA
The DNA here is from genome assembly GCA_035048485.1 of Pteria penguin. NCBI lineage: Eukaryota > Metazoa > Mollusca > Bivalvia > Pterioida > Pteriidae > Pteria > Pteria penguin. The sequence goes on from CM068583.1 coordinate 62,553,757, forward strand.
TCTAAGACTCTGAGTCCTAGCATACGGTATGTGTGTATCATTCCCATCTATGACTCTGAGTCCTAGCATACGGTATGTGTGTATCATTCCCATCTATGACTCTGAGTCCTAGCATACGGTATGTGTGTATCATTCCCATCTATGACTCTGAGTCCTAGCATTCGGTATATGTGTATCATTCCTATCTATGACTCCGAGTCCTACCATACGGTATGTGTATATAATTCCCATCTATGACTCTGAGTCCTAGCATACGGTATGTGTATATCATTCCCATCTATGACTCTGAGTCCTAGCATTCGGTATGTGTGTATCATTCCCATGTATATATGACTCTGAGTCCTAGCATTCGGTATGTGTGTATCATTCCCATGTATATATGACTCTGAGTCCTAGCATATTGTATGTGTATCATTCCCAGCCCTGAGATTCCTTGCGGTTGGGGGAACAAGGGTTGAAAATTAGCAGGAGTTAAAGAAAGTAACTAATTTATGACTCTGTTTATATCTACGATATTCTACAGTATAGAACTTGATAAGACAACTAGACTCAAGTTGTATCTTTGCGACTAATATTTCGGACTAGGTAAAAAGCGTTTTACTTTGAGTGCTATTTTCCGTGTTTATTCTTTTGTCTTGTCATTTTCTGATAATATTTTTCTCCTTGTATTATGTCTCTTTATTTTGTAACCGAAACAGTAGTGAAGAAAATTATATTTTAGTGTGGTAAAGTAGATTTCATTTAGTGATAGCACTGATAAACAATTCTTCAGCCTTACCATAGCGGCTTTTATGTCGTCATATTACCGGGACACTTTGCTGAAATCGACATTTGTAAAGCCCAAATCGATCAGATAATGACATTGTATGTTGACTTGTCAGAAACTATGTTGACAAGACAGCAGTACGTCATTTTCTTACAAATCAACACAATTGTCAAACTTTTTGGATAAAGCATGTGATAAGTCCGTATGATTTTTATACAAAATGACAAATGTATCTACTAGCAATAGGTGCTACCTGTAGAATGAATATCTCATCTGGCGTCTTATTTCTGTACTTGTATGTATGTTAGAACTGTACGTAATGTCTATGTAGTAGACTTTGCTCTTTTGCTTTTTATAACACCCCCCCCCCCCCCCAAACAAAGTTTGGGGGTATATAGGAATCACCCTGTCTCTCTGTCTGTCCGTCTATCCGTCTGCTCACAACTGTTCGGGCCATAACTTCTTACCCCCTTGTCGGATCTGGATAGTATTTCACACAATTGTTGTACATGATCTAAGAGTATGTCATGACCTTGACCCATGGTTATAATTTCAAGGTCACAATGCATACATAGTCTAAAAGATTTGTCCAGGCCAAAACTTCTTATCCCCTCATAGGATCTTGATAATATTACACGCAATTGTTATCCGTTATCCAAGGGTGTGTCATGACCTTGACTAAAGGTCTTATCTTCAAGTTCCAAGGCACAGTGCACACACAGCGGAAATTCTAGTACATGCCATAATATATTATTGCCAGGTTGGATCTGGATAATATTTCACACAATTAATGTCCATGACCCAAGGGTTTTTCATGACCTTGACTCAAGATCATATGTCCAAGGTCAAGGTCACAAAACACGCATTGTCAAAATCCTTGTACGGACGAGAGCTCGTGACTGCTATGTAGGATCTGGATAATATTTCACAACATTGTTTTTCATGATCCAAAGGTATGTATAACATTGTACGGAACGTGTTGTCCGTCTCTGTGTCTGTCCGTCTGTTACTCCATGAAACTTGTCCGAGTCATAACTTCTTCCTTATGCTTTGGATGGAAATCGATTGTTGGTGTGTCCAACCAAGGTCATATCTACAAGGTCAGTCACAGTGCATACATAGCTAGAACTCTTGTCCGAGTCGTATTTCTTCCTTTAAATTTGGAGGGAGATAATATTTTACACAATTATTGTCCATGACTTAATGGTGTGTCATGACCTTGAACCAAGGTGATATCTACAATGTCAATGTCACAGTGCACACATAGCCAGAATTTTTGTCTGGCCCTTAACTTCTTCCTGTTACGTTGCTGGAAGATTATATTTTACACAATTGTTATCCATGACCCAAGGCTGTGTAATGACCTTGAATCAAGGTCATATCTACAAGGTCAAGGTCAGAGTGCACACAAACCAGATTGCTTTCATTGATTTTACCTCAAAATGTACAAGTAGGACATCCATTACACTTATACCAGTAATGTATCTTGGGATGAATCATTGCATGTTTCAACTTTGTTACCGCGAGGGATATTTGTCACGTTAGGGCAACTCTAGTTTTCATAGTATTAACTATACTGTGTAGTTCCATATGTCCATCGTGGTGACTTAAGTTCCACAGTTAAACCATCCTGGTCACTTTCACAATTTACTTCAATCAGACAACCACAGAAGAACAGAATCATGTATAAGTTCCAGATGGAAGCTGGTACATACTGTCTAGTTGTGCATGTATTTTCTTTTTCTTTTTCTTTTTTTTTTCCAGTCTGGAAGTAGGTCGACATTGACGAGGTCAGTCGGAGAAGATGACCTTGACTCCAATTACTTCACAGACGTGAGTACTTAGCTAGTCGACAAGCAGAATTATGTGATTTGTGTTCAGTACTACATGTATTTACAGCTGTATAACCCGAATCTTAATAGGACTGTAAACTTCCTGTGCGTCGATTTGACGTCATATATACATGTTAAAAGCAAAACCACGTCTCTATGCACCGACCCTCTCCAAATAGCGTTACTTGTAAACATATGCTTATGATCGGAGTTACGAACATTTATGAAGAAAACTGCACTGTCTTCTCGTTGTGTTATTTCTTACACGCATCCTTAGATTAACAAAACTGGTATATAAAATAAACATTAAGAACAAAGGGCAAAATAATGGCGTTGGAATATATTTTTTCTATGGCCTAAAAAGTACTGCAATACGAAGAATTCAAATGTAGATCATTTTGGGTTGTTTTTTTTTTCAAAATCATCAATACATAAATATGTTGTAGAGGAGTTTATAAAAATTCTTAATACATTTTGGTAGATAAAATATAGGCCGAGACACTCGAACATATTTACAAAATACATGTACATGAAAGACAGGAATGTGAAAGTTCCTGTATTCATGGAAAAAAATAACGAAAAAAAAAAGGAAAAGAAAGTAAGAAAAAAGTGATGATACTTCCAGTGACTAAATAGTAAGTTCAGATTAAAAAAGATTATGTACCTATATGCTAGTACACTTTGCAAGTACATAGATAGGAAACTTAAAACTTATTACTGAACTTTAACGACTTGAGACTCTGTACACAAGACATGCCAAGAGCTTATTCATAAATTCAGTGAAAACAATCAGCATTACTACATTTCACTATATACTGTATAAACTTAAAAGGCATGCATAAATGTTATGTATTTTATGCTTGAAGCATTAAATGATGAGTTCAGATATACAGTGGATATGTGACGCCCTACAGTCATACATATTACTTTAAAGTGGCTAGAGACTTCAGTGTCCGGAGGGAAAACGTTTCGCGTTTTGCTAGTCGGATACTTTCCGGACATTTACAGTTCCTAGCCTCAGCACTATCCTAAATAGATTGGTGTTGCTTTTTTTTTGGAAATTCTCGGATCATACAGATTTGATTGTCTTTTTTCGTAGAATTCCTTGACTGTCTAAGCTTTGTTGAAATTCTTTCAATGTTATCTTGTTTACATATTGTAGGAATGCCCGCGCCTATGCATATTTAGTGTCTTCGTGTATAGTCCTCTCCCATGATTCCTTGCATTGTATTTGATGTTGTTCTATCAATTACTTACAATAAATTATTATTCTATTCCGATAATTGCAATTTCAAAAGACCACAGACATCGGTGTTTTCTTAAACCAATTAGCTTCTACGATGCTAGAAAAATAGATATAACATTTTTTTTCTAAATTTATACTTTGATCGCAAATATTCGGGAAGTCTAGCATTACATACACCGGGACAGATTTACTGCTGTCCACGATTATAGAGTGGATACGAATCCGACGTACAGACACGTACCAAATGAACCAGGAACATACTGTGTGAACTTATGTGTCAAACTTAAAGGTGAGCTCAGATTATTCAAACGTGGGTGACGCAATGATTTTTTTTTTCTGGGAACGGAAATTAACAGAAATAAATTCATTACTTACACATTTTGTCTTTTGTCCTGTATGTCAATCAAAATATTACAGCGTTATTCCCATCAACTCATTCAATATACGATGTTTTCATTTCCGGTTGTCAAAAGGAGTGTTCAATAAAACTAAGCAAGATACACATGTATAACTAAATCTGAATTAAATTAATTCGTTCACGTTTATTGCATAAGAATTGCATTTGTTTGTTTAAAGTTTTTGAAATATGAGTTAAACATGGGAATAACACTGTAATATTTGGATTTTATATAACTTCAGATAAGTCGCGCGTGAGTATTGTTTACAGGGTTGTCACAACTTTTAGCGTCAGAGGCATCATCTGCAATTTGAATACTGTGAATGATAAATGGTCGATATATTATTATATATAGTGTTTATAAATAGTACAAAATATTGCGCTTTTAAAGTTTAGATCTATATCTCAGACACGTAAATTTTGAGAATTTTAAAGATTTTCTGTTTTAATCGTATATAAAAGATAGTGTTTCGTAAGTCATCTTTTGGCTGGATATTTGACCTTTTTAATGAGAACGTTGTTTTATTGTTGGTCAAACATGTGACGCTTAAATAAACTATTTATTATCTTATCTTATCTTATCTTTGATATTGTATATACACTGTGTCTCGTGACATATTATCTATCATTAAATGTAGACAGACTAATCTTATCTTATTGTTCTGTTCTTGATACAGAAAGTATAACCAAACTCCACAGTTTCATCATATGAATGTATTCAGCAATGCCATCCAAGTACATGACATATGTGGGTATGCCTGGTAAAACAAATGCGTGAAACCACCAAACATCCAAAGATAAGATATTAGAGTCAGCTCTACAATCTATGTTCATTCAAAATCTTTACAAAAAGGATTTATCTTTGTCCAAGACCTACTAAAAATAATGGTGATGTACTCTCTCATCAAGAGTTATGCAACAAATTTTCAGTAAATCTACCTTTTACAACATATTTCGGTTTGGTTAAATCTTTAGTAAAAGTGTGGCCAGTCCTCAAAGATAGCCCTAATAAAAGTAATTTACCTTGTTTGCCTGCTTTTTTGAAAATTATTTTGGCTTCTGAAAAAGGCTGCAAGGACATATATGAAATTTTCATCAAATCTGCATATAAAAAACCAAAATGTGAATTAAAATGGGTAAATGACCCTTGTTTCAATTTAGTAAATACACCCTCTAACTTTTGGAAACAAACATTTTTAAATCCTTTTAGAATCACAAAAGATACTAAATTGAGATGGTTTCAGGTCAGAATAATTCATAGAATATTGGCTACAAATAAAGTGTTAAATATCATTAAAATAAAGAATTCTCCTTTATGCAATGTATGTAATACAGAATCAGAGACTATCGTTCATTTAAATATTTTCTTATCACCATCCAATATAATATTTGGAGTTCATCAATATAATTGTAATACTTTAAACTTAATTATTATTCTCCTTAAATATTTCATGTATATAAAATCAAGACAAAGTGCCAATATGATTTTCTGTGGTTTTAAAACATATTTCTTGAATTGCTATGAGGCTAAATGGTACATGTATCTTAGAAAAGGAGGTGAAGATGAATTTAATAAGCGATGGCACACTTGGAAAAAATTGTTTGTAGCCTAAACTCTATTATCATTATTATTATACAATTTGCTCATACTTGAACTAATGTGAACGTAATATCTAATTATCATCATTGCATATATCCAACAATATACTTACCGGTATATGTATATATGTGTATATGTATGTGTGCATGTATATGTATAAATACCGTATGTAAAAGCACAAAAAAGGAAATTGTTACAACATTCACTATTCATAAGTATCGGATATTAACTTAAATATGTGTAATTGGGACATGGACGAGTTAACGATCAAAGATCAGGTCAATAAACTGACTTCAAACATTCTAAAATCTGCAGAAAAATCTATTCCAAATAAAGATGTTACAATTCGACCAAGAGATCTCCCATGGTTCCATAATGAAATTAGAAAAGAAATAAGGAAAAGAAATAGAGCCCACTGCCTAGCTAAACTGACAAATACTCCTGAAAATTGGAAAAAATTTCGAGAAAGCAGGAATCATGTGGTATCACTTATACGTCAATCAAAATTAAACTACTTTAACAAACTTGCCACAAATCTAAATCAGGGTAATTAAAAAGCAAAACAGTGGTGGAAAGTAGCCAAACAGTTTTTAAAACAAGATACTGAATCAAATATATCTCTTCTTATTGAAAATAATACGCATTATAGCGAACTTGTTGACAAAGCCAATATATTAAACAGTTATTTCTGTGAACAAAGCAATGTTGATGATAGCCACGCCTCCCTCCCACCATTTGAACCTTCTGCATCCTTTCTTGATGGTGTAAATATATCAGTAACAGACGTAGAAGATGTACTAAAACTACTTGACAATAACAAAGCATGTGGCCCTGACCTTATAAATCCTTTTCTTTTGAAGGAAGGCTAAAAATTTTTGGCAATTAAGCTGTGCCACATATTTAACTAGTCCTTGACAAGTTCTCATTTTCCTTCAAGCTGGAAATTGGCAAACGTAGTTCCTGTTTTCAAAAAAGGTGACAAAACTAAGTCGGCCAATTACAGACCTATATCATTACTGAGTTGTATTGGTAAGGTTTTTGAAAAATGCGTATTCAAACACCTTCATAACTATCTGATCACCAACAATATCATCATAACAGCTCAATCTGGATTCACCCCCAAAGATTCAGCTGTCTATCAGTTAATAGATATATATGATACTTTTCTCAAGGCTTTGGATGAAGGCAAAGAAGTAAGAGCCGTTTTCTGTGACATAAGTAAGGCCTTCGACCGTGTGTGGCATCGTGGCCTTCTACTCAAGTTGAGACGGATAGGAGTGACTGGTCCACCCTTAAGATGGTTTGAAAGTTATCTAAGTCATAGATTTCAGAGAGTTGTAATGGAGGAGTCCTTCTCAGAATACTTAGAGGTTAAGGCTGGTGTCCCTCAGGGCTCCATACTTGGACCTATGTTATTTCTAATTTATATTAATGATATTGTTTGTGATATTGACTCTTGTATCAAACTATTTGCCGATGATACAACACTTTACCTAATTGTTGAAGACCCTAACTTGGCTGCTAATCTGATGGACAACGATTTAGACAAAATTCACAACTGGGCGAATAGATGGCTCGTTAAATTCAACCCCCAAAAAACTGAAGAATTGTTAATTTCTCGGAAATTGCAGAAAGTTAATCATCCTAAGTTATCAATGAACAACATAGAAATCAAGAGAGTTCCATTTCATAAGCATTTAGGTATCATTTTCAACTCGGATTGCTCTTGGCATGAACATATCATTAGTATCACTGATAAAGCTTGGAAACGAATCCACTTACTTCGGGCACTTAAATTTCAACTAGACAGAAATTCCTTACAAACTATGTATTTCTCATTTATTAGACCACTTTTGGAATATGGGGATGTTATATGGGATAACTGCTGTAATTACGAAAAATTTGAAATTGAAAAAATCCAAATTGAGGCAGGACGGATTGTAACTGGAGCAACAAGGTTATGCTCAAAATCTAAATTGATTGAAGAAACTGGGTGGGATAGTTTGGAAATAAGAAGATATAAACATAGAATGATAACTTTCTACAAAATGGTAAAAGGAATCACTCCTTCATACTTGCAAATTTTGGTACCCCCCAGTGTCCATCAGGTGAGCCAGCGAAGTCTACGAAACAATGAACAGTTAGTTATTCCCAGAGGTAGGACTAATATCTATAATAAATCGTTCATACCACAGGCCTCTGTGGAGTGGAATGCCCTACCTACTGAAGTCAAAAGTTGCAACACACTTCACACTTTCAAAAGATTCTTAAACCGCAATATGAAAACTGTCCCTAAATATTATTATAAAGGAGAGCGAAAAGCTCAAATTTTACATACTCGTCTTCGACTCCATTGCAGCTCTCTGAATTTTGACTTGTATAATAACCACGTTATTGAAAATGATAAATGCTTATGTGGGCAAACTGAAAGTGCTGAACACTATCTTCTTAACTGCACAAATTACATAGAAGTACGAGAAAATACCTTAGGTATGATCACAGTACCGTACAACATAGAGATCCTTCTTAAAGGATGCCCCCTGTACAGCGACGATGTCAACAGTGAAATATTCCTGGAAGTTCAAAATTTTATACTCAAAACAAAGAGGTTTGATTAACGTAATTATACTTCTAAGCTCCACTGTGTTGAGATTGTTTTGTGAACATATTATATTGTCTTCTCACTAAATACTTGGGTACATGACCAAACACTATCATTTTTCTTCCTTCTTTATTCTTCATTCTCTTTCCCTTCTAGTTTCCAGTAATTTATTACTATAGTCATATTTCATTATTTAATTATGGTTTATATATTATTTCTCGATCATCTTGTCGACAACAATGTATGTTAATTAAACCTTTTGTTAGGAGATGACTTAACATAAGATTTTCAATCTTGTCAAATCCTTAAATTCATATGTTATAATAAGTAAATGTTATGATGATTTATTTGAATAAATACTGTTTAAACCAAGTATCGGATCAACCTCATTGAAGGTTAATGCAAATCGCTCGAGAAAAAGGGTCAATATAAAAGCACAGGTAAGCGATAACGATACTAAAACAATTAAAAAAATTGCCAAATTTTCGAAGCAATCTGCTTCTTCTTCAGAACACACACATACAAACACTTACATAAATATAAAAACACGAAAAGAAAGATAGAAAATATATACAAAGCACTAGTCTAATAAAAACTGGTTTCTTGAATTGGCTACATATTGAGCGTGTCTAATAGCTATCTAATAGAAAATGAGCCAAACACAAGCTAACAGCTTGCTTACAGGTCAAGTGGCGCCCCCTAAATGTATTTGCATTGACCTACTGGAGGTAATTAGACTAGGTGATGAGAAGTTATAGATAGAAGGACAAAGAAAATAAAGAACAGAAATAAATGGGAGTGAAAAACAAATAAGTGATAAAATAAGTAAGTACCAATCAAAAAAAAAAAAAATTCTGTCAAGACAAGTGGTAATATTGGATGGCCAGTTACATGACAAGTATAAAGACACGGATTCCTATCGTCTGTCCGTACCAAACCCTACCCAAAAATGGGCATTTCCACAAAAGATACGGTGTTTGGAACAAACAGACGCAGACTGCTCTATCTCATAATATAGGATGCTGGTGTCAATACTTCTTTTTCATCAAAAGGACATCTGACACTTTGTTTAGACCGCTTGGTTCTATGGTATGAAGCATATGTTGCCAAAAGCCCTCTTTCGCCACTCGGTCATCTACTGTCCACATCGCACTATGGTCAATGGCCACAACAATCATGTCATCCCAAGAATGGTTGTCAATGTTAAAATGCCTGGCTACTGGCAGATGCATTTTCTTGGTTTTGACGGATGACCTATGGTTGTTCACTCGCATGTTCAAAGCATCTTCTGTTTCCGCATCATACTGTTTTTTACATACCTTGCATGTGATAAGGTAAACCACATTTTTGGATTTACAGGAGAGTTTATCCAAAATCTTGTACTCCTTACCGGTTACAGAACTTTTGAAGGTAGATGTAGTGTCTGAGTGGGGGCACAGGTTGCAGCGTTTGTCATTGCATGTTTTGAACGAACCAATTGGTCGTGGATTGTCAAGCCTTGATCTGACTACATGATCTTTAATACTTTTAGGCTTTCTGTAGGCAACCATAGGAGGTGATGGGATGGCCTTCGCCATACGTTTGGAATTGTGGAGGGTAGGCAGGTGCTTGCGTAGGATTGTAGATAGGCCTTGCAAAGCTGGGTGGAAGGTGATGACTAAAGGTATTCTGGGGGCAGTGCCCTTAGCTTTGTATTTCAGCAAATCTGCTCTACTGGTTGACATGGCATTGGAGATAGCTTTGTCAACGGAGTTCTTATTATGCCCTCTGTGGCATAGTCTCTGTTTGAGTTCTGAACTCCTCGTCTTATACAAGTCATCAATAGAGCATATTCGTCGTAATCTGGTGGACAAACTTTTAGGAATACCTTTGAAGACATGGGGCGGATGACAATTGTCCGGTCTAAGGTAGAGGTGTGCATCTGTAGGTTTGGTGAACAAGTGTTGTGTGAGTATATCTTTTCTTGTATTCTATTTTTCATCTTTCCCCTCCCTTTAACCCTTCTAGTGCTTCCCGTTATTAGTGCTTTCTTTTATTTGTCTTCCATTCTTTTTCCCTTTTGCTTTTGTAGTTATATTTTCTTTTTCAACTTCGACCCTTATGGCATACAAATCCAACCCCGGGTTCAAAACGCTGAAGTCCTCACACGAGAGGTTTTTGAAAACCAGCCACAGAATTTCCAACTGCTCGACCTACTTAGCCAATAAACAAGTTCCCAAGGGACTCCAAATCAAGCTGCATCCCAACATTGGAAACATTGGTGATAGAGATGGGCAGAAATCCTCCATAACTGCTCGTCAAAACTTCTTGACCTATGTTTAAGTGCTGACCGTAGCAAACTCAGTAGAATTCAATATACAATCCACAAATCTACTGAGATACTTTCCAACAGACACAGCAATGATGATTTTATCACCAGTGGACAGATCATTCAACATTACAATACGAAATTGTCCAACCAGCTTCTACAGAAACAGCAAAAGAAATTTGCCCGTGATGGAATTACCTATGTACCATCCATGAATGGCCCACCTAGCGTCCCGCAGAGTTCCGGCAAGCGCAGGAGATCTACCCCTAGCGCTCCGTGTGTCGCCCAGGAGGATAAAAGAGAGGTTCTTAATCTCTCTGATTTTCCTCTGTCAGATAGTGACAAGAAGCTTCTCTCTAGGGGACTCTCTTTCTGCCCTATTCCAAGAGATATTAATGAAAGGGCGGTTAGTGAAGATGTTCGACGTCTGCGCTTGAAGGAATATTTCAGTCGACGCCACAAAAAACAAAATGCCATAGAAGAAGACTCTGGTTCGGATGAGGAGGATTGTGACAGGTCCGAGAACTATAAGCCCAATCCCTTTGCAAAGAAAAGCAATTGGGAACCCGGACCCAACAAACGTGGAGCCTTGGAGGCCTATATCGATGCAGTTGAAGATGATGTAGAAAAACTGCTGTGTTCAAAACCGTGTCGTGCCAAAGACAATTTAGATCGGAACGAGAGAAAGTGTTTGCAAAGCCTAAAAGACAACGACTCCATAGTCATTAAAAAGGCCTATAAAGGATCTACTGTAGTAGTTTTGAATAGATCCGACAACATTATGGAAGCCAACAAACAACTCTCTTGTTCCTCTTTCTACAAGAGACTCGACATGGACCCTACATGTGAATTTGCCAAAACTGTAACTTCCGATTTGCTTGAGATGTGCGAGGCAGGTGAGATTGGCGATGACACAACAGACTACCTTTGTCCTGAAAATCCCAGGTCGGGTAAATTTTACCTGCTACCTAAAATCCACAAAGAAGGCATTCCTGGCCGTCCCATTGTCAGCGCTATCGGCCACCCCACTGAGAAAATATCGCAGTTTTTAGACTACCACTTGCGTCCTCACGTTGTACAATTACCATCCTATCTCCAAGATACAACGGATTACATCAATAAAACACCCAGCACTAACTTACCCCCGGTACCCTTCTTGTGACTATGGATGTCACCTCTCTATATACCAATATCCCTCACGACGAAGGAATAGAGGCTTGTAGAAATGTATGGGATTCCAGGAAAACCAAAACGCCCTCCACTGAATCCCTGGTAAAGCTCCTTAAACATACACTTAAACTTAACAACTTTATGTTCAACGGAGAGCATTACCTGCAAGTCAATGGTACATCCATGGGAACAAAGATGGTGCCCTCCTATGCTAACATTTTCATGGGTGAGTTCGAAAAAGACTCCTCAGCCAAGCTCCAACCAAACCCATGAGCTGGCTCCGTTTGATTGATGATATTGAAATGAAATGGACAGCAGGTAGAGAAAAACTGTATGAATTTATTACTTTTGTCAACAACTTTCATCCCTCCATAAAGTTCACTGCCGATATCTCAAAACCACCAATGTCTTCCTGGACACCAGATTCACTCTGTGCAACGGAAACATCAATTTTGACTTGTTCACCAAACCTACAGATGCACACCTCTACCTTAGACCGGACAGTTGTCATCCGCCCCATGTCTTCAAAGGTATTCCTAAAAGTTTGTCCACCAGATTACGACGAATATGCTCTACTGATGACTTGTATAAGACGAGGAGTTCAGAACTCAAACAGAGACTATGCCACAGAGGGTATAATAAGAACTCCGTTGACAAAGCTATCTCCAATGCCATGTCAACCAGTAGAGCAGATTTGCTGAAATACAAAACTAAGGACACTGCCCCCAGAATACCTTTAGTCATCACCTTCCACCCAGCTTTGCAAGGCCTATCTACAATCCTACGCAAGCACCTGCCTACCCTCCACAATTCCAAACGTATGGCGAAGGCCATCCCATCACCTCCTATGGTTGCCTACAGAAAGCCTAAAAGTATTAAGGATCATGTAGTCAGATCAAGGCTTGACAATCCACGACCAATTGGTTCGTTCACAACATGCAATGACAAACGCTGCAAGCTGTGCCCCCACTCAGACACTACATCTACCTTCAAAAGTTCTGTAACCGGTAAGGAGTCAAGATTTTGGATAAACTCTCCTGTAAATCCAAAAATGTGGTTTAAATTATCACATGCAAGGTATGTAAAAACAGTATGTTGGGGAAACAGAAGATGCTTTGAACAAGCGAGTGAACAACCATAGGTCGTCCATCAAAACCAAGAAAATGCATCTGCCAGTAGCCAGGCATTTTAACATTGACAACCATTCTTGGAGGACATGATTGTGGTGGCCATTGACCATAGTGCGATGTGGACAGTAGATGACCGAGAGGCGAAAGAGGGCTTTTGGCAACATATGCTTCATACTATAGAACCAAGCGGTCTAAACAAAGTGTCAGATGTCCTTTTGATGAAAAAGAAGTATTGACACCAGCATCCTATATTATGAGATAGAGCAGTCTGCGTCTGTTTGTTCCAAACACCGTATCTTTTGTGGAAATGCCCATTTTTGGGTAGGGTTTGGTACGGACAGACGATAGGAATCCGTGTCTTTAAACTTGTCATGTAACTGGCCATCCAATATTACCACTTGTCTTGACAGAATTTTTTTTTTGATTGGTACTTACTTATTTTATCACTTATTTGTTTTTCACTCCCATTTATTTCTGTTCTTTATTTTCTTTGTCCTTCTATCTATAACTTCTTATCACCTAGTCTAATTACCTCCAGTAGGTCAATGCAAATACATTTAGGGGGCGCCACTTGACCTGTAAGCAAGCTGTTAGCTTGTGTTTGGCTCATTTCCTATTAGATAGCGCATAGAGAAACACGCTCAATATGTAGCCAATTCAAGAAACCAGTTTTTTTTTTATTAGACTAGTGCTTTGTATTTATTTTCTATCTATCTTTTCGTGTTTTTATATTTATGTAAGTGTTTGTATGTGTGTGTCCTGAAGAAGAAGCAGATTGCTTCGAAAATTTGGCAATTTTTTAAAATTGTTTTAGTATCATTATCGCTTAACTGTTCTTATATATATATATATATATATATATATATATATATATATATATATATTATATATATATATATATATATATATATATATTTCATTGCATTACTAGTACTACTTGACAATTGAATACACTTATATTTGTGTGATTATTGTATGATGTGTATTATCTTGTCGTCTATGTTTTGTTGTTATATGTTTAGTTTAAACATTTATTCCAGTATATATATATACACAGCAATATGAAATTGACATATAAATAACATTAGAGAATCTGAAAACAAGTAAACTAATACGTATATTAATTCATCTCGCTATATATTAATGACATTGCAATCATTAAGATTTGTAATTAACTGCATACTCAAGATAGAAAATTTATATACAAAAATACAAATTGAGTAACAATAAAGACAAATGATTACAGTGGAGGGATAATGAAAATATAGATGAATAGATATGTTTAAAGGAAAAAAATATATATACATAGCATCCATTTGGGGAAAAATAGATTTTTAAATAAAATCGACAAATAGCATTTTATCTATTTAGATAATAAATAGTGTAGACAACATAGTGGATATGTTATGCATTACTGTGCGTCACTGAAACGTTTGGACTTTTTGAAAAATTCGTGCACAACGCTAAACGTGTGTTCATTAACATTTGTTGGGAAAAGCATATTGCCGTAGAGGAGAGTGTGTAAAGTTTTGTCGTGTAAGCGTGCGATAGTCAGAGATCGCGTGTCATTATATAGTGGACATTCTAGGAGGTAATGTTTTGTGTTTTCGATGCTACCACATTCGCATTTTTTCTGTTATATGTTTATTATATGTTTGTCCTACATATATATATATATATATATATATATATATATATATATATATATATATATATATATATATATATATATATATATATATATATATATATAAAAGAGATCGTCGTGTTTTTTCGCTCCGGTCTTTTTGACAATATATTTGGATTTATAATGTTTGGATTTCACCCAAAATGTGTACATAGTTTTGTATAGTTATAAAGAATGGATATATGTGAAAAAGATGCACTGAGCTTTACGCTCTTTTGGGGAATTTGATATTCTTTTTCTGTGTAACAAAGTAAATATTGTGATAACAGTTCACTACAGTGTCTATGTTCGTGTACATAAATTTCCTGGTGGTGTTTAGTTTTTACTCTTTTACAATGGGCACTATGATCAAACCGGTGTACGGAAATCGTGATATTCAAAATGATAAACAGTCCACTGAGCGCATTGGCTTAAAACAAATAGTAGATGATAAGGCTAGTAATTTTAAAAGTACATTTCCTTACTCCGTTATTCCGAGGGTCCGATATTCCGAAGGCCCGTTACTCCGAATGCCCTTTACTCCGAAGGCCCGATACTCCGAAGGTCCGATATTCCGAAGGCCCGGTTCTCCGAAAATTGTTTTTATTTCTCGATAAAAACAAGAATTTGCTATGTAATAAGAGCACTCAATGTTCTAAACGGTAAACGTTCTACCATTTCATCAGCGGTGCCCCCATTCCTGCACTTGCCCCAGCCTACAGTCTATCTTATTTTTTTACAGACTTATAATATTTCCCGTTTCTATCCTTATATTTCTGGAAACGTAGGAACCTAGAAAGGTTCTAAAATCTTTGGACTTCCATGTGTAGATAAAGCAATTCAAAATGCAAGTTTAAGAAGACTTTAATGAATTTCATGTAAAAGGACTGATAAATAATGCAAGAATGGGAAGGGGGTTTAGACTTTTTATCAGCACTGAGTTTAAACATTAATCAAAAGTCTTGGATTATTTCTACCTAGAATTTCAACAAAACACTACTCGATTTCCAATTTATCAACCTGAGAAGAAAAAAAAAACGTGATTTCTATTATGATACACATGTATGTGCCTAAACAAATTGATTTAGTTGATTATTCATGATAACAGAATAGAGGGTTGTGCAAAAATGACAAGTAAAAACTTTGAAGGTGAGGAAAGTATGTCCTCTCTTCTCTTTTTATACAGGAGCGTGAGTATTAAAGGGGTACATTTTTATATCTTCATGAATATATAAACACTTCAATTGATCTGATTATTCGATGGTCAAGGAAGGGGGACCATACCCCATTTTAGGGTTTCATGCTTATGTTCCCATCCACCTCTTATTCAACCCAAGTTTATATCCTTGATATGTGGAAACCTCTCACGATGGTAAGTGGCTTTATTTACTTGGTAGCCTGTCCTTTATTAAATTTATGTTTTGTTTAATTCATATTTTGTTTTCTAGCAAACTTTTGATTTCAAAGAAAGGGGGAGGGGAGCGGCCAGGGAGACTTTGTAATAAATGAAAGAAAATAAAAACCAAATACCGGACCGAAGGGGCGGGATCGCCAAAAAAATATATATATATAATTTTGAATAGAAATATCGGGCCCAATGGGCCGCGAAAAAAAATCCCAGCTCTTAGTACTGCTACGAAGGGATTCAATAATCCTTTACAAGATGGTTGCCTAGCAGCTAAGGGTGTGTCATGCGCAGATCAAGGGGGTTCCAATTAAAGAAGGCAATTTTTTCTCTTACATGAGCGGGGAGGGGGGTTGAGGGGTGCCCAACCCCAAAAATGCCTAAATATATTTTTTTCGGATTCCAGGGGGAACCCTTGCCCCCGGTAGCCCCCTCTGTATCCTGCATGTGTGTCATAATCTTGAACCAAGTTCAATTCTCCAATATGGTGCTCTGCAAAATAAAAGTCTCCGATCTGCGCGAGGGTATACGCTCCACTTTGCGATGCTCTTGTTTTACTACGTGACATGGTATGGTTATGAGGTGCACTAAATGTCCGAGTAGCTAATGTGGTTTTGACTGGTATTTTTGTCGAAATAATTCGTTTTTATGGTATGGTAATTGATTCAAATTCCATTGTCCAACATAAGACAGAATGTAAGGCAGACGCTTTCCCTTCTTGATATGCGCAAGTCAATACAGACATAAACTTTCAGGAGGAGTATGAAATGGCTACATATATTTTTCAAACGAGATGAGGGATTTCAACATTTTTCTTGCATTTCCCATGCAAAACACTAAAATTTATTGGGAAGCGTCATTGTTTTCTCTCTCAGAGTACATGAAAAGGTAAATATGATGTACTTAGATAAATGTTTTATCTATATTGTCCCACGGGGCTTCTGAGGTACGGTCATCTGACACAGTTGCTCATTTTCATATAAACAACGCCCCCTCCCCCCTGTACACCCCTGTACGTCTCCGTCTCGTACTATAAAATACGAAACGGAGACGTACAGGGTACGTTGTTTATATGAAAACGAGCACCTGTGAAAACACCCAGACAACAAGTTAAATAGGTTTTTCGGAGTACCGGGCCTTCGGAGTATCGGACCTTCGGAGAAGCGGGCCCTCGGAATGTCGGGCCTTCGGGTAAGTGGGCTGTCCCCGGCTAAATGAACCCAATTATAAACTAATAGTTGAAAAGGAAGTGATAATGGAGATTTATATGTCTGTGGTCGATGATCATCAAGGTCTTTATATGTGCGCTAATAAACAGTCACATGGTTGTACAATAAAAATTTTAAAACGTTATTCTGTTTTTAAAATTCTTTGCAGTTTTATCAAATATCCCATTCCGGCCCACACTTTGGTGCTTGCACCAGATTGTTTCTTGTTAACCAACTATGCTACGCCGGCTTTATATAGTAAATCATCCCCCATAGTTCCCCCCTCCTCCCTGAGTGTTACTGATAGACTCACGCAATTGAGACTGTTCACTGCACATTCTGCAGGTGATTAAGTACACAACATTTTTGGATACACATGAGAATTTCGTACAAAAAATGCCAAAAGTACAATTGCAATGTTTATATTATTGTAATAACATGTTTTCCCCAAATTACAGGACGAACTAGCAAATACTGATCGTGTGACTCCATTTGCAGAACCAATACATCCCGTGAGTACATCCCGTGATAGGTTTATTTTTTCTTAGTATAACATTTTCTTTCGAATGTAAGTAACACTGAAATATAAGAATATTTTAATAGATTAAATTATTTTCAGAGTTTGTACGATTGGAAAAACATAGATGTGAAGTCCACCGCTACATACAACCGGTCAACATCTCTCCATCTGGACCAGCTCAAGAAGGTATTCATTGTATATATGAAGGGAATACAAACAGAATAAACAACAACGATAAAGACGACAACGAATAATAATAATAATAATGATACTAATGATAAACTAATTAGTAAATAAAACCGAGCAGCGTCGCAACAGGTTTCTTATATATACACTTTTCTCCCGAGGTTACAGTAAGCCTATATGTCCGTTCGCTACAATGTATTAA
Source organism: Pteria penguin (assembly GCA_035048485.1). Classification (NCBI taxonomy): domain Eukaryota; kingdom Metazoa; phylum Mollusca; class Bivalvia; order Pterioida; family Pteriidae; genus Pteria; species Pteria penguin. The sequence continues at coordinate 62,571,995 of CM068583.1, forward strand.
AAGTCATCTTTATTACTCGGCTTTGTTTATGTTCAAAACAATCTTCAATTTATTGGATTTTAATAGCACTGAAATAACATTATAGAATGTGCATTTACATTGCTTAAATGGTGTTTATAAGAGATTTCTACAATAGTACAAGTATTCAATTTTATGAAGTGACGTCAAAGAATGATAACAACTTTGAAAAGTACGTAAATAAAATAGTGATTTGGAAGTGTGGTTCATTTTGCTTGAAAATGATATCTCATATTACAAGAAAACGATTTTTATGTTGTAGCCTGAAATGAATGGTAATTACAAATCTTGGAATAAGATGCCTTCAACATCTACCGATCTGTCGTCAAAAAACTTTGATGTTATTGATACATCCAATGGATTTACTGAAAAACGAATGCTTCAAGCGCAGAAAAATGAGGTGACTGCTTTCTGTGTCAAGGGAAATGAATGTTATTATCGAGAAAAGGAATACAAAAATAAATATTAGGATTTCTTTTATAATTATTGTTATTCATTTATTTATTCATTATTATTATTATTATTATTATTTATTTATTTATTTATTTATTTATTTATTCATTTATTTATTTATTTATTTATTTTTTTAAATTAAGGGAAGGTTCCCTACAAGCGTTGTAACAACAAGAAGACTAGTGGAAAGGGGGGGACTTCATCCTTTTTGCCTATTTTCAGGAAATTCCTTCGATTTTCTCCATTTATATTGCCGATAATGCATTTATATTGTGTATATTAACTGATTTTATTGGAATGGAATACAAAAATAACTGTGATTTGTTTTTGCAATTCTTTTGAAATTAAAAGGGGGATATATTATTAGTATGCTATGAAAAAATTTGATGGAATTCTTCGGAACTAAATTAAAGATTTTGATGAAACCTGGGGCAAATGAAGCACTAAAATCCCTATAACCAGATCAGTCAAGGGGCAGCTACACCGTAGAGTGACACAGACCCCGAAATATACCCACCTTTGACAGACTTCTTCATACATAAATCAACAAACTGAATGTACGACAGTAAAGGTGTCTTAAAGCAATATAAGCAGCATCTTCTACTTAAAATATGCAAATACCGAAAGGCTCAAAGTGAGCTGTAGTCATACCCTACTGTTCAGCGTCCGTACATTTTCGACTTCTCCTCTGCAACCGCTACACAGAATTTACCAAACTTTACAGAAAGCAAGTATTCAAGGTCCTCTACCAAGGTTGTGTTTTATTTTACCCTATCCTTGCACAAATATGGCCAGCAAGGGCTGTGATTGGCTGATGAATTTTCTACTTCTCCCTCCCACCCCCTCCCAAGAAGCAAGTATTCAAGGCTAGCTTGTGATGGAAAGAGCGATGTGTTCCGATTGATAAACTTATTACACATTTTCACTTCTACTAAAAGATGTGGTATCTTTCTGCTTGTTGTCGAAAGATTTGCATTAAGAAGATCCAACGGGATTCACACCAATGTTGCCATTGGTCGTAACTCCCAGCAATTAGAACACAATTTTGAAAGAAATTGCTTGGATTGAGACCAGTACAATGGCTCGTTCTGGTTAAAATTTATCCTCCTCGACGAGATTCAAGGTGGCAAAACCATTGCTCTTTAAAATATTCAGCATTTTCTTCATTTCTTTGTTAAGAATATTTATATATTTGAGAGATATAAAAATGGCTCCCAGTTTTGTCACATCAGGTACATTATCCAAAGACTGTATGTATTTTATGTTTTTCACCTCTCCACTCATCACATACGCTGTATCATAATCTGGAAACCTAACTGCTGGCTTTATCCCACAGAATGTCTCTATCGCTGGTTTTAGCATTCTATCCTTCATACACATTAATACGCTGGTTTCAGTATTCTATCCTTCTTACACATTAATACGCTGGTTTCAGTATTCTATCCTTCATACACATTAATACGCTGGTTTCAGTATTCTATCCCTCGTACACATTAATACGCTGATTTCAGTATTCTATCCCTCGTACACATTAATACGCTGGTTTCAGTATTCTATCCTTCATATATATTAATACGCTAGTTTCAGTATTCTATCCCTCGTACACATTAATACGCTGGTTTCAGTATTCTATCCCTCGTACACATTAATACACTGGTTTCAGTATTCTATCCTTCTAACATATTAATACGCTGGTTTCAGTATTCTATCCTTCATATACATTAATACGCTGGTTTCAGTATTCTATCCTTCATAAACATTAATACGCTGGTTTCAGTATTCAAATCTTCTAACACATCAATACGCTGGTTCAGTATTCTATCCTTCATATACATTAATACGATGGTTTAAGTATTCTATCCCTCGTACACATTAATACGCTGGTTTCAGTATTCTATCCTTCATACACATTAATACGCTGGTTCAGTATTCTGTCCTTCATACACATTAATACTCTGGTTTCAGTATTCTATCCTTCATACACATTAATACGCTGGTTTCAGTATTCTATCCTTCATATACATTAATACGCTGGTTCAGTATTCTGTCCTTCATACGCATTAATACGCTGGTTTCAGTATTCTATCCCTCGTACACATTAATACGCTGGTTTCAGTATTCTGTCCTTCATACACATTAATACGCTGGTTCAGTATTCTATCCTTCATACACATTAATACGCTGGTTCAGTATTCTATCCTTCATACACATTAATACGCTGGTTCAGTATTCTGTCCCTCATACACATCAATAAACTAGTTTCAGTATTCTATCCCTCGTACGCATTAATACGCTGGTTCAGCATTCTGTCCTTCATACGCATTAATACGCTGGTTTCAGTATCCTATCCTTCATACACATTAATACGCTGGTTTCAGTATTCTAACCTTCTAACACATTAATACGCTGGTTCAGTAATTTATCCTCATAAACATTAATACGCTGGTTTCAGTATTCAAATCTTCTAACACATCAATACGCTGGTTCAGTATTCTATCCTTCATATACATTAATACGATGGTTTAAGTATTCTATCCCTCGTGCACATTAATACGCTGGTTTCAGTATTCTATCCTTCATACACATTAATACGCTGGTTCAGTATTCTGTGCTTCATACACATTAATACGCTGGTTTCAGTATTCTATCCCTCGTACACATTAATACGATGGTTTCAGTATTCTATCCTTCATAGACATTAATACGCTGGTTTCAGTATTTTATCCTTCGTACACATTAATACGCTGGTTTCAGTATTCTGTCCTTCATACACATTAATACGCTGGTTTCAGTGTTCCACCTTCTAACACATTAATACGCTGATTTCAGCATCCTGTCCTTATAGGCATTAATACACTGGTTTCGGTATTCTATCCTTCTAACACATTTATACGCTGGTTTCAGCATTCTGTCCTTATAGACATTAATACGCTGGTTTCAGTATTCTATCCCTCGTACGCATTAATACCCTGGTTTCAGTATTCTATCCTTCATACACATTAATACGCTGGTTTCAGTATTCTATCCTTCTAACACATTAATACGCTGGTTTCAGTATTCTATCCCTCGTACACATTAATACGCTATTTCAGTATTCTCTCCTTCATAGACATAAATACGCTGGTTTCAGTATTCTATCCGTCATACGCATTAATACGCTGGTTCAGCATTCTGTCCTTCATACACATTAAAACGCTGGTTTCAGTATTCTATCCTTCATACACATTAATACGCTGGTTTCAGTATTCTATCCTTCATACACATTAATACGCTGGTTCAGTATTCTATCCTTAATACACATTAATACACTGGTTTCAGTATTCTACCCTTCATACACATTAATACGCTGGTTCAGCATTCTATCCTTCATACACATCAATACGCTGGTTCAGCATTCTGTCCTTCATACACATTAATACGCCGGTTTCAGCATTTAACTGACCATTACTTATGCGGACAGGTAGCGCAACTATCAATGAGTGATAAGTCTGCACTAAAAACAGGTGCAAGGCAAAATATGTATAGAAATAACTCCAAAAGAAGAAAGCATATCATAAAATTACGCAGAAATGCATCTGTATATACAACACAACAAACACACAACACTTTGATAAACAGGGAATAAAGTAATTTTACGTAAATTTGTCAAAAAATGACGGAGCGAAACACGTACACACACGCACACACATACACACACACCTACACACACACACACACACACACACACACACACACTCTCTCTCTCTCTCTCTCTCTCTCTCTCTCTCTCTTTCTCTCTCTCTCTCAGAGGGTGTTTGTGTAGGTGTTCGAATTGTATAAATCATCCAGATGCATTAATGCATGTACATGTATAAAATTCATAAATAGGTGTTAAAAGATATTCAAGTTTGAAAACAGGTACATAAAATAAACAATTATACACTAAAGAAATCAATTAAACTGGAATTTAGTGTTATTATTTCCTTTGTAATTAGAATAATTAAGATGTTCAGTTATCATCTTAGATCATAGTAAATACATTCCTTTTGACATTTCGGCAAATATGTGTTCTGTATTTTACAGAAATATTCGAAAAATACAAAAAAGAACCTTATCTCAGTAAGTACCAACCAACATACATTTCGTCTACATTTCGAAAAAGATTCCAATTACATTATTTCAAAATCATAGCTGAAAATAATAAATGTATATTATTAAAACTGCACGACTACCATGTATATAAGGTAAGAAGTGAAGATGGAACATGAGGTGTTTCTTACAGAATGTCAAGCTGATCATTGTGTGTTTCTTACAGAATGTTAAGCTCATGTTTGTGTATTACGTATAGAATGTTAACTGATCGTTCTGTGTTTCTTACAGAGTGTTAAGCTGTTAATTGTGTGATTCTTACAGAGTATTAAGCTGTTCGTTGTGTATTTCTTACTGAATGTTAAGCTGATCATTGTGTGTTTTTCTTACAAAAGTTAAGGTTATCGTTGTGCGTTTCTTACAGTGTATAGCTGTTCGTTGTGAATTTATTACGGAATGTTTTGCGAATTCTAAGCTGATCGTTGTGTGTTTCTTACAGAGTGTTAAGCTGATCGTTGTGTGTCTCTTACAGAATTCTAAGCTGATCGTTGTGTGTTTCTTACAGAGTGTTAAGCTGATAGTTGTGTGTTTCTACATGTTAAGGTGATCATTGTTTGTTTTTACAGAATGTTAAGCTGATAGCTGATAGTTGTGTGTTTTTACAGAATGTTAAGCTGATCATTGTGTGTTTCTTACGGAATGTTAAGCTAATCATTGTGTGTTTCTCACAGAATATTAAGCTGATCGCTGTGTGTGTGTGTGTCTTACAGTATTTAGCTGATAGTTGTGTGTTTCTTACAGTGTGAAGCTAATCATTGGTGATTCTTACAGAATGTTAAGCTGGTCGTTGTGTGTTTCTTACAGAATGTTAAGGAGATCGTTGTGGTTTTCTCACAGAATGTTAAGCTGATCGTTGTGTGTTTTACAGAATGATAAGCTGATCGTTGTGTTTTTCTTACAGACTGTTATCGCTGTGTGTTTCTTACAGAATATTAAGCTAATCGATGTGTGTTTCTCACGGAGTGTTAAGCTGTTCATTGTGTGCTTCTTACAGAATGTTAAGCTGATCGAGGTATGTTTCTCACAGAATGCTAAGGTGATCATTGTGTGTTTCCTACAGAATGTTAAGCTGATTGTTGTGTTTTCACATAATGTTAAGGTGATCATTGTGTGTTTTTACAGAATGTTAAGCTGATCGATGTGTGTTTCTTACAGAATGTTAAGGTGATCATTGTGTGTTTCTTACAGAATGTTGAGTTGATTATTGTGTTCTTACAGAATGGTAAGCTCATCGTTGTGGGTTTCTTGCAGAATGTTAAGCTGATCATTGTGTGTTTCTTACAGAATGTTAAGGTGATCGTTGTGTTCTCACAGTATGTTAAGGTCATCATTGTGTGTTTCTTACAGAATGTTAAGCTGATTATTGTGTGTTTCTTACAGAATGTTAAGCTGATCGATGTGTGTTTCTTACAGAATGTTTGACTGATTGTAGTATCCTTCTTACAGCATGTTAATCTGATCGTTGTGTGTTTCTTACAGAGTGTTAAACTGATCGTTGTGTTCTCACAGAATGTTAAGGTGATCATTGTGTGTTTCCTACAGAATGTTAAGCTGATCGTTGTGTTTTCACATAATGTTAAGGTGATCATTGTGTGTTTTTACAGAATGTTAAGCTGATCGATGTGTGTTTCTTACAGAATGTTAAGGTGATCATTGTGTGTTTCTTACAGAATGTTGAGTTGATTATTGTGTTCTTACAGAATGGTAAGCTCATCGTTGTGGGTTTCTTGCAGAATGTTAAGCTGATCATTGTGTGTTTCTTACAGAATGTTAAGGTGATCGTTGTGTTCTCACAGAATGTTAAGGTCATCATTGTGTGTTTCTTACAGAATGTTAAGCTGATTATTGTGTGTTTCTTACAGAATGTTAAGCTGATCGATGTGTGTTTCTTACAGAATGTTTGACTGATTGTAGTATCCTTCTTACAGCATGTTAATCTGATCGTTGTGTGTTTCTTACAGAGTGTTAAACTGATCGTTGTGTTCTTACAGAATGTTAAGCTAATCATTGTGTGTTTCCTACAGAATGTTAAGCTGATCGAGGTGTGTTTCTTACAGAATGTTAAGCTGATAATTGTGTGTTTCTTACAGAATGTTAAGCTGATCGAGGTGTGTTTCTTACAGAGTGTTAAGCTGACCGTGGTGTGTTTCTTACAGAATGTTAAGCTGATCGAGGTGTGTTTCTTACAGAGTGTTAAACTGACCGTGGTGTGTTTCTTACAGAATGTTAAGCTGATCGATGTGTGTTTCTTACAGAATGTTTAGCTGATTGTAGTATCCTTCTTACAGCATGTTAATCTGATCGTTGTGTGTTTCTTACAGAGTGTTAAACTGATCGTTGTGTCCTCACAGAATGTTAAGCTGATCATTGTGTGCTTCTTACAGAATGTTTAGCTGATCATTGTGTGTTTCTTACAGAATGTTAAGCTGATCGATGTGTGTTTCTCACGGAGTGTTAAGGTGATCATTATGTGCTTCTTACAGAATGTTGAGTTGATTATTGTGTTCTTAGAGAATGGTAAGCTCATCGTTGTGGGTTTCTTGCAGAATGTTAAGCTGATAATTGTGTGTTTCTTACAGAATGTTAAGGTGATCGTTGTGTTCTCACAGTATGTTAAGGTCATCATTGTGTGTTTCTTACAGAATGTTAAGCTGATTATTGTGTGTTTCTTACAGAATGTTAAGCTGATCGATGTGTGTTTCTTACAGAATGTTTGACTGATTGTAGTATCCTTCTTACAGCATGTTAATCTGATCGTTGTGTGTTTCTTACAGAGTGTTAAACTGATCGTTGTGTTCTCACAGAATGTTAAGGTGATCATTGTGTGTTTCCTACAGAATGTTAAGCTGATCGTTGTGTTTTCACATAATGTTAAGGTGATCATTGTGTGTTTTTACAGAATGTTAAGCTGATCGATGTGTGTTTCTTACAGAATGTTAAGGTGATCATTGTGTGTTTCTTACAGAATGTTGAGTTGATTATTGTGTTCTTAGAGAATGGTAAGCTCATCGTTGTGGGTTTCTTGCAGAATGTTAAGCTGATCATTGTGTGTTTCTTACAGAATGTTAAAGTGATCGTTGTGTTCTCACAGAATGTTAAGGTCATCATTGTGTGTTTCTTACAGAATGTTAAGCTGATTATTGTGTGTTTCTTACAGAATGTTAAGCTGATCGATGTGTGTTTCTTACAGAATGTTTGACTGATTGTAGTATCCTTCTTACAGCATGTTAATCTGATCGTTGTGTGTTTCTTACAGAGTGTTAAACTGATCGTTGTGTTCTTACAGAATGTTAAGCTAATCATTGTGTGTTTCCTACAGAATGTTAAGCTGATCGAGGTGTGTTTCTTACAGAATGTTAAGCTGATAATTGTGTGTTTCTTACAGAATGTTAAGCTGATCGAGGTGTGTTTCTTACAGAGTGTTAAGCTGACCGTGGTGTGTTTCTTACAGAATGTTAAGCTGATCGAGGTGTGTTTCTTACAGAGTGTTAAACTGACCGTGGTGTGTTTCTTACAGAATGTTAAGCTGATCGATGTGTGTTTCTTACAGAATGTTTAGCTGATTGTAGTATCCTTCTTACAGCATGTTAATCTGATCGTTGTGTGTTTCTTACAGAGTGTTAAACTGATCGTTGTGTCCTCACAGAATGTTAAGCTGATCATTGTGTGCTTCTTACAGAATGTTTAGCTGATCATTGTGTGTTTCTTACAGAATGTTAAGCTGATCGATGTGTGTTTCTCACGGAGTGTTAAGGTGATCATTATGTGCTTCTTACAGAATGTTAAGCTAATCATTGTGTGCTTCTTACAGAATGTTAAGCTGATCGTTGTGTGTTTCTTACAGAGTGTTAAGCTGATCGTTGTGTTTATGTGTGTGATAATCGGAGTCGTAGGGATGGTATTGTTTATTACCATATTCCAGAAAAGAGGCGATGTCCATGGTCCTCCAGAAGACTGTAAGTTATTCTTTGTTTATTCTATTATCAGAATTACTATTAACATTCACAAAGAACCCTGAGGCGTATTACAAGATTACTCGTAAATGTATAATTAATACGATTACTCTTTTAAGTCATATTCACCATTGGCGTTTGAGACACTGTCGTAAACAGTTGACGTTAATATCGTAGTCGTCAAGAGTTACGATCCCAATTTGCCTATAGTAACTGGACACTACTCATGCGGCGCAATGGCTATCTTTATCGAAGATTTAAAAGCTTTCTCTTCGATTTCTTGCTTTAAAATCACTTTTCACGTCATATAAGTTTACTACATCTGTACATAACAAATACCACGTGCACTAACACATGGCGTCTCCATTCACTTTCAACCATTCTGACATACGTCATAAAAATTATGTACGACCTGATGAGCGGATCCAGGCTGAGTAGAAGTGGTGTAAGATTCTATTTTGATACGCCCGAATAAAAATGTGGGCGTAATATGCAATACCGCTGTCATTCATCTCACATCTGTCTGTTTGTCCAAACCATCTTGTCTTCCCACTCCTCCTAAAACCGTATGGGATTTTTATGAAACTTGGTACAAAGACAGAACACAACATGTAGATGTGCATATTGGAAGGGTAATGCTGTCTAAAACATTTGCAGAAGTTATGACCCTGTAACTCTGATTTTCTAAAAAATACCTTGTTTTCCCAAATGCTCCTAAACCCCAAATCTCCAAATAAAAAATATATACACCCTTCAGTGGATTTTGATGAGACATGGTATGAAGAACATCGTATGAAGATGTGCATATTGAAAGGGAATGTTGTCCAAAAACCTTTACAGGAATTATGACTATTTGGCTTAGATTTTTCTATGCAAAATACCTTCGTCTTCGCAACTCCTTCTTAACCCTATTGATATTGATCATTTTCAAGAGCGGCATGGATGTTCTTCCTCTTCCGCTATGGGGGAATACCGTACTGCGATTTGCTACAGTTTCTTATGGGAACTGCTCATCTACATAATACGGTTACCTAAGTGATAGGCTCAATGTATTGAACTACATGTATTACATAGGTCAATTTGGTTCCCAATAAGAAATAAAATAACAGTTAGTGATAAGATGCATGATATGGTTTTATTTATAGTAACAGTTAATATACAATTTCACGTAGACAATTCTTCCTTATTACGATTGTGGTTATGATTTCTTACATCTATTAGTTCATGTTTATCTTGCATTTCTATATGCAGTAACAAGCCAAGACACATTATCATGTACCCTGAGTTCGACAGTGGATGGCTACGTTAGGTTTAATAATCCACTCGACATTACATGCTCAGTGCCTGAGGTTATAGACCTAACAAATAGAACTTATTCTGTGAGGATAACATTTACCTCAGTTTACTCGTACCTCCAAGGCAATGACTCGGATACAGACACAAACCTTACGTCATCTCATTCCACAGATGGACGGTGGAATATAACCATCCAAGAGAAAAACTTACATTTAAGGAGAAGCCCTGTGAAGTGTGACTCGGGTGGTGTGTATGCCATTTATTTCAAGGAAGACAATATTGAGACAGGTCCATCCAATGTGTCCGTTAAGGTTCTCAGTAAGTAGTATTCAATAGCCATTTCCTCAGCTTAGCAACAATGTCTTGATTTTGTGGGGTTTTTCGACTGTCACGACGGAAATACTTGAAAAATATCGATATTTCTTTTGTTTTTTTTTTCTCACTATATCTCACTGTATGTTCAATGTTGATTTCAAAAGATAAGAAAAAATGGATCAGAGACATACATCTGTCTTTGAATGGATACTTTCTAACCATTTTCACATCTACTGAATGTATTGTAGGTGAAGCAAATTCAGTTAATCGGTATGCAAATTCTAAAATATATATGATATTTCTGGGATAAATTCCATCCCACTTTAACCGTCTTACAGATGTTAGTATTCTTACAGTACTTCAAATGCCTCATGTCTGGAAATTTTAATTTGAGTGCATTTCTTTGTCGGAGATTGCATGTATAATTTTGTTAATTGGAGTGCATTTCTTTGTCGGAGATAGCATGTATAATCTTGTTAATTGGAGTGCATTTCTTAGTCGGAGATTGCATGTATAATCTTGTTAATTGGAGTGCATTTCTTTGTCGGAGATAGCACGTATAATCTTGTTAATTGGAGTGCATTTCTTAGTCGGAGATAGCATGTATAATCTTGTTAATTGGAGTGCATTTCTTTGTCGGAGATAGCATGTATAATCTTGTTAATTGGAGTGCATTTCTTTGTCGGAGATAGCACGTATAATCTTGTTAATTGGAGTGCATTTCTTTGTCGGAGATAGCACGTATAATCTTGTTAATTGGAGTGCATTTCTTTGTCGGAGGTAGCATGTATAATCTTATTAATTGGAGTGCATTTCTTAGTCGGAGATAGCATGTATAATCTTGTTAATTGGAGTGCATTTCTTTGTCGGAGATAGCATGTATAATCTTGTTAATTGGAGTGCATTTCTTTGTCGGAGATAGCATGTATTATCTTGTTAATTGGAGTGCATTTCTTTGTCGGAGATAGCATGTATAATCTTGTTAATTGGAGTGCATTTCTTTGTCGGAGATAGCATGTATAATCTTGTTAATTTGAGTGCATTACTTTGTCGAAGATAGCATGTATAATCTTGTTAATTGGAGTGCATTTCTTTGTCGGAGATTGCATGTATAATCTTGTTAATTGGAGTGCATTTCTTTGTCGGAGATAGCATGTACTATCTTGTTAATTGGAGTTCATTTCTTTGTCGGAAATTGCATGTATTATCTTGTTAATTGGAGTGCATTTCTTTGTCGGAGGTAGCATGTATAATCTTGTTAATTGGAGTGCATTACTTTGTCGAAGATAGCATGTATAATCTTGTTAATTGGAGTGCATTTCTTTGTCGGAGATTGCATGTATAATCTTGTGAATTGGAGTGCATTTCTTTGTCGGAGATAGCATATATACATGTAATCTTGTTAATTTGAGTGCATTTCTTTGTCGGAGATTGAATGTATAATCTTGTTAATTTGAGTGCATTTCTTTGTCGGAGATTGCATGTATAATCTTGTTAATTGGAGTGCATTTCTTTGTCGGAGGTAGCATGTATAATCTTCTTAATTGGAGTGCATTTCTTTGTCGGAGATAGCATGTATAATCTTGTTAATCATACCAATTATTGCTGATATATGTCAGCTGACATATTGTGTAGTCACCAAGTTTGTGAGGTTCCAAGGTGCAAGTTGGATTTTCCTTCTTACCTCGTTTATTGTTCGATTTTGTTATATATCTTGCCTCCTTTCTATATAATGGTTTGAAAACACCTATTTATTTCGTATGATACCTTTATCGTGCATGTTACAGGTGAGACATCGCAAGTTAGTCTATACGTCGGCAAGCGCAGTAATACCAGCGAGTTCTACGACATAGCTTGTTCAGCGAGATCAGGCTGCACCCCGGTACCTATCCTGCTTATGGGCACTATCGGAGACCAGACGATCCCACTCCTTGGTTCTAACTTTGACTGCTTGATAAAATTCAGTGAGATCGAGGGCTGGTCGGCCAACTGCTCAGGCACTATGCCTCAGAATATTCTAAAATCGTTCAATGATATATTATGTAGACCTATAACCGGAAACAGCACGACAGACGAGGCCAGCGAATCAAAGATCTCAAAGAAAAAATACCTTTGCGAAACAGAAGGTAATTTCAAAGACGATGTAAAACATGTGTTGAATTCATGCTAATCTTGGGGTAGCAGCAAGTAGTGGCCCTAAATGAATGATAGGGCCACAATTCCTTACGTTGCGTAAACTTGCATTTTTGATAAACGGAATGGCCGGCACGATTCTACGCACTTCGGCATCAAATGGAGCAAATATCTAACATATATAAACCTAAAGCAAACGATCGGCAACGTTAACTTACCCCCGATCTGCCGTCTGAAGGCTCTACACACAATTTTCCGAACCTGTTTCAAATTTGCCGGTTTCTGTGTCAGCCATTCGGTCTCGCGAGATCTAGTTAACAGAAACCTCACAAAAAGAGGCTGGTCTGACGAAAAACACGTGGTCATGGGTGCGTGGTCATTGTTATTTTTATGTCATTTCTCTGTTTACATTTTATTTATCGGCTAGTTACCGCATTTCTGGTCATTTCAGTTTAGTTTTCTTCTTCATAAATAACTAGCCGATGAATAAAATGTAAACAGAGAAATGACATAAAAATAAATCTTTTTGTGAGTTCTCTGTTAACGAGATCTCGCGAGACCGAATGGCTGACACAGAAACCGGCAAATTTGAAACAGGTTCGGAAAAAATGTGTGTAGAGCCTTCAGACGACAGATCGGGGGTAAGTTAACGTTGCCGATCGTTTGCTTTAGGTTTATATATGTTAGATATTTGCTCCATTTGATGCCGAAATGCGTAGAATCGTGCCGACCATTCCGTTTATCAAAAATGCAAGTTTACGCAACTTATGGAATTGTGGCCCTATCATTCATTTAGGGCCACTACTTGCGGCTAATCTGGGGGTGGATCCCTAGAATTTGACAAACTTCATTTTTGGTAGTAGTGTTTGCTGTTATCTAAATATATGTACATACTACGATATGATCGGACCCCGACTCGAAAAATGTTGATAATATGAATCCCCGTTCTACAAATCTGGTTCCACATGAGATTTAATTTGGTCTAAAGCGTATGGTTTTTCATGAAGTCTCTGACTTTGATATGATAAGCATTGAGCATTTCTCGCAAATACGATTTAACGTCTAGTTTTTCAACAATGAACAAAATTTCAGAAAAGGTAGTTTAATTAAATATTTCTTAAAATAATGAGGACATTTCTTAAAGATTTCTCTCAATGCAGCAAGAGTTTGGAAGTAGCGAGAATATGTCATTTAGGGTTTTATGAAGCAATTGTAGTGAACTAATTTTACTTGAATCCACTTAATAGATTGCGTGTTCCACTGCCCAGCAGAGGACGGTGACCAGTTCTATCTTGACCCCACGGACTGTACAATATTCCATAGATGCGTTGATCAAAGGCTTTACACTCGACCATGTGGAAAATCAACATATTTCAACACGAAGACGTGCGCATGTGATCATGTTGACAAAGTAGAGGGATGTGATGACAAAGGGTTTCGACCCCCAAATGCTTACAGCATTAAAAGGAAATGTGAAAAATGAAATAAAATATTTTTATTTTTTTAAAGCTCTTTATTTAAGGATTTTCGATCCTTGGGTGACGTCATATATGCTCTGTCAGAAGGAGGATGATGATAATAAAACTTTGTTGATTTGTCTTCGCAAAAAATAGCTTATATGTTATAGTAGTAACAAGACAATGTAAATTTATAGGTATTAAACATTTTTCTGATTTATTATAACTTTACCAAATCATGTACGTTGTTTGCATCAATTTTGTGTCAAAAGAAAAGGGAAGTGTTCTTTTATTTTCCTTATTTTGAAAAGTATGGTTATATAAAAAATATTTATGTTTAAAGAAACATCTGATATTGTAGAAAGAGTGCAGTGTAAAATTATGAACCACACATATAACTTATCTCTATAAGAGCTGCACTCTCATTGTTTTGACAATGATTAGGGGGAGAGGGGGGTTTAGGGCAATAAAATCTTGCTTTGCATCAAATCTAACCTGGATACATACATATTTCTTTTGTTTATTAAGCACATATGCTATTGTAGAATGAAAATAAATAACGAAAGCAGATTTGCACATATTTCTACATTAACAGCACTCTAAATAGGCCTATCACATTTTGATGCATTTGCAAGGGGGGTAATTTAGCAACCAGTGATGCAAGACAGCCTTTTCCCCCATTACATACATAAGGGATTCTAAAAATAACACTGAAATATCTTCTTCTTCCATTACGAAGTGTACTCATAAATGAGTGTCATACTTCATGTAATATGAAGGAAAGATACTTTACTACAAATAAGAACTGTTTATAATCTGCTGATTTACATAAAATTGGCCGTGCAATGCAAACTAATAGATGACATGTTGACTCAGAAATTACCAAAATATGAATTAAGCATGTTAAGACTCAATAATTTTGATTTCTTGACCAAACAAATACAAATATGGGGAGATAATGTTTTAACACCACCAATTATTTGTGTCTTTTAAATGGTTCCTCAAATTAAACAAAAATTCAAAACGCACGTATTATTCACTAGAATTTTCTTAGGAATGGATAACCCTTAAAAAGTTAAAATTTCTATTTATTATTCGGTGTTTTCGTTATACAGAGTTACTTACCATTTTGGACGGTATCTGAATAAAAATAAAACACTTATGACGTCATCAAATCCTATAGAAACTGATTTAGACCTCAGGGAAATGATAGCCCATATATGACGTTTTCATAGAATGACGTGATAATTGTTTTACGTCAGATACCGTCTCAAATGGGAAATAACTCAGTTTAACGACGAAAAGACTCAATAGACCCATCCACACTTACGTCATATCAGGGACGTATTACGTCCCTGGTCATATCAACAATATGGCGTCAAGGGTCAATGAGGAAAACTTTCGCGTTGTTTACAATGGAAGCAATGGCGGCGTACATCGTTCAGTAAAGATATACGATGTTTGAACTCATTACTCGTTATATATAGTACACATATAGTTTGGATAATATATTATACTAATGAATTATGGAAAATGGATGCATTGCGCGATTATTTGGGGAGATGAGGACTTGCAAAGGACCAGCCAAAAAAAAAAAAAAAAAAAAAAAAAGAACTACTATAGTGCAAATGGCACCACAAAGAAAAGTTTATTTTTGTCCTGTCTACAATTATGTTGTTGTTCAGGATTATGTTAGTACATTCAAAGAGCAGAGTGTTGCTAACTTGACTTTATTTTAGGTTGGTTGGTTGATTATTGTTTTACGTCACTCCACGATTATTTCACGTATATGGTGACGGCATCTGCCTGATGCATTGCATACAAATTTAGACCTTTGCAACGGACCCACCAGAAGCAGTGAGGGATCTTTTACGTGCCACGCCTACCGTGACACGGGACCTCAGTTTTTACTGTCTCATTCGAAAGACAGAACACCGGTGTGCCCCGGGCGGGAGTCGAACCCGCGACCTCTCGATCACGAGCCGAGCACCTTATCCACTAGGCCACACCGGCTTAACTTTATTTTAGGGATTATCCTCTTCTTGTTACATTTTAAGCGCTACATGTACCTTTATTGTGTATATTATTATGCACTTTCACCAATGAAATTTCTAGCAAGGGAAATTTCACCATGAAAAAGGCAGTGTAGTTTTTAACAAAATATCTTACCCTTTCTTTGTTTATAATAATCTCATTTTTAAAAAGTTTTTATTCCGATTCCGATTTTCTGTAGAAATGCAAAACACCCTATCGTAGTTATGATTAGTACAGATGGTTAAATGGAAAAGGTGCTGGGCTTGTAATCTGATGGATTCGCTGGCTACGAGTTTGACTAAGGTCAAAATTCAATTTACAATTATAGTGTATAAATTCAGTTCTTGCAGAAAAGTATCACGATGAACTGTAATGTTTTAATTACAATTATTCAGGCAAATCATATGGAAAATCATGGGAAATTATTGTGCACAAGTAAAAATATACATGTAGTAAAGAAAATAAGTACTCCCTTTTCAATCAATGTATATCTACAGACTTCAAGATGATTGTAGTGTCAGTTGAAAAATCTAAATAAATCTTACAATGTTTTCTGGTGTTTCCAATCATTGTTTTTACGCCTGAATCATATACATGTGTAAGAGATTCAGAATTCAACTTTTTTTCTGAAAATTTATTCCAATCACTTATGAACTTAACAAAGGATAATTATGATTTTAATATATGAAGTCAGATATTCCAAAGCATATCATGAACTATATTCAAGTAATATTGTATTTGAATGTACATGCATTCTTGTATTTAACTGTTTTATTGTTATTGATGAGAAGCCGGCGTGGCCTAGTGGTATCGAGCTCGCCTTCTGATCGGGGGCCGGGATTCGAGTCCCACTCTGGTCATGCCCGTATCCTGTCTTTCGGATGAGACAGTAAAAACCGAGGCCTCGTGTCGTGGTATGCATGGCACGTTAAAGATCCCTCACTGCTTCGGGTGGGTCCGTTGCATATACGTGAAATATTCGTGGTGTGACGATAAACAAAAATCAATCAATCAATCAATCAATCATGTTATTGATTAATAAATTCAAGTAAAACTATGACTGTTATAAGGTAATTGTGATAGTTTTTCTTGACGAAAAACTGTCACAGTGTCAGGATTTTGCGATTCCGTATCACCAAGCAAACTCCAGACAAAAATTGTTTAAATATTGCAGTTATGGGATCCAGATAGGGCCATATTCACACCATCGCATTGTAAAGTTGGATAACTGAAACGCGATGATGCGATGGCGATAGTGCAATGGCGATGACGCAATAATGCATTGGCGATAATGCGATGGTGCGATGGCGATGACGCGATAGTGCGATGGCGATGAAGCGATAACGCGATGATGCGGTAATACGATGGCGATGGTGCAATAATGCAATGGCGATGACGTAATAGTGCGACGACGATAAAGCGAAGGAGCATTGCTTCATCGTCGTCGCACTATCGCGTCTTCGCCATCGCATTATCGCCTTTTCATAGTTTATTAGTTTTGCTAGATTTTCACTATAATAACAGCAAACAGAAAACCTTTAAAGATAGCACACTAATAAGTAAAATCTGTCTTGGGGTCATATATTATATATATATTTCCCTTTTTAGCATTTATATATTGTGTTATATGAAAATGTATTTACTGGGGGTTGTCAGTGCCTAGTGGAAAAAGCTCTCCATCTGGGTACTGACAGTCCCTTGTTTGTAGTCATGCAAATGTATGTATGTGTGTAAATACATACACGCCACTGGTACTGACAGTCCCTAGCCTGTACATGTAAATAACTATGGTATATGACGTTTTGTTTCGATGCATGTATATACAGTGTATAAAAGTTTTGATATAAGAGGAATTGTTGTCAGTGCCTAGTGGAGGGTCTAACCAGCGATGCTTGCATTTTATTGCATTTAAACTTTCAATGATTGTTTATAATAACAGTTAATGATATACAAGATACCATCATTCGAATGGGCAAATAAAATGAGATATTGCAGTTTAATTAGCTGGCTTGCAGTTGAAATGCTCACAGACTGTCTCTAGAATTATTTCGGGGCTCAAGACAGTTTTTATAGCTTTTTTTATTTTTGTATTCAGGCTGGTACATGTATGAGTATACAATTACATTACGATGAATACACATATTACAAAGTAATCAATCATAGCATACAGATGTATATAATATCAATGATATATCAAAAATTGATATTTATAAGGTCCTCCTGGAATTTCAACTTCTTAAAAACATCATTTTCACACACATATTCAGATATTTGTATGAAGTTAAAAAGATATAAGTATAATTTTAAGAAGGGAAAAAACATATGGTCATACTTGAAGCTTTGATATAAAATAAATTTAGAAAGCCTGCAGAATCTACTAATATTGACAAGATTAGAATATTGAAATCGGCAAAAGGTTATTTAAAAAAAGAAGAAAATACAAAACAAAAAAACAAAAACAAAAACAAAAACAAACAAACAAAAATACCCCCCCCCCCTAAAAATACAATAAATAAATAAATAAAATAAGATAAATAAATTAACCCCCCCCCCCCCAAAAAAAAATTCTGTGGCTCAGTTTTTTTTTAGTTTAAACAGTATTTATTCAAAATAAATTGCAAATACAAGTGATATAATTACATCTATAAACCAGGATTGAGCAAAAAGTAAAACTTATATAAAGCTCTCTCCTTACAAACGATAATATTTCATACAATGATGACCGGTAAATTACAAATTATCAGTTAGACCATATGCAATTTACAGAAAGATATAATACAGGAAAACCAGAGAAATGAAAATAAATAAAAGAAAGTCAAAGACAGAAAGAAGGAAAAATAAGAAGACTATAGTGTATCAACATGAAAGTAGTTAGATGCAAAACAGTAATAATTATTATGATATGAGGTTTACAGAGCCAAAAGACAAAGTACTTATGCATATATAGCATGAGGTTTACAGAGCCACATTATTGACTTATATAAATGCATATAACATTGAGTTGTGCATATCACAATTGAATAAAGCACATAAATGGAAAAGAAATAATCAGAAGAAAGGATAATGACTATATTGATGAATTGGTGTTGAGAAAAGCATGAAAATGAATGTGAAGTAACTCAGTGTGGTTGATATACTGAATGCAGTTAATTGTGTGAAAACAAACAACCTCAAATAATCTTTAAAGTAATTAATATGGTATATGTAATTAAAATCTGCCTGTTTTCTTAATGAAATCTTGCACTTTAAGAAAAATAGAAGTGTTGACATCTTCACTATACAGAGGGCATCCTTTGAATAGAAACTCTATATTAGATTGATTGATTGATTTTTGTTTTACGTCACACCACGAATATTTCACGTATATGGTGACGGCATCTGTCTGATGCGGGGCATACAAATTTTGACCTTTGCAACGGACCCACCCGAAGCAGTGAGGGATCTTTTACGTGCCATGCATACCACGACACGGGGCCTCGGTTTTTACTGACTCATCCGAAAGACAGGACACCGGCATGGCCAGAGCGGGAATCGAACCCCGGCCTCCCGATACGATACCTCTAGGCCACGCCGGCTTAACTCTATATTAGTTTTCTGTTATTGTTCCAATTGTTGTTTGTCTTATGTCAGCATAGAGTGGACATATCAGGAAATAATGGTTGGCAGTTTCAATTTCGCCACATTGACAAGTATCAACATTTGATACATGATTATTATAAAGGTCGGCGTTCAGAGAGCTGCATCCCAATCTTATGCGAGTGTGTATTATTTGATATTTTCTGTCTCCTGCGTAGTAATAGTTAGGTATGCATGGTTTAGTATTGTCCAGGTAGTGTTTGAATGAATGCAAGGAAGGAAGAGATTTAACATTGTTTGGGAGTGAATTCTATTCAGTAACTGGTCTAGGAAGGAAAGTATTTTTATAGTGGGTGGTGCGAAAGGAGGGAACTTGTAGGTGGTTTCCAGATCTAAAAGACCGTTGATTTAGTTGACCAATGCTAGGTGGAACCAGTGTTTGTAAATAAATTGGTGCCTCCCCATTAACCATTTTATAAAAAGCAATTAATCTGTGATTGTCCCTCCTTCTCTGCAGTGTTTCCCACCCGTTTTCCTTTAGAACTTTTTCTTTGGAGCAAGATTTAGTGGCTCCAGAAATTATTCTCCCAGCTTCAATTTGAATTTTTTCAATCTCCTCAATTTAAAAATTTGTACAATTATCCCAAACAATGTCTCCATACTCTAACCCTGATCTAATAAAAGAAAAATACATAGTTTGGAGAGTTTTCCTGTCTCATTTGAATTTTAAAGTACGCAACAAGTTAATGGGGAATTTTCCCAAACGCTTAGATGATCCAGATTCGTGATTTGTTATGAAGTATACTCCTCGGGATTTAACTTCAATTTCTAAGTAAAATCTTATTTTTTAATCTTTTGTTTTACCATGATTATTATCTTAAATGAGAAAATAATGAAATATATATAATGTATGTATACTTCTTCATTGATTTCAAATGTGGATTTCAAAATATTTATAACAGGATTTGTAAAAAATTACTGAAAAATTGCATTATGGCCTAGGATAAAACCAAAGTCATACCCCTCATACATTCGGAATCTCTCCTGCCTTTACTCATAAAAGAATGCTGCAATATGTAAAACTCAAAACGGATACGTACAGTGAAATAGCCCCCTTCTCTTCCATGCCTTAGATGCCATTTCAAGTTTGTGTTCATGCCATGTACATGTAGTGCTGATAATGAGTCCTAAGTGTTTATGTGACGTTACTGTTTGTATTTGTGTATTGTTCATTGTAATAGGTGTGTGTACTTGTGGTGTTCTTTTGCGACTTATAATAAGTTCTTCTGTCTTTTTAGCATTGAATTTTACCAGCCATTGTTGGGACCATGTGTGAATTTTGTGTATGTCATTGTTTAGTATAGTGGCTGCACCTAAAGGATCTTCCACTATTATGTATAATGATGTGTCATCTGCAAAGAGTTTTATATTGGAGCCAATATCTTCAACTATGTCATTAATGAAGATCAAGAACAAAATTGGGCCAAGTATAGAGCCCTGAGGTACTCCGGCCATAACAGATTTATAGTCAGAAAAAAATCCCTCTAGTGCAACTCTCTGAGCCCGGCCGACTAAATAGCTCTTGAACCAAGCTAGTAAAGGTCCAACAACCCCTATCCGCCTTAATTTAAATTGTAAATCTGAATGCCAAACTCTGTCAAAGGCCTTGCTGATGTCACAAAATATAGCTCTAATTTCCTTTCCATCATCCAAGGCCCTTGAGAATTGGTCATACAAGTCCACAAGTTGGAAAGGTTTCAATTACTGTTGCTTAACTCTTATCGCTTGACCTTGTCAAGAGTCATTACTTGGAAATTTTGTCAAAAAGATAATGGTTCAAATTTTCCCCCGAATTAATCTATTTATGAAAAATATGTTCATTCATAAAAATTTCAAATTGAATAAGAGTTTATAAATATATTTGCGATCAGGCTAGCGACTAGCACATCAGCCACCTAGATAAGAGGAAGTTTATTTACTTGTCACGTAATTATTAATTATTTCAGAAAAAAACTTAATCTTTCATGAGCTTAATACAGCATGATCTTCAAATCAAGTATATCCATGAATTATATGACTTTGATTTATACTGCTTACTTCGAGAAATTGAGGCTAATCAACAGTGTATCTATAGTCAAGGACAAAATCTGCCATTTCTATTTGTAAAACGCCGATTGGTCCGAAAAAAAGAAAAAAAACCCAAAGATATGCATTTCAATTTCAATAATTCTTACCGTGTCTCAGACCCCCCCCCTCCCAAAAAAACCCCAAACAAACAAACAAACTGTGATTTTCTTGGTAATTATTTTGGAAGATCTGACAGCAAATTCCGGATATATATATATATATATATATATATATATATATATATATATATATATATATATATATATATATATATATATATATATATATATATATATATTTATGTTTACCGTTTCCGATGCCTTTAAGTATCTGTTGTATTTGGAAGTGAAAATGTGGTTTTGTGTGATTTGATTTTTGTCTCATTTGTTTAGTATGAATTAAATGTGACTCTTTTCTTCAAAAGTTTGACTTTTAAAAGTACGTCGATTATCATATCAATGACACTGGAACCTGGTTTATTCAAACGAAACGGAAATGGAGACTAAAGTGTGATGCTGGTCCTCCTCCCACATGTGTGCTATTTGTGTTTGATTTCCTGATATCTACATGGATTCTACAGTCAATTGCTGTTAAGTCGCGTCCAGTATGACTGTTAAGCAAATTAATCAAATGGTAATAATTTCTCCATATGCCCAAAATGCATTGTACATACACAACATATATACCGCTACACATATGAACAATAATTTTGTTAAAATAGATAACAGAAAAAGGCAAAGTTGGACGTTTAAATTTTTGCTATGCACAAAACTTTCACAGCTTTCTATGAAAAAATTAACATGAATTGGAAAAATCAAAACTTTTTATAATCCACATTTCGCTATGCCTGTCACTCGTAAATTAAGCTATCATGTCATCAATTCGATAAAGGTCTGTAATAGACAATTTCTACAATTTTTGACATTCTTTCCCTCTTTTGTCACCTATATTGGAATTTATCATAATTATAAAAACTTTAAACATAATCTGCAAATAAAACTTTGCCATGATTTTAAAAAATTTACTATTATCTTAAATAAAAAATCGGTCAATCACGTCACACGATTTGTGAGGACAGTCAGTGGCGTAGCTACCTTAGCATGTATGTATATATGCTGAAGCATATACACAATGTTCACACACAATGTTCACACACACACACACACACACACACACACACACACACACACACACACACACACACACACAGATTAATGACATTTCGCCAAGTTACTCGGGGTCATGAAAACTTTGGATTCAGCTGCTTGACAAAGACTTCCACATACGTTCATTCAACAAAGATTTGATACTGTTGAATTTAAGAGGTTTGTCATCAAAGTGTCCTTGTGAAATGGTTTAAACCCCAAACCTGATAATTACTGAAAATGTTGAAGAGAAAATGTTCAGAATAAAGTATAATTTTCATGGATCATTTTAATTCTATACTTCAGGGTCTAAAAGCCAGGTAATGGCTTCTGGTGCCTTCTAAATTTCAACAAATTTCCGAGGAAGACAGACGCTCACGTATGTCGCCTCCAACCTTAAAGCATATACATTATTTTCAGCCTAGCTACGTCACTGACAGTGGTTACTGTCACCAGGCTCTTGGACATCTCGGTAAAGTTTATGGTGTTATTTGTACATCGTTTGAAGTGGACATACTTCTTTCTTTGATATTTCACACCCTTCCAATCATACAGGACTGGATGATTTGCCCCTGCACTAACAATTATTCACAATCGACCAATATTCAGAATATTTTGTAAACCTTATAGGTGTTTTACAAGAGGAGTTATATTGCCTTTAACCTTTTTTTCATATGTATGACGTGAATAGTTGAAGGATGAAATTCTCGCACAGCAGCATTCCAACAAAGTTGCCAAAGTAACTGATGAATGCAGGCGATGCTAGTATTTTCTCTGACTCTATTGTTGGGCTTTGCATATTAACATTTTTTTTCTTACAATGCTGTAAAACATTTGCTCTCTATTATAAAAAGCAAATAATATTTAGATCTTACTATAAATTACGATGTTCTTATGTTTCTCTGTTTGATATGCACATCTCCAGTGTTGCCAACTATGAGAACTTGTGAAATGCAGTGTTTGCATTCCCAAACACCGAAAAAATCACGTACGAAAAGTTTACCGACAACGGACGGACACCGGACGCATCATCATGCCTATATTACATTTGAGCTTTAGATTCAGATGACCTGAAATGCTACGAACCATCCGTTACAGAGTGTTCGTTATGGAAAAATTTTACAGGAGTCTTCAATGAACTTTTCATGATAATTCACAATGTGTTATATTTTACGCTTTTTTAATTAAGATTGATTCAATAATTACTATTTAATAATTCTAATGATTTTGAGAGATAATAAAAATCACTTCTTTTTATTAATACCAAAATAAATCGTTAAACCAAAATAATGTAAACACAGATTGAAGTGAGACCGTGGATATTTTAATCTGTAGAATCCTATTTGAATAATTGGTATGCGTATTTGGACAAGGAAATTATACAGAATCGAAAATCACCAACAAAAGCCAAGATAAAGTTTTATGAACACATGGTCTCATCACATCTACGAGGCTTGATAGAACATATCTTGTGTTGTATTTATTTGTTAATGGTATTTTATGAAAAATAACGAATAGAGACGTTTCCTAAATGCTACCTTCTGTCAGAATCCCATCGATAGATGCGTGAGGGTAGACATGTTTCCTTCCGTCTCCACCATTGATTTAAGTTCGAGATGACCTTATTAGGTCTAGGTTTTGCATGTAACATAGCACATAGTCTACACCAAAATTTTGTGTCAATAAATCTGCCTCGAGATTTCCATTTGAAATATTCATTATATAATCTGTCATCTTGATCAAGTTTATTTAGATAGTTTGCCAGATATCTCGGAGATTCAAATTCTTCCACATGAATATATGAATTCGGTGGCGCCATCTCTCGGTAATCGTCTGGATGAGCACCCATTACGATTGGGAGAACATCGTTACTGAAAAAAAAACCATAAAATTTTCATGAATATCGGCCGTATTGACAGGAATTGTAAATTTTGTATATTGACTTTCCCTTGATCAATTCAAATAATAGATCTAATCATTGCATAAATTGGAAGTTGCATACCTCAGTGCATTGACAAATAACTTCTCAGTCATGTAATGCCGACAATTGGCATTTTCAAAAGCCAAGAAAAATTTGTAGTCTCTTTGCAGCATCTTGAAACATTCGTCTGCCTTATCTTTGTCACATGTAAGGTTTCCACAGTCTCCGTATATATCCACGGGAATAAACAACGACAACTCCCTGGCATACTCCAGGCGGTTATTAGCTGATTCACAGTTGGACACGAACATAGCTACCTTCTTAGTTTTTCCTACAGCATAGTTTTTCGCGGTTTGCTGTTGTCGCGTACTGTCTGAAGTCTTCACCCACTTTGCATACGGAGTAACTATTGTCGAGTCTTTTCTGTATGTCATTGTCCAATTAAAGATACCTTGTAGACCCACGTAGTTTGGTGTAGCATATGGACTTTCAAGAATAAAAATTATCCAAACTTCCTCTGGAGAACGTTGGGCTTGTTTATAAGCCAGCTGAATGTTTGCAAAAATAAAGTTCTGAGAAAACAATCTCGCATCCACATTTCCTTCATGAAAGTTGTCAACAATTCTACACTGAGGGACATTACATCGTTTGTTTTTGAAGATTTGATCACCTTTGGGGATACCCCAGTATTGATGTCCATTTTCTAGCCAGATGAATTTCGTTGACGAATCTGAGTATGTCTGATCTAGCATGATTTCTATTCTGTCACCACACTCAGTGTCCCATATGGAATTCCGATTATTACAGTATATCCTTTTTTCCAGTGACAGAAAGTCTCCACATTTCGTAACTTTATGGGCAAAAGCCGCGATGTTTCTATGATGCCTTCTTGGAGACCATGTTACGTAAGATCTGAGTTCGGAATCGTTAATGGAATTAAATAGCAATATTAAAGCTCCAAGGCATACAAAACATATCAGAGTGAACTTAAAATTCCTTAGCATTGTGTGAACTACGACATCGCTAACATTACACAACAAAATGTCACCATGGTGACGAATTGGCAAAACATAAACCTTCCATACGTTACAATGCTATGAGGGTCACATGATGCCTGTGATTTGGTGACAGTAGAATTGCTGAATGCAGGCTATTGATTTCTGTAGAAAGCCTTTATCTTAAGACAGTGCTTCGTCATACATCGATGTAGATAACACTTTATCCCTTTCCCGTCCGAACTGTCCTATGTTATTACAAAAGCATAAACACCGCTATATCCCGAACAATTACGACATTCAACCACATCCACAAAGGTAAGTTTGTTAAAAACACATCATAAGGTTGTGGATACATTTACCAACAGATGATTGTCAACATTCAGCTGGGACGCTCCAATTCATGGATCAGTGAACATGCAAAAAGAATTGAGTATTTTATGCTAAGCTGTTTATATTATCGTGGTGGTGAGGCTAGTTAGTTGATCAATGTATATGTGCTTATCGTGGTAGCAACAAACTACGTGCATACAGTGGTCAGCTTGACCTCTAACATACACTTGGATATCGTGTGTACAGAATGTTCCTTCGCAGAGAGATGTAAACAAACTTTATTTATAACCAAGTGTGTTTACGAGGGCATATTATGTTTCAGTGCGAAGTATTTCCTCCTCGGACACCCTATACTTTACACATACATACTAAAACAGAAAGATACAGACTGAGGTCATTAGTCATACGTTATCAGCCATTTTGGTCAAATTTGAAGTATTTTCGGTCAAGTATAAGAAAAATACGAAACTAGAAAAAAAAAATCTCAATTACACTTTTTATGTCCCGGGATCAATAGATCGGGGGCATTTTGTTTTTGACATGACTGTCTGTTTGTTTGCTTGCTTATCTGTTTATTTGTTTGTCTGTCTGTTGTGAACTTTAACCGACTTCATATTTGGCATGCACACTCCACTAAAAACCCTTTCAAATTATACGGTCATTGACTAGGTGACCTTTCATTTCAAAAATTGACTTATTTTGGACATTGTTGCCGCCGGAGGCTTTTGTGTTTCACAAACACATCTTCTCGATTAAAGAGTTTTATTCAAAAATTAATCCACCAATAAAATCGATCTGTTTTCAATCCAGCGTTTATCCATGAATGCAAGTATCTTAATATTCACAACGCTTCTTTGCGGGACGTCGTAACCATGACACTGCGAGGATGCATTACATGTGTTGACATAAATTCTGAAACATTTGTTTTAAGATACGGATCGGCCTGAAATCATATAAAATTCGGCACAAGGACTTACATGAATATTATCTATTTTTCGTGTGAATTCAGGAAATTTTGAAAGGGTATTGCACCTTCATGGTCAAAAATGGCTTTTAATAGTAACATTTTGCGTAAGGAAAAGGAATGTGTTGGAACCTTTAAAGTAATGAAAATTAGCTTTTTTTATCAAAACTTTACATTGAAAGGAAATTCCAACGCCACTTCCTCTGGAGTCTCTAATGCAGGGACACAATACATTGTATGTATCGTTGATTTTCTGAGTTACATGAAGTAGGCGACACAGGACTACGTGTTGATTCAAGTATAATTGACAGGTAAGTATATAGTGCGAGGCATATAAATTTGTGACTCCACAAGAGCAGATAGGCAAGGAAATTAGATCTGCTCTAAAGAGGTCGGCATTTAAATTACTGCAGTGGTAGTTTAATCCAGTAACTAGTATTTTAGCTTTACATTGCCCTACAGAAAAATGTTTCGGTACTATGTGACTATCGTTAATCTCATTTTTTGATGATTTAAACTGCGATAAAGCAGTGCTGTTTCGATTTTCGTCGTGTAAGTTATTCCAGAGCTTTGTAGTGAGGGCAATATATGGAATTAAAGAACTATAGCGACAAAGTGAATGTGGTCGATAATTTTGATTATTTATTAAATATACGTAATGTCTAATTTTATGAAATCAGAGGTACAATAAAATATATTCCTAACTTACTTTACTTATAAAAAGATAATAAACTGCAACGACCCCCAAACCTAATAAGCCTTGGTTATACAGTTATTGCTGCAGCAAGTTAGAAATACGACTCTCAAATTTAACCTACTTACGTTCGTACGAGACCGGAGAATACGCACGTGACCTTCAAATTATTCATTTGCGTACGGAGTTAAACAACAATGGTGAAGATAAGAAAGAGAAAAAGAAAAGAAATCTGCACTAAGTGACTCGGAAAAGAAAAGAAAGAATGAATGAGTATGATGTAAAAAATGCGAGAAGTAGAATTTGTATCACGTGCAATGCATACATTATGCAAAAGAATATTTCCGAGGTGGACCGAGATGAATAAAACTGATAAGGAAAACGTGGGTTATGTAGCGTATTTGTACGCGATAGCTGCATTTAATACTGATGGGCAGTCAAAAGATACTGTACTAAACACATTTACGATGTTACTTTAATCACAATTGTAGACGCTACAGGAGACCATGTGTATCTTTAAATTATAAGAGGTTGTCTCCTGAAACTGAACTGGTAGAAGATTTTTGAGGTACTGTGATGTCTGATTATTTTTAATTTCATAAAAACGATAACTCTCCCTCCCCCCCGCACCCCTCTTCGGCAACCATTTCAAGAAAAGATACACACCATGAATAAATAATCGATACTTGAAGAGAGGGGTAAGACCTATTACAATCATAGAGCTTGATATTGTATGTTTTTGTTTTGTGTAAACTTTTCTTAGTAGGATAGTACTTACAATTCGTATTTCCATATATTTGTTTATATCAGAACTACAATGCTTCCATATAAGAAATTATCACATGTTTTGTTGTTTATGCAGTGAAATATCGCTTTGTCATAAATCAATTTATGGCAAAGGTGACGTCATAATAGCATGAAAAAGAACTGTGTCAAGCCGGTGTTTGATGAAAAAACACCTTTAAACTGAGTGTAAACATGCGATAAAAAGAATCTGAAATGAATTTTTATTTCATACGGTGTTTATGAAACTCGTGTGTGTTTTATATCCCCTCGCCAAGGCTCGTGGATATGAAACAAAATACTCGTTTCATAAATACCGTATGAAATGAAAATTCATTTCATTTCAGATCGTATATATCCGATAAAAGGCCGGTAACAAGCGATTTTAAACATCCTTTGACCGAATTTGTCCAGAATGTCTTTTTTTACCATGGTAAATTCCAATATGAATGCAGCAGGAGGAAATTCGGAGGAAGGATGCTACTTGCTACAAGAATTACATCGAACGTTTTGATTTAAACACGTGAATGACAAAGTGAATGGTGAGTAATAAAGAATCGATGTTTTTGCTCAATTCCCGTCGATTCTCACTACAGACGGAACTCAGTTCCTAGTCTTCCCTTGGGTGTGACAATTCTGACTACCTGATTTAGGGTTATTGTCACCCTGCCCGGCTCCATCACTTGATGATTGAAAAAAAATTATACAAAAAAAAAAAAAAAAAATACACCCCCCCAAAGCCCCAAAAAACAAAAACAAAAACAACCAAAACCCCATTCGTAAGGCCCTTAGAGTACTTCATCCTTACCGAATTTCAATAAAATCCCTTAGGCAGTTCTGAAGAAGTATGAAAAGTTCACGCCTGAGGAGGAGTGATCACAATAGCTCACTTGAGCTACTGAGTTTATTCAACTGATGACTGCTCAACAGATTTCACACATTTATTTCATACCTTGTTTTGTGTAAAACACATACCTGTGCTAACGTTCTTACGAGGAAAAGTGGTATTTTAGATGTATTAGGCCATTACTATCTAACTTTATTGTGCCGCTCATTCCTTAGAGGTTGAACCATGCCCCGGGGTCATGATTTCACAATTTTGGCAGATGGAAGCAGGAGGTAACCAACCTCTTAAACATAGTGGCGCAACCCGGGAATCGAACCCGGATCGTTGGTGCCGTAAGCCAAACGCTTAACCACTACACCAAGCCTGCCCCTGTGGTAAGTGTATGGTAAGGTTATGTTAATGGTTTGGTAAGTAACAGAGTTTGATGTTATGTTAATGGTTTGGTAAGTAACAGAGTTTGATGTTATGTTAATGGTTTGGTAAGTAACAGAGTTTGATGTTATGTTAATGGTTTGGTAAGTAACAGAGTTTGATGTTATGTTAATGGTTTGGTAAGTAACAGAGTTTGATGTCATGTTAATGGTTTGGTAAGTAACACAGTTTGATGTTATGTTAAGGGTGTGATGAATAAGAGTTTGATGTTGTGGTAAGAGTATGGTAAGTTTACGTTAATGGTTTGGTAAGTAACAGAGTTTGATGTTATGTTAAGGGTATGGTAAATAACAGAGTTTGATTTTGTGGTAAGAGTATGGTAAGGTTATGTTAAGGGTATGGAAAGTAACAGAGTTGTTTAAAGGGTATGTTAAGTGACAGAGTTTGGTGTTACGTTATGGGTATGGTAAGTGTAGAGCTTGTTATGTTAAGGGTATGGTAAGTAAGAGCTTGATGTTATGTTAAGGGTATGACAAGTAACAGAGCTTAATGTTATTTTAAGGGTATGTTAAGGAGATGGTAAGTAACAGAGTATGATGTTATTCTATAGCTCTATGGTTACTTCTGCCACATAACTGAGCCAGTAACTCCTCTTTTTTCTTTAATGGTATGTGAAGTGTATTGTAAGTAACAGAGTTTGGTATTATGTTAAGGGTATGGTAAGTAACAGAGTTTGGTATTATGTTAAGGGTATGGTAAGTAACAGAGTTTGATGTTATGTTAAGGGTATGGTAAATAACAGAGTTTGATTTTGTGGTAAGAGTATGGTAAGGTTATGTTAAGGGTATGGTAAGTAACAGAGTTTGATGTTATTTAAAGGGTATGTTAAGTGACAGAGTTTGGTGTTACGTTATGGGTATGTTAAGGGTATGGTAAGTGTAGAGCTTGTTATGTTAAGGGTATGGTAAGTAAGAGCTTGATGTTATGTTAAGGGTATGATAAGTAACAGAACTTAATGTTATTTTAGGGGTATGTTAAGGAGATGGTAAGTAACAGAGTATGATGTTATTTTAATGGTATGTGAAGCGCATTGTAAGTAACAGAGTTTGGTGTTATGTTAAGGGTATGGGAAGTAACAGAGTTTGGTGTCATGTTAAAGGTGTGTTAAAGGTATTGTGAACTTACTAAAGAGAGCACACACACTAACACACCAAGAGAGGACTTTGTATTACCGTGTTAATTAAAAGAATACTTTCGACTCGATTATCCTGCGCGGAAGCAAAACTCTGTCTGCAGAAGGTATAACAACCAAGTATATAGCATCTTTATCTGAAACATAGAGTTATCTTTCTTTTCCTTCCAACAGCGTATACTTTTGTAAATGTGTGGGCAGATTTATATCTTTTCATTATGTAATTATCTATGTATTCATATGTTTAAAACGTTGTTATAAAGTGGGTGAGTATATCTTTGCAGGACACTGACCTAGGTGACGACGAGTCAATATGTTTGCCTTCAAAAGCGTACAAGGTCGTATCGTACAAATAGCAGATATTGGTCCGTCCTCTTCTTTCAACGAAAATTAGCACAGTAATCTACAAATTTGAAAGTTACTACTATTTCACGTAAACGTTTCTGAAACTCATGTTCTTTGTACACTTTCTGAACATTTCAACATTAATATCTCTTACTGTATGCACCAAGTACATTTCTTTCTCAAGCCGGTGTGACCCAGTGGATGAGGTGCTGGGCTTGAGACCGAAAGGTCCCGGGTTCGATTCCAGCCGTGGGCACACCGGTGTTCAGTCTTTGGGGTGAAACAATAAAAACAAAGGTCCCGTGTCACGGTAGACGTGGCACGTAAAAGATCCTTCACTGTTTCAGTGAAGCAAAGGCAAAAATTTCTATGCAATGCATCAGGTTGATGCCGTCACCATATAAGAGTGCAATAGTCGTTGAATGACGTAAAACAATTAACAGTCAATCAATCAGTCATTTCTTTCTCCTTCATGAGAGAAATAAATGGACAACAGACATTTGAACCCGACTGCTAATGAGAAAAAATATAGTGATTTAACATTGGCAAAATCAAAACGCAATCATATTGATATAACATCAAATAATATCTTGTTGGAAATGAAAGAAACATGAGAATGTGATTATCAGAGTCCGGTACCACAAACTGAGAAAATACTTAAGTCAGTTATTTCATTTTAATTTATTCCATTATCAAACGTTCAAATGAATTGTAATGCAGAATGGTTGAATTCTATTTATCGATAGAATAAAAGTCAATAAAATGCAAATCCCAATTAAGTCGTATAAGAAATCCCAATGTATTCGTTGTTGAACAGAAGAATTTGAAATAATGACTTTTTAAAGTATTTTCTCAGTTTATAGCGCCGGACCCGGGATGCATAAAAAAGGTAATAATAAAATAGTTTAGTAAAATCATTAATTTTCTTTTGGTGATATGTAAAATGCTTCAAATTTTTCAGACTGGTTAAAACATTCAATGTTTCTTGCGCTCTGGATAGACCATGGCTTGCTGAAAGTTTGTAAAGATCTAGCAAGATTGTCAGTAAAACGCAAGATTCCTTCGCCTACCAAACACCCAAAAACGAAGTCAAAGTGACACATGAATAAGGCAGCATTTCTTATACGACTTTTCATTTCTAAGTCTCTGACTTACTGAAGACTTTTTCCCCATGTGTCTACCAGTGTTTCATAGCTGATTAAAATACTCATTAAGGTATCTGCTTTAATGGTCCATCTTGCTGGACAAAGAACTCTTATCTACCAGGTGAGGTCTTCTCCATGTCATTAGAATCTTTTAACTTTTAGACATAGCCTATCGACGTGGTGAATCTTTGATAAGCTTTGTTATTTCTTTCGTAATATCAATACCATCCCTGAAGATTTTGATCCTTCTAATAGTCAATACAGGCTAGATTGAAGGCATGTCCGTAACAGTGTGTATAAAAAGTTCTTGGTTCAGTAAGTATAATCTGAAAAGGAACACCTGATTTGATCCCTGCCACAGATGCTGCCATATCATAACATTATCCCCGATATTTGGCGATTGGTAGGTCTTACTTCAGAAGTATGTCTTTGATAGCATTCATGATAGTATCAGCTGTTGTATCAGAAAGACAACACATTCCCACGAAATCTTCATGAGACACAACATTATCGTCATGTTCTAAGTTTTGAATTTACTTATGGGTGGTAAATACAAAAATTAGAACATGAAAACTAGTTGCCATGCTCTAATTTTTGTATTGACCCCCACCCCCACCCCCGCTTCCCAAGTAAATTAAAAATTAGAACATGTCACTATCGTCAACCCACCGGTGTTTGAAAGGTCTCTTGTTTTATCTATCATTAAAGAAAAGAAATCCGCAGCTTGTACTTCTTCTATAACTTGCCTCAAACTTGACGGCCAGGTCCGTGGCCATAAACTGAGAAAATACTTCAGTCTTTTATTTCATTTTAATTTATTCCATTATCAAGCATTCAAATAAGTTGTCATGCAGAATGGTTTAATTCTATTTATGGATAGAATAACACTGAATAAAATCCAAATCCCAGTTATTAATTCATTGTTAAACAGAGGAATTTGAAATTATGACTCAAGTATTTTCTCAGTTTATGCTCACGGACCGTGGCACGATGATAATATTGAGTAGTTCATTTTGTATTGCAGGTGATGTGTACTTGTTAATTTTGTGTTCTAACCATTGTCCCAAATCTTGATCATGTCGAGTTTTATCATGAAGTAACTACGTTGAATTCTACTCACTATTCTGGTGGTAATCAAATTTTATACTAGCTTTTTTCCAGTTCAGAAATAAAAGCTGCTTCCATTTTGTGTGAAGATAAAGTCCCTCTGTGAAAAGCTTTTACACAATAAAAGCAAATTACACAATCTGAGGTCTCGATATAATGTAACCATGGCCAGCGGTCAAACCATGATGAGTTCAAAGATCTTTTCTGTTTTCCGAAAGAGGACTTTGAAAAGGACGTTTTAGACAGATGTGAACTTTCACCAACATCGGAAGTTTTCAATTTGAATAGACCTTTGTGAGCAGATTTCTCCTTTATCTTTGAATCAGTGCGTTTCAAAGAGATGTCCATCTTCACGAGTTACGTAGCACATCCCCCTGACTCGTGAAGATGAGAGATGTCTATATCACTCAGTCTTTGTGATATTTTATCAAGTGGTGTCTTACCACATACATTTTTCTCATTCTTTGTATGTTGTTCTCTCTCTGAATCCATATCAGACAGTTGAACATCCAGCTGTTATGAAAGTATTAGACGCAATATTTGTGTCCACATAATGTGAACAATGTTTGCTACAGTTGTTTCATGTAATAGACTGATTCTGATGTTACGCAAATTTTTATAAAAGGCAAAACTGCATATTCGCTGTCCCTTGGGGATTTCAATGTTTTTCTTTTTTCAATGATGTTTCCAAATCTCCACTAAGATAACTGTCTCGAGATATGAATGGATCAAATGCTCACTAAAGAGTAACTTGATCATTTAACTTTTTCAAAAATGTTTCGTTAATTGTATAGCGCTTTAAAATCGATGCAATTTCAAAAATGACTCTTGCACGAATCTTTCTGTAGTGATCTTCATGATAAATCTGTTTTAAAACGTGATCAAGTGGTGTTTTTGTTGAATTTTGGCAATCTGTTTAGAATCAAGTATTTTTAATACTGTTTCTTTTAAATGTAACCAAAAAGCTTAATGCACACCACCTTTTGCTGCACTTGTTATTTCAGAGTGAAGTCTACTGAAGCAGGATGTGTGTGTGTGTGTGTGTGTGTGTGTGTGTGTGTTTGTGTGTAGGTGTGTGTGTGTGATAACAACTTTCTTTATCGTATCATTTTTGGTGAAAATACTGGAGGGGGGGGGGCTTAAGCTCCCAGCCGCTGTAACTATGCCCATGAATAACGACAAAGGTGGAATTTAAGTCAACAAAATTTATTTTATATGATGATACGTGAATGGACGTACAAATGTCATGAAGTGATATGTCCATGATAAAATGATATGTAATAAATAGTTACCAATTATATGAGAAGACATTAATAATTAATAAGATTTGAAATACAGAGTTCATCTCTAACTCTTATTAATACACAAAGTGTCTTTCAAATTTCAGATCTTTGTTTCGTCCCTCCCCCCTCTTGGATATTTTGTCTCATTATTCTAACTCAGAATTACTCTGTTCTATAAATTGTGTATTGTGGCGATTGTACTAAACTAGTTCACAGTGCACGGCCGGAATATCTCCACGCCGTTAACCGCTTTGAAATATTCACTATAAAAGACAAATCTATTGTAAATATTTCACTGACTGTCTAATTTCCATAGTAACACACAGACAACACATTGTTATGAGGTAGTCAAAAGCACCTAGCATCAACACATACACCCAACATAACTGTGGAGTTTCTCGTGAAAACACCTTCTCCACAACGACTTCTAAATATTCACCGACTATCTTAAACATTCTTAAAGACAATATATAAACATGAGAAAAATATTCAAATGAGAGTACCTTGTAAAGAAATGAATTTAAGAGCTTCATATGATATTTACAAGTAAATTTATATTTACTACTACACAACTGTAAATCCGAGAGAAAAAAATTCATTTACATAATTAACAATGTAATTAAAAGTATTAAAAATATATTTTTCTTTAACAAAATGATGAATTAGGTTTTGTAAGTAATGAATGATGTGTTAACAATAATTAAATTTCTATCATCTACATGTGTATTTCTTATTTCATACTATACTATTTCTAAGTAGTAAGACAGATACCAGGACAACAATGGAGGACATCAAGCTCGACGCTACAAAGAAACAGAGAAGTCATTGTTATTTATATCACATACATTATGTACATAATTATATTAATCTATGATGAATGATATTGTCATGCTTTACTTCTTTAATTACTTTACTGGAAGGGGGATGGTGAGGGTGGCAGTAGTAATTACAAAAAGTAAAACCTGATAGTATATACAAGTTGAACATTTAACACATACGGCAAATTTCTAAAAGATCGACATCACAAGTTCAATACAAGACGGCATGTTGATCTTTCTAGAGACTTTTTGATTTATGCACGGTTGTTTCTTGTCCTTGTCACAACATGTTATGAGATATGTAACGTTCATGTACATTATTTGATGATGTCATGCACTATATACATAGGACACCTGATGTATCCCATTCTAACATTTCATTGGGAGTAAGAAGTTATAATAGAACTCCACTGAGGTAGTGGTTGAGGTGCTCATTATACCAGAACTTGTGCATACCGGTACATGTCTTATATTATACTTTTGTTACATATATGTATAATCCTCTACAATAAAAAGCTCACTTCTTAACCTTCAACGCTTCCTGCAGGCGATAATATTGCGCAAGACAGTGTAGAATAAAGTACACATTTCACTCTCTGCAGAGTGGCGTTATGCGAAGTAAGATGCACAATATGCTCCACGGTATAAAGTGGCGCTATGTGAATGTAAGGAACGCATTACTTTCCACGGCAAGTAAGAATATGGGAATGTAAGGATAGCAATATGCTCCCCATGTGGCGCTGTTATTGTAAGGAACACAATATGTACCACGGCAAGTGGCGTTATGCAAAGTAAGGAGCACAATATACTCCACAGAAAGTGGTGTTATGCATGATAAGAAGCACAATATCCTCCATGGCAAGTGGCGCTATGCGAGGTAAGGAGCACAATATGCTCCATGACAAGTGGCGCTATGCGAAGTAGGGAGCACAATATGCTCCATGACAAGTGGCGCTATGCGAAGTAGGGAGCACAATATACTCCATGACAAGTGGCGCTATGCGAAGTAGGGAGCACAATATGCTCCATGACAAGTGGCGCTATGCGAAAAAAGGAGCACAGTAAACTCCATGGCAAGTGGCACTATGCGAAGTACGGAGCACAATATCCTCTATGGCAAGTGGCGCTGTGCGAAGTAGGGAGCACAATATGCTCCATGACAAGTGGCGCTATGCGAAGTAAGGAACACAATATGCTCTTTGACAATTGGCGCTATTCGAAGTAAGGAGTACAATATGCTCCATGGCAAGTGGCGCTATGTGAATGTAAGGTACGCTTTATGGTCCACAGCAAATGTCACTGTGCAAATGTAAGGAACCGCTTATGTTTCACAGCCAATAGTGGTATGTGAATGTAAAAGAAAAAGGGGAGTTACTGGCTCAGTTATGTGGCAGAAGTCACCATGGAGCTATACAATACATGAATATAAATAATATACAAGAACATATAACACATTACAAAAATATTTGATTGTAGTGCAATTACGATACCGACTTAGGACGGTCATTTAATTTGACAAAAGCCAAACAAATGCTGTGGTTAATGTAAGGAACGCATTCTGCTCCAGAACAAATTGTGCGTTATGTAGAGGAGCTGCAAACTCACTGGCACTTGTCAAGTACAAAATACTAGTGCAAGTGATAAAAAAGATACTTCACTATACTATATCAACATATCAAAACTTATTTGTTGAATAATGGTAGTGCTATATATACACCTTACTTGAATATGCATATCAGTCATATATCTCTAGCACACATAAATAAGCATGTACAAGGACCGTCATAAACTGAAGAGTATGTGTTGACATAATTCTGTAACAAGCACTATATCACAGCGAGGTTCCTGCATGTCAAGGTTAATATCTATCTATATTTCATATACCGGAATTGATAACCCATTGCCACTGTGTGTATAGAGAACATGCTGTATATATACACTATCGCCACAGCTTTTGTCTGGATAAAATACCGGCACCAATTACTAAATACTATAATATTACTAATTAGCGTTATCTTCAAATACTTATATTATTCTCGAATTTTATGCGTTTTATCGTGCTCCCCACAAACGCGCGTATTCCAATAAATTAAAGGAGAGACAAGGTGCAAAAAGTGTGCAATGGATATAATATGACACATCCAACAGTTTACGTCCACATAAAAGGCAGGAAAGTAAATGTTTACCATTAATTACAAATGTGTATCACTTCTCATGCTCACTACTTGGGAAAAGTAGAAAGGAGATTCAACTTGAAAAATCATCAATAAAATACACATATTTTTAAGATATGTACATGTATGTAATAGAATGTAATAAAGCATTTATAGAGAATGAAAGGAAACTAAAGTAAGAATGTAAATGTCAGAAAGTTCACCTGAATTATTGCTGTTCAGTCCTACAAGTGTATAACAAAAACTGCAATACTATATCATAAGCTTTTGCAAGACATATTCCTAATCATGTAACTGGAATAAGAGATCTTGCTTGGGGCAAATCATTAAGCAAGCATACAGTCCTAATTATGGTGTAAAATCAGTCTCAATGTGCTCAGTATGTTCACTTGTTCCTTAGTTTTTCACCACAGACCTAACGACTTTACTGTTTTTAAATTCTTTTTGGAAAACTCCAATCATTTAGATATTATTTAATAAATATTTTGATATTCGAAGCAAATATGAAGCAAAAACTTCAGCTTCGCCTCCATAACGGCGGAAAAGGGAAGTAATTCCAATTAAATTCCATGCATTCGAAAACTATCTACACAGTTGGATCATTTCGAATTAAATGTTGTGGGTATACAGTATAACTTACCAGCACTACAAGGAGAATATTTCCCAAGCACTGAACTTTTACTCTGAAGCAGATATTCAAGTTCCCTCTTCATTTTGGCCCCGTCAGTACCTTAGAAAAACAAAATACATATAATAATTTTAACCGTTATCGGAGAGTTAACTAATGTGTTGGAAGGAATACTGGCCACCTGCCATCTATTTCTAAGAAGTCATTAGTAACAGATCATAAGGACCAAGCGCGTAAAGGGGAGGGGGACCTGATAATCTCTTACTATACGATCAGGTCCCTTCCCTTTACTGGCTTGGTCTTTGCGTATCAGACAGACAGACGCCGGACACAGTGATCCCTGTATGTCGTTTGCTCACAGGCGACACAAAAATGTTTTATAGAAATGTTTCAGTATACATGCACCAATCCAAG
This sequence comes from Pteria penguin, assembly GCA_035048485.1. Lineage (NCBI taxonomy): Eukaryota > Metazoa > Mollusca > Bivalvia > Pterioida > Pteriidae > Pteria > Pteria penguin. Next base: position 62,610,645 of record CM068583.1, read on the forward strand.
GGGTGAACACGGGATCTGGACCTACCCCTAACACTAGACAAAAATTCTTGTTATTTTTCGGTGTAAAATACGTAATTTTACACACAAATATATGACGACCCTCTCAAGAGAATTCATTTGGGTGAATTCTTCTCTACAAAATTTCTGGATCCGCGCCTAAGTATAGGTCATGTACCATAACTGTTATATTAATACAGATATGGAAAATACTTCTAAGACACTGACGGAAAGAAACCATACTATGTGATAGCTCAATTTTGTATTAAAATCACACTTAAATCTGATTTACAAGAAGCCTTATATGTGGTAAGACTGGCAATGCTTGTCTAGATCTTAAAATATAAAGCAGGCAAGAGCAGGTAACTCCAGTCTATATATGTGGTATAATTCTATCTTACTCATCATGATGACTGTTGCCTGCATACAGTCAGAGGTAGTCGTGGATACTGAGCTCTGCTGAGTCATTATATTCCAGGTGTCTGTACCGAGAGCTGCGGCTATTACAGATTGTAAGTCATCCCTAAAACGATATTCAAAGAAAAAAGACAATACGGTGTCAAAAATTACACAATTTCTAAAATGCTTAATATTCATTAGATTTTAAAACTCATCGAAAGTCTTATTATACAAAAGTTTTATCAAGTCCATAGATGCAATTGATACGCTGCTATGCTCCATCATAATGAGACTGGATCAAATGAGTATTTTATACCCTTTTGATGTTGTGTAATCATGGTTTTCAAAATTTTCATACAGTTTTGAAGAAATACAAAGATAGCAATTACTTTACATTTTACCTATACTAGCTATAGAAAGTTCCAAAAGTAAAAACAAGCATATTGGATTATAAAATGTTGAATAAAATACAAAATCTAACACACTTGTCAAAATTCTTTGTCAGTGGAAATGACATTTGTACGGAAGGCATCCCTACGGGCATGATGTTTGCACATGCCACCCTCGCACCCGCTCCATTCTGTCCGTGGATCACGAAGGATCTACCTGTTACTATATAAAAACAAAATATTTAGAGCTTAGGTAAGGCAGCAGATCGTAATACTTGTCATGTTACATCATATTAGGGTTGTTTATTATGACAGTGACAGTTTGGTGATGAAGGACACTGTAAGTATGGGAGGAAAATACCAAATTTTAACAGGTACCCTGTGGTGGAGGATATTGTAGGAATGGGAGGAAAACACCAAATTTTAACAGGTACCCAGTGGTGGAAAATACTAATACTAAAACGGGGAGAAAACCATCAAATTCCAGCTGGTTCTCTGTGATACTACAGGTCAAAGAATGGTAATTAACGAGACGTGTGATTAGCTGATTTGTTGAATAGTAATTAACGAGACGTGCGATTGGCAAACGATCTATGCAGACTATATAGTATATTCATATACAGTGTATGTATAATTTCACTCTCCTTTTGTGTGCAATCATGTAAATCATTCCTTCTGTGTTTTACTTTGTAAAAATTTGAAATTATGACTTAAGTGTTTTCTCAGTTTATGGCGCCGGATTCTAAAGTAAAATCATGAATTTTAATCTAATGTAAATACTTTATGACCTAAAAAGTGTTGTTTTTACACATCTGATATTCAGCAAGTTTGTTTTTATTTCTTCGCTTTCTTTCTTTTTCTTTCTTTTTTTGGGGGGGGGGGGGGGGGTTGAACCCCTTCGTGTAAGATTTTCTCGAATTAAGGTGGATGACCTATGGTAAACTGTATAATTCTGATAAAGGAAGATTTGACAAACATTTTGATATATGGCTTGGGTTATATAAAGCTAAGATGTAGAAAATTGCATAAACCTTGCTGGAAGTTCGGTAATTTAAATAACATGGAACCCTATGAGAAAAGGAATTACTATGCTTTGACCTACAGGACTCGGAAATCACCAACAACTTCCAGCAGATACACTATGGCAAAGGATACTGGCTGACCTGGAGGAAACCAACTTCCAGCATGTACACTGTGGAAGAGGATACACGATGACCTGGAGGTAACCAACTTCCAGCATGTACACTGTGGAAGAGGATACACGATGACCTGGAGGTAACCAACTTCCAGCATGTACACTGTGGAAGAGGATACACGATGACCTGGGGGAAACCAATTTCCAGCAGGTACACTGTGGAAGAGGATACACGATGACCTGGGGGAAACCAACTTCCAGCAGGTACACTGTGGCGGAGGATACAAGATGACCTGGGGGAAACCAACTTCAAGCAGGTACACGTAGATGGAGAACCAGGAGGAGACCACGACTTCCAGCATCTACACTGTGATGGAGGACTAGGAGGAGACCACGACTTACAGCATCTACACGGTGATGGAGGACCTGGAGGAGACCACGACTTCCAGCATCTACACGGTAATGGAGGACCTGGAGGAGACCACGACTTCCAGCATCTACACGGTGATGGAGGACCAGGAGGAGATCACGACTTCCAGCAGGTACACTGTAATGGAGGACCAGGAGGAGACCACGACTTCCAGCAGGTACACGGTGATGGAGGACCAAGAGGAGACCACGACTTCCAGCAGGTACACGGTGATGGAGGACCAGGAGGAGACCACGACTTCCAGCAGGTACACTGTGATGGAGGACCTGGAGGAGACCACGACTTCCAGCAGGCACACTGTGATGGAGGACTAGGAGGAGACCACGACTTCCAGCAGGTACACTGTGATGGAGGACCTGGAGGAGACCACGACTTCCAGCAGGTACACAGTGATGGAGGACCAGGAGGAGACCACGACTTCCAGCATCTACACGGTGATGGAGGACCTGAAGGAGACCACGACTTCCAGCAGGTACACGGTGATGGAGGACCTGGAGGAGACCACGACTTCCAGCAGGTACACTGTGATGGAGGACCTGAAGGTGACCACGACTTCCAGCAGGTACACGGTGATGGAGGACCTGGGGAAGACCACGACTTCCAGCAGGTACACAGTGATGGAGGACCTGGAGGAGACCACGACTTCCAGCATCTACACTGTGATGGAGGACCTGAAGGAGACCACGACTTCCAGCAGGTACACGGTGATGGAGGATCTGGAGGGGACCACGATTCCAGCAGGTACACGGCGAGGACCTGGAGGAGACCACGACTTCCAGCATGTACACGGTGATGGAGGACCAGGAGGAGACCACGACTTCCAGCAGGTACACGGTGATGGAGGACCTGGAGGAGACCACGACTTCCAGCAGGTACAAGGTGATGGAGGACCAGGAGGAGACCACGACTTCCAGTAGGTACACAGTGATGGAGGAGACCACGACTTCCAGCAGGTACACGGTGATGGAGGACCTGGAGGAGACCACGACTTCCAGCAGGTACAAGGTGATGGAGGACCTGGAGGAGACCACGACTTTCAGCATGCACATTGTAGTAGAAGATAGTGAAGGACCTGGAGGACACCTCCGACTTTCAAGACTTATATCATAGTGGAGGATACGGGAGGACACTACCATCTTCCAGCGGTCTCATTATGGTTGCAGGTACACTGGCAGACATTGCCATACACTCCAACGCTACTACAGCCCAGACTACTGCGAGTTCCTACACATAGCTACAACTCTTTCGTCGATGTCGAGGAGAGTAGATCATACATATTACCTAATATAATAGATATACAAAAAAGTCTGAATGTGTTCCTATGAAGGTTCGTGATCTATCTCAGTATGAGAAAGTTTGACAATGTGTCTTCTGACTGTTTGTGATCAACCCTCGATACGGAAAAAGTCTAACAGTGTACCTCTTGAAGGTCGGTGATCGATTCGCTATGGGAGAAAGTGTGACAGTGTATATGTATGAGATCATTGATTGATCCTCGGTAGGTGTTTGTCTTTCAGTATACCTGTTAAAAATTGGTAACCGGACATCGGTAGGGGAAAGTCTAACAATGCACATGCGGAAGGTCGTTGATCCATTCCCGGTAGGAGACAGTGTTCCTCACTTTCCCGGTAGGTGATAGCCTGAAACTTTACCTGCTGAAAGTCGGTGATCTATCCTCGGTAGGGAAGAGCCAGACAGAGACCTGCTGAATGTCGGTAATTTATCCCCGGGTGGGGAGAGCCTTCCACTTTACCTGCTGAAAGTCGATGATCTATCCTCGGTAGGAGAGAATCCGACATCTTACCTGCTGAAGGTAGGCCAGACAGTGTACCTGCTGAATACATGTAATCTATCCCCGGTGGGGGTGAGCCTGACATCGTACTTGCTGAAGGCCGGCGATCTATTCCCAGTATGGACGAATCTGACACTGTACCTGCTTAAGGTACATGAATGTAATCTATCCTCGGTAGGGGAAAGCCTGACAGTGTACCTGCTGAAGGTCGTGATTCATACCCGGTAAGAAGAATCTGATATTGTACCTGCAGAAGGTCGACGACCTATCCCCGGAAGGGGAGATTCGGTGTACCTGCACTGCAGAAGGTTGATGATCGATTCCCGGTAGGGAAGAGTCTGACAGTGCACCAGCTGAAATCGGTAATCGATCCCCTGTAGGGAGGAGTTGACCCTGTACCTAATGAAGGTCTGTAATCGATCTCTGGTAGAGGAAAATTTGACAGTGTACTTGCTGAAGATAGGTAATCGATCCCTTAAGGGGAGAGTTTGACAGTGTACCTACTGACGGCTTTTATCCTAGGTGGGAAACACACAAAACATCACAATCTCTCCATTTGTTCAACGATCGAACTTCACATAAAATGGAAACCAGATATTCGTCAATACGTAAAGTCGTTAAAGCTTTCGACTGTCTTTTACTGAAATTCGGTCCATCTGTCATGCATATCTTTCAAATAGAAATATTCAGAAATGAAGTATAGCGACAAAAAGACGAATGTACCCATGTAAAATACAAAAGCAGATAGTGTCAAGTGACTGTAGCACTTGTAACAATCCACCACAGAAGACATCATAGAATTCTGAACATCAGAGGTGAGACCAAGTACGCGGGAGATTTAAGCGTCTCCCGTCAGAGCTGAAAAAAGGACGTAGGAGATTTAAGGGTTTCGTGTCAAAGCTGAGACCAGGTACATGTATAATGGAGATTTAAGCGTCTCCTGTCAAAACTGAGACGAGGTACGCGGGCTATTTAAGCGTTTCGTGTCAAAGCTGAGACCAGGTACCCGGGGGATTTAAGCGTATCGTGTCAGAGCTGTGACCAGGTACCCGGGAGATTTAAGCGTATGGTGTCAGAGCTGTGACCAGGTATACGGGAGATTTCAGCATCTCCTGTCAAAGCTGTGACCGGGTTAAAATTATTTTACTGCAGATTGACGAGTAATTTAAGATTAACAAATTACTATACTGTACTGTCATATACCTCCAAACCTGCCCATTATCGGCAAGTTAACATCTGTGTAGAATCTCGATCCACCGCCGATATCATACCTGCCCATCTTGCCTGCCTGGTCACCTAACTCGCAGCGTAAAGGATTGGAGAATGAACATTCACTGTATCCACTCTGAAAAACAATAGATTTATCATACTGATTATTATTGAATAATGAGTAATATTTTACTAGCACGGTGAAGTTTATGAGAATTCCTATCACAGGAATACCCCCCCCCCCCTCACTAAAAACCAAACCAACTATACAAAACAAACAATTACCCCCTCCAAACGTCTAAATACAAAATGAAACAAACGAAAGAATTATAAAAGAAATAAAACAATAGGCACCTGGCATCAAAAGTCAACCATAGGGAAAATATTGATGAAAACCATGCTATTTTGCATGAAAATGTTGAAACAACCCCCCCCCCTCGAAACTCCGTCAGAAAGTGTTTATCCAATTTCAACGAAATGATTAAACTTGAAACATACATCCTTCTAGATTACTCAGATGCCATTAATTTCATTATCCATACAGTGGTTCTGAAAAAGAAGATTTTCAAAGAGAGGTACCCACCGAGACCTATTTTTAGCACATGGTGGCGCCATCTGTATACCAAGTTTCATCAAAATCCATTGAGTCTCTCGGGAGTAAACTTGGAAAATGTGAAAAATAACCAACTCCCCCCCCCCTCCCCGTCTAAAGTTTTTTAATCTTAAAAATCATAAAAAGTCCAAAAATTAAATTTTTTTGTTAATTTTTTCCCAAACTTTCCTTTACTACATTCTGGCTAAAAGAAGCATTTCAGTGCATCAAAAGTCAACCATAGGGAAAATATGAATGTGTTTTTGCATTTAAATGTGATATAGTCGAAAAGCAAGTCAAAAACATATGAAATATTATCATTGGGACTGGAATCCAAATCAGCGACACTTCTCCACACATCCCTCTACATCTATGATGCATTCTATTTGTATGCAGCGACTCTGGTGGCACCTCCTGTTGACAGATCATGCAGAAAAACTACTGTAAGAGACTTGTGATACTTTATTCCTTATAAGTGTCATCAAAATCCATTGAATCATTCCAGAGTGAATTTTAAAATGTGCAAAAATACCCCACACTCTAAGAAAACAGTACAATTTGTAAGGGACCTTGAGTGCTACATATCTGCAAAGTTTTATCAACAATTTTCATATGTTCTGAAGGATACGTCCATCAAAACTTACAGTACATACTAAGAGAATATCCATCCCTGTCATCCCTTTTTTCATTTAAATAAATCCTACAAACTAGGTTTGTATTCTATTTTTTTTCCAATTGCACGATAAAATCAGTTGAAATACAAAATTATGAACAACCAAAAATAAAACCTAAAAAAATATTACCCGTAAATATGTAGAAATGGCAAAGTCCCCAAAGAAAAAACGACAAAAAATCTTCCCGAAATAACAAACTTGAATCTTACATCATTCCAGAACACCCAGAAACCATTAGTTTTTAAATCCATGCATCCTTTCTGAAGAAAATTTTCAAAGGAGGGTAAAATCATGAGCATACTTTTGTGTACAGTAGCATCACCTGTCGACAGAACTGAACAAAAAAGCACAGATTTTGCACAGGTCCATTAGTAATACAATTGTAGTAAGCTTGTCCAACATCTGTCGACCGGTTAAGGAAAGAAGTAAAAACTATGAAGTAAGGGGACGACGGACGATGCTCTATGACAATAACTCACTTAAGCCCTTCGCTCAGACTTGCTAAAACACTACGAAAATAATATTCAACAACCATGACCGGTTTTAATTCTTCATTTCCCTTCCCGTTCATATGATACTAAAGCCTTTTTAAGTCAGGACCCAAGAGATATCATGTTATAACCAAAGGGGCGAATTTCAGATTTCATGTCTTTAGGCTATCAAGAGGAAGAAGTGAAAATGAAAAAAGTAAACGGACGGACCGACGACGACGACGATGTGCTATCACAATACTTGACTTGAACTCTCGGGTCAGGTGAACTTAAGGTAAACCTACAAAAATCATCTTCAATAACCATGTCTGATTATGATTTTGCCCTTCCTGTTCATATGATACTAAACGCCTGCGTAAGTCAGGGCCTGAGAGATACCATATTCCAAGAGGTGCCTAGTTGGTGTCATTAGGAAGAGACCGTTAACAATGATGCCTTGCGTCACGATCACACAAAATCCGAACATATTAAGTCAAGTTCAAAGGGTGATGTATCTGTGCATGAAATATCTTCTACAGTTCCCTTATTCCTGATTTAGAGACAAAACAGGACAGACGGAAGGACTGATCACTGACATGACAAACACGATATGACCCCGCCATATACATAGTTCCTTTTTATGTGCGATGGATTTCTGATCTTTCTAAAGGCTGCCATTAAAAGGCGTCTAGTTCAGGTAATATTAGATATTCGATTCATAGTGAGATGCATAAACTTTGAAAATTGATATTAAATGAGATCGATATTTGAGAGTGGCTGGTGTGAGTAGAATATAAGCGTTTGCTATCTTACAAATGTCATGGTGTCGTGGGAAAATATCTTCCTTTTACATGTATCAAATTGTTCGATCTACAGGTGTTGATGTTATTCATGCTTGGTTGGGGGTGCCTTTCTACATCATGCCCTCTATATAATAAAACACTTCATGTATATCAGGGTAGATTACAGCGTTGTTTGAGGCATATTTTTGAAATGCTACATTTCAGGTACGATAGTAATTTAAAATTTTCTAATCTTAATTTTAGGGGTAAAATCTGTGTTCTGATATCGATTATTATGTTGAATGTCCAGCTTAATTATGTACATGTATTATAATACATGTACAATAAATAGATGATATCTTAGTATAAGTCATACATACCGACACATTCACATGAAAAGGATTATAATGTCCAGCGGGCGACAAACAACCGGAAGTGGCATCACTTGTCACCTGTTTCTCGTGTACATGCCAGTTGTGCTGTGGAGTCTACAGAATGATAAACCCCTAACATTAAATACATATCATACATTGGACACTACATTCTAGTGATACTACACTATGATACCGCTATCTATTAAAACCTTTTAATTATTTACACATATGAACTTATTACCTTGCAAATATCATATCTATTCCTATATATTTACAGATTGCACTTCGTTCCACTGCAAAATGGTTGCGCATATCGCTTTGCCACACGAATAAGCTTTTTTCATGTATACGTGTTTATTTCTTTCACATGTGTCAAACGAGGAATGTTCATAAATCTTTAAGGCTCTTCACTTAAATATTCTGTAAGTTCTTTTTTCAGAGATTTATTCATTAAATTTCTGAAATGCATGTCCTTTTGAGTACACTACAGCCAGGGCAAGAAGTAAAGCTTGGTCCATAAACCGATTACCTACACAAACTGTCAGAAGACCATTCTAACTAGCCAGTGTTATTATAAAGTAATCGACTATCTTTTGTGGTAACCTTTATGTATTTGCTTTATAAGTTGTTTAATTTTTTTGTTTTAGTGTTATTTTGTCATGTGATCAAGTCAGATCTCTTTCTTACTATTTTTACACAATAGCTTTAATCAAAGGTAAGCAAGTCTGTACTTGAAAAAATTGTCTGTTGCATAAAGACATTTAGACGATGTACTGAATAATATACAGATACGCAAATAAACACTAAACTATTCAATACACTTCATAATGAAATCTGATAACGAGACTGACCGTAGCACTTTGGTTTGCAGCATACTGTAGATTGACTATGACTTCTGTATCGCTAGATGCACCAGATTTATAGTAATATTGCCTCTGTATTTATAAATACAAATATTGTTTAGAACACACTTCATTGAAAATGAAAACAAACACACGTATAAAAATATAGAAGAAACAACATGCGTTTGTGAAACACTATGCTTCCCCCAGCAACAAAATTCTTGAAGAGGGCATTTGTAAATGTAATTTATGGCAAACTTGACGATCAAGTTCACAAGGTTATGAATTATAATATAAGTGGAAAAGGTCCACCTCAAGAAACATTACAAATGAAATCTGAAAGCCCTATATTATGGTTATGGGAAGCATATCTCTAAATGTAGGTCAAACATGAAAGTCAATGTCAGAATGTCATAAATTACGGTATCAAAGGAAATGTTGCACCACAAGGAACACACTTGAAATATGAAAATCTTTGCTCTCATGGTTGAAAACTTACGGTCAAGGATTAAGTTTTGAAATGTAGGCGATTTTCAAACGTGAAAGTTAACGTGACAAGGTCATAAATTACGATATCAATGAAAAGTTCTCGCCACAAGGATCACGCATGTGAAAGAGGAAAGCTTTGTATTACGGTAAAAATTAACTTTTTAACATGTAGATCAAACGTGAAATTCTAGGTCACAAGATCATAAATTATGGTATAAATAGAAAGTTCTTGCCAAATGAAACACAAATGCAATTTAAAGCACAGCACTAGCTGGTATGATTGATAGCCATGGTCCATATTTATCCAATGTCAAAGTAGTCAACAGCCAAATAAACCAGTAGAATGGAAGGACAGACAGACTGAAGGATACACAGACAGACAGATGGGATAAAACCAATATGCTCTCGGTCTATCGATTTGGAACATAAAACGAATATAATCTTTATCTCAACGTATGCGCAAATCTTGGACAATGCATAATACTTTGTATTACCATAAAGATATACAATATAATATTGATGATGTTCAAAGGATATACATGCATTATGTTTAAGCGTTTACATACCAAAACAATTTCTCCTTGGATGTCTCCTTCAGCAAACGTTGCTTTAGATTGATAAAGCGTACCCGTAGAAGAAGAGTCCTCTTCAATATTGCCACACACCCATCGCGAAGCCGTGTTGTCAGATTTATGAATTACTATGGAACGTCCTACAACACTAAGTGGTCCTCTCAACGCAACAATCGTGTCGTAGAATTGTCCTTGATATGCTGTCTGTCCATACAGAGGACTACCATAACGACCACTTAAATCACCTACTTCGTACTGATCGTCAGTGCCTGTGCCATTGGCAGGGCTATTCGCAATATTCCAACCATATGGTACGAAATGTCCACCAACTGAACTTGCTCCACAAGGCGCTGCTCCTGGGCTAGTTTCATTGACAGGGTATTTATGCACGTGGCATCCATTTGATTCACTGGCAAGATTTTGTAGGTCAAATTCCGTCTTTGTAATGGTAGAGGCACTTCCTTGTGCATTGCCAGACAAAGTCACAGACCCAGAAATAGCCGAGGCGCTATTTTGATACCATTTACTAACTTTTACTTTTCTTGCTGGAATATATTCAATATCGGCACAAGCCAGTCGACCACTGCCATTGTCTGCATCGTGAATCACTACTGATTTACCGACGATACTTAATGGTCCAGACAATGGTAAGTCTACGTCTGTATAGAAAGCATGTTGCATACCGGAAACGGAACGTACTGTTAACGGTCCATGTTTTCCCGCCAAATCACCAACCTCACATCTTAACGGATTATTACTTGAACAGTTGGTAGCATAATTACCAGAAAGGTCCACCATGTAAGGATTGTAATGTCCTTTTACAGAAATACACCTACTAGATGCTGCATCAAAGTCATCTCCTACCTTCTCTTGATGTACGTGCCATTTATGGTTATTCGTGGATGTCGTGGTGCCATCTCCATAGCTCAGTGAGACATAAATCTGTGTATCTGTGTAATGCCAATTGTTCATTGGCTGTTTAAACACCATGTATCCAATCACTGGGTAGGTAAATTTGATGGAGGCTACTTTCATTTCTCCCATTAAGTCTATATTCGCACAAACCCATCTCAAACCCTGAAAAGCTTTGTGTATCACTATTGACCTTCCTAAAATACTGTTCACACCATATAAGGGTAAATTCCGGTCACTATAAGTTGCATTTATGTGGTTCAAATTATTCAGCAATCCATATTTTCCACTGAGGTCGCCTATTTCATACTGATCGTTCGTACCTGTTCCGGCACCTGGAGAACTTCCGCTACTAACATCAAAAGGATTAAAATGTCCACTGACATGACCTGCATCACAGACTGCTTCCGCACTGTCTAGCTTCTGGGGAACCGGCCACTTATGGACATGGTAACCACTAGCTAATCCTCGTAGACCGGATAACTCCAACATCACGTGGGTCACGTCATACGGAGACGCCTGCATGAACTTTACCTGACCCTCCACTCCGTCTCTACTGATCAGCGCACGGGCTACACGTGGCTTTATTTCTCTAATAGTAGCACATGAAATAATTGAACCGTTAGGGGCCACAACACCTAGAACTTTTCGTAAGACATTATTGGCACTTTGGAGCGACACATTGTTTAGGACCAAGCCTCTTCGAGCACCGCCCTTTGTCACACCTACACTGACGGTGCCTAAATCGTGTTCTTTGGCTCCAATATTTCCACACCTTTTAGACATATCAACGACAGAATCGTCAGCTGCTAAGGGACCAGCGAAAACTTGTATCATGACGTCAGACTCTGATGACGAGTCAGTATCAGTTACATGGTATAAATCAGTAAAAAGAGAGACTGCAGCTGACATAGAAGAGGTGGACTGTCGCAATGTCACGTGACCACCAATGACGGTCGGAAGTATTCCCACTGCTGTTTTATGTTCCGAGTCCTCTTCAAGAGATGCGCACACTCGACTGTTTTGACTGGTTTGATCACTGAGAAGAATTGATCTACCTAAAACGTGATATGAACAGCACTCTTATAGTTTAACTGTTTGCACTATTAGTCACAAAAGTATGGAAGGGGCATGTGGAAAAATTATCTCGTGCGCACGACATAATAAGTCGTGCGAACGAAATAGTTATGTCGTGCGTACGAAATAGTTATGTCAGGGGCACGACTTAATCAGCCTACATCCGGAGCAGGGAGAGAGGGACTACTATTTCAATGTATTAGGAGCATTGATTGGATGAAGTTATTTGATTGATGTATAAATAAAGATTGATTCTGCTGTAAAATCATGAATTTTTACCTCATTTCGCTAATGTAAAAATTTAATGACCTAAAAAGGGGTGGTTGTTTACATTTGAATTTTGGCCATTTTTGGGGGGTATCCCCCTTCCAGCATGATTTTCTCGAAATTAAGGTGGATAACCAATGGTAAACCGTTAAAATTCTGATAGAGGAGGTTCTGACAAACATTTTGATATGTGGATTATATATAGCTAAAATGTAGGATGTTTTGTAAATCTTGCTGGAAGTTCGGTAATTTAACATGGGACCCTATGGGAAATGGAATTACTATGCTTTGACCGGTTGGTTTCTTTTGACAGAAACACGTTACTGTTACGTAGTATAAAGAACCGACTCGTGTGTTCCGGATGAATCAGCCAATAGCAAACATCTTTCACACAATTGCTATGGAATCTCTTGCTTCACCAGATCATGTTGAATAAATCTTTGATTTAGCAAGAGTTCCCATTGAAATTAGGAACCATGGTGTTTCAGCTACATTTCAAAATTTTGTTGAAATCAAGGGCTGATCTAGGATTTGGAGTTAGGGCAAAAAGGGGGAGGGCGAAGTAATGCGTGAGGTTTTGGAAGCAGGTCCAAAGCCTCGCGCCCCCCCCCCACCCCCACCACCACCACCACGGAAACTCAAGCAATTTGGCAATTTTTGGGTCAAAAATTTCGTTTCAACTGACCATCCTCAGTTGGTATCGCAGATGCCGTGTAAACGAAACTTACAAACGCCATTTTCCCTACCTTCGTCCTCCACGCCATTGCTTCACCCTCCACAAACGGAGCGCGCTAAACACCCACAGTTTTCTTAATTTTCCCATTCCTATTCCATGAATATTTCAGTCTTTATATTGCTCTATTAATTAGAGCCTAAGTTCAACATGATTTATAATCATAAGTTTCTCTGTATACTTCATCATTCTTAAAGGGATGGGGGTCAGGGATGGGAAATTTGGAATACTGCGGGTGTAAAGCGCGCTCCATTTGGGAAATAATTTTTCCCATATGTCTTTTCTGCACTTCTGTAAATAGTTCATGTTCAACGAAATTACATAGACATGTCCCAGAAGCTTGAATTTTATATTATATAACCTTAAAAGAGAATCATATCAAACATCGTTCTGGTCTGAAAGGACTACGTGACAAAATTGTGACGTTTGCCGTTATAGGAAGGTCGGTGATCGAACTTCGTCGGATATTTGACCATGGTAACTACTGGCGGAATCATTTGGCCATGGTGGCGACTGTTGGCAAAAAGAAATTTGTTCCTTTTTTTGTCCGGCTTTGCACGTCACGCATGTAATTTCTAGACCACCTATATACATAAATCGAGGGCGCTAGACATTTAAAATTTGTTAATAGCGGGAAAGGCTTTAGCAATGGAAGTTTATGAGAAAAACATACAATTTATAAACAAGTGAACTTAACAAAATTTGACTTTGAATAATGTACATGATGTTTATATATACCTGTGAGTGTGCTGAGATCGTCAAGATCAGATTTGGTGATCACTGTAGTAACTGTGCCATCAGAAGGGATTGTACCTGCGTATGTACCCAACCTGTAATGACAGACTATCATTATAGTGACTGTTGGGGCGGAACAAAGTTTTGGAGTTTGAGGGGAGGGGTTCAGACGGGAGGTTAGGGGACTCCAGGTTTATGGCAGCAAACTCCTGTCCCATGCGTAAAGCTACAAAGGACAAACAACATGCAATTGTCATGTTCTAATTTTTGAATTTACTTTGGGGTGGTAAATACAAATAAAAAAAATTAGAACATGACATAATACCCAAAATGAGAGGCATTGATATTTAAGGCTCCCAACCTATTTTCAAACTTCCAATGAATAATTGACTTCTTTGCTTCAACATATTGGGTTAAATCAGTCTCTACCCAGTGTTCCGTGCGCTAAAGCGAGAGTAAGGAGCGATAACTCTGGGTAGAGAATGGGGTTAAAAGTGACTTTAATTAATGAAGTTTTTTTTTCTGAAACATGAAAGTATGGTCCATATTGTATCTCCATTTTGAAATATACTCATCCATTTTTAATCAAAACATTATTTGTGCGAACACAGTGATCCCAGTAGTTGATATAAGGGCCGCCATTTTCGGTCACAAATTTCCAAGACATGTATAGATAAGGTTGAAAACAATCAACTAATGTGAGTAAAACTCCTTTGGCACCCAAAATGGCTAGATATTTTGGCTAGATTTTAACATGTAACACCCCCTTTTCGGAAATCCTGGATCCGCCACTAGTTTTATTGTGCCTTGCATCCTGCATATTTTATACATTAAAATCGAAAAAAGCCATGGTTTTCTGTATTGTGCATCCAACGGACGCATTCTATTTTCCAGTACACATTTTTATCAGTTTGCTGTTCGGAACATTTTCATCTAATGATATTAATGAATGTGTGAGAGGGGCATCGAATGCATGCCGATCAACATGTAAATCGCAACTTGTGATTGACTAAAACTAAAATACCAACCAATGTAAAGCTTCCTTTTCTGACATTGCTGAATTGCGGGAAATGAGTGAATAACAATTAAACTGTCAGACTCATTCAGTGAAGAAATGTTATTTTCAAAAATGTCGTGTACAATTTGAAGAAATTTGTCACAATTAAAATCCGGACCCATTAAATTTGGGCATGGACCCATTGTTTTCTAATGGATGGAGCCGCTGTACCCATTGAGTCAATTTTCAAAATGAATCACTGAGAGCATCAGTTAAAACCGGTCCAGTGGTTGTTGAGAAAAAAAAATTAAAGATGAAAATGACCTTTGTTATTTTCCCGACTGTCGCCACTTTGAAAAGTACATATTCCTTCATTTCAACAAAATTTATCTTTATCTTTCTAATCATTTATTAATATCATTTTTATTTGCTCCTCACATCCCCTTTATGGCCTCAAACTCGCTCTAGATGGGTCAAAACAGGGAAAAAAAATGAATCTCTACTATGGGGAAGGTGTTAATTTCACAGTAAGATAGGATCAGTCATGATCCAAGGAGCTTTTTCCATGTGTACCATTGAACATGTGACACATTTAACAAGAAAATGTATGGTTTGAAGGCAGGGATCTTGATCTTACTTCTTGAGAAATAGATTGTCAAGACATTCTACTTTTTTCCCTTAATTATCTACCTTTGAAGAGAGCATGGCCCCTCATTTGAACAAACTTCAATCCCCTTGATCCAACGATGTTATGTGTAAAGTTTTGTTGAAAATGGCGCAGTAGTTTAAGAGAAGAAGCTGAAAATGTTAAAAGTTTACAGATGGACAGACAAACGCCAAACAGAATGTAATCAGAAAAGCTCACCGGAGCTCAAAGCTCTTGTAAGTTTAGACAATTATTATTACATTTATTCAGTTGGAATCTTATACACTGTGCAAAATATCACATATAAAAACCTTGCAAAAATGAACATGTATTTTAACATTTAATAACCCCCACTACCCACAGAAAAGAAAAGAATGGGAAAAACTTACCGGGGACCAAGCTGATCGTCCGAGCATTTTGAATCATGTGTGACATCATACAGCATGTGGACCTCTCTGATGGTCCACGAGTTTTCATTTTGTAATCCATCTATGTCCACTACAAGGCTAGTATCTCCGTCCGTCTGTGTTAACACCACCGTGCCGTTAATGCCATTCATGTGAATATGGCCCACTAGTGTCAGAGACGCCACGATGTGGGCTACAAAGTTACAAATACAAGATTCTTTGATTATGTAGACAGTGCTTTACTTTATTTATAGCCTATTTGTATCTGTCATTCTCGAGAAATTTTGAATTGTTTTAAATTTTAACCGGCATCAAAACTCGATTTTGTATATATATGTAATGTAGTGTGATGACACTATATGTATAGACTTTCATACATGTACATATATGATACAATTCTGTTGACAGCGAGGACAAAGAAAATTGACCAGAAGGACTTGTAGAGCACGACCACGTCTCAGCATGACTGAAAATTGTTCATGTTGAAGGAGGAGTAGTTCATGTGTACATTAGATATGATTATAGTGTACAGTTTTGTGTGTGTGCTTTTGTAGCGAAAGTTGATCTAACGGTAACTTGTCGACCTCTGTAGCGAAGGATGATCTAATGATAACTCGTCGACCTCTGTAGCGAATGACAATCTAATGGTAACTTGTCGACCTCTCTAGCGAAGGATGATCTAATGGTAACTTGTTGATCTCTGTAGCGAATGAATATCTAACGGTAACTTGTCGACCTCTGTGGCGAAGAATGATCTAACGCTAACTGGTCGACATCTGTAGCAAAGGATGATCTAACGATAACTTAGCGACCTCTGCAGCGAAAGAAGATCAAACGGTAACTTGTCGACATCAGTGGCGAAGGGTGATCTGAAGGTAATTTGTCGACCTCTGTGGCGAAAGAAGATAAAACGACAATTTGTCGACCTTAGTAGCAAAGGATGCTCTAATGGTAACATGTCGACATCTGTAGGGAAGTATGATCTAATGGTAACTTGTCGACATCTGTAGCGAAAAATATCAAATGGTAACTTGTTGACCTCTGAAGCTAAGGGTGGACTAACGGTAACTTGTCGATCTATGTTGCGAAGGATGATCTAATGGTAACTTGTCGACCATTGTAGCGAAGGATGATCTCCTGGTAACTTGTCGCCCTCTGTAGTGAAGGATGATTTAATTGTAACTTGTCGACCTCTGTAGCAAAAGATGATCTAACAGTAACTTGTCGACCTCTGTAGTGAAGGATGATTAAATTGTAACGTGTCGACCTCTTTAGCGAAGGATGATCTTCTGATATTTTGTCGACTCTGTAACGAAGGATGATCTGATGGTAACTTGTCGACCATTGTAGCGAAGGATGATCAAACGGTAACTTGTCGATCTATGTAGCGAAGGGTAGTCTGACGGTAACCTGTCGATCTCTGTAGCGAAGGATGTTCTAACGGTAACTTGTCGACCCCTGTAGCGAAGGGTGATCTAACGATAACTTGTAGACCTCTGTAGTGAAGTATAATCTTTTGGTAACTTGTCGACCTCTGAATGCATATCTCATGGGCCGCACATGGCATCTAGTTGTGATTCGATATCTAATGAATACATCATTTATCTAAATGACATTTGTCAATTGTTTATGAGTTTTCTGCTATCTATTTTCGTCTTTTTGGTGAGTCGCTGGTATAGAACAGGATTTTAAAGTTCGCACTTTTTTGTAATATAAGGGTTGCCGGACTACCTAACAAGCTTGGCCACTTGACTCCCAAAACAATCAAATTTATAGGAAAACAACAGATAGCATAGGCGGATCTAGAAATATTTAAAAGGGGGAATTGCTGTCTCCCATGACTAATGTTTTGCAATATCGGTCTGGAAAGGGCGAGGGTTGCAGCCCTAATAATGGTCAAAAATGACCTTTTTCTGTGGTAAATTTTCCGAAAGGGAAATCTAAAAAAATTCTAAAAACCCCTCACTCTAAATCCGCCAAAGGATACAGAAATTCAACCAACGAACAGATTGAACCTTTTCCTTTTCTTTGGATTCAAGTTGATATTTTCTTCAATTCGAATTTCAATACGAAATATGATTATCATCGATTGATAGATACAGCGTTATCTCAATCTTATTAAAACACGACTTGTATTTCGCTCCTCTCCGCTACTCTCCATGTACAAGTGCATGGAGAGTAGCGTAGAGGAACGAAGTACAAGTCGCGTTTCAATAAGATTGAGCGTTATCTGTACTTTCAACAAACAATGACGACAGTGTTATCGGGAAACACACATTTTGCATTAATGTACGCGTGCTCGTGTTTCTAGGTCGACAAATTAACATAATAAACTAGACAATATATACAGTATTTGTCATACTATTACCTAATACTTGAGGAAAACATTCCAGTTCTGTGTAATATATGATATGTCATATATAACCAGGTAATATTGCTCATAGAATGGTAATAAACCATACCATAGATATTATCCATGTAATATAGAGCAAATCATGTCATAGATATTATCCATGAAATATAGAGGAAATCATCATGTTATATATAACCAGGTACTATTGCTCATAGAATGGTAATAAATCATACCATAGATATTATCCATGTAATATAGAGGAAATCATCATGTTATATATAACCAGGTACTATTGCTCATAGAATAGTAATAAACCATACCATAGATATTACCCGTGTAATATAGAACAAATCATAGCCTAATATTTTTACCTACAAAAAGAATCAACTTTGAGAAGTCAAGGATTTATTACCTCAAATAATTACAAATGTATCAGGATTAACAAGGACATCAGTCATACATGTACCAGTACTTAATTTATCAGTTTAAACTGTATTTGTTGTCTTTCATAGCGAATATAACATAGAAATATGAACAGACTACATGCACTTTAGAAGTAAGCTTCAAAGCTTCAACATGTATATCACTGATATTTCCCTTTAACAACCAATAAGAGGAACAATTGAAAAGGTTTTGAGATCCATCGCCAAATACTTCTTATATATAATTAAAATGAATTCTATTTTCCCTTCAAATACTTATTTACCTTCCGCTAATATAATAATAATGATGATGAGGATGGTGATAATAATAATAATAATAATAATAATAATAATAATAACAATAATAATAATAATAATTGATTATTGCTTTGCGTCACTCCATGATTATTTCACGTGTATGGTAACGGCATCTGCCTGAGGTATCGCATAGAAATTTTTACCTTTTTTCGGACCCACCCGAATCTTTTACGTGCCATGCCTACAGTGACACGGGACCTTGGTTTTTACTGTCTCATCTGAAAGACAGAACACCAGTCTGCCCATGGCAGGAATCGAACCCGCCATCTTTCAGTTACAAGCCAAGCACCACATCCACTGAGCTACACCGGCTTAATAATAATAATAATAATAATAATAATAATAATAATAATAATAATAATAATAATAATAATAATTAATAATAATAATAATAATAATAATAATAAACATAGCTTAATATTTCCCTACTATCAATGTTATTAAATGTGACAACCATATCATATTAAGTTTAAAAATTCATTTTGTGTTTAAAAGTACCTGTAACAAAAAGAAAAATGTGAGTGGCGATAGATCTACTAGTTTAAAAATCAAAGGACTCAAAAGTCCTGAGAGTCGGCTTTGCTGATTTTAAGTATGTAATCATTTTACCATTTTAGTGGCGGATTCAGGATTTCAGGGGGGGGGGGGGGGGGCAAAAATTAGGTCTTTGTTGCAACTACATCGTCATTATACCTATGTACAAAATGCTAATAAAATTTGCTCTCTTCATACTATCTTACGGCAAAGAGTTTGCAATTGCGTATCCGAAATGAACGTGCAATCGACAACTTCATGGCAACAAGTTTTACTGCATTGCCATTGGGAAGATCGATCTTTAAATTTGTCATATATGTGAAAAAGAACTGAAGTTCCAGAACATGTTGGGGAAAACTTTAATTGAAATATCTCGATAAAAACAAGCGATACAAGATCAAGACAAATGATTTGTCCGGAGAATTACACAATCGAGTACATCCGACGGTGTCGGTGGTAAACACATCGTAAAGTAGTCACAACTACATATTATTACGCCAAATTTGAAAACATTATTGCAACTCCTTTTTCGAGTTATTGAAACTAGTTTATGTTTAGCTTAAATTAACTGAGCTAAAGGTACATTGTGCTGATCAAGAATTTTTAAGACAACATCAGTCATTTTTCGGCACTTTTTTTTCAGCGGCGTAGTAAGCTTTATATCGATAGTGAAAGTTATAACCCCTGAAAAGAAAGTGATTGCAATGAGTGCGGCTTCACCGAAGCCGACTCAAATATGTATGAGATTATTTTTTCCCGAAAAGAGTGGAAGTGTGTGTGTGTGGGGGGGGGGGGGGGCGTACTGGTGCCAGAGGTGGGTTGATTCATTCTTATACTACGTCGTTTTTCCGAGGTAGAAAATCTACGGTGGGTCGTTTTTGTTGTGGGGAATGTTACATACCATTCTAGTTTATCCGAGTTTAGGAGGATTTCATACTGGGTCGGATTATCTAGGAGGAGATTCTGCAGGCAATATTCTGTTATTTGCCCTTCAGCTTTCAGCTGTTGTGATAAATATGTATGTTGTATGTCTTAATTGATGTCTAAAATGAGCTAAAAAGGGAGTCCAAAAGCCTGGTGTCCCCATCTACATTTGCCACTGTGGACCCACCGGTTTATGGTTCACTGTGAAATAATGAACTTCGCCATTAACTATTCTGGATTCGTATTTGTGAGTTTTAGATCAAGAAATCTCAACCTGCCATTTCCTTATTACATATGCCTTAATCGCCTGCACGCTAGAGACACGCCTGAGGCAAGGATCTCGTTATGGGCATGCATTCAGCCATTTAGTTGATGAAAGTTTCTCATGAAATATTTCAATCTAGACAAGTTTGAGTGAACAAATTACTTCATAAAGTATCGATTTTAAATGTCCTCTAATAAACAAGGTTGGTATCTCCTTAACTTCCTTGGCATCTGATCTTACCTATATGAGGTCAGGTGAGGCGTACATATGCATTCACATGTAGCTTACACGTGAAACACTTTTAATTATAAAACATACATGAATCACTATTCTATGAACATGTACTGTAGTGAATTGAGGAATATTTTAAACATTTTTCATATTTTTGAGAGAACCTTCTGAAGTACAAACAGTATATTATCAAAGGCGAATAGGTAATGCATTGCATACACTACTGTCACCAATTGGTATTCCACTACATGCACCATGACCCAATTAAGGCACATACATAAACAGATAATAAATCTAGAGAATAGTACATCAGCATACACTTACCTGTGTATAAGATCAAGATACATAAAAGGCCAAATCGGTTTGCTACGTCCATTTTCAACTGTTAATTTACTTTCCCCTTCAGCGCTTTAACTACTTATCACCGAGTGAGGGCAGTTCATCACTGGAAAATAGATGCAGGTATTTGATACGGTAATCACGTTACGATCTAGATTAGAAATTATCGCACAATAAACTATAGGTATTGTATTTATGACTTACATGGTAAAGGAGGTTCATACCTTTAAATGATATACCACGTCAGAACAGAAGGGCGATGACTGATTTTATGACAGTCCTTGCTGCACTTACTAGTTCATGAATGTATACAAGAAGGATATATAGTTATGTATACATACGGCCACGATGGGATTTGAACCCGGATCATTCAACATGAATCACAAGGGTAATAACCGAGAATGTTGTTCACATATAACTGTTTCGTACTTGTACACGATTTGATTTACGAGCTGATCTAAAATTAATCGAATATTATTACGTCTAACGTGTTATTTCGATCATGTTTAAATAACCGGAATTTAAATGTTTTTCTACGAAGCAATCAAATTGATATTAGGAGACAGGAGATAAAAACGGGATTATTTTTGCGTCCATACCTATGATTCCTTCCCCACTCCCCCAAAAAGTACTAGTACAAAATGTATCAATTAAAAAAAAAAACAAGACCAAAGGAGAAGAAGATTCTTATTGTTTTTATATTAAGAATTACGTATAATTAAAGACATGATACAAATTTTATTTTTCGACCAGGACGATTTTGAAATTTCAATCTTAACTATGTCGTATTTTCGTATATAGATTTTCAGGACAAATATTTTCGCATACATGAAATATGGAGAAATCCTTTACATGTATAAACCTATATATCGGCAAAAATATTAGAGTTCAGCGCATTCAATGGAAAGGAGATGATGACAGTAAATAATTTACCTTCATGTAGACGATATAGTCCTATTATGAACCTTATGGTGAGACAAAGCTTGAACGGGCGCTCTATAATAGGAAATAGACACTTACGTATATAGGATTTCCTTTAATGGAAGCTCTCGCTTGACTATTATTGAAATAACTCTATATATCACATGGGAAAGGTGACCACGAATAAAATAATGACGTAACATGTTAGAGAATGTATTGTCTCGTGTCTAACTGAGGATGATCGACTGCTCTGTCTAAGTCATGTGTTGGGAAATGCTAATCTCTCCTCTTCCTGTTTAGGCAGATACGGAGGGGGTTCCGGACCCCTTTCTCCTTCTAGCATTTTCAAAGTATCTGCAATAAAGCCATACATTTCAGGAATTTTTTTATCTCATTTTAGAGTATTTCCATTTTTCTGACTCATTCAGTTATTCAGGGCCTTTCACACAATAACGAATTGCCTCAGTGTACGTCAGCTTAGTGATAATTACTAAATGCTTTGCATGCACAAAACAAAAATTAGACATGCTATCATTCTGGTCGTTGGGGCGTTTGGGAGCTTTGGGTCAATAACCATAAATTTTGACAAAAATCACCGAAAATTGGAAAACCTGCAAGTCATTCAGTTTTTAGAGTTTGGGTTCCAAACTTGGTATAAGTATAGAAGATATAAGAATAATCCATAATGATAACATGAGCACATATAACCCCGTTAGATTTACAATTTTGGGGGCAAAAACCATCGATTTACTTGCAAACAATTGGCTATAAAGTTATGCTTTTGTATGTCGAAAATCCGTTTTGTTTATAGGGATATCTTGTGCTTTTCGGAATCCTTATGTCCAAGGAGAAACAGAAGACATATGACAAAGCTGTATGACACAAATCACCAAGGACATGCACACAAAATATGATAATAATGTAACATACACAGAAAACGACATTACAAAAATATTCGACTGTGCTGCAGTTACGATATCAAGTATCACAGGCGATGATATCAGCAAATGTAAACGGTCAAGAAAAACAAAGACCATACGCTGGGTATTACAAGTATCACAGGCGATGATATCAGCAAATGTAAACGGTCAAGAAAAACAAAGACCATACGCTGGGTATTACACGCATCACAGGCGTTGATATCAGTAAATGTAAACGGTCAAGAAAAACAAAGACCATACGCTGGGTATTACAAGTATCACAGGCGTTGATATCAGTAAATATAAACGGTCAAGAAAAACAAAGACCATACGCTGGGTATTACAAGTATCACAGGCGATGATATCAGTAAATGTAAACGGTCAAGAAAAACAAAGACCATACGCTGGGTATTACAAGTATCACAGGCGATGATATCAGCAAATGTAAACGGTCAAGAAAAACAAAGACCATACGCTGGGTATTACACGCATCACAGGCGTTGATATCAGTAAATGTAAACGGTCAAGAAAAACAAAGACCATACGCTGGGTATTACAAGTATCACAGGCGTTGATATCAGTAAATATAAACGGTCAAGAAAAACAAAGACCATACGCTGGGTATTACACGTATCACAGGCGATGATATCAGTAAATGTAAACGGTCAAGAAAAACAAAGACCATACGCTGGGTATTACAAGTATCACAGGCGTTGATATCAGTAAATATAAACGGTCAAGAAAAACAAAGACCATACGCTGGGTATTACACGTATCACAGGCGATGATATCAGTAAATGTAAACGGTCAAGAAAAACAAAGACCATACGCTGGGTATTACAAGTATCACAGGCGTTGATATCAGTAAATATAAACGGTCAAGAAAAACAAAGACCATACGCTGGGTATTACACGTATCACAGGCGATGATATCAGTAAATGTAAACGGTCAAGAAAAACAAAGACCATACGCTGGGTATTACAAGTATCACAGGCGTTGATATCAGTAAATGTAAACAGTCAAGAAAAACAAAGACCACACGCTGGGTATTACACGTATCACAGGTGTTGATATCAGCAAATGTAAACGGTCAAGAAAAACAAAGACCATACGCTGGGTATTACAAGTATCACAGGCGATGATATCAGTAAATGTAAACGGTCAAGAAAAACAAAGACCATACGCTGGGTATTGTAAGTATCACAGGCGTTGATATCAGCAAATGTACACGGTCAAGAAAAAGAAAGACCATACGCTGGGTATTACAAGTATCACAGGCGTTGATATCAGCAAATGGAAACAGTGAGGAAAATCAAAGACCATATGCTGGTTATTACAGTTATCACAGGCGTTGATATCAGCATATAGAAGCAGTCAAGAAAAACAAAGACCATACGCTGGGTATTACAAGTATCACATGCGATGATATCAGCAAATGTAAACGGTCAAATAAAACAAAGACCATACGCTGGGTATTACAAGTATCCCAGGCGTTGATATCAGGAAATGTAAACGGTCAACAAAAACAAAGATCATACGCTGGGTATTACAAGCATCACAGGCGATGATATCAGCAAATAGAAACAGTCAAGAAAAAGAAAGACCATACGTTGGGTATTACAAGTATCACAGGCGTTGATATCAGTAAATGTAAACGGTCAAGAAAAACAAAGATCATACGCTGGGTATTACAAGTATCACAGGCGTTGATATCAGTAAATGTAAACGGTCAAGAAAAACAAAGACCATACGCTGGGTATTGCAAGTATCACAGGCGTTGATATCAGCAAATGTAAACGGTCAAGAAAAACAAAGACCATACGCTGGGTATTGGAAGTATCACAGGCGTTGATATCAGCAAATGTAAACGGTCAAGAAAAACAAAGACCATACGCTGGGTATTACAAGCATCACAGGCGATGATATCAGCAAATAGAAACAGTCAAGAAAAACAAAGACCATACGTTGGGTATTACAAGTATCACAGGCGATGATATCAGGAAATGTAAACTGTCAAGAAAAACAAAGACCATACGCTGGGTATTACAGGTATCACAGGCGATGATATCAGCAAATGTAAACGGTCAAGAAAAACAAAGACCATACACTGGGTATTAGAAGTATCACAGGCGATGATATCAGCAACTGTAAACAGTCAAGAAAAAGAAAGACCATACGCTGGGTATTACAAGTAGAACATGCGATGATATCAGTAAATGTAAACAGTCAAGAAAAACAAAGACCATACGCTGGGTATTACAAGTATCACATGCGATGATATCAGCAAATGTAAACAGTCAGGAAAAACAGACCATACGCTGGGTATTACAAGTATCACAGGCGTTGATATCAGTAAATGTAAACAGTCAAGAAAAACAAAGACCATACGCTGGGTATTACAAGTATCACAGGCGTTGATATCAGTAAATGTAAACGGTCAACAAAAACAAAGACCATACGCTGGGTATTACAAGTATCACAGGCGATGATATCAGCAAATAGAAACAGTCAAGAAAAACAAAGACCATACGCTGGGTATTACAAGTATCACAGGCGATGATATAAGAAAATGTAAACGGTCAAGAAAAACAAAGACCATATGCTGGGTATTACTAGTATCGCAGGCGTTGATATCAGCAAATAGAAACAGTCAAGAAAAACAAAGACCATACGCTGGGTATCGCAAGTATCACAGGCGTTGATATCAGCAAATGTAAACGGTCAAGAAAAACAAGGACCATACGCTGGGTATTACAAGTATCACAGGCGTTGATATCAGTAAATGTAAACGGTCAAGAAAAAGAAAGATCATACGCTGGGTATTGCAAGTATCACAGGCGTTGATATCAGCAAATGTAAACGGTCAAGAAAAACAAAGACCATACGCTGGGTATTGCAAGTATCACAGGCGTTGATATCAGCAAATGTAAACGGTCAAGAAAAACAAAGACCATACGCTGGGTATTACAAGTATCACAGACGTTGATATCAGCAAATGTAAACGGTCAAGAAAAACAAAGACCACATGCTGGGTATTACAAGTATCACAGGTGATGATATCAGTAAATGTAAACGGTCAAGAAAAACAAAGACCATACGCTGGGTATTACAAGTATCACAGGCGTTGATATCAGCAAATGTACACGGTCAAGAAAAAGAAAGACCATACGCTGGGTATTACAAGTATCACAGGCGTTGATATCAGCAAATGGAAACAGTGATGAAAATCAAAGACCATATGCTGGTTATTACAGGTATCACAGGCGTTGATATCAGCATATAGAAGCAGTCAAGAAAAACAAAGACCATACGCTGGGTATTACAAGTATCACATGCGATGATATCAGCAAATGTAAACGGTCAAATAAAACAAAGACCATACGCTGGGTATTACAAGTATCCCAGGCGTTGATATCAGTAAATGTAAACGGTCAACAAAAACAAAGACCATACGCTGGGTATTACAAGCATCACAGGCGATGATATCAGCAAATAGAAACAGTCAAGAAAAAGAAAGACCATACGTTGGGTATTACAAGTATCACAGGCGTTGATATCAGTAAATGTAAACGGTCAAGAAAAACAAAGGTCATACGCTGGGTATTACAAGTATCCCAGGCGTTGATATCAGTAAATGTAAACGGTCAACAAAAACAAAGACCATACGCTGGGTATTACAAGCATCACAGGCGATGATATCAGCAAATAGAAACAGTCAAGAAAAAGAAAGACCATACGTTGGGTATTACAAGTATCACAGGCGTTGATATCAGTAAATGTAAACGGTCAAGAAAAACAAAGATCATACGCTGGGTATTACAAGTATCACAGGCGTTGATATCAGCAAATGTAAACGGTCAAGAAAAACAAAGACCATACGCTGGGTATTGCAAGTATCACAGGCGTTGATATCAGCAAATGTAAACGGTCAAGAAAAACAAAGACCATACGCTGGGTATTGGAAGTATCACAGGCGTTGATATCAGCAAATGTAAACGGTCAAGAAAAACAAAGACCATACGCTGGGTATTACAAGCATCACAGGCGATGATATCAGCAAATAGAAACAGTCAAGAAAAACAAAGACAATACGTTGGGTATTACAAGTATCACAGGCGATGATATCAGGAAATGTAAACGGTCAAGAAAAACAAAGACCATACACTGGGTATTAGAAGTATCAGAGGCGATGATATCAGCAACTGTAAACAGTCAAGAAAAAGAAAGACCATACGCTGGGTATTACAAGTAGAACATGCGATGATATCAGTAAATGTAAACAGTCAAGAAAAACAAAGACCATACGCTGGGTATTACAAGTATCACATGCGATGATATCAGCAAATGTAAACAGTCAGGAAAAAGAAAGACCATACGCTGGGTATTACAAGTATCACAGGCGTTGATATCAGTAAATGTAAACGGTCAACAAAAACAAAGACCATACGCTGGGTATTACAAGTATCACAGGCGATGATATAAGAAAATGTAAACGGTCAAGAAAAACAAAGACCATATGCTGGGTATTACTAGTATCGCAGGCGTTGATATCAGCAAATGTAAACGGTCAAGAAAAACAAAGACCATACGCTGGGTATCGCAAGTATCACAGGCGTTGATATCAGCAAATGTAAACGGTCAAGAAAAACAAAGACCATACGCTGGGTATTACAAGTATCACAGGCGTTGATATCAGTAAATGTAAACGGTCAAGAAAAAGAAAGATCATACGCTGGGTATTGCAAGTATCACAGGCGTTGATATCAGCAAATGTAAACGGTCAAGAAAAACAAAGACCATACGCTGGGTATTGCAAGTATCACAGGCGTTGATATCAGCAAATGTAAACGGTCAAGAAAAACAAAGACCATACGCTGGGTATTGGAAGTATCACAGGCGTTGATATCAGCAAATGTAAACGGTCAAGAAAAACAAAGACCATACGCTGGGTATTACAAGCATCACAGGCGATGATATCAGCAAATAGAAAACAGTCAAGAAAAACAAAGACCATACGTTGGGTATTACAAGTATCACAGGCGATGATATCAGGAAATGTAAACTGTCAAGAAAAACAAAGACCATACGCTGGGTATTACAGGTATCACAGGCGATGATATCAGCAAATGTAAACGGTCAAGAAAAACAAAGACCATACACTGGGTATTAGAAGTATCACAGGCGATGATATCAGCAACTGTAAACAGTCAAGAAAAAGAAAGACCATACGCTGGGTATTACAAGTAGAACATGCGATGATATCAGTAAATGAAAACAGTCAAGAAAAACAAAGACCATACGCTGGGTATTACAAGTATCACATGCGATGATATCAGCAAATGTAAACAGTCAGGAAAAACAAAGACCATACGCTGGGTATTACAAGTATCACAGGCGTTGATATCAGTAAATGTAAACAGTCAAGAAAAACAAAGACCATACGCTGGGTATTACAAGTATCACAGGCGTTGATATCAGTAAATGTAAACGGTCAACAAAAACAAAGACCATACGCTGGGTATTACAAGTATCACAGGCGATGATATCAGCAAATAGAAACAGTCAAGAAAAACAAAGACCATACGCTGGGTATTACAAGTATCACAGGCGATGATATAAGAAAATGTAAACGGTCAAGAAAAACAAAGACCATATGCTGGGTATTACTAGTATCGCAGGCGTTGATATCAGCAAATAGAAACAGTCAAGAAAAACAAAGACCATACGCTGGGTATCGCAAGTATCACAGGCGTTGATATCAGCAAATGTAAACGGTCAAGAAAAACAAAGACCATACGCTGGGTATTACAAGTATCACAGGCGTTGATATCAGTAAATGTAAACGGTCAAGAAAAAGAAAGATCATACGCTGGGTATTGCAAGTATCACAGGCGTTGATATCAGCAAATGTAAACGGTCAAGAAAAACAAAGACCATACGCTGGGTATTGCAAGTATCACAGGCGTTGATATCAGCAAATGTAAACGGTCAAGAAAAACAAAGACCATACGCTGGGTATTACAAGTATCACAGACGTTGATATCAGCAAATGTAAACGGTCAAGAAAAACAAAGACCACATGCTGGGTATTACAAGTATCACAGGTGATGATATCAGTAAATGTAAACGGTCAAGAAAAACAAAGACCATACGCTGGGTATTACAAGTATCACAGGCGTTGATATCAGCAAATGTACACGGTCAAGAAAAAGAAAGACCATACGCTGGGTATTACAAGTATCACAGGCGTTGATATCAGCAAATGGAAACAGTGATGAAAATCAAAGACCATATGCTGGTTATTACAGGTATCACAGGCGTTGATATCAGCATATAGAAGCAGTCAAGAAAAACAAAGACCATACGCTGGGTATTACAAGTATCACATGCGATGATATCAGCAAATGTAAACGGTCAAATAAAACAAAGACCATACGCTGGGTATTACAAGTATCCCAGGCGTTGATATCAGTAAATGTAAACGGTCAACAAAAACAAAGACCATACGCTGGGTATTACAAGCATCACAGGCGATGATATCAGCAAATAGAAACAGTCAAGAAAAAGAAAGACCATACGTTGGGTATTACAAGTATCACAGGCGTTGATATCAGTAAATGTAAACGGTCAAGAAAAACAAAGGTCATACGCTGGGTATTACAAGTATCCCAGGCGTTGATATCAGTAAATGTAAACGGTCAACAAAAACAAAGACCATACGCTGGGTATTACAAGCATCACAGGCGATGATATCAGCAAATAGAAACAGTCAAGAAAAAGAAAGACCATACGTTGGGTATTACAAGTATCACAGGCGTTGATATCAGTAAATGTAAACGGTCAAGAAAAACAAAGATCATACGCTGGGTATTACAAGTATCACAGGCGTTGATATCAGCAAATGTAAACGGTCAAGAAAAACAAAGACCATACGCTGGGTATTGCAAGTATCACAGGCGTTGATATCAGCAAATGTAAACGGTCAATAAAAACAAAGACCATACGCTGGGTATTGGAAGTATCACAGGCGTTGATATCAGCAAATGTAAACGGTCAAGAAAAACAAAGACCATACGCTGGGTATTACAAGCATCACAGGCGATGATATCAGCAAATAGAAACAGTCAAGAAAAACAAAGACAATACGTTGGGTATTACAAGTATCACAGGCGATGATATCAGGAAATGTAAACTGTCAAGAAAAACAAAGACCATACGCTGGGTATTACAGGTATCACAGGCGATGATATCAGGAAATGTAAACGGTCAAGAAAAACAAAGACCATACACTGGGTATTAGAAGTATCAGAGGCGATGATATCAGCAACTGTAAACAGTCAAGAAAAAGAAAGACCATACGCTGGGTATTACAAGTAGAACATGCGATGATATCAGTAAATGTAAACAGTCAAGAAAAACAAAGACCATACGCTGGGTATTACAAGTATCACATGCGATGATATCAGCAAATGTAAACAGTCAGGAAAAACAAAGACCATACGCTGGGTATTACAAGTATCACAGGCGTTGATATCAGTAAATGTAAACGGTCAACAAAAACAAAGACCATACGCTGGGTATTACAAGTATCACAGGCGATGATATAAGAAAATGTAAACGGTCAAGAAAAACAAAGACCATATGCTGGGTATTACTAGTATCGCAGGCGTTGATATCAGCAAATGTAAACGGTCAAGAAAAACAAAGACCATACGCTGGGTATCGCAAGTATCACAGGCGTTGATATCAGCAAATGTAAACGGTCAAGAAAAACAAAGACCATACGCTGGGTATTACAAGTATCACAGGCGTTGATATCAGTAAATGTAAACGGTCAAGAAAAAGAAAGATCATACGCTGGGTATTGCAAGTATCACAGGCGTTGATATCAGCAAATGTAAACGGTCAAGAAAAACAAAGACCATAGGCTGGGTATTGCAAGTATCACAGGCGTTGATATCAGCAAATGTAAACGGTCAAGAAAAACAAAGACCATACGCTGGGTATTACAAGTATCACAGACGTTGATATCAGCAAATGTAAACGGTCAAGAAAAACAAAGACCACATGCTGGGTATTACAAGTATCACAGGTGATGATATCAGTAAATGTAAACGGTCAAGAAAAAAAAGACCATACGCTGGGTATTACAAGTATCACAGGCGTTGATATCAGCAAATGTAAACGGTCAAGAAAAAGAAAGACCACACGCTGGGTATTACAAGTATCACAGGTGATGATATCAGTAAATGTAAACGGTCAAGAAAAACAAAGACCATACGCTGGGTATTACAAGTATCACAGGCGATGATATCAGTAAATGTAAACGGTCAAGAAAAACAAAGACCATACGCTGGGTATTACAAGTATCACAGGCGTTGATATCAGCAAATGTACACGGTCAAGAAAAAGAAAGACCATACGCTGGATATTACAAGAATCACAGGCGTTGATATCAGCAAATGTAAACAGTGAGGAAAATCAAAGACCATATGCTGGGTATTACAGGTATCACAGGCGTTGATATGAGCATATAGAAGCAGTCAAGAAAAACAAAGACCATACGCTGGGTATTGCAAGTATCACAGGCGTTGATATCAGCAAATGTAAACGGTCAAGAAAAACAAAGACCATACGCTGGGCATTACAAGTATCACAGGTGTTGATATCAGCAAATGTAAACGGTCAAGAAAAAGAAAGACCATACGCTGGGTATTACAAGTATAACAGGCGATGATATCAGTAAATGTAAACGGCCAAGAAAAACAAAGACTACACGCTGGGTATTACAAGTATCACAGGCGATGATATCAGCAAATGTAAACGGTCAAGAAAAACAAAGACCATACGCTGGGTATTACATGTATCACAGGTGATGATATCAGCAAATGTAAACGGTCAAGAAAAACAAAGACCATACACTGGGTATTAGAAGTATCACAGGCGATGATATCAGCAACTGTAAACAGTCAAGAAAAAGAAAGACCATACGCTGGGTATTACAAGTAGAACATGCGATGATATCAGTAAATGTAAACAGTCAAGAAAAACAAAGACCATACGCTGGGTATTACAAGTATCACATGCGATGATATCAGCAAATGTAAACAGTCAGGAAAAACAAAGACCATACGCTGGGTATTACAAGTATCACAGGCGTTGATATCAGTAAATGTAAACAGTCAAGAAAAACAAAGACCATACGCTGGGTATTACAAGTATCACAGGCGTTGATATCAGTAAATGTAAACGGTCAACAAAAACAAAGACCATACGCTGGGTATTACAAGTATCACAGGCGATGATATAAGAAAATGTAAACGGTCAAGAAAAACAAAGACCATATGCTGGGTATTACTAGTATCGCAGGCGTTGATATCAGCAAATGTAAACGGTCAAGAAAAACAAAGACCATACGCTGGGTATCGCAAGTATCACAGGCGTTGATATCAGCAAATGTAAACGGTCAAGAAAAACAAAGACCATACGCTGGGTATTACAAGTATCACAGGCGTTGATATCAGTAAATGTAAACGGTCAAGAAAAAGAAAGATCATACGCTGGGTATTGCAAGTATCACAGGCGTTGATATCAGCAAATGTAAACGGTCAAGAAAAACAAAGACCATACGCTGGGTATTGCAAGTATCACAGGCGTTGATATCAGCAAATGTAAACGGTCAAGAAAAACAAAGACCATACGCTGGGTATTACAAGTATCACAGACGTTGATATCAGCAAATGTAAACGGTCAAGAAAAACAAAGACCACATGCTGGGTATTACAAGTATCACAGGTGATGATATCAGTAAATGTAAACGGTCAAGAAAAAAAAGACCATACGCTGGGTATTACAAGTATCACAGGCGTTGATATCAGCAAATGTAAACGGTCAAGAAAAAGAAAGACCACACGCTGGGTATTACAAGTATCACAGGTGA
Organism: Pteria penguin; assembly: GCA_035048485.1. NCBI lineage: Eukaryota > Metazoa > Mollusca > Bivalvia > Pterioida > Pteriidae > Pteria > Pteria penguin. The sequence goes on from CM068583.1 coordinate 62,643,733, forward strand.
TGATATCAGTAAATGTAAACGGTCAAGAAAAACAAAGACCATACGCTGGGTATTACAAGTATCACAGGCGATGATATCAGTAAATGTAAACGGTCAAGAAAAACAAAGACCATACGCTGGGTATTACAAGTATCACAGGCGTTGATATCAGCAAATGTACACGGTCAAGAAAAAGAAAGACCATACGCTGGATATTACAAGAATCACAGGCGTTGATATCAGCAAATGTAAACAGTGAGGAAAATCAAAGACCATATGCTGGGTATTACAGGTATCACAGGCGTTGATATGAGCATATAGAAGCAGTCAAGAAAAACAAAGACCATACGCTGGGTATTGCAAGTATCACAGGCGTTGATATCAGCAAATGTAAACGGTCAAGAAAAACAAAGACCATACGCTGGGCATTACAAGTATCACAGGTGTTGATATCAGCAAATGTAAACGGTCAAGAAAAAGAAAGACCATACGCTGGGTATTACAAGTATAACAGGCGATGATATCAGTAAATGTAAACGGCCAAGAAAAACAAAGACTACACGCTGGGTATTACAAGTATCACAGGCGATGATATCAGCAAATGTAAACGGTCAAGAAAAACAAAGACCATACGCTGGGTATTACAAGTATCACAGGTGATGATATCAGCAAATGTAAACGGTCAAGAAAAACAAAGACCATACGCTGGGTATTACAAGTATCACAGGCGTTGATATCAGCAAATGTAAACGGTCAAGAAAAACAAAGACCATACGCTGGGTATTACAAGTATCACAGGCGTTGATATCAGCAAATGTAAACGGTCAAGAAAAACAAAGACCATACGCTGGGTATTACAAGTATCACAGGCGATGATAGCAGCAAATGTAAATGGTTAAAAAAAGCAAAAAACAAAAGAAAAAACAAAAAAAAAAGGACAAAAAAAACCCCCCAAACAAGCAAACAAGAAAAACCCCAACCCCCCCCCCCCCAAAAAAAAAAAAAAAAAAACCATACGCTGGGTATTGTAAGTAACACAGGCGATGATATCAGCAAATGAAAAGAAGTCTAGAAAAACAAAGACATTAAGCTCTGTATTACAAACATCACAGGCACATCAAGGTGCATTTTTCTATTGAAGACTCTTACACTATATTGAATCAGGAAGTGAACCTCTGTCGAACTGACCAACAGTACATATACATTTTTCAGATTAAAATGCTATACTACAAAATCAATCCCGATAATTTTGAAGAATTAGTTACGACCGTTTTCAGTCACCTTCCCAAATCTGGTCGAGTTGATTTTGTGACCGACACTTGCAAAACAGACTCCATCAAATCATTTGAACGTAAACGAAGGGGCTCCATGCCAACTTTCCTGTTCTCTGGTCCCAAAACAAAAACACTCAAAGAATGTAAGAGTTTCATGAGTTTTTAAAGTTGCTTATGGAATAGCGGAAAACAGACACACGTGCCAGATCTCTTCAAGGCCGCTTGATGAGGTGTTTCCGAAAGCTGCAATATGCTCTTCTCAGGAAGATACAGATACACGTGTAGTACTTCACTGTATGCACAATTTGACTCCCAGAGCAAGAACACACCAAAATATCAAGATGGTCTCCCGACACTGATGTGTGAATTCTTGTCGTGAAGTATTGTACAGATATGCACAGGTCTCTCTTGTTTGACACTGGCGTTGGGAATAAACGTAGACTGATATGGTCCATCAGAAAGGCGAAAGGCTTTGTTCAACATCACCAGCACTTCACTGTCCAACAGCAAGTGCTTTTGTTCAAAGAAGGAAAATTACACCACTTAAATATGTGGAATAAAATACGGAATAATTTTTCAACCTCCTTTAATGAATCTGGGCTACACTAAGTTTGATAAGAACAGAGATATTGTATGTGCCATATATGGCAAGCCAAACTATACAGATGTCAAGAAATTGAGATTAAATATGAAGAAGAATCAACGACACAGTAATGTGTTAAATATATCTAATAGCACTGACATTAGTCTGCCTCCGCCTTGCGCAGAACTTCACTCGAAATGCATTATTGTTGAGTTAATTACCAGTTATACATCATCCGGAACACGGCGTTGGTTCCGAGTGTTAGAAAAACAGAATAGGATGTGAAACCTTTGTAGTTGGCGGAAGAAGGTCACATGAGACTGTGATAGCGAACGTCAACACAACGGGCACAGCGTGTCTTTCCCCATGAAAATATGTGTTTTGTCCCTTGTCTGAGTTATATGGAAACAGCTTAATTGCCTTTTTAAATAAGTTTGGATCTAAAATATTAAGAATAATTAGTTGTAGGCATGTTTAATGTTGGATTAGTTTTTGACCAAATCACGCCATTTCAAACTTGCGCGGGCGACTTAAGTGTATGATTTTAACGTATTGTCGTTTGCTAACTTTCAAATTCAACTATTTTAGTGGAGTGTACAACGAGGCTATTCTTCAGCATGACATGGTCACTGAATGACACTATATATACTCTTTTTTATTTTCTTTAATTCATATGGTGGAAAAATTGTACATATATGGACTTTGTCTACTTTTTGCAATTCGTTCACGTACGTTGGAATAATGCATTATAGTGTGAAAAGCCCTTTAGAAATTATTTCAAATGCGCCTTGCGAATTTACATGTAGCTAGTCATCCATAAAACAGTTTCCATTTCAATTGTCCAAATATCCATCAAAATGTACATCAAGCATTTTATTTGTACCCGTTATAAACCTTTAATATCATTCATCATTTTTGCTTGTTCCATTAAAGTTAAATGCTCGCTCCTTACTAACTACTGAGCTTGATTTTCGAGTTACAATAAACCGAATAAGTAAGGTCCGTTTAGCTTGTACTTTGGTTTGGTTTTCCCAGAGTCACCAAACAATGCTAACCGGACCGGACACTGACACTGGATTCTCTCCCACATACTAAACATACACTTGACCAACTATATAAGCACTTAAATCTTTCGTAAGTTAAATATTGTCCTGACAGATTATACAATTAGATCTTGTTCCCCGTGTGCTCGCCAGACAATTTACTATACTTTTGTTTGAAATAAAACTTTTGAAGAGGAAACTGCTAAGTTTTGTTTGTTAAACGTACTTACCAACAATATACTTTTTATTGCTCTTCAGAAAACAAAATCGAAGAATGATACCTAAAATGTTTTAACATAACCCAATAACAAGACAACACGCATAAATATAAAGTTCCATTTCAAATGTGTATGTTTCATATCAGATTCTTCTCCATTATCTTAGAAGAATGCACTAAATGTTCCAACATAAATATTCAATTCATAGACGACGCATACGTAAAGGTAAATGTACTAGTATTCCATATCTAAAGTATAAATTTGTTAATCCATTCACAATCAATATAGGAGTAATTTGGAGGAAATTTATTTGGCTGTAACTATTCAACATTTTCACTACCTAGGATTTAAAAAAATTCTATCGTTGTATTCTATATCTTTATCTTTACATTTCAGTAACTGGAGAAATTTGTTGCATTTTTTTCAGTGTAATCGTTATACCTTTGACGTTTTATTATTCGTTTTATAAACTGTTAGTCTGCACGATATACAATGTATCGCATGGTGTATAACTGGAGACGGAGATAGCCATATCTAAGACGTGTTTGATGAAACAATGTCATAATCTTGATTCAGGATAATAGAAAATGATGATGATGATGATGATGATAATGATGATAATGCAAAACAAACACACACACACACCTAAATATATTCCGTTGCATTGTTGACGTCTTGTTTTATGTCTCGTAGAGAGTAGTTTACTTACTCCGTGACAGCATCTGTCTGATGTATTATACAGAGAGTAGTTTACTTACTCCGTGACAGCATCTGCCTGATGTATTATACAGAAATTTACGGAGCATACCCTTCCGTGACAGCATCTGCCTGATGTATTATACAGAAATTTAGCCCTACGGAGCATACCCTTCCGTGTCAGCATCTGCCTGATGTATTATACAGAAATTTACAGAGCATACCCTTTCGTGACAGCATCTGCCTGATATATTATACAGAAAATTACGGAGCATACCCTTCCGTGACAGCATCTGCCTGATGTATTATACAGAAATTTACGGAGCATACCCTTTCGTGACAGCATCTGCCTGATGTATTATACAGAAAATTACGGAGCATACCCTTCCGTGACAGCATCTGTCTGATGTATTATACAGAAATTAAGCCCTACGGAGCATACCCTTCCGTGACAAGCATTGTTATAGTATACCCGGTATATCCACAGGAAACCTTCGCTTACCGTGTACATTAATAAGATATATCCACAGGAGACCTTCGCTTACCGTGTATATTAATAAGGTATATCCACAGGAGACCTTCGCTTACCGTGTACATTAATAAGATATATCCACAGGAGACCTTCGCTTACCGTGTATATTAATAAGGTATATCCACAGGAGACCTTCGCTTACCGTGTATATTAATAAGATATATCCACAGGAGACCTTCGCTTACCGTGTACATTAATAAGGTATATCCACAGGAGACCTTCGCTTACCGTGTACATTAATAAGATATATCCACAGGAGACCTTCGCTTACCGTGTATATTAATAAGATATATCCACAGGAGACCTTCGTTTACCGTGTACATTAATAAGGTATATCCACAGGATACCTTCGCTTACCGTGCACATTAATAAAGTATATCCACAGGAGACCTTCGCTTACCGTGTATATTAACAAGATATATCCACAGGAGGCCTTCGCTTACCGTGTACATTAATAAGGTATATCCACAGTAGACATTCGCTTACCGTGTACATTAGTGAGGTATATCCACAGGAGACCTTCGCTTACCGTGTACATTAATAAGGTATATCCACAGGAGACCTTCGCTTACCGTGTACATTAATAAGGTATATCCACAGGAGACCTTCGTTTATCGTGTACATAAATAAGGTATATCCACAGAAGACCTTCTCTTACCGTGTACATTAATAAGGTATATCCACAGGAGACCTTCGCTTATCGTGTATATTAATAAGGTATATCCACAGGAGACCTTCGCTTACCGTGTACATTAATAAGGTATATCCACAGGAGGCCTTCGCTTACCGTGCACATCGCACGAGTGACTTACATGGAATCAAATTTTAAAAATATTGTATTAATAAGGGTCTGAGAAAAGATGGCGGGAAGGCACAAAACGTATTACTCCCTTACAAGTTTACTTTTTTATTGGTCAAAACAAGTCGAACGTACAACATGTATGCAAACTTGAAATTTAGGCCCAGAAAAGAGATATGACCACTTTTACTATCTAAGTTTATATACTGTTACATGTGCTCTTCCTCTCATAGTTCTGTGGTAATTAAAAGAAACTTTATGAAGTCATTATTTTCGATGCAAAACATTGGGAAAAATGGTGTTACATAGTCCATTATGGCTCCGCTAGCGGCAATTGAGTAAATGTTATAACTAGATTTTCTTCTCCATTTTTAAAACTTTGCAAGATTGATCAGTTCGAGATGCTAGATAAACGTATGCGATGAAATGGCGGCGTGTAATCTAATTTGGTAACCATGGCGGCCATTTCGAATATGTTAGAACTAGATTTTTTCCCGCATATTCATAACAAGCTTGACAAAACTTTACAAGATTGATCAGCGTGAGATGCAGGATAAACGTATCTAATAGAATATGTCATATAATCATATGTGGTCACCACGGCGGCCGCATTTTGAAAATCTTAAGAGTGGATTTTAAACCTCATTTTTGCTGCGATGTTGATCAAACTTTTCTGAAGTAATATGCATTAAACATTCGACGAAATTATTTGTTACTAGCGTTACTAGCTTTTAAATGACATCTTGTAAACAGCTGCTCAAAAATACAAACTGTTTAATATAATATGATACATGCAGGCTACGAAAATGAAACCATTTTTAAAAGCCCTTTTTATAATGTGATATTTTGCCTTTTGATTAGTCATTGGGGTTTAAAGCGTATATCATAACAAAAGTCGTATAGGAAATGTGTCTACTTCACGCATCTATGTACACGGCGGTTACGCTTACATGTATCAAGTCATTACGGTAGCATAAAGGCGACACACACTACTCCTATTTTATCTCGATGGAACGACTTTTTATCTCAATGGAACGATTCTTTATCTCGAGGGAACGACTTTTTATTTCGAGAGAGAGACTTTTTATCTCAGAGGAAAGACTTTTTTGTCTCGAGGGAACGACTTTTTTTATCTCAGGGGAACGACTTATCAATTCGTTACCTAGATAATCAACCAAATATTATATGTATTATTTGTCATTTATTATTATCATGGAATGACTGTGAATCTGTGACGTAATAAAATGTCATTTAGATTATTATCTGTAGACACAGGCACTACACTTTTACATACGCATGTGTCTAGCTATCTTGATCTTGATATTGTTAAAAACACTAAATTAAGAGAACTTTTACTTAAAGGTCCAAAATACAGAGAACTCAGATCATTCACATGGAACCAAATTTTTGAGAATATCATGAACTGCTGAGAGGAATATGCCACACGATGGGCAAAAAGAGAGGAAGTACAGGTCGACACTCTTTCGGAATGGATAAAATCTATTGCAGTACTGCTGAGATCAAAAATAAAAAAATTACAAGGCTCTGTAAACACCAGATTCGAATGTATTTTTAAAGATCCTGATGTTGTCAGAGAACTTACCTTCCTCCAAGAACATTATATCATTACACCAGCAGATAAAGCGTCTAATAATTATACATTTACTTGTAAGAAATATTACTTTGACAGCCTAGTGAAAGAATTAGGATTAAATTCAGCTCCAGGAAATCCTACTTATACTCTCACGAACTTTTCGGTTTCGGAAGTACTTGAGAATCATAAATCTGTCTTCAATACGTTTGGTATTGACACAAATAAATCAAATTTAGAACTTCCATATTTGTACTGCATTCCCAAATTGCACAAAAATCCTTACAAACAACGCTTTATCGCTGGTTCCTCGAAGTGTTCCACAAAATCTGTATCGATGCTACTCACAAAAATATTATCAGAGATTAAATCTGGCCTTCATAGATAATGCATAGATAATTATATCATTACACCAGCAGATAAAGCGTCTAATAATTATACATTTACTTGTAAGAAATATTACTTTGACAGCCTAGTGAAAGAATTAGGATTAAATTCAGCTCCAGGAAATCCTACTTATACTCTCACGAACTTTTCGGTTTCGGAAGTACTTGAGAATCATAAATCTGTCCTCAATACGTTTGGTATTGACACAAATAAATCAAATTTAGAACTTCCATATTTGTACTGCATTCCCAAATTGCACAAAAATCCTTACAAACAACGCTTTATCGCTGGTTCCTCGAAGTGTTCCACAAAATCTGTATCGATGCTACTCACAAAAATATTATCAGAGATTAAATCTGGCCTTCATAGATAATGCGAAACAGTATATTCCAGAAGTGGAATTAATCAAATGTGGATCCTTAAAAATTCAAAAGAGTTATAAGAACATCTAAAATAAAAAAGTTTTACTAAAATTCACTCCATCAAGTCTTTTGACTTTTCGACTCTTTACACAACGATCCCTCATCAGAAATTAAAAGACAGATTAGCGGAAATTGTTCATACGCATACGGCGTATTCATATCTCAGTTAATACGTTATTCCAGAGCATGTTCAAATTACAATGACTTTGTTCTGAGGGCTAGACGACTTTCAGTTAATCTGCTCAACCAGGGTTATATATGTGATAGACTAGCATCGTCACTGAGGAAGTTCTACGGTAGTTACGAGACTCTTATTGCTCCATATGATATCTCGTTATCCAGACTTTCAAATGATATTCTGGACTGAGACCGATTCCGATCATTTTACACCGATTTGACACCTTCTATACTAGAAGGTTACCTACTTTGACTTCTCCATATATAAATACATATGGAATTTACACGATTTGACTCTCTCTACTGGGTATATGTGACGGGTGTTGATAGCAAGCAGGAGATGCTCACTCTCCCCAGGCACCTAATGTCACTCCACAGGGGTTCACATATGCTCCTCTAGCAGACATATTTTGTTATTTTCCACTTGTTTTTCATTTTCACTGATTTTGTATGTCCTCTGGTTTCATGATTTTTAGACTTATGGTTTGGATTTATCCATCATCTTCACATCAGCAATTTACATACCTAGATATATATTGCGAATGAGTCATTGTTTAATTTCAGTGAACGAAAGTTCTATCAGCTAGCCAGTTTATCTCTTGTCATCAGTCGACAACGCGATGCTGCATATTTCTTAAATCCAAAGTGGTCCACATTGTCAGATATATTTGAATGATTATTCTCTAAACAATAAATACATCATACAATACATATTATTATTTGTGTAATGAAATACATAAATCAATCAGCCTTATTAGGTCTGCTAATGACAATGCTGTCGCTGGCTTTTCTATGTAAATTACTCAGTAGATCTACATTCATCAATATATATTTTATGCATAAAATTCATTTTATATGATAGATATACAAAATGTAATTACCTTGGTCGATTATGTCGTTCCCTCGAGATAAAAAAAATCGTTCTCTAAGTCGTTTCCTCGAGATAAAGAGTCGTTTCCTCGAGATAAAAAAAGAGTATTGTATGTCACCTCTGTGTCACCGTATGTTACTATTAGAGTTACATAGCGTGTAGCGAAAGAACACATATTGGTCAAATTACCATACTTTGTACTTTCATTTTATAGAAAGTATTTGGATAACACAAAAACTTATTGTTAGCCAAATTCAATTTCACCGTTCAGTTCACAAATCGTTGCATTATACTTATCACAATTTCTTATCAATGAGATTTCATTATATTCTATTTCTCATTGGATTGATTATCTATTTTTCAATTTTTAGTGAATTAAAATCATCATAAATTAATTACTAAAAATCACTCAAAGTTTTTGGCCACTTGGCCTTGAGATAGTGGAAACCGAAAATAATCAGATCGCTTCGTAAAGTCCGTGTCTGCCAGACTTCCAGTTAAATACATCCAGATTACATTTAACCAACAGACACGGATATTTGCTAAGTGGTTTTGTTATTTTCTGTTTCCAATAGACAAAGGCCGAGTGGCCGAAAATATGTGAATGACTTAAATGTTATTTATTTAACTCTTCCTTTCTGAAGATTTTTCATCAGAATTATTATAAATGCAACACTTTCAAAGGGATAGTTGTGGGTTTTTATTCTTCATTTTGAAAATAAACCTATTCTATATCGGAACGCTCCGCCTTTTTTAAGTAATAACTATGTCCCAAATCTTATGAATTTCAATAAGCTATGTGATTTTACATCTTAAAATTCTATATTAAATAAACAATTGATGAACTTCATTTCAATACGATGACCATTAATTATAACGTTAAAATACAATTAAAGAACTTTTCTTTTCACATGTACATGTGTTTGATTATATTTTACATAAATATTTAGAATGCACTTACCTGTTATATCTTCACACTTGGAGTTTATTGCCATCATTTAAAATTTCAAACTGCAATAGACACTACGAAATCACTTTGCTGTTTCCTGTCCTACTAAAGAACATTATGACCTCTATGAACTACTAACTCGCTTATTGTAACATGCATTGGACAAACAGGTAAGCATAATATTGAAATATCTACCTCTCTAGAGTAAATATTTTATTTAGCTTTCTTCTGATTGCAAACATAAGTGTGCTCTTTAACCCTAATGGTAAACTCATTTTATTTTACATTTTATCAAAAGTTGACCTTATTGAACGCAATCAAATATTCATCATGTGGTCGGATGATCACTTTGTAAGTAAAATGAATGTAGATGTCAGTAACTCCAAATTTAATATTTCCATATCAGTGTTCAATGCAATCAAGGGATTGCCTTAAGCTCATTTCCAGATTTCAGGGGAATAGTAACCCTATACGTTGCTATTTTAACGTTCTCAATAAACCCACCAACTAAGGAAGTCAAAATAACAAGTCAGGGTAGGGGTACGTGCATGATGGTAGTGAGAGGAATATAAACATGGTCACAATAACTTTTATCTCGAGCAGGATTAAGATGTAGACCCCCAGTCTCTGAAGCAATAGAAACACAGTTCAATACTGTATGTCTAACACTGATTTTGTTCCACTGGAGTACATTCAAATGTAATTGTCAGTATGAAAAGAAAAGTTTTCTTTGGAATCATACACCGTGGCTATGTACTGCCGGAAGGAGAGGGTTACCCTTTATAGGCGCAATGCTATACTTGCTGTTGGATTATTCGTGATTGAACATACCACTGTAGTCTGCCTTAATCCTACTGTTTACTTGTGTGGAATGTGAATCCATTGTCCATCTAAGTTTGTTTCTTTTAGCAGATATAATTAAATTATTTCGAGATAATTTCCAGGCTGATGTATTTGCTTAGTTTTTGTTTTATCTGCGACACAGAATGATCTTTTACATTTACATATACTGTCAAAACATTTGGGTCATTTATTATGTACAAGTTCTTTGCCTATGGGATACACTGCAAAGCAATTTAAAGATAAAGAAGAGAGAGAGAGAGAGAGAGAGAGAGAGAGATAGGTCAGATTTAGTAGAAGAATCATAACAATATAGTTTTCACAAAAATATAATGAAAGAACTGTATCTCACACTTGGGAAGATAAAGGTTTATGTTGATCGCCTTATGTTCTATATACTACATGGAATCCTAGGAAAAACTGACTATATACAATGATTATAAATTTATGACGGTCTTTAACTAATCATTGTCCCTTGACAGTGGCGGATCCAGGATTTCCGAAAAGGGGGGCCCACATGTGTATTAGCCAAACGACTTTGCCAATTTTGGATTTTTACCAGTAAATATATGGCAAATAAGTCCCTCTGAATCCGCCACTGGTCTCATCTGAAGTGAGATAAGAAGACAGATAATAAATTATTATTCCATAACACAGAGTCTCGGTATGTACTGCCTCATCTGAGGTCAGATAAGGCGACAGATGATAAACCATTATTCCGTGACGCAGAGTCTCGGTATGTACTGCCTAATCTGAGTTAGATAAGAAGGCAGAAGATGATAAATTATTATTCCTTGACACAGACTCGGTATGTAGCTGTCTCCAGTGTGGCGGATCCAGGATTTCAAAAAAAAAGTGGGGGTGGGGGCCACATGTGTATTAGCCAAACTACTGCGCCATTTTTGGGAGCCAAATCTGAATTTTTACTAGTAAATATGTGGCGAAAAGGGAAAGGGGTGAAGTGATGGTGGGGGCGGGTCCCTCTGAATCCGCCACAGGTCTCATCTGAAGTGAGATAAGAAGGCAGATGATAAATCATTATTCCGTGACACAGAGTCTCGGTATGTACTGCCTCATCTGAGGTCAGATAAGAAGGCAGATGATGATAAATCATTATTCCGTGACACAGAGTCTCGGTATGTAACTGTCTCCAGTGTAGCGGATCCAGGATTTCCGAAAAAAAAAGGGAGGGGACACATGTGTATTAACTAATCTACTCAGCCATTTTTGGTGCCAAATCTGAATTTTTACTTGTAAATATGTGGGGAAAAGGGGGCCGGGTTCCCCTTCCGAATCTGCCACTGGTCTCATCTGAAGTGAGATAAGAAGGCAGATTATAAATCATTATTCCGTGACAGAGTCTAGGTATGTCTCTTACTATACTATTAGGTCCCCCTTCATTTACGCGCTTGGCCCCTGTGATTATTCCGTGTCACAGAGTCTCGGTATGTACTGTCTCAAGTGGCGGATCCAGGATTTCCGAAATGAGGGGGCCACATGTGTAATAGCCATACGACACGGGCATTTTTGGTGCCAAATCAGAAATTTTACTTTTAAATATATGGCGAAAAGGGAGAGATGGGACGGGTTCCCCTTATGAATCCGCCACAGGTCTCATCTGAAGTGAGATAAGAAGACAGATGATAAAACATTATTCCGTGACACAGAGTCTCGGTACTGTACTGTCTCATCCGACGTCCAGATAAGATGACAGAATAGGATAAACCATTATCCCATGACACAGAGTCTCTGTATGTACTGTCTCAGTCTAGATTAGAAGGCAGACGATGATAAATCATTCTACAAAACTGGAAACGTAAACCAATAGATTTGATATTGATGATGGGATGCGTCTGGTCCACTTTGGCTAATTACATCTGAATCACGTTGACTCAGTACGTCTAGCCCACTTTGGCTAAGTACATCTGAATCACTTTGACTCGTTGCGTCTAGCCCACTTTGGCTAAGTACATCTGAATCACGTTGACTCAGTACGTCTGGCCCACTTTGGTTAAGTACATTTGAATCACATTGACTCTCTGCGTCTGGCCCAGTTTGGCTAAGTACATCTGAATCACGTTGACTCGGTACGTCTGGCCCACTTTGGCTAATTACATCTGAATCGCGTTGACTCGGTACGTCCGGCCCACTTTGGCTCAGTACATCTGAATCACGTTGGCTCTGTGCGTCTGGCGCTCTTTCGCCTAGTACATTTGATTCAGGTTAACTCAGTGGGTTTGTCCCACTTTGTCTTAGTACATTTCACCAGACACATAGACTACTTTGAAAGTAGTCTATGTCTCTGATTTCACGCACTTCGGCTCAGTGCGTCTTGCCCACTTGGTTCAGTATGTTTGGGTTACTGCTTCAGTATATCTGGCTCACCTTGCTTTAGCATGTGTCTCACTGTGGTTCAGTAAGCATATGTATTCATGTATTCCATGTTTCATTAAAATCTTTCATGTGGTATAACAGCAGAAGTGAAAAATGTGATTGAATTGTTCCTATACACCCTCATTTGGAAGTCTTAAAAAATTCATAGAAAATCCAAAAATTGAGATATTGACAAAATTCTTTCAAAGTAACAATCCTTACCATAATTATGATCACAATAGTCCATAAGAAATCATCATTATCAATTAACTAGGAAATATGACACTTTTTTCTGCATTGAATCACCAAGTCCAAAGAAATGTCGAAAAAAATTCTAAAATTTGATTTTGGAAGGGAACAAAAATGACAATACATCTTCACTCATCCCTCTAGATCATTTCTATGCATTCTGTTTGTCTCTGTATACAGCCCGTATGAAAAAGAATATTGTTAAACGAGGGAACTCTTTTGTGACCTACTCTTGACTATGGTGGCGCCGCCTGTAAAGAGGTCTGGACGAAAACAACAGAATTTGAAGAGGATCATAAGTGACTTATTTCTACCAAGATTTATTAAAATCCTTCAAACAGTTTTGTAGAAAAAGTTGAAAATGTGAATAATGGCCTCCCCCCCCCCTTTTTTTTGGAAGTCTTAAACGTAAAATTCCTAATTTCATATGTTGAGTGTTGAGAAACATCTAAAAACTTATTTAGATGTGTAAAAAAAATAAAAAAGTTTTTGACCACAGCTGGATTTGAACCGCTACTCTCCATATTTCAATTACCAAGTGGTATATGTACCATTGTGAGACCTACTTTTTAGACATGGTGGCATTATCTGTTAACCAATTTGGATGAAATTTACCAAATTGATAGAGGACTTTTAGTACTTCATGTATTCCATGTTTCATTAAAATCTTTCATGTGGTTTTATAGAAAAAGTTGAGAATGTGAAAAATGGCCAACGCCCCCCCCCTTTTTTTTCTGGAAGTCATAAAAAATCAAAAAATTGAGATAACGACAAAATTCTTTCACAATAATATTCCTTACCACAATTGTGATCAAAATAGTCATTAAGAAATCATCAATATCAATTAATTGAAAAACATGACACTTTTCTTCATTGAAATGACTAAGTCCAGAAACACGTCAAAAAAGCGTAAATTTCTATTTGACGGATCTTAACGCCGAACACAATTTTTAATAGCCCATCTTTATAGATTGTTGAAATGCAATTAGTTTCCCCATTTATGTACTGGTTCTGGAGAAGAAGATGTTTGAAGAGGGGTACCCTTCTGGGCACTTTTGGTCCCGCCCTGGATCCACCCCTGAGGGAATCTGGATCCCGAACACAAAATTGGTAGAGGACCTTGAGTACTTACTTCCTATGAGGTTTGATGAAATTCTGTGCAGCCAATCTGGAGAAGAAGTTGAAAATGTTTCAACCAATCAGAGCCAATGGCGGCCATCTTGGATCACGGACTGGCATGAAAAACACAAACTTGGTAGAGGACCTTGAGTACCAACTTCCTATGAAGTTTGGTGAAATTCTGTGCAGCTTTTCTGGAGGAGAAGTCGAAAATGTGTCAACCAATCAGAGCCAATGGCGGCCATCTTGGATCACGGATAGGCATAAAAAACACAAACTTGGTAGAGGACCTTGAGTACTTACTTCTTATGAAGTTTGGTGAAATTCTGTGCAGCGGTTCTGGAGGAGAAGTCAAAAATGTGTCAACCAATCAGAGCCAATGGCGGCCATCTTGGATCACGGATCGGCATTAAAAACATAAACTTGGTAGAGGACTTTGTGTACTTACTTCCTATGAAGTTTGGTGAAATTCTGTGCAGCAGTTCTGGAGAAGAAGTCGAAAATGTGTCAACCAATCAGAGCCAATGGCGGCCATCTTGGATCACGGATCGGCAAAAAAAAACACAAACTTGGTAGAGGACCTTGAGTACTTACTTCCTATGAAGTTTGGTGAAATTCTGTGCTGCAGTTCTGGAGGAGAAGTCGAAAATGTGTCAACCAATCAGAGCCAATGGCGGCCATCTTGGATCACGGATCGGCATAAAAAACATAAACTTTGTAGAGGACCTTGAGTACTTACTTCCTATGGAGTTTGGTGAAATTCTGTGTAGCGGTTCTGGAGGAAAAGTCGAAAATGTAGAAAAGTTAACGACGGACTGACGACGGACAACTGACGCTGCACTATGACAATAGCTCACTTGAGCTACGCTCAGGTGAGCTAAAAAACCATGAAAACATTGATTCAGAAGGGAACTAAAATGAGAAAAAAAAACAACATTTCTTAAGACACCCTTGCATTAAGTCTGAAGAATAAGGTTGTCAAAGGACAGTACCCTTTGAGGCCTATGTGATCCAGTCCAGGAATCACCCCTCCAAAGATCTTGTTGAAAACAGCAACATTTGTAAGGGACCTTAAGTAATTCATCTCTAACAAGTATCAACAAAACCATTTCATCCACTCCCTTTTTCATTAACCTTAAATTAATTTCAAAGAATCCTAGAAATAATTTTGTATTCCATTTCTTTCTAGTAACATTTATTATGGACAATCAGTTAAAATCAAAGGAATTACTTGAAAATAGGCAAAAAGGACAAATTCCAACCTCCCCACTCCTAAAAAAAATATCAACAATTTGATTTCATAATGTAACCAAAATTACCTTCACTTCTTAACACACCCTTCTAGATTACTCTGATGCATTCAGTTTGATGATCTATGCAGCTGGTCTTAAGAAGAAGTTTGTTGAAAGACAGAACTATCTTTGGCCTATGTTGCCCCAGCTGGGATTTACCCTTTCACAAATCTGGTCAGCAACATATGTAGTTGACCTTAGGTACTTCATAACCTCCAAGTTTCATCAAAATATTTGAATACTTCTGAGGGAAAAGTTCATCAAAGCTAATTATTACAAACTAATGATATATTTACTCCCTCATCTTTTTTTTCAATCTTAAAAAAAGTGCAAAAACTGCAAGCAATCATTTCTGTATTCCATTTCTTTCAATAACATTTATAATGAAAAAAATTCAAGTACACAAAATCAATGCTTTATAAGTGACCTACAAAAAGGAAATAAGAGAAATAGGCAAAAATGACAAAGTGTAAAAAGACTTGAAAAAAAAAGAAAGTCAAAATTTCTTTTTCTGATTTGAACGAAAGGTAAAAACTTGAATTTTACAACCTTCAAGAACACTGAGATATCATGTTATTAAATCCATGCATTCCTAGTATCTGAAAAGGAAGATTTTCAAATTAGGGTACCCTCCTGAGGCATACTTTTGTCTATGGTGGTAGCATCTGTTGACAGATCTCACTAAAAACACAAGCTTTATAGAGCTCCACTAGTACTCCAATTTGATCAAAATCTTTTGGGCAGTTTAGGAGAAGCAGTGAAAAAATTATCACAGCAGACAGAGGGACAAAGTACTATGACAATAAAATTTTACTTTGGAATTGGGAAAAAACCTCAAGACACCCTTTAAGAACACCCTGATATGCTCAATTTGTCAATTTATGTAGTTGGTCTGAAGAAGTTTCTCAAAGAGTGTACCCTCTCAGCTCTATAATGCCTTAGCTTGGATTCACAACATGACAGAACTGGCTGAAAAACAACCCCTTTAAATACTTCACACCTACCAAGTTTCATTCAAATTCCTTCCGTTCTGAAGAAGTTGAAAATGCTAAAAGAAAATATTGCAGTCAGTGTTGCATGTGACACTTGTCCCCTGCCGTCATCAGTGTGCTTGAGGCATATGTCTTTATTGGTTACAACAACACACAGGAAATTAACACCTGTGAGCCCATAACCACTACCATTTTATTTTTTGGGTAGGTATATTAGTTTAGATATAGTATTATAGGAGGGTTTTCCCTTAAAACTCAAAATCTATTTTCATCAAGTGACCTAAATAATTGACTGTTTGACCCTAAACACAATTCCACTCTAGAAATGTTCATAAACTAATATATGAAGTATTAACTAAATTGGTAAATCTGAAGTTTCATCAGTATTGGTCCATTCTAACTCGAGTTATCATCTGGAAACCTTCTGGACAGACAGATGACAAACACTTAGTCTCCTCCAGTTTCATCGGTAGGGGACTAATAACAAAAGGACATTGAAAGATGGATACACTTATATGACTACTTCTCAAGAGCTAAAGAGGCTTGTTGTTGGTCACAAATGAATGAACAACCTCAAACTGGACATTTTCTAATTATCTTTAACTGAACAAAGTTTTCAAGTTACATTACGGAAATAAGCATGTCTATATTTGATTTTCTAATGAAAAATGGCACCACAATAGTTAGGCTTACACAGACTGAGGTGCAAGGTTCCAAGGAAAACGTGGGTCCCTTGCAAAGACAGTGGACAGACTGAATGATATGCAGTATTGCAAAGAATATCACCGTAATACACCTGAGTACATTGAAATAAATATAATAAAATTAGGGAATTTCTATGTAGATTGATAACTGGAATATATCAAATTGGACAAAAGATAAATGTAAGTTATAGTAGATCTAATAATAATTACTCAGACACTCGTCCCCTTCTGTCATCAGTGTGTTTGAGGTGAATGTCTTAATTGGTTGCAAAACACACTAGAAATTAACACTAGTGAGCCAGTTACCACTACAATCTTATTTTATGGTAAGTTTATTAATTTACATATGGTATTATAGTAGGGTTTTCCCTTGGATGCCAAAATCTAATTTTATCAAGTGATCTAAATAATTGACTGTCTGACCCCATACATAATCCCACACTTGTAGTGTTCATAAATTAATATATGAAGTAATAACTAAATTGGTCATTCCTAACTCAAGATATCATATGGAAACCAAAATATCTATTTTTAGCAACAGTGATCTACATATTTGACCTTTTTATCCCAAACACAAACCCAAAAAACCACTCTTTATTAACTGTCCCATTGTGAAGTTTCATCAATTTTGGTTTATCCTAACTCAAGTTATCGTCTGGAAAACAAAAATCTATTTTTACCAACAGTGACCTTTTGACCCAAAATATCAATCCCATGCAACCACTCTACATAAACTATTACAGTGTGAAGTTTCTTCAATATTGGTCTTTCCTTACTCAAGTTATCATTTGGAAACCTTCCCGATGGACAGACAGACAACAAACACTGTAGTTCCCCTCCAGAGTTACCCAAAAGGGGACTAACAAGCATTCTGAGAATATTGCTGAAGTAATACATGTCCACTTCCGCTTTACAATGCATATATGTATAAGAGGCTGATACTATAAATACATTCTGGGAATACATTGGGCATGAGTGAATCCAACTGTAATTGATGGAAAACATTTTTCTTAAAACGTATCAGTAATAGCAGTATACTTCATGCAGCTAGGAAACAATCAAAATGTAACAAATATACACAACACGAAAAGAAAGCGGCTTATAAGTCGAAGAATAACAAGGATATTCAGACAGATGAGGAAACCTATAGTTCTTTTTGGTTTAACCAGTAACTCCTGCATTTAAATACAGAACAAAATTATCTCCCTCCATGCTCATCTTCATATACTGCTTTTCATTTCTGCCTAGTTTTGTGAAAATCTTTTAAATGGTGTAGGAGGTGTGATGGTTATTCGGATAGACGGACGGAAAGGAAACCTATAGTCCCCTCTGGTTTCATCGGTAGGATACTAATAAGGACATTTCATAAATTGTGTAAACTGAATAGAAGTTTTAAGGATCATTTCATACAAAGGAGATGTATCAAATCAATCTCTAATACATCAAAACTTGATTAGTACTTGAAATATGAATATATCCTATACAGCATGTAAATGAAATATAGAAACATGTAATACTATTTAAAGCACTTTTAATAACATCCAAACAATGTTGCTTAAATAAGCTTTATTCACTATGAGTATAAGTGAGTTCTCTCATGTTTATGATCAACAGACCACATAGGTGGTAGATGTTGTGGCTTCATTGTATCAAGAAAATGTTGTCTCCATCTTTTTTCAAAGTTATAAATTCCTCCATTCTTTCGTATAAATCGAATGACCTTCTTACCATGTGGAAAATATTCTTCATTTATTGTCCTAAAAGAATAAAATGGATTTTATTAATGACTTGAAAATTATGTCTTTAGTCTACAGTTAGTTATGTCTTTAGTCTACAGTTAGTTATGTCTTTAGTCTACAGTTAGTTATGTCTTTAGTCTACAGTTAGTTATGTCTTTAGTCTACAGTTAGTTATATCTTTAGTCTACAGTTAGTTATGTCTTTAGTCTACAGTTAGTTATGTCTTTAGTCTACAGTTAGTTGTATCTTTAATCTACAGTTAGTTATATCTTTAGTCTACAGTTAGTTATGTCTTTAGTCTACAGTTAGTTATGTCTTTAGTCTACAGTTAGTTATGTCTTTAGTCTACAGTTAGTTATATCTTTAGTCTACAGTTAGTTATGTCTTTAGTCTACAGCTAGTTATGTATTATAAATCTTGGAGAATAACAAGATGATATACTATGTAGTGGTCAAGCAAATCAAGCAATACAATCCACTCTCTAAGGTTGTAATAGCTACTGATAGTTTTTGACAGATGGTCTGATATGTGTACATACGTTTATCAGTTTTATTTGCTATATATATTATCATATATTTATTCAACTTTCACATACTTGAAGTCAATCATTGATGCTTCTTCTAACAGTTCTTGTGAAAAAGTTTCTGTACCATAGAAATCATACAGAACTTTTCTTAGTTCAGTCTTACGACTTTCTGGAATATTGGCCTTATTATTCATCAATGCCCTGGAAATAAACAAGCGAAAACACGAAAATACAGCAAATATTGGTACCACGTTTATATAACAATTTCACTGATAAAACATCTGTATTTTCTTTGTACCTAATTTGCTTAACATCATTCTTTATCTAGTTTACAGAACTATGGTTTGTTTAAAGGAGAATTGCTTAACATTTAACTGTCCATTGCTATTTAATATAATTGTGTAATGATGGCATAAATATAACTTACATAATCTCTATATAAAATATATCACAGTTGTAAATGATTAAGCAATGCAAATATATTCATGTATTCAATGCAGATTAAAGAAAAAAAGTGGTGGTGACATATCATGGTTGTTTTGCCATATGCTGTACTTCCTTAAAGTTTGTTCATATCATCTACACACAATATGTACATGTGCAGCTCTTGAAATGTGTGTAATATACAACTCAGTCTCATTTACATTGTGCATGATGTTTAAAGTTGCTCTGCTTTCCTGTGTCAATGACACTGTATCATAAGTAAAGATGTACATTTCACTCATGTATATTTTGCATGCTTCTTTGGATTAGTGGGTGTGACTACTGTATGTACTGTGAATTTTGACAGATAGGTCTAGGTCTGGTCAGTTGGTTTCAAAATACTAATGACTTTATTTATCTGTCAAATAATCAAGTTCAATGTGTCTATTATCAAATGTTTTTATAACTCTTCATAATACTATGTAACTCACAAGTCCTGCATTAAATATGTCAGATGAAAGCAATACCAAATTTTTCATCTGCCATGTTTGTGAGCATTTCAAAAGGTGTTGGGAAGGAATATTTAACCCCACAGAGTTTGAGATAAAACAATCTCAATCAAACATGCTTTTCGTGGGTATTTCCTTATCTCAGGTGAGCATGAGCAATTAATCTCTTATACACGAATTGTAAAAAATGCAGACAAGAATATTAATGACAAAATATGGAATTCAGCATACAATGTAAAATGTTACTCCTATTATCACTTTCTATAACCGTAAGTCAAAGTCTCTGCTTAGACAACTCATATATTGAACAGTAACAAGCGACTGATTACAAGTGACGTAACATGATTAATCAGTATAATGAAATATTTACATGATAAGGTATATACAAATATCAGAATAAATATTGTTAACATGATTTTCAACAATTTAGTTTTGTGCCAAGAAACAGAAATCAACCTTCTGAAAGGTGGTGTTAGTGGCACAGAATGAACTTGAGTTAATCTGGACAGGTAATAACAAAACAAGCCTTTTTTTTACAATCTATGCAAATATATGGTAAGCCAATCAAATTGGATATGGTAAGTGTTCACAGAATATTAACCAACAGAAAGATATTTTATTTATAGATTTTATTTGCAATGAATGATATTAATGACAGAACATCATTCAATTTGTGGCTTTGCTACATACGAGTAATATTGGCAATTTGATGTCTATGACAGAATTAATTTTCTACCTCTGGGTTGATGTGTTACACTGTTTTTGGATTGTTTATCAACTGTTATGTCACACTATGTATTTTATTTATCTGTTACTGACAGCCTTATATTTCGTGCAGCCATTTTGTTTGTGCAAATATCAACTTGGTAAAGGTAAACTAGAATTTTAATGTGTCGGTGCAACACAGATGCCCCCACTGGCAGCAAAGGTTATGAAATATGATTGCCAGAAAAGTAATATTTGAAAATTAAATAAATTTATAATGTTCAAGGGCAATTACTCTGTCCAAAATTACTGGAACACACCCATATTCAAACTTTGACTTGCATTTTCCCTTGATACATCTATATGCCCAATATCACTTTAATCCTTCAAACCTTCACAAAGAAAATGAACAGAAACTGTCATTTTTACGAAATTTTCTATGTTTAAGTACAATTACTCTGTCAGAAATTATCGGACCACATCCAAATTCAAACTTGACCTCCATTTTCCCTTGATACATCTATATACCCAATATCAATCTAATCCATCAAACCTTCAAAGAGAAAATGAGCGAAATTGTCATTTTAAAGTAATTTTCTATATTTAATGGCAATAACTCTGTCAAAAATTACTGGAACATACCCATTTTCAAACGTGACCTCCATTTTCCCTTGATACATCAATATACCTAATATCAATTTAATCCATCAAACTTTCAAAGAGAAAATGAGTGAAAACTGTCATTTTTAAGAAATTTTCTATATTTAAGGGCAATAACTCTGTCAAAAATTACTGGAACACACCCATATTCAAACTTGACCTGCATTTTCCCTTGATACAACTGTATACCCAAAATCAATTAAATCCATCAAAACTTCACTGAGGAAATGAGCAGAAACTGTCATTGTAAAGAAATTTTCTATGTTCAAGGGCAATAACTCTGTCAGAAATTGCTGTACCACACCCATATTCAAACTTGATATCTTACCTTGATACATCTGCATACCCAATATCAATTTAATCCATCACATCTTCAAAGAGAAAATGAGCAGAAACTGAATGATGATGGAATTATGGAACAGGGTAACACTATATGCCCCGGCCATTTCATGGCGAGGGCATAAAAATAGGGCACTACTGAATGGCACATAAGATGCCTGCATTTTATTTTCCTAGGTGTCATACACTCTAGAACTAAATATCTAATCTAATTATGGTAAATGTAGATTACTTTTGATACTGGTAAAACAGTTCAGTTTCCTTCTTCAAGTGTTTGTAGGTTAATTGATCTTCTTTGTGTATCCATCACTTCCCATGTTGACAACCCCCCTCTTTTCATAAATACTGCGACTACAATTGTATTGAATATTGAGATGTGAAAATGTCTGTTCAATATGCAACTCTTCATCATGTGATCTTTGTTTGCACCAAGTTTTATCAAAATCCACAAAAGGGTTGAGAAGAAGTTGCAAAGACAAGGTATTTTGCATAAAAAAGTCTTAGTCCAAGGGTTTTATCTACTGTAAATGTTTTTGGACAGCATTACCTTTCCAATATGCTCATCTTCATATGGTGTTCTTTCTTTGTACCATGTTTAATCACAATACTTCAAAAGGTTTAGGACTAATTACAATGAAAAGGTACTACAAAAATCAAAGAGTTATAACTCCTGTAAACTTTTTGGTCAGCATTTCTCTTCCAAAATGCACATCTTCTTTTTTTGTACCAAGTTTCATAAAAGTCCCCCTAAGGCTTTAGGAGAAGTTGCGATAACAAGATATTTTAAGAAAATTTAAGTCCAAGGGCCATAACTTCTGAATTTTGTTTGGACATCTTTCCCCGTGCAATATGCACATCTTCATATGATGTTCTTTTATTGTACCAAATCTCATCAAAATCCCCTTAAAAGATTTAGGAAGAGTTTCAAAGATGAAAAAGGAGGGACAGACGGACAACAGCGGTATAACATAATACGCCCACATAAAATGTGCTCGTATAAAATTTGTGTTTCTTGTTATTTCTACCTCAAACTTCTGTCTCAAAGATATAGAAAAGATAAACTGCATTATTTTATTGAAACAAACCTCTATGAAGAAGAAGCTCAATATGTGAAAATGAACAGAAAGACAGACAGACAGAGACTAGACAGATGGTCAGCATTGTACAATGTAGCTTACTTAATTAAGTTCAGGTAAACTCAAACAGACACTTACCTAGCTGCAGATCTTATTTTCATGAGGTCATGGTCTGTTTGAACCCTTACTGATGACCCCATGTCAATTGGAGCACTGCATTCCTCTGCTAGTTGGAACCGTAGGATGGTATCATGCTGCATACTGATGTGGTGGCATGGTACACACATCAATAAGACGTCATGAGAGGCATGGTCCTTCAGAGATGTTGGAAAATACCTTCATTCAAAATTGGTGAAAAGTATAATTGTTAAGAATTGCCTATTTACTCTATGTAATATTACATTAAATATGTTTGATTCAATTATTATTCAGTAAATGAGGTATTTTAAAATCACAAAATACCAAAAGTAAAAGCCATATTCATAAATATTCAAATTTTTTAAAGAGCAGCATTTGATTCATTTAAAATGTCAGTTATAGTGAATATGCTATTTATACTGAAATGCAATTACAGTCCAGTATCCAATAAAATGCAGTTATAGTGCAGTATTCAATAAATACTCTTTTTCATGAGTACTAAATTCTGTGAATTTGCCGTTTTTGCATCAAATCGCAAAAATGTAAAATTGAGAGCCTGCACCATCTAGAATTTATATTTTGCATTCTCAATCTGATTATGGTAGCTGCATAACAATTCCGTAATCCAAACTACACATCTCCATCATTAATTACCATATAAACTTATTCATTAGCTGCAGTTTTTAAAAGGTGAGGTAGGTAACGGATATCTGTAGTGTTGGACTGCCATTGTAATCTTCCATGCCTATTTATTGGTCAAGGTATACTTTCAATACAGATTTAATTACTTTGTTTGCTTAGTTCTTATCTCAAGGCATAACTTACCGGTATTTATTTGATATTTACCTTTGCATGCTCAAGAAAGAGTTCAAGTTATCAAAAAATTATGATGAAATTAAAATTATTTGTAAAAAGTCATAAAATATAAATTTTACAATAAACCAGAAGTCTCTGTCGAGACTGAAGCTCTACTGGTTTCCTCTTATTATCTTTTAAAAGGGTGGGGCAGCAGCGGGGGAATGTGCCCCTCTTTCAAATCAAGGGGGGGGGGTATGTTCCGCCCCTTTAATCTTTAAGATTTTTTATCATCAAGTAGTTAGAATATCAGTTAAAGTGTGGAAACAAAGCAGTAAAATGCTAGTTTTTCTTCTGGTAGCAAAAGGGGCATTTGCCCCATCCCCTCTTTTTCAAAACAGGGGATGGAATGAAGTATTTTTGTAACACCCCCCCCCCCCCTTTTCGATATTTTCCAATGTCGGTTCAAGTGTAGAAACAAAGTATGCAAACACTAGTTTTTCTTCCGACTAGCTTAATTTTTTTAGCTAGCCATATATACATTTATATATAAATCATTATCCCATTTTTTTTTTCATTGCCCGTCAATGCTTTAGAGAAATGACTTCATACTATTTTAAGAGGAGTTTACGGCACTGTTATATGTTTAATAATGTCTTTTGTCTGTTTTCTTTTTTGCCAATATCTGGTTGTAAAAGTGTCGTAAAAATTTTTATCACATGGTGCTATATATATATATATATGTTTAATAATGTCTTTTGTCTGTTTTCTTTTTTGCCAATATCTGGTTGTGTCGTAAAAATTTTTATCACATGGTGCTATATATATATATATATATATATATATATATATAGGGCCATCATAAAGTTCATGAGTCAGAGGAAATTCTGGAGATTACTTGACATAGTATAATAAACGCACTGTAGGCTAATGTGTTTATTTTATTTACAAATATACACAATTTATCTTTTTATTCACACTGTTCTGTTCTTATCTAGTGCTTATTTCTTTTCTAGGACTATGATCTTTTCTCAATAATTTATTCAAAATGGCCGCTGTTATATAAACATTAGAAGACAACTCGCCCAAAATCAATTCTGACTAGCATACAAACACTGCGATCTTAAGTCAACCATACAGGAAATAATTAAGAGAGGAAATTGAAGATAGTTGAAAGATAAAAATACATACATGAAATACAAATGTTGAGGTGTTGCACATATGTCTACAAAGCTATAACCCCCCTTTCAAATTACAGTACACTGTAGTGAGAATAACAATTGGGGTCATTTCTGTATGGGTAACTCACGCCCTTTGAGGGGCCCCAGGGGTCCAGACTAGACCAAAAATTGCACATGCACAACTAGACCACCCAAACAAGAAGAAACCACAAAGAGGTCTCTGGGATTTATACCCTCAGGGAAAAAGAAGGCACAGAATCTTGGGACCACACCCCTTTGTGGGGGTCCAAAGTGGTCCAGACTGGACCAAAATTGCACATGTACAACTAGACATCCTACCAAACAGGATTAGACTATAATTTAGTCTGTGGGACATATATTGTTAGAGAAGAAGAGGGAACAACATCTTGGGACCACACCCCTTTTGTGGGACCCAGGGGGTCCGAACTGGACCAAAATTGCACATGTACCACTAAACCACATACCAAACGAGATGAGAATGTTATTGGGTCCCGGGAACATATACCTTTATAGTAGAAGACATAACACAATTTTGGGACCACACCCTTTGTGGGACCCCAAGGGGTCCGAACTGGACCAAAATTGCACATGCACAACTAGACCGCCTACCCAGCAAGATCAGACCCTAATTAGCTCTCTGAAACATATACCTTCAGAGAAGAAGAGGGAACAAAATTTTGGGACCACGCCCCTTTGTTAGGACCCCAAGTGGTCCGGACCGGACCAAAATGGCACATGCATAACTAGACCATCTACTTTACAAGATGAGACAATAATTAAGTCTCTGAGGCAAATACGTTTAGAGAAGAAGATGGAACAAGATTTTGGAACCACGCTCCTTTGTGGGACCTCAGGGGGTCCGAACTGGACCAAAATTGCACATGCACAACTAGACCACCAATCGAACAAGATGAAACCATAATTAAGTCTCTGGGACATATACCTTCAGAGAAGAAGAGGGAACAAATAAATTGTTTACGGCCGGACGTCCGGACGGCCGGACAACGGATGAAGGACCATCGCATGAGCTCGACTGGTCGAGACCAGTAGAGATAAAAAACCATTTTCTTTTTCCATAAATGATGGAATAACTTTTAAATACAACAAACTCAACACAAATTTAACTGACATACTTCTGTTATATTTAAATATCAAGATTCACATATCATTATTCCAGAGTCCATGAAGTACAAATCTGTCAGAGATAACAGGAGTGAGGATTTAAATCCGCAAGAGTGTCTGCTCACAAAATTACATGGATATTAATTTCTCGCTTTTATTTCGGAATCTACATTATTCAAGAAAAGATGATCTTTTATCAGAACTCTTTAATACCATATTCTACATTTGGGTCACTGGCAAAATATGCACAAGTCCTAACCACAAAAATTGATTGACTACTATTATATCAAATGACCGCTAAGTCGTTATCGTAACTTTGCTATTGTCAAATATTTTTGTCATGTCCGTAAGTGTTTTTCATATCATTACACTATATACTGTATATTTCCGTGGCGACTTCTGTCATTAGGCTGAGTCAGTAACATTTCTTTCTTCCTTAAAAGGGAAGTTAGTATAGAATAATTTAAAAAACACTCTATTTCCAGAAATTTTTGGCCCCCTGGCCTTAATCAAGTGGAAACAAATACAATGAAGAAATCCATGTGAAATCCATTACTGCCGGTAACATGGCCCAGAGCAAATAAACATTGTCAACTGAAAATTGGTGGAGAGAGAGTGTTTTTATTATTATTTGTGTCACTGGCAATTTTAAATTTATGATCATTTACTTATTTCAAACTCTGAAAGAAAAGATAAATAAAAGTAAGTTTCTACATACCTTCGGTACTCCTTGGGGATGACTTGCTTGCGTATCAGTTTGTCTACACTGCCGCACACTACACAGACATTCTCTTTTTCTTGAAGATAATAATCATCTCCTGTTTCAGGCCGGCCTGCCGGCTCAAACTTCAACTTGACCACCATTGGATCGTCACTAATTTTATCTGTCAATACATATACAAGAGTAAACATACTAAAACTATATAAGTCACAGTGAAGGCCACTATGTAAAAAAAATATTTCTTACAATTTAGAATTTATGACCAAATGTTACAGTATCTTTATCACAGAAAGACAAATACACAAATAGATTAACAAGAGCAACGCCAAGCATGGCTTTATATACCTGTCGCTTAGTTTGATTAATTGACTGAATATTGTATTACGTCACTCCACGATTATTCCAGGTATATGGTGATGGCGTCTGCCTCAGGCACTGCATATAAATTAAGACTTTTGCAATGGATCCATCCAAAGCAGTGAGGGATCTTTTACATGCCATGCCTACCATGAAATGAAACCTTGGTTTTACTGTCTCGTCCGAAAGACAGAACACCGGTGCACCCTGGGTGGGAGTCAAACTTGGGACCTTCTGATCATGAGCCGAGCATCTCATCCACTAGGCCACACTGACTTTCGCTTACTTTGAAGTAGGAGAAATTTGAAGGTATGGAAATATTCTTTCCTTACCTATTAAACAGGACCTGGATATGACACATGAATAGGCCACCTTTATTTATTCTTTGGGGATAAATAAATAAACTGAAAGAATATTAAAAAAAACCAAGAGTCCCATAACTCTGTATGTTCAAATGGGATGAATCTGAAAATTAAAAGGTGGCTTCCTCTCTATAATCTTAACATCAGGTAAAAATGTCATGAAAATTCTTTGACTTAAACTCAAGTTAATGCGTGCCACAGGAAGTCATGCTATATTACTATGTTAACAAAAGCAACGCCTAGCATGGCTTAATATGCTTACCTTGGACGGGATCAATTCAAACATATGGTTTTATTAGCACCAAACTTGGGTCTCTTTGGTAATATTTTCATCAAGTATTGAAATCCACAAAGAGGGTTATTTATTGAATTCTATCAAAGCAGTGAAATATAACCCCACATATTTGTGAAAGTTTTCTTGAGACTTTACTTTCGCAAGATTGTTACTGTTTCATGAGCATTCAATGATGTTAACCCAAGTAATCATATTTAACAATGCAAAAAATACATTGAAATACAAATGCCTCCAGTAGCAATAAAGTGTGGCAAGCTATTTTATGCATAAAGGTCTTGGCCAAGGTCACATAGTTAGGTGTCACATGAAAGTGTTACTAAATGAGTATGTAAACCAAATATGAAGTCTGTTTCTTATGATTCAAAAGTCATGCATGTACAGTGTATCATTTTAAAAAGTACTCAAACTCCATAGCATCTTATCATAGTAAAAATAAAATCCAAGTCCCATAACTCCCTAACGACAAAACAGAATTTGATCAAAATCGAAAGGCGGATCCCCCTACACTATTGAAGCATTCTGTATGAGTTTCATGGAAAACAGCTGATGTTTACTAAGGTTATAGTTTTGGTAGAAGACATAGAGTACTTACTTCCTGTCAGGTTGATGACATTCTATGTAGAAGTGTCAGAGAAGAAGCTGAAAATGTGTCAACAAATCAGAGCCCATGGTGGCCATCTTTGATTATAGACCAGGTGGAAAAACATAAACCTGGTAGAGGACCCTGAGTATTAACTTCCTGTAAGTTTTGATGAAATTCTGTAACAAGGTCACAGAGGATAAGTTGAAAATATGTCAACCAATCAGAGCCCATAGCAGCCATCTTGCATTACAGATTGGGCCGAAAAACACAAACTTAGTAGAAGACCTTGAGTACTTACTTCCTGTAAGGTCTGATGACATTCTGTGTAATGGTTTGGAGGAGAAAAAGAAAATATCTCAGTCAATCAGAGCCCATAGCTACCATCATAGATTAGGGATCCGGTCAGAAAACGCAAACCTGGTAGAGGACTTTGAGTTTGGTAAAATGGAGTAAAGTGGTTGCAGAGGAGTAAAATATGAGAAAAGTTTATGATGGATGCAATGAACGGGGCACTATGACAACAGCTCACATAAGCCTACGTCTAACCAGAACCAAAATTGCATATACACACTAGACCACATACCTGACAAAATGAAACTATAAGTGACTTTCTATGTTAAATAGTTCATGAGGAGTTATAATCTTAAACTAGAGTTTATGGCTGATCTTTGACGAGTAGAGCTATAAATAGACAAATACCTGCAAGTCCTTTATTGATGTACCATTCCACTTTTCTCACATCACAAGTGCACAGCATCTGGCCATCAGGAGCCAATAAACTGCAGTTATAGTACAGGGGTCTCTGACGTACAACATAGGCTCGACTTTCCTTGTGTTTCTGGTTCTCATTTCCTCCTTTACCCTATATATTGTGCTATACATTATACATGTCATCAACAAAGCCTGATATATGAAGGAAAATATGCACCTTTACTTTTAATCATACAGTTGTACTCTTAATTCAATGTTTCTGGAAACATATTTTTCATAATCTATTCATACATGTAATCTCTTAAGGCAAATAGTGAAGATATCTAGATTTACATAAATGATACTATTAATATCAGTCAAGAGAATATTACTGTTGAATACCTTTGAAAAGTAAAAGATGTCTTTGTATTTGAATCAGAAATCCATTTATAAGAATTCAATTTCATACCAATGTTTCTTTCCATGCTTGACTTAATTTAGCCACTCCTGTAGGAATAGGATAAGATGTTTTATCTGAACTTTTACTGGCCCCAGATTGTTTATAAACTATGTCTACAACCCCTTGACAGAGAGAACGAGCCGTAGACATGAACAAGGAATCTGTTAGGTACTTTGATATATCATCCATGTTTAGTTTTGATCTTCTTCCACTTAACTTTGCTTGAACAAGATGGCAGAATATGTCAACTCCGACTAAAGCATCTAAAGCAGCATACTCAATCTGATGAAAACAAAACACTAATAAATATTGGTTTTCTACCTTAAAAAAATTTAGTGATCATTAGTTAGGTAAAAATATTTTTGCAAAGTGATAACAGATATGGCAAATTCATAGCTTGTAACCCTAGTTGCTATTCCGGCAACCACAATATTTTTATTCCTCCAGGCAGTTGTACAAGAAAACAGCTTGCACAAACATCCAAAAATTCATACCACAATTCTTTTTTCCCTTTCACAATCACTCAATGGATTCAACTACCTGAACCTATCCTCCTCTCTTCTTCAGTCAACATATTTAGAGAACAGGTAACCCTAGCTATTCTCTCCGCTATGGTATAATCACTTACAGTTTTGTAAATAGTTTTAATCTCATCTATTTGATTTGATAAATTTTGTGCACTCTAAATGGTATATAGACCACACATTCACCAGTAATTAATCATCAATTTTTGAAGGACAACTGAAAGCTTATAGAGGAATCAATTGTATCAATTGCTTATTGTATTTTGTAAACTAGAATTTTAATGTGTTGCTGTGACACAAATGCCCAACTGGCAGCTAAGGTGGTGAAATATAATTACTAACTTAAGGAACTTATATTTGAAAATTCATAAAAAAATAATGTGCAAGGGTGATTACTCTATCAAGAGTTACCAAAAACTGACTTGTATTTTCTATTGATACATCTTTATACCCAATATCAATTAAATCCATCAAACCGTCAATAAGACAATGAACAAAAACTGTCATTTTTAAGAAATTTTTTATGTTCAAGGGCAAAAACTCTGTCAAAAATAACCAGACCACACCCATACTAAAACTTGACCTGCATCTTCCCTTGATACATCTTTATACCCACTATCAATTTAATCCATTAAATCTTCGAAGAGAAAATGAGCAGAAACTGAATGATGACGGAATGACAGAACAGGATAACACTATATGCCACCAGCCATTTCATGGCAGGGGCATAAAAAACTTTACTTGAAACAGAAACGAGAATGACATTATTAATGACAATGTTTTCATAGACAAATAAAGTCAATCAAGGCTATTAAATGTTATATATACTTTGTAAGAAGTAAGAAGTTAAGTGTGTCTACCATGATGGAATTTGTGGAACACAATAAAAATTTAGTATGAAAGCAGGACAAACCTGTTCAGAAGAGAGTGTCTTGGCCTCCCAATTCCCCATACGGATTAGAGGATTCTTGTCTAGATGTATTCCAAGTATTGCAGCTGACAATCCCTGTAGTCCTAAGCGCTCACTAAAGTTAACAATATTTAAGCTGTCATTACAATACCATTACCATTTTGTGTACTTTTAATATAGTTCACATCACATGAATTGCATTTCAATATAAAATGCTTACACTGGATGGATGAATAATACTACAATTAAATCGAGCACAAAAATATCTGCATTAATGTCTCATTCTATTCATGGGCTGTAACTACAATATTCTCCACTAAAAGTGTCCTAATGGGACAAACATCTAGTGGCAACACAGTTGCACGATAACAATTTTTGGACTGACTTTTGGACTACTTCCCTCACATCAATTATATATAGTGGTCTTTCTTTGTACAAACTTTCATTGAAATTGAGCAGCTCCTGAGGAAATGCAATATGGCAAGATCATGTTGCTGTGATGTTGAAAATGAAAGGGTCCATATTGACTTCTCTAATGAAGTTTGGATAGCATTCTCTTAACATCATGTGTATGTACATATTGCAATTTTCCTTTGTACAATCTTTCATCGAAATCATCTTGGCTGTTGTGAAAGAATTGCAATGACAAGATGATATTACTGCAATGTTGAAAATTATAAGTACTAAGTCTTACATTTTTGAATTGCATCCTCTTTTCTTAATGCACATCTACAAATTGTGAACTTTCTTCGCACAAAGTTGCGATGACAAGTTTATGTCTTCACACAGACTGTAGACAGACAAGGTAATTCCAGCATAATCCCCACAACTTTGTTGTTGGGGATATAATAAATCAATACATCTTATGGCAATGTAGAAGTTACCATTGATAGATTCCCCTCACTCGTTTCAGTATATGTCGGAGATCTACACATCCATTTACTGTCACTCCATAGTCTTGGAAAATTTTGCGACCATCTTCAACAGACGCTACACCAACTTTCAAAATGCTTAAATAAAAGGAGGGTGTATTAAACACAAAACTACTATAACTTTAAAAGTACAATACCTGTAAAAGTATAACTTAGATGTATGATCCTAAACAATAGATATGTAGCATTTAGTCCACTTGTAACACTCAATGTCATGAAGAACTGTAAACAAGAGGTCCTAGAAACACAATACTCACCTGAACTAAACAGGATCTCATAAAAAGTATTATATCGGAAAAAATTCTAACTATTTATGGCAATTATTTCAACATACTCATATAAAGGGCTTCTTGCCATTTTCTGATCATCTATTTAACGCTAAATATTCACTTTTTCAATTCCTGGGGTACAATAAATAGACACAAAAATTAATGAAATAAATTCTAGGGCCAGATAAAACATTCTTTTAAAACATGGCATTTTTTACATACTTGATAAAAAATGTCATATGGATGTTGTGTATCAAATATGAGGTCTTTTTCATTCTTAAGAAGAAGATTTTGTAAAGTTACTCCTCATACAAGCCTATGTTAAAACTGTCACCAGTACAGCAGTATCAAATATTGCTGCAGGGCCTTCGCTTGAATAAAAGTGATACAACATATCATATTTAATGTTATATACTATACATGTATATGCAGTCATTCTGGTTTGTGATTCTTGCAAAAGCAACTTTTCAAGACATATATAAGTCTAAATGAAAACTGTCAACTCAAAGGTGGGGCAAAATACTACTACTAGGTCTTTCCTTGAATAAACTTGATACAACATCTCATTCTGTGGCTAAGTAATTGTGTAGTTACTGAAAACTTTTAAAGACCTTCTTATATCAACCTATTCTGCCTACCCCTAGAACAGGGCCAAATAATATCTCAGGAACTTCCTATACTGTCTACTCTTTGAGCAGGGCCATATACATGTACTGCATTAGGACCTTCCTATATCAACCAATGTGTATAAGGTCTACCCCTAGAACAGGGCTAAATAATGCTACAGGACCTTACTGTCTACCCATGGAGTAGGGCCAAATAATGCCATAGGACCTTTGTTTAAACTAACATAATACTACTATTATATACTACTATATGTCCGAGGGATGCATATTAAATATGGAGACATTGTTACTTGTAATGCTTGAAAAGATACATTCCTATATAACTCTATGTAAAAACTGTTGGTCCCTGGAGCAGGGTCAGATATAAATGGTTCTTGAGAAGGAAATTTTTTAAGTCTTTGGGCAAATAAAGCAAATCCATACAAATAAAGAAATATTTTACAAAAAGTACACAAAAGATAAAACAAGCATAAAATATATGCAATATACTAAAGAATATTTTATGAAATACATTATCTCATTGCCTTTTCATGTTAAATATTAAGTCGGTGTGGCCTAGAGGATAAGATGCTCGGCTCATGATCTAGAGGTCCCGAGTTCGACTCCCGCCATGGGTGTACCGGTCTTTCGGTTGAGGCAGTAAAAACTGAGGTCCAGTGTCACAGTGGGCGTGGCACGTAAAAGATCCTTCACTGCTTCGGTGAGTCCGTTGCAAAGGTCTAAATTTGTATACAATGCATTATGCAGATGCCGTCAACTTATACGTGAAATAATTGTGGAGTGACGTAAAAAAATATTCAATCAATCAATCAATCAATCATGTTAAATATCCTGTACCTTCTGTCCTGAAGAAGCACTCTGAGTGAATTTGGAATGTGGTTCATCAATGATAAACGGATCAGAGCACATTCTCCCTCAGCTGTAGCAAGTTGTAATATCGATACTTTAGATGTCTTCTTTACCCACTCACAATCTATTCCAATTATCTAATAAAACAATGTAATTAAAAATTAAAAAATTATAGGAAGATTGTGAGTGTGGTCAACACTTATCATGGGTACATGTATATCCCATATAAACATACTCACAAATTAAAACAATTTCAATAATAAACAAGGAAAACCTTATGTAAGTCTCAGTTTTACATTTAAAGTGACAGACAAATATTCATTTAAACTGACATGGCTAAAATGTGCATTGTGTCCTATTCTGTAGGTGCAAAGATTTCATCTAATTTTCAATATTGAACAACGAAAAAATTAAAATGTCAATGAAAATGATGAATTTACTGTTTATCATTTATTCATTTACCATTACCATTGAAAAAAATAAAGCACACGAAGATATAAGTGTAGATAAAATGTTCACTGATTGCTGATTTTAAATGAAAATTTGATATCTTAAGAATAAAATGTTTACCCTTGCACATTGATACAAAGTCCCAGATAGGATGCATAAATCTCTATTTAATTGTTTATAATATGCATTGATGTTTTGCTGAGTAAGAACAAACATGTACTCTTAATTTTCAAAGCTGATGACAGGTCAAAGGTTTCTGTTTTGGGCATCTAGAGTCAGATGCAATTTTCAACAACTGAGATTAAAAGCATTTGAAAGACCATATGAATTTCTCTTAAATTTTTCACAATGACAGTGAACACAAACATATTACAATTGCAACAAGAGCTGTCGGAAAACAACAGAGCCGGTGGCAACCAAATTTAAATAGTGAAAGTCTGTGTAAATAGGTCGATTTTCAAGATCAAGGTTAAAACAATTTTTTTTGGTTATGTAATGAAAGTTCTTGTCATTAGACATACACACATGAAATATCTAAGCCCTATCTCTTACTGTTAGTAAGTTATGACCATGGTTAATGTTTTTGAAAAGTAGGTCAAACTTCAAAGTCAAAGTCACAAGGTCAAAACTTTTAGGAAAGGTCTTGGACGTGGAATATACATGAGAAATATTAAAGCCCTGTCTCTGATGATTCTAAAGTTATGATCCATGTTAAAATTTTTGTCTAAATAGGTCAATCTTCAAAGTCAAGATCACAAAGCAAAAACATTTGATATGTAATGTAAGGTCCTGTTACAAGGAATGCACACATGGAACATTTAATTCCTATCTCTTACTGTTCATAAGTTATGACCAAGGTTAAAGTTTTTGAAAAGTAGGCCAAACTTCAAAATCATGGTCACATTGTCAAAAATTTGGTAACAAATCAAAGATCTTGGCACAGGGAATACACATGAGAAATAATAAGGCCCTGTCTCTAATGGTTCTGGAGTTATGATCTAAGTTACAGTTTTAGTCTATGGACAACAACAACAATGGTATGACAATAGCTCTCTGGACATTCATCCTGATGAGCTAAAGATGACATTTAAGACCTGCAACAATGAAGGTCTTAGAGAGGAAACCTATGAAAAGATCTTAACCTTGGATGACTTCTAAAATGTATAGAATGACTTATGAAAGGATAAAGCCAAAGGGAGAGAGTCAAAACCCCTTACCCATCATCAAAGGCATTTAAGAAAATATCATCAAGGATTTTTTAAATCCAAGTGACAAAATGTTAGGACATACATGCGAGTCAGTTACCAATAAAACAATAACAAGTAACTCCTGGAAACAAACATAATACTGGATTATAATCTACAGACAATAAGTTTGATATGTGCTTTGAACTGTTTTCCCCAGTTATACATATTAAGCTTAAAATTAATATTATCCCATTAGAATTAAAAACAGTCTGTGAGACTAAAATCAGGTGATATCCACAACCTTGATATCAAATTCACTTAGCGTTGTATTAGCTCTTTGTTGAATCTCAGTATAAAATTACTGTTGTGATTCACAGAGAAATTCCAAAATACCAGTACAGGACTAAGTATAAGATTCATGTGCTTATATCAAAATCCTTTGCTGTAAGCCATTCTGTTCTAATACTTACTTCAGATCACTGCCATGACCAGTGAAAGTATGTACATCAACTGCAATACAACACTTACATCAGAATCCTACCTTCAGACATATATCCTTCAGTTTCTGATGAAAGATTTCCCACTGTTGTGCATTTATGATGACAGTAATGGATTTATGTGGTCTATATTCTTTTGCTGCCTTAAGTTGTAAAGCCTTTTGTTTTGTTGTTGTAGAAGAATGGAAAAAGCAATATACTTTATACACTCCCCAGAAAGACAACCCTGAAAAGAAGGCTAGGCTTTTGTATTTGAATTATTTTTGGTTGTATGTATTATTTCATACACGTATAACAAAAGGATCATTTCAAAAAAGTGTTAATGGTTAATAAATGAAGGAGGATACCAGCGTATTTGAAGTCTGTACAGTATGTAATACTAAAATTATAATTAATATCTATTTACATTTTTAACTTTAATCTTATTCGATACAAAAATTTAAAACAAAAATACAACTTGAAAATTATTTGTAGAGAGTTTAAATTTTATTGTGACTTTGACCTGTGATTTATCCTGAACAAAAGATCAAGGTCATGATACATAACTATGTTACATCTTATATTTAAGATGGGACAATAAGAATTGTAACGTATTATAACAATGCACAAAGAAAATCCTAAAACAGAGGGACAATGAGAATCCTTTAACAGGATAAATTATGGACAATGAACATAACAGTTCGACAAAGAATCCTGTAACAATGAGAGTCTACTTATAATAATGCACAATGAGAATAACAGCCGGAGAAAAAAATGCTTTTAATAACACTGAACAATGAGAATCTACTTATAATAATAGAAAATGCTGGACAGATAAGAATCAACATCAAATGTATAATTGCAAAGCACTTTCACTATGACCGTGACCTTTGCATCCCGAAATCAACAAGCTTCATAACAATAGGTGGAATTCAAAAACAGTTATAGTCTACAAACCATTTTCACTTATCAAGGTCCTATGACCTTGACCTTTGACCTTTTGATAATGAAATCAAGAGGGCACATCCTTGGTTCATGAGAAGTATATGTGTAAAGTTTTATTACTATACCTAAATACATGAAGGAATTAGAGTCTGGAAACCAATTGTTGACGCAAGCCACCAACACTCATCCTGCATCAAATTATGAACAGAGTTTTGCATTTCAGCTGATAAATGAGCAATGAGAATATTAAACTGCTGGACAAAAAAGAGATGACAGAGGTCATTGGCCAAATTGTATAATACAAATCACAAAGGACATACATATAAAACATGATTAGAGTCAAATAAACACAGAAAACGACATCCCAAAAAATTTGGACTACACAGAATCCTTTTAGAATGTATAATAAAAATTTATCCATAATAAATGAACAATGAGCTAAACAGCTGGACAGAGAATCTAATATTTCACTACAATGACCAACTGAAATATGAATAAAAAATATGGAAAATGAGAATATCAGCTGGACAAAGAGTCCTTTATTGGCTTTATAAAATGAACAATGAGAATCTACATTTAATAAATGGACAATGAACTGGACAAAGAATCCTATAACAATGAACAATAAGAATCTTATGGCAATGAAAATTCTGTAACAACAGGCTTAACAAATCCTTCAACAGCTGGACAATGAGAATAATAGACAGACAAAGAAATCAAGTGTGAAATTATTTATTACAGTGTCGTGTCATGTCAGTCACCTCTTCACATGTTAGATCCTTTGGCATCAGGTCAATCGTGGCCACAGGATTAAACATTTGTAAATCATATTCTTACTATTGCCAAATTTCACATTTTAGCATTAATTTTTCTTCTCTCATCTACAGTACAGCCATATATGGTAACTTAATTTTCCCACAAAGAAACAGCTGCATCGTGGACTCATGGCAATAAATTTACCTGTAGATTTGAATCCTTTATCAGCTAAATTTTTACGTGTGATTAGCAATCCAGCCTTTAATCAATGGGCAGCATGGTCACTTGAGCATGGTATACGTAACTATACACTCATCTTGATTAAATAACAATGCTGTCAAAAGACACTAGTCAGAGTGAGTGCTATCATTAATATGGTGGAGTGCACAAGTTTGTGTCATCTGAAATTATTATTACATGACTACCATCAATAACCGCAGATACTCTAGTATAGATTGATAATCTGAATGTATATTAAATCGTCATTGTTGTTCAGAGACAATCTGATTAAAACCAAATCTTTACTCCGCTTTTCTGCTTGTTCCATTGCGAATAAAGATCTGGTAAACCCCGTAGGAATACCTACATTTATCTAGACATTATTATTAAAAAACAATTTCATAAACATGTTTATCACGCTATAAAAGTGTATATTTCACAAAAAAAAATGATATAACTTTGTGTTTTAATAGCATAATACAAATCAAATAATGTGTAAGTCTTCCCTGGATCAAAATGACCGCCATTACAGCTGTATTAGTGTATACTCAAGTGTACTGTAAACATACGATACAGTAATCAGGATGTATCTGATCTTATTGCTTTATATATGTTAATGTATATTTAAGCAAAAATATCCGCTCCTGAGCTACGATATCACATTTTATAAATGACAATGAATTTTTAATTACTCCATAAAATCAGAGACATGGTCAAAAATGCAGTATAAATTATCGATATTACTGCGGTCCATAGAATTACAGAAATCACCGTGTATTTACAGAAATCCCCGCAAAAAACACAGAAATCCCCATTACTTTATCAAAAATCACCAATACGTAAATCGATAGGACCATTATTCACCCTTATAGCAAGTTTCAGATATATTAAACAACAATTGATAGACTTACAACCATTTTCCTTATTTTTCATGATGGGGCACGCAGGATGGCCAACAGTTTTACAAAAGGATATTGTTTATATGCATTGTCAATGTGTATTACAAGCCTCTTTGTGAAATATATTTGCCATTTATTGAAGGTATTTTGAAAATAGAACTAATTAATACTAC
The DNA here is from genome assembly GCA_035048485.1 of Pteria penguin. Lineage (NCBI taxonomy): Eukaryota > Metazoa > Mollusca > Bivalvia > Pterioida > Pteriidae > Pteria > Pteria penguin. The sequence continues at coordinate 62,682,740 of CM068583.1, forward strand.
TGTATAATCTTTGACTGCGTTACTGTTATGTATACTTCCAATCCAACATGGCCGCCAGTAGTGGATCATTAAAATTAAAAAAATAAATTGGTTATAAGTCTATCAATTGTTGTTTAATATATCTGAAACTTGCTATAAGGGTGAATGATTGTCCTATCTATTTACATATTGGTGATTTTTGATAAAGTAATGGGGATTTCTGTGTTTTTAAGGGGATTTCTGTAAATACACGGGGATTTCGGTGATTTCTGTAATTCTATGGACCCATATTACTGACCTGAATATTTATATTGTCTTTTTTAATAATAAGGAGCACATTTCTAATAACAGTTTTTAATAATAATGTCTAGATAAATGTAGGTCTTCCGTAAGTCTTCAATTACCCGTAGGTCTTCAATTAGGTACGCCGTTTCCATGCACCTGTTTGGCCTGTGTCGATTGAATAATGTAACCGGGTAAGGGGTGGCAGTAGCCCCCCTATTTAAAAATTAAATGTTGTTGGGGGAACTGCTAAACTAGAACTCTTCCAGAGAGAGAGAGAGAGAGAGAGAGAGAGGTAATTTCTATTGAAACGGTTCGATGAGCCAAACCGTTTCAATAGAAATTAAAAGAGAGGGAGTGTGTGTACTTAATACATATATCTTACCAGTTGCTAGGGCTAGAGATAACAAATCTGTTATATAGCGTTTCATCAATTTCATTACCAATGAGTTGAATATAATTGCTGTCGTGTCTGGTCGTAAATATAAATATTATTTCACAACTCTATTTAATCCTAAGGAAGCGGCCATCTTTGTTTTAAAATAATTTTACTCTCGATCTCGAAAATATGTTTTTTAATCGTTCGACTCGAGTAATGACTGCCATCTAAGCATTTAAGCTTTAACGTTAAATAGATAATCTCGTCCTATATCAGTTGCTTCTGCGCTGACTGTTGATGTATGAAAACATTTTCTGGACACTAATCCTAATCTTATTTCCCGCATTTAATAACTTCAAAGTGTATAATGATGTAGTTTACATGCGAATGAAAGTGAAGATCTTCTTCTTCTTCTTCTTAATACCGATTTTCAGTCATAGTGTTGACTATTATAAACCGGGCGTGACAGGGTTAAAATGCTAAAACAGGAATGAATGAAAATTTAAAATTATGTACAGGAAAATTTTACTTAGAAAAATATATTGAGAAGAACAGGTATGTTTGCCTGTTCTTTGAACTGCTGTAGAGTGGTGGATGACGCTATTGGAGTTGGGAGTGAGTTCCACTGAGTTATTGTATAAGGAAAGAATGAGTATTTGTATGTATCTTTGTATGTATGGATATGTCTGAAGCTTAAGGAATTTGTGTGACGTGTTCTTGAGTCAAGTGGGATAAGAAGCTGAGAGTGGGGTATGGATACAATGTTGTGAATAATTTTATACAAGAAGATGAGATGAGTTCGCAGACGACGCTGTTGCAATGTTGGCCAGTTAAGTTGCTCTAGCATGTTGTTGACTGAGCTTGTATTATGGTGTCTGTTTGTCACGTATCTGGCTGCTCGTCGCTGTACCATTTCTATTTGGTGTGTGAGTGATTTATGATGTGGATCCCATGTGGTGCTGTTGTATTCTAATTTGGGTCTTACTAGTGATTTGTATGCATGTTCTTTGATTTTTGATGACGAGACTTTTAAATTGCGGCGTAGGAAGTTAAGTTGTTTTGTGGCATTTGCTGTTATGTTGTCTACGTGTTTATTCCATTTGAGATTATTTTGTATGGTTATGCCAAGATACTTTGTTGATGTTTCTATTGCGAGCGTGTGACCGTGGAGGATGTAATCATATTTGATGGGGTTTCGTTTTGTTGTGATGTTTAGAACAGAACACTTGTCTGGGTGGAATGACATGAGCCAGTCCTGCTCCCACCTAGCAGCGGCATCTAAGTCCTGTTGTAGTTTGTGTGTGTCATGGATGTTTTTTACTTGTTTGTAAATAATGCTGTCGTCTGCGTGATGACAAGATAAAAGCGGGTTTTTTTTTTGGTGCACGGAACCGATGGCGACGACAGTAAATTATTTACCCTTCACAATATTGTACATCAGTGGCGTAGCTGAGTGAGAGGGGAGGGGTACAACTTGCAAATCTCTGAAAATAGAAAAGGACTAAATAATAAGTATGTGCAGTCTTCTTCAAATTACTTACTAATACATTTAATTTTTCATTCTAAGCGACTCATCTAAAATTACTTCTTTTGACCTATACTTTGCTACACCATGGACCAATGCTGGACAGATCCAGGCAAATGAGTGACATCATTGGGATCTCTATGGGCACTAAATGAGCTCCCCTTATAGCAGATTTATTTTTATACTTTTATGAGGGAGACTTTGTGCATCAAATCTCTACACGTTTCTACCTTACTGATAAGTTCAATGACACCTCTAGATATCTTGATGGTGTTTTAGTTTCCGATATTCCTGAGTTTGAAAACTATATTACTGACATTTATCCATCTGAACTTCAATTAAACAAACCCAATACTTCCGACCAAGAAACACCTTTTTTGGACTTAGATATTAAAATTATTAACAACAATATTCATATCAACATATATGATAAACGTGACGACTTGGGATTTCCTATTGTAAATTTCCGTTGTCTAGATGGTAATGTACCCAGACTCCCACATGTATAGTATTTGCATTAGTCGAATGTTTCGTTCGCTAGAGCCTGCACTAACGTTTTGGATTTTCACGCAAAACTTCTCAGATTACATTTAAACTTCTTACTCAGGGTTACAGATATCATAAACTTCGAAAAACGTTTGGGAAATTTACAGATCTTATTTAGACATTTTATCTAAATCCAGAAATGTAACTTTTCAGCAATACGTATCCAGCAAAATTTCCCATCCGAATTTCTACGGTGATCTAGTGTACAAACTAAGGAGGGTCAAAGGTTCCTCAGCAGGTTCTGAAACTATTAAACGCCTTCGACATCGAAAGTATGACCCCGAGATCATCGCTAACACCATAGGTCTTGTATTGGGCCCCTCTACAACCCAATGCAGACTTTTACTGGAGCGTTGAACGCTGACTAACAGGGCGGTGGGGACTCTATGACGGGCATTGTTCAAACCTTTTCAGAGGAGACAAGGTCCTGATCCTCATCCCCTCTAACTGTTCGTCGGGACTCATATTGATCAAGGATCGCTTACAGACGGGCAGAGCCTGGTTTACTTATGTTGATGTCACCTCACATATTTTTGATAGCAACATATTATTCTATAAACGATTCGTGTGTAATAAATTTTTATGACACTCTTTTTAAGAAACCTGTTGATCATTCTTCTCTGTAAGGAGGAATATTTATAAATTTTTTAATGCGTCTTTTGATTGTGCTGCCTTTGCGGTGAGTGGGAATGTGGGCGCCTGTAAACCGGTGAACCGCACCAATTAAGTGAAGTTTGTTGAAAAATGTACGTGGAAATCTTTGTCACACAGCCGAATCCAAAATTTTCGCGACCCTGAGTAATGAAGCAATATTATCATAAATTCTTATTTATAGCGAAATCGGCTCTTGAAAGGATGTTAGAATGAGGTAAATGTATATTTTATAAGCTGCTGTAATTTTGAAAAAGAAGAGAACTGGGTCCAGCGCAATAAACTGAGAAAATACTCGAGTCAATTATTTCATTTTAATGTATTCCATTATCAAACATTCAAATAAATTGCCATGCAGAATGGTTCAATTCTAGTTGTCGCTAAAATAAAACTCAATAAAATCCAAATCATAGTTATTAATTCATTGCTGAACAGAAGAATATGAAATTGACTTCAGTACTTTTCTCAGTTCACGGCGCTGGACCCTGGTGCATGATTGTGGAATAACCGTCACTTAAAGAACAAACGGCGCTTTATCGCATTCACAAACTTATCAACGATCCGCACAACATACACCGTTTACTTGACATTTTCCTTGATTTAATTTTAAGCATCTTATCGTATTATTTGTAGTGTGATTAGTCTGTGTGTGTCCTTGTGAAGATTATGTGTATGCTTGAGCATACACGGTAGCTACGACACTGCTGCATACAAAGATCCTTGACCGTGCAAGAAGGTGAACACTGGTATGACATAGTTACTGCAGCAATGGGTTCTAGATTTAGACTTTAATTTTTAACACAAGTTTATCATAATATCATATAACCTTTTTCATTTTTTCACTAAGTTTTTGTAGTCCTTTCATTGTTTTCCTTTAATTCTATACCTGTCAATATAAGATTTGGTCATTTATTTGTTGTGTATATTTTTAAAACAAGCATAAATTTAGCATGTTAATCACATTCCATCCACAGAGCTGATGTTTTATATTGATAGAGAATTATATATACTGGACGATATTGGTACTTCTACATGATAATAGAAAAAGAGCACAACATGTGAAAATCATAGAAAAGATATGTTTATTGGCCAATGTATACATTAATATGGAATGTAAATATATACATCATGAAACAGAAATATCATATTTACATTGTATACAGACAATATTTAATGTCAGATAAATAAAACGTATATTATGCAATAAAATCAAGATTTAACAAATTTTCAAAAATCTTGTTTTCAGTAAATGCATAAAATAAATTGAAATAGAGTAAAACTAGGTCAAACTCAATTTCAAGACCACAAGGTCAAAAGTCTGGTAACGTCTTGTCACAAGGAATAAACGTGCAACTTATATATTTTTTTTGCTTCTGAACCTATATACAATACGTATATAAATAATGATCTTGAACATGAGGCATTGACAAAATTACTATGTAAAGCTTTCAAAACTGAAATGAAGGCTCATAAAAGAATAACAATACACAAAAAGTTACTCTGATGGATTCAATATACTTTTTTTTTGAGTTTTCAAGTACAATTTAGAACTATTAAACATAATTATATTGTCACATAAATATCTGATTACAGACAAATAGATATGAATACTTTCATTCATAAAATTAGGTCTTGACATAAAAAATCAATCTTTCTTTTATTTGCTATGTTATTGTTTTATACCCTTCCAAAACTACAGCAATCCTATAGCAGTGGAAAGTGTCTGGTGCATTGCTTCATAATCAAGCCCTATGATATGGCCCCGCCCAAAACAATGAGGGATCTTTTACATGCTCATGGTATAGGGTCTCATTTTATACTGTTTCATCCAAAGGACATACAGAGAGGCAGAAGAGAAATCACCTAAAAAAAATTTCCCAGCCAATAACTAGATCATCATACCAGGGTTTTCAGATCTGGAGTCCGGTGCCATACCACTGAACCAAGCCGCCCCCTTATGAATCTTTCTAGTTCTTAAAAATTTACTTACCTAGGAAACTGTATGACCAAATTTTCATTTTCTTCAATAAGTAAAACTAGACACAAATGACCAAAATATTGAATTTTCTCCAGTAAAAGGCAAGATGGCACACAATGTCAAGCTAAGTGAATAAACAAAGCATCTTAGAAAAGATATTATGGGATCCGTGTTTAGTTAAAAAAAACAAAAAAGTATCTAGCTGCAGATTATGTCGGACAAAATAAAATGTGTAGAAGTATTAAAAGCTGAAAAATAGTGTATAATTAGATAGTATCTTAATGGAGACTATGTCCAATGAGAGATTCAGTCCAATTTGAAATAATGTGATAAGAAGTCTTGTCTTACAAGACAATCCTAATGACAGATCCTGTCAAATGTTAGACAGTATAACTTACACCTAACTGTATACTATGTCTGATGAAAGTTTCTTATGGGAGAGTGTGTCCAATAAAAGTGCCTTATGAGAATTGCGTATAAGGTAAGGTCCAATGGGAGTGCTATTTCTAATGGGAAACCATGTATAAGGTAAATATCCAATGAAAGACTGTCTCATGGGAGAATGTGTACAAGGTAAGTATCCAATAGAAGACTGTGTCAATGGGAGATTGTGTACACGAGGAAAATGTCCACTGGGAGACTGTGTCTAATGGGAGAATGTGTACAAGGAAAATGTCCACAGAGGGACTGTGTCTAATAGGAGATGTGTAAAAGGAAAGTGTCCAATGGGAGACTGTAGAATGACAGGTATGTTTGTGGTGAATAACTATATTCAATGATTTTTTTAGATAGAGGACAACTTATTCTAAATAGATACTGTCTTTTGATAAAGTTTGTGTTTAATGAGAGATGATATGGGTCCTGTAAGATCATATCTAATCAAACTTCAAATATACAGTCAACTGAGCAATTGTATCTAATGAGATTACAACTAGGTATAGAACAATACTATCCCAATATGTTTGATGTTATTAATACATGTATACTGAATTAGTACAGTACAGCATGGAGGAAAATGGAAAGTACAATGAATGAATTGCCATTCTAGAACTACAAAAGTCAACACATGTTGTAAAATTCTTACAAATAACAGATGAAAAAATGTATTTTTTTATAACTGCTTTAGCAAATTCAGATTATACTTATGGTAAGGCAAGCCAAATTCTGCAAAAGTAGATTTTTTAGCACAACCCCAATTCTTTCTCATATAGAATCAGGTATTAGTGAATTATTTCTCATACCAGCTGTTGCTACATCAAGATCTTTCACTGTTTTTAATGAATTTGCAACCACAAGTCAAGCACTTGGTACATGTAATACTATTTAATTTGGTATGTAAATGCCAAAGTGAAACGTTTTCATGGCAGATCATATTTATTTCAAAATGAAAATGAAAAACAAATACATTGTATTACACTAAAAGTAGACAAGGGACTGATAATGACGTAGGCTTAAAAATAGAGAATAAGTGTTTGAAAACTGAAAGACAAAGGCAGTAACAAATGCTACAATGAAAGTGATTGTTTTCCTTCCAGGTTAATTTGTAGTAAGAAAAAATCGAATTTTTCTTGGAAAATTTACTAGAGATTGTGTCTAATGTTATATTATGTATATACAGAGATTATATGTTTCTTGCAAAAATGCTATTAAGTAAATGGTAATTTAACGCATTGTATGAAATATGATGACCCACTGAATATGTCTGACAAGACATCACACAACAGTAAAAAATATCACAATAGAGCAGGTAGTATGTCTAACACTAACATGTTAAACATGGAGTCAACATAAAATGTTTACAAATCACTTGGTCACCTAGATATACATTTTATTTGCTACTGGCACATATTTTTAATGTCCTGCTTTGAGGATATTTACCATATGAAATGAACATGAATTAACACCTTGATATTCTGACATGGCAGCTATCATAACTATAGTTTTTCTGTCATACACTCTCTACTCATGGCATGTGGTATAACCAGGAAAAAGTAAGTGTATTGTGGGATAGTTAGCTCCCTCTTGATTTGTACTGGAGTGTGTAGATCAGGCACTTTGTAATCGGCAGACAATGTTAATACTTTGCTATTCAGCATCACATTTCTAAAAAAAGTCAAGATGAATTATATTTATATAATTATTTCTGTAATGTTTAAAGCAATACAAAATTATATTATACTGCGAGGTGTACTACATACATGAATCATTTCTAGTTGTTTGCTGAATACATTTTTGTTATGATATACAAATTATAATACATAATATTATTTTTATTATAGTAATATCAATTAGTACTATGGCCATAATTTGATCATGGGTAACATACTGCTATAGGTATAGATTTCAACAAACAGGTAAAGTTTCTTATTTATTACCATTGAAATTAGGTAAATTAAATTCCAATATTAGATAGGTTTATATTTACTGGAAAGTTTCACTTTTTGTCTACAAGTTTTTTTTCACAACAATATACCAATTATGTCACACACTGATGTATTGATTTTCAATAAAAAGCAGTTTCTCTTCCTTCCCTATTCACCATTAAAATCAACCATTCTATTAAGTTTGAGAATCAAACAGTTCTTTCCGACAAAATAACCAATCTGTATGAAGTATGAAAAGAGTGTCCACTACAACGTTATGGTACACCATACATATGAACACATACACATCTAAAAATATTTAACTTTTCAAGAATCTTACTTAGATTTCATGTCTCCATCTGGAGGTTCCATAAGATACAAGTCCAGAGTCTGGTGTCCAAATTGAGACAGGTGTATAGTTTTATTACTGTCATAAAGGTTCATTCCATAAAGTGTTAAAGCACCTGGTTTATACCTGTTCCAAAGAAACGTAAACGATCTCTACAGTGTATAAACAACAAGCAAGAGTTGTCTGAAGATCACAAAGCTTGCCTAGATGGGTGTTAATTTTCAAAGAGAATAAATGTAAGAAGCAGATCATTCAGGAAATTGTGTTGCCCCACCTCATAAAGATATCTAAAAAGAAGTTATTGACTGAAATATCTCAGGCTTTAAAATAAATAGGGTTTGCCATCTTACCAATGCCAATATTTGTGCAAGGTTTTAGACTCTAAAACGATAAGCTTTTCTTCTATAGTGTTGACAAGATTTTTCATATATTGTCCATTACAAAATTGACCTTTGATCTTGAATAACAAAGCCAAATCTTTTTCAGGTTAAAACTTTAAGTCAGAAGAGTCAATGGCATGAGGAATTCTTCACAATGCCAAGCATTTGTTAAAATTTTTGAAAAGTGGGTCAAAGTCCAAGGTCAAAGACATTAAGTCAAATGTCATGGTACCAAATCAAAGCCCTGCTCATGAGGATTCCATATGAAGAATATCAAAGCTGAATCTTCTGTAGTTAAAAAGATATAGCAAAGGTTAAAGTTTCTAAAATGTAGGTCAAAGTCCAAGGTCAATGTTACTGGGTCAAAAGTCATGATACCAGTTAAAAGTCCTGAGCCATGAGGACTCTATCTATGGAATATCAAAGCTGTACCTTTTCCAGTTCATAAGATATAGTTCAGGTTACAGTTTGGTCGTTGGACACTTGGCGATGACAATGCTGAGGTGTGACATTAGCTCTCCAGACTTTGTTCTGGCAAGTTAAAAAGTACATGTACAGCATTGTTAGGGAATACTACTCAGTCACAGCATTGTTAGGGATGACTACTCAGTCACAGCATTGTGAAGGATGACAACTCTGTCACTGCATTAAGTAGGACTACTCAGTCACAGCATTGTGAAGGATGACAACTCTGTCAAAGCATTAAGGATGAATACTCTGTCACAGCACTGTGAAGGATAACTACTCAGTCACAGCATTGTTAGGGATGACTACTCTGTCAAAGCATTGTTAGGGATGACTACTCAGTCACAGCATTGTTAGGGATGACTACTCAGTTACAGCATTGTTATGGATGACTATTCTGTCACAGCATTGTGTCACTGCATTGTTAGGGATGACTACTGAGTCACAGCATTGCTATGGATGACTATTCTGCCACAGCATTGTGTCACTGCATTGTTAGGGATGAGTAATCAGTCACAACATTGTTAGGGATGACTATTGTGTCACTGCATTGTTAGGGATGATTACCTGGTCACACCATTGTTAGGGATGACTACGCTGTCACAGCAATGTTGGGGATGACTACAGAGCAACAGCTTTGTTAGGGAAGACTACTCAGTCACAACATTGTTCAGGATGACTACTCAGTCACAACATTGTTAGGGATGACTACTCTGTCACAGCATTGTTAGGGATGACTACTCAGTCATAGCATTGTTAGGGATGACTACTCAGTCATAGCATTGTTAGGGATGACTACTCTGTAACAGCATTGTGTCACTGCATTGTTAGGGATGACTACTCAGTCATGGCATTGTTAGGGATGACTACTCAGTCATAGCATTGTTAGGGATGACTACCTGGTCACACCATTGTTAGGGATGACCACTCTGTCATGGCATTGTGTCACTGCAATGTTAGGGATGACTACTGTGTCACAGCATTGTAAGGGAAGACTACTTAGTCACAGCATTGATAGGGATGACTACTCGGTCAGAACATTGTTAGGGATGACTAATCAGTCACAGCATTGTTAGGGATGACTACTCAGTCACAGCACTGTGTCACATCATTGTTAGGGATGACTACTCAGTCACAACATTGTTAGGGATGACTACTCTGTCACAGCATTGTTAGGGATGACTACTCAGTCACAACATTGTGAGGGATGACTACTCTGTCACTGCATTGTTAGGGATGACTATTCTGCCACGGCATTGTTAGGGATGACTACACAGTCACAGCATTGTTAGGGATGACTACTCTGTCACAACATTGTTAGGGATGACTACTCGTGTTTCACAAATGCATCTGGTTTTTTAAAGAAATGGATTGCAGTATCTTTTGAGCTTCTTCCTGTCTCATGTATTGTATCATGAACTTTGTATCGTGATATATTATATCATGATATATTGTTACATCCCCAATTTATAATTTAGAGTTGGTATGTGACTGATGATTATTCTTCATTGATAAAAATGCATTCATCATGGTATACATAGAACTGTTTAAGTTAAATTCATAATTTTTTCTTAACATATATACTGATAAAATCATTTTCTACTTCATTTATCCCTTAACCTATAGGGTTTTTTTTTATTATAATTAAGATTAAATCTATGACTTACCAGAGAGTGTTGGCACAATGTGCGTACAATCGGATCTTCTCAGTGAAGTCATCTAAGAACACTGGGAATACTTTATTACCCACTAGTTTCTTATATAACAGTGTCAACCAATAGTCCTAAAACATAAGAACAGGTGTTTATTAACATACTTAAAGTTCATATTTAATACACCTTTTATTACATTGCATTTTATTGTTAAGAAACCTAAAAATGGTGTTTACTTGCCGAACTTCACTGGATTAATACAAACCCCATATCTTTTTGGTCTTAATGACCACATATATCAACAGGGTAATATTTCCTCTGATAACAACATTGATATTTTTAATTGAAACCAAACATGAAGAGGAAACATAAATCACACAGTCGTCGCCGCAATGGCAACTGTAGGAGACATACTCAATTAAATAGGTCACTAGATGATCTCCTGTGGATAGCAAAAAACAGTGCACTCCATGAGATATGACATGCTTTATCATCTATCCCATTGACCAAATTAAAGCCTGGATGAGGCTGACCTTAAAAGTTTACGAATATGGATTGTTTTCGCCTTAAAACTATTATTTATTTTTTTTTATAATAAACTTTTCTCTCGTATATCATCTACTCCGAGCTCCTTCTAAATCACAATTTATCAAAATTAAATTTGTAAATAAAGGACTAGATCTTCTTAATATTTCTAATATTTTTCATGATTATAAAGTCAAATCTAAAATTCCGCAATATTTCGACAATCTTGATCCACCTCTCATATGTTATCAATATAAAAAAACCCCATATCATAAACCTTATTTTCAATTACAATGCGGTTACATCTAATTCAAATATAAGTAAGTCTATTCCACCTTCCTGTTCTTGTAAATCTAAATATATTTATCAGCCTGTCGGTCATATTGTAACAGGTGATCTAAACTGCATTTCTGATAAGTATTTACGTTCACTCTTTCATAAAGGACCAAACCAGGATAGATTTCACAAGATGCTGTGAAATTGTAGATGACGAATTTCATACTTACTGTAAAAGATGGTGCAAGAAGGAAAATTTAAAACTGTATGCCCTTAATAACTGGAGAAAGGAAATTCTTAAAATTATCGATATTCGCATTGATAATTTTACGTGAAATCCACATTTATTTAAATAGTCAATCCAGACTGTAAAAAAGAAATTGGCTGATTTAAAAAAATACTTATATTTTTGTGCATGCCGACAAAGCAGCTAACAATAGAATCATTGTTTAAAAAAGTTAATATATTAATGTTCTTAAAAAGAATTGAACTCTACCAGAACATATATTGAAACACCGGCGTTGAAGAACAACATCTTGCATGACCACCTCATGACTATTTGCAATTTTAAAATTAGTACTGATAAAAATGATCTTCCTACCATGGCTCCCCAAATTAAGCAAAATCTATATAAACCACGCTTTATATCTAATTCTAGTCACTGCTAAACTACTTTGCTTTCTGAACACATTACTTCTGTCTTTACAGCTATCAAAGATCATATTAAGTACTGCACTGCCAATTTTTCATGATTGTAATATAATTTACTTTGGTTGATTAAAAACTCGCGAAATCATAGATAAACTGTATATGCAATTTTTTAAAGGGAGTCAAATTTCCATATTTAATTTTTCTACCTTATATACCTCACTGCCACATAATTTAATTGTCTCTGATATGATGGTGTTTCAATAGAGAATGAAAAAATGCACCTATGTACATCAGATAACTGTGGATTTTTCTCAAACAAACAATATAACTCTTATAAATATTCTACTTGTAACGAGTTATATAATGCTATCACTTTTTGATGGTCAATATATTACAATTTAACGGCAAAATTTATCAACAGGTGATTGAAATTCCCAAGGGCACTAATTGCGCTTCTCTTATCGCAGATTTATTTTTGTATTGTTATGAGAGGGATTATATGCAGTATATTAAAAATTCCAGACGTTTCGACCTTATTGATATTTTAATGACACCTCTAGGTATTTAGATGACATTTTGGTAATAGAAAACTACTTATATACCTAATATTTATCCATCTGATTTTCAACTGAATAAAGCCATTATTTTTAATATACCATAGAAACACCTTTTTGGATTTAAACATTAAAATTATGATAACAATATTCATACCTCAATATATGATAAATGTGACGACTCTGGATTTCCTATCGTAAATTTCCCTTATCTGGATTGTGATGTACCAAGACTCCCATCGTATGGTATTATATTTTTCAATTGGTTAGGTTCACTAGAGTTTGCACTAGCGTTTAAGACTTTCACACTTAAAATTTACAAATCACTCCAAAACTATTGACCCAGAGATAGAGGTACCATGAACTTAGAAAAACTTATGGAAAATTTACAGATCATATTCAAAATTTATATCTAAATTCAGAAATATTAATTTTCAGCAATTTGTGTCAAGCTGAATTTCCCATTCCAATTTCTACGGTGATCAAGCTTACAAATTAAGGAGGGTCAGATATTACGATAACTTCAGTTTGTCCCGATCTAAAATTGTCCAATGTTTTTTACATTGACAATATGACCCTAACATCATCGATAAAGACTATTGGTCTTGTATTGGGCATTTATACAGCCTTATGCAGAGGAGACATGGTCCTGAACCTTGTTCCCTCTGACTGTTAGTCAGGACTCCTACAAATCAGAACCAGACCAGCAGAGCACAGTTACCTCATGTTGATGTGGCTCTATACATTTTTGATATCATAATCTTACTCTATATGACTATTAGTGTTTATATATTTTTATGACCTCTCAACTTGAGATAATTGTTGATCCTTTTTCTCTATATGGAGGATTATTTATAAATTTTTAAATGTGTGTCTTTTGATTGTACTGCATTTACGATGAGAGGAAAGGTGGGCCTGTAAACCGGTTAACCACACCAATTGAGTACAGTTTGTTACTCAACTGACCGTCCTAAGTTGGTATCGCATCCGTCGTTCAATCAATATTTTTGTAATGTCATTAAATGTATTTCAATACTTCTTATCAAGTTTTATTGTACATCTCCTTAGTGACTTCTGCCCTATGGCTAATTCATCTGTCTTTCCCTTTCAACTTTTACAATAGGAATAAATTACCAATCGAACACTGTTTATGCAAATTAACAATACCTTGAAGTGATGGGTTTACTGATGAATTTGTGGAAAATTTTCTGCAATGATTTAAAATAATTTACTCTCAGAAGTGCTATTGATGTGTTTCAGCAAGAAACACCCAATATCACACATATAATATGCCTACCTAGGGGAGACAATCCAAGACATTCACAATCAACTTCAAATATAAATATATTCATTTGAGTCTGCTGATGTTTGTGGCACTTGCCACCAAGATGATCTGGCTGCCTCTTTAAAAATATTGTTAATGTTATGTGCCAAAAGTTCAGTTTTGATGATTTAGAAAGATTCTGATATAAAAGGTATTATTACTATTGATGACACAGCACATAAAATTTCACAATATGCAGATAATACTTCTCTTACAATGGACTTAGATGAAAATCCTTATCAGTTGCACTTAACACCCTTAACTAGTGTTCAAGATTACCTGGTTTATACATTTCGTTAGTTTTGAAGCTTATATGGATAGGTGCAAAAGACAATTTGAAAGGACCTACTGCTTCCATGTCGAGATATAACTGAAATATTGTTGAAAGCGACGTAAAACACTAATCAACCAACCAACCAACAATTTGAAAGGATGTTGATTATATACTGGATGGAAGTTAGACTGGGGGTCTACTGCTTTCTATTCACTTGGTTTAACTTTTTCAGTTTATCTGCATCATATGACTGATTAATATTATCATGATCAATTAGCAAAAGTAACGTTAGAAGTAAAGAATCCTAACTTCAATAGGAAGAGTTTCTTTTATAAAATCTATTTCAAAGCTCATCATTTATTTAAAGCATTGCCAAATCCCAATTTAATGTCATTAAGGACCTATTAGTAACGAGATCTATTCAGTTTTGAGTCTTGTTCAAACTGTGATAAAACAAGAACTGTCGTAATGAGATCCTCTGCGGCAATCAAGTTGTACAACAACGAATATGCCATTTATGGTCATAGGTTAACAGATACCATGACATGATCATAAGTCATGTGTAAAATTGTTTAAAATTAGGTCTTGTCAAGGTCGTGATTGAAACATCTCAAGTGTCTGTATTGTGTTAAAAAGGTGCAAACAGACCTACAGACCTACAATTCCATACCATAATATGTCTCTCTATGACAGGCGTATAAAAAGTTCAAGTTAATCCCAAATCTCCAGAGACTGGTAGATTTTATAAACTTTATGATCAAAGGTGAAGAAATGCATTCCCTTGTCAGTGATCTTGAATATTATACCACTGCAAACTTTTATCAAAATCCTTTCAGTGGATCTGAAGATTTTAAAAATGTAAAAATTTGACAGATTGATGTCAGACAACAGATGAGAGGGATGGAAGGATCTGTATGATTAAAGCTCACATGTGCCTTTGGTTTGTTTCAGCTGAAAACGACCAATTTTTTCTAGAATTATACAAAAACTATATGACATAAATGATAACAAACTGTCAATAATTGAAATCTTCCATCTATTGAGCATTTTCAATTTGTAAATTTGTATAATGAGTACTGTAAAGAATATATACTCTTACAGAAGCATACTTACAGGGTTTGGGTCCCATGACTTGGGGTCTAATAATGCATAGTTTCCTTGGACAAATGTCTGTCTTATAACAGCACCATAATTATGTCTTGCTGCTAAACCTAGTTTATCTATCCACCTAGAAACAACAAATGACTCAGTATAAATATGACTTTAGTATAGAAACTTGAAAAAAAAAAAACCAAAAAAAACGTTCAATACAACTTTAAAATCCATTATTGTATCTGATCAGAAGACCATACTTACATGAATGCTGCAACATAGGTGTCAGAAATATTTTCAGCTCCACCACCCCAACAAGAACTGGTTTCTCCCATCCACACTTTTTTTCCTGGAGCATATTTTTCAGTCACTTTATTTCCTATTTCTAATTCTAGTTTCAAAGAATTCAAAACATGGGGATCCACAAAATTATTGAAAGTAGCCAGTCTACCATTTAAGTAATAACTGAAAAAAAAATTGATTATAATAATAATAATAAGAAATAAATACATAAATAATACCTTATATATGCTACAGTTAAAAGACATGAAGTGATCAATGACTTCCATCAAATACATGTAATCACTTTTTATGACACAGAATAAGTATATTCATAATGCTTTTATTTATTAGGTATAGAAATCGATTACAGAGAATCCTATAACACAGATCTTACATATATATTCAAGATCAGCAATAAAAACAGAGAAACCGGTAGCAGAAATCTTACATGTAAGATCAATAGACCATATTCCGATTTTGATAATTGCTGTCTTTTTGTCCGAGCTAATACCTTTTGGCGTTTTTCATAGTGACGTTATAATGAATCTATGTCATGCGTTATGACGTCACTATGAAAAACAACGCCAAAATGTATCAGCTCGGACAAAAAGACAGCAATTATCAAAATCGGAACATGGTCTATTACTTAACTATAGAAATCAGCAATAGAAAAAGAGAAATCAGTCCATCCTGTGGGGTCTCAGAAGAGAAGATCCTCACCAAAATCTGAATACACAACTATAAACTACAAGTACGATGGGTCATAATACACAACTATAATCTACAAGTACAATGGGGTCATAATACACAACTATAAATTACAAGTACGATGGGGTCATAATACACAACTATAAACTACAAGTACGAACTACAAGTACGATGGGGTCATAATACACAACTATAAACTACAAGTACGATGGGGTCATAATACACAACTATAAACTACAAGTACGATGGGTCATAATACACAACTATAAACTACAAGTACGATGGGGTCATAATACACAACTATAAACTACAAGTACGATGGGGTCATAATACTCCACTATAAACTACAAGTACGATGGGTCATAATACACAACTATAAACTACAAGTACGATGGGGTCATAATACACAACTATAAACTTCAAGTACGATGGGGTCATAATACTCCACTATAAACTACAAGTACGATGGGGTCAAAATACACAACTATAAACTACAAGTACTATGGGGTCATAATACACAACTATAAACTACAAGTACGATGGGGTCATAATACACAACTATAAACTACAAGTACGATAGGGTCATAATACACAACTATAAACTACAAGTACGATGGGGTCATAATACTCCACTATGAACTACAAGTACGATGGGTCATAATACACAACTATAAACTACAAGTACGATGGTGTCATAATACACAACTATAAACTACAAGTACGATGGGGTCATAATACTCCACTATAAACTACAAGTACGATGGGGTCATAATACACAACTATAAACTACAAGTACGATGGGGTCATAATACACAACTATAAACTACAAGTACGATGGGGTCATAATACACAACTATAAACTACAAGTACGATGGGGTCATAATACACAACTATAAACTACAAGTACGATGGGTTCATAAGACTCCACTATAAACTACAAGTACGATGGGGTCATAATACACAACTATAAACTACAAGTACGATGGTGTCATAATACACAACTATAAACTACAAGTACGATGGGGTCATAATACACAACTATAAACTACAAGTACGATGGGTCATAATACACCACTATAAACTACAAGTGCGATGGGTCATAATGAGGTATCTGTAATTAATGATCTTCCTGAATTGGTAACAAGATTAATAAAGTATTTTACAGAAAGATTGACCAGGTTCAAATAGAGAAGAAGTAGCAATGTGAAGCTGATGCGTATAAAACGCATTGACAGTTTTGGCAGCTTCATGTATAGATTCATAAGCCACCACTTCTGCCTCTGCTGCTTTTTGTTTCTTCTCCAGAATACTTATTTCCATTCTAGCCCTCTTTATTTCTAGCTCCAAAAGTTGAGTTTCTAGTTCCCCACTGCTTGATTTTTTTGACTTTGGTTTTCTTTTGCCTGAAATATTGCAGTATTACTTTATCTACATGTATTTGCCATTTGTCATTTCTGAAAATGGTTATTATGAATTTAGCATAATATTTATTGTTAGTAAAGAAATATTTCAAGTTTTAAGATAAGAAAGCGTTAAAGACTGTATGGTAGTATTGCAAAGCAACCTCAAGGTCAAGGTTATATGTTTAGCAATTTAGTAGTACTCCTCAAAGTATATCTACATGTCATGTATCAAGTCTGTACTCATTACCATTATAAAGAACAAATGTACATGCAAATATTAATTAAAATGTTGACACAAAGTCGGACAGACAGACATTATTGATCCACAAGGAGGAATTACTTTGTAATCCGGCCAACAATTGTAAATTTTTAGCTTCAGACAGTGGGAAAACTTTTCAGTATGGGCATATTATGTGAAAAGGATAAAGTCAAAAAAAAAAAATAAATTTAACTTACCATTATCACCTATACGCATAATTTCCCCATCTACAATCAATATTGGAAACATTAAATCATAAGAGTCATATATTTCAAAAGGATATATGCACGTTTTGATGGAAAAAAAATCATTAAAAAAAATCATTACATAATTCTTTCATAATGTAATATTTATCTTTCTTAATATATTACAATCATCCCGAGCATATCACAATTATTACAATAGATCATTATTCTATCATATCAGACCCAGACCGGTTAACAATTGTGCTAGCATTATAATTGATATGTGTGCTAAGCACCATGTCTTTACTAGATATTGTATGTTAAGTTTTGTCATATATTAATGACTTGATAAGTTAAGAGCATATTGCAATACGTCTAGTATTGTGAATCCTGTATCATGCCACGTATCTTATCGTGAGATAGTCGTATCATTTAACCCCTAGTCAATAACCTATAATTTAAATATCTCAAATTATTGATAATTTATAGGTCAACACTACACATAGAATCATTTTGAAAATTATTTTAAAGCTGAAATTCATTTACCTATATCCTGAGACACATGGTCTGACGTAGAACTTCCGCACGGAACAGCATTAAGAGTGGCAGCTGTAATAAGATGTATGATAAAAGAACAAATTATTTATATATCTATATCTTTTTAATAATTAATATCAAAAATTAAGGTCTCATGTGTATATAATTTAAAATATGATTATTAAAACTAAAATTGAAATTTATCTTGAGGATGATGTTTCTTTCTAATGACTTACTCTCTGGCAAATCTGTTGTACCAGTATTACTAATACATGTACTTGATGAAGAATTGACAGCACAAGCATCTGAAATAGGACAGAATATCACCAAAATATTTTTTGAAATCATATGCAATTGATATTTATTTTGTGTATATGTAATTACTAAAAGCATAAATGAATCTGCATTAATTATTAACCGATGATAAAATTTGAATCATGAGATGTACTATGACATACAATTAATTGTTCACTAAGCCATTATCTTTATATGAATATTGCAAACAAATATTTCAGAATAATTTCAATACCTATTTTAATAATAAGAAGAAAATAATAAAATTTCTTATGTTTTCATGAAATGTTTTGGACTTTGATTATTTGCACTTTCAACATTTGAATATTTCAATAAGTAATGGATCTGGACAAAATTTTTTATTACCTTCTGAATCAAAACCTATTGGAAGGCCGTCCATATGTGGCTCCCCACCATGTCTTTCAATATAAAGACTCTGGCAGGGAGTCAACCCAACTGCAGGACCCCCACCAGTTTTGGGCCGTCTCACTTGGTCCAGCTTCTCTTTTGCTACAAATCAAAATACAGGTAAAACATATAATAAAAAACAATAGGCATATCTGGTAAGGAAAATATCTGCAAATTTTTAAAAGAGAGAAATAAATAAGCAAATTTTGTCAGATGAGTCTCTTGTCTTATTTTTTTTTCAGATGATGTAATGCAATTTATTTGTGCTGCTTTAATACATACATGTATAACTCAATAATATAAGAAATTACCTCTCTGCTTGATGTTATCATATTGTTTTTTTATTTTGTCTAAAGTCCTTGTCTGCTCTGATACACTGAAGAAAATACTCTATTTTTAGTACTTGAAGAAATGTGAGTGAACCAACTAAATACTAAATAGAATAAATCAAATTTGTTATCATTTACATGTTTTCAGTTCTGTTAGCATTATTTCATATTATCATAACGATTGATATGTAATCAACATTATTTATTGAAAACAAATATATATTACAATTAAATAATTCAAAGTAACTTCTTTGTTAAATATGATCATAAACTGTACAGTAAAGACAACATCCATTTTAGATCATAATTTAATGTTTCATATTTAAACATGAAGAGCTGGTTGAAGTAAGACTATATAGAAGATATAAAAGATGTTCTACTTGGGATCAAGTTATGTGTGATGTATGGCATAGTCAATTTAGACAGCTCTTATGGTTAAAGTGTTTGACATAATAGCAGAGGGTTCTGGGTTCAATCCCATTATCTAGTAAACTGGCTCCTGCAGGCTCTGTTACACATGCACATGACTGCAATCACTGGAGGATGAGATCAGAGTCCACTGATCATGAAGTGATGACCATAACAAAAAGTGTCACTCATACACATGCTTTTATCATTACTCACTCCTATTGGTAAATAGAGACTCATTGCAGTGAAATGTTGGCAAGACCAATGAAAATTAAAAAAAAATTTTTTAGTGAGTATCAATTCAATGATAATTAATTCAATGATATAAAATCTCAAATGGATTTGAGGTTGAGGAAATACTCAACTGAGATTTTTTATACAATTGGGGCCAGGTCCCTTACTGAGCACCAGGAAAGAGGATTCCCAATAAAATCCTATATATACAACTAGACAGTAGACCTTAAGTCTAAAGGTCGCTATTTGTGACAATCAGGTTTCTGTGAATTATAGAGTTTGAGGAATTTACAATATTCATGTGATGTCTGGAGTGTGATGTATACTGCATTACATGCAAATGTTCAAAGGAGGGTGTGTAATATCTACTTGAAATGTGCTAATTGAAGATGTGATAACAAGAAATACATTTAATGCTTTAAAAATGATTTGAAAAATCACTAGAATTCATGACGACTTTGTGTCAGACTGTTAAAGTTATGACCTGAAACCCCTTAGAGGACAAAATCAATTCTTAAATTGATCTCTAAACCAAGATAATAACACGAGAAGATCTGATAACCAGATCTACATAGAGTTATCATAATACCATATGCATAACCAGATATAATGCCATATGCATAACCAGATATAATACCATATGCATAACCAGACATATTACCATATGCATAACCAGACATAATACCATATGCATAACCAGATACTAGAGACAATAAGATGGAACTATAATGAGATCTCTATGACTATTAGTCTATAACCAGACACTAAAAACAACAAGATGGGACTATAATGACATCACTATCATTATTGGTCTATAACCAGACACTAGAGACAACAAGATGGGATTATAATGATATCTCTATCATTACTGGTCTATAACCAGACTGTAGAAGCAACATCTCTGTCATTATTAGTGCATAACCGGACATTAGCAGCAACAAGATGAGGACTATAATGACATCTCTGTCATTATTAGTCTATAACCAGACAGTAGAAGCAACAAGATGGGACTATAATGACATCTCTGTCATTATTAGTCTATTACCGGACATTAGCGGCAACAAGATGAGGACTATAATGACATCTCTGTCATTATTAGTCTATTACCGGACATTAGCGGCAACAAGATGAGGACTATAATGACATCTCTGTCATTATTAGTCTATTACCGGACATTAGCGGCAACAAGATGAGGACTATAATGACATCTCTGTCATTATTAGTCTATTACCGGACATTAACGGCAACAAGATGAGGACTATAATGAGACCACTATGATTATTAGTCTATAACCAGACACAAATTTTGAAATGTACTTCAAAGGTAATGAGGTCAATGACCTTGGTGTAATTTGACTATGAAGACATTATATCTCAGTTAAAATTTTGAAATGAAGGTCAAAGGTCACAGTCAAGGTCAGGAGGTAAATGACCTTGGTGTAATTAGAAAGGGCTTTATTAGTGGAGTATAAGTGCCAAATATGTATCTATATCTCTATATGCCTCTATCTCTCACGGTTGAATATTTACGGCAAACGTTAAAATTCATAACACACAAACAAGCAAACTAACAGGCAGACAGGTAAAAAAAAGTATGCCTCTGATCAATTTGATCCAGGGGCATAGATATAATAAATTGAAGAAAAAAAGTTAAAATTAAATTTCTGAGTGAAACTGAAAATAACCAGACTTCTTCATAGTCTTTCTCTGAACTATATATATTTAGTTTTTTCAATTCATGCACCTAGGACTGAAAGAAAGATTCTTTTCTATTTCTTTTTTTTACTTTACCCCTGTATCCATCCCAGAACAAATCTGGTAAAAGAATAACAACAACAACTGCAAGGGTCAAAAGTACAAATTTATGTGATTAGTTCTTGAAAAGAAGTTTAAAATGTAAGTAACAGGTGTAAAGAGATCACTATACATGACCCAAGTCTTTAGTTCAGATGAATTTAAAGATTTTCTACTAGTTTTTATATACAAAATCTTAGTGTAATTGATACTCACTGGTGAAAATTTGGTGAAGTGACAGCTTTTCCACCTCCACTATGGAAAAATCTGTAAAATAGATTCATGCGACTATATCTCAGTTACTATGCTATTGGATCAAATATATATAGTATTGACAAATGCACAAATAGTATTGACAAATGCACAAACAGAATGCTAACTAGAGTATTCTTATCACTTTTCTATCTCATATCATTACTTTATGTTAGAAAACATCAACTCAAGGAATATATATATATACATGATATTTAAAATAACTCATTCACGGCCAAAGATGAACTAATAAGATAAAATGGAGCAGATCCCATATCAGACCTTCATCCATATGCAGGCGCTTTGGACTTTGGCAGATCAGACTTCCATCAATGCACAAGGGCTTTGGATTTTGTCAGAATATGAATTTTGTACAGTCAAACTTTGATAGTTGAAGGTAGAAAAGTGGAAAAACTCCAGAAGCTCTAAGCAATTATGTGGTCTCCACAACCTTTCTATTCATTTTTTTAACAATAATATGAAAACTCAGATCTAGAGAAACTCCAAATTATTTTGCTGGTTCATTATACATGGAATCCAGGGTCAACTGTATATTTTATTTTCACATTTTTCATTTTAGATTCATGAATGATGAATTGCTGCCTATGTAATGTAATTTCTGTGCCATGATTAATATATTTGTATTAAATGATGCCACCTGTATATTGCTGCTACATTTTGTTGCAAGTCATGCTTTTATGCAAGTATAAATAATAATATTATTATCAAATACATGTAAATCTCTGCCATCCAAAATCTTATCATGTTCAAATATCGAGTAATCAGAATTATAAAACATAAGGATTGATAAGCACATGGATCAAGAGGGTATCTCTAATTAATTGTAATTAATAAGATGATACATACAACTACAGAAAGAGAGACAGCTCAGAAAGGATATAAGCATAGAATGAAACTGTTAAGTATTTTGAAGGTTATTAAAAAAAATAACTTATATTCAAATTTAAACTTTATTCATTTTACAATGATTAAGAAACAAGTTCACAACTTATATAAATCTTGCTCGTTGGCACCGATCTTGGAGTTAGGGTGTTGTTTGTGTGGGAGGAAACCAGAGAAAAAAATAAAAACCAAAGTCATTTGCTTTCATGTAATAATAGAAAAATAGTTAAAAAAAACCTTAAAAATCGTGGAAGAAAGAAATGCTTTTATGGAAAGTTTTAAATGAGGTTTTCATAAAATGTCTGAAATTAATACTGATTTTGTCAGAGTACTGTTTAATTAGATAAATTCAAAGGAGCTGATACATTATCATCTTACTCTCCAAAGTAAGTCACAACTCTGTGCTGTACAAGAGGAATGGTACTAGGACCAATAAGTATGTTTCCTCGTAACGATGAAGGTTGCTTCTTCAGCAAGGCTGACAAGTTGAGGAAGTCATTTGCTAGCTGATTGGCTGTCACATTATAGCCAAGACCCATGGTTACATACTCCCCTGGCTCTACAACAATATATCTCAATTAAGTTTAAAATCCATCAATAATGGAGGAGCATTTAAGTATAGTGTAATTATGTATATTATAAAATGTAGGCAGATCAGAAGCTAGATGAAACTCAAAGCATAAATCTCTGTAAGGAATTGGTAAATTACATCTAAATATAAGCTGTAATAAAATGAATATTAAGTTTCCTTCATTATAAATTCAGCACATATTTTAAGACACATTTTCGAAGTCAATATGACTAAAAATTCAGTGGTCTTCCTCTTTTTTTGAATAGTTGATTATATATGTTTCCATTTTCAAACTTTCCTCTGAGCTTGATAATAAAGAGTATCCCCTTAAACCATGTGCTTTTTATTGGCAGCTGTATCGTACCCTGTGTAGTAGGAGAGAGTATGTATTTTATTGAGCTGAGTGGTACTAGGGCCTATCAACACAGAGGCTTGGATACTAGGAAAACCATGTAAAATATCTTTCAAAGTCTGGTAATCAAAGGCCAATTGTTCTGCTGTCACATTAGGTAGTGTCTTATTCAGATGATGGAAAGCATTTGGTTCTGCAAAACATGTGTTGATTGATAGTAAAAGCAAAAAATTATACAACTACATGTACAGTAATTGCATGTATATTTATTGTAGTTCTACAAAGATGCTAAGCAACGTGCAAGACATGAAACAAGTATGTTGTCATTTTCTAAACATAGCTTGAGCCTAGCAGTGGGATGTTATGGAAAAATACTTTGGGATAATACTGAGGTAAATCTCTGTAAATCCATTTTCAAAGGAAAGAAATGGATTACAAATTTTGATCCATCACATCAGTGCTGACCTAGCTTTTATTTTTTATGTTACAAATAAACAACCTTACAAATGAACCCCAACTGATGAAAACAAATACGGTGAAGAAAAAATTCTCACAGCAAAAGGCAAAAATTTCTGCCAAAATTTATGATTACCGGTATACTGTACTTTGAAATGTTGTAAGCTTTATTGGTAGCTTGGCTGATATCAATCTATTACAACAAAATGCTGTTAAATAGCCTTCTTGGAAGCTTGGCAGGTATCTATTGCTACAACAAAATGTTGTTACCAGTAGTCTTCATGTAAATTTGGTTGGTATCAGCCTATTACAACAAAATGTTGTTAGCCATTATGGCAGCTTGGATGGTATTAGTCTATAACAAAAACTGTTATTAGCCTTTATGAAAGCTTGACTGGTGTCAGCTTTTTCAACAATATGGTGTTAGCCTTTATGGAAGCTTGGCTGGTATCAGACTATTACAACAAAATGTTGTGAGCCTTCATGGTAGCTTGGACGGTATCAGTCTATTACAACAAACCATTGTTAGCCTTCCTGACAGCTTGGATGGTATCAGTCTATTATAACAAACTGTTGTTAGCCTTTATGAACGATTGACTGGTGTCAGCTTTTTCAACAATATGTCGTTAGCCTTTATGGAAGCTTGGTTGGTATCACTGTATATAATTACAACAAAATGTTGTTAGTCTTCATGGTAGCTTGGCTGGTATCAGTCTATTACATCAAAATGTTGTTAACCTTCATGGAAGATTTGCTGGTACATGTATTAGTCTATTGAAACTGAGTAGTAATAACTGAATAATATCTCGTTCAGTTCAAATTTTATAAACTGATTTATTGATTGATTATTGTTTTACGTCAAACAATCACAATGACTATTTCACATATAAGGTGATGTTGTCTGCCTGATATATTGCATAAAAGTTTATACCTTTGCAATGGAATGACCTGAAGCAGTAAGGGGTCTTTTACGTGTCATGCCTACCGTGATATAGGACCTTGGTTTCCACTGTCTCATCTGAAAGACAGGACTATGGTGTATCCATGACAGAGGTTGAACCTGAGACCTCTTAGTCAAAAGCCGAGCACCTCTGCCATAATGAGCCACACTGGCTTTATAAAACCCAAAAGGTACCATAAACAACAGTCAGGATTAGGTAACCAGTGGTGGATTCAGGAGGTGTAGAACATGAAATAGCATCCTTACTCATCTTAACGAGTCAAGGGGATGTGCTATGTAAACTTCTCTCTCCACGTGACAGATTACATTCGAAGGTCATGGGCTAATTTGTGACCGGTTCCCTTGCTCCGCACATAAACAAATCAGAAGCCTTGAAACAATCCATGTGACGAAACAAAAATAATAGACCTAGTGCATGCGACTGACGGAATGAAAGTGTCCTTCCCTTTCATTAAAGCCTCTGTGTCTTTCGATTGAAAATCTTTTCAGCTGTCCATAGAAAACATTTCAGAACTTTTACGATACACAGAGCCGACGAGTGTTGCCATTATTGTTTTTCTTTGTAACTAAGTCAGACTTAATCTCATTGGTCAATTTGGTAAGTAGTATACTGAATACTTTTCGCTAGGTGGTGCCATCAAAATACGTGACTTTGAATGCAATGAGTCTAGGGGAGAGAGAAGTTTACGTAGCTCATCTTCTTGACTCATGAAGATGTCCTTACAGGGCTGTAACCTTAAATTTAACCTGAAACCACACTATTTGGGCAAGTTTATTTAAATCTGCAAAATTTGTCCCTCCACAACTGAAAAAAAACCCAATATTACATGTACTAAGATAATTGGAAGTACAAGCAAGAATTATTAAGCACAATTTAATGTTTTACTTTTTTATGTCAAATACTATGATCTCTCAGCAATTTTTGAGGTAGAGAAAACAGAACAATTAGTCAGCAAGATTCCAGCTAGTGCTTGTTATTTGCTCAGTCAGACAATAAATTATGATATACTAAAAAGCAGCACATAATAATATTATCTATTTAAATTCTGTACTATTTTTACAAGATGTATATATAATTATATAAGTCCAAATCTGTTAAAGAATAAAAGAAATATGAAATCAAATTTATTTCATCAAATGAATAATTAAAAGCAATAAAGGCTTATTTGAAAACAATATAATATAAAATACAAAATTATAATACTTTTTAACTTGAAAAACAGTCATAGTCTTACTATTTTTCAAAAATCTCACCATAAATGCCAGAGAACAAAGTACCACAAGTCACAATATTAACCACAATGGTCTATTTGTGCATGTACTGACCATGTCTGTATTAGATATAGATATAACACTGTGTATAGATTATAATTTAATACATGTAAACAATGCATAACCCACTTGCAGTTTTTTCAAATGATTCAGAATTATTATTTAAATCCCTTTTGTCACCTGAATATGAGAGTTTTTGATTGCAACATATACTATGTTTTTCCATATTTGGATAAGTTGGGATAAACTTGTGTGTACACTGCAAAATCTCATGAGTATTAGTTAACAATTAAAACAGATAGAGAGGACACACATTGCACTACACCACAAGGACTAACGAAATACAAAATAAATGAAAAACAATCATTCATGCATTAATTCAAGATAAGGACTTTTTGGTATGAAAATATGGAAAATGATAGAAATGTTGTTACTGAAAGTTCCCATGTTCAGATGACAAAATGGCTTTCAACAGTAATTTCAAATTCCCTGATAAGGTTGCATGGGGATTTTGCAAGATTTCAGTGGATTTATACAGGACGACTGTCAGGAATAGTAAACATTAAGATGATTTCTTAAGGTTCTGCTAAAATAATGATGAAATAACAGGAAGTTTAGACATATTATGCAGAACGTAAATCATGTTAGTTCTGTACTGAAGTGTTGTATGGGGGTGGCCTTGTAGCTCTTACCCGAAAATTGAGAATTTTAATAATAGCACTGAGTCGGGGTGGCTTGATGAAAGTTACTCAGAACAAATTATATCAAGGTCATAGAAAGTGGCTTGGTGAAAGTTACATGTACTCAGAACAAATTATTTCAAGGTCATAAAACAAGAGGCCCAAGTGGGCCTATATCGCTCCCCTGAGTACCTAGATGATCAGTCATGCATGAAGGAAGAATTCATTTATTTTTGCATTAATGTGACTAAGTCAACACAGATGTTGAAAATATGTCAAATTTTATTTCAGGCTAGAATAAAAACAACACTTTTTTGCACATCCATTCAGGTGATTTTGACATTAAGCATTTCCTTTGTCTCTGCAAGAAGTCACTCAGGGCAACAAGTTAGTCATTTTCTTTAGGTGGGGCCTTTTGTTGACTGATTTCAAGTCTGGGTCATGAACAACAATTGTTTCAAATACTGTCCAGATCTAACTTAAAATTGCCTAGTTTCATATGTTGAGTGTTGAGAAACATCTAAAAACTTATTTAGATGTGTAAAGAAATGCTAAAAAAAAATTTTTGACCACAGCTGGATTTGAACCACTACTCTCCATATTTCAATTACCAAGTGGTATATGTATTGTGAGAACTGCTTTTTAGACATGGTGGCATTATCTGTTAACCAATTTGGATGAAATTTACTAAATTGATAGAGGACCTTTAGTACTTCATGTATTCCATGTTTCATTAAAACCTTTCATGTGGTATAACAGCAGAAGTGAAAAATGTGATTGAATTGTTCCTATACACCCTCATTTGGAAGTCTTAAAAATTCATAGAAAATCCAAAAACTGAGATATTGACAAAATTCTTTCAAAGTAACAATCCTTACCATAATTATGATCACAATAGTCCATAAGAAATCATCATTATCAATTAACTAGGAAATATGACACTTTTCTGCATTGAATCATCAAGTCCAAAGAAATGTCGAAAAAAAATTCTAAAATTTGATTTTGGAAGGGAACCAAAATGACAATACGTCTTCACTCATCCCTCTAGATCATTTCTATGCATTCTGTTTGTCTCTGTATACAGCCCGTATGAAAAAGAATATTGTTAAAGGAGGGAACTCTTTTGTGACCTACTTTTGACTATGGTGGCGCCACCTGTACAGAGGTCTGGAAGAAAACAACAGAATTTGAAGAGGATCATAAGTGACTTATTTCTACCAAGATTTATTAAAATCCTTCAAACAGTTTTGTAGAAAAAGTTGAAAATGTGAAAAATGGCCACCCCCCCCCCTCCCCTCCACCCCCTTTTTTTGGAAGTCTTAAATGTAAAATTCCTAATTTCGTATGTTGAGTGTTGAGAAACATCTAAAAACTTATTTAGATGTGTAAAAAAAAAATAAAAAAATTTTTTGACCACAGCTGGATTTGAACCGCTACTCTCCACATTTCAATTACCAAGTGGTGTGAAAAATGGCCAAAGCCCCCCCCCTCCCCCTTTTTTTGGAAGTATTAAAAAATTCATAAAAAATCCAAAAATTGCGATAATGACAAAATTCTTTCACAATAATATTCCTTACCACAATTATGATCAAAATAGTCATTAAGAAATCATTAATATCAATTAACTGAAAAACATGACACTTTTCTTCATTGAAATGACTAAGTCCAGAAACATGTCAAAAAAGCATAAATTTCTATTTGACGGATCTTAACCCCGAACACAATTTTTAATAACCCATCTTTATAGATTGTTGAAATGCAATTAGTTTTCCCATTTATGTACTGGTTCTGGAGGAGAAGATGTTTGAAGAGGGGTACCCTTTTGGGCACTTTTGGTCCCACCCTGGATCCACCCCTGAGGGAATCTGGATCCCGAACACAATTTTAGTAGGGGACCTTGAGTACATCATTTACACAAAGTTTGATCCAAATCTGCGATGTAGTTTCAGATAAGAAGTCGAAAATGTGAAAAAGTTAACGACGGACGGACGACGACGCCGACGGACGGCACACTGTGACTACAGCTCACTTGAGCCTTTGGCTCAGGTGAGCTAAAAAGGCTTAGTGAAAGTTACTCAGAACAAATTATAATATATCAAGGTCATAAGTAATAGCTTAGTAAATTATGTCAAGATGAAAAGAAGTGACCTAGTGAAAGTTACTCTAAGTCTAAGCAAATTATATCAATATCATATCATAGGACAAAGTTAAAGTTAGCTACTCAGAACAAATTATGTTCAGATCATAACAAAGAACTTAGCACAAATTATGTTGTGATCATATCAATGGACTTAGCAAACGTTACTCAGAACAAAATGTGCAAAATGATCTGTTAGATTTTCTGCTGGTTTATTTGATTTTTCTGACATCATGTATTTAATATTTCATATTTCTACTTGTGATATTTGAAGTTTACCATTTCCTAACTCCCAGCCTGCAACTTTATATCCCTTTTTCTTTGTATACTCAATTAAAGCCATAGCATTTGTAGGATCCCATTCTCTTCCTTTACGCTGTAGAGAATTCAGATCAAAAACTAAATCCCATCCTACTTTCTGGATGAATGTATGAATGTTATCCCAGTCTTTACCTAAAAATGAAAACAACAAAATATGCATTGAAATCAGTAATTTATACATTCAGATATTCATAACAATTGCCAATTCAAATCATTTCAACATGCAAGCACTATGAAATACTTTATTTTTGTGGGTTTCAGTTTTTAGTAGTGTTACAAAAACATACAGGTCTGTGGGTTCATAATTTTGTAAACACTTCTACCAATAAAAAAAAGAATTATTCCGTTCAAAAGATATTCCTAGGTAGAATGGCAAATGAAGAAAGAGGAGTTCACGGTATGAAATGTAGCAACACAGAATAACAGTTTATTAGCATTATAATGTAATTTTTAATCATTTAATTGGTATTTTATTACATTTGCTGGACATCTGTATGGAGACAGGAACACATACAGTTGCTTAAATCTTGTTCATACTATCAAATTTTCATATACAAAGTAGATGTAATCTTTTATTCTTTGAATGAAAACTTTGATAGTGTCCATGGTGATTATTCAGGGTGAGAATCTTTTCTATTGATGTTATTGGTCAACGTTTTCATTGAATGTTTATACCGGTACTATCACACATCTATCAAAACTTTAACAATGTTACCCTTCATTCCTAATCCTTGTACCAAAGTTATCCTTCATTCCTAATCCTTGTATCAAAGTTATCCTTCATTCCTAATCCTTTAACAAAGGTATCTTTCATTCCTAATCCTTGAACAAAGTTATCTTTCATTCCTAATCGTTGAACAAAGTTATACTTCATTCCTAATTGTTTAACAAAATTATACTTCAATCCTAATCCTTTAACAAAGTTATATTTCATTCCTAATTGTTTAACAAGGTCATCCTTCATTCCTAATCCATTAACAAAGTCATCCTTCATTCCAAAACCTTTAACAAAATTATCCTTCTTTCCTGTAATCTTTTAACAAAATTATCCTTTATTCCTAACCCTTGTATCAAAACCATTGAATAATATTAACAGGACTTAAGACAAGAGAGCTAAAACTATAAGATCAACAGATACCAATATGTGAAACAGAGCCAAAGCCAAAAACATAAGATCAACAGATACCAATATGTGAAACAGAGCCAAAGCCAAAAACATAAGATCATTGGATACCAATATGTGAAACAGAGCCAAAGCCAAAAACATAAGAACAACAGATACCAATATGTGAAACAGAGCCGATACCAATATGTGAAACACAGCCAAAGCCAAAAACATAAGATCAACAGATACCAATATGTGAAACAGAGCCAAAGCCAAAAACATAAGATCAACAGATACCAATATGTGAAACAGAGCCAAAGCCAAAAACATAAGATCAACAGATTCCAATATGTGAAACAGAGCCAAAATCATAAAATCAACATATAGTGAGATACCAATACAGGTATATGAAGATTCTGTAATGAATAAAATTCAATGAATTATACTTCAAAAACATGCCTGACATACAGAATTGTCAATGTACCATTTTAAGTGGTATGATCTGAAACAATTATGAGAATTTCTTACTTGACAAGGTGAAATTTGACCAATGTTTTTTCTTTGAAAAGCTGACATCCCGTTTATTTCGCACGTGTTGTACTGTGTCATTATTAGAGAATACACAAAAGTCTGCATCAGTTCCACCCATTCTTATATACGATGGTGATAATGCTGCAGCCAGGTTCAGCAGCTTGGTAGAACTGCAACAGAAATAATGGATTACATGATCATTATAATCAGACAGACCGTAACTTCCAATTCATAAACAAATACAATATAATATATACAATGTCATGATTATTAAAATACGATATAATATATACAATGTCCTAATTATTATAATCTCCTCTCATTAACCATAAAAGCTTGTAAGTTAGGTGTGTACCTACATCATACATGTATCTTTACATTCTATATGCACTTTCAGAGGGTGTACCCAACTTGTACAATGCATTAATATTAGAGACTTTTTCAATGATTTTCCAAGTACCGGTACAAAAAAAAATTAAAGTTTTGTATTTTTATCTAAAACTCAAAAGCACATATCTTTATGACATGGTTAATGATTTTTACAACAGAAGTTTGCCAACAACAGAAGCCATTTCCCTATACATGTATTTCAATGCAGAATATCAGAGTTTTAAATGGAATACATTTGAACAGTTTTGTCGAAGACATATAAATCATTTCATAAATTGACTGCCTAAGCCACGAATACAAAGGTTGTAAAGGTGAGTCTTCTGGAGGTTTGGAGGCATCCTGTATCCTCCTGGAAATTTTTGAAATTTTAATGTTAAATGGTGTAATCTGAGGCTTTTCAAATAATAAAAATACCCAAATAAAGAGATATATAAGGCAGGTGTTAAACCGAACTAGAGCATATTTGTAAAAACATATGCCCCTTAATTCAAAGCAGCAACAAACTTTCCTAATTTATAAGTTTCATTAGCCGTAACTGCTATAAATATTACTAGTAGTGTAGAATTGACTTTTTACATATTGACCTTCAATTTCAAATCTATAGGCATACTCCTCTTTGAATCATATTTTAAATTACCTCTGTTTAAAAGAACTTGACCTGTAAAATATGTGAAATAGGATCAAATTCTGATGAGCATTTAATGATATACATGTATGATAATGTATGAGAATCACCTGGAAACAAATAATTTCAGCCTTTTCTATCAGCTGTGACTTTGATATTTGACTTTATGACCCCAAAATCAACAGGGTTCTTCCTCTGATGAGAAGTAAGCATATATCCAACTTTGGTTTGAATATGATGAAACGTACGGTACTTGAGTAATCATCCAAAAGTCAATAATAACAGATTATTTTCATCAGCTGTGACCTTGCCCTTTGACTTTTTGATCCCAAATTCAGCAGGGTTCTTTCTGTCTTGATAAGTAAGCATATATCCAAATTTGTTTTGAATATGATGAAAGGTTCTTGGGTCAACATCCAGAAACCAATAATTACAGTCTATTTTCATCAGTTGTGGCTTTGACCTTTGACCTTTTGACAACAAAACCAATAGGGTTCTTTCTCTCTTGATAAATAAGCATATATCCAAATTTGGTGTGAATATGAGTTATCATCGGAAACCAATAATTACAGTTTATTTTCGTTAACTGTGACCTTGATTGGGAGGCAGGTAGCACAGTCGGTAGCATGCTCACTTCTCACCAATGTGACCCGAGTTCGATTCCTGGGTGCTACATTAGATGCTGGGGCTGTCACCAACCTGGCTTTGTGGGTTTCTTCCCATACAAACGACACCCTTACACCAAGATCCGTGCCAACAAGCAAGATTTATATAAGTTGTTATCTTGTTTCTTAATCATTGTAAAATAAATAAATTTTAGAAAACTAGAATTTTGATGTGTCGGTACGACACAGATGTCCCCACTCGCAGCTAAGGTAGTGAAATATAATTGCCAATTCAAACGAAGTTCAGCCATATGCAATGCACATTTTCTAATTTCAAAGTCCCATAACTCCTGAAAAATTTTCATAGCAGAGTTGTCTCCCTTCATGCACATCTACATATGCTGCCTTACCTACATGTGAAGTTTGGTGAAATTCTGATAAACGGTTTGGGATGAATTGTGATGACAAGGTTTCAGAATGACGGGATGACAAGGTGCAACACTATATGCCCCCCCCATATATGGCGGGGCATAAAAACTGTGACCTTGACCTTTGGTCCTCGAAATCAATAGGGTTCCTCCTTGATAAGTAAGTATATATCCATATTTGGCTTAAGTATGTTGAAAGGCACTTGAGCTATCATCCGGAAACCAATAAATACAGTCTTTTTTCATCAGCTGTGACCTTGACCTTTGACCACATAATCAATAGGGTTCTTTCTCACTTGATAAGTATGTACATATCCATATTTGGTTTGAATATGTTGAAAGGCATTTGAGTCATCAACCTGAAACCAATAATACAGTATATTTCATCAGCTGTGGCCTTGACCTTTGACCTTTTGACCCTATAATTAATGGAGCTCTTTCCCTCTTGTTAAGTAAGTTAGTATATATCCAAATTTGGTATGAAATTGTTCAGAGTACTTAAGTTATCATCTGGAAACCAATGTGTGATGGAAGGACGTACAAAGAAAAAAGAGGAGTTACTGGCTCAGTTATGTGGCAGAAGTCACCATGGAGCTATACAATACATGAATATAAATAATATACTAGAACATATAACACATTACAAAAATATTTGATTGTAGTGCAATTACGATACCGACTTAGTTCGGTCATTTAATTTGACAAAAGCCAAACAAATGGTGTGGTTAACCGGTTTACGGGCCCACCTTCCCACTCACCGTAACAGCAGAACAATCAAACGACATACATTTAAAAATTCATAAATAATCCTCCATGTAAAGAACAAGGGTCAACAGGTATTGCATATTGAGAGGTCATAAAAATATAAACACATAAGGTATTGTAAAACACATAATGGTATAAAAATATATGTGACATCAACATGATAAACCGTGCTCTGCCAGCCTGAAAGCGAGCTTAGACCCTAGATCTGTAGGAGTCCCGATTAACAGTCAGAGGGGACGAGGTTCAGGACCATGTCTCCTCTGAAAGAGGTTTGGACAAAGCCCGTCATATAGTCCCTACCGCCCTGTTAGTCAGCATAAGGCTGTAGAGGGGCCAAATACAAGAAATGATTTAATGATGCAGTTTATAAATAGGAAATGGAAGTTTCCAGTATGATACTTTGGATTTAAAAGTGCATATATATAGAATAAGTGTCTTATTTTGTGTTTTCATGCAGGAATAAAGTACAATGTCTGATGCATTTATGAGATATAATGCGCTAACACACATTATATCTAAATTCTAATAAATGTATCAGTCATTGTACTTTATTCCTGCATGAAAACACAAAATAAGACACTTATTCTATATATCAATTAATATCATAACTATTTTGGGATCTTAACATTAAACTAATTGAATTCAACTGAAAAGAGTATATATCTTCACAACAAAATTAGAATTAAGAAACTAATTGTGATTTGTGTGGTGTGTGGATTTGGTAGTCCAGTCACTGATATCAAAATACTGGGTATCTGTCTACAGATCCTGTCTGCCAAGATTAAAGTATGATTCTGACAAACACTTCTTCATTACTTTACAGTATATCATCTTTATGACATTTCTCGAGAGTTGATAACGTCTTGTGTTGCTTTAATGCTTGTTTCATATGCATTTGTATACATTATTAGCTCCAACTTAATGTAAGCACCAACCTATGTAATTCTGAGAGGTAAAAATATGTTTGTTTCCGGTCGCCTTGCAATTTGAAATAGGGTTGGTAGATGTGTGTGTGGTTTTTTTTAGACTAAAATATCAAATACATGTATATCATTGAATTTCTTCTTCTGCAAATAAGATTTTGAGAACATTTTTTCAAAAACCCTTTGGAAAAGTGTTTAAAAATATCATTTTTATGGTCTTCTGAAGTCATGATAGTATGCATTAGTGTTGAAATTATTTGACGTCATGACGTCACTTCATTGCCAGTAAGTATGTGGTAATGCACAAGGCACAAAATAGATCTCATAGAACCATGAAAACAAACAATAATGCAAATTTAGTACAAGGTATGAAAAGCAATTTACAATGTGCAATATATCAGAGGTTTTGACTTAAAGTACCGGTAAAGTCAAAGAGAGTGAATATTTCTACCAACCTTTCTGCATTAGGAATGCATCTATTAGATTTTAAATCTACAATTAAATTATAAATAGTGACACCAAATACTTTAAAAATAATTAATATTAATGTATATTTGTTGTAATCGAGAAATGATCTCAGTGACTTTCAATAATAAACCCTGTCAACAATTTTCATAACACCAATCTTAAAACAGACAAGTTACATGCTCTTTGAGATAAGGAATTTCCTACATTCCTACATTAAAATTTTGATGTCTGCTTCATTGTTGTAAAATGGCGAAGTCGCACTTACACGAGCAAGTACCTGGGAGTTACAATCAGCAGTAACATGAAGTGGAACAAGCACATTGATGCCATCTAGGCTTCTAAAAGCGAAATCTCTGAGGTTGCAGAACATCAGCACGGGTCAGAGCCTACGAAGCCATTGTAGTATTTGTACGTCCAACGCTGGAGTATGCTGCCTCCATATGGGACCCTCACACTAGCGGACAAATTAACCAGATAGAGAAAGTCCAACGTAGAGCGGCATGATTCACTACATGGAACCACTGGGATAGGAAAACAGGCAGCGTCACCAACATGATCAACTCCCTGGGACGGGAACCGCTACAGATCAGAAGAGTAAAGATCTGCCTTCTGTTGCTATTCAAGATTCAGCACAATCTAGTGGCCATTCCAGCAGAACAATATCTAATCCAGACAGACACCAGGACAAGGGGACAAGTCACAACATACCTTCAGCATCCAACAGCGAAAAAGGATATATACCGGTTCTCCTTCTTCCCGAGTACCATCAGGTAGCATTCACAATAGCCGCTAAGGAATGTCAAAGACCAATAACTCCATCCACCTGAACTTGTGATATTTGACAATGGAATAAAAGTCATGCAGAAGACACATTTGAACATAACACCTCAATCATGTTCACATGTAAATTTCGCTCAAATAAGAAATAATGGGATGTAATTAAGGTGGCATCTGCAAGAATCAATGATGATGAAAGTTGTATGTATGAATATCCATTTGACATGACAGTGCTTAAAAACCGTTAAAAAGATATAATAATTGGCTGCACGTTTTGGGAGGGTCGTCGAAAAAAAAATTTATATTTTCTGATTCTATGGAAAAGAAGAGGTGTTGGAAGCTGTTGGAGATCTTGATTGTAACCTACTCCAATAGCTTGTGGAAAAGCTTGTATTTAGTTAATTTGAAGTATGCACAGGAATGCACACGACGATTAAAAAGCTGAAGTGAGAAAATCAATCAAAATGCTTGCAAAATTATCGTTCTTTGTATATAGTTCGTTTCAAAAATAATTCTTTTTAGTTGCTTCAACTTTTACAACTGGTAATTCATCTCAGAAAAATGCATTATATATAGCCATACACATGTATATTCTAAATGTTCATGCAATGATATACTGTTTCCATACATTGCTTCTTAAAGAAGTATGCAGCGTAATTACTTCTTTTAAAGTATAACTGTAATAAAGACTATACATTCTTTGTACTGGCGGGAGTCAGGATGATTTCAAAATGCGTCTCATAATTGATTATTGAGTTAATCCCCTTTTATCACAAATTTTTAAATAGGCCATGTTTTATATTCTTTTATTTCATAGAAGATATCACAATATAATGCTGGCTATCTTTGAAAACGAGTTTCGGATGCACTTCAGAGTAGAAAAATCGTTGAGCGTTATACTTCATGTGGCAGTCAAGATAAAAGCCTAACAGGGCAGTATGATACAGTTAAAAAGTTAAAATCTTTGACCCTCATCCTAAGCCGAAGTGGGCAGGTGGTGTATTGCCCATTGCAGTCCGGTAGTTTTCCAAGGAACATGCTGATGTCAATGCTGATAGAAGTCTGTTCCAATCCCTGATGGTATGCGGGAAAAAGGAGAACCGGTATACATCCTTTTGGGTTGCGAAAGGTGTGTTGTCCCCTTGTCCTGGTGTCTGTCTGGTGAATTGTTCTGCTGGAATGGCCACTAGATTGTGCTGGATCTTGAATAGCAAAAGAAGGCGGATCTGTACTCTTCTGATCTGTAGTGGTTCCCATCTCAGGGAGTTGACCATGTTGGTGACACTGCCTGCTTTCCTATCCCAGTAGTTCCTTGTAGCGAAACATGCCGCTCTATGTTGGACTTTCTCTATCTGGTTGATCTGTCCGCTAGTGTGAGGGTCCCATATGAAGGCAGCGTACTCCTGCATTGGACGTACAATGGCTTCATAGGCTCTGACCCGTGCTGATGTTCTGCAACCTCGGAGATTTCGCTTCAGGAAGCCTAGAGTCCTATTGGCTTTTGCTGTGATGGCATCAATGTGCTTGTTCCACTTCATGTTGCTGCTGATTGTAATTCCCAGGTACTTGCTCGAGTCCACTACTTCTAACTTATGGCTGTGTAGTCTGTAGTCTGCACTGATTGTTTTCCGCTTTGATAAGACCTGTATGACCATGCACTTCTCCGGATGGAAGGACATCTGCCACACTTCTTCCCACTTCTCAAGTGCTGTAAGGTCTTGCTGTAGACTGTTGCTGTCCTCTGTTGTTGATCGGGCGGTACAGTAAACAATCATCTGCGAACAACCTGGTTTCTGACTTGGTGACTTCTGGGAAGTCATTGATGAATGTGAGGAAGAGCAGTGGGCCAAGTACTGTTCCCTGTGGTACTCTTGATAGGACATCTGCACTAGATGAGGCATGGCCGTCTAGAAGAACTTGTTGTTGTCTGTTGTTCAGGAAGTCCTTAATCCATAGCAGAGTGTTGTCTCGTACACCATAGAACTGCAGCTTATGTAGCAATCTCTTATGTGGCACCTCGTCAAATGCTTTCGAGAAGTCTAGCAGAACAATGTTGACTTTGCCTCCCTGGTCTAAAAGTGTGGGCAATACTGTCTATGGTGATGGCTAGCTGAGTTTCACAGGAACGCTTGGATCTGAAGCCGTATTGATTGTTCATGAGGATAGAGTGCTGGTCGAAGTGGTCCATTACCTGGCTGTGGATGATGTGTTCCAGTAATTTACAGGAGATGGAGGTCAGGGAGACTGGTCTGTAGTTGGAGGCCTGATGCTTATCACCTTTCTTGTACACTGGAACAATAGAAGCTGATCGCCAGTCGTCTGGGATGGTGCCTGAATCCAATGAGATCTGGAAGACTTTGGTCAATGCTGGAGCTATATGGTCTGCATACTCATGTAGAAGCCTGGCTTAAATTCCATCTGGTCCTGTTGCTTTGTGGGAGTCGATGTTCCTGAGTAACTTGTGGACTCCTGCTTGGCTGACTTGGATTGAAGGCATCGCTGGATAAGGACTTGCACCTTTGTTTGGCATCCATGTGATATCCTCCCTTGTGTATACGGAATGAAATTTTTGGT
This sequence comes from Pteria penguin, assembly GCA_035048485.1. Taxonomy (NCBI): domain Eukaryota; kingdom Metazoa; phylum Mollusca; class Bivalvia; order Pterioida; family Pteriidae; genus Pteria; species Pteria penguin. Next base: position 62,721,921 of record CM068583.1, read on the forward strand.
TGAGTATTTCTGCTTTGGATTCAGTATCACTGTACAGGAGTCCATCTGTCTTCGGACTCTTCCTCAGTGGGGCTACTCCTTTTGAGTTCTGACGTTTGCTCTCCAGGTAATGAGGTATGACCAGAATCTTTTACTCCTAATATGATGCAAACAAAACAAATTGGTGGATGATTCACCAGTCATTATTCCACTTGACAGAATTTTTTCTATCTTTCTTAATCCCTACCTCTTTTGCATTGGTCTGCGATGCAGAGCATTTGAATATGGTACAAGCAAATAAGGTACAGAAAAATTTCTTTAATATATGCAGCATTTTAGTCTATATAAATAATAATCCCAGTCTCCTAAACTTAAATAGATCTAAGGCCATAAAATTATACTCAATTTTTTAAAAAATTTGTTTGAAGGACAAACCATTATAATTATTCCATACAAAAAAAATTACTCTTGGGATGTGCATTGCTCTCTTTGACATTTGTCCGATGCTTTACCCCAAATGTTTAGAATGCTCGTTATCTAATACCCGGGCGTACCTAATTGAAGACCTACGGGTAATTGAAGACCTACAGAAGATCTACGGAAGACCTACATTTATCTAGACATCATTATTAGAAACCAATTTAATAAACATGTTTATCATGCTATAAAAGTGTAAATTTCACAAAAATTTATATAACTTTGTGTTTTTATAGTATGTTATAAATCAAATATTAAATGTGTAAATCTTCTGTGGATCAAAATGACCGCCATTACAGCTGTATACTCAAGTGTACTTTAAACATACAACACAGTAGTCAGAACATATCTGATCTTATTTCTTTATATATTAAAGCAAAAATATCCACTGCTCTACGATATCAAATCTCATAAATGGCAATGAATTTTTAATTACTCCATACAATAGTAATGGCATCCATTTCGATCGAAAGAAGACCTACAAAACATTTTGGTCAAAAATGCAGTATAAATAATCACTATTACAGAACTAAATGTCTATACTGTCATTTTTAATAATAAGGAACACATTTCTAGTAACAGTTTTTAATAATAATGTCTAGATAAATGTTGGTCTTCCATAGGTCTTCAATTTCCCGTAGGTCTTCAATTAGGTACACCTCTAATACCCGGTTATCCGACTTCAAAAAAAGACTAGATTTCCTTTCGTAAACAACTAACAGAATAATAGTTGATGTTCTTTTATAAAGTAAGTCCAATACAAATTTGGTAACCAAATAATCCTACTTTCGATTGAGTATAAAGCAGCTCTTGAAGAATAAATTTTTGTTATCCGGAACTGCATCTACTAAGTAGGGCCGAGAAATTCTGTACTCACTTGAAATCAAAATTTTTCCACCGCTCTCTTACGATTCCAGTATCGATCGTTACCCCGACAAATTTATCAGAGATTTCGGCAATTGGAAAGTAGTAATCAATCTGAACTGTATTTTCCTTTTCTCCGAATACGTTTAGAACGAATAAAGCAAAAGTGGAGACAAATATCTTGAACGCTTCCCTGTGCGTCGCCATCTTGTATATCACATGACGACGTCGGGATTTTTCGTACTGATACTATTTCGTACCGAGATTTTTCGTACATTATCGTACTTATAACCGTGATTCTTCGTACTTATAATTGGGATCAGTCTTACTTGTAAATAGTTTGAATGTTTTGATACGTATACACATGTTTGTTTGAGAAACAAAAAATGTCATACAGTTGTTAAAGCTAATTATTATTGTTTTCACACAATTATCTTTCATACATATTTGAACATGAAAATAAAAACAAAATACCCATTGAAGTTACATCATTTATTACATTTGCAATTCTTTTGTTAAAAGATGCAATTATGGTCTACATATCTTGATTAAATTGCTCACAAGGAACGAGATAATGATAACATTTTACTGAATTCATCGTGTTGCATTCGAGGGTACTATATAAAACCGTCTGCAAATAACCATTTAATTTCACGTGGATGTGTAATTTTTGATACAAACAGTTTGAGGAAATAACCAAGAATGTAATCTACGTGGTCGTTCTGCAAGAGAATAATTCAATAAGCATCCAACTCTAACAGTTTAATTGCAGAACATATCCCAAGCCTAACGTTAATTATAAATCAACATCTCCCCCTATCTCTGTCTCTCTGTGCCTCACTCTCCTTTTTTTATGCAAATTTTTAACAAGAGAACAATACAAAAAATGTAATTAAAACATGAACATTTTTATTAACTCAGTTACAGAATAGACATGCATTCCATATAATATAACAAGTATTCGTTATTTACAAAAAAAGTACGGGTATGAAGTATTACGCTCAACTTTTGAGTACATGCACTTTGTACTGGAAGAAGATAAAAGATTCTGTATTATTCAACAAAATGCAACATTTATGTTTATTTTTGAATGATAGATAACTATGAAATTCATATCATTTCGCACAATTTATTTACATAAATTGATTCAACTGTACATGTACAAACTACAAGTACAAACCTTCCCAATACGAGGTACGAATAATCCCAATACGAAAAATCTCAGTATGAAAAGGTATGATCAGTACCAATGATCCCGGAACCCACATGACACAGGAACCATTCAGTACTACGACTTACCGGAATGACAGTTATTTACCAAATTGAGGATAAGAATTACTGAAATAACAGCATAATGTACCGAAATGACACTTACTTGGACTTGAAAACGACTTGTATTGAAAGAGCTATGTTATTTACGCTTCGTAATTTAGAATTTTTTTCTTTTTGGATGTGAAGAAAGATAACTCTTCGACTGTAACGTAAAGAACCCCCGAACTGCGACACCATAAGCATGTAACAAAGAAGCGTTTTTCATTTGGTAATTTGTATGGTTATTTCTATATATCAGTCAATAAATCAAATCTTTTTGCGTATTTTCACATCCCTTTTAGCAGCAAACGACGACTACAGCGCTTGGATAAGCGTCTGAATCGATCCGAGGTCAGACTTGTGTTTGTTTGTTTGTTTGATTATTGTTTTACGTCACTCCACGATTATTTCACGTATATGGTGACGGCATCTGCCTGATGCATTGCATACAAATTTAGACCTTTGCAACGGACCCACCCGAAGCAGTGAGGGATCTTTTACGTGCCACGCCTACCGTGACACGGGACCTCGGTTTTTACTGTCTCATCCGAAAGACAGAACACCGGTGTGCCCCGGGCGGGAGTCGAACCCGCGACCTCTCGATCACGAGCCGAGCACCTTATCCACTAGGCCACACCGGCTTACAGACTTGTGTAATCTGTATCAAATTGTAACGTGGACGAACCGACAGGCCCATGACCGTTCGTCACTTAATTTGAATCGGGATTATGCTATGTTTTTCTTTAATATATCCATCATTGATTCATACCGGTAGATAAACCCACAAGAACTATATCCATTGTTGAATAAAAACACAAACTTGTAAAGTTAAATATTTATTAACACTACGGTGATAAACATGATGAGTATATACACGATGATGAAACGATGTAAATCCAACAAAAATATAAGTTCCTATTTCAAGATATAATAATTACGCATTTCAATAACGGAGAAAGTCAAGAGTGTGTATAGAAAATTAATAGTGTGTATAGAAAATTAAGAGTGTCGTGAAAACAAGATCACGGTATTTGTATGCTAAAAGATCTCCTCCTCTTCCCGTTACCTAGCAACAATACAAATATTTATGATGAAATAAAATCTCCTCCTCCCGTTATCTAGCAACAATACAATTATTTACAATGAAATAAAATCTCCTCCTCCCGTTACCTAGCAACACGCTCTGAATCTAAATCAATAAAGAGGAGTGAAAAGTTAGTTATAAAACAAGCAAAACAAATCTATATATAGAGACTACGGATAATAGATTAGAAAATAATGCTAAAGATGAACAATAAACCAATTTTTAAAAATGCATATGATAAAACTTGTTACACCCCCCCCCCCCACACACACACACACACAGAGGTTTTGACCCGTCAAAACAGCATGACAGTATAAAAATCTAAACTCACAATCTAATATGTTATTAAAATGAGGAAAAATGAATGTCATCAATAAACAAAAGCAATAATATTGCACATGTACACATACGCGGATCGAGTTCCGCAAATTCACCAGCCGGAGAATCCGAAAATTGCACAACTGCTGACATGTGTTCAAACAGGTAAAATGCTAAAATGTATGAAAACAAATAAAATATGTATATACACATGAATGTCATTTTTCATTCTTCAAAGTTCACTGAAAATCGCTAAATGTTTATTTCACAAAGCGTCTTTAATAAGTTACAAAATCAACACGGATAATGTTCAACCTCACTAAGATCCACATCGATAATATTCACTGTTCAGCGTCACTAGATACACTAAATTATATGCGTCACTGAGGTTATATGTATTATTATATTGTCTTCAAATGAACCGGGGTTTCTTGGACGCGTTCCTCCACGACTTCGCACAGGTTTACACTTTCTGGGTATCCGAGTATTGGTGCTTAAATAAGTTTATTGCGAATTTCATGAAATGCATGATCACAATCAGATGACTATTTCCACGCACTATTTTTGTTTGTGAGCGCATGAAGACACTTCGCTGTATTTCCGGTAGTATGACATCAATCCAAAAAATTGTCGTAATTCGGTAACATTCTTCGGAATTGATATAATCTTCACCGCTTCAATCTTCTTAGGATCGGTTCTGATGCCATCTTTTGAAACAACATGTCCTTAGAACTCTACTTCCGGTTGGAAAAAGAAGCATTTCTTGGCTTTTAACTTCAGGTTTGTTTCATCCAGCTGATCAAATACTGTGTCGAGATTTTCGAGAGCTTCTTTGAAATCTTTGCCGTAGACTATGAAATCGTCATGGTAAAGTACTACGATGTTCCATTGTAATCCAGCCAATGCCTGTTCAATTATCTTCTGAAAGATAGCAGGAGCATTACATTAACCAAATGACATAACTATGTATTGATATAGCCCTCCTGTAGGTGTCGCAAACGCCGTTTTCTCTTTGTCACACTCACGTAATGGCACTTGATGGTACGCCATATCCAAGTCAAGGGAAGTAAACCATGCAGATCCTGATAACGCATCTAAGTTGTCATCTATTCTCGGTATGAGATACGCGTCCTTAATGGTCCGTGTATTAAGTCTTCGATAATCCACACATACTCGCCACGACTTGTCCTTCTTCTGTACCAAGACAAGTTGAGATGACAAAGGACTCTGGGATTTCTATTTTAACCCTTTATCCTTCAACTTCTGAATTTCCGTTCCCAAAATTTCACGTTTAAATAGGGGAACATTCCTTGAGGCCTCCTTAAACGGGTGATTATTCGTCAGAACAATACAATGTTCTCCAAGAGTTGTCCTTCCTACCCCACCGTCAGGGCTTGCAAAGGTGCTCACTCTTCTCATCAAAAATGCTTTGAAAGCGGCCGTCTCTTCCTCTGTAAGATGAACTCGCTCTTCTTCAAAGACTTTAACTAGATGATCTGGTAACTTCTCAGAGTTAACTTCTGTCATAAGATTCACTTCCGCTTTCCCTTTACGTTTGCTATCCACCACAGAGATGACCGGCGAAAATATCGCTATATTTTCGTTGCATTTCACAGTCACAACCTCGTCTCCAGGATTAAATAATCTGATGCACACATAATCATTTTGGGCATTTATCAATATCCTAGCAAGCAGCAAGTTGTAAGTCTCCTTAAAATGCGCTGATATCATTGGTATTCCCACTCTATCCTCTGGACACAACAACGCTGATTTAACAATAACTTCATATCCATGTAAAATTGTGATGACTTCACGGGTTGAGATTCAGTTTGAAGTCCTTGAATACAAATCATTACTGGGTGTTTTCGCTTGATATCCACCATTTTCATAGTCCCAGTTGCATTTAAATTTCCTATGAAAGTCTTCTCCTAGCAAGTTTTGGTTCAAGCCACCCACAAAAACTCTAAAGTCAGTCTCAAATCTATCGAAATTGAGGGTCATATACATTGTACCAATGACTAATTTCCTGGCCACTTGCACTGGTAAATTTGATTCTCGCTGGCTCTAGCACTGGTCTATTTTCTGGGAGTATTCTGTAGAATTGATCCTTTGTAATAAAGGTCTTCTTTGCCCCTGTGTCCATTTTCCATGTAACTGATGTACACTGAGTAAGTCCATCAACGAAGAAACCAGTCCGATTTCCTCCTGTGGCGTTGCCTTTGATATCCGTCTCCATCGTATCTATGTGTGAAAAATCATTTTGGTTATCAACTCCCGTTTTCTGATGATTTTCGCTGAGATTAATGCAAGTTTCCTGCTGTGAAACTCGAATCACATTATCTCTGTCAGTAGTTACTTTGTCTTCAGGTAACGGTGAATAAGATAGAAAATGTGTGCTAGGCCCATTCATGTGGCCGCCCGACGCATGGCCTACTGGCTCGGCGGCGGGGCGTTTCCCGGAGTGTCGCCATTATCGCTCTAGCCATTAGCTGATGATCTCTTTAATTTCGGACATCTATTTCCTAAGTGACTCTGTGATCCGCATTCATAACATGCTCTTTTTGTTCGATCTCCGGAACATTTACGTGCTTCATCCTGGTGAGGGGTGTTGACAACTTCTTGTACATTAATTGCAGTGTAAAGATGATGGATAAATCCAAACCACAAGTCCAAAAATCATGAAACCATAGGACATACAAAATCAGTGAAAATGAAAAACAAATGGAAAATAACAAAATATGTCTACTTGAAGAGCATATATGAACCCCTGTGATGGAGTGAGATCAGGTGCCCGGGGAGAGTGAGCAGACTTGTCCTCCACATTGTATACTTCCCGTCTATGTGGTTTGCTCGCTTTATTTACTTCTGACTCTCCGATTCGGATGCACTCTTCCTGCATCGCTGCAGTCACTGCATCTTGAATACTCTTAGGTCGTGCTCTTTTCACGGATAACCGGAAGTCTTCAATATCACTACAATTATCCCAGGAACTGTTAATTTCCACGATTTCTCTATTTCCTGGATATGCTCGACGATACAAGTCTTCGATTGCTTGTCCATAATCTCGAAAAAACTCACTAGCTCTTTTGCGGCGTAATTTCGCTTCCGCAAGGTAACTTTCTTTTAGGGCTGCGTGTCCAAATCTCTGATTTAATGCATTCTTTAGAGATTGATAATCTCCAACAATATTTTCCGGAAGTCCATAAGCAAATGTCTCCGCTTGACCTCGTAAAGTCGTCATAAGAACATCCCTCATTCGATTTATAGGCCATTGATTTAGGTTGGTAACATTCTCAAAGTATCGAATGATCTCACTCCATATCGTAGAACCATCACCTGTAAACATTCGCTTAACCGGGATGTTAAAAGTCGCTGCACCAGCGTGTTGCATAGGTGTAGTCCGTACACTTTTCATAGGTGTTCTGGGGGTCCTGAATCCGCCGATTTCATTATTCACTCCTGTATTCTGACGATTACCGTTTCTAATCACGCACAAAACACTTATAACACACAACACAGTCATAGCACAAATGAAGATAAAATCACGGGTTAACAGAAGAATATACTGTCCCGGGAAATATCGACTAATCACACTAATAGAACACATATCCAGAATTTGATGAAATTCCCACAATGCACACCGGAATCTTCTGATGGAATCGCCAATATATCCGTTTCAGGCGAGTCTATATCACGGCCCATTGTCGGTGTATTATTACAACGCTGATCTCCCGCATCACTGAGACTAGTCATCAAATTCCTGCGCACTGCACTTCTCCTCGGAATATCCATGCCGCTAGGTGTATCCATGATGAAATAATCACGTGAATTAGAATTGTGGCAAATAACACACACACCCCCACACACAAAATGACACAACGCGTATAATCACTAAAACACATCGTTGGTAAATCACAACGCGAGTATCACAATACACAACATTAAGAAATCACACGAATCCGACAGGAGCACACGGGACACTGTAAACACTCGGATAACACAGTTCCGTTGTCTCTCCGCAATACACAAATATTCGCACTATTTAGAAATGTCGCATAGCAGTTCGGACACTCTTTGTATAAATCCATATTCACGGTGTCCTTGTACACAAGATTGCCGTGAATATTTAATGTACTTACGGTTCGTATAAATCCCGATGCCATAATCAAATGATGAATTAATCCATATAGAGAAATATAACGTATACGGTACTATGAAGTATTAAATCTCACAGAAATAAATTGTTACTTCACAATGAATTGATCCAATCCCACCGCTGCCACCATTGTAATGTGGACGAACCGACAGGCCCATGGCTGTTCGTCACTTAATTTGAATCGGGATTATGCCATGTTTTTCTTTTATATATCCATCATTGATTTCATAGATAAATCCAGAAGACCTATATCCATTGTTGAATAAAACACAAACTAGTAAACTTAAGTATTTATTAACACTACGGTGATAAACATGGTAAGTATATACACGATGATGAAACGATGTTAATCCAAAAAGTATATAAGTTCCTATTTCAAGATATAATAATTACGCATTTCAGTAACGGAGAAAGTCAAGAGTGTGTATAGAAAATTAAGAGTGTCGTGAAAACAAGATCACGGTATTTATATGCTAAAACATCTCCTCCTCCTCCCGTTACCTAGCAACACGCTATGAATCTAAATCAATAAAGAGGAGTGAAAAGTTAGTTATAAAACAAGAAAAAACAAATCTATATATAGAAACTACGGATAATAGATTAGAAAATAATGCTAAAGATGAACAATAAAACAATTTTTAAAAATGCATATGATAAAACTTGTTACAAAATGAATGTAACTACGTCACCTCGGTACTTTAGGACCCAAGGGAATTGAATTTCTTGAAATGTGTGTTTGTTGTCAATTATTATTACAACTATTATCATCATTAAATACGACATAAACATGTACATGGTATTAAAGAAAAAAGAGGAGTTACTGGCTCAGTTATGTGGCAGAAGTCACCATGGAGCTATACAATACATGAATATAAATAATATTCTAGAACATATAACACATTGCAAAAATATTTGATTGTAGTGCAATTACGATACCGACTTAGGACGGTCATTTAATTTGACAAAAGCCAAACAAATGGTGTGGTTAACCGGTTTACGGGCCCACCTTCCCACTCACCGTAACGACAGAACAATCAAAGGACGTACATTTAAAAATCTATAAATAATCCTCCATGTAAAAAACAAGGGTCAACAGGTATCGCATATTAAGAGGTCATAAAAATATAAACACATAAGGTATTGTAAAACACATAATGGTATAAAATATATGCGACATCAACATGATATACCGTGCTCTGCCAGTATGAAAGCGAGCTAAGACCCTGGATCTGTAGGAGTACCGACTAACAGTCGAGAGGGGACGAGGTTCAGGACCATGTCTCCTCTGAAAGTCCAAAACATCGGTGCAGCCTCTGACAAATCGAACTAATTGAGATATATAGATACCATATGATGGGAGTCGAGGGACATCGCCATCCAAGCAAGGGAAATTTATAATAGGAAATCCAAAATCCTCACGTTTATCATAGGTATTAGTATATATTAGGTGGATGATAATTTTGATGTTTAAATCCAATATTTCAATAAAGAATATTTCAACAGTCAATATCACCGTGACAGCAATTGCATGAATAACAATGAATGCATTTGAATATGGCCCTCCTCTCATTGCAACTTATTTGGTGCAGTATTTTAGATGTACCCAGTGTCTACATATGTCACATTGCCCCCAATTTACAAATAGTAAATGTACGCATTTTGCAGGAATTGAGGATAATTAGTACTGTCACGGTTTTCCTTCTCTTAGCTTTCTTATGAATGTCTGAAAATCAACATTATTTTTTTTGCTTCTACTATTTTGTATCATGAGGGAAAGGAAAGGGGGGATTTCTTTTATGATATTACTGAATATTATTAAAATAAATTATTAATTATTTATTCTTTATTTTGTTATTGAATGAAGTAATATAATAAAACAAGTTTTAAACATTTAACATCACTCCATTCGCCTAAAGGGATAATGACTTAATATTGAAATATTTAATTGGAATACTAAGACGGATAAGTACCCTATATAAAAACATTAAATTATGTGTTAAACATCACGGTACGCTGACTGAATACTTTACTACCACTTCCGGTTTATTACAAGGGGAGGTAATGTCACCCATATTATATTCTCTGTATGTTCACGATTTTGAATTGAATTTTCTACGTGATAACTATCCATCAATTGATATTCAACTTGTACATTTATTTTTACTCATGTATGCAGATGACACAGTTTTAATATCTGAATCTGCTGCGGGCTTACAAAGAATGCTAGATTCACTGTACTCCTATACATCTTATTGGAATCTGCTGAGGGCTTACAAAGAATGCTAGATTCACTGTGCTCCTATACATCTTGTTGGAATCTGACGAGGGCTTACAAAGAATGCTAGATTCACTGTACTCATACATCTTATTGGAATCTGCTGAGGGCTTACAAAGAATGCTAGATTCACTGTACTCATATACATCTTGTTGGAATCTGCTGAGGGCTTGCAAAGAATGCTAGATTCACTGTACTCATATACATCTTGTTGGAATCTGCTGAGTGCTTACAAAGAATGCTAGATTCACTGTACTCATATACATCTTGTAGGAATCTGCTGAGGGCATACAAAGAATGCTAGATTCGCTGTACTCATATACATCTTATTGGAATCTGCTGAGGGCTTACAAAGAATGCTAGATTCACTGTACTCATATACATCTTGTAGGAATCTGCTGAGGGCTTACAAAGAATGCTAGATTCACTGTACTCATATACATCTTGTTGGAATCTGCTGAGTGCTTACAAAGAATGCTAGATTCACTGTACTCATACATCTTATTGGAATCTGCTGAGGGCTTACAAAGAATGCTAGATTCACTGTACTCATATACATCTTGTTGGAATCTGCTGAGGGCATACAAAGAATGCTAGATTCACTGTACTCATATACATCTTGTTGGAATCTAACAGTTAATACTAAGAAGACAAAAATAGTCATATTTCGGTATAGTAAAAGATTCATGGAAAGATTTGAGTGGTTTTATGATGATGCTAAACTGGAAATTGTAGGTAGTTTTAACTACCTTGGACTAGTATTTAATTTTAATGGGAAATTTCTTACCATGCAAAAACATATAGCACAGCAAGGGAAAAAAGGCTATGATTTATAGTACTCTTAAATCTTTTAGTTTTAATATACTTACGGTTGTAGCATACTTAATTACGGTGCTGAGGTTTGGGGGTTTCATAAAGCTTTAGATGTGGAAAAGATTCACACTTCTTTTTGTAAAAATATTTTGGGACTTAAAACAGTACTGCCAATAACTTATTGTATTGTACATCTTAATAATAATAAAACAAAGAACAATTAACTCAGTATTCACAATATTTCGGTCTCCTGACCATCTTCTATTAAATGTTATTGGTAGTGGTGGCTTAAGCCATCAATACCAATAAAATTCACTAGAAGAAGGTCAGATTAAGCCACCAATACCAATAAAATTTACTGGAAGAAGGTCAGGAGACCGAAATATTGTGAATACTGAGTTAATTGTTCTTTGTATTGTATTGTGAATTAGGGAGATATTCGTTATACATATCGCGTAAAATGAAAATATTTAAATTTTGGCTGAAATTGAAAAATACTTCAAATTGCATACTTAGGGCCTGTTATGATGATATGGTGGAAATGTAAAGATGATGGAAATGGAAAGGAAGGATGAAGGAAATGTAAAGATGAAGGAAATGTAAAGATGAAGGAAATGGAAAGATGAAGGAAATGGAAAGGAAGGACGATTGGATACAAAGTATACGAAATGAATTAAACCATCTTGGTCTAACCTATTTATTTGATGAAACACACAGCGATCGCATTATGTGTAATATTATAGAAAAAAAAAGAATTAAAGATATGTACCAACAAAATATCTTACTTGAAATCTCAAGAACTGCTAAGGGATTTTATATCAACATCTAATAGACAATTTTACTACACAATATTATCTAATAAAACCTATTCCCTTGTTATATAAGAAATATATCGCTAAATTTCGATTATCAGCACATCATCTGCAAATAGAACAAGGCAGATACTTCAACGAAGTAAGAACTAATAGAATATGTCCTCATTGTGACCAAAATGAAATTGAAGATGAATTTCACTTTATATTAATATGTCCTTATTATAGAACTGTGCGAATTAAGTATGTTATTATTATAGAAGGCCAGGTGTTTTTAAATTAGTTAAATTAGTTAAATCAGAAACATATATACTTTCATATACTGAAAGTATGCATGTCTCTGGTTAAAATTACTCAGTACGAATAATGTTAAACAGCTAATAAATCTTGGGAAGTACCTGTATTTGCCATCAAAACAAAGATCCATGCAGTTTATTCATATATGTATAAATTCACTCTCCTCCTGTGTGCTACAATGTAAATCATTCCCACTGTGTATTTTCTTTTTACTTTGTAAATATTTATGGTAATGTTTGTATTGTATTGTTTGTATGTTATGTATATGTACATACTTGTAAATATGTTATTTCTAAATGCTGTATGGCATTTGAATACACTGAATTGAATTATTTGCAAAACCTTGCATTATAATTGTCATATATATCAGTTTATCATCCACGTTTTAACTCCGTATATCTGTAAACATTGCTATTACTCGCTATAACATCTATGGTGTGCCAAGAACGTCATTGCCAACAACGGGAAATACATAACATATTATTCGCAATATAATAACAAAAAATTATAATTGGCCTCATTCTATTCTGAAGAATCAGGGGACACCTTTGGCATTGACCTTTCCCAGCATGACTGACAAGTGGATGTAGACAGGTGTAACTCTGTTGGTGAAATCACGGTTTATTTAGGTGCTATGTAAAATGACTTAGTGACTGGAGTAAGTTTATCATAATATGAAATTATATGTAATGCATACATTATTTGTTTTGACGCATTTTCTCGGAAGTATGTATTTATTAACAGAAAATCGATCCAAGATTTGAAACAAATGAAAAATGACGTCATAATCGCTATTACATGTGTATTTACAAACGGCGACGGTTTTCCCTAAGGTGTCGCAGTTAAGCTAGTGTCGTAGTCAGGGGGTTTGACGATATATATATATATATATATATATCGCTCACTGAATTTACATCAAGGATTGGAAGCCGGTGAAGATGACTTTAAATCCCATATAAATACGAACGAATTTCCCAGTTTAAATTGTCTCATATTAAACCCAAAACTAACATAAAATCGTATTTTGTGACTTGCTATGGGTGGATCGAACACACATAAATATAAGATATTATGTATTACAGAAAATATTGTCAGTAAAATTTGAATATATGATCGGAAAAATCTACACAAATATATGACAATTTCAATTATGTAGCACCAACAGGGAAAATGAAATTTCAAAATCATTAAACACCAGAACGTCCTAACCATTGTTTATGGATGTTTATGGATGAATTTCCAACACAGGTCCTTTGGGGTCCTCTTTGCTGGACTCTGATTGATTATTGCACTGTACGTGACTTCCAGTACGAATATAGGCTTTATAGACGTACAGCATATCCTGATTTCTCCATAGATAGTCAAGTCGGTTCTTAAAGGTTTTAAATGTCTTTGCACACACTACTTCACCGGGTAGTTCTGATGTCAAGTCGTGGTATCTGTAACAGTATTCTCTAGGAGTTTCCTCTACTAGTTTCTCTTATAATGTAATCATTCCGCATCTTTATGAAGTCTGTTGTTTCCCTGTCATATATTCCAGATGTTTACTTGTACATTCTCTGTCATGTCTCCTCTGTATCGCCTGTACTTTAATATACATGTAGGTAGTTTCAGTTTCCTCAGTCTTTCTTCATATATGTTAGGTTATTATACACTGGCAGCTGTTTAGTCGCTCTCCACTGTACTCCTGCTATCAGTTCAATATGTTTGGCTTTGTATGGTGACTAGACTGAGCTTGCGTAATCTAGGTGTGTGCGGACCAGTGCTTTGTATAATGGAATGAATGCCTTGTCGTCAAGAAATATCCTTGTTATCACCCCGAGCATAGTATTTGCTAGTCCTATAATATATGACCTCGACCAGAGACATAGATACTTTCACTTTTGAAAATATGTATGTCTCCGCCTCGACCACCTTTATATTTGGTTGATAGGCCGAGGTCATATATGGCTATGCGTACATTACCGTTGTCGTAGGTTCCCACACGCAGTGAGTGGGGATCGTAACAGCAGAAATAAATGCTTTTAAAAGGCTAGGCATGCACGTTTTTCGACTGTTTGCAATAAATGAAACATTATTCTATTGTTCTCTTACATCTTTCGTCTGATAAAAGATATTTAACATTGCAAACAGCATGTAAACATGATCAACCATGTGAAGCAGCTCCATTCTTATGAAAACTCCTGATACACACTCGGAACACTAATTTACAGATTGAGTTGTCCAAAACGAAATAACAAAAGACTAAAGGAATATTTACATACTAAATGAGACTCAAGAAACTTATTTTGTTTCCTAAAGTATTTACTCTTTTAAAATGCATCGATATTCTACGATATATTGCTTTTTCCCCATATTAAAACGAAGTTAGTATCGGTTATTAGTTTTGTTAGATTCTTGACCACAATCTTACTTTTCGACTATCTCATTCAAAATGGACCATAGCTGATATCAGCGCCTCAGTGATATCAACAAGAACATTTTTGTGGTGGAATAATAATCCAGGTAACAATTTTGAGAAATTACACAACTTTAAACCCGATGTATCTGCTCAAGGACTTAGGACTTAGCCGACCTATAACAGCCGGTTGTGTTATTTCATATTTCCACTACGGGTGGTTCTTTCTAAGCGAAACTCCCATTTCCTTTCTAGGGAAAATAATTTAGATCTCGATTTTCTTCACGGGAAATACATGTATACACATTATGATGGAGTTTACAACAGTGACGACGACAATTTTCAAATCGACACCCAGAACAAGAATCGTGGCAGATTTTCTATTTGATGAAAACAATAGGGAGGTTATAACATAGTGTTGTAATACTTTTCTTGATAGCTTGAGCTTTAATGAATGAATTCACCAACTGTATTTGGTCAAGTATCCTTTACCTCGATGAGTGCGGACCGAAAGCAGATTTTAGATGCTTGCACAAACGGAGAAGTGACAGCGCTATTGTAGAATATTTTACGAAGTTCTTGTCGACAATTAACCCCAGGACAATCAATTAGTCAAACCTACATGGAGTAATACTGAAGAAAAAGCCTGTCAAATTCTCTTCGTCAAAGACCCAGTTGTATGGGGTCTTATAGACATAGCATTGTCCATATAATTAAATGAGAGTTATTTTAGTGCATACACTAGAGTTTCATGTACATTTTGATGCAAAACATATCACATGTAAACCTTGTAATACTTCAGAAAATGGGAAAATCATATGGATCTGCCTTTTTTTTCTTCGCGCCTCCTCCTCCCCCCCCCCCAAATTAAATAAATAGATAAATTTTTTAAAAACGTGTAGGACTCTTAGCCATGTATTTATTTATTCTATTGGGGGGGGGGGCGGTAATTATTCAAAATAACATAAATAAATATATTTTTTAAAAAAACGTGTAGAACTCTTAGCCATGTATTTATTTATTTTATTGGGGAGGGGGGCACTAATTATTCTTCTCTTACTATTTTAAAAAATGTATATAAATATTAATGTTTACAAATAGAAATCCAAACAGATAATATAAGATATTATAAATGTTGTATACTTTATTTCTTTCGTAAGGCGCAACTTGCATATATTAAATTACGATTTTTATTAAAAATTTAATATACAATGTATTTAAAAATAAGTCTGACCAATATCACCCATATATTTTGAATTCGTATTATAATATCGATAACATAGGATGCCGAATGAGATATCATGTTTATATAAGTCTAATTACAGGTATTTCAATATGGCGTATATACGCGCTGCGCAGCGCGTAAAGAATTGTTCAAATATTAATAAAACTATTTTTCTAACTTTAAACCCCTATAAACTATATATTTTTGGACTCGTATGATCCCCCTTTATCAAAATATCAAATTATTTTTCAATTTTGACCACAAATATTTAAATAAAATCTTGTTTTCTTTTGTGTATAACTAGTTTTCTTTAGTGTCCTTCATTTAGGCGCACCGGGATACGACACCTTTGTATAAACCCTCCACGCTCCAAAGTCTAATGATTTTATTGATACCAACAGCGTTTCTGTACACTCCGAAACATATGAGAAAAAGGGGTAATTCAAGTCTATAGACGAAATACGCAGGAGGTCAGCTTCGAAACATCCTCATTTAAAACGGAATTTCCAAACCATTTTCTCACAAACTACTCAGAAATTGCATGTAATACTGGTACTGAAAATTAATTTAATAATTTCAGTATCAATTGCAACACATATATAAGATGGATGTTTAGAAGATCTAACGGATTTTGTTGAATTGTTTAGCCAGGTAGTTCTCGGCCGCGACAACAATTGTTTTCTAGTAAGGTCTGCGTATAGGGAGTTGCCAATCCTTCTTGTTTATAAGTCCTTCACTCCTTGATCTGCTAAAGGGCGCTTAATGCATAGCCATATGGCATGGGCCTATCAACCAAATTTAAAGAAGGTCGAGGTCATATATTATAAGACTAAGTATTTGCCTTCTTAACTTTTTCACTTATATGTTGTCAAAACTCAGTATCTCATCGCTTGTTACTTCTATGTCCTTTCCTTCCTTAACTTGATCAAGTGTATTACCTAGTACTTGAAATATGTGTCTGGGTCTTGTTTTCCTACATGAAGATGTTTACATTTCTGCGGATGAAATCACAATAAGCACGTTTTGCTCCACGTTGTTAATTTCTCTAGATCTTTTTGTAGGTTAACTTTGTCTGCTCTCTCATAAATTTACTAGATTGAATATCTTTGCATCGTCAGCAAATAGATGGACGAATGGCTCTACTAAATCTGGGAGGTCGTTGATGAAGATGACAAACATTGTCGGCCCAAGAACAGATCCCTGAGGGATTGCGGAAGTGACATTGTGCCAATCCGATACATCTCCATTCACCGATACCTGTTGCTTCCTGTCTCCAAAATAGTGTTCGATCCACTCTATGGTACTCTCTCCAACACTGTAGGCTTTTAGCTTTTTAGCAGTCTTTTGTGAGGGACTGTATTAAATGCTTTTTGATAATCCATGTAGATACAGCCAACACTAGCGCCACTGTCTAAAGCACTTGTCCACTCGTCTAATACCCCGATAAGTTGTAGTGCTGTTGATCTGCCCGAAATGAATCCATGATGTGAAGTATTTGTTGATCTATGAGATGGTTCCTAACTAATTTCTCCATCACCTTGCATATAACTGAAGTTAGACTTACTGGTCTGTAATTTCTCCATCACCTTGCATATAGCTGAAGTTAGACTTACTGGTCTGTAATTTCTCCATCACCTTGCATACCGGTATAACTGAAGTTAGACTTACTGGTCTGTAATTTCTCCATCACCTTGCATATAACTGAAGTTAGACTTGCTGGTCTGTAATTTCTCCATCCCCTTGGTCCTTGCATATAACTGAAGTTGGACTTACTGCTCTGTAATTTCCAGCTAGCGATTTGTTTCCCCTTTTGAAGATGGCACTGATTCTAGCCTTTTTTCCACTCGTTGGGCACTTTACTTAGCTCTAATGATTTGTTGAAAATTAATGCAAGTGGTTTGCCAGTTCGACATGTAGTTCTCTTAATAATAATGGATGTAAATTATCCATTCCAAGTGATTTGTCCAGCTTTAGTTCTTTTAAAGCTTTAGAAACATTTTTCTCTGTGGTTCTGTGCACCATGTAGAGACAAAATGGAACGAAAAATTGTTGTAGATAGAGAAATAAAAGAAAGATGCAGCAAGTTCATGAAATAATTTGTAGACAGAACAAACTATTTAGAATCGAAAATTAACAATAAGTGTAATGCCAACGAGGTAAGAAATATAGTACAGGAGGAGACGAGTAAACAGCAGGGAGAAACGACAGTGTCAACGTTTCAAGTCAAGACAGAAGAACTTTTTGTTTTTGTGTTTATATATACGGGTACATTATACGTCAATGCACTAACACATCTTTTAACAGAGACTTCCTGGTCATGTGCTTCTACAATTGAATATTGATTAGAAAAAGGCGACGTATTTTTTCTCTTTATTTTAGGATAATAACGAAGCAAAACTACATGTACTTCATCACTATATACTCGAGATGGATGTAAATTAGCAATGTATAAAATGTAGGCTGACCATAGCCACAAAGCATATGAGAAAGAGTATATAAATATTTATGACAAAAACACAAAAGTTACTGACTTGACGTAAGTGTTTATGTGACACTCGTACATGTTTAACGTGATGCAGCGGACATCGGCTAATGTAAGCCAGCAACTTTTTGGCTCGCCATACACGCCATGAATATTTAGAATACACAGTTTAATTGTGGATTTATACCGGAGTCATATTAGTTGTTTTTAGGGTTTGGTTCATTTGTTCCGGTGTTATTGAGTAGACTCAACCCCTCCCTCCCCCGAGTAGATCCCCCCGGAAAATTGTCTCTAGAGTAGACTTTCCCCAAAGGGAGAAATCCCACTCTAGAGATATCCCCCCTGATACATCCGTGGTAGAATTTCCCCTATAGGCTCGGGGAAACTCCACCCAAGAGTCACATTTCACCCCTATTCTGTAACTTTTTATCCGTAAGTGTTTCCTGTTAACGTTAAGGGACAATTTAACTAGAGCTGTGGACGAATGGAGACCGTGCTCATTTTGTTGTTGTAAATCTTCAAGACTATATACATTCACATCAAATTTTTATTAAGTTAATTTGGAAGACGAATACTGGTATGCCGAATGTGAAAGATTTTTACGATTTACAACGTTTTAATATAACTTACATTTACTGGGGTCTATGGACAGCCGTTTGGATATTAAATTTGAGAAGACTGTTATCAAATGGAGATATATCTATTTTTAATACAGATATTTCTATTTACTGAAAAAAGAGATATATTTAAAATAGAAATATCTCTATTTTCAAAAGACATGTATATTGATTTACTTTCTTGATATCAAAAGATCATTTTCTGAGTTTTTGTTACCATGATTTCCATGTCTAAATATAAAAAAAATTGATTTTTGTTATGAATAATATGAATTTTTTTTTATAAAAAAAATCGTGGAGTGATTAAAATAATCAGTCAATCAATCAATCAATCAATCAGTCATACTGATCACACACTGCTCTAGACGGGCTGTTTTACTTATATTGATCATTTGCTTATTGCAGGAGAATACGAAGCTGTTGTAATTTTAACACCTGAAGTCTATTGTGTACATCATCATATCTATGGTAGAATAATGTATAAGGCTACCTGAGTGATTTGTTGACCACATTGTTGGACAAAACATAGTACCTCAGACCCAATCGGCCTGCATACAAAACATAATTGCGCATCTAAATAGAATTAAACCTTATCTTGAAGTATTGAAATGTGCATACACCAGCTAGCGATTCAGCTGACCCAATGTACACACGTGTGAACTTCTTACCTTACTAAGCGCGTTCATGTTAACAATGTTGGCAATAAAAACTGCAAAAACTGCAAAAAATAAATAAATAAATAAATGAAATAAAATAAAAACTAGAAATAAATAAAAAATAAAATTAAATAAATAAATAAATAAATAAATAAATAGATAAATAATATTAATAATAATAATAATAATAATAATAATAATAATAACTACTCTCTATGACACTGGTGATCTCTGCTAACAGGTAATCTCTGATAATCTTTGATTCCTACCGGCAATCTTTGTTAATCTTTATTTCCTACTCTATAAATACCGGTGATCTCAGTTCATCGTTGTTTCCTATTCTGTAACACCGGGAATCTTTATTAGTCCCCTACCGGCATCGCCGAAGGGGACTATAGGTTTGCACTGCGTCCGTCCGTCCGTCAGTCACACACACGTATTCCGGACTTTTTATTCTAAAAGCTTGTAGATATTCATCCAATTTTTGGTGTGTGAATCTACCACCATGAGTTACAGATCAAGTTCGAGTTCCGTGTCGGTCCACCGATTTTTGACTGAATTACGGCCCTTGGAATTAGAAAATTTCTTTAAAATGGCAGTTTTCCGTACTTTTTTCTAAATGCTTGTAGATATTCATCCAATTTTTGGTGTGTGAGTCTACCACCATGAGATACAGATCAAGTTCGAGTTCCGTTTCGGTTCACTGATTTTTGATGGAATTACGGCCCTTGGAATGAGAAAATTTCTTTAAAATGGCAGTTTTCCGGACTTTTTTTTCTAAACGTTTGTAGATATTCATCCAGTTTTTGGTGTGCGAGTCTACCATTATGACTTACAGATCAAGTTCGAGTTTCGTTACGGTCCACTGATTTTTGACGGAATTACGGCCCTTGGAATTAGAAAATTCTAATAATAATTCTCTATAATACCGATGATGTCTATTTATATAACACCAATGATATCTGTTGTCTAATCTTTTTTGACGATCTTTGACGGAATTACGGCCCTTGGAATTAGAAAATTCTAGTTTTCATCATCATCAAAGAGTGTGATCAAATACTTAACTTGCTGGCAGCCTGAAAGACAGTATGTTGTGTGTGTGTGTGTTTTGGGGGTCTTAGTTTTCTATTTGCCGGTAGGGGACTTAGTATTGCCTAAGCAATACTTTCAGAATGCTGTTTATAATTTGTTTTATACTATATAACACCGATGATCTTTTTTCACTCTTTGTTTTCTACTCTATAATACCGATAATCTCTGTTTATATAACACCAATGATATCTGTTGTCTACTTTATAACACCAATTATATCTGTTAAAGATTTTCCACAATATATCACCGATAAGCTCCATTCATACTTGTTGTCTGATCTTTAACACCGATAATTTTTGTCAATGTTTGTTGTCTGCTCTATAGCACCGATAATCTCTTTCAATCTTTGTTTTCTACTCTATAACTTCGATTATCTCTGTCAGTGTCTTTGTTTTCTACTCTGTAACATCGATAATCTCTGTCAATCTTTGTTTTCTACTCTAATTACATCGATAATATCTGTCAATCTCTGTTTTCTATTCTATAGCATCAATAATCTCTGTTAATCTCTGTCAGCCGTTGTTGTCTACTCTAATAACATCGATAATTTCTGTTAATCTCTGTCACTCTTTTGTTTTCTATTCTATAACATCGATAATCCCTGCCAACCTCTTTTAATCTTTGTTTCGTACTCTGATAACTTCGATAATCTCTATTAATCTTTGTTTAAGTGTATGTACGTCGATAAAGTTTCATTTTAGATATAAAGAAACATTATTTTTTAACGTTTAATTATGATGCATAAAGAGTTAGTATCAAATTACAATGTAAGTCGAAACGAAAAACATTACATCTTGCAATTTTATTCCGCTGCATGAGCTCAGTGATGCCCGATTTATTATGCATATTTAGAACAAATTGGAAATATGTAGAATAAAATAGCATATTGTGGACACGAGCACACTTTGTATTCGTATCTTTGATAGAAAATAGAACCACGTGCACGGCGATAATGGAAATATGCTTTAACAAACATTTTCTAGTAATATGTTTTGGCAATAAATCTATTTAATATTTGCACTATGCACATTTGAACATAGTCTAATGATGTGATACAATAATTTCATTGATGATTATATCATTCAATATGCCATTGATGAATCTATTATAAAGATTATGTCCTACCAGGACGATATCTATGCTAACATTAAGCACATATTTCCATCAGCAGGACATTAAATCCAAAATCTAATTTAGTTTTTTCATTAAGCACGAGATACAGTTTGGCTTAATTTTGCTGCTCATTACAAATCCGCTGGTATTCCAACCCTATGTAATTAATATTAACAACTGTTCGCAAAATCATAGCATACTAATTAGATTAAATACAATGGGGGATAAAAAGTTTAAAGATTGAAGTATGCAGCCAAACGTAACACATATTTTCAAACACATCTAGTTAACTTGTCAAAACATAATCACGTGATTCTCAGAGACTTAAAAAGCTGATGACTATCATACAATTGACTCTTCCATTTACGCTCGAAAAACTATTAAATCAGATGACGTAACAATACTTTACACCTCGGTCATGGCTCGGACAAACATTGAAAATATATTGTGACGTCACGCAATTCGACAAATTTTCCGCGAATTAATATAAAATTAATTAAGGAAGATAATGAAGTAACTGATGCAGTGCCGATATAACACTGAAAGAAAAGTACTATGGCGAATACTTAAAGACACCTAGAAACCAGAGGGAGACGAAGTGCCCAAGAGAAGTAAGCTTCTCATGTTTGGTTTGTCATACCAGCCACGAATGTCGTAACGACACAAATATAATTCACACAAATGAAACAAGTGTTGCTAACAAGCAAGATATGTTTTTAATATGTCTTTTTACCTGATCATATCACTATCTCTTGAGGGCTTATTATGCATAAGTAGATGGTCTTTGGTTTGTGTTATTTTCTATTTTTTATCAAAGTTTGCATGCTCTTCGTTTTACCATCTTAATATACATCATATGAATATTGACTGAAATTGATTTGAACGTGTTACTTCCACACAAAATTTGATTTGAATGTATCAGTCAATATCCCCATAAAATCGTTACAACAGAAATTCACTAGCAGCTGACTGATGGACACGGTGATGTAGACTGATGGACACGGTGATGTAGACTGATGGACACGGTGATGTAGACTAATGGACACGGTGATGTAGACTGATGGACACGGTGATGTAGAGGATGATAAAAGGCCTGACTAGTCAACAGTGACAATAAAGTCAGCTCAGATTAAACAGAAGTGAAGCTTATCAGATCATCCGGAACACACGAGTCGGTTCTTTATACTACATAACAGTAACCAGACTCGGACTTGAATGTATGAATACGTTAAAATTTTACACGTAAATCACCTGCATATGTTTGAAACTGCGTGATTGGGCTTAGAAGTAGATCCGATGTCAAGCATCTGTAACATCGAGTATTATTCATAATACTCATAATACTTCATATTAATTACTAGGAAAAACACATTTAGGCAATTTCGTGAAATATATTATACAAAATAAATATATACCGGATTGTATATAGCATTCACCATTTAAATGTCATCTGACGTACCCCCGCGACAAAAGAGGTTCATGTCTGTGTTTCTATTAAAAGAAACCAACCCGTGTGTTCCTGATGCTTACCAGATAACCCTCGGTCAAGTCAGCCTGTTGATACCATCAGACAAGCAATGATCACTTCTGTGAAAGAGAAGTCAGAAAACGTCTGAATAAGCTGTATCACACAAATCAGCAAGGGCATGCATACAAAACATGATTTTAATATACTAAACACAAAAAACGACATAACGATCATACTGTAGTTGCGATACCGACTTAGGACGGTCATTTAAAGTAACAACCGTCACTCAGTGGATTTGGTTAACCGGTTTAGGGACGCACACAATTTGTTTTAGATTACTATATCATCGGGTGGAAGTTTTACACTAGAGACACAATTGCCATTCCGCAGTATGAATCTTAGTTGCATTTATATTACGCAATTGTATGGTTTAGAGTTTGGTTTTAAACTTTTTACCAAATGTTCAACACATATTTCTTGTAAATTATTGTGTATATTATGGTCTGTAAGATCAAATAAAATAGTCTCTAAATATCGAACCTAATATCATCGATCATACTGTATGACGCAATTTAAGCCGCTTATTCCTACCAACCTCAAATATCTTGAACTAATTCAAGAAATGAACGACGCTATTTCTAGAGCCCTTTCAGCAATATCACAAAATTGATTCGGTGGGGTATCGTCCATAGCATTTCTATTCCGTTTACAAATTTAATGAATAAAACTATCCTTAACCATCTAACAAATGGTGATGCTAGAGAACAGGAAAGAGATCCTCGCTAATTTGATGCAGCTCAGATATAGTTCTGCAATGAATAGGCTTGCAGTGATGCTGTTTTGTTCCTTTTTGAGATAGAAAAGAAATGATCATGGATGCCTCCGGATATCACTTTCCAAATACAATCATCTTTTGTTGTCGTTAAATTGAAAATATGAAAGTGAAAAAAGTATTTGCTTGAGTTGTTCTCTTACATAACATTTATTTTGAATTAGAGTTAACATAGTGGATTAAATATGGTTGGGTAAATGTGGAACTTTAATGCTTCCTTATTTAAAAGCTATTTATGATGAAATTCTTTAAGTGGAATGGATATTTTACGCTGAATTTTAATTAAATATTTTAGATTGAACCGAAAACGTGTATGCATATATGGCAAACTTTTTCTGCATAACATAATAATAAGTACAGCAAGCTTTGTTTTCCTGAATTATGTTATAAAATGCAAAATATAAAGTTAAAACTATACCTCAGTTAAAAAGACAACTGAACAATTTGTTTTTACATCAGAATCAGGTGATTATATAAAGCATCGAATCCCAGTATAAAGTAACGGTTTTGTATGAAAAAAGAATTAGAAAACTGACCCTAATTCTCAACACTGGTATTAAAGTGGATAAAGAAGAACGATAGTGTTTTATTGATAAAAGTTAAAGTGCACAATTAAGCTTTCATTTGTATACATGCTTATATTTCTAATGAAAGGTAATCATGGCGTTTTGGTACATAATTTAACTTTGGCTTTCATTCATATTTTAAGAATGACTTCTTTTTAAATGATAAAGTTCAACTGTGTATAATAAATATATATCGATTTCCGTGCAGAGGTTCTTATATATATCTATATATAATGTACAAAATAAGAAATGTGCACGGAAATCCATTGACTGAAGAAACTGTGCATCATCGAACAAAATTCTGCAGCATAATATCGATAGTTCCCTCGTTTAGTTTAAACTTCTTTAAAAGTTTTAATAAAACCACCATATGGTGATACATGAGGAAATCCAACTTCAAATTAAGATCTAACACGATCGCCATTTTTACTACTAACAAATCAATCTTCTGAAGTTTTATATTGGCAAAAGTGGTTGGGAAGTACATTTGTACTTGGGGCATGTAAGTAAACTGTACCAAATGATATAAAAACCAACATAACAAAAAAAAAAAAAAAAAAGGAGTGGTAAAAAAACCATATGAAAATTGTTAGAAATATCTGTCAGGTACAACGGAACCAATCCCACAACCAGGTAAATTTCAAGTATGGATGGTGTCAAGTTCGATGTTCAATTCTGTTGGAATAGGTCTCTATCCAGAAGGGTTTATCGCAAGACAAACCCTCCAGTGGTCTGCCTCGCAATATTTGTGATTTAGGGAGAAATAATATCTGTTAAAGAATTAGAAACGTACATCCGTAAATAAAGGCATTGCGGAATCAAAACCACAGTTATTGTTTCAGTTTTATTTATGGTTTGTACAATTGTTGTTAATTTTTCTTAAAACTATTGATCTTCTATCAATTCTTAGTTCAAAAATCTATAGCACTCAGAAATATCCCCCCACAGATAATATAATAACAACAACGGACATATTCGTACTGAAATAAAAGAAAGTTTCATAACACCTCATTCAGAATTCCCATGAAAAAGAGTTTAAGTTTACTGTGCAACCAAGATAATATATATGTTACTCAGTCTTCAGATTGATACAGGTGCAAAGGTTAATATCAGAAATGTGTAATACGAAAAAAAAAAAACTTATTAAGAATGCTATGGGTACTTGAATTCTTGTACATGAAATTATCATACTAGAAAAATTATAAGGTGTGTATTCTTTACAAGAAATTATTTCAAGAAATATGCAACATGACTTAATTATCTTATCTTGATAATGCAACATTAATAATTATGTTATTGTTCCTAACCAAGACCTTATAAGTTATTGTATAATATAGCAAAACATTATCTAAAATAAGTATTAAAATATTTCATTAAATCCTTGGAACCACGTTATATATCTGTCGCAAACATTGGCAAGTTTATTGATTTCGAACATAGGAGCCATGAGCAATATTTATGCTCTTCCATTCCTTCATTCCTGTAAGTAGTGGACTAAGCTATAGTTTCTTTTTATTAATCTACATAGATACATTCTCAAGCCACATAGAGTCCATATAATATTTTTTGCTCTCAATCCATGTTTCAACAATTACATCCATGTGGTTCTGACTAACAACGAGTAATTTTTCTAGATCGCTACCGAAGTTTGAACACATTCTGAATCCTAAGATCGACATCAAGAAGTTTTACCCTTGGGGCCTGTTCTTCCTATAGAAGTTAAAAGAGACCAATGTGGCAGGGGTAGTGGTGGTAATGGCAGCACTTTAAAGCAGAAATCAACCCATGGATGCTCTTATTCGAGAGCTTTCTCTAATCTTTTGATTTCGAATTCATCCTATCCTCACACTTGGTTTAACATACGTCTTCATTGTGGAATATGAGATTTGCGAACCTGCGAAAACGATAACATATGAAAGTACATAGCACTCCATTTCACGTAGGTTGATTTATCTCCATTACACATGCGTCGAACAGCAAGAGATGTCATAACAATTAAGTAATAACATTCTATCCGTCATCAACGCTGCTTTATGAACTACTGTGAATCTCATTCAATATTCATTTGTGTTCCCGCACAGAAAATGAACAAGAGTTTTGATTTTATAATGCATCATTTAATTTGTTTCTTCTATAAAGATGAGTTGAGGACGGTCGGATTCTTGGCCAGAAAGGCAATAAATTCAATGAATAATGTGTTAAAACACCTACAGGAAAATGTTTGGCTAATTTTATTTTCTCTCTTCTAATGAGGCATAATAAGATACATTCCAAAAGCCCCAAAGTTCTAAGTCGCTCATTTGCGAAATAAGATTGACTGAAAGCGATCTAAAGAAGTTAATGAATATCAATACACAAATAAGAATACGCCTTGTTGTCTTAGTATTGTGTGCAAGAATTACGGTTGTATGATATTTTGTTTTTAAATCCGTTATTTATAATAACGTGTCTAACATTGTGGTCGAGGAAATGATTTTTTTTTCTAATTTTTTATTTAAAAAGGATGCTCATTTTATTATCATATGCTTCTAATACATGAAAGTGTAACAATAATGATATACTGCTTACTTTCCTCGGGCGAATAATCTTACTTCCTTTTGAGGATTCATGTATGCTCCTTATAGAAAGTTCTTTAGTGTGTATCTCTCGTGCAAAGCTCTTTCGTTAGATGTGTTCTTTAGCGACTACTTTTATTTTGTTTTTTGAAACATTAGTTTTCTTTTCTATCATTCATACTATGAATGTCAACAGTACACGTTTTCGAAATGCGCATATAGTACACCGAATTAATATATGACAGTATGCATGTATCTCGTTATATCTACTATTAGGTCAAAACCGCTGCTGGTGGATATTTAGTTTCATTGGGTAATCACAAGTCCAGTTTTCAGTGTCTCTGTACACACTCGAATTATATATTTAAATTTAATGTAAAAGAAAATGCTTAATCATTCTAAAACTGAGAAGAATCTGACACGGCGTGTCTTTGTCTTTGAAAAATATTCTTTGGTGATTACATTTAGGTCAGTTTAGAATCTGGTTTGCTCTTCTAACATTCATAATTTTGTATTTTCACAACTTCTGGTTTGAGCATCGCTGAAGAGACATGAGTTGTCAACTTGTCGAAATAGACATATGATGTACTAAATTAACATATGTATTTATCATTTTGTTGTAGACTACTGAGTTGCTCTAACCAATACATATGTATTTATCTCATCATTTTGTTGCAGACTACTGAGTTGCTCTAACCAATACATGTATCTTATCATACTTCCAGCCTCATTATGATTATTGATCATTGCTCAATTTATAGTTTACATAACTGTATTAATTTTCTTACATGTGGTATTATAGTTGAATATCATCTGTCATTCTAAATCTATAAACAATCAATAATTAACTATCCGTTTAGAGACAGGAAAAGATAAAAAACATCTGACTCATTATATGACAGAATTCATCACGGAAATGCACTGTTAATAATGTAATAATTAAAGAATATCACACACACAAGCACAAAACAAAAACGAAAAAAGTGCAGTTGCGATACCGACCTTAGACGATCAAGTGATATGACAGTAGTAGATCAATTGGTTCGGCTAACCGGTTTACGGGTCCACCTTCCCTCTCACCACAAAATAAGTATAATCAAAGGACACAAAAAACAGGATCAACAGGTTTGTCATGTTGAAAGGTCATAAAAATATAACCACGTATAATAATGCAGAGTAAGACCAAGACATCAAAAATAAATAAATTGATGTGAGTAGACCGTGCTTTGCCGATCTGGAAATGAGCTCAGACTCTTAGTTTCCTCTGAAAAAGGTTTCAACAAGGCCCGTCATAGATATCCACACCGCCCTATTAGTCAGCGTGCAACGTCCAAGTAAATGTCTGTATAAGGCTGTAGAAGGGCCAAATACAAGATATTCAAGTCATTGTTTTTTTTATGATCTCCGGTCGGTGAGGGAGGCGTTTTACGCTTTTTGAACACGACGAGAAAAAAATTATCGGAACCTTTGACCCTGCCTAAGTTTGTACACAAGATTACCGTAGACATTTGGTTGGGAAATTCCATTTGGTACATATTGTTGAAAAGTAACATTTACAAATAATGATTAAAAGTTATGAACACAACCTAAACTTTTCTCAAGGTTTTTATACTTGTAACCCTGAGTTAAATGTTTCAACGTTTCAACGTGTAAAGAGAAGAAAGAAAAACAACAAACGCAATTAAGACGTTACTGAAGTAATAAAATAAGTGGTACCTGGTATTTACCAGTCTTAAAATATGCTGAAATGTAAATAAAAAACGAAGAATGACCGAAGGGTAAACCATATCTCATAGCCCATGGAATAAAAGGACAATATCGTGCATAGTTTCATATTCAGACAAATGTGAGTTACATGTATCTGTTTTTAGGCGGTACTTTATTGTCAATTTAGACATCGATATAAATATATGTAGACGAAATTTTGAGATAAAAATATCAACTTTTCATGAAAACCAACTTTAAATTAAGTAAAAAAGGACATAAAAGCTGTATATCTGTGGTACTGTCAACAACGCATGTACAGTAGACATTTATGTACCCCGGATAACAGATGTCAGATCAAGTGCCAGGATAACAGGTAAGACCAGGGCCCAAGGTTTTCAGACTTTACCCGCACTCAACTCAAATCTGTGCTCAAACTCTAAGAACGCACTCAGTAGAAATTGCCACTAGAGTTTGAGATAAGTATAGAATAAAGATGTTTTGAGCATGGGTTTAAGCGCAGTATTTACCAGTCTTAAAATATGCTCAAATGTAAGTAAAACGAAAAAGTACCGAAGGGTAAACCATATCTCAGAGTCCATGAAATAAAAGGAACATATCGTGTATATGCGACCCCCCCCCCCCCCAAAAAAAAAAAAAAAAATCGAAGTGAGAGCAGGTGCCCGGAAGGAATAAGCGTCCTCTGGTTGCATGCAGCACCAGTCGCAAAAGTCCTGCAACGACTTTTCAAGTCGAGGAAGTAAAGACATAAATGTACACGTATGAACACATGAAGGATACAAGAATTTAAAGTCAAATTTTCCTATTTAAGGAATAAAATACTGTTTGACTGAAATAGTAAAAAAAGTTAAAATGGTTGGTTTGTATGGTCAGGTCCCAAAATATCGGTTAACATTCTTGAAAGAGGAATCTGATATTGCACTAGATCACTATATCGACCATAGAACTTCCTCAGTGACAATTTCAAACGTTACTCAATACATGTATATCCTTGTGAGAGTGGTTTCATGGCAAGAAACCTCGCTTGCATGACGAATTTTTCGTATTTAGAGCATGCCCTGGCAAAACGTATAGGTTGTGAACTGAAGATGCCATATGAGTGAGAGGAAGATATTTTGCTACTCAGAAGAGGGAAGCTGGTAATAATGAAATTGAAATCGTCACACAGGTACAGGTTTTGATCATGACTGCTTGCTCCCGGCTATATGCTAGAACTTCGGTTCCTTCATTCACCGAGGCAAGTTACTTGTCAAAGTTCATTCACCGAGGCCAGTTATTTGTCAAATTAAATGACCGTCCTAAGTCGGTATCGTAATTGCAATACAATCAAATATTTTTGTAATGTGTTATATGTGCTAGTATATTATTTATATTCATGTATTGTATAGCTCCATGGTGACTTCTGCCACATAACTGAGCCAGTAACTCCTCTTTTTTCTTTCATATCTACACTTATTCTCAGATGCAGTGTGGAGCCTATAAATTCTTACAGAGCTGTCAATTCTATACGCAGAGGGTATTCTAAGATAATAAGTGCAACGCCAAGAAATGTCTTACTTGCCATCATTTAAGCTGCAAGTCCAATATTGAATCTTGGAAATACGTATAACACCAAATTAGACAAAGACATAGATTGAAATACTGCCAATGTTATATATGTCATCACTTGAGAAGCTATAGGATGTGGGGCTCAATATGTCGGGGAAACTTCTCAAACTTTGAAACAACGTTTTCGGAATCATTCCTATAAAATTCGTAATAATTCACAACGTAAATACCAGAATTTTCTTTTTAACCACTTTAATAAATACCAACATAATATTAACAATGTAAAAATAACTCCACTAGAAAATATCTCTAAATTACCAGGTGATACGAAATCAGATGTTAAAAACGACTGTTGGAAGCCGAGCTCTACTGGATTAAACAACTTCAAACCCCATACCCTCTAGGTCTCAACGACCAAATATATCGACAAGGTAATATTTCTTCTCATCAGAATAAGATCAATAATTTTACATTAAAACATAATACTATTAGAAAACGTAGGTTACATCGTCGTCGCCGTAATCGTAACATCAAAAAACGTAATCGTTTAAATAGGTCATTAAACGATCTTCTATTTATGGCAAAAAATAATGGCCGTCATGAATTTTTGCATGCACTATCCTCTTTTCCGGTAAATAAATTGAAACCTATCCTGGACAAAGCTGATCGAAGTTCACGCAATTCTGATATAAACTCAAATTGATTATTTTATTTTCATATAATAAACTCTTAACTCGTATTTCGTCTCTTCCACCCAAGCAGTGCTCAATGTCTCAAAATTAAATTTATTAATAAAGGCCTCGATCTACTTAACATTTCTAATATTTTCCGTGACCATAGAGTCACATCTAAAATCCCCCAATATTTTGATAATTTAAAACCTCCACTTATTTGTTACCAGTACAAAAATCCTATAAGAAATCTTATTTCAAATTATAATAAAGTTACATCTAACCCTGATATTTCAGGCTCTATTTCTTCGTCGAGTTCTTGTCAAACGTAGTCAATTATTTATAGTCAAACGTCTTCTAAATAGACAATATGACATTGAGATCATCAAAAAGACTATAGGTCTTGTATTTGGCCCCTCTACAGCCTTATGCAGACTTTTACTTGAACGTTGCACGCTGACTAACAGGGCGGTGGGGACTATATGACGGGCCTTGTTCAAACCTCTTTCAGAGGCGACATGGTACTGAACGTCGTCCTCTCTGACTGTTAGTCATGACTCCTACAGATCTAGGGTTTTAGCTCGCTTTCAGACTCGCAGAGCACGGTTTATCATGTTGATGTCGCATATATTTTTATATCATTATGTGTTTTACAATACCTTACGTGTTTATATTTTTCTGACCTCTCAATATGCGATACCTGTTGACCTTTGTTCTTTACATGGAGGATTATTTATAAATCTTTAAATGTACGTCCTTTGATTGTTCTGCTGTTACGGTGAGTGGGAAGGTGGGCCCGTAAACCGGTTAACCACACCTTTTGTTTGGCTTATGTCAAATTAAATGACCGTCCTAAGTCGGTATCGTAATTGCACTACAATCAAATATTTTTGTAATGTGTTATATGTGCTAGTATATTATTTATATTCATTTATTGTATAGCTCATCTTTTTTCTTTCTTGGTGAAAAGTTATTATCACAAGGATACGAAATTAATTCAACATTCAAAACATTTTATGGACGATACAAAGATCTTGTGTACAATTATCGGATATGATTGTCCGAAATGTTGACTTCCTTATTGTCCTGAAGATGTTGTTTATCGTCTACTGAATGTGACTTAGAGTGTATAATAGATCGACTTATATTATAATATCATGGTGGATGTGACCGGTCTGCATGGTATTTTATCATACCTTTGGATTTTTCTGGGGATTGCCTTTGCTCACTAGTTTGTCTTTTTATATCGATATTTCGACGAAGCATGACTCAATATCTTATTGTTGTACATATTGAATAAATATGCGCTAGTGATAATAATCCAGTATACCTGGGTCTTGAAGTCGACTTTGTTGTATAACCTATGCTTAGCCCGTCTAAATTCTACTCATGTATGTATAAGATAATTTTCTGTCGATTTCAATCTTACGCATGGCTTTTCAAAGTGTTAAACGTCGGTTAAAGTGCAACTAATTCATGAGATGATGGACCATTACAAAACCCAATAAGAACTACATAATTCTCTCAGCCATCACAATAGGAAATACAAACTAGTCTTAACATTATGTATCATTGCACAAATCAATTAACAATGCTCAATACACTTTCGCCATTCACTCACGGATCTTTTTTTAGAAGAAAAGATAGGTAAAATATTAAAGATAACCCATGAATGGCAAAATTTAGACGGTAACAAGATAGAATACTAAATTAATTGATATACGCTAATGGCAACAATACACAGTGAACCTTCGTCGACTTTATACAAAACTGGCGAGACTAGGTGTCTGGCAAGAGTAGGTGTTTCTTAGCCATAACCACCCTATTTCCTCATATAATACAGTAAACCTCCCTCAGCCTCCATATGTCATTATGAAAAACATAAACCTCTGGTCTAGTATTGAACCTCAGTACATTAATATATACGAAATTTACCGTAACAGCTCACTCAGAAAACAACCATTGAAGCGTAGTCTATAGCACCAAAAATTCCAAATTTTCTAACAAGTCTTTCATTTATTTTACGTTTGTTGTAAATGGATATGTATTTAATGAGGAAAGAAAAAATTGCTCGATTTTCTGCAACAAATATAACCTTGAAGATTTCCTTCTTTGCATGTTACAAAACCTTGACCGGTGAGGGACTATTTTGAGAGGAAATTTATTGGAATGTAAATCATAGATCGCAATTTTGTCAAGAGTGCAATCTATATCAACGACCTATTTGAATACAATATTTTTTAAAAGAAGGTGTTATTCTTAACGTCACCACACAGACTGTGATTTGACCGTCTTAATCTAATACCGTGATAATAACATGATATTCTTGTCATTGCTTTCTCTATAATATACAATGTTATGTAATTGATAAATTTGACCTTGTTGCTTTAAAAGGGCTTTAGCGATAAATATCACCGGTAAAATATTTAAAACCAAAAGTAAAAAGTGATTTATTAGAACTTACGGATATACGGGAAGTTATAATGGTTAAGTATAGTGCGTTTATATAATCATGAAATTCGTGATGCTGAACAAGAACAATTTACATGAAAACCAGTCTACTGGCCGAAATGTGAAGTGAAGATTTGTTCTGAATTAATTATTGATCATAACATGCCATAGCGTAACTCAAAGTAGTATTTGAAAAGTGAAAGAAAGTTATTGGAACATCGTGATGGAATGAGCAGAAAATATTTGTGATATACCCGGTGATGTCTTTAAATGTGTCAGAATTTTATTTATTGTTTCTTTATTTCCATGTACAAAATCATGCATTATAAGTGAGAAGCAGCCTGCTGATCACACAAGAGACGTGCACTCTAGGAAGTAGGTCTCCAGTCTCAGAAAAGATCAATTATCACGATAGTTACAATGTCGCAATTCTCTAATATTATATATATATCAAGATAAAAAAAAACACACACATCAAACAAACAGACCCTTAAATTTCTTTTTGCATTTATACATTAATAAAATATCATTCGAAAATAATATAATAGGAATACAAATACCATAAATCTGGAAAACATCTAAAGCTGATCGACTGACTGACTGTCTGACTGACTGACTGACTGATTATTGACTGACCGACTGCGACTTACTGACTGAAGGAGCAACTCATCATTGTAGTTGCATCGATGATGGAGAATGGTGACAATCTACTTTTGAGGGTAGGAACGAATAGAGAGTTACATCCAAACGATGATGGATTCTGTTTGACGATTTCATCTCCGTCATTGTCATAAAATCGTTTGGATCTTTGTCATCGATTTCTCTTTTACAAAATAATATTTGTATTTCTCGCCTAAAATTGGAGTTGAACCAACCATATACAATAGGATTGATACAAACAGAACTCATAGCTAAAATTTGACAAACAGCATAGAGAAGAGGAAAATTAATGTTAGAAAATAATTTGTAGTTTAAATCAGCAATGAGATTGGTCAGTGACCACGGCAGCCATGTGAGTGCGAATGACACAGATATGCCCGTTAAAAGAGCAACGTTTTTCCTTTGTCTAGCAACATGGCGTCTGCTTCGACTTATATCCAATGAATTATTTCTCAGTCCTATACGTAACTGAATGAATCGGCAGATCAGAATATGCAGTACTGCCACGGTAAGCAAAGGCAATATGAAGTGCGACATCAAAACAAGCAATGTGTATCCGAAACGTGCGCCAAAGTTCGGCCATTTTTCCAGACATATTGTATAAAGCACCACATCTTTTGATATTTTTACCTCCTCCACTGTGTGGTATACAAACATTGGCAACGCCAGGGCAAGTGATGTCATCCACAGCATTGGAAACAAATAAATCAAATTAGACTTTTTGTTATTTTTCGTTGTACAGCTTACTATGGCTTTATATCTATCCGCAGCTATTGCCACTATGGTAAATGTAGATACAAATACATAAAGTGTTTGGAGACTAGGCACAAATTTACACATCATCTCTCCGAAAGACCAATTCGCCAAGAGAAGACGAATTGCTGTAAATGGAATACAAATCAAAGATGTTAAGATATCCGATATTGCCAAATTCAACACATACCAGTTACGACTACACTTTAATTTCGTTTTTCTGATAATAATGTAAATTATGACGACATTACCAAGGAAACCAAACAATGCAATGAGAATGAGTAACAAAACTAATGTCCATTCCGTCATTCCGCTGAATTTGCTTGAAGTTTCGGTATATTCCGTTGTTATTTTTCTGTAATCATCCAAAGAGAAATTAGCGGTGTTGACTACTTGTTCCATGAGGTAATCCAAGTAACGTGTAGTGTTAATCTGCATTGCTGTACCGTCTAGTGCCTGAAATATATAATAGTTTCTGTAGCTATAAAAAGTTTTGGAAACATAGAATTATAATCAGATAAGAAATATGAAATTCCCATATAATGTAATATAATAAACTCACATATACATACATAATATATATATATATATATATATATATATATATATATATATATATATATATATATATATATATATATATATATATATATATATATATATATATATATATATATATATATATATATATATGTAATATGTGATGATAATAATTAAAGTCAATTACATTTTACTTCTAATATCTTGCTAAGAGCATCTTCGTTTACAATGTAAAATGGAAAAAGACACTTTGAAATTACGTCTTCAAGATAATTGTATCCTTTTTTGTCGTGCTCAATAGAAAGTTATTCAATTACTTCCTGTCACAGTTCCGTACCATTCTTCTCTCGTTCTATGTATAATGTTGTGTTATATTGTTAATGATTAATTAACGTTTATTTTCTTTTGCTGTATAATTCTGAAAATTATATTCAACGATATAACATCTCTAAGCATAATGGTATTTCTGGCAAGTGACCTCAACAGAGCGGGATTTTAGCAATTGTGGAGTAGTTGGAAGTTCGTTACTTTTCTCTTGATCGATTTGCACTTTGAATTATAAGGGAGAACCTAAGCAGATTTACCTTGTGATAGATGGTTAATAGCAGATGTCAGATTTTATACTGTCTCTAGATAATTATGGTAATTACGGTGCTATGTTCTTAGACGCACTCCACTTTGATGATGAAAATAGTACTAAGCTCATGCATGTGAATCTAGCACAAAAAGCTTCGCGTAAACATAACTTACTTCGTATGCAACAAATACTAATTTCTTTTGAAATACTTATAAAAAATCGTGAAAAACTATTTGAGTTCAAGAATTTAAAGCAGATTAGTAAGAAGTGGTGTATGATTTGATAAATCCAAACTATAAGTCTGAAATTCATGAAACCAGAGGACATACAAAATCAGTGAAATGCAAACCAAGTAGAAATTAACGAAAATTGTCTACTTGAAGAGCATATGTAAACCCCTATGATGGAGTGAGATCAGGTGCCCGCGGACAGTGAGCATCTCCTGCTTGCTAGCAACACCCATAACATATACCCAGTAGTAAGAGTCAAATCGTGTAAATTCCATATATATATATATATATATATATATATATATATATATATATATATATATATATATATATATATATATATATATATATATATATATATATATATATATATATATATATGGAGAAGTCAAAGTAGGTAATCCACTAAGAAGTCAAATCTGGGTAAAATGATCGGAATCGGTCTCAGTCCAGAACATTATTTAAGATATCATATTGAGTAATAAGAGTCTCGTAACGACTATAAAACTTCCTCAGTGACATTGTTAGTCTAGCACATATATAATCCTGGTTGAGTAGCTTACCTGAAAGTCGCCTAGCCCTCAGAACAAAGTCATTGTAATTTGAACATGCTCTGGAATAACGTATTAACTGAGATATGGATACACCATATGCGGGCGATGATGGAATGTTGCTACTTATGCAAGGAAAGTTTGTGATAGCGAAATTGAAATCGTCACGTTTGTCATAGAATGAGGTGTTCAATTGACGATTACTGTTTCGATCTAAGCATGGCAATCAAGGCGTATATATCTTGTTAACAGTGGATACTCAAATATATATTTTACGTTACGTTTACGTTAAACATGAATTCAGTCCTTCCTATAAATTCTAATCATAAAATTTAAAAATGATTATCCATATGAGTGCACATTCTTTACAGCCTATGAGAAGGTAGGGGCGATAAACACACCATACGACAGTCAAATGACAGATCTAAGTCGACGATTCGATAAACTTGTTTACCACACCATGCAACTGTCAAATTACAGTGCTTAATTGACGCGGTCGATACACCTGTTAATCACAACGTATGACTGTCAAATGTGCAAAGTCGACATGTTGATAACCTTGTTAACTTCATCATGAGACTGCCAGATGACATTGCTTAATAAACACATCGATTGGAACGCAATCAAATATTTTTTATGTCATCTATACTTTGTCCTTGTTTTCTCTTTCTGTGTAATTTATTTTATTCCTCATTACAATTATTTTAGACTTCCACACCTTCGGCCATAAGAGACATTGCTTGTCAAAATGTGCATTCAGTACATAAAAGAGAAAGATGTATGACAAAACTTACCAGGGAAATGCACACACAAATGACAATAGTAGAATCTACACGTAAGAACATTACAAAAATATTCGATTGTGTTGCTGTTACGATACCGAGTAACAAACGTCATTCAATTGGTGTGGTTAACCGGTTTACGGGCGCCCACCTTTCTACTCACTGCAAAAGCAGCACAATCATAGGAAATAATAATAATTAACAAATAAAAATAAAAAATAATTAGCAAATAAAAATAATTAACACTCGTATAACATATGATATGAAACGCGTGTCGCAGGTACATTGTAACAATTTGCAAAAATCAACTTGCATTCTGTCAACGTCTAAGGATAACGCGTTATGTCGGAACTCTTTGATATTTCTAAACTCGGGATATAGTATGGATGGGTATCGGCAAAAGATAGCTGGTTTTATTCTGGTATTATAGAGTGTATCTCATTATCAGACCAAAATGACAAATAATAATAATAGTAGTAGTAGTAGTAGTAATAATAATAATAAGAAGAAGAAGAAGAAGAAGAAAAAAGAGGAGTTACTGGCTCAGTTATGTGGCAGAAGTCACCATGGAGCTATACAATACATGAATATAAATAATATACTAGAACATATAACACATTACAAAAATATTTGATTGTAGTGCAATTACGATACCGACTTAGGACGGTCATTTAATTTGACAAAAGCCGAACAAATGGTGTGGTTAACCGGTTTACGGGCCCACCTTCCCACTCACCGTAACAGCAGAACAATCAAAGGACGTACATTTAAAAATTTATAAATAATCATCCATGTAAAGAATGGAATTAATAATAATAATAATAAATTAGGGGAAATTATTCTTGTTTTGTTATTAAGCAATATTTGTTTTAAAACCAATTATAATATTGTACATCGAAGAAGTGATTGTTAAAGATGCCTAGGTGCTTCTTTGCTTTGTACTACTGCCAATATTTCGAATTATAGGCCTATATAATTTGTAGATATTATTGTTTTCCCTTAACTTTGTTTTAACAATAAGGGGTTTTCCAGATAAGTGAAATGTAGTAAATCAATTTCTAAATATGGAAACTACATTTAAGTTTAGTGTAAAATCTTACCAGTAAACTATTTAGCAATACCAATAGAAATATATGTGACAATTGACCATCTGACATCGGTAATAGGAAATACGTTCTCAAATTCGAATTCTATATTTCAATGGATTGGATTTTGTCACTAGTAATAAGTCAAATCTCTTGCCCTCTTTCTGAAATATTGACTCAAAGATTGTGGAAATAATTAAATTAGAAATAATAACTCGTTAAATCTATATGGATTGATTGATTGATTGATTGATTGATTGAATATTGTTTTATGTCACTCTACGATTATTTCACGTATATGGTGATGACATCTAACTGATGCATAGCCTACAAATTTAGACCTTTGCAACGGATCCACCCGGAATAGTGAGGGATCTTTTACGTGCCACGCCCACCGTGACACGGGACCTCGTTGTTTATTGTCTCATTCGAAAGACAGAACACCGGTGCGCCCAGGGAAGGAGTCGATTCAAGAACCTCTCGGTCACGAGTCGAGCACCTCATCCACTGAGCCACACAGGTTTTAAATCTATATGGAAGATAAATGTATCTGCAATTAAATTATCATTATAGTTTTCATTATAGTTATTATTATAGTTGTCATTATAGTAATCATTATAGTTATCATTATCGTTATCCTAATAATTTTCATTATAATTATCCTTATAGTATCGTAATAGTTATCATTATAGATGTCATTATAGTTCACTATAGTTGTAATTATAGTTATCATTATAGTTATCATTATAGTTGTTATTATAGTTGTCATTATAGTTATCATTATAGTTATCCTTATAGTTATTGTGATAGTTATCATTATATTTATCATCATAGTTGTCATAATAGTTATTATAATAGTTGTCATTATAGTTGTTATAATAGTTGTCATTATAGTTATCTTTATAGTTATCAATATAGTTGTCATTATAGTTATTATAATAGTTGTCATTATAGTTATCATTATAGGTGTCGCCTGTATATGTCTATACATCATTACTCGTCTCAAAAGCAGCTTCATTATCAATGTATAATTATTTTGCCAAACAAATGAAATCTCCCAGAGAGAAGTCGTTGCATAAATGTAGCCGTTATTTATATGATTTAGGTTAACACAGGTACTTTCTATAGAGCCATCTCCTCGTTATTATTATAATATATATTTTATTGAGGTATCATTTACAAATGTTCAATATCTGTGCACACAATTTGTCGTTCTGAAATCTTGCACTTTTAAATCTAGAACTTTATATGTTACAAAAATATATAAATTGGTACATTAAGCAAGAGTAATTTATTATTCATTTCCTCATTGATTGACGCAATATCTGTTCACGTATAATTTGCTTCCGAATATCGAATGTTGTTAGCATTGAAAAAATAACATAACAATAACATTAACTTTAGCTTTTCTTCATGTTCACTTATCAAATATATGCGACTTTTTATGTTACTGTCCGAAATATTTTATGTTATGATTCAATATTGATTGCTCAGTAATTGCCATTGCCTGCAATTAATGAATTTATATAGGATAAGGAATATTTCAGTTTGTATTCAATATGCGATTTCAGAATTTAAATAAAACACTGATTAATTTTCATCAGAATAAGCACGTTTTATTCTAATGTTTAAATAAAGTCGTCAAAGAAATTTAATTATAGAAGGTTTTATCGTTAAATTGTAAAAACATTTTCGTCAATACGTAAATAAATTTTCATATAAACATACCTCAAGTGAATAAAATCCCAGTGATAAAACTCAAATGCCATTGTCGGAAGACTTGATGTTTATGTATCTACGAGAATATTGGAAGTGATGAAACTGCAAACTAACTTTATACGTCGTAAATTGATCGATCGGAACTGATATATCACGTTGATTCTCCTATTCTAAGCTACCTAATGCTTCGTCACTTATCGTCTGTCACTAAACTCTAAAGAACAATATCCGAAAGGACATGGGCAGCACCAGTACCGATTTACAAAAATTAATTCTATTGTTGATTATGTCGTATATTAATTTTTTTTTCAGAAAGCTCATTTCATACTAGCACAAGTTTTGAGATGCTTTTTCTACAAGAGCTAAACGTGGTAACATTCACGAGATTTCTGCAGTGTTTGGAAAGAGGATATCTGCACAATAATAAATCTTTTCAGTATTTTGCCTCTCAATTGCCGACGAGTACAGGCGATTTGAGAAGTATTTGTACATCATGTAAAGACATCAGTTCGAGCTCTGCACGACACCTGAAGAGGTAGGACACCTTTTAAATGCTATAAGGTCTTAAGCCGTTTAAAATTTTGACCGCGGATTTGCCGAGTACTGACGATATGACGAGACACTTCTACGTCATGCAAAGACATGAGTTACAGCTCTGCATCACAACTTAAAAGGAGTGGTTAGTTGTAACTACTCATAACAAGGTGATAAGAGCTAACGAGTTTCAACAACATGTGTACGATTCTTGTACGATATTTTCTCAAAGAATGGAAAGAGGAAATCTAAATTAGTAGTATGAAAATGTCTCCACGGATATGCAAAACAAATTAAACAAATAAAAGACAAAATATTCAAGGCAGTTGCAGTACCGACTAAGGACGTTCACATGGATCGGCTTTGAGGTCAAAGAAACCACAGAAAATAGTAATTCTACTTCGTATTTAGATATTATGTTGTCTTTCGATATTAATGGTCAATTGAACACCTCACTCTATGACAAACGTGACGATTTCAATTTCGCTATCACAAACTTTCCTTTCATAAGTAGCAACATTCCATCATCGCCCGCATACGGCGTATTCATATCTCAGTTAATACGTTATTCCAGAGCATGTTCAAATTACAATGACTTTGTTCTGAGGGCTAGGCGACTTTCAGTTTAGCTGCTCAACCAGGGTTATATATGTGCTAGACTAGCATCGTCACTGAGGAAGTTCTATAGTCGTTACGGGACTCTTATTACTCCATATGATATCTCGTTATCCAGACTTTTAAATGATATTCTGGACTGAGACCGATTCCGATCACTTTACACAGATTTGACACCTTCTAAGCTAGAAGGTTACCTACTTCTAAATACTACTATAAATACATATGGAATTCACACGATTTGACTCTTTCTACGGGGTATATGTAACGGGTGTTGCTAGCAAGCAGGAGATGCTCACTCTCCCCGGGCACCTGATCTCACTCCATCACAGGGGTTCACATATGCTCTTCAAGTAGACATATTTTGTTATTTTCCATTTGTTTTTCATTTTCACTGATTTTGTATGTCCTATGGTTTCATGAATTTTGGACTTGTGGTTTGGATTTATCCATCATCTTTACATTTAGTCACCGAGAGATATTTGTACATGTCGAGTGTTAGCAATATGAATAAAAAAAACCACACAATAATGACTTAGAGGAAAGAAAACATGTGATTGATGTGATTGGACTGTACAACCCCCACCCACCCACAACCTCCAAACCTCTTTCAGAGGAGACATGGTCCTGAACCTCGTCCCCTCTGACTGTTAGTCGGGACTCCTACAGATCTAGGGTCTTAGCTCGCTTTCAGACTGGCAGAGCACGGTTTATCATGTTGATGTCGCATATATTTTTATACCATTATGTATTTTACAATACCTTACGTGTTTATATTTTTATGACCTCTCAATATGCGATACCTGTTGACCCTTGTTCTTTACATGGAGGATTATTTATAAATTTTTAAATGTACGTCCTTTGATTGTTCTGCTGTTACGGTGAGTGGGAAGGTGGGCCCGTAAACCGGTTAACCACACCATTTGTTTGGCTTTTGTCAAATTAAATGACCGTCCCAAGTCGGTATTGTAATTGCACTACAATCAAATATTTTTGTAATGTGATATATGTTCTAGTATATTATTTATATTCATATATTATATAGCTCTATGGTGACTTCTGACACATAACTGAGCCAGTAACTCCTCTTTTTTCTTTTAAAATTACGCTAAAATTTTCGCGGAACAGTAAACCATTATCAACAAAGCGCGGTGTTAACTCAGATACTGAAAGTAGTATGAGAAACTAGCAAGAAGAATGGTATTCAGAACATCTTCAAATCAGTAAAAATATCACTCATTGTTACTAATATAGACTCATTATGCTATTTTTACATTCCTGTTTCTCCATCACAAATTAAAAACCTATTAACGCAGTAGTTGGTAGGTTGAAGTTATATAATTATTAAAGTGGAAAGTGGCACGGGCACCGTTCGGAATTTTGCAATTAATATCATATACATAGCATGATGTTATATTGTTATGAGCGGCATGGCGACTTTACATCAGTTACTATCATATACATAGTATGATGTTGTATTGTTGTGAGGGGCACGGCGACATTACATCAGTTACTATCATATACATAGTATGATGTTGTATTGTTGTGAGCGGCACGGCGACATTACATCAGTTACTATCATATACATAGTATGATGTTGTATTGTTGTGAGGGGCACGGCGACATTACATCAGTTACTATCATATACATAGTATGATGTTGTATTGTTGTGAGGGGCACGGCGACATTACATCAGTTACTATCATATACATAGTATGATGTTGTATGGTTGTGAGGGGCACGGCGACATTACATCAGTTACTATCATATACATAGTATGATGTTGTATTGTTGTGAGGGGCACGGCGACATTACATCAGTTACTATCATATACATAGTATGATGTTGTATTGTTGTGAGCGCGGCACGGCGACATTACATCAGTTACTATCATATACATAGTATGATGTTGTATTGTTGTGAGGGGCACGGCGACATTACATCAGTTACTATCATATACATAGTATGATGTTGTATTGTTGTGAGGGGCACGGCGACATTACATCAGTTACTATCATATACATAGTATGATGTTGTATTGTTGTGAGGGGCACGGCGACATTACATCAGTTACTATCATATACATAGTATGATGTTGTATTGTTGTGAGGGGCACGGCGACATTACATCAGTTACTATCATATACATAGTATGATGTTGTATTGTTGTGAGCGGCACGGCGACATTACATCAGTTACTATCATATACATAGTATGATGTTGTATGGTTGTGAGGGGCACGGCGACATTACATCAGTTACTATCATATACATAGTATGATGTTGTATTGTTGTGAGCGGCACGGCGACATTACATCAGTTACTATCATATACATAGTATGATGTTGTATTGTTGTGAGGGGCACGGCGACATTACATCAGTTACTATCATATACATAGTATGATGTTGTATTGTTGTGAGGGGCACGGCGACATTACATCAATTACTATCATATACATAGTATGATGTTGTATTGTTGTGAGGGGCACGGCGACATTACATCAGTTACTATCATATACATAGTATGATGTTGTATTGTTGTGAGGGGCACGGCGACATTACATCAGTTACTATCATATACATAGTATGATGTTGTATTGTTGTGAGGGGCACGGCGACATTACATCAGTTACTATCATATACATAGTATGATGTTGTATTGTTGTGAGGGGCACGGCGACATTACATCAGTTACTATCATATACATAGTATGATGTTGTATTGTTGTGAGCGGCACGGCGACATTACATCAGTTACTATCATATACATAGTATGATGTTGTATTGTTGTGAGGGGCACGGCGACATTACATCAGTTACTATCATATACATAGTATGATGTTGTATTGTTGTGAGCGGCACGGCGACATTACATCAGTTACTATCATATACATAGTATGATGTTGTATTGTTGTGAGGGGCACGGCGACAT
This sequence comes from Pteria penguin, assembly GCA_035048485.1. Lineage (NCBI taxonomy): Eukaryota > Metazoa > Mollusca > Bivalvia > Pterioida > Pteriidae > Pteria > Pteria penguin. The sequence goes on from CM068583.1 coordinate 62,766,682, forward strand.
TACATCAGTTACTATCATATACATAGTATGATGTTGTATTGTTGTGAGCGGCACGGCGACATTACATCAGTTACTATCATATACATAGTATGATGTTGTATTGTTGTGAGGGGCACGGCGACATTACATCAGTTACTATCATATACATAGTATGATGTTGTATTGTTGTGAGGGGCACGGCGACATGACATCAGTTACTATCATATACATAGTATGATGTTGTATGGTTGTGAGGGGCACGGCGACATTACATCAGTTACTATCATATACATAGTATGATGTTGTATTGTTGTGAGGGGCACGGCGACATTACATCAGTTACTATCATATACATAGTATGATGTTGTATTGTTGTGATGGGCACGGCGACATTACATCAGTTACTATCATATACATAGTATGATGTTGTATTGTTGTGAGGGGCACGGCGACATTACATCAGTTACTATCATATACATAGTATGATGTTGTATTGTTGTGAGGGGCACGGCGACATTACATCAGTTACTATCATATACATAGTATGATATTGTATGGTTGTGAGGGGCACGGCGACATTACATCAGTTACTATCATATACATAGTATGATGTTGTATTGTTGTGAGCGGCACGGCGACATTACATCAGTTACTATCATATACATAGTATGATGTTGTATTGTTGTGAGGGGCACGGCGACATTACATCAGTTACTATCATATACATAGTATGATGTTGTATTGTTGTGAGGGGCACGGCGACATTACATCAGTTACTATCATATACATAGTATGATGTTGTATTGTTGTGAGGGGCACGGCGACATTACATCAGTTACTATCATATACATAGTATGATGTTGTATTGTTGTGAGCGGCACGGCGACATTACATCAGTTACTATCATATACATAGTATGATGTTGTATTGTTGTGAGGGGCACGGCGACATTACATCAGTTACTATCATATACATAGTATGATGTTGTATTGTTGTGAGGGGCACGGCGACATTACATCAGTTACTATCATATACATAGTATGATGTTGTATGGTTGTGAGGGGCACGGCGACATTACATCAGTTACTATCATATACATAGTATGATGTTGTATGGTTGTGAGGGGCACGGCGACATTACATCAGTTACTATCATATACATAGTATGATGTTGTATTGTTGTGAGGGGCACGGCGACATTACATCAGTTACTATCATATACATAGTATGATGTTGTATTGTTGTGAGGGGCACGGCGACATTACATCAGTTACTATCATATACATAGTATGATGTTGTATTGTTGTGAGCGGCACGGCGACATTACATCAGTTACTATCATATACATAGTATGATGTTGTATTGTTGTGAGGGGCACGGCGACATTACATCAGTTACTATCATATACATAGTATGATGTTGTATTGTTGTGAGGGGCACGGCGACATTACATCAGTTACTATCATATACATAGTATGATGTTGTATGGTTGTGAGGGGCACGGCGACATTACATCAGTTACTATCATATACATAGTATGATGTTGTATTGTTGTGAGCGGCACGGCGACATTACATCAGTTACTATCATATACATAGTATGATGTTGTATTGTTGTGAGGGGCACGGCGACATTACATCAGTTACTATCATATACATAGTATGATGTTGTATGGTTGTGAGGGGCACGGCGACATTACATCAGTTACTATCATATACATAGTATGATGTTGTATTGTTGTGAGGGGCACGGCGACATTACATCAGTTACTATCATATACATAGTATGATATTGTATTGTTGTGAGCGCGGCACGGCGACATTACATCAGTTACTATTATATACATAGTATGATGTTGTATGTTGTGAGGGGCACGGCGACATTACATCAGTTACTATCATATACATAGTATGATGTTGTATTGTTGTGAGGGGCACGGCGACATTACATCAGTTACTATCATATACATAGTATGATGTTGTATTGTTGTGAGGGGCACGGCGACATTACATCAGTTACTATCATATACATAGTATGATGTTGTATTGTTGTGAGGGGCACGGCGACATTACATCAGTTACTATCATATACATAGTATGATGTTGTATGGTTGTGAGGGGCACGGCGACATTACATCAGTTACTATCATATACATAGTATGATGTTGTATTGTTGTGAGGGGCACGGCGACATTACATCAGTTACTATCATATACATAGTATGATATTGTATTGTTGTGAGCGCGGCACGGCGACATTACATCAGTTACTATCATATACATAGTATGATGTTGTATTGTTGTGAGGGGCACGGCGACATTACATCAGTTACTATCATATACATAGTATGATGTTGTATTGTTGTGAGGGGCACGGCGACATTACATCAGTTACTATCATATACATAGTATGATGTTGTATTGTTGTGAGGGGCACGGCGACATTACATCAGTTACTATCATATACATAGTATGATGTTGTATTGTTGTGAGGGGCACGGCGACATTACATCAGTTACTATCATATACATAGTATGATGTTGTATTGTTGTGAGGGGCACGGCGACATTACATCAGTTACTATCATATACATAGTATGATGTTGTATTGTTGTGAGGGGCACGGCGACATTACATCAGTTACTATCATATACATAGTATGATGTTGTATTGTTGTGAGGGGCACGGCGACATTACATCAGTTACTATCATATACATAATATGATGTTGTATTGTTGTGAGCGGCACGGCGACATTACATCAGTTACTATCATATACATAGTATGATGTTGTATTGTTGTGAGGGGCACGGCGACATTACATCAGTTACTATCATATACATAGTATCATGTTGTATTGTTGTGAGGGGCACGGCGACATTACATCAGTTACTATCATATACATAGTATGATGTTGTATTGTTGTGAGGGGCACGGCGACATTACATCAGTTACTATCATATACATAGTATGATTTTGTATTGTTGTGAGCGTGGCACGGCGACATTACATCAGTTACTATCATATACATAGTATGATGTTGTATTGTTGTGAGCGCGGCACGGCGACATTACATCAGTTACTATCATATACATAGTATGATGTTGTATTGTTGTGAGGGGCACGGCGACATTACATCAGTTACTATCATATACATAGTATGATGTTGTATTGTTGTGAGCGCGGCACGGCGACATTACATCAGTTACTATCATATACATAGTATGATGTTGTATTGTTGTGAGCGCGGCACGGCGACATTACATCAGTTACTATCATATACATAGTATAATGTTGTATTGTTGTGAGGGGCACGGCGACATTACATCAGTTACTATCATATACATAGTATGATGTTGTATTGTTGTGAGGGGCACGGCGACATTACATCAGTTACTATCATATACATAGTATGATGTTGTATTGTTGTGAGGGGCACGGCGACATTACATCAGTTACTATCATATACATAGTATGATGTTGTATTGTTGTGAGGGGCACGGCGACATTACATCAGTTACTATCATATACATAGTATCATGTTGTATTGTTGTGAGGGGCACGGCGACATTACATCAGTTACTATCATATACATAGTATGATGTTGTATTGTTGTGAGGGGCACGGCGACATTACATCAGTTACTATCATATACATTGTATGATGTTGTATTGTTGTGAGCGGCACGGCGACATTACATCAGTTACTATCATATACATAGTATGATGTTGTATTGTTGTGAGCGGCACGGCGACATTACATCAGTTACTATCATATACATAGTATGATGTTGTATTGTTGTGAGGGGCACGGCGACATTACATCAGTTACTATCATATACATAGTATGATGTTGTATTGTTGTGAGGGGCACGGCGACATTACATCAGTTACTATCATATACATAGTATGATGTTGTATTGTTGTGAGGGGCACGGCGACATTACATCAGTTACTATCATATACATTGTATGATGTTGTATTGTTATGAGCGGCACGGCGACATTACATCAGTTACTATCATATACATAGTATGATGTTGTATTGTTGTGAGCGCGGCACGGCGACATTACATCAGTTACTATCATATACATAGTATGATGTTGTATTGTTGTGAGGGGCACGGCGACATTACATCAGTTACTATCATATACATAGTATGATGTTGTATTGTTGTGAGCGCGGCACGGCGACATTACATCAGTTACTATCATATACATAGTATGATGTTGTATTGTTGTGAGCGCGGCACGGCGACATTACATCAGTTACTATCATATACATAGTATGATGTTGTATTGTTGTGAGGGGCACGGCGACATTACATCAGTTACTATCATATACATAGTATGATGTTGTATTGTTGTGAGGGGCACGGCGACATTACATCAGTTACTATCATATACATAGTATGATGTTGTATTTTTGTGAGCGCGGCACGGCGACATTACATCAGTTACTATCATATACATAGTATGATGTTGTATTGTTGTGAGGGGCACGGCGACATTACATCAGTTACTATCATATACATAGTATGATGTTGTATTGTTGTGAGGGGCACGGCGACATTACATCAGTTACTATCATATACATAGTATGATGTTGTATTGTTGTGAGGGGCACGGCGACATTACATCAGTTACTATCATATACATAGTATGATGTTGTATGGTTGTGAGGGGCACGGCGACATTACATCAGTTACTATCATATACATAGTATGATGTTGTATTGTTGTGAGGGGCACGGCGACATTACATCAGTTACTATCATATACATAGTATGATGTTGTATTGTTGTGAGCGCGGCACGGGGACATTACATCAGCTACTATCATATACATAGTATGATGTTGTATTGTTATGAGCTGCACGGCGACATTACATCAGTTACTATCATATACATAGTATGATGTTGTATTGTTGTGAGGGGCACGGCGACATTACATCAGTTACTATCATATACATAGTATGATGTTGTATTGTTGTGAGGGGCACGGCGACATTACATCAGTTACTATCATATACATAGTATGATGTTGTATTGTTGTGAGGGGCACGGCGACATTACATCAGTTACTATCATATACATTGTATGATGTTGTGTTGTTGTGACATTACATCAGTTACTATCATATACATAGTATGATGTTGTATTGTTGTGAGGGGCACGGCGACATTACATCAGTTACTATCATATACATAGTATGATGTTGTATTGTTGTGAGGGGCACGGCGACATTACATCAGTTACTATCATATACATAGTATGATGTTGTATTGTTGTGAGGGGCACGGCGACATTACATCAGTTACTATCATATACATAGTATGATGTTGTATTGTTGTGAGCGGCACGGCGACATTACATCAGTTACTATCATATACATAGTATGATGTTGTATTGTTGTGAGGGGCACGGCGACATTACATCAGTTACTATCATATACATAGTATGATGTTGTATTGTTGTGAGCGGCACGGCGACATTACATCAGTTACTATCATATACATAGTATGATGTTGTATTGTTGTGAGGGGCACGGCGACATTACATCAGTTACTATCATATACATAGTATGATGTTGTATTGTTGTGAGGGGCACGGCGACATTACATCAGTTACTATCATATACATAGTATGATATTGTATTGTTGTGAGGGGCACGGCGACATTACATCAGTTACTATCATATACATAGTATGATGTTGTATTGTTGTGAGGGGCACGGCGACATTACATCAGTTACTATCATATACATAGTATGATGTTGTATTGTTGTGAGGGGCACGGCGACATTACATCAGTTACTATCATATACATAGTATGATGTTGTATTGTTGTGAGCGCGGCACGGCGACATTACATCAGTTACTATCATATACATAGTATGATGTTGTATTGTTGTGAGGGGCACGGCGACATTACATCAGTTACTATCATATACATAGTATGATGTTGTATTGTTGTGAGGGGCACGGCGACATTACATCAGTTACTATCATATACATAGTATGATATTGTATGGTTGTGAGGGGCACGGCGACATTACATCAGTTACTATCATATACATAGTATTATGTTGTATTGTTGTGAGGGGCACGGCGACATTACATCAGTTACTATCATATACATAGTATGATGTTGTATTGTTGTGAGGGGCACGGCGACATTACATCAGTTACTATCATATACATAGTATGATGTTGTATTGTTGTGAGCGCGGCACGGCGACATTACATCAGTTACTATCATATACATAGTATGATGTTGTATTGTTGTGAGCGGCACGGCGACATTACATCAGTTACTATCATATACATAGTATGATGTTGTATGGTTGTGAGGGGCACGGCGACATTACATCAGTTACTATCATATACATAGTATGATGTTGTATGGTTGTGAGGGGCACGGCGACATTACATCAGTTACTATCATATACATAGTATGATGTTGTATTGTTGTGAGGGGCACGGCGACATTACATCAGTTACTATCATATACATAGTATGATGTTGTATTGTTGTGAGGGGCACGGCGACATTACATCAGTTACTATCATATACATAGTATGATGTTGTATTGTTGTGAGGGGCACGGCGACATTACATCAGTTACTATCATATACATTGTATGATGTTGTATTGTTATGAGCGGCACGGCGACATTACATCAGTTACTATCATATACATAATATGATGTTGTATTGTTATGAGCGGCACGGCGACATTACATCAGTTACTATCATATACATAGTATGATGTTGCATTGTTGTGAGGGGCACGGCGACATTACATCAGTTACTATCATATACATAGTATCATGTTGTATTGTTGTGAGGGGCACGGCGACATTACATCAGTTACTATCATATACATAGTATGATGTTGTATTGTTGTGAGGGGCACGGCGACATTACATCAGTTACTATCATATACATAGTATGATGTTGTATTGTTGTGAGCGCGGCACGGCGACATTACATTAGTTACTATCATATACACAGTATGATGTTGTATTGTTGTGAGCGCGGCACGGCGACATTACATCAGTTACTATCATATACATAGTATGATGTTGTATTGTTGTGAGGGGCACGGCGACATTACATCAGTTACTATCATATACATAGTATGATGTTGTATTGTTGTGAGGGGCACGGCGACATTACATCAGTTACTATCATATACATAGTATGATGTTGTATTTTTGTGAGGGGCACGGCGACATTACATCAGTTACTATCATATACATAGTATGATGTTGTATTGTTGTGAGGGGCACGGCGACATTACATCAGTTACTATCATATACATAGTATGATGTTGTATTGTTGTGAGGGGCACGGCGACATTACATCAGTTACTATCATATACATAGTATGATGTTGTATTGTTGTGAGGGGCACGGCGACATTACATCAGTTACTATCATATACATAGTATGATGTTGTATTGTTGTGAGGGGCACGGCGACATTACATCAGTTACTATCATATACATAGTATGATGTTGTATTGTTGTGAGGGGCACGGCGACATTACATCAGTTACTATCATATACATAGTATGATGTTGTATTGTTGTGAGCGCGGCACGGGGACATTACATCAGCTACTATCATATACATAGTATGATGTTGTATTGTTATGAGCTGCACGGCGACATTACATCAGTTACTATCATATACATAGTATGATGTTGTATTGTTGTGAGGGGCACGGCGACATTACATCAGTTACTATCATATACATAGTATGATGTTGTATTGTTGTGAGGGGCACGGCGACATTACATCAGTTACTATCATATACATAGTATGATGTTGTATTGTTGTGAGGGGCACGGCGACATTACATCAGTTACTATCATATACATTGTATGATGTTGTGTTGTTGTGACATTACATCAGTTACTATCATATACATAGTATGATGTTGTATTGTTATGAGCTGCACGGCGACATTACATCAGTTACTATCATATACATAGTATGATGTTGTATTGTTGTGAGGGGCACGGCGACATTACATCAGTTACTATCATATACATAGTATGATGTTGTATTGTTGTGAGCGGCACGGCGACATTACATCAGTTACTATCATATACATAGTATGATGTTGTATTGTTGTGAGGGGCACGGCGACATTACATCAGTTACTATCATATACATAGTATGATGTTGTATTGTTGTGAGGGGCACGGCGACATTACATCAGTTACTATCATATACATAGTATGATGTTGTATGGTTGTGAGGGGCACGGCGACATTACATCAGTTACTATCATATACATAGTATGATGTTGTATTGTTGTGAGGGGCACGGCGACATTACATCAGTTACTATCATATACATAGTATGATGTTGTATTGTTGTGAGGGGCACGGCGACATTACATCAGTTACTATCATATACATAGTATGATATTGTATGGTTGTGAGGGGCACGGCGACATTACATCAGTTACTATCATATACATAGTATTATGTGGTATGGTTGTGAGGGGCACGGCGACATTACATCAGTTACTATCATATACATAGTATGATGTTGTATTGTTGTGAGGGGCACGGCGACATTACATCAGTTACTATCATATACATAGTATGATGTTGTATTGTTGTGAGCGCGGCACGGCGACATTACATCAGTTACTATCATATACATAGTATGATGTTGTATTGTTGTAAGGGGCACGGCGACATTACATCAGTTACTATCATATACATAGTATGATATTGTATTGTTGTGAGGGGCACGGCGACATTACATCAGTTACTATCATATACATAGTATGATGTTGTATGGTTGTGAGGGGCACGGCGACATTACATCAGTTACTATCATATACATAGTATGATGTTGTATTGTTGTGAGGGGCACGGCGACATTACATCAGTTACTATCATATACATAGTATGATGTTGTATTGTTGTGAGGGGCACGGCGACATTACATCAGTTACTATCATATACATAGTATGATGTTGTATTGTTGTGAGGGGCACGGCGACATTACATCAGTTACTATCATATACATAGTATGATGTTGTATTGTTGTGAGCGGCACGGCGACATTACATCAGTTACTATCATATACATAGTATGATGTTGTATTGTTGTGAGCGGCACGGCGACATTACATCAGTTACTATCATATACATAGTATGATGTTGTATTGTTGTGAGGGGCACGGCGACATTACATCAGTTACTATCATATACATAGTATGATGTTGTATTGTTGTGAGGGGCACGGCGACATTACATCAGTTACTATCATATACATAGTATGATGTTGTATTGTTGTGAGGGGCACGGCGACATTACATCAGTTACTATCATATACATAGTATGATGTTGTATTGTTGTGAGGCGTACGGCGACATGACATGAGTTACTATCATATACATAGTATGATCTTGTATTGTTGTGAGGGGCACGGCGACATTACATCAGTTACTATCATATACATAGTATGATGTTGTATTGTTGTGAGCGCGGCACGGCGACATTACATCAGTTACTATCATATACATAGTATGATATTGTATTGTTGTGAGCGCGGCACGGCGACATTACATCAGTTACTATCATATACATAGTATGATGTTGTATTGTTGTGAGGGGCACGGCGACATTACATCAGTTACTATCATATACATAGTATGATGTTGTATGGTTGTGAGGGGCACGGCGACATTACATCAGTTACTATCATATACATAGTATGATATTGTATTGTTGTGAGCGCGGCACGGCGACATTACATCAGTTACTATCATATACATAGTATGATGTTGTATTGTTGTGAGCGCGGCACGGCGACATTACATCAGTTACTATCATATACATAGTATGATGTTGTATTGTTGTGAGGGGCACGGCGACATTACATCAGTTACTATGATATACATAGTATGATGTTGTATTGTTGTGAGGGGCACGGCGACATTACATCAGTTACTATCATATACATAGTATGATGTTGTATTGTTGTGAGGGGCACGGCGACATTACATCAGTTACTATCATATACATAGTATGATGTTGTATGTTGTGAGGGGCACGGCGACATTACATCAGTTACTATCATATACATAGTATCATGTTGTATTGTTGTGAGGGGCACGGCGACATTACATCAGTTACTATCATATACATAGTATGATGTTGTATGGTTGTGAGGGGCACGGCGACATTACATCAGTTACTATCATATACATAGTATGATGTTGTATTGTTGTGAGCGGCACGGCGACATTACATCAGTTACTATCATATACATAGTATGATGTTGTATTGTTGTGAGGGGCACGGCGACATTACATCAGTTACTATCATATACATAGTATGATATTGTATTGTTGTGAGCGCGGCACGGCGACATTACATCAGTTACTATTATATACATAGTATGATGTTGTATGTTGTGAGGGGCACGGCGACATTACATCAGTTACTATCATATACATAGTATGATGTTGTATTGTTGTGAGGGGCACGGCGACATTACATCAGTTACTATCATATACATAGTATGATGTTGTATTGTTGTGAGGGGCACGGCGACATTACATCAGTTACTATCATATACATAGTATGATGTTGTATTGTTGTGAGGGGCACGGCGACATTACATCAGTTACTATCATATACATAGTATGATGTTGTGTTGTTGTGAGGGGCACGGTGACATTACATCAGTTACTATCATATACATAGTATGATGTTGTATTGTTGTGAGCGGCACGGCGACTTTACATCATTTACTATCATATACATTGTACGTTGTTTTTAGCGCCAAAGTGACATTGTTTAAGTCAATGTCGTATTCTACATTTTATTGTACATGGTTGTTGTCGCCATCCCTTTTGTCGCAACAGTGATATTTCAGTTATTTTCATATTTTACACTGTATAATGCTGTGGGCGCCATAGTGGCATTGTATCAATACATATTTCATATTGCTGTGGACACAGCAGTGACATTACATCAGTCGTGTCCTACATTGGACTTTGTTTTGACTCCTACAATGGCATTGCATTATCTATTGTGGTACTGTATTTCATTGATTTTCCAATCAGGAACTTTAAGATCAAAATATTTAAATATTTATTGAACAAATTAGGGGACGACCCTTTGATTCGGAAAAGGGGGGGGGGGGGGGGCTGGCAAATTTTGCAGACTCAAGTTATTTATTTACTGATCTTTGGATGATGGAATATTTATTTCCTTGATTTCCTGGGACAGACTTTTTTTCTTCAACTAATAATTGTTAGAACTGCATTATCAATACATAGCATTACCAAAAACACATGCAAATATAAAGTAAACTCAACAAATAACATTTCAACACTTTAATCGCATATGTCTTTATACTACTAGGTATTATAGTGAAGTGCATAGTCTCTCGCAGTCACAGTCTCATTTATCACTAAAAAAGGACGTATGAAGTAGTGTTGTTGTTTTGGATTCCTGTCTGAATGATAATATTTAATTCGTTTTTTTTACTTGACTAGTACCATAGCATTTTAATGAACAGAAAAAAAAACGCATTTCATAAATATATTTATATATATAATTTATTATTTTCAAATTTTTCTTCCCCACATCTAGATTGAATTTTAAAAAATCCCTTGGTAGATATTGAGCAAAGATGGCCCTGTACAATTTTAGATGTCTTAAAAATTTTAAAGAAACGAAAGACTTGCGTGCATCTACAAGATTGTTCAATATCAGTGTGCAATGTTTATTATGTCTAAGGTGGACGATATAGGCCCACTTGGGCCTTTCTTTTTTCTATTCTTGTCATTTTGTTATGTACACGATTTCGTTGGTTTGACTTTTGTTCTCATTTTAATGATATACTTCTTTTGATTTAACATTTAAATAAATCATTTGAAAAATGCCTTGAATAAAACTTAATAGGAATGAAAGTATGGCCACCATAAATTTTGAAATGCACCCGATTTGATTTAAACATTGACTTTGCGTATGTGCTCAGGTGAACGATGATGCAAATCTAATTAAGACCCATTTCAAATTAAAAATTAGAAACCAATGGTTTTAATGTTAATATATCGGTGTGTCTAGTGTATAAGTGAGAGATGGAAAACACGAGAGGGAGTCGGGGAAAGGGGTTGGAAATCGGCGGCAAGGGGACTTGAACGACATTATTCCGAACAAGAACCTGAAGAGAATATCAATGAGAAAGCAGATGGTAGAACCCTTGTCCCCTGTCCACTTCGTAATATGGGCATGCAAATATATTTCTTGTCTAATGCTATAAACTCCGCTGAAATGCGAGGCATACAATTAAACTAGAAGAGAAAACAGAAGACATTTGACAAAGCTGTATGACACAAATCACTAAGGACATGAATACAAAACATGATAATAGTAGAATATACACGGAACGACATTACAAAAATATTTGATTGTGCTGCGGTTACGATACCGACTTAGGACGGTCAATTGAAGTAAGAGACCTCACTCAATTGGTGTGGGTAACCGGTTTACCGGCGCCCGCCTTCCCACTTAGAGCACAGTAAGATATAGGCAGCAATCTGGCGAGCGAAGCGAACTATGTAAAAATCAACGTGTTTTTGTAGACAGCTGTATATTTGCATCTGGTATACGTACATGCTAGCAGCCAGGATATGTATTATAGTTTCAGTCTAAGCCAGAGTTTTTATTTTCAGCATTTTCAGGGACAAAATATTTATTTCGAATCTATGCAAAACTTACATTGCACCGAATTTGGCACTCCAGAATATCGACTCCAAAGTATTGTCTTGGACATCTCCTGTAACAGACTATTTCAAGCCGTCCATTCAGAAAAGCCTGTAGATGGCGAGAAGCACCCCTTTCTTAAAGTATTTTTTTTGCAAATATGGGATTTGACTTAATGTAAGTAACACTTTAAATCATAAGTCTGTTAAGTATAATATTCCTCCAGACTTCAAAATGAGAGAGTCGCCTTTTATATCCTATAAATGTACGCCAACAGTTGCTTCCAAAATCAATAACTATAAACAAAATTTGAAAATTGTAGATCTGAAAGACTTTCACAACTATATACAGTGTTCATGTTCCTCTTCTGAGTTTAGATATAATCAATTATTGGTTATGTTGTGAGTTAGGTTGAATTAGACACTTTTTCTGAATGGCTGAAGTCGATTAGAAGTCTGCTAAAGAAAAGAATTCGGAAGACTTTGTCATTTCTTCAAGATCAAACACTATTTTATATTTCTTGAATCCAGTGCCGTTAGAGAATTTTCTCAACTTCACGAGAATTTCATTATTGTTCCTGCTGAAGAGGAATCTAACAAATACACTTTGGTATGTGAGGCATATTATATTAAATGTCTTATAGAAGAGCTTGGTCTTCATTCAACGCCTGGTAATCCAACTTACACAGTTACAAATATGTCTCCTTCAGAGGTATTGGATAATCACAAGTCAGTTTTCTGTTCATTCGGTAATACTACGGATGAATCTAATCTCGAGATACCATACCTTTTTTGGATTCCAAAGATGCATAAAACTCCACATAAGCATCGATTCACAGCTGGATCTTCGAAGTGTTCCACCAAGCTTCTTCCCATATTACTCACAAAAATTATAGCAAAAATCAAATATGGTCTTCAGAAATACTGCTCTACTGCTTATTCGAGAAGAGGAATCAATCAGATGTGGATCCTAAAGAATTCCAAGGAACTTCTAGAACACTTAAAATATCCTATTTTAAATAATGTCTCTAGCATAAAATCTTTTGACTTTTCGACTCGTTATACAACCATTCCTCATCAAGAACTTAAGAATAGAATAACATCAATTATTCAAATAAAATACGAAAATATCTGGTGTCACATGACTATGGCACTAACAACAATGCACCACAGTGGACATTCACGGACCCATGAAATTCAGAGGTGAGACCAGGTCTCCTGTTTGGCTAGCCACACCCGCCGTGAATGCCCTGACATACAGACGAAACAATAAAATTATATACATGAATGTGAACAAGCACTGTGTAGAAAGTGTCACAGCCACATAACATCAGGAAAAAGGGTATAATAACACTAAAGTCAAACTCTTCACGGGGAACTTTTTTACGAGCTCCACACTGCAAAGGGAATAAGTGTGACGTTCATGTAAATTACGAAAATATCTGGTGTCACATGACTAAACACCTTCTTTAACACAAAAAAGAATTCGCAGGTATAAGTATATCGTTTTTAGATAAAGTATATTGTAACAGTCTGATTTCAGAAGCAACTATACAGAAAAAAAGATCATCCAAATGTTAGAATTTCTTTTAGATAATATTTTTGTAATATATGGTGGGAAAGTGATTGTTGGCATTCCGATGGGTACTAATTGCGCGCCTCTTCTGGCCGACATATGTTTGTACTCTTACGAAGCAGAATTCATACAGTCTCTGCTCTCCAAAGACAATAAACAATTAGCATCTCGGTTTAACTTTACATACAGATACATCGATGACGTTTTGTCGATTAACAACCCTGTATTTAAGGATTGCCTCAAAATCATATATTCAAAGGAACTCGAGATAAAAGATATAACAATTGCGAGCGCATCTTCTGCTTCATACCTCGATATAATATCAATTAGTGACGATGGACGAATCCATTTCCATTATTACCAATTTCCTTTTTCTGAGTAGCAAAATACCCTCCTCTCCCGCATATGTCGTTTTCATTACAAAACTTATACGCTATGCCAGGGCATGCTTTAATACGAAAATTTCGTCCTGAGAGCGAGGCTTTTTGCTACTACTCTCAGAAGAATATATTGAGTAACGTTGGAAATTGTTCCTGAGGAAGTTCTATGGTCGATATAGGGATCTAGTACAATTTCTGACTCCTCTTTCAAAAATGTTAACCGAAATTTTGGGACCTGACCATACAAAGTAACCATCTTAACGTTTTGACTATACTTGATTTGACATAATACGTATATATACAGGCATTTGTGCAAGTGCATTTCCGATGCCGGAATTTCAATTAAACGACATTTCATGCCTTGAATAGGAAAATTTGACTTCGCGTTCTTGTCTCCTTCATGTGCTTATGCGTGCATATTTATGTCTTTTCTTCCTAGATTTGAAAAGTTATTGCAAGACTTTTGCGACGGGTGTTACATGCAAACAGAGGATGCTTACTCCTCCCGGGCACCTGAAAAATAAAAGACAATGTCAATGAAATTGATTGGTCACTGAGTATGCCTCTTTCTTGAAAGCAAATATGTATCAAGTGTGTCGAGACTAACTTCTGGACCATCATATCTTAAAAAGAAGAAAAGATTATTGCATTTTACAAAACCCCGAAAAAACAAAGAAACATTTTAACTCAAAGATTTTTTTTACTTTGTTCATAAAAGCAGCACTTGTCAAAATATGCATACAATCAACAACAACACTTAGTTGCCATTGAATCATACCATCAGAGTAGCATCTACGATATTTCTTCAGCAAAGACGTCTGATTGATAGTAAACAATGGACTACAAAAGAAACAGAAAACAATATCGTGTTGGCAAATCAAATAAAAACAAATAGATGAGATAAATGTCACAAAGGGTGAAATGCAGTATTTTGTATCAAATGTTTATTTGCAGACAGAGTAAATCACATCACATATACACATGTAATTATATGAAGAGCTTGTGATCAGATCCAATTAGAATACATTTAATAAAGTGGTAACAAGGAAGAAACTGGCTGCATCGGTTTGTATTGAAGTACATTACGTTCTTCTATATAACGTCATTTACGAGTCTACTGTCTACTCGGAATCGATGCCATTTGAAGAACAATATGACGCAATTTTGCATTAAGAACTTTTATCGAATTCTGTGGAAAAGGGGAATGAATTACAAATAAGCTGTATAGCCATAATGTACATAGTCGTTTGTGTGATTGCAAGATGTTTGCTATGATCTGTATGGACTACATGTATTTGGTCAAACATGATCGACATGGAAACACAAGATTCTCTCCCAAATTGAACTTAGTGTATTAAGTCTAGTGTATCACTATCAAAACGTTTTGACCTCATTGACAAATTCAATAATACCTGCAGATATCTGGATGACATTTTGCATGAATTTGTTATCGACTACCCTGAATTCAAACAATTTATATCAGAAATATATCCACCAGAGCTCACATTGAATAAAGCTTATACTTGAGATAAATCTACACCTTTCTTAGATTTAAACATCAAAATTATCAACCACCTAATATATACTAATATTTATGATACACGTGAGGATTTTGGATTTCCTATTGTAAATTTCCCTTACTTGGATTGCGATGTCCCTCGACTCCCATCATATGGTATCTATATATCCCAATTAGTTCGATTTGTCAGAGGCTGCACCGATGTTTTGGACTTTCATAAACGAAATTTACAAATTACTACTAAACTTTTAACTCAGGGTTACAGATATCACAAGCTAAGAAAAACATTCGGCAAATTCTTCAGATCTTATTCAGAACTTCTATCTAAATTTGGAAATATTTCTTTTCAACAGTATGTATCCAATGGAATTTCCCATCCTAATTTTTACGGTGATATCGTATATAAACTAAGGAAAGTAAAAGGCTCCGATAACGTTATTTTATCATGTAATAAAATAGTCAAACGTCTCCTAAATAGACAATATGATATTGAGATCATCAAAAAGACTATAGGTCTTGTATTTGGCCCTTCTACAGCCTTATGCAGACTTTAACTTGAACGTTGCACGCTGACTAACAGAGCGGTAGGGACTATATGACGGGCCTTGTCCAAACCTCTTTCAGAGGAGACATGGTCCTGAACCTCGTCCCCTCTGACTGTTAGTCGGGACTCCTACAGATCTAGGGTCTTAGCTCGCTTTCAGACTGGCAGAGTTTATCATGTTGATGTCGCATATATTTTATACCATTATGTGTTTTACAATACCTTACGTGTTTATATTTTTATGACCTCTCAATATGCGATACCTGTTGTCTCTTGTTCTTTACATAGAGGAGTATTTATAAATTTTTAAATCTACTTCCTTTGATTGTTCTACTGTTACGGTGAGTGGGAAGGTGGGCCCGTAAACCGGTTAACCACACCATTTGTTTGGCTTTTGTCAAATTAAATGACCATCCTAAGTCGGTATCGTAATTGCACTACAATCAAATATTTTTGTAATGTGTTATATGTTCTAGTATATTATTTATATTCATGTATTGTATAGCTTCATGGTGACTTCTGCCACATAAATGAGCCAGTAACTCCTCTTTTTTCTTTCAATGTTGCATATAATTATATTTGTAGCATTGAACCAAAACAGGCCCAGTAACTAACGTTGAAATATAAGATATCCGAAATTACATATTCCTAAATACGTAATGAATACTTCCTGAACAATTAGATGATTAATTTCAATTAGACTTAGGTTTTAAAAGTAAAAAAAAAAAACCCCTGAAGATGTACCGAACGGTAAACCATATCTCATAGTCCATGGACTAAAAAGACAATGTCATGTATAGTGTCATATTCAGACAAATAACCAACCCCAATAAAATCGAGGTGAGACCAGGTGCCCGGGAGGAGTCAACATCGCTTGGTTGCATGCAACAGCTGTCACAAAAGTCCTGCAACCATTTTTGAAGTCTAGGATACATAAATATATACGTTTGAACACATGAAGGAAACAAGAACACGAAGACAAATTTTCTTATTCTAGGCATGAAATATTGCTTAACTGAAATTCCGGCATCGGAAATGCACGTGAAAAAAAGTCTGTTTATATTCGCATTATGTCAAATCAAGTATAGTCAAAACGTTATGATGGTTAGTTTGTATGGTCATGTCCCTAAATATCGGTTAACATTTTTGAAAGAGGAATCTGAAAATGCACTAGATCCCTATATCGACCATAGAACTTCTTCATTGACAACATCATTTATTTTTTCATACATTCTAAATCCTAATATATTTATCAAGTTTTTAATAATTAATAAAAATCAAGGTTATCTATGTAATGTTCTTGAAAACATTAATGAAACTTGTCAAAAACAGAACACATGTCTGAATGAAATACCAGTAATTGCGTTGTTGTACTAAAAGATAACATTGCCTATTGAATCATATTGGCTTATTCAATATAATCCAAAATAGATATTTGTAGAATTAACATCTCAGCGCACAACAAATCTCACAAATGCTACAATGCTTTCCTCTGACGTCTTTGTATTCTTTTATATAACTTTGTCCAAAACAATAAGATCTTATAACAATCTATTTTCTACATTGTATTAAATCAAGTCAAGTTCAGTTAAGTAAAGATTCTTGTGAATACTTGTCAATGTATTATAATATTAATGAAAATTAACTACTTTTCTCTATGTTGCTCTGTGCAGCTTTCTCGAGTATGTAAACTTTATCAGCAGTGCTGGTAATAGAATATCATGAAGAAAGTATAACGACATTCGACCGAATCGTATGTCAAAAGCCATCACAGAAAAAAAAAGCAAAAAATAAAAGACATGAAAAGATATCACAAAAAGATCAATTGTAATGAAGTTGAGGCATCGGCTTAGGACAGTTAATAAAAGTAACATTAGTTACTCAATTAGTGTGGTTAACTGGCTTATGGGCCCACATTTCTACTCACAATGGTAGAACGATCAAATTACATATATTTAAAAATACATAAATTATACTGCATATATATGTATAGATAAAAGACCAACAGGCTATCCAGTTTGAGAGGTCTTAAACTTACACACAAGAAATTTATAATGGATAAAAAAATTTAAAGTATAAAAAGACGTCAATTTGAACCTACCATGCTCTGCTCTTCTGAAAGCCAGCTAAGGTCCTTATTTAATCGGTGTCTCCTCTAACAGTGTTAGGGGACAACACTCAGGACCTTATCTCCTCTGAAGAGGTTTAGATAAAGCCTTGTTAGAGTGCAGCGCTCCAGAAAAAGTCTGGCAAGGGCTATGGAAGGTCTCAGTACAAGATTGACTGTCTTAGCGATTATCTTAGAGGCGTATTGACAATGACGAAGGCGTTAAACTCTTTAACTACAAATACAACTTCAAGTGCATTGAAATAAACAGTCAATTCGGTCTATGAAAAAGAAAATGAATGATCTTTAAAATACAACTGTCTTTGTACTTGCCGACAAAGTAACCAATAAAATGATCATTATTAGAAAACTATACTATACTGGAATTTTTATGAATGAATAAGGATCTAAAAGAGAAGACAGAAGGCATCTGACTGTATGACACAAATCACCATAAGACATTACTATAGTCAAATAAACACAGAAAACATTACAGAAATATTTGATTGGACTGCAGTTAAAATACAGATTTCAGACGGTTAATTTAAGTAATAAACGTCATTCAATTGGCGTGGTAACTGGTTTACGGGCGCCCAGCTTCCCACTCACCGTAAAAGTAGTGCAATCAAAGGACACACATCTAAGATTTTATAAATAATCATTCATATAGAGAATAAGCACGATATGTTTCTCAAGACAAGAAAATTTTTTACACGAAACATTAGACCATCTTCTAAATTTCGATGGGAAATTCCGCTGGATACATATTGTTGAAAAGTCACACTTCCGAGTTTATATGAAATGTGTGAATTTATAAAATAATCAAACTTTTCTCGAAGTTTATGATAACTGTAACCCTGAGCTATATGAACATTTTTGTAATAGTATCTACTAGGACATATGTTGAGACTCGATTATTGAAAGACGCCATCTTTCTTGATAATCCGCTTTCTCACGGAGGCTATAGATTATCGAGACGGTGCATCATTCATGACAAAGGAATAAAAACTGTTACTTGGTAACAACATGTTACGTAAGAAAAAAGAGGAGTTACTGGCTCAGTTATGTGGCGGAAGTCACCATGTAACAAACAGAGGATAATTTCTTTATCGTGCACAAAGAGTGCGGTCAGTACTGGACCAAAATCCTAGCTGCGCTGGTTGACAATGGAGGATCCACAGCGTATTTCTTTGACCTGCATCTACTTAAGTTTTGCTTAATGAAATTCTAACAGATGAGAAAAGATTTCTAAGAGGCGACAATTTAGAATTATTCATTGTTTTTTTTTTTTATATAAAAGTAATAACTATGTTTCACTGAAAGATATTATAAGTAAAATATCGTAAAAATAATTATTAAATGATGTTTGTTTAATTGAGTTCTCCAGAATAAATTGTAGAATTTCTTTTTACAAATTTTCTTCGGATGACTTATCCATCATCTTTACATAGTTTCCAAATTCTGACTGCTGCCGGGCTCTCATTAACAGCTTATGGTCTCGAACGTGCCGTGCTTGTACTCCGACACGGGCCCCATCTTGCAACCAAAGGCATATCCACACACGATAAGGGCACTGCGAGACTCGAACAACTATCCACTGTCCAGACCCCACACCATTTAGTCATGTCCCCAGTGCAGCCCGAATTCCATTCGAAATCGACGGGCTTTCCATGACCTTTTACTTTGCTTTTATATATATAGAAGGGTCGGCCAAACAACTTAGATTATATACCACTGAGTACTTTGTTGCCTGAATATTTTTTTCAGTTTTTTTAAACAACTAACACTGACAATGTGGTGACGTATAATGAAGTCCTTTTCTCATGTACGCACTGGACCTGAATTTTAGCATAATCACACAAATATATTTAACGCGTTCTAGCTGCATATCTATATAGATATTTACTTATACGTTTCTCACAATATCGCCAAGCACAATCTGACCACAGAAAATACACCGTCCTCGACTCCTCTGAATGTGTGTCGGGACTCCTATTCATCTGAGCTCGCTTACAGATGGGCAGGCCACGGTTTACTTATGTTGATGTCACCTTACATATTTTGATAGCAACATATTATTCTATAAACTTTTCGTGGGTATAAAATTTTTTATGACATCTTTTGTTGAGAAACTTGTTGATCCTCGTTTTCTATATGGAGTATTATTAATACATCTTTAAATGTGTGTCCTCTGATTGAATGGGAAGATGAGCGCCCGTAAAGCGGTTAACCACACCAATTGAGCGAAGTTTCTTTCTTCAATTAACTGTCCTAAGTAGGTATCGTAACCGCAGCACTATTGAATGTTTTTCTAATGTCGTTTTTACGTGAATATTCTACTATTATCATCATTTTCATGAATGTCTTTGGTGATTTTTGTTATACAGGTTTGTATGATGTCTTGTTTTCTCATTTGTATGGTACTATTCATACGGTTTCTTTTGACTTTTTAAATAAGACCATGATAAAAACTGACAATACACCTGTTTTAGGGGGATGTTTGTTTGTTTGTTTGTTTGGTTTTTTTATCTTAAGTTATCTGATTCCGGCAGGAAGTATACAGAATTCTTATAGATAATATTTTTGTAATATTTGGTGGGAAAGGGTTCCAACATATTGTTGGCATTCCGATGGGTACTAATTGTGCGCCTCTTCTGGCCGACATATTTTTGTACTCTTACGAAGCAGAATTCATACAGTCTCTGCTCTCCAAAGGCAATAAACAATTAGCATCTCGGTTCAGCTTTGCATACAGATACATCGATGACGTTTTGTCGATTAACAACCCTGTATTTAAGGATCACCTCAACATCATATATCCAGAGGAACTCGAGATAAAAGATACAACTGAGAGTGCATCTTTTGCTTCATATATACCTCATTTATGACTATCGTTCACTAGTAACCTCTCTCTATGACAAACGTGACGATTTCAATTTCATTATTACCAACTTCTTTTTTCTGAGTAGCAACATACCTTCCTCTCCCGCATATGGCGTCTTCATTTCACAACTTATACGCTATGCTAGGGCATGCTCTAAATACGAAAACTTCGTTCTGAGGGCAAGGCTTCTTGCCACGAAACTACTCTCACAAGGATATATTGAGATACGTATGAAATTGTCACTAAGGAAGTACTATGGTCGATATAGGGATCTAGTACAATTTCAGATTCCTCTTTCAAGAATGTTATCTGATATTTTGGGACCTGACCATCCAAACCAACTATCTAAATTTTTGACTATATTTGATTTGACAAAATACTTACATGTACAGGCATTTCTTCACGTGCATTTCCGATGCCGGGATTTCAGTTAAACAAAATTTCATGCCTTGAATAGGAAAATTTGACCTTGTGTTCTTGTCTCCTTCATGTGTTCATTCATGTATATTGATGTATTTACTTCCTAGACTTGAAAAGTTGTTGCAGGACTTTTGCGACGGGTGTTTCATGCAACCATGGGACGTTTACTCCTCCCGGGCATCTGGTCTCACCTCAATTTTATTGGGGTTCGCATTTGTCTGAATATGACACTTTACACGATATTGTCCTTTTATGCCTTGGACTATGAGATATGGTTTACAACTTCGGTACTTCTTCGGTTTTAACTTCTCATCCCTTTCAGGAAATTCATCTAAGTACACCTATCATTACACTGTCTGGATTAATATTTTACTCGTTAACTCGTTATTATGAGAAACGAACGCATATTAGTAATACGTTTCCTCTTCACATATTTCGTTTTGGGTTTCCATAAGCTTAACATTGATTACAAAAATAGGGACGTATTCTCGACATGCGCATATAGAACGCTAAATTAGTATACGAATACACCTTCCTGTACGCACTGTATAATTGGCAGGAAGAAGATGAAATAGAGCTCGTCTTAACATCCCCTCAACAGACGAATACTCACTTAAATAGAGCTTGTTTTAACATCCCCTCAACAGACGTACATTTGCTTATATAGAGCTTGTCTTAACATCCCTTCAACAGACGTGCGTTTACTTAACAGAGCTCGTCGTACCATCCCCTCAACAGACATACACTCATTTATACAGAGCTCGTCTTCACATCCACTTAACAGACGTACACTTGCACAAATAGAACTCGGCTTAACAGATACACACTCACTTAAACAGAGCTCGTCTTCACATCCCCTCAACAGACGTACATTCACTTAAACAGAGCTCGTTTTCACATCCCCTCAACAGACTACATTCACTTAAACAGAGCTCGTCTTCACATCCCCTCAACAGACGTACATTCACGTAAACAGAGCTCGTCTTCACATCCCCTCAACAGGCGTACATTTACTTAAACAGAGCTCGTCTTCACATCCCCTCAACAGACGTACATTCACTTAAACAGAGCTCGTCTTCACATCCCCTCAACAGACGTACACTCACTTAAAAAATGATCGCCTTAACATTCCCGCAAATGACGTATCTCCTCAAGAGACGTACACTCACTTAAATAGTGATCACCTTCACATCCCCTCAACAGACGTTCACTCACGTAAATAGAGCTCGACTTAACATCCCCCCAACAGACCTATCTTCTCAACAGTCGTGCACTCACTTAACATTCTATCAACAAACGTGCACTCGCTTAAGTAGACTTGCCTTAACATCCCCTCAACAGACGTACACTCACTTAAATAGAACTCGTATTAACATCCCCTAACAGATGTACACTCGCTTAGATAGAGCTCGTCTTAACATCCCCTCGACAGACGTGCACTCAGTTAGATAGGGCTTTTCTTAACATCCCTCAACAGAAGTACACCCACTTAAATAGAACCCGCCTTAACATCCCCTCAACAGACGAATACTCACTTAAATAGAGCTTGTTTTAACATCCCCTCAATAGACGTACACTCACTTAAATAGAGCTCTTCTTAACTTCCCCTCCCCTCAACAAATGTACACTCACTTAAATAGAGCTCGCCTTAACATCCCTCAACAGACGTACACTCACGTAAAGAGAGCTCGTTTTAACATCCCTTCAACAGACTTACACACGTACAATTAATTTAAATGGGTGAGGCGATAATCGAACTCTATACTCTCCATCAATTACCTCCTCTCTAAATAAATCATAAGTAAACAGATTAAGTTATCAATCAATCATTTTATAAATTAATGCTATAGAAGCCTAATATTTTTTCTGTAAATATGAGGATGTATACAAAGAATTCCAGATGAAAACGTGTTCTCTTGCATTAAGCAATCGAGCAATATTTGTAAACTGGTCCCTCCTGCATATACTATTTTTGTTCTACATTGAAAACTAACTTTGAGCTTTAATTCTACGGGGGTCATTATCCATGTGTAAGTAGGCTACTCTGAAAGAGAAATATAGCACGTTTCCGTGAATGATCATGTTCCAAAATATCACATAATATTTGTGAAAGAGGAACTTCATACTGTTCAATTATCTTTGTATCCACTCTAGATATTCTTCTGTGACAATTTCATTTGATTCCGAGGCCATGTGTAAGTAGGCTACTCTGGAAGAGAAATATAGGACGTCACGTTTTTCATAAATCAAATAAAAGCAATTCAATTTAATATAGGTTTATTTCTTTGAAGACTGGTATTAAATACAGAATATTTGAATAGTCGTTCTAAACAAGAAACTAACTGAACGTTTTGAATGTGTTTATATTATGTAAAAATAATCAATAACACAGGTGCTAAAACAGTGAGCTCAGGAGTCACTTCACACCTTAATATAGACGAAGCATTGTGTATATGGACGTCTTCTTTGTTGGATTGTTCAACAAAGTTTGTCTAGTGTAGGATAGTACGTTTAGTTCGCTCTGCTTCATCCTTAAACTAACATTTGGCAGCAACATTATAAACGCCATGAATATTCGGGTTGTCCTCATTCCCCCGTATTTCAAATATAAGGCAACACCAAGTATTTCTTATAGCTATACTCAACTATTCTTTCGAAACTTTTTCATTACAAACAAGTTTTGCTGTACCTAGATATCAAATACTCAGAATCCTACCACATTTTTATACCCTTCATCTAAATTCAATTATAGGGCTATAGGGATAGACGTCAAAATCGTTAACATTGTAATTCTCCGCCGGCTAATTACTAGAGGCCCTAAATTTAGAGAGCCTCAATCATTTAATTGGCGAAATAAATTCAATATTGTAATGAATTCCATGGAGGATATGACAAGATGGGATAGGCATGAAGACAAATCATCGGACATGTTGTTGAAATGGGTCAAAGATGTCGGCAGTTTGATAAAATCACTTATAACAGAACCCGTCATCCCTCTGATGATGGTAGTGTAATGGCAGAACTAAGAATAATACTAAACGATTAGGTATAAGTGCAGCAAGCAATGTCTAAACAAATATTGTATTTATGTGCGAGGCTTACTATTACAATTGCCTTTCAGAAGAACTTTTAATAGATACAGAAAGTGATAATTCAACATCATCTACTCACTCCGTTCTCTCTTCCTATGTCATCTTTAAAAACCATAAATCGGTATTTAGTGCCTATAGCATATGTACTAAAGATTTTGAGTTCGAGTTACCTTAATTTTATTGGATTCCTAAACTTCATTTAAAAAAAACTCTTACAAAGATATATTGCAGGAACCAGTAAATGTAGAGATGATGGATAAATCCAAAGCACAAGTCCAAAAATTATGAAACCAGAGGACATACAAAATCAGTGAAAATGAAAAACAAATGGAAAATAACCAAATATGTCTACTTGAAGAGCATATGTGAACCCCTGTGATGGAGTGAGATAAGGTGCCCGGGGAGAGTGAGCATCGCCTGCTTGCTAGAAACACCCGTCACATATATCCTGTAGAAAGAGTCAAATCGTGTAAATTCCATATGAATTTATATATGGAAAAGTCGAAGTAGGTAACCTTCTAGTATAGAAGGTGTCAAATCTGTGTAAAATGCTCGGAATCGGTCTCAGTCAATCACTTTATACGGTCTCAGTTATTCATGTTCATTCACTTTATACATGCAACTGATATACTGAGTGCCATTAGAACACCTTCTTTCTAGAATATACTTTATTATGAAAGTAATCAATTTCCCTACCATATTTTTCCGCGCCTCGTGAAGGCAGTATAATAAACATTTCACACATATCATTTTTGCAAACTTTCTCCAAGTCTGTTCTGCACCTGCGGCATCTTATGTCATACTTACTCTGTGCGTCTCTAGAACCGGAGGTCATACAGTTAAATCAGATTTCCTCCTTTGTTAAGTACAAGTAAATTTGTACAACTTGATATGAGTGATTTTTCTGAAAAGCATAGGGTCCGAGAAACTCGAATGTCAAATGCGCTAACAGGTAAGTTGTTACCAGACAGATGAGGGTTTGTTTATTTCATTGTTGGTTAACGTCACAGTTGACGATATTTCTGTCACATAGATATGCAAGCGATTTTCGAAGCTGGCTTGACCTCTTGTTGGGCACCCTGACCATGGACAGGTAGGGTTATTTGGAGTTCGAACTTACGACCTCAGGATGACTCCTTACGACTTAAGCATAGACTGCAACCAATGGTCCTTACTACTGCGCCACATAGACAAACCATATGACATTGAAGGTGACTGCTATAATACATCCTTTTGCATTTTTACTTGACGGTTTTGCAATAATAAGCTTTTTTAATTTGCACTTCCTGTTTTTAGTCATTCATTTGTAAACACGGGGTGAATGAGAAATAGGCATGTCTCCTGTACTAGTTTTAATAGTATTAAGGTGTGATTACAAAACAAACAGTCAAGTTCAAAGACAGGACAGAAGTACGGACAGACACCGCGCTTTCGACGAGTTGCTGCTTTAGAGTTGATGTCAAATATTGGCCGTGCTTTTTCCTTGGATTCCTGGTACTGGATTTTGCAGGTGTTCACTTTTTTCAGCATCAAGCATTCGCATAGAATATACAACAAAGATGCAAGGCCCTCCTTGTTTCGTACATGGTTCTAGTGAGCGCCAACATCTTATTATAGCTATTGCTCCCTTTGATCATTCATTTGATGACTTCAATGGGCTCTATAATTCGCATTTCGCCTTCAATCCATGGCAATTTAACATCATGAAATTTGCTTGGATTTGACATCTTCATAACGACCGTACAATCCGCCGAATGTTGACTGAAGGCGTGATATCTCATATCTATGTGAAAGTACCTTTTCTTCCAGTAGATTATCTCGATAAATAAAGGAACGATACTCAGAAAAAGCTGGAGCATACCGAATCATTTGAGACCTTTATTTCTTTAATTTTGATTTTTCTCAAAGGGTATTTTGTTAACTAAATAATCCATTGGTAAGACGTTTCAGGAAATAATGACAAATAGTGCTTTTGTACTGATATGAAATATATACTTAAAATATTCCGTCTTGAAATTATGTAAATCACTCTAAAACTATGGAGTTTCTCCCTTATGCATAGCTTTGTCCTTAGACAGATTCTTTGGCTCACTTTTTCGGTCATTCTTGGTTTTAATACTGCTCTTCAAATATTTATATAATATGAGAATTCCAACTATTCGGCCACGAGCATCATTGAAGAGATAATTTGTCAAAATGCGCATCTGGTGCACAAAATTGAAAGGTATATATGTTCTATATTTATTGTATCAAGTCTCCTATAAATTATTTATTGAAATTTAATAACTTACAATATTAAATACGAAAATTCTGGCGCAGTGTCGCTGTTGACAGCATAAAATTCGACGATTCCGGTGCAGTGTCGTTGTAGACAGTATAAAATACGACGGTTCCGGTGCAGTGTAGCTGTAGACAGTATAAATTACGACGGTTCCGGTGCAGTGTCGCTGTAGACAGTATAAAATACGACGATTCCGGTGCAGTGTCGCTGTAGACAGTATACAATTCGACGATTCCGGTGCAGTGTCGCTGTAGACAGTATAAGATACGACGATACTGGTGCAGTGTCGCTGTAGACAGTATAAAATTCGGCGATACTGGTGCAGTGTCGCTGTAGACAACAAAGATACGGATACTGGTGCAGTGTCGCTGTAGACAGTATAAGATACGACGATACTGGTGCAGTGTCGCTGTAGACAGTATAAAATTCGGCGATACTGGTGCAGTGTCGCTGTAGACAACAAAGATACGGATACTGGTGCAGTGTCGCTGTAGACAACATAGATGCGACGATACTGGTGCAGTGTCGCTGTAGACAACAAAGACACGACGATTCCGGTGCAGTGTCGCTGTAGACAGTAAAAGATACGACGATACTGGTGCAGTGTCGCTGTAGACAACAGTGATATGATGATACTGGTGCAGTGTCGCTGAAGACAGTATAAGACACGATGATACTGGTGCAGTGTCGCTGTAGACAGTATAAGATACGGCGCTACTGGTGCAGTGTCGCTGTAGACAGTATAAGATACAACGATATGGGTGCAGTGTCGCTGTAGACAGTTTGATATACGACGATACTGGTGCAGTGTCGCTGTAGACAGTATAAGATACGACAATACTGGTGCAATGTCGCTGTAGACAGTATAAGATACGGCGATACTAGTGCAATGTCGCTGTAGACAGTATAAGATACGACGATACTGGTGCAGTGTCGCTGTAGACAGTATAGGATACGGCGATACTGGTGTGGTGTCGCTGTAGACAGTATAAGATACGACAATACTGGTGCAGTGTCGCTGTAGAGAGTATGATACGGCGATACTGGTGCAGTGTCGCTGTAGACAGTATAAGATACGACGATACTGGTGCAGTGTCGCTGTAGACAGTATAAGATACGACAATACTGGTGCAATGTCGCTGTAGACAGTATAAGATACGACAATACTGGTGCAATGTCGCTGTAGACAGTATAAGATACGGCGATACTGGTGCAATGTCGCTGTAGACAGTATACGATACGACGATACTAGTGCAGTGTCGCTGTAGACAGTATAAGATACGGCGATACTGGTGCAGTGTCGCTGTAGACAGAATAAGATACGACAATACTTGTGCAATGTCGCTGTAGACAGTATAAGATACGGCGATACTGGTGCAATGTCGCTGTAGACAGTATAAGATAGGACGATACTGGTGCAATGTCGCTGTAGACAGTATAAGATTCGGCGATACTGGTGCAATGTCGCTGTAGACAGTTTAAGATACGACGATACTTGTGCAATGTCGCTGTAGACAGTATAAGATACGACGATACTGGTGCAATGTCGCTGTAGACAGTATAAGATACGGCGATACAGGTGCAATGTCGCTGTAGACAGTTCAAGATACGACGATACTGGTGCAATGTCGCTGTAGGCAGTATAAGATACGACGATACTGGTGCAATGTCGCTGTAGACAGTATAAGATACGGCGATACTGGTGCACTGTCGGTGTAGACAAGAGAAAACAGAAGACATCTGAGCAAGCCGAATCACAGAAATAACCAAGGACATGCACACAAACACGATAACAGCAGAAGCACAGAATACGACATTACAAAAACGTATTCGATTGTTCTGCAGATACGATTTCGACTTAGAACTGTCAGTTAAAGCAACATATGTCACTCAGTGTGACTAAGCGCTTTACGGGCGCCCACATTCCCACTCACCGTAAAAGCAGCACAATCAAAGGACACACATTTAAAAATTTATAAATAATCCTCCATACAAAGAACAAGGATTAACAGTTTTCTCACGACGAGATGTAAAAAAGAATTAACACACGAAAAGTACTATAGAAGTATTGGTAGTATCAATAATATGTTAGATTGATTGACTGATTATTGTTTTCCATCACTCCACGATTATTTCACGTATATAGTGACGGCATCTGCCTGATGCATTGCATACAGATTTAGACATTTGCAACCGACCCACCCGAAGCAGTGAGGGATCTTTTACGTGCCATGCCTACTGTGACACGGGACCAAGGTTTTCTTATGTCTCACCCGAAAGACAGAACACCGGTGTGCCCTGAGAGGGAGTCGAACCCGAGACCTCTAGATCAGGAGCCGAGCACCTTATCCACTAGGCCATACCGGCTTAATATGTTAGACGATATCAACGTAAGTAAACAGTATAAAATGCGACGATACTGGTGTAGAGTCGCCATTGACATTATAAAATACGACGAGACAGGTGCAGTGTCGCTGCAGACATTTATGCATTCCTGATGAGCAGAAGTGAGCTCAGATGCCAGAGATTGATAGAAGTTTCCACACTGTCGAGACAGAATTAATACGACATAACGTACGAGTGTATCTTACGCAAATCATATGTTACAATATCAAACAAAGAGGTCAGATGGCATGGAGAGGTTAGTTGTGATATTATGCAAGTAGTTATCATTATTTTTTTTTAGTTTAATATATTTAATTATTTTGTTTATTTATTCATCTATATTTTTGCGATATATCATCCAGATCATAAGAGATTTAATTGTAGAAAGATCTCTCTCAATCACACAAAAGAACCAACAAAGGAAAGGCAATACGACAAAATAGGATACAAAATATCCAGTATGGCATGGCTACATGCTTTGTACGTTAGGAGTGAATGGTCAGCGGTGGATGCTTATTTCTAACTCTTTGATTCTTCCAGGTGTCCATGATAACCAATATCTCTATTTTGTCCTGTACAATAGATGCTCCTTATTGACTCGGTATCTTGGCATTTTATGGTAATTTTAATATATTTTTCTGACTGTGGTCATGTCAAGTGGGAAAATAGGTATCATATATTTGTTAGGCGCATCTGTTGATGATCTGTCAATTTAATATCTTTAGTCGGTGCTATCATTGTAATACATACATACATATATATATATATATATTATATATATATATATATATATATATATATATATATATATATATATATATATATATATATATATATATATATATATATATTAATTGTAAAATATGTCTTTTATATCGTATATTGAATATCTTCTTATAACTGTTTTAAATGTTTGTAAGCGAATCAGTCATGAGTCTCGAATCCTCTGTGATTAATTATTTTGTCACCGAAACACTGTATGCTATAGACTCTTAACTGACAATCCCTGAATAAGTACTACACGTGAGTCACAATGCATCAAGCAACATGTAATAACTTTGAGTTTGCAATAAAGTTAAGGCACTCCACGACGTCATTGACATTATATAGTCTATATTGAAAACCGCATAAGAAATAGAATAAAGATTATGTCTGCAAACATGGTTAAAATGCAAATTTATGTTATGTTTTGGCGCATTTTCTGTAACATTATATAATTGTGAACAGCGTTCTGTTAAGTTTATTTGTTTTGTTTATTCATCTCAACTGCATTAATAATAAAGATAGTCTATAGTTTTTTTTTCCTGTTTTCTTTCTGTAGGACCAGGGGGTTTCTTTCTGTAGGACCAGGTGGTTTCGATATAAGTGATATCTCTAGTGTTTTGATTCCGTCAAACCATAATACTTTTTGTAGGCATATATCTCGTATTTTAAGTTTCGAATTTTTTGTTTCTGTTTCTCGTGCATGTCCATGCTATCAAAAACAGAAAACGTGGTATCTCTCATTTCCAGGGGTTTCTGTTGTAGAATTCCTTTTCTCGTGAAAAGTCCTAAAAATTGTGGGTATAGTACTGATTGTTTATTAAACCTTGTCCTAAAAAAAAGATGCAATGAAAAAAATGTGTAATTTGTAGAATAATTGTAAATAAATAAATATAAGTATTTACATGACCCATCTCTATTTTATATTAAAGTACGCATACTTCATTTCTGGATTGTGTAGATCAGTCTGCCAAAAGAATACAAAGTCGACAATGATATATCAATTTATTAATAAATATCATTTTTACACAGACAACGGTCTACCCCATTAATGATTAAGGGTTGGTGACATCCAATATCAGTTAATCCTACGTGGGTAGATTGTAGGAGGTCCGCCAATTAATCCTACGTGGGTAGATTGTAGGAGGTCCCCCAGTTCTATTGTCTGTCTTATCAGAATTTAAATGAGTTGAATGAATATCTTAAAGCTTTACCTGTATTATCTGATGGCAAATACACTGTAAATTTCTTTAATTATGCAGTGTGTAGCTTTCATCAATGATACAGCATACGAAATAGCGGAAAATGTATGGTTTGTACACTAGTCATTAACATTGTAAATTTATTGTTAGCTACCGTAAATTCAATATTCTACGTATGTTAAGGAGAGCGGCAATACATTTCAGACGGAGATTTCGTAGCTACAGAGGTTCCATGAACGTTTTACTTGGACATTGATATAACTAAGCAGGCCAAATACTATTAACATATGTTATATATACATATAAATTCGGCAATAGTTCATTTTATCAAATACTATTGAACTAAAATTTAATGTGTCGGGGCGACACAGATGCCCCCGCTGGCAGCTAAGATAGGAAATATAATTGCTACAGAACTAATATTTGAAAATTCAAAGGTTCAGCCATATGCAATGCACATTTTTTAATTTCAAAGTCCCATAACTCCTGCAAAAAATACTGAGCAGAGTTGCCTTCATGCACATCTACATATGCTGGCCTACCTACATGTGAAGTTTGGTGAAATTCTGATGAACGGTTTTGGAGAAGTTGCGATGACAAGGTTTTGGAATGACAGGGTGCAACACTATATGCCCCCGGCCATATATGGCGGGGGCATTAAAATCAATTTTATGCGATAAATTTTATTTGAAAAACCTGTGTTTCCCATTTAGTCACTAATCACTAATATGCATATCAATGAGACATCACTCTATCTCTTAATTTATCAATCACAATATGTATCTGTGTCACTCACGTCTGATATCTCAAGGAACAGAGGCGCATCAATATTGTGGGCAATAAGGGAAATGAATTAATGTAAAGATGATGGACAAATCCAAAGCACAAGTCCAAAAATCATAAAACCAGAGGACATACAAAATCAGTGAAAATGAAAAACAAATGGAAAATAACAAAATATGTCTACTTGAAGAGCATATGTGAACCCCTGTGATGGAGTGAGATCAGGTGCCCGGGGAGAGTGAGCATCTCCTGCTTGCTAGCAACACCCGTCACATATACCCAGTAGAAAGAGTCAGATCGTGTAAAGTCGAAACCTTCTAGTATAGATGGCGTCAAATCTGTGTAAAATGATCGGAATCGGTCTCACTCCAGAATATCATTTAAAAGTCTGGATAACGAGATATCATATGGAGTAATAAGAGTCTCCTAACGACCATAGAATTTCCTCAGTGACATTGCTAGTCTAGCACATATATAACCCTGGTTGAGCAGGGCTCAGAACAAAGTCACTGTAATTTGAACATGCTCTGGAATAACGTATTAACTGAGATATGAATACGCCGTATGCGGGCGATGATGGAATGTTGCTACTTATGAATGTTCATCTGTGCTTAGGGTTCTGAATTTGCGTGTTTACTCCCATAAGCCCATGTTTGGCCAATTACCATATGTGCCGGGGGATATGATCTTGATCAGGATTCGGATATTGAAATCTAAAGAAATGAGGGAAATGATTGTTCATTGACATATCCAATGCCAAGTGTTGACTCTGCACCGTATGATTCTGCAAAAAATGCAAAACATTCAAGTAAGATGTCATATCATTCTCAAAACATTCAAGTAAGATGTTATATCATCCTCAAAACATTCAATTAAGATGTTATATCATCCTCACAACATTCAAGTAAGATGTCATATCATCCTCAAAACATTCAAGTAAGATATCATATCATCCTCAAAACATTCAAGTAAGATGCCATATCATCCTCAAAACATTCAATTAAGATGTTATATCATCCTCACAACATTCAAGTAAGATGTCATATCATCCTCAAAACATTCAAGTAAGATGTTATATCATCCTCAAAACATTCAAGTAAGATGTCATATCATCCTCAAAACATTCAAGTAAGATGTCATATCATCCTCAAAACATTCAAGTAAGATGTCATATCATCCACAAAACATTCAAGTAAGATGTTATATCATCCTCAAAACATTCAAGTAAGATGTTATATCATCCTCAAAACATTCACGTAAGATGTGAAATCAATCTCAAAACATTCAAGTAAGATGTCATATCATCTTCAATCTTTTACAGCTGATGAAAATTATACGCGAATATTGATATGTAAGTCAATGCATTTGTATAATACAAAGACAGACAGACAGAGAGAGAGAGAGGGAGAGAGAGATAGAGAGAGAGATAAAATATTTAAATAAAATGACATTACAGAGACTCCTCCTTCGAACACTCGGATCAATTTTAAGTCAAAGCATGTGACTCCGTTGTATAAGCAGATTAAATTCAATACATGACAGTGAAGAAGATAAGACTCAGCTGTATAGATGGAGCATATTATATAATATGTTAATGTGGGTGCCCGTAAACTAGTTACCTACACCAACTAACGACGGTAACGTTGCTGCAGTACAATCGAATATTTTTGTAATGCCGTTTTCTGTGTGTGTGTGTGTGTGTGTGTGTGTGTGTGTGTGTGTGTGTGTGTGTGTGTGTGTGTGTGTAGGGGGTGGGTTACTATAATCATGTTTAATGTGCAAGTCTTTTGTAATTTGTATCATGGTATCATTGTAGCTTGGTCAGATGTCTTCTGTCCTCTCTTTTTGAAGCTTCGACCCTCTGATACTTGTATTACTAAGGAAAGGGATTCTACTATCTTTAAAATGGTAACATACAGGGCAATTATCTTTTTTCAAATATATAAACCAGCTTGTTTCGATTACTCGAATTATGTGTTTATTCAATATTCAACTTAATATAGTAATAATAAAAGATACATACTAAGCAGCTTCGAAATATGGACATCTGTGTAACTATTTTCGAATGATGATGAAAACGGATAAAATCAGTTCTGAAGTACTCAATTAATATATATTACGACTGGAAATCCGATATACAATATATCAGATATTCCGTGTCCAGATGAAATACAAGAATTTCGATGGTGATATTTTCTGTAAGAACGTTTGTACATTCCAACTGAAAAGGTAGTAATCTTGGGTAAAAATATACACAACATGAGGTCAAATAAGAAAATGCATTATTCTTAGCAATAAAATCGTACAATAATCATAAATATTATACATTGTGCATCATTAATGTTAGAAAAAAAATCGTACAATAATTATAACATACATGTATTATACATTGTGTATCATTAGTTTAGTGCACCAGATACTCATTTTGAGAAATGAAGTTAATTCAGTAATAACCAAGGTCAGAATTGTGAAAATCTAAAATATATTAAGAGCAAACGAATTACCAAAATAACGTGAAAATTAAGGCTAACCCCTTCTGGGTAGGGATGAGGAAGATACTCCTATATTTCAATATAATTAAGAAAATTAAATCTTTAAATTTATAAATTTATTTCACTTTAATTTTTCACCTAGATATAGTTGTCACATAATAGCTCGGCAGCCATTATTGATAACTTTGAATTGATTCAAATTTAAAATTAGTTTTAGTTAGCGTTACTTGAATATGGTATATCAATCAGTGTGATGTTACATTACTTATGACACGAGGAAGGGTCTGCAATACACGAAGTACATACTACCGAGAGAAGCTCCAACAATTCTTTATGTAAAATCACACATGAAGCATATGTATGAATGTCATCGATGCATACTATCGGCAATTTTGTGGATACTTTGCTACTTACTGAGCACTTATACCTAGTTTTTAAATTTGTCCAAACTTATTTATGTACTTAAAATCAACAATACACACTCCAGACATAGATTACGTATTTTACGATATTCTATAGATCCACACATTTCGAACGCAATATTCAATAGAAATAAGCACAAATTTTTTACAGTCAATTTAGAAAAAGAATATGGCGAATTTTGATAAATATTATCTAAGAGTAATGTCAAAGTACCTAGCTACTACGAGTAAACCGCAAACCGATGGTACTGATAATACTGCACCATGTTTCAAATTTTGAAATTAAGCTATATGTTTCGTTGTAGAATATTGATAACGATATAATTGTTCTCTGCAAGGGACCAACGCCCAGACTGAAAGCTTGTTCATACCAGGTGTGTTAAAAACCTGTATATATATATATATATATATATATATATATATATATATATATATATATATATATATATATATATATATATATATATATATATATATATATATATATATATATATATATATATACAAATATAAATATAAAAGCAATGGGATAACCCTAGGCGGAATATTTTCCAGGTTAGGAAAAAAATAACCCATATTTTACTCTACAGCCCTCTACAGCCTTTTACAGAAATTTTCAGGAGCGTTGCACTCTGACTAACAGGACGGTGGGGACTCTATGACGGACTTTGTCTAAACCTCCTCCTGGGAGATAAGGTCTTGTCTCCTCTGACTGTTAGCCGGGACAAGGATCTTGGCTCTCGGTATTTGTTTTTGTTTGGTTTTTTTTTTTTCTGTATTTTTTCCAATAGTCAATGACGACTTTCATTTGATGGCATCTGTAAGTGAATAGAAGTAACAAAATAAAAAAAAAAACAAAAAAACAAAAAAAAACGAAGAAGTACCGAAGGGTAAACCATATCTCATTGTCCATGGAATAAAAGGACAATATCTTGTATAGAGTCATATTTAGACAAATGCGAACCCCAATAAAATCGAGGTGAGACCAGGTGGCCGGGAGGTGTAAGCGTCCCCTGGTTGCATGCAACACCCATCGCAAATTTCCTGCAAGAACTGTTCAAGTCTAGGAAGTAAATACATAAATGTACACATAAGAACATGAAGGAAAATATCCTTTGCATGCAAATTTTGGCTTTTTAAGGTATCAACCTGCTTGTTTTTTATTAACAACTTCTGCCAATATTACGCATTTACTTGGATGTACTAGTGCCGCTTTTACAATTATATAATACGTAGCATAGTTATATTTTATATTGTACACACCTGACACCTGCAGAACTAACATTGGATTGAAATCGTTCAGTGTTCGTACAGAACATCTTACACGACGTCTAATTTAGAGAAACATTACACATAACCTGGGTAACATTGATCAAGTATACGCGTCTTCGAGGAAGACAACATAATACAGGATACGAGTGGGCATACTAACAAAGCAGATTTTTTTCTCTGAATCATGAAATTACAAATCTTTACCCACCGTGTCGAAATTCAGGTAGATGTTTACGTCGCCATCATCCCCTACTGGTCATAATAAGATTTAGACGTTAAACGCCCTGAAAAGACGCGCTGAGGAATCTGATCCTACAAACCTTATTAGACAAATGAGCCCACAATACAAGTATTTACAACCAATACAAATTTAACACACAAAAAATGAAGGTGATTTACTCATACAACAGATTTAGGATTTTAAAGAATAAATTCTATGAATAGAATAAATTTCTCTAGTTTGAACTTAAGTTCTTTTGAATTTGACTTCTGCAAACAATATATGATATTTTTCATTAAATATTTGGGAATTTAAAAAATGGTAGATATTAATAAAAAAATCTTTTCAGCTTTCATCGACATGATGGAACTCCCCATAGATCACCCAAAATTAGACCGATTAATCAGGTAATCAACATATAACATTCTTCTTTTATCCTCATTAATCTATGTCTGGTGGTTTTAAGTTTCAATACTTGAACTTCTATGATTATTGCAATAACAATGAGAACTGTTTAAAAATCTAAAATACAAAAAAGTGGTTAAAAAGAAAAATCTAATGATACAAATCACGATGAGAAAAAGGGATATCATGGGCCACTGAAAAAAAAAACAAAGATTAAACAGAGATCACAAACAAGTCAGCATCATCTGCCGACCCTAAACACTTATCATTTATTACAAACGGTATAACCGCTGTCATAGTAAATTGTCAAATTGTGGTAACATCTACAATAACTGTACGGATTAATGCATGCGTATTGTATGAACAATAATCGATAAATAACTATTGCCTCGGTTTTGCTTAGATTTATTACATTTACAGAACCTCATGTTATGACAAGGTCGCAAACCATATTCTATATATTCAAACCATAAACCGTATTCCGAGAGTAAACCTAGCCAATTATTGCCAATTATAGGTATTCTCAATCAGAAGAAAAGCAACCTTATTTTATGACTTGATGCTTTACATTTCTACACTTAGTTATATCGCATGCAACAATGATAAATGACGTGGATATACGACTGATATTACTCGTGATCTTTCGCTTTTTCATTGATCATCAATATATCAGGTTTGTAGAAACTTGATCTAAAGTAACAGTTATTGAGTACTCTTTACTATGGAATCAGCACTTCATTTTTCGGACTGCAGCATCCCGACTAGAGGTCCTTGTCTCTTGTCAATGCATCTAAACGTGTATAAATTCTACTAAACGTTATCAAAATTTTTGTCTGCTGATCGTACTTTGAAATGCCAAATTTGATTTTTCAAATCGATTTTGCTAATAAATACAAGAAATTCCAAAGTGATCAGTACTCAAGAACTGTTACTTTACTTTAGAGTTTCAGCAAGCCATATACCGTATAAAAAGACAAACTAATGAATAAAGGCAATAAAGTCACATTCACTAAATGGTATAATACGTGGTCATATTTTGTAAAACTTGACGATTAGTATTGCTATTGCTGTAGAAATCTACCACAACCTAAACGATATACGGAAGTCAACATGTCGGAAAATCATATCCAATTATTGTATACAAGAACTTTGTATCGACCAATATATGTGAGTGTGAAGTTAAATTTCACTGGCAATTGTTTTTATTTTGACTTAAAAGCTCTTGTATAAAGCCAGCTTGGTATGAATGAAGTAAAATACGACAGTAATTGGTGTCACAAAACGATGGGTCTAACAACAATGTACCACAGTGGACAGTCAGTGACCTCTGAAATTCAGAGGTAAGACCTGGTACCCGGGAATAGGAGTGAGCGCCTGTTGTTTGGCCAGTCACACTCGCGGTCAATGCCTTTATATACAAATGTGATTCATGAATGTGAAGGAACGCTGTGTACAAAGTCCCAGTGCCACATAACACCAGGAAAAAGGGTACAAAAAACTTAAGTCAAACCCTCCTCGGGGAACAAATCGGCCAACAAAGGTGCACAATTAGTGCTTATTCGAATGCCGACGATTTGTTGGCATACTTTGTTACCGAATGCGAAATATATATTGTATATGAGAAATCCCAGCATGTTTCTGATGTCCTCTTCAGTGTATTTGGAATAATTATCTTTATTCACAAAATGTGTTTGGAAAAACCCAAAACCATGTTCTTGTATCTACTAGAACCTCTTTTCGTTATAAAACACATGTAGATATTTTAAATTGTCCGTCTTTCAATTTATCATGAGAGATTATAGTGTAAAGTGTCGAGAAATCGTAAAACTTAATGAATTAAACAATAGACATATTCTGAGATCCTTTGAATCTTTTAATATCCAAAACTGATTCGCGTCACTTCTGGAATAGATTAAGATTACATCTAAAATATTTCCTTAACTGCGGAGAGACTTTTAGCATGGAGGGCTGATAGTGGTTTGGTGGAACATTAACTGTATCCTGGATCTAATCGATACATGGATAATTTGATTAAGTCTCACAACCTCAGTCTTATATCGCAGTAACATGTAAATTTACATATCAATCGGCAAGATCTGCTCTATATAATGCACGTACTACGATAGCATAAAGAGGATACGGACGCCATAATTCTTTATTAAGCTTATCAAAAAGAGATATATTGATATATATATGCCATATCCCATTTTCGACTTGCATGGTTGCGCCAAGTATCTATTACAGAGCTTTCAGCACTGGCAACAGCAAGTTATCTCAGTGGTCTAGAAACCAGTGCGGTGTGACAGGAAAGAAGCCATAGAGGTGTAGCTTGGCGCTTTATCCTAGTAGGTCACAATGATAGTCATTGTTATAAGCGTATATCTGATATACGTTTTGTCTCGCAATAAAGAGAAGCGATCACCTAGTAAGTACCGGTATACAGTTAGTTTCTAGCGCTACAGTTTATGAAAAAAATATAAGAATATATACATATATATATATATATATATATATATATATATATATATATATATATATATATATATATATATATATGTGTGTGTGTGTGTGTGTGTGTGTGTGTGTGTGTGTGTGTGTGTGTGTGTCTATTAATACGCAAGATCGTGATTACTGATTGACTATTATTGTGTCCAGTGAAGCAAAACCCCGCCCCTAGATTAGAATAATAAAATTTGTTAGGGGATTTAAATACAACAGATGAACGAAATAAGTATCTGCGATCTTGCGTGGTAAGTACACCACATGTGTATTTTAATGACTTCTGTTCTTCAGTGATTTTCAGGGAGTATAAAAAGTGTTAAATAAAAATGAACAGTGCATATTCAGAACAGACTATTGTAACATCATTTCACTCAATACTGTTATGTTTTGTAATCACACCTAATCACGCATCTTGTGGTTAAAAGTATCTTGTCATCTCTTTCATAAATATGCATCAGTGTCGAGTGACATATTTTGTTCAGTATTATTGTGTCTGAAATAATCTAATTAATACAGATCAGTACAGTTTGTGTATCTTAATTCTGCGAAATCAGGTATTCGATTATGGCTTCCATAAGAGGTTTGCTCAAAATATTAATTAATTCGCCATGTTTAATGGATGACAACAGAGTACCATAAATATTATCGCAACTTTTGTCATACATATATTTTCCTTTCTTTAATATGATTTGAAAAGAATACTTCAACTACGGTTTTGTTACACTACATACATCTATGTATTGGAAAATAAATCTGCCAATTAACGTTGTATCATGTACAACATGTTCCAACATCCAACAATATCCCGACATTGGCCCAGCTTTGTGCTCCCGTTGTGAATGTAGGACCTGTTTTGTATTCGCAATGCCGATGAAGCCCTGTGTTGTATTATCAATACCGACGTAATACTAATATCAATTACTTTAGTTTAGATAAATACTGCCATTGAATGCAGACAGATTTTTTCCTTCTAAGATGTTTTTTTACCTTTTAAACACTAGACATAAGATGCCGAGGGCATCAGAAGTCTAGTTTTCACTAATTGTCACTGAGGAAGTTCCTTGGTCGTTACAGTAATATATTGCAATTTCAGATTCCTTTTTCAAGAATATTAACCGATATTTTGGGACCTGACCATACAAAATAACCATCTTAACTTTTTGACTATACTTGATTGGACATAATACGTATATACATGTATATACAGATATTTGTTCACCTGCGTTTTCGACACCGGAATTTCAGGCAGGCATTTCTTGCTTTGATTGGGAAATTTGACTTCGTTTTCCTGTCTCCTTCGTATGTTCATGCGTATATATTTATGTATCTACTTTCTCGATTTTAAAGGTTGTTGCAGGACTTTTGCGACGGTAGTTGCATGCAACCAGGGGAAGCTTACTCCTCCCGGGCACCTGGTCTCACCTCGATTTTATTATGGGTTGCATTTGTCTGAATATGACACTAAACACGATATTGTCCCCTTTATTCCATGGACTATTAGATATGGTTTACTCTTCGGTACTTCTTCGTTTTTTACTGCCAATGCTTTTGTACTGACGTAAAATATATTCTAAAAGTTTCAGTAAGGAAATTTTGTAAATCACCCCAAAGCTAAAGGGTATCTCCTTCATGCATACCTCTGTCCTTGGATTGTTTGTTCGGCTCACTTTTTCGGCCACATTATTTTCAACACCGCTCTTCAATTATATCTGTATTATTAAAATTTCAATACTCGGCCTTGAGCGTCACTGGAAAGATATAAGTTGTCGAAAGGCACTAACAAAATCGTAACGTATCTATGTTCTAATATTTATGTATGTACTGCCACAAATGAAACTGCATATATGCAGAGATTAAAAACAATTATCACAGCAACCGGCAGTGTAAGACTCTAAGCAAACAATCTCAAAAGTAAAATGACAAACAGGAATCTCTACCCCAATGTTTACACGAGCAGTTCAGCCGTAAGCACAATGACGTAGTTGTAAAGAAAAATATTTTGGTTTCTTATAAAGGAGAGTAATGTCATTCCTCAACCCTGTCAGCGGTGTAGTAAGCAATGAAACTTTACGACGTAGACACAATTGACAGAAATGTTCTTAAGAGATCATTAATCGTGAATAGCAGATGACATTTTATTGATTTGTTGTCTTAATTTACGGTTTTGTTTTTAAATACAAGGCCATTGTGTGTTGATATTATACTACTTCTATTAGAATTCAGGTCATAACAGAAGAATGTCCAAATAATTGTTGTATGTTTATTGAGATAAAAGATAATTTAAGATAACAAATTAAAATAAATCAGAACAAGAGAAAAAGATCTCCATCCTCAGATGAAGGGACTAATAATCCTAAGACAGTGTTTAATTCCAGTAGAACATTGAACACCCATGACGCAAATGAAAACACTTTCCTGATGTAAAACTACTTTAATCTGGTGTAAACAAATCACTTGAACAAAGAAGGAGGAGTGCACTGTAACTAATGAAGAACAGTAGTAATGTGATAAGATTGATATCTAATCACCCCTTACCTGTTGCTCGTTTCTGATTTTTCATATACTCACAATTCATTACTTAGATAAGAATATGACGCGTTGTGTTTCAAGGCCGTCATTCACTGAGGAAAACAGATCGTATTCTTTTAATAGAAAAAACAGAAGATATCTGACCAATCTGTATGACACAAATCACCAAGGACATGGACATAAAACATGATAAAAATAAATGAAACACAGAAAACGACATTACAAAATATTCGATTGTACTGCAGTTACGATACCGACTTAGGACAATGAATTAATATAACAACCGTCACTCAACTAGTGTGGTTAACCAGTTTACGGGTGCCCACCTTCAAATTCACCGCAAAATCAGCACAATCAAAGAATACACATTTAAAGATTTATAAGTAACCCTCCATATAGAGAACAAGAATCAACAGGTGTCTCAAGAAGAGAGGTGATAAAAATTTTAACCCACGAAACGTTTCATAGAATAATATGGCAGTATTAAAATATGTAAGGCGACAAAAAAAAAAAAAAAAAAAAAGAAAAGAAAAGAAAGCCGTGCTAAGAACAATTACTTTAACTTATTAGTGCTAATATTCGTACTTATATGAATCCAAACAATACAGTTAAGAGTAAAACATTGTCATTGAACAAACTCTTTACAACTTCATGACTCATAATCATGCATGCATGTACATGAAAACACAGCCAATATTCGAATACATTATAATCTCTTCATGAGAAATGTAAAGATGATGGATAAATCCAAACCATAAGTCTAAAAATCATGAAACCAGAGGACATACAAAATCAAAGTCAATGACGGGTAGCCACATTTTCATGATAAAGTACGGCATTGTATAAGTTAATCTCCCATTGCCTAATCAGGTCACAGCCTCTCGTTCTGTATGATAAACCTATCAATATATTTCAAATACAGGGCAAAAACCATGTTTGGTATTTCCAATCAATATCGTTATTATTTTATAAATTCACAAAATAATCTTAATTAAACTCTTAATTTAACAAAGCGAAAAATATTTCAATGTCTGAGCCATGAATCTTTAAAGATCAAATACACAACTCTCATCAACGATAGTATAGTACATATTTATAAAAAGAGTAATTATCAGCATGCATGTTCCTGATTAAACTGATGATATATTGATAGTAAATTTAGTTTAAGCTGATTATGTAACCAGTGTCTGTAATCTTGTCACAGAAGCCACGTTTCCGTTGTCTCTAAAGCAACAAGTGACCACGTCATAATTATCATCTCAACCCAAGTCATTTCCATAGATGATAATGACAGTCCATCTTAAATATAAAAAAAATCAAATAAACTAGTAATCAGTAATGTTTAGACGTTCATACTAATGACCATTAATGTATCAAAAAAAAAAAATAATGATTGAAATCTGAACAGTAATAATCATTTAATATCTATATACTTAATGAGAAATTGTCTAATCTGCCGACCAGGTTTGGGTTTGAAGGTATTCCACACATTTCAGATATTCACTAAACAATACATATGCAATATAAGGTGCTTTGGTAAAGCGTATGAAGAGATATACTTTCATGGCAAATATGATGCAGCTATTCCATCATTATGAAAAACA
Source organism: Pteria penguin (assembly GCA_035048485.1). Classification (NCBI taxonomy): domain Eukaryota; kingdom Metazoa; phylum Mollusca; class Bivalvia; order Pterioida; family Pteriidae; genus Pteria; species Pteria penguin. The sequence continues at coordinate 62,810,779 of CM068583.1, forward strand.
TGCTTAGTATAATTCCGTGCATGATTGGTTCTATACTGATTGTCAATGACTTAATTTCCGATAAATCTTATATAATTTTACGAAAAAAGAAATCTAATACAAAAATGATATATCGCCTTTTTTTAAAGTTAGCCGACAATGTTATGTAGTACAACAGTAGTATAATAAACTGTCGGATCAGTTAATGCACTAACGGAAATTTCTTCCAGGGTATGGTTATTCCTTAGCGAAACTTGCATTAATATGAAATGAAATTTTGAAAATATCTTTTTATTTAGCGCTGAAATAATATGAAATACTGCATGACTTATCTTCAGCTCTTTTTTTATTCAGAGCATAAAATTGTAATGAAATAGATATGCTCATACTGAACATCGTAGATCTTGATAGAATAGACTCTAACATGGTGAATCAATTATGTGAAGTATCAAAAAACAAATAATCAATTGGGGAGAAAATTCTAACGATAAGGAATATCAATTATCCAAAACTTGTAACTTAATTTCATGTCATTCAGTATCTATGGAATTTCAAAGAGATTTGAGTGGAATTAAAAATAAGAAAACTTAAATGCATCATGCGCTAATATCAATGGGACTTCAATGAGAGTTTATGACCTGTAAAGCGTCCTAACTCACGTATATTTAAATCATGCAAAATACGTAAGAGAATATTGATGCAAAATACGAAAGTAACTTGTGTCAAGTGACTATGGCACTAACAACAATGCACCACAGCAGACATTCACGAACCCCTAAAATTCAGAGGTGAGACTAGGTGCCTTGAAGGAGTAAGCATTTTCTGAATGGCTATCCACACCCGCAATGAATGTCCTTCCATACCGAAGAAAGATATGTATCTCAGCACTGTATATATAAATGGATGTGGACCAACACTGTATAGTAACTGTTATTGCCACATAAAAGTATAATGACACTTTAGTGAAACTCTAAAATCTACTATTCTATAGTATTTAAATTAAACGCTATTGTCTAATAAGATATTGAGAATTTGATTGCGTAGATACGTATTACAATGTCAAATCACAATCGAGTTAGTAGAAGTATTTTGTTTTCATTAAAAAGATATTTCATTTTGGACAGACACAAACGGACATTGAATATATACTTTACAAATATCTCATAAGTAATCATAACTTCGTGTAAATAGACCGCCTCCTTATGTCAAAAACAGAAGAATTATTTTCATTTTGATTTTGATATAGGCCAATTCTGACATGCAGAAGGCAACACCCAAAAGCAATTTTTTCCAGTTCAATTTACACATATACAAGTATTATTTAAGGGGAAATGGAAATAGCAACCCTGATTTGATCTTTTTCACAACTAATCATTGTCTTGATTAATTCTATGTAGGTAAGCAAGTTTAGTCTTTTGTGAGTTGCCGAAAACACAGTATGCCATCTTTATATCTGTATGTGAAGTTAAACCCAAGGGCTATTTGCGTCTACCTTTCAAAGAGCAAGGGCTGGATGAAATCAGCTTAATATTAGTAAAGAATAAAGAATGCGATGAGTGGGACATAGGTGATACCCATTGGCATGCGGACTATTTATTAATAAAACAGTATTTAAAGTACCATAAAATGTTACGGATCAATAGCTTGATGGCATATAATTCATATAAATAGACTGACAATATTTTTTTGATAAACGAACGCATATAGACATCTGACTCAGCCGTATGGCAAAAGTCATCACATGCAGATAAGCAAACAGTAAAGACAAAGAATGAGACCACAAACATTCAATTCTAATGCAGATGAGCCACTGACTTATTTGTATGGTACGTAGACTCATTATATGACATTTGATAAGTTCTTTATATAAGCATTCTGGCCAAAATCAATTGAACGAACTAGAACTAATTTCAGTAAATGTCAGAAGTTTGAACAATGATGAAAAAAGATGCAAGATATATGATTGGCTAAAGACACCAATGTTGATATTGCCTTTTTACAAGAAACACATTTTGTAGAAAAAAAAATGAATGTAAATATAACGCCAGATGGGTTGGTGAATTATTTAATTGTTTTTCGGATTCAAGCTTTAGCAGAGGAGATTCAATATTATTTACAAAAAAATCTGCCCTTGGAAATTATAAGTATTCAGAAATCAAAAGATGGTAGAAAAATTCATATAAATATAAAAATAGATAATGAATTCATCACGATAGTCAATATATATGCGCCTAACAATGAACAACTCAGAGTAAACTTTTTTACAAAAATTACAAAACTTTATAAATCAGTATTCTGATAATTTAGAAAATATTACTATGTGTGGAGATTTTAATTGTGGAATATATAAAAATAAAGACACAAAGGCAATTAAACTAAACGAAGTAACCAAAAAGATGGCTTTTTACGATTTATGGTCAACGAACACGAAAATTTGCCGGGATATACTTGGTGTGATTAAAAAAATACTCCAAAAAGCAGAATTGATTATGTTTTCCGTAGTAAAAATTTTGTTTATGATTTAAAACAAATTCTTGTCAGAAAAGCAGCCGGAACACACTCAAACAATTGCAGAATGTCAGACCACAGGGCTATCAAATTTTATTATCAAAAAATAAAAAGGGACCAGGATATTGGAAATTAAATACGTCCTATTTAAATAATGAAGGTTACATAAAGGAAATAAACAGTATAATACAAAATGTGAAAAATAAAACAGATGGATCAAGTCATATAGAACGATGGGAGATACTCAGATACAAAATGAAAGAATTTTCCATTCGTTTTGCTAAACAGTTTCACAAAAATGTTAAACAAAAATCTAGTATCTGGCGAAAGAAATTATGAAAATTGAAGATTCCCTGTCAGAAAATATAGATATATTGAGGAAAATAGAGCTAGAAAATTAATTATCTGTTTTATGTGATAATAAGCACAAAGGCACACAAATACGCTCCAGAGCTAAATGGATAGAGGAGGGTGAAAAGAATAGTAGGTATTTCCTTAGCCTTGAAGCTAAATATAAAAAAAACCATGTCATTAGGGAATTAGTAAATAATAAAGACAAATGTTTTAAAACGGATAATAAAATACTGGTGAAATGTGTCATAATTATGAACACATATAAATCTAAAGACATAAAAAATATAATATTGATACATATTCAACATACATAGAAGTAGAGTTCAATTCCGTTTTAAGAACTAGAATATAGTATATTTTTCAAACAATGATAATATTATTAGCTGCTTTGTCAGCAGGTACGAAGACATAAGTATTATGTAAATCAGATATTTTCTTTTTTATAGACTGGACTGGTATATAATGTGGTTGTTTGAATAAATGGGGATTATTTGTAAAATTATTGATGCGTATATCGATAATTTTTCAGATTTCACTTTTCTAGTCATTCAAGGGATGTATTTTCACACCTTCTTTTTTACCATCGTTTACAGTAAGTGTTTAATGCTTCTTCAACAATATCCCGGCATTTGGGAAAATCTATCCTGGAAGGTAATCTATACTTTGGCCCTTTATTAAAAAGTGAACGTAAATATTTATCCGAAATACAATTAAGATCACCCGTAATGATATGGTCCGCAGGCTGATAAATGAATTTAAAATTATTGCATGAACAGGACGATGGAATAGAGTCAAGAGAATTTAGATTAGATGTGACTGCATTGTGTGATCAAGCTGTACCTTCTTATGATTTTCTAACTCTCAAATTATAAACCATATCAATTAAAAGGATATATATATATATATATATATATATATATATATATATATATATATATATATATATATATATATATATATATATATATATATATATATATATATATATATATATATATATATATATATATATAAAAGAGAGTCGCATAAATATCTTTATATTGCTATAGATTTCTCGAAGTACGACCAAAAATAACTTTGAAGAATTAAATGGTACTTTTGAGAAAAAGAAAATTACATATACTAAATGTACCGACATTGTGCAATTCATGATAGATATCACATTTAGGATTTAAACTTTTAATTATTTTTCTTTTACACCACTCTAGTATAAATAATGCTCCCTATTGACTACTGATCGGTACTTAGCATTTACCATGAAGTTGAAAGATGTTTTTCGTGTACAAATCTATCATAGCATTAGTTCTTATATGGGTCTGAATGTGTATATCCAGTTTGTCAGACATGCATGCCATATAATGCCTTATTACAAGAACAACCTCGACAGAAATAATAATAAAGAAAGTTGGACGAATTATTTCTTTTTCTCCGATTGTCCTCTTTTACACTAAAATTGTATTTACTCGAACGTAAATTGAAAGCTCTTTACCGAGGAATGTATATTGCGCGGGGTATAAAGTGCAGATTGTTTCACAGAGGTCGGAATAAAAAATAAATGTAGAACATATATACCTTTTTATTTTGTGCACCATATGCGCATTTCGACAAGTTATGTCTCTTCAGTGATGCTCGTGGCCGAATGATTGGAATCCTAAAAATAATTAAAAATATGAAGAGCAGTGTTGAAGCCAAACTGACCGAAAAGTGAACCAAAGAATCTATCTAAGGACAGAGCTATGCATGATGGAGATACTCCTTAGTTTTAGAGTAATTTACTTAATTTGATGACTGAAAATTTGAAGTATATATTTCTTGTCAGTACAAAAGCACTGAAAACTAGACTTATGATGCCCTCGGGAACTATCAGTCCACCAGCAGTAAAACTATACCTTAACTTCAGTGTTTCAATTGTTGAGGTGAAGGACACAAATTGTAAAAATCAAAACTTGTGTAGAGTATGTCTAAAACCTGGATATATTCCTGGGTCTGAAGAATGCTAATGCTACTCGCCAGTATGTTGTTGTCTTGATAGGAAAAGATAACCCAATCTCAAACGTCAATAATGCGTATTCTCAGCATATGGGAAAGCCATATATCTGCGGAACATGTTTATAAATTGACAAAAGCTATTCATGCAGGCGAACTTGATGCTGTTGGAAAAAATCATCCAACACTGCCCTTGACGCTAAGCGCATTGGTGCGATAGTGCGCTATCCACAGAATTGAAAGCCGAAAAGCTTGCCGTCATGGAAGATACTGTGTAAAAAAAAACCAAGCGGAACAAGTATCCGAATTCCGCACGCAACTGGAGTCAGTTAGTTCAAACGCCATATTCGTTGAGGCTAACTGGGCAAAATTGGAAAGAAATTGGCTGGCAAATATGCAAGGCGAATCAGACGTGCATCTGTACCACGCCGAAAGCCAGGATCTGATGATTCGCATCCGCGCATGGAGCTTTTTCATCCGCAATCTCAAACAAGGCCTATCTAAGAGACACAAGAAATCAGAGTCTGGTGAGTCGGACATGTCCATCCTTAATGACAAATAAATTGTATTTTGTGTGTTTTCTTTAAATGTGAGGGGCCTAAATACATACAAAAAGAGAGTAACTATTTTTGATTGATCAAAAGATTCCGAATTTGAGTTCATTTTTCTTCAAGAAACACGTGAAATATCAAGAAACTAAGAACAATTCAAGATGGTTCGGTGAAAAATATTATTGTTTCTCAGACTCTGTGAACAGCCAATGAGTATCAGTGTTATTTCGACAAAATATTAAAATTGAAATGTTCACCGTTCCCAAGATGGATGAAATATCTTGATAAAGATATTTTGATAAAATTTTGACATTGGTTAATATTTATGCTCCAAGTAATGAGTAATGTGAAATAAACTTTTTTAAAAGAGAAAACAGAAGACATCTGACAAAGCTGTATGACACAAAACACCAAGGACTTGCACACAAAAAATGACAACAGCAGAATATACACGGAACGACATTACAAAAATATTCGATTGTGCTGCGGCTACGATACCGACTTAGGACGGTCAATTGAAATTAAAAACGTAATTCAATTAGTGTGGTTAACCGGATTACTGGCGCCCACCTTCCTACTCACCGCAAAAACAACACAATCAAAGGACGCACAATTAAAATTTATAAATAATCCTCCATATAGAAAACAGGGATCTACAGGTTTCTCAAGGAGAGAGGTCATAAAAGTTTATTACGCACGAAAAAATAATAGAATAATATGTTGCTATCAAAAATATGTAAGGAGACATCAACTTAAGTAAACCGTGCTCTGCCCGTCTGTAAGCGAGCTCAGACCCTTGATCAATAGGAGTCTCGACTAACAGGCAGAGGGGATGAGGATCAGGACCTTGTCTCCTCTGAAAATGTTTGGACAAGGCCCGTCCCAAAGTCCTCATCGTCCTGTTAGTCAGCGTGAAACGCTCAAGTAAAAGTCTGCACTGTGTTGTAGAGGAAGCCAATACAAGACCTATGGTCTTAGCGATGATGTCGGGGTCATACTGTCGATTTCAAAGACGTTTAATAATTTTAGAACCCGCCGATATGAAATTATCGGAACCTTTGACCCTCCTTAGTTTGTACACTAGATCACCGTAGAAATTGGGATGGGAAATTCTCTCTGGATACATATTGTTGAAAAGTTTCCGAATTTAGATAAAATGTCTGAATAAGATCTGTAAAATTTACCAAAAGTTTTTCGAAGCTTATGATATCTATAACCCTGAGTAAGAAGTTTAAAAGTAATCTGAGAATTTTTTTTTCGTGAAAATCCAAATCGTTAGTGCAGGCTCTAGCATACGGAACCAATTGACTAATAGAAATACCATATGATGGGAGTCTGGGGACATTACCATCTAGATAAGGGAAATTTACAATAGGAAATCCAGAGTTATCACGTTTATCATGTATATTGGTATGAATATTGTGTAATAATTTTAATATTTAAGTCAAAAAAGGTGTTGCCTGATCGGAAGAATTGGCTTCGTTTAATTGAAGTTCAGATGGATAAATGTGAGAGATATAGTTTTCAAACTCAGGGTTATCATAACTAAAAATCATCAAGATATCTAGTGGTGTCATTGAACTTATCATTAATGTTGAAACGTTTAGAAGTTTGAATAGAATGCATAAAGTCTATCTCATAACAGTATAAAAATAAATCTGCTATAAGGGGAGCGCAATTAGTGTCCATAAGGAACCCAATAATCTGTTGATAAGCCTTGCCTTTAAATTGTACATAAATATTATCTATCAAAAATATGATGGCATTACACAACTCAGTACAAGTTCAACATTTATAATTATCATATTTTTTGTTAGAGAAAAATCCAGATGTAACTGAAGTACAGAGGTATGATTTAGACTCTCTGTTGAAACACCAGCGTATGAGAAACAGTAATTTGGTTTTGATTAAGTCATGAGGTAAAGAGGTATATAGTGTCGAAAAATCAAAAGTAGACACGTTATTAGCCTCCAAATTTCTCAAACGGAATAAATCTTCGGTTAAAGAATATGCACTACATATTGATGGGATCATTATGTGTGGAGACTTTTCATCTGAATATTACGGTGGTAACAATGATAAAAATGCCTGTGTACTGAAAAATACACTGCTGGACATGTCTATTTTTGAATTTTGGAAAACAAGTGGTAAAACTTGTATTGAAAGTTTATCATGGTGTGGTGGAAGAAGCAAGCCTAAAAGTTAGATATATTATGTTTTCATATCGGAACAATTATGTTTTCCTTTGTATGACATTTATGTAAGAGAAGCACTAGATATTGATAGAGCCTGGTTTAGTGATCATTTAGAACTTATTTTAATATAGTTAAAAATAATAGAGGAAGTGGATATTGGAAGATGAACACTTCCATTTTGTCTGGTGAAAATTTCTGTGCAACATTGAAAATGCTTTGAAAAAAAAATAAACTGTGAAACTAAATGACATAGGTAATGATAGAATCAAATGGGAATATGTAAAAAAAAATTACCGTTATTAAAAGTTTTTCGATAAATTTTTCAAGACATAAGGCTATGGCTAATAAAATGGGAATAAAATTCATAGAATCACAATAAAAAAAAATAGAATTGAAAAAATATACAGAAATCAATATGAGGTATAAACGAGACCTTGAGAAAGAGGTAGATTAAAATACAACTGGCATGCTGATACATATTATTTACTCACATATATATATCTTGATCAAATGAGTGATTTACATCAGCAACTTTCATGAGACACGATTTATCGGTAGGAAATTGTATATCATAGGATGACAGAGATGGCTCTACGTACTGTAAGGTGACTGTAACATTAACTTATGTACGACATGGTAACTTGAATGCTGATATACTCTGATTAAAGTGTGAACCATTGGTAATAAGACATGTACAATCTGATTAGTAAATGTGGAAATGCGCATCTGTTGCACGTAAACCAGATTGAGAACTGTAGCACTAATATCGGAACATTGCGCTTGGAACATAAAACATACAGAAGTTATTAAGTGTGTCCTGTCTATTGTCATCAAACGTGATTTGTCAGGTTTAATGAAAGCTATTTTACTTCCAATTAAACGATGTCCAGTGATAGTTATTCCGATAACTAACCTCCCTGAAAAGTGAACATTAGTCTAGCGGGTGTGTTAAATTCGATTAAAACAACAACAACAAAAAAAAAAGCAAGACGTCAAAATATCTATTAGAAGTTGATGTAAATTTATACGATTTGTGTCATCTCTTATCATTGAAGTGTATGGAGTGAGGGTGTAATGTAAGTTATATTGTATAAGTACATTATTACCCACAATAAAAGTTTCTGTGCAATGCGATTATCTATCCAATATATGATACTGGAAAACTTGTAAGTAAGCATATATTGAGATATTGTTTACTCCAGAATTACCAGTGGAATTCTATAGATGTTCGGATAACATTATTCTTTACTAATACATGTAAAATTATATTCATATAGTCAATTATTTTTTTCACGATCAAATGTTTGACATCATCTTTAATACCAAAGAGCAGTAAGGATCCTTTCAATAACCAGACTGTCTCTTGCTTGATGCACACTCACCAACAGGGTAACGTGGAGTTTTAGACGGACCTTTACAGAAGAAATTAGGTCCCCTTTGTAAGGGACGTCCCTAGATGGTATAATAAAAACATTTACGAAGTCACAGGTACACTTACTTTTCTATCAGTCTGGATACGAGAAAATTTCTCTCGTCTATAGATATATATATATATAAAAGCACAAAAAAGGAAATTGTAACAACATTCACTATTCATAAGTATCGGATCAACCTCAAGGAAGGTTAATGCAAATCGCTCGAGAAAAAGGGGTCAATATAAAAGCACAGGTAAGCGATAACGATACTAAAGCAATTAAAAAGTTGCCAAATTTTCGAAGCAATCTGCTTCTTCTTCAGGACACACACAAACAAACACTTACATAAATATAGACACACGAAAAGAAAGATAGAAAATATATACAAAGCACTAGTCTAATTAAAACTGGTTTCTTCAATTGGCTACATATTGAGCGTTTCTCTATGCGCTATCTAATAGGAAAATCTATAATAGGTAGGGCATAGAGAAACGCTCAATATGTAGCCAATATTTCCTAATTATACTTTTTTAAATAACCAAAAACCTTAATCCATATATAATAGTTTCTTGTTCCAACGAGATGACTTTTTCGTTCGAACCAGATACTTTCTTGTTTAAACGAGATAATTTCCTCGTTCAATAGAGATAATTTCTCGTTCAAACGAGGTAAAAAGTTTTTTAAATGTTTTCTTCTTTCAAATGGCACGAAAACGTTTGTTACTTTAATTAGGTAATGATGATGGATAAATCCAAACCACAAATCCAAAAATCATGAAACCATAGGACATACAAAATCAGTGAAAATGAAAAACAAATGGAAAATAACAAAATATGTCTACTTGAAGAGCATATGTGAACCCCTGTGATGGAGTGAGATCAGGTGCCCGGGGAGAGTGAGCATCTCCTGCTTGCTAGCAACACCCGTCACATATACCCCGTAGAAAGAGTCAAATCGTGTGAATTCCATATGTATCTATATATGGAGAAGTCGAAGTAGGTAACATTCTAGTATAGAAGGTGTCAAATCTGTGTAAAGTGATCGGAATCGGTCTCAGTCCAGAATATCATCTAAAAGTCTGGATAACGAGATATCATATGGAGTAATAAGAGTCTCGTAACGACCGTAGAACTTCCTCAGTGACGATGCTAGTCTAGCACATATATAACCCTGGTTGAGCAGCTTAACTGAAAGTCGCCTAGCCCTCAGAACAAAGTCATTGTAATTTGAACATGCTCTGGAATAACGTATTAACTGAGATATGAATACGCCGTATGCGGGCGATGATGGAATGTTGCTACTTATGAAAGGAAAGTTTGTGATAGCGAAATTGAAATCGTCACGTTTGTCATAGAGTGAGGTGTTCAATTGACCATTAATGTCGAAAGACAACATAATATCTAAATACGAAGTAGAATTACTATTTTCTGTGGTTTCTTTGACCTCCAGTTCACTTGGATAGATGATGCTAAGGTAATCTGCGAATGAAGGATTATTAATTGAAAGCAAGTCATCTATATATCTGTAAGTAAAATTGAAGCCAAGAGCCAATTGTTTTTTTCCTTGCGAAAGCAAAGACTGAATGAACTCAGCTTCGTATGAATAAAGGAATATGTCAGCCAGAAGCGGAGCACAGTTAGTGCCCATTGGAATGCCGACAATTTGTTGAAAAACCTTACTTCAAACACCACAAAAATGTTATCGATAAGAAAGTTCAACATCTGAATGACAGCTGTTTCAGTGTATTTATTTTTGGAATCAGAATTTTCCCTAACAAAGTAAGTTTTATCGTGGCCTATTACTATATATTTGAATTTGCGGCTTCCGTTTTTACTAGTAAATGCATTTTGAATAATTTCCGCTAATCTGTCTTTTAATTTCTGATGAGGGATCGTTGTGTACAGAGTCGAAAAGTCAAAAGACTTGATGGAGTGAATTTTAGTAAAACTTTTTGATTTTAGATGTTCTAACAACTCTTTTGAATTTTTAAGGATCCACATTTGATTAATTCCACTTCTGGAATATACTGTTTCGCAGTATCTATGAAGGCCAGATTTAATTTCTGATAATATTTTTGTGAGTAGCATCGATACAGATTTTGTGGAATACTTCGAAGAACCAGCGATAAAGCGTTGTTTGTACGGAGTTTTGAGCATTTTTGGAATACAGTACAAATATGGAAGTTCTAAATTCAATTTATTTGAGTCAATACCAAACGTATTGAGGACAGATTTATGATTCTCGAGTACTTCCGAAACCGAAAAGTTCGTGAGAGTATAAGTAGGATTTCCTGGAGCTGAATTTAATCCTAATTCTTTCACTAGGCTGTCAAAGTAATATTTCTTACAAGTAAATGTATAATTATTAGATGCTTTATCTGCTGGTGTAATGATATAATGTTCTTGGAGGAAGGTAAGTTCTCTGACAACATCAGGATCTTTAAAAATAGATTCGAATCTGGTGTTTACAGAACCTTGTAATTTTTTAATTTTTGATCTCAGCAGTACTGCAATAGATTTTATCCATCCCGAAAGAGTGTCGACTTGTACTTCCTCTCTTTTTGTCCATCGTGTGGCATATTCCTCGCAGCAGTTCATAATATTCTCAAAATTTTGGCTCCATGTGAATGATCTGGGTTCTCTGTATTTTGGACCGTTAAGTAAAAGTTCTCTTAATTTAGTGTTTTTAACTATATCGAGATCACCAGTAATGACATGGCCACAAGGAGAATATACGAAATTAGATGAGGAACATGCACACGGTTGAGAATGGCATGCAGAGTTGCTAAGATCAAGACACTGTAGAAACCCTTTGTAATTATAAATTTTGAATGCAACTGATGGCGTGTAGCCATAGGAAATACATGGCGGATTTTTGTTTTTGAAATATGGAGGTATTTTCTCTAAAACAGACTTATGATTTAAAATTTGGCCGAAATTTAAATAATTGACCGTTCTAAATCAATAATTGTTGCAGGACTTTTTGCGGGTGTTGTTTGGAATGCTTACTCCTGGACTCAACTTAGTTTAAGTAGGATTCGCATTTGTCTGAATGTGACATTGTACATGATACTGTCCTTTTATTCCATGGACTTCGATGTGGGTGTGGTTAATGTTGCGGTACTTATTCACCAGTTGAGTGACTAATGTTGCCTCAATGGACAATCTGTGCCTCAACTGCATTACAATTAACTTTTTTGTGCTATTATTCAATGTCTTTATTGTTTGCTTTTTTGTGATATTATTCAATGTCTTTATTGTTTGTTTTTTTTTTTTGTGATATTATTCAATGTCTTTATTGTTTGCTTTTTTGTGTTGAGTTTTGTCATACGGCTAAGTCAGATGTCTTTTTACTTTCTTTTGAAAAATGAACCTGTTTTTGGAGACAGAACATAAATATTTTTAGGAATTTATACATCTTCATAGATGGATGTTTAACGACATGGCGCCTTTTTAAAGAGTCGGATGTAGAAGGTCAAAGTCACAAAACATTGTAAAGAATATGCATACAGAAGTATTTGGATTATGACTAAGTAAATACACATAATCCTTGATGCAAAGGGACGATGCCCATTGGTTTTCAATGTCTGAGGTCAAAGGTCAAGCTAACACTCTAAACATTGTTGATAAACTACACAGAATTAGTAGTCCAGAAATCGCTATGCTATGGTTTGTAATACATTAGCGATGAAGTAATTCCCGATGAAGTAAACCTCGTTTTACAAGTTTTATTGTCCTTAAGTGTTATTTTGTACCCTTCGCAGAAAGTTAAAACCAAGCGATGGACGTATTTTGTAAATAAGGCGTTGCTCTTGTTACACTTCTTTTTTATTTTCTCTTTAACAGAATAAAAGACACAATTAGCATAACATATATCCTCCCTAGTTCCGTAATTCATGAATTGATAATCAAGTTTATTCTATACCTATTTTAACTTTTGCTACAGTTATCTTCTAAATAATACTTTGATTACTGCCCCTGAGTTAGTGTTTTTGCGGTGTGTAATCCCGTAAACCGATAAACCACATCGAGTGACCATTATCACTTGAATGGACCGTCCTACGACGGTGAAGCAGCTACATTATAATGCAATATTCATTATGGGTTGTCTTTTATTTTCTTACTCTTCTTAGTGCTTGTCCATGGTGGATTTAGCCATGCAGACTAATCAGATCATTTCGCTTGCCATCTTTCTTGAACATTACCAAGCTATATAAATTTGAAAATCGGCATTGATAAATGAAGGCACGAAGGCATTTTGGTCAAACTAAATAAAATTGGTATCAAAGGTAAACTATGGTCCATAATAGATGAATGTCATACTGATACAAAAAGCGCCATTGTAGTCAATCAAACCCAATCTAGATGGTTCAAGGTTAACCAGACCGTGAGACAAGGAGGGGTACTCTCAACTTTTTTGTATCTGGTATTCATAGATCACTTGTTATGCGAATTGTCTAACTCTTGCCGTAATACAGGTATTTTTCATGTCAAAAGTTGCTGTCCAACATTGGCAGACGAGATATCCTGTGTAGCCACGTCCCCTAAAGCGTTACAATCCATGCAGCGTGTTGCGTATGAATACTCACTTCGCTGGCGCTTCCATTTCAACGCCAGTAAACCATGCGTTGTACCAATTAAAGCTAGTAAACTTGCCACTTTTTCCTGGACTATAGGAGAAGACATTATTCCAGTCGTTATATCATGTACTCATCTCGGTATTGCTGTTAACAATAAACTGAACTGCACTGATAAAGTTATGAAAGCATGTGATAAAGGGCGTAAATCGTACTTTGCCTTATCTGACAGCGGTATTGCTTACCAAAATCCACTGACAGTGTCCAGTCTCTATAAAAAAGTTGTCCTCCCTTCCGTAACTTACGGGTGTGAACTGTGGAATAATCTCACGAGCACTGACCTGCGGCGCTTAAATGTTTTGCAGCACTTCATTTGCAGGCATGCAATGAACCTACCAAAATCAACACGATCTGACATGTGCGAAATCTTATTTAGGCTCCTGCCAATTGAGGCAGAAACTGACATCAATAAACTCCTTTTCCTTGAACGCTTGTGCTCGTATCTGTAATATCCGACGCACTTGGTGGGGCAATATCAGAGAAAATTTCAGTACTGAATTATACACAGAACTTCTAACACTTTCTGAAAGCGAGTTATATATTATCATTCTTGGGAAACTTGTAAACACATCCCTTGATTTTGTTACCTACAACAACTTTAGATATTGTAACTTTAAGTTACTTGAATCTGCCTCTGATCTGTATTCCTCCGCATTGTCATCCTCTAGAGTTTCACTTAGATATACATCTAATTCCCCATTTCAGCATTATATTTTTTGACGTCATATGCTTTTTAACTGACATATGCTAGTATACTTATATATGCATATATAAATCACACGGTTTATATGTACATGTGTGTGCATGTACATTTACATGTATCTTGGTATATATGTCTGTTACTATGTGTTGTTCCTTTAATTTTCTTTTCAATTGTATATACAATGTATTCTTTGTTTGATGTAAACTGTTTGTAAATATGTTTATGTACATGTATATGCCATACTATATACTAATCTCTGACAAAGAGGAAATAAAGAATGTATGAATGAAACCATGCTCTGCCTCCCCAAACCACAAAAATGTCCATTAAACTCGAGCTTTATACTCAGTGCTAGTCATTGTTTGGTTATCGACAACCCTGAATTCGAACAATTTATATCAGAAATATATCCACCAGAGCTCAAATTAAATAAAGCTAACACTTGATATAAATCTACACCTTTCTTAGATTTGAACATCAAAATTATCAACCATCTAATATATAATAATATTTATGATAAACGTGAGGATTTTGGATTTCCTATTGTAAATTTTCCTTACTTGGATGGCGATGTCCCTCGACTCCCATCATATGGTGTCTATATATCTCAATTGGTTTGATTTGTCAGAGGCTGCACCGATGTTTTGGACTTTCATAAACGAAATTTACAAATTACTACTAAACTTTTAACTCAGGGTTACAGATATCACAAGCTTAGAAAAACATTCGGCAAATTCTTTAAATCTTATTCAGAACTTCTATCTAAATTTAGAAATATTTCTTTTCAACAGTATGTATCCAATGGAATTTCCCATCCTAATTTTTACGGTGATCTCGTATATAAACTAAGGAAAGTAAAAGGCTCCGATAACGTTATTTTATCATGTAATAAAATAGTCAAACATTTTCTAAATAGACATTATGACATTCAGATCATCAAAAAGACTATAGGTCTTGTATTTTGCCCCTCTACAGCCTTATGCAGACTTTAACTTGAACGTTGCACGCTGACTAACAGGGCGGTGGGGACTATATGACGGGCCTTGTCCAAACCTCTTTCACAGGAGACATGGTCCTGCACTTCGTCCCCTCTGACTGTTAGTCGGGACTCCTACAGATCTAGGGTCTTAGCTCGCTTTCAGACTGGCAGAGCACGGTTTATCATGTTGATGTCGCATATATTTTTATATCATTATGTGTTTTACAATACCTTATGTGTTTATATTTTTATGACCTCTCAATATGCGATACCTGTTGACCCTTGTTCTTTACATGGAGGATTATTTATAAATTTTTAAATGTACGTCCTTTGACTGTTCTCCTGTTACGGTGAGTGGGAAGGTGGGCCCGTAAACCGGTTAACCACACCATTTGTTTGGCTTTTTTCAAATTAAATGACCGTCTTAATTCGGTATCGTAATTGCACTACAATCAAATATTTTTGTAATGTGTTATATGTGCTAGTATATTATTGATATTCATGTATTGTATAGGTCCATGGTGACTTCTGCCACATAACTGAGCCAGTAACTCCTCTTTTTTCCTACAACATTCTCTATAGATGTCGTTTCTTCTCTAACGGATCAAAGACCAACACAGGCTACATAATTTAAGAGGTCTTAAACATGCACAATTGTGTAATGGACAAACAAAAGAAAATGACAAACAAAAAACAATACTATTGAAAATATAAAAGTGACGTCAATCTAAGTCTGCCATTTGCTGTTCTTCAAAAAGCAACCTAAAATCCTTGTTCCGTCGGAGTCCGCACTAACAATCAGGGTTGGGACCTTATCTCCTCTGAGGAGGCCCGTAATAAAATTTCACCGTCCTGTTAGTGAGAATACAACGCCCCAGAAAAATTCTATGAAAGGCTGTAGATCGGTCCAGTACAATACTTACTGTCTGAGATATTGGCGATTGCAAATGGTTTTGACTAATGGAAAACTTGATTTTTTACCCTTCGGTACTTCATTGTATTTTACTTCTAACCTTTCAAAGTTTATATAAGATCACCGTAGAAATGTGGATGGTAGATTCCGATGGACACATAATTTTGAAAATTAATATTTCCGAATTTTGATAAAAGCTTTGAATAAGATTTATAGAATTTCCTGAATGTTTTTATGGTATCTGTCATCCTGTGTCAAAACATTCGTAGTAATTCGTATATTAGTATATTTTTGTTATGAAAATCATATTCGTCAGTACACGCCCTTGCAAATCGAACAAATAAGGATTTAATGTTTATTTTTGTAATTCTACTGGAGTATAAACTGTCAATTGACGCATCACAAATTGTGTAAAACTCCGTAGCGTAACGAAGTGGTATTACACAAAATTTGTGATGCGTCAACTGACATTTTATACTCCAATAAAATTATAAAAATAAACATTCAATCTGTATAATTACCAACTATTTGAATTTATTTCCCTTTTGGCGCCCCTTCCTCTTTGACCCGCTAGGGACATCCCCGGACCTATGCAATATGTACATGTAGATGATATAAAAAGTAGTTCTTTAAATCATGAGTTAAACCAGAGACATATGTACACAGAGACTATTTAAAGAAGTATAAAGACAATGGTGATCCGGACGGCTAAAGAAAATTCGCATTGCAATATGTCCAGTTATGTGTTGATAACTTCTTCAATTCGTACTAAAATGGCAATTTTAATAATAATGTTTATAAAATGACTTCCAATATAAAACAAGTAATATATCGACAGGTAATTATTTTGTCACTTATAGTATCCAATTGGTTTTCTTGTTTAAAAAAGCACACTCAGTGGTATAAAATTTGTCTGAAAACCTTACTGAACACAAACATGTGAATTTAGTCACGCAGAGGATATTATCTTTGTTGATTTAACAAACTTTCCCTTCGTGGTCGTTTCTCAACGGGGTCCGTAGTAAGAAGAAAAATACCGCGAGATCTTCACACTTGGCCAGGTAATTATGCAGGATTTATGGAAAGTTTATGAGAAAATTAAAGAACTATGACTTGAAAAATCATTGAAGGTGCTTTAAACGAAAAATGGCCGTATGTGCTTCAGTATTGTGTTAATTATTAGACTGCAACTGAGGGAATGTTTTCACAGGTATATCACCATCAAATGGCCTCTGATCAGGGTTAAGGTTTTACACTGAATGGACCATAAATGAAATGTTTAATGATTAAAATGATTTGTATATTGCCTTTTTTTACTTATCTGAACCACCTTTATTTGAAGATCTCCGCTAAATTCTCTTCTTTACGAGCTTAAAAGTTTCAAGTGAATCAACACCGAGAACAATGTGGCGGACATCCGCCTGTCGGGAAAATGTTACTTATGTGAGAGAGCTATATAATTATCAATGGGAGTTTCCAGTCTCTGTGTATATATGTCTCTGGTTGAATACAAATTAAATTGTAAAACTGTTTATTTTAATCATATTCTGATACCAATTCATCAAAAGTAGATATCATTTTAAAACAGAATTATCATGCACCACTCAAAACAACACGCATGATTGACGACGACATCGGAATATTACTCGCTAAAATTCCCAATAACAAAGGAAATTTGACAATTACTGAAAAAGAAATTTGTCAGAATACCCTATACAGAAGATAAATATTTCATAGAATTCGAGAAAACCATGCAAGATATCTCCTGTGGAAAATAATTAGAACGAGAGCTAATGGTGTTTTTACCGTCAGAGGAGAGGGGAGGGTGGGGGCACTGACTGCTTGACTTGGCATAATAATCTGAGCATCTAGAGCCTGTCTAGAAGGTAACTTGGGAGACCACACCTGAAGTTTTGTCCAACATCTGCCAGCATATCGCTCATTTCTTGTTTTTGTTCCTCTGAACAGTCTCGACTTTATCAGTTACTGATGTTTCGATTTTATGACTGGACATAAGCGTCGCGAGCATTACTGTTATTGTCTCCCTAACAATGTGGGCAGTGAATGTTTGTATATTGGAATCTGCCGCTCATAAACTTTGAAAATATTCGCTTAAATATAGCTTACATGTGTACCAAGCATTATCAACTGCCCTGACCTACAAAATAAAGCAGAGGCACTACATGGGATCATAATGACTTAAGAACTATCCTGGGGCATCCATGTATTCCAGTTGACTGTGGGAATACAGATATAGATCTATATTTATCGGCAACACCTTCATGGTTAGATAACCCTCCTTGTATGTTTCTGCTACGTTTTATGAGCTAGTGTCACAGTGTTACATACTCCAACTAGTATCATAATAAAAAATGAAAAGGAAATTAAATTTAAGTGATAGTAGAATTCAAGACTCCTAGAAAACGTAGATGGTCAGACTTTACTCAAGAGAAAACAGAAGACATCTGACAAAGCTGTATGACAAATCACCAAGGACCTGCACACAAAAAATGATAATAGTAGAATAAACACGGAACGACATTACAAAAATATTAGTACCAAACTTTATACTGAAGAATCTGGGGATCTTCATGATTTCAAAGTATGTACTTATTCTAATCAAGACATGTCCCTGGTGATTTGTGTCATGCATCTTTGTCAGATGTCTTCTGTTTTCTCTTCTCTTTGTACATTCACTTTCCTTAAGGGACGATCATTTTATACAGGGGGGGGGGGGGGGGGGGGGGGGGGGGGGGGGGGGGGGGGGGGGGGGGTTTACGGGGCTGGCAAATTTGGTCGAGTCAGATTATTTATTTATTTATTTTCAGATGTTTGAAGGATAGAATATTTATTTCCTTAATATGGTGGGACAGATTATTTATTTTCTTGACCTTTTTGTCGCCAATAAATACTTGTTAGAATTGCTTTGTAATATATGCCTTTAACACACATCCTTCTATAATTATATTTTGTTAACAAAGCACATTCTTATATAAGGTAGACTCAACAAATAATATGCAAATCCTTTTTTAATTGCATAGGTCTTTATACTACTAGTTTCTAAAGTGAATTGTATAATCTCTCAGTCTCTGGTATCCAGGGACAGAATTTCCATTTATCACTATAGAAAGATGTGTGAGGAAATATTGCTGTTTTGGCTTCCTGTCTGATTGATAATATTTTATTTTTTTTTTCACTTACTTTGAGCTATGTTATTTTAATGCAAAAGAAAAAAAAATTATAAATATTTTTGATATCTTTGATGTATTGATTTTTCACATTTTTAACTTTGTCTTCACTACTTCTAGATTAAATATGAGGAATGTAAAGATGATGGATAAATCCAAACCACAAGTCCAAAAATCATGAAACCATAGGACATACAAAATCAGTGAAAATGAAAAACAAATGGAAAATAACAAAATATGTCTATTTGAAGAGCATATGTGAACCCCTGTGATGGAGTGAGATCAGTTGCCAGGGGAGAGTGAGCATCTCCTGCTTACTAGAAACACCCGTCACATATACCCCGTAGAAAGAGTCAAATCGTGTGAATTCCATATGTAT
Source organism: Pteria penguin (assembly GCA_035048485.1). Taxonomy (NCBI): domain Eukaryota; kingdom Metazoa; phylum Mollusca; class Bivalvia; order Pterioida; family Pteriidae; genus Pteria; species Pteria penguin. The sequence continues at coordinate 62,830,565 of CM068583.1, forward strand.
TTATATATGGAGAAGTCGAAGTAGGTAACCTTCTAGTATAGGAGGTGTCCAATCTGTGTAAAGTGATCGGAATCGGTCTCAGTCCAGAATATCATTTAAAAGTCTGGATAACGAGATATCATATGGAGTAATAAGAGTCTCGTAACGACCGTAGAACTTCCTCAGTGACGTTGCTAGTCTAGCACATATATAACCCAGGTTGAGCAGCTTAACTGAAAGTCGCCTAGCCCTCAGAACAAAGTCATTGTAATTTGAACATGCTCTGGAATAACGTATTAACTGAGATATGAATACGCCGTATGCGGGCGATGATGGAATGTTGCTACTTATGAAAGGAAAGTTTGTGATAGCGAAATTGAAATCGTCACGTTTGCATTAGAGTGAGGTGTACAATTGACCATTAATGTCGAAAGCTTGGTAGATATTTAGTAAATATGTTCCTCATGTGCAATTTTATATGTTTTAAAAGTTTTAAAGAAACTAAAGACTTGTGGCCATCTACAATCATTGTTCAATATCATTGTGCAATGTTTTCTATTTCTAAGGTGAAGAAGGGACTCTTTTACTTTTGTTATCATGTATGTTAAGTGAAGACGTACAATTTTGTTATTTTACCTCTGTTCTCATTTTAAAGTTCTGTTTATTTTTATTTTACATTTGACTAAATGTGTTGTGGCCACTCGTTTTAATGTTAAAATATCGGTGTGTATGGCATATAAATGAGGGGCGGACAACACATGGGAAACTTGGGTAAAGGGATTGGAAATTGACGCCAAGGGGACGCGAATGACACTATTCCGAACATGAATTTGAAAAGAAAATCTCTCAGAAAGCAGATGGTACAGTCCTTGTCCTCTGTCTGCCCTTAAGATGGACATACAAATATATATTTTTAAAGCAACAAGTCTATTAAGTTTTGTTGAATACATTGAAAAGCAGACTTGGCCAATGCTATAGATTTTGCTGAAAAATGAGTTATACAGTTAAACGTATAGGGAGCAATCCAGCGAGCGAAGCGAGCCAGAACAAAATCAGCATATTTTCTATAGAACATTCAGTTTTCTATTTGCATGATCTGGTATATGCACATGGTAGTAGCCAGAATATTTATTTCCAGTATTTTCAGGGATTCAATATTTATTTCCAAAAAGTACCAGCCCCCCCCCCTTCAGAATCAAATGGCCGTCCCCTTATGTATTTCTAAATCTGCAATTTCCCCCTCAGACATACTTTTAAACCTTTTATTACTTATTTTCAGGTGAAACACCCTCAGAGTCTGACACTTCTAAAGGTACATGTGTTTCGCCATCATCGGAACTTTTGCCTTGCATTTCAGTCACATCTAGAACTATAATTTGACATAAATTTCTTTTCATTCTCTTTTTTATCTTAGTATCTTGGTTTCTGGTGAACAACCTTGAATCTTTTTATGTGAAATATCTTATATAAATTTATAATTGTTATTTTATTGGAAATTTTATGAATCATTAGAGATTTTAGAAATTAGGGCGCTTATTTTATCAACTTTTGTGTTGGATTTGATTGGTGATTTTATAAATTAGCATATTTTTTACTAACTTTTGTTGATAACAAATTTGGTTTTTAACCTGAACAGAAGTTTCTTTGCAATTGCCAGGTGATTTCCATCACATTCTACGATTTATAGCATCAACAATGACAACATTTCAATATCTGAATTATTTGCGATTTCATACTCGGTATCAGTCACACTCACATTCTCTGAGTCTGATTCAAATTTATTGGGTCTAAAGTTTTATCTGTCACTGAATGAAATCCGAAGTCAGTTTGTGATATAGTCAACGTTTCCTCATAATCTGACATTTAGCCATGCTCGATATTGACGATAATAACGATGATCAATGGTGTGACAGACGAATATTATTTTGTTCTTTACTCATTTAATGCACTGTGTGACTTGTTTATATTTCAATCCTTAAATATAATAACAGAAAGAAAAAATTGAGTTTCGTTTTATTTATTTTCTCAGAAGGGATTTTTGTTTACGTTAGAGAATGGTTGGGCAGAAGTAGTTCCGGTACTTCTGGTTAAATTGGCATAATATTGTCTAATAAAATAGCAGTTTTAAAATAGATTAACCAATCAGAATGCAGAATTCTATTCTTAATAAACAAACACAGTTGGTAATTACTTTGGAAATATTAATACCATATGATGGGAACACCGTTGCCTAAACGTAGATAATAAAAAATACGCAGTAATTTCGATTAAAGTAAATACAAGTGCGCGCACGCGCGTGTGTGTGTGTAGTTTTTAACATTAATCGTGATAGTGACATCCCAAAAAGGTGATTCCTTATTAGATTTCTTGGCTTAATTGAGTTGACATTCCGGAAAATAGAAGTCTTTCATGTATTTTTAAACCCAGTTTTATCGATGGCAAGTATGTCATCCAGATATGCTAGATGTGTTAAACTTATCAATTTTTAGATTTTTAAAGTTGAATTATGAAGTTCCTCTAGTAACAAGACAAAAATATGAGAAGCGCAATTGGTGCGCATAGGAATTCCTACTATTTGTCTGTATATCTTGTCACTAAAAAAAAGTAATGGTATTTAAAATTTCATTGCAAGTCCAATTTTGTAAGAATTATATTGTTGGAAAATTTCAAGAGTTATTAGAGGTGCTGAGGTATGTTTTAGACTCTCTGCAGAAACAGCAGCTTATTAAATACAACAAATTTTTTCTATTAACTTGTGAGAAGTCATAAAGAACCTATTTTAAAGAAATTGTTGAGCTATGCCACCTGGTAGCAACTTGCGGCTTAAAATTATGCCGTTGAGTTAATAATTTCTTGAGAGCGTGATACCAACGCAAATGAACTTCGTTTTGTATTGTTCATAGAAAATGTCTCTACGGTTCCTTATATACCCATCTAACATAGGATCATAATATCTCGCTCGTGTTTTAACAGATACCTTTGTAATTCGAATAACTGTTAATTGTTCTCCACGATTTTTCTAAATATTTGATGTCTCAAGACTAAATATGTGAGCAAAATAATTACCAAACCGACAAAAAAGTAAGAGCCAATAAATCTATCTAAGTACAGAACTATGCATGAAGGAAATGCTATTTAGGATTAGAATAATTTACAATCTTTTTCACAATAAATTCGATGTTTATATTTCAGGTAAGTACAGAGGCATGGGAAACTAGACTTGTGATTACCCTCGGGAACCAACAATCCATCAACAACGGTATTGATCCAATACCAAGCTTTCTTAGACCTATGCATTTAACTAATGTCAACAATATATACATACAAGCATTTATGACAAACGTGATAATTAAGAATTTCCTTTTATAATTTCTCATGGTCAGATGACAGATGACGATGTTCCTTAAATCCCATCATATGAAAACATGTCCACACACATCCAGATACATTCCTAGTATTAGTGCTTTGACTATGGATTAAAACCTTTCAATTTTCTGGTTGATAATATATTTGTTGTACTCGGTGACCAAGTATTCCACAAATACTTGGGTATTCCTATTGGCAATATATGTGCGCCTTCACCAGTCAATTTGTTCTTTTATTCGTACGAAACTAAATCTATCCAAACGCGTCTACTTCAACATAAGCCATAACTGGCGACGACATCTGATCTAACATTCAGATACATTGATTATGTATTGTCTATGAATGATAGCAACAGAATCCATGGACAGATGCACTGATATACTTCGCTATACACGATACGTGACTACTAATTTTTGTTCATATATTTGTACTAATATGCCTTTATCACTTGCGTCTGGTGTTTATATGTCTCAACTAATACGATATGCTCCTTCCGAGCATTCTTCCTCAATTTACCGAAATAATCTAATGATTAAAAGGTAATACAAGGTTTTAGATTAGAACAACTACGTTTGAAGTCTAGTCCACAGTTACTTAACCGTCTTCGATATTGATAATGTGACCCTGGAATAATGGCATAGATCAGTAATGCGCTCCTCCACAGCATTATACAGACGTTGTTTTAAGCTTTGCACTGTGATTTGTAGGGCGGTAGAGACTTTTTGACGGGGACTGCCTAAACCTTTCAAGTGAAGATAAGCTAAACTTTGTCCCCTCACACTGTAAGTCGGTACTCCTACAGATCAGACACCTTGCCACGCCTTTAAATTGACTCTGTTGGCTCATGTTGATGTCATTGTATACTACATTGTAATCCTATATGGTAATACTATTCATGTTTCTATTTTCAGGTTGAGAAGTCTGATGAACCTGGAGGATAATGTATTAATTTTGGAATGCGTGTTCTTTAAAAGTAATGCTTTGTGGGAGGGTGGATCTGTAGAACGGTTAACCTTACTAATTGAGAAACAATGGCCACTTTAATTTACTGTACTAAGTCGACACCGCAACTACATTAAAATCGACTACTTTCATGATGTCATCTCATGTGCTTGCTGTTAATATCATACATGGTATATCTGGTTTGTGTAAGACATTTTCTGAAGGTTGGGGGGGGGGGGAGAAGATAAAAACGATAAGAGGAAGTGATTCCTTGTACAATCAGTATCTTTATCAAGAACATTTTCCTTTTTTACTGACATGTGAGACAAGCACATGGTATCACCATCAATAAATATTCGAACTTATATGTTATAATTTTGTGCACCAGATGCGCATTTTGACAATTCGTGTCTCTTCAGTAATGGTGAATTTGGTATTCGTAAATAACGCTGCATAGATAGCAGTTTAAATATGATAAATGTACTGGTTCAGTGCATGTAATTCAACCTTCAGGACTGTTAAGTCCTTTCAAGATAAATTCTCTGTTAAGTTGTGCATTACACATAATTTTCCGCCAAAAATATATAAACAATATCATTGGCAAACAATGAATTCAACACGTTACTGCGATCTTCTAGGTATTGACAATAATGTATCGTGTCCTATGTAAATAACAATAAAGATTCTACGGATCTCATCAGCAGTTACACCGTACCGAGTACAGCTCACACTATACGGTTATAAAACGCAACAGAGAGAGAATAAGATCTTAGAGTGCATATAGAGTTATATTGGATGATAGAAATTAGCTGGCGATACCAGTAATCACATTCTATACAGATATGTCTTATACGCTATAGATATAGACTCATTCATCCTGATAATCAACGGTCTAGAGTGGTTTTGTGAGCATTCCGTGAATAAGCAGTGCTCGAATTGATCGGTCACGATCCTTCCTTTCGCAACAAAGATTATTTCATATGCACTGTTGAACTCATTTTTGTCCGTTTTCCTTGTCTCTGACCACAGAGGTAACATTGATTGTTTTTATTGGTTGCGTTTTCACATATTTGGTCATTTCGATATACTAAAATTTAAAGGACTCGTAAATTTATAAAACATAAAATAGATTAATGCAGGCAAAGGCAGGCAACTGCATTACAATTATCTTTTATCATGTCTTTCTATGTCTTTACAGTTTGCTTTTTTGTCTGTGGTACCGTTTGTCATACGACTGAGTCAGATAAATTTTTGCTCTCTTTTCTAGTTTTATCCGTATATATGACCTTCTTTAACGTGTTTATCTCGACTAAACCATCTGATCTTGCATATTTTGACAACATAGAAGATGAGGTTTGAACTGAAATTAATTATATAAGTCGTCTGTTAAATACGACATACCATGTGCTACGCCACCGTGCCACTCACAATGATAGGTCGCCGTGACACTCACAACGATATGTCGCCGTGACACTCACAACAATTTGTCACCGTGACACTCACGATATGTCACCGTGACACTCACAACGATATGCCATTGTGCCACTCACAACGATATGTCGCCTTGACAATCAACGATATGTCGCCGTGACACTCACAACAATTTGTCACCGTGACACTCACGATATGTCACCGTGACACTCACAACGATATGCCACAGTGACACTCACAACGATATTTCACCGTGACACTCACAACGACATTTATGTCTCCATAGAAATTAAACTAAACTTGTAGTCAGAAATATTGCAATAAAATCTTTAAATACAAGTATAAGGATATAAACATTCAGTCAACCTGTACTCCAGACATCATCTCCATGGGATAAAGATCTAACAAAACCCTGCAACTCTGATTTCAAGCCAATCAGTGGATCGTCTACAAATTCCTAGGAATGAACATTAACATTCCCAGCGTGCGTGACCCACAGGGTAGCTTTTGAACAGTGTTTGTTATATATTGCGTCATTATCACGTGCCTGGCCGAATCATTGATTCGCTATGGAAAATAACGGTTTCGGTGACTGAAACGTCATCAGAGTTCATAAGAACATGACCCTACGGAGTTTCGCCAAATTATTTGTGATGGAATATGTTGAGAAATGAAATGATAATTTTCTTTAATAAAATTTAAAAGTAACTGATGTGATGTGACCAGCACTCACAACTATGTATTCTGAGATGAGACCAGATGACCAGGCGGAGTAAGCGTCTCCCTTATGGTTTGTTGCTTTTCATTACTGCACATGACAGGATATGAATATTGACCTATATTGTATAGAGATGTCAGAGCCTCTCAAAAGCAGGGCAGAACCTAGTTTATTTACATTTTTTATAAAAGGTAAATTAACAAGTATAACGAATTACATGAAACGTTGTTACAAACAACGTGATACCTGTGAAGTGATATAACATTATTCAAATAGAACAAACATCCCACCATTTAAATGGGCTATTCTGATAATTGAAAAGGAAGGACAGAGTGAAATATGTTTTCTGTAATGACAGAAAATAATCTGAGATACAGAATACATAAACTGAACATTAAGAGTGACATTTTCATTTATAATATTTAATCTACAATTTGCACCGTCAGGAGATGTACATATTCATCAATTATGTCAATAAAATCAAGAATTTAATTAGCCATGTATCCTCAAGCCTTACTATCTAAGTACAGTTACAAACTTTAAAAGGAAAATTATTTTATTTTATAGTAGCATATTTCATGTCGTTGGCATAGTGATTTGAGGCAATTCATTGCAAAAATATGATATTAAAAAAGGCTTATCAAAGTGTACGAATATATCAAATTTATGTAAGTTTTGAGAACGCAAATGAATGAAGTGAATAGAAATTATAACATATATTAAAATATATTGCTAGATATCTGAAACATCCAAACAGTTACTGAAATTTGGCGTTTTCGAGCACCCATTGTAGTATTAATTAAAACAGGAAGACAATAAGAAATCCTTCCATTAAGGTATGAGTGCGCACTTCATGACATTGTCATTTCCAGCAAAGGCGAAAATAAAAAAAGACTGCTCGATAAGCGTTTAAGAAAAACGACATACTTCATCTTGAGGAATAATCCTAGACAAACATTTTACCTTGGGTTTCCTAATGGAAATTAAGATGTTGACTGCTTGTTGACGTGGTCTTGTTTTCATGTAATGCAATATGACGCAAAACAGGAAACCCATGAGCAACTTGTAAAGACATGAGCTCAATATATATATTTGTGTGTGTGTGTGTGTGTGTGTGTGTGTGTGTGTGTGTGTGTGTGTGTGTGTGTGTGTGTGTGTGTGTGTGTGTGAGGGTGTGTGTGTGTGTGTGTATGCGAATTGGAAATTGTAGTGAATAAATAAAAAGGTTCGGCAACAGTATTATATACATTCATAATAGTATCTGATTGCCGTTGTACAGGACTTGTCATTGAATATTCTGAAAGTCTGTTGATACAGATATAAAACAATTTTATAAACCAACAAAGACACGGAACTAATATGTTGTATTACACAATGCAGTTTTACTTTTAATATGAACGAATGTTCGAAGGCATGAGATTAAATTCAAAGTATTTTTTGTATAAATAGTTGTAATTTAGTCACGTAGCTCTCGATAGTTTATAATGATGACGTCATTGCTGTGTATTGTATATTTGCGGCATGGAAGCTGATTTGTAGCACGAAGGCCTACTTTCAAGTAATATAACTTTCGCATTGATTAGTAACTGTATCTTCATGAAAAATTTTATCCCCATACATTTTGAGGTACACGAGACCTTGAGAAGATTAAAGATATCATACAGTAGATCAGTTCTGCACCATCAAACTGACTGCAGCTAACTTACAATACTTTGATTTCTAAAATTAAGGTATCCATCATATTAAGAATATATTAGATCATTTGGACTGCAATGTTTCAGTATATTTTAAAATTTGATTGTTTATGATGAATTCCAATGGTTAGCTCTTTTATTATAATAAAATGAAATTACTAGTCTGTTAAATACGAGTCTCTTGGAACAAATCTTTTTAAGTGCGTTTTAGGTACAATTTACAAATATTGATGAAACTTTTAACTCAGAGTCACAGGTATCATAAAATTAGAAAAAAAACTATTCTCAATATTCGGAAATGTTACTTTTCAACAATATCTATCCAATGGAATTTCCCATCCCAGTATCTACGGTGATCTTCTATACAAACTTAGGAGGATCAAAGGTTCTGCCAATTGTATCTTGTCGGGTTCCACAATAGCGAAACGCCTTTGTCATCGACAGTATGACCCGGAGATCATTTAACAGATAATAACTCTTGTATAGGCCCTTCTACAGACTTACTTGCACGTCTACTGCCAGAGCGGTTGGCACTTTATTTTGAACCTTGTTGAAACCAGAGGAGACATTTTTCACCTTCGTCATCGACAGTATGACCAGGGGATTATCATACAGATAACAATTCCTGTAATGACCCTTCTACAGCCTTATACAGACTTTCTTGCACGTTTATCACCATCGCGGTTGGGACTATATTTCAAGCCTCGTTGAAACCTTTTTAGGGGAGACATTTTTCTGAACCTTGTCCCCTTTGAGTGTTAGTATGGATTCCTACAAAGTAAGGTTCCGAGCTCGCTTCCTGGTCGGTTAACTTTAGTTGATGTGTATTTAAATGTTTTTTACATCTTGATCTTACTCTGCATTTCTATACTGTTTAGATTTTATGACCTCTGAACTTGAGAAACTTGTTGATCCTTGCTGTGTATATGGAGGATCATTTATAGGCTGAAATATGTCTTTTGATTATTCTGCTTGTGTGGTGAATGGGAAGGTGGACCTGTAAACTGATTCACCACACCAGTTGATTGCCAACTCTGATATCAATTGACCGTCCATGTTTAGTATCACAATTATCTTTTCATCGAAAATTATTGTGATGTTCTTATGGATATTTTACCCTATATTATTAACAGTGCATTTCCGTTGTGACTTTCGTCATACAGCTGAATCAGATGTTTTAATCCTTTACTTAACGTAATGTAAATGTAAGTGTACAAATCCCATTAAGTTTATGTATATAGAAGTTATTCTATCTGCTTCTAGTTATTTGAATATTTAGGTTATTATATGCAACAGAATTACAGACAGGTTTTTCTTAACCACTTAAGTCACTGATCCAAAACATTAATAGGAAGGCAAATCTCGTTGATCAGTTCTCACAAATTTTGACTGAGAAAAAAGAGTAGTAGTTTGGTTTATATTATGCACTTGTGTTCTATACGCGAAGTGTAAGATATAAAAGTAACTGATTATCAGAGATATCATTTCACTGTAACACTAGCGAAGAGAAATACGTCAAAATACAAACTACTTACAACCTTAAAACCATACTTATCTTTATAATTACTAAGTCGAAATGGCGAAGACTGAAAACATTGTACAATTCTATATACAAAGATATGACCTACATTTTCCGCCCAAACGTCCTGCAATGATCAGAAAAGAATCTTCCGCCTGTAAAATTTAGGAATGATCAATTGCAAAAGAATGAAGGCTTTCAAATACATAATTCAGTTAGCTATCAGAATAATGGCATCAAACACAATAACGGAAATTCGCCGTGTCTAATGCGTTGAAACACTGGGTTTATTAGATTTACTTCATCTCATGGGTCTAAAGACTTTCATTTGTCATGTCAGTGTCATAAATCACATTTGGCAAGAATAATTTTAAATGAATTCTAATTAACTGTAGAACACGCGTTTGGAAGATAAAAGACATCATTAGTTGAATATTTCATAGAGCATTAAATGGTATATATCTCTCTCACATATATTCAGTTATAAAACCCGGGTACGTCAAAGAATTTCATGTAAATAATTTCCCCAGTAAAAGTATATTTTAGATTTTACCTGGTTTATTACACACATTATTTTTATTTTAGAAGTCGACACATGAATAACCACGCAATGACATTCATTATTCTCGCCTTATTTCCCCCCTTTTTAAAACATTTATTTGCGACCATATTAATTGTATACATGTTTTACAGAAGATAGAGTAATAATCTATGTGCAACTAGAATTCATTTCCAGTGTAACAGTGTTAATTCAGTACATCAGCCGATTTCTTTCATTATATTTAAGCCGGTGTGTTCAATGGATGAGGCGCTCGACTTGTAACATAGAAGTCCCGGTTTCTACTCCTATCGTGGGCATCCGAGATCTCGTGTCACGGTAGGCGTGATGTATTTGGACAGATAACTGTAAACACGCAAAATGTAGCTGACGTCTAATATCATCGTATTATTAGACTAGTGCTTTGTAAATATTTTTCTTTTTTCTCTTTTCATATTTCTATTTATGTAGTTATTTATTGTTTTGTCCCGAGGAAGGGCAGATCGTCTCGAAAATTTGACCATTTAACCTTATCTTAGTGTCGTTTGTCGCTTTCTTGTGCTTCTATATTTGACCTCTGTTAATCTTAAGCAACTTGCATTGACCCACGGTTGATCCGACAAATGTTTCCCAGTTGTGCGCTTATATATATATATATATATATATATATATATATATATATATATATATATATATATATATATATATATATATATATATATATATTTATTTATTTATATCGAATAAGTATCGCAGATGTTTACTTATCTAATATGACCTTAAAATATGCAGAATGTAGAATCGAGACATGGTGTTTTGGTATCCTTCGTATGGAAGGTTGACAAAAGGTTGTATGTATTGTCAATCTTTTTTACCAACTGAAGGTTTTACTGATGTTTTTCATCTATTCCTACATCGTGACAGATTCCACGTCTGTATGTTATGTCCATCTTTTGAATATTCCTCTATTGAATTCAAGTTGGTGGGTTTTTTTTTTTTTTTTTTTTTTTTTTTTTGCCAATTTCATTTATGGTCTATGTTCCGAAAATGAAATATAGATGTGTACATGAACCCACAAAAACCAACGATTTTTAACCTAGCTTGAGAGAGAGGCATTCGTCGGTCATAAATATTGATTTCTGAACAAAGCAAACAATTATTTGACGAAGGAGAAATAATGCGATTTATTGAAGTTGGAAGTAGCTAACATTATGTCTTCTTTAATTTACTTAATACAAGATGCACAATAAGCTGTAAATTTTTAATACTTACAATGTAAAATACGAAAGTAACTACTGTCACATGACTATGGCACTAACAACAATGTAGCACAGTGAAGTGAACATTCAAGGACAAAAATAAGTTTTGCAAATGAAATAAATACACCGATATATCTGGTTAAGGTTTAGGTTGATCGTAAAAAGCATGGAGCAATAATAGTTACACTTCCTGTTGCGTATCATGCATTATCTCAACAAATGTCCATATTCAAATTCGATGATAAAAAAATAACAACAAAGAAACAAAACCGGTCTATTCTGGAAATTTTGTTCCAGATGTTCACCTTGCATGCTCAACAAAAATCCGTTTTAAATGAACAGAGTTGTGACCTGTAGCTCATTTTGACAATGGATTGAACAAAATGCAATTGTTTTACAAAGGATGAACGTGATCCCATTTCTTTACTTACAGAGTTCCATGACAATCGTGAAAATCCTTGAACAACAAACATGTGATATTGTTTTAATATTGATGCAAAGATTGTCTGCATTCCGGTATTGATCTATTGTGAGTATTAAAGAACTGGAAAGCACGCTTGGGTGGTCCTTTGGTTTGTTGTGGACTGACTGGTATAGATGCTATAAAGTCATAATTGTTTTACACTGCCAGAATGTCATAATTGTTTTACACTGCCAGAATATAGCTGTTCTCCGATGCATATCTTCATTCATAGTTTTATTCCTGATATAAAGTACATACACATATTGTAGAGATTACATTAATTGCGTGTTCAGTATCACACGTGTAATTATTTACCGATAGATCATAAACCTTGTGTCAAAGTAAATTTTCTACTGCCATAATGCAGTTGATCTACATATCGCAACATTGCGGTCATTCAAGCATATTTACTTTTTACTTATGTTGTGCATCATTCAGGTGTATTTACTTTTTACTTATCTCATGTCGTGCGTCATTGAGGTATATTTACTCTTTACTTATGTTGTACGTCATTGAGACATATTTACTTTTAACCTATCTTATGGTGTACGTCTTTGAGACATATTTACTTTTTACTTATCTTATGTAGTGCGTCACTGAGGAATATTTATTACTTATCGTATGTTGTGTGTCATTGAGGCATTTTACTTTTTACTTATCTTATGTGGTGCGTCACTGAGGAATATTTATCACTTATCGTATGTTGTGTGTCATTGAGGCATTTTACTTTTTACTTATCTTATACAGCGCGTTCGAAACTTTACTCACTGGTTAACTTAAAGTTTGAGAGACAATTACTGTAATTTATAACATTTCTGCGTAAAAATCTCGAATATTTTACAAAGCTTGTTTCATATGCTAAAAATGAGTACACTGACTATGACTTAAAGTCTTCTCATTTCAAATATATAAGTGAGATGAATTTTAACCATTGGTTAGCTTAACCAGCGGTTAAAGTTCGGAACAACTGGCCCCTTATGTTTACATTGCAAATAACCTTTATCAGTCTAAATCTTTGACACTTACTAAGTTCTTAATTATGGTCACATTTATATAGTAAAATATCTACCTATTTTATGGAAATAGAGGAGGTAAGAGATCTAATTCAACCACATGATAGACCCAGCTTGATTTAATGAATATAGAACATGTATACCTTTTAATTTAGTGCACCTATGTGCACTTCGACAAGTTATGTCTCTTTAGTGATGCTCGTGGCCGAATGATTGGAATAGCATCGGATTCCCAGTAGTAATGCTGTAAACTATTATTTTATTTACAAGCACCTGGACCAAAAAGGGACTAATGTTATTAGTATGCACATATCAAATCAAGTTAACAGTATATTTTGAAAAAGTTATTTATATTTACTGCAATAAATTTAGTATAGTTTTCTTAAAATTAGGAGTAACTTCCCCACGCATACTTCCTAAAATGACTTCTTTGGCTTTCATGTTTACATCACTTTGGTAGTTTGTCCATCAAGTATTTATACTTTGGAGGTTCACAGTTTTGACCTTTAGCATCACTGAAGATATAGAAGCTATCGAAAGGTGTATATGATGCACTAAATTGATAAATGTATATTTTTTCTTATATTTATTATTACCAGACTTTATAGTCTGAAAGTTTAAATGTAAAGATGATGGATAAATCCATACCATAAGTCTAAAAATCATGAAACCAGAGGACATACAAAATCAGTGAAAATGAAAAACAAGTGGAAAATAATGTCTACTTGAAGAGTATATGTGAACCCCTGTGATGGAGTGAGATCAGGTGCCCGGGGAGAGTGAGCATCTCCTGCTTGCTAGCAACACCTGTCACATATACCCAGTAGAAAGGGTCAAATCGTGTAAATTCTATATGTAATTATATATGGAGAAGTCAAAGTAGGTAACCTTCTAGTATAGAAGGTGTCAAATCGGTGTAAAATGATCGGAATCGGTCTCAGTCCAGAATATCATTTAAAAGTCTGGATAACGAGATATCATATGGAGTAATAAGAGTCTCGCAACGACCGTAGAACTTCCTCAGTGACGTTGCTAGTCTAGCACATATATAACCCTGGTTGAGCAGCTTAACTGAAAGTCGCCTAGCCCTCAGAACAAAGTGATTGTAATTTGAACATGCTCTGGAATACTGTATTAACTGAGATATGAATACGCCGTATGCGGGCGATGATGGAATGTTGCTACCTATGAAAGGAAAGTTTGTGATAGCGAAATTGAAATCGTCACGTTTGTCATAGAGTGAGGTCTTCAATTGACCATTAATGTCGAAAGAGAACATAATATCTGCATACGAAGTAGAATTACTACTTTCTGTGGTTTCTTTGACCTCCAGTTCACTTGGATAGATGATGCTAAGGTAATCCGCGAACGAAGGATTATTAATTGAAAGCAAATTATTGATATATCTGTAAGTAAAATCGAAGCCAAAAGCCAATTGGTTTTTTCCTTGCGAAAGCAAAGACTGAATGAATTCAGCTTCGTATGAGTAAAGGAATATGTCAGCCAGAAGCGGAGCACAGTTAGTGCCCATTGGAATGCCGACAATTTGTTGAAAAACCTTTCCTCCAAACACCACAAAAATGTTATCGATAAGAAAGTTCAACATCTGGATAACAGCTGTTTCAGTGTATTTATTTTTGGAATACGAATTTTCCCTAACAAAGTAAGTTTTATCATGGCCTATAACTATATATTTGAATTTGCGGCTTCCGTTTTTACTAGTAAATGCATTTTGAACAATTTCCGCTAATCTGTCTTTTAATTTCTGATGAGGGATCGTTGTGTAAAGAGTCGAAAAGACTTGATGGATTGTATTTTAGTAAAACTTTTTGATTTTATATGTTCTAATAACTCTTTTGAATTTTTAAGGATCCACATTTGATTAATTCTACTTCTGGAATATACTGTTTCGCAATATCTATGAAGGCCAGATTTAATTTCTGATAATATTTTTGTGAGTAGCATCGATACAGATTTTGTGGAACACTTCGAGGAACCAGCGATAAAGCGTTGTTTGTAAGGATTTTTGTGCATTTTGGGAATGCAGTACAAATACGGAAGTTCTAAATTTAATTTATTTGTGTCCATACCAAACGTATTGAGGACAGATTTATGATTCTCAAGTACTTCCGAAACCGAAAAGCTGGAGATAACAATCTACAAACTGCCAAGTTCTTACAACTACCACACCAAATTTGCCTTTTGTTAGAGGTCGGCGCTCCGTTCTTTGCAAAGGGTTTTAGTATTAAGGGTTAAATCCCTGATGTGTGTGACTGTGATATTTATTGCAATGTTAGTCTAGTCTGGCTATGTCTTAGAGTTCTTGGCATTCATGACGAAAGATTCTAGCCAAGCAGGAGACAATTTTCATGGCAATGGCTCTTATCACTGATATCCTTGGTTATAGAATATCCACAGTTGTAAGTTGTTCTTAGTTTTACAGTGACATTGCATCAGTTACTTCTTCTATATCACATGAACTAAATCCAGACATGTGTCTGGTGTGACATAAAAATAAATGCGTTCTGTTTTGAAAACTGCTAACTATTAACATGGAACACATTGACAGATCTGATAATCTGCCGCATGCGACTTTTATATTGTAGTTTGTGTGAGATAATGGCTTCTTGTAGGAAGAGTTTAGATATGAATAAACTGTTTAATTATTTTGATATTCTCCTTGACCTTTATATGATCCCAATAAAAAAATCGAATTCTTGTTTTGTAATTGAATGAAGCGAGAAAATATCCATCACTCAGAAAAGACAGACATAAATGTGGAAATGGGATATAAAACAGCAAAAGGAAAATGCTTTACAGCTTTACAATTGTCCTTTGGTGATATAGGTATAGTCGCAGGAAGATAAATTACGGCATTTGACGAGGTCAGGGTCTTTGGTGGAATGAGATCTTATTTGTATTTAAATCTTTGTAAATTATATATTAGTCAAGACCTGGGAAGGCAAAACGAAAAAGAAAGGGGTAAAGAAAACAACTACACAGAGGATGTCCCAAACTTTTCGATTACTAAGTATATTGCAATCACGGGTCCGACCTAGGGGGATCAATAAATATGTCATCATTATACATGTACATTATTGAAGAGCACTGGGGATACAATAAATAAGTTATAATAAAATACCTAGAAAACGGAGATTGGGCGATAAAGAATGTCCGCAAGAATTATCCCAGAATAATGAAAGTGAAATAAGCGAAATTCTTCTGATTGCGCAGTTTGCTCTCAATTACCGCAAAACTTTCCCTATATTCGTCTAAAGAAAGTAAAAAGTAAAAATCATTAAACCTAAACAAAAACCTTTAAAACCCTAAATCATTGTGACGGACATGTTGATCATTTTATTTACCTTCACATTTATAACTCAGAGAATTATGAAAATCAAATTACGTTACAGTACCATTCTTTTTATTCTTAGATCTTAAATCATTTATGCTTGAAAGTGTATTTTTGTTGGAATGTGCATAAACTAAAGTGATCCGAAAGATTACGAAGTGTACTGTTCTTTGTTATTTTCCCAAAACTACATAAAAGTCCATATAAATCACGTTTCATATCTAATTCTAGCCACTGTTCCACTACGGTACTATCGAAGCATATTACGTCTGCTCTAACTGCTATAAAAGATCATATTATCAAATATTGTGATGTCGCATTTCATAATAGTAACATTAATTACTTTTGGTCGATTAAAAATTCTCATGAAGTTATAGACAAACTTCTTTCGCTAAATTTCAAAGCGACTCAAATTTCTACATTTGATTTTTCTACACTTTATACATCTCTGCCTCATCGTTTGATTAAAAGCAAGTTGCTGTCTCTTATACAATGGTGTTTTCACAGAGAATCTAAAACGTACATATGAACTTCCAATAACTCCGGATTCTTTTCCAACAAACAATATACTTCATATAAATACTGGACTTGCAAGGAATAATGTAAAGCACTAGATTTTCTCATGAATAATATTTTTGTGCAATTTGATGGCAAGATATATCAACAAATAGTTGGGACTCCTATGGGTACTAACTGCGCGCCTCTGATAGCAGAATTATTTCTTTATTGTTGTGAGAGGGATTTTATGGTTTCTATTCAAAATCAAAACGTGTTGACCTCATTGACAAATCTAATAATACTTGCAGATATCTGGATGACATTTTGGTTATCGACAACCCTGAATTCGAACAATTTATATCAGAAATATATCCACCAGAGCTCACATTGAATAAAGCTAATACTTGAGATAAATCTACACCTTTCTTAGATTTAAACATCAAAATTATCAACCACCTAATATATACTAATATTTATGATAAACGTGAGGATTTTGGATTTCCTATTCTAAATTTCCCTTACTTGGATGGCGATGTCCCTCGACTCCCCTCATATGGTATCTATATATCTCAAGTAGTTCGATTTGTCAAAGGCTGCACCGATGTTTTGGACTTTCATAAACGAAATTTACAAATTACTACTAAACTTTCAACTCAGGGTTACAGATATCACAAGCTAAGAAAAACATTCGGCAAATTCTTCAGATCTTATTCAGAACTTCTATCTAAATTTGGAAATATTTCTTTCCAACAGTATATATCCAATGGAATTTCCCATCCTAATTTTTACGGTGATCTCGTATATAAACTAAGGAAAGTAAAAGGCTCCGATAACGTTGTTTTATCATGTAATAATATAGTAAAACGTCTTCTAAATAGACAATATGATATTGAGATCATCAAAAAGACTATAGGTCTTGTATTTTGCCCCTCTACAGCCTTATGCAGACTTTTACTTGAACGTTGCACGCTGACTAACAGGGCGGTGGGGACTATATGACGGGCCTTGTCCAAACCTCATTCAGAGGAGACATGGTCCTGAACCTCGTCCCCTCTGACTGTTAGTCGGGACTCCTACAGATCTAGGGTCTCAGCTCGCTTTCAGACTGGCAGAGCACGGTTTATCATGTTGATGTCGCATATATTTTAATACCATTATGTGTTTTACAATACCTTACGTGTTTATATTTTATGACCTCTCAATATGCGATACCTGTTGACCCTTGCTCTTTACATGGAGGATTATTTATAAATTTTTAAATGTACGTCCTTTGATTGTTCTGCTGTTACGGTGGGTGGGAGGGTGGGCCCGTAAACCGGTTAACCACACCATTTGTTTGGCTTTTGTCTTATTAAATGACCGTCCTAAGTCGGTATCATAATTGCACTACAATCAAATATTTTTATAATGTGTTATATGTTCTAGTATATTATTTATATTCATGTATTGTATAGCTCCATGGTGACTTCTGCCACATAACTGAGCCAGTAACTCCTCCTTTTTCTTTTGAATAAAAGCATTATAAAGACAATCGATAAAATATATTTAAGCTTCGCAAATCATATCATGTATGTGCACAAGTTTTAACCTTCAGATATGATGATAGTAAAGAAACACGAGCAACGCCTAGCGCGGTATAATTCGCCCGTCGTTTAGTTTAAAAGGTAAAAAAAATTAAAGTGTGGAGGCCCCCCCCCCCCTCTCAAGATAACACATGCTTTTGTCCAAGGCAACAATCCTGTGTAATATTACTGAAATCCATAAAGGCAATAAGAAGCTATAGCCATGGGAAGAATCTAAACACCCCCTATTTTCCTTCTCCGTAAAAAATGTAAAAATGCTGAAGAAATAAAAACCAGTAATATATATCTATATTAAAGTTCATTGTTTCATTCTAACATAAATTTAAATTTGAAAGAGTTTAAGTGAGAGATGAATTTCTGATTATTTCCTAAAAAAATTTCCCCCAAAAAAGAAAAGTAAAATACCCATTACTCTGTACTGACAAAGGGGATATTTCCGGATATTTTCTTATCTTATCAGAGTATTCTGTATATGTTCTATGAAAATCAATTCATGATTACTGAAGTTATTGTATCCCATAGAAACTGCCATTATGCTTTTAATGAAAAATTTCTAAGTTCAAGGGCCATAACTTTGGCATAACAAAATAGTGAAATACCGAAATGCGAACTGGTACTTACCATTATTGATATAAGTTGTATGCCAAGTTTCAATCCAATATCTTGAAAGACTGCAGAAAAAAGTCTGGAACACTTTAATATTCTTGAAGAGCCATAACTTTGGCAAAACTAAGTCAATCATACCGAAATGCGAACCGGTACCCTCATTGATATAAAGTCATATGCTAATTTTAGATCCAATACCTTGAAAGACTGCAGGAAAAGGTCCGGAAAACATGACCTCGGATGGACGCAAGAACAGACGCACGAACGACGCCATAACATCATACGTCTCGTCTGTGACGGACGAATAAAAACAAGAAAAATTCCTGCATCCGCCAACGACAACCTGCATCTTGAACAAAAATATTTACACGGTAAAATGCTATTAATATACTTTTTACTTACATTTCAGGAATATTATATTCAATAGGCACAATTTCAGAAAAGCTGTTTAAGTAGTATACAACAGATTTTTTATTAAAGATTTTCGCCATTTCGATATATATATATATATTTACATTTCATATATATATATATATATATATCTAAACAAAAGTATTTCTGACAAATGGGAGTGATTCCCATAACCACATGACGACATTTCTTTTGGTAAATTTCACACGAATTATCGACTAATCAGAAATATATAGACGAATAAAATCAAACTATAGTGATTTAAATGCACCCTGAACAAATAATTCGAGTATACAAATTGTCAAAAACGGTACTATTGCAATGCTAATTGATCAAGAAGCATAATATACAATACAGTAATTGTCATAAAATAGACGGAGGAGCCGACTGGGAGCCATAAGAACTTTGACACTTTAGGTCATTCTGGACAGATGGAGGAGCAGCTGTAAAGGAAAAGAAACATGCCATACATTGTGATAGCGATACACTTCAATGACACAATATGCCATACATTGTGATATCCATACACTTCAAAACACAATATGCCATACATTGTCATAGCGATACACTTCAATAACACAATATGCCATACATTGTTATAGCGATACACTTCAATAATATTACACTGGTCTGAAAATATGCCATACATTGTAATAGTGATACACTTCATAACACAATATGCCATACATTGTGATAGCGATGCACTTCAATAACACATTATGTCATGCATAATGAAAGCGATGCACTTCAATAACACAATATGCCATACATTATGATAGAGATACACTTCAATAGCACAATATGCCATACATTGTGATAGAGATGCGCTTCAATAACACAGTATGTCATACATTGTGAAAGCGATGCGCTTCAATAACACAATATGCCATACATTGTGATATCCATACACTTCAAAACACAACATGCCATACATTGTCATAGCGATACACTTCAATAGCACAATATCCCATACATTGTGATAGCGATACACTTCAATAATATTACACTGGTCTGAGAATATGCCATACATTGTGATAGCGATACACTTCATAACACAATATGCCATACATTGTGATAGCGATGCACTTCAATAATATTACACTGGTCTGAGAATATGCCATACATTGTGATAGCGATACACTTCATAACACAATATCCCATACATTGTGATAGCGATACACTTCAATAACACAATATGCCATACATTGTGATAGCGATGCACTTCAATAATACAATACTGGTCTGAGAATATGTTACATTAAGTATTAATGAAATGCAAAGGAATTTTATTCGGTTCTTGAAAATGTGAAAGCACTTTTACTTGAATATTTCCTTATTAAGATAATACTATTTAATTAAATAGAAAAGGGGTGGGTTGCTGTTTTTGTCTTCATTATTATTTTCAATT
Source organism: Pteria penguin (assembly GCA_035048485.1). Lineage (NCBI taxonomy): Eukaryota > Metazoa > Mollusca > Bivalvia > Pterioida > Pteriidae > Pteria > Pteria penguin. The sequence continues at coordinate 62,851,345 of CM068583.1, forward strand.
TTTATTTATTTCAGTAATGTGTCTACCTATCCATTTACCTATCATGTTTTGTTTTAATTTGATAGTATTTTATTGGGTATGTTTTTTTTTTGTCTAGCATAATTTCTGGAAGAGTACACTAACCTTTCTGTGGAGACAGTACAATAATAAGAGGTTTAGTTGTGCCAGTATCACATTGATATGTCACATCCAATACTCCGCTGTCATACGTGTAATTGTGAAGACGCAATAGGTAATCAATTCGTCCATTATTATTTTCCTTCAGTGTGACGCAATTTGGATCTTTTTCATGTATAGTCAGAATAAATGGTTTATCAGAGACTATTGTCCATTTACAAATCATACTATAATGTGGGTCGCGAGAATGTGGTCCAAATGTTATCCATTCTGATAAATGGCGAAAATAGGCCCATCCACCACATGCTGAAACATTATAAAGTATTATCAAAAACATCTTTCCTTGGTCATTAGAAACAAAATGTTTTAACAGTGAAAAGTTTAGGGTGTTATGAATCAACAAATATCAAAACAAAATCAAATACACGTATATTAATTGTGGTGCACAATGTCAACGATGCTCAATGTCTAAATTATGGAAGTCGAAAGTTTAGGTATTGAAGAGCATACTCATTACTAATTTAAACGTATATATATATAATATATATATATATATATATATATATATATATATATATATATATATATATATATATATATATATATATATATATATATATAATGATCATCTATTTAATTTTAGTTTACGTAATCAAGCGAAATAAATTTGATTGTACTGACGGGATCTAATAATTTTGTGTTCGGAATCCAGGCTTTCTTCCGCTTCACCAACTGCCCTTATCCATAACTCAAATTCAGCTCCGGCAGTACATGCAGTGTCAATCACATGATGAGAGGAATTAGACGAGAGGATCTGGGAAAATGTTTTGCTACCTTCTCCATTCACTCTGTAGAATACTCTATAACCCTTGATGTACGGTTTGTCTGTCAATAGCGTTGTCCATGAAATTAAAATTCCGGATTGAGAGGTATGGATACTTACATTGACTGGAGGATTAGGAGTAGGCACTGTCAAAATATGGAGTAGGAGTGAATAAGTAAGTTTCATACATGTAGATAACTAATCGGAATTAAAATGGTACACTTTAAAACATTAAAGTTACCTGAAATATGCATTGGGGTACTCACGGTACCGTAGTAGATATTCATAAAAGAGTGCCTTCTGTTTGGTTTGCAGCGCATTCAAAACAATGATACAAAATACACAAACTCTTTGAGAAATGTTTGATTCATATTTAACTGAACAAGCTTGAATTGTACTCACATACAGAAGTAATAACTGCTGAAAACCCTTCGTCTTCATTACTCTCATCTGTGAGCAAGATGATTTCTATTGCGTTGCTTTTTGAAACTACGGTGACCTCTGATTGCATTCCACAAAGTTTTTGTCTATGATCTGATATTTGCCCTTGATCTAATATTTGAACGTAATCTTTAGAGCAGTATGTGGAGTTTTCAATGGATATATTAACAAAGAAAACCTGTACAAAAATTTATCGTATAAGTAATACGAATGATAAAACTTTCTATTAACAAATACTTTACTTTCACGATAAATATACTGTCATCAAATTAAAAATGTGTTTCTGTGTCTAGCACATCCTTCGTATGGTTTAATTTGTTAGATTGTGTATAGGTAATTAGTTTACATTGATATGCTTTTTCTAGTTTTTGAAGTCAGTAAATATCAGACCTACTTTTAGCTTTAGGTTTGGCATTGTGGAAAATGCCCATTTACAGATCACATCCGGTTGATAAAGACCTCCTACAGATGGTGACGTAATAATTATGCTGTCCTTGTGAGATAGTGTATGAGTCAATCCACAGTCTATTATTTATAAGTATCAAAATAAGATATAAGATAAAATATATCGACCAAAAGTACAATATCTGAAACAAAAAAAAAAAAAAAAAAAAAAAAAAAGACGGGAAGACGGAGGATATCATAGATTTTAAGTCGACATGTGAGACAACGCTCTATCATATGAACAGAGTCTTTTTTGCGACATTAAATTTGCGGTATGTTGACTCATATCGCATATCCTTCTGATGTTAACTTTTCTCCCAGTGGTTTGCCTCAATAAATAGTGAAACAATACTCAGAAGAAACTTGGGTAACCTGGATCATTTGAGACACATAAACACCATACGCAGGTGATAAAAGAATGTTATTACATCAATATCGAGGAAGTACCAACTCGTTAATCATTCTCAAAGTCCAAGGACAGATACAAAATCGTGTAAGTTTCAAAAAGGAACTGTTGTGAACCCCGATATACTGAAAAATTTCGAGGTGAGACCAGGTGCCCGGGGAGAGTAAGCGTCTCCTGTTTGCATGCATCACCCGTCACAGCAGTTCAAAAGAAACATGTTAAAATCAAGAGTTTTGGTTTCCTAATTGTACATACGAAAGTACAAACATGTAATTGTATATGGAAAGTAAACAATGGGAAAATAAAGTCATCATGTTTGTCATAAAGTGGAATGGTATCGGTATCGTAATTGCACTACGATCAAATATTTTTGTAATGTGTTATATGTTCTAGTATATTATTTATATTCATGTATTGTATAGCTCCATGGTGACTTCTGCCACATAACTGAGCCAGTAACTCCTCTTTCATAAAGTGGAGTAGTAAGTCTACCATCCGGGTAAATATCACATAAAAGATATATGAGGTACGTGAATTAGATTTGTAGTGTTTTAATTTCCAGTTTTTTTTTTGGGATACGTTTTACGTATGTCCGTAAATATCAAATTCTTGTTTATAGACAGTATATCATCAAAGTATCTGAATGTAAAATTATAGGTAAATGCCAACTGCTTCTTATTCTGACTAATTAGTTTTTGTATGAATTCAGCTTTATACGAATAAAGGAACAAATCCGATAACAAAGGAGCATAGTTAGTGTCCATAGGGATTCCGATGGTCCGCTGGAAGACCTGGTCGTCCAGCATGTTTATGATAAAAATAAGACCAGGGGTTTTTGTAGAATAAATATTATCTACTGGCTAGCCACTTCCATCGTATATGATTTGATAACTTGGAACCGGAATTAATAGAAATATTAATAAACAAATAATATAACTGCAGATAAGAAATGCACATCACCACCCATACTATTCGAAAGTCAAAAACACGCACAGTAAAATATCAGAAGAAAAAGGAAATGGCCTGCAATACGTGTTTTAGTGTCGTCACTGTAAATAAACTAATTCAAGCGATTAATTAGATATTACAGTTCACCGGAACATTTCAATAAAAGAAGAAGTTGGATGAGAAAAGTCGCCACCGATATGCAGTCAAAAAAGAATGAGCATAAGAATATTTATTTGTGGTACCGATTTACATGTTCAAGAAAGGAAAAAGAAAATAAATAAAGCACCATTCAATTGTTGTGGTTTCCCTTATCTCTCATCACAGACATTTAAAATTCTTAAATACTCCTCCATGTAGAGTAAATGGTTCAACATGTTTACTCAAGTTAAGAGGTCACACAATTGAATCAGATGTCTTCTTTCATTTCTTGTTTTACACATATAGATTAGTTCACTTATATTGTGATAGCATCTGTCCTGTTTAATAACAAACATTATAATTACCACCAAATGTTTCGCTATTCTAACCCGAATGTAACTTTAAGAGAAATAGAATTAAGGTTTGTGGTTCGAAACCATGTATTAAACCAATAAATAATATTAACTCTTACTTGTTCGTACAAAAATATCTTTAGAGAAGTTACTCCGTCCACCCTCTGTTTCCGATGCTACTCTAACTGCCATCATTTTACCCTGAAATGTCTCCGTGTTAATTCTAATACTTGTTTCATTCGTTCGTATAACATGATTGTAACTATCTGGAATTATGTCATATTCAACAAGATAGTTTGTTTTCCTTTTATTATAACTATCCAGCATCCAGGACACAAGAACATTGTTTCGTTCACTGCGAATATGAACTTTGAAAAGGGGTGGATTTGGAGAATCTGCAATGTAAAAATACTGCATTATAATGCATATTTTGCAACATAAGCATAATAGAATGTCTGTGTCCTGTGGAAAAGACTCATGTAGCGGCTTAATAAACATAGTATAGAAAGAAGTGTTTCTTACTGACTGATTTAATTGTGATATTGAATCCTCCTATTTCATTTCCACTTATAGTCCTCAAATGAATATCAACAACGTTTTTCTTCAAAATGTGAGAATATGTACCCAACAATTGTTTACATATTCTACCAAGCTTTCCTATCTCTAGGTACGAACGTTGACAGTCCTTGGCGTCGTTTAAGTCTAACTCATTCACAGTTATCTTCAAATAGTTATCAGTTGTTGTGCTGATGTACCATATACAATCTGAATCAGAAGATATGTTCAAATTGTCCCCGGATGTGATTATGGCAAATTGATTACTAGGAATAGTCACACTTTGTATGCATTCTGAAAAAGCATATCACTATATTCAGCATAATGTAGAAGGTTTTGCAAAAGGAGGGAAATAAAACAAAAACAAAAGGAGAGGCTCAAGTAGGCTTGTATCGTTCACCTGAGCACAGTTTGTTTATTTACAAGCATATGTCAGTTCATTTTGGTAGAAGACATTGAACACTTATTTTTGTAATATTTTGTGAAATTCTATGCAGCTGTTGCTGAAAAGAAGTAAAACATATGCCAGCCAATCAGAGCACTCGGTAGCCATCCTGTATGACAAATCAATTAAAAAATTGGTAGAGGATCTTGAATACTTACTTTTTATGATATTTGATGAAATTCTGTGAAGCAGTAATTAAAAGAAATATGTCAGCCAATCATAGCTCTTGAATGACAGATTGGGTCACAAGATACTTTTTTGACATGGGACCTTAATAACTTACTTCCTGTAAGGCTTGGTGATACTGTGCAGCAGCTGCTGAAAAGAAGTCAAAAATGTTTCAGCCAGTCAGAGCAATTTGTAGCCATCCTGGATGAATGATCTGGTCCAAAGATACAATTTTGGTAGAAGACCTTGAATACTTAAATCTTGAAAGACTTAGTGAAATTCTGTGAAGCTGTTAATGAAAAGAAGGTGGAAATGTCTCAGCCAATCAGAGCCCTTGGTGGACATCTTGGATAATTTTTTTAACAACAAAACATAGACACATACACATCTTTCACTCACAGATTTTCTCTCTCATCCATTTCTCATCTCATTCAATTTTACATACTTTAATTCATGGTGTAACTGAACCATATATTTTGAATGTATAAGTATTCTGAAGATAGTGTACTGAATCATAAATATTTTCTTTCAAATATAAAAATATATTATTAAAATGGAAGAAAAAAGGTATCATATACTGAAATGTATATTGTTTACGCAATACATGAAATATAAGTGTATTCAATTGTCAAGTATTGCTAGTAATGCAATGAAGTATACATATATATACACACACATATACACATATACATACACATACAAACATACACACATATATACGGTATATATACACATACATACACACATACATATACACATATATACATATACCGGTAAGTATATTGTTGGATATATGCAATGATGATAATTAGATATTATGTTCACAATAGTTAAAGTATGAGCAAATTGTATAATAATAATGATAATAGTGTTTTGGCTACAAACAAGTTTTTCCAAGTGTGCCATCGCTTATTAAATTCATCTTCACCTCCTTTTCTAAGATACATTTACCTTTCAGCCTCATAGTGATTTAACAAATATGTTTTAAAACCACAGAAAGTCATATTGGCACTTTGTCTTGAATTTATATAAATGAAATATTTAAGGAGAATAATAATTAAGTTTAATGTATTACAATTATATTGATGGACTCCAAATATTATATTGGATGGTGATAAGAAAATATTTAAATTTGTGTTAAAACGAATCCAGCTTTCCAATTCCATCCACAAAGCTCCAACTGGATTACAAAGGACAAATAAGTGAACGATAGTCTCTGATTCTGTATTACATACATTGCATAAAGAAGAATTCTTAATTTTAAACATCTTGTATAAAGGATTAGGTGGAAATTTACAATTTGGTAGAGGATCTTGAGTACTTACTTCCTGTCAGGTGACATTCTGTACAGCGGTTGCAGAAGAGAAGTCGAAAATGCGTCAACCAATCAGGCCCCGTTGCGGCCATCTTGGATTACGGATCGGGTTGAAAAACACAAGCTTGGTAGAAGATCTTGAGTACACTTTGTAATTTTGGTGAGGTTCTGTGAAGCGATTTCAGAGGAGAAGTCGAAAATGTGTCAACAAATCAAAGCCAACGGCGGCCATCTTGGCTTACAGTTCTAGTCGATAAACACAAACTCAGTAGAGGACCTTGAACACTTACTTTCTGTAAGGTCTGGTGACATTCTGTACAGCCGTTTTAGAGAAGTTGAAAAGGGTTCAGCCAATCAGAGCCCATAGTGGCCATCTTGGATTAGGGTTCGGATCGAAAAACACAAATTTGGTAGAGAACCTTGAGTACTAACTTCCTATAAGGTTTGGTGAAATTCTGTAAAGCGGTTGCAGAGAAGTCAAATATGTGAAATGTTTACGACGGACGACGCACATTGCGCTATAACAATAGCTCATTTGAGCCTTTTTAATATCCCAAGGTTTTATGGATTAACCGTAAATGAATCAAATATGTGATAATGAATTCTGAGTTTCAAAAACATTAAATATCGTTTGATGTCAAAAGATTTCATTTTTACTTTAATTTCCAAAGCTTTTATGGAATTTTAACATGTCGTATTATTAATTATCATCTATTTCATTCTTTTACGGTTTGCGTGTTCATATATATATATATATATATATATATATATATATATATATATATATATATATATATATATATATATATATATATATATATATATATATATATATGTATATATATATATATATATTTATTTATATATATATATATATATATACATATATATAAATTCAATCAACTTACGTGTCCTCAAGGAGATCACATTACTCTTTTCGCTATGCCAGTACGATGTGAATGACGTCATATAAATTGTTATAATTTGTCCTTTGTAATATGACGTATCAATGAAGTGTGTAAGCGAGGAACAGTTGACTATATCCAGACGGACAGGACCTACATCACCAAATCTGTAAACCACAGTGCACTTCAAGTCTCTTACATCACTTCCTTTCCAATTCCAATGGATTATTATCGTTTCGTTTGCGATCATACCACTTACATTGTAAGGATTTTCGTAAGGAGGTATTGCTATAATGTAAAAAGTTAAAGTTTCAAATGTTAAAGTGGTACAAACAACATTTGCACAACAGTAGACTTCTTATGAATTCTCGGAAATAAGAGACAGGTGCCCGGGTTTAGGAAGCGCCTCCTGTTTTGACTTACCGCACCTATCACTAAGGCCCATATTAACTACGTAAAAAATACTGCATGCACTCACTGGTTGAATGTGGACTGTAGAAAGTATCACATCCACACTGCATCAGAACACTAAGGGAAATCATCACCAAGTCTGCTCCTACTCGTTGCTCATGCAGTACTAAGTAACTTTCAATAACCATCAAGAGAACATTTATATTTTTTTTCTAGTATTGTTTAACACACAAATATTTCTTCACTGAAATGGCGATAACATTCAACATTCAAAAGTTACCCCGTTGAAAAACTGACCCGCGGGTCAGTTTTCAATGTTAAAAACTGACTTGTGTGTCAGTTTTCAACGCTAAATTTGGCCCAAAAGTCGTTGAAAATTGACACAAGCCGTTAAATTTTGATTCCCCATGGCCATAGGGTCATTTTTCAACGATTTTTAATTTTATGTACAGCATTGAAATACAAGTTTCATTGAAATTTGGGTGGACATATGGGATGTCTCTCACCATTCCATTTCATTCCCCTCTTCCATATAACCTTTGCTTCCTCTTTCCATATCGGAGGGAATCGGGCTTCGCAACTGACACACATTGTGTATTCAGAAAAAGGTAAATTTATACAAGAGGAAAGATTTGTTGTTTGGTGATGATTTTAAACTCGATTCGCATTTCTTAAATATTAGTATACCTTTTTTCTTGGGAGAAAGGATGATTTCTTTTACATGTTACACATATTCACGGACTAGAAACCCTTACGACAAACTTATAACATTTGGCATTGAGATCCAACCCCTTTTGTATTTTAAAAATAACATCAACGTTCAAAATATACATATCTGTATCAGAACTTTACTAGTTCTCTTGATTTGTATCACTGGTTAGTAATGCAATTAATTATTTCATACACTTGCAAAACATACATGTATTCAATTGATCACTCCCTTAAACGGCGAAACGACCCTTGAAAGGTATGCACCACTTAGAGTCTTAGTGAAGTAGCGTTTCCTTCTCAACAAGCTGTGGATAACAAATGTTATACGTGGTGTGACGTCAAGTATACATATATTATTATTTTTATCTATTTATTTATTTAATATGTGATAGTATAATTTCCAGCATCTTTTCGCCCTGAACAGACCACGTATGAAAAGTCGTTTCGCGGTTTAAAGACCAGACCAGTTGGAATAGTCATCTAAACAACGCTATTCGTTCCGGTGTCCATCTGTCCAAAAGTCCTCTAATATGATTGAAATTCCTTGACACTCTTTATGCCATCTTTGAATAATTAATTACTGTATTTGTACGCAACCTAATTTTCACCCAAAATGTTGATGATAAGGTGTTAGATATACACTGTATTAGCATATTCATAAATTAGCTTGATCTTTGATTGTCCCTCATAATGTCTTCACAAACATTTTATTAGCGAAATCATCAATTAAATACAAAGAATAGCACTAACTCCGTTCCAAACGATCTTTGTTTGAAATATTATCATTATGCATATGGTATACGTTATCTTACAGAAAATTTGATAATTTGTGAATGAAGAGAATGCAAAGTGTTAATGAAAAACAAATTCATAAATATTACGTTAGAGAGTGGAAAATGGAATATTACTCTAGATTGATTGATTCTTGTTTAACATCACTATACGATTATTTGGTCAGGTAATCTGCCTGAAGCACATCTTCACTGGCCAAGGCTGCTGGGAGAAGAGAGAATCGGATTAGAGCCTTGGCTAGCAATGATGCCAGCTGCATTGATAGAAAATTATACATTTGCAACGGACTTATTCCGAAGCACTGAGGGATGTTTTACACGTCACGCCTATCGTGACACGGGCATCGGTTTTCAGTTTCATCCGAATGACAGAAAATCGGTATGATTGGGATTGAGGACAACAGATTATCAGTTTGACTCCAAGACAAACACTTGTCAGAGGCCAAATTTTCTAACAATTCCTTAGACAGCTTGATATCAACAGTAATTTGACTTTTCTCTATAGAATTGAATAAAACCTTTTTATAGGTGTATAACAACACAGCATATTTACCACGTAAATCATAATTGTATCAAGTGTCATAAATTACGAAACTAAACATAAAGGACGAATCTACTACCGTATAATTAATCTACATGCATTGATTGTTCCAGATATTTCCTGAACAGAGACATTTATAGGCTATTAAACTTTTAAAGTGATCCTTTCTTAACGTTAAAATATCACCCCACTGAAAGTGTACCTAGCAAAGTACATGTTTAGTAAAAAGGAGATTTTCTAGACTTGGGGTCGTTGAAATTAGACCCTACTTCTAATCACCAGTTTTCAAGTTCATTTTACTCACTATCGAATAGTCACACTATGAGTCTATGTTATAAACCGGAGTTCGAATTTTTTTCATAGGGATTCATTAATTAATGTTGAAATATTAACACTTTCTTCCCGGCTACTGTCTTTGCACTGGCTCCGCAAAGCATTCTTCTTTATTTAACAAAAAACAGACAGTTTATTTAGCTAAATACGTGTATTGTAATTAGGGGATTTTCTCGACATGGGGTCCTTTTTTAATGTTGAAATTAGACCCTAACTATAAAGACCAGTTTTCAAGTTCGTATTACTTACTGTCGAATAAATGAATAGTCACACTCTATTATAAACCAGAATTCGAAGCTTTTTTATATGGAGTCATTAATTAATGTTGAAATATGAAACATAACAACCCCCTCCCCCTTTTCTTGCAGTGTCTCCGCAAACTATCACGCTTTATTCAAATAATACAACAAAAAAGTGTACTTAACTATATACGTGTATTGTAATACATGTACGGAGATTTTATCGACATGTGGTCGTTTTTTAATGTTGAAATTTGACCCTACCTCTGATACGCAGTTTTAAAGTTTATTTTAGTTACTACCGAAAAATCGAATAATTACGCTATATTATAAACCGGAGTTCAAGCTTTTTATACGCCCGTCTTAAGACGGGGCGTATTATGTTATGGCGTTGTCCGTCCGGCGTCCGGGATAAGCTTGTCCGGGCTATCACCTCTTCCCCTGTTCATGGATTTCAATAATATTTAACAGAATTGTTACTTAGGACCCAAGGGTGTGTCTTGACATTGACCCAAGGCCATAACTCAAAGATCAAGTTCACAACATGCAAAGTGAGTAAAATATTGTCCGGGACATAACTTCTTCCCCTGTGCATGGATTTCAATAATATTTCACCGAATTGTTACTTATGACCCAAGGGTGAGTCATGACCTTAACCCAAGGTCATTGCTCAAAAGTCAAGGTCACAACATGCAAAATGAGTAAAAGCTTGTCCAAGTCATAACTTCTTCCCCTGTGCATGGATTTCAATAATATTTCACAGAAATATTTCTTAGGACCCAAGAATGTGTCATGCCTTTGAACAAAGGTCAAGGTTACAACCTGCAAAGTAAATAAAACATTGTCCGGGTCATAATTTCTTCCCTTGTGCATGGATTTCAATAATATTTCACAGAATTGTTACTTAGGTCCCAAGGGTGGGTCAAGACTTGACCCAAGGTCATAGGTCAAAGGTCAAGGTCACAACATGCAAAATGAGTAAAACATTGTCCCGGGCCATAACTTCTTCTCCTGTGAATGGATTCCAATAATATTTCACAGAATTGTTACTTAGGAACGAGGGATGTGTCATGACCTTAAACAAAAGTTATAGGTCAAAGGTCATGGTCACAATATGTAAAGTGAGTAAAACATTGTCCAGGCCATATTTTCTTCCCATGTGCATGGATTTCAATAATATTTCACAGAATTGTTATTTAAGACCCAAGGGTGTGTCATGACATTAACCCAAGGTCATAGGTCAAAGGTTACAACATGCAAAGTGAGTAAAACATTGTCCGGACCATTACTTCTTGCCCTGTGCATGGATTTCAATAATATTTCACAGAATTGTTACTTAGGACCCAAAGGTGTGTCAAGACCTTCAGCCAAGGTCATAGGTCAAAGGTCAAGGTCACAACATGCAATAAAACATTGTTCGGGCCCTATATTCTTCCCCTGTGCATGGATTTCAATAATAATTCACAGAATTGTTACACTCGACCCACGGTCATAGGTCAAAGGTCAAGGTCACAACATGCAGAGTAAGTAAAACTTTCTTCGGGCCATAACTTCTTCCCCTGCGCATGAATTTCAATAATATTTCACAGTTAGTTGTTGTTAGTTGATTTGTGTTTTACGTCGCTTTCAACAATATTTCAGTTATATCGCGACATGGAAGCAGGAGGTTACCAACCTCTTAACATAGTGGCGCAACCCAGGAATCGAACCCGGATCGTCGGCGCCGTAAGCCAAGCACTTAACCACTACACCAAGCCTGCCCCTATAATATTTCATAGAATTGTTACTTAGTATACAAGGGTGTGTTATGACGTGACCTTCAAAGGTCAAGGTCACAACATGCAAAGTGAATAAAATCTTGTTCAGGTTATAACTTCTTCCCCTGTGCATGGATTTCAATAATATTTCACAGAATTATTACTTAGGACTCAATGGCGTGTCATGACATTGACCCAAGGTCATAGATCAAAGGTCAAGGTCAGAACATGCAAAGTGAGTAAAACCTTCTTCGGGCCATAACTACTTCCCCTGTGCATAGATTTCAATAATATTTCACAGAATTGTTATTTAGTACCCAAGCATGTGGCATGACCTTGACGGTCAAAGGTCAAGGTCACAACGTGCAAAGTGAATAAAAACTTGTTCGGGCCAAAACTCCTTCCCCTGTGCATGGATTTCAATAATATGTCACAGAATTGTTACTTAGGACTCAGGGGTATGTCATGACCTTGACCCAAGGTCATAGGTCAAAGGGCAAGGTCACATCATGCAAAATGAATAAAACTTTGTTACTATGATAAGATGCTATGTAACGCGATAACTCAAGTAAACCTCAGTTGTTTAATGAAACTTATACAGAATGCTTAAATACTGTAGGGGAAGCCACTTTTCAGTTTCGAGCAAATTCCATTTTGTTGTTACAGAGTAATGAGACTTGGATCCCTCTTTTTGGATTTCAATATTTCATAAAAATATAACCAAAGAGGTATTAAAACCATACGTTCACATTGATCCCGTCCAAAGTAAGCGACGGGCGTATTATGCCACGCTAGGCGTTGCTCTTGTTTCATATGGAGTCATTAATTAATGTTGAAATATGACCCCTCCCCCCTTCCTTGGCTATGTCAATGCATTGTCTCCGCAAACTATCACTCTTTATTCAACAAAAACATAAAGTGTACGTAATATCTAAATAGTGTGTTGTAGTATATGTACGGAGATTTTCTCGATATGGGGTCGTCAAAATACGCCCGTTTTGTCCGGGCTATTACTTCTTCCCCTGTGCATGGATTTCAATAATATATCACAGAATTGTTGCTTAGCACCCAAGGGTGTGTCATGACCTTGACTAAAGGTCATAGCTCAAAGGTCAAGGTCACAACATGCATGAAATATGAAAATGGTATGCCAAGTATTTTTTTAAAGTGACCTAAACGCAACAGATGAACCAATTGTTGACGCAAACTGACGCCCGGACGGACAGACGGACATTGCCATTTCGTAGACCGGTTTTGCTTGACAATTCGGTCAAAGAAAAGAAAGAAAGGAGAAAAAGAACCTTAACAGTAAATCTAGGTGCATAAAAGAAAATTCTTGAAGACTGTATGTATCTAAGAATATGTACGTGCTTTGCCTACAATTAGATGACACCTTTTTCTAATATGACAGCTATCAGTATACTTTTATTCTTTTTAAAAGGTGTTCTATAATTTTCACTTAATCTTACTACATGACTGCATTAAAGGGTTTCTGTGTAGAAGGTTGTGTTAAGAAAGCACGTTGCTCACCTTCTATCTGGATATACAAGCCGTTTGTGTTTCCTTTGGACACGAAGGTGGCTTCCAATACATTCTTACTCGTCACGTAGATGTCTGTAGAGTTCTCTTTAGCGCATAGTTTTGGTATATTTGTATCATTAAACAAAATGTAAGCTGGACAAGCTGTGTCATGGATGAGTCCAGTCTGATTGGTAGTAAGTTTGAACCAGGCCTTATCAGATCCAATAATATGCCATTTACACACGGTGCCTGGATGAATTTTATTAGGATACCCAGGGGATTGAAGAAGATATGTATCACCCAATGTCAAAGAAATGATGTACGAACAAGCTATAATGAAATAGATAAATAATAGATACATGTAAATAAACATTTTATAGACAAAAACTTTCATATACATCTTTATATAGGATGGCAAGATGCTTCTTTAAATATTCATCTTTATATACGAAATCATTTTTAAGAATAAGTCAAAAAAATGTGATCTCACCAGCCCGTGTGTATTTTGTCTGGAGTGGTCGCCCGTCCGTGTACAGTTTGATAGCATACAACGACCCCGGGTAGATAACGGAAATGTTAAAAGTTGATAAGAATGGCCCGACATCAACGACAGAGCTGTAAGCCATTCCAAGTACCTATGTATAAATAATCCTTATATCAGTCAATTGTCATATGACATAGAGAAAGATTAATCAACAATGAATTCATAATTATTCGTAGTTCTTAAAAGGCTTATCAAATTACTGATATGATAATATAAAGACAACAGATTTTACTCAACCACGTGACAGTTTTTCTTTTATAAAACATACAAAGTGAAACTGAAACCTGGTCTTGTGATACACTCGAAGACTGACAGTTCACCAGGACTGAATGAAGCCTGGTTTTGTGATACACTCGAAGACTGACAGTTCACCAGGACCGAATGAAGCCTGGTCTTGTGCTACGCTCGAAGATAGACAGTTCACCAGGACCGAATGAAGCCTGGTTTTGCAATGCCCTCGAAGACAGACAGTTCACCATGCACCAGGACCGACTGAAACCTGGTCTTGCGATATCTTCGAAGACTGACAGTTCATCTAGACAGACTGAAGCCAGGCCTTGCGTTACCCTCGAAGACTGACAGTTCATCAGGACCGACTAAAGCCAGGCCTTGCGATACCCTCGAAGACAGCTGAATTGCAATGTATGTGGCTCTCTCTCTCTCTTAGCAATACCCAAAGGCATATGTCGGGCTTTCTACGAAATTGTATTCAACTGAATTTGTACTGAACAAAAATGCCATCAAAACGTTGAAAATATAGAAATTTTATGTAGAATGTCGTGTAACTGAATCTTTATTTACCTGATATGATATCGTATAGTTTTTGTCAAGAACACCTGTGTTACTTTGTGACCCCAAAGACACCTGGATGACTCCATCGTACGTATTAATGTCATATCCTAGAAGAAATTATTACTGAACAAAACATGGTTGTAAGATATCTGTATACTATATATCTATATGATCAGATGGCATAAAAACAAGATAATTGGTATCAATATAAAACATTTAAATGAAAAAGATATTTATACAATAAAAAGAAATTGTGTAATTATGTGATGCGAATTCCGAGATACTCACCAAAAGAGATATAATTCCGTAACGTATACAGTAGTACAAAGTACCCTAGAACGTCCTTAAGCAAATACATAGTTGCATGAACCTCTGTATTTTCATAAACGGTAAGTTTTTATCGATGACGTGAAACCACATGATAGTGCTATCAACTGAATCATCATCTGCTATCAGAAGATTGTCATGTAAAAGGACAGCTGCAATATACTCATTAAATATTTTCATTTTAAAAGATATATATTTGATGACAGAAGTAAACACTCGACATATTGCTGCTAATTAAGTTTGATTTCCTATGGAAGTGCTGTTTTGATAAAGTATTGTCTTATATACTCTTAGAAATTACAATGCTTTCGCTACATAACAATTTAAATTCTCCTATTTTGATGGGTTCTTTTACAAATTTCCATTTCTAAAACATAACTTTATATTTCTGTTTAAACAAAACGGGGAAATTGTCCTTCGGACAAGTACAAAACAAGAATCACAAGCGAGTGTATATCGCTCACCTGTGCACCACGATCAAGATGAGCACCACAATCATTTGCAAACCATGCGAAATATTGACACTTTTGTTTCATATGTCCTTGATGAGTTTATCTACTAAAAATAGATATGATTAGGCTTTTGGTCAAGTTCCCGGCTCAGAAAGACATTTAAATCTGAATTCAGAATTCTACTAAAATCTCCATCACTCTAATGGCGTAATGCATCGATTTTGTTTTCATCCATGGACCATCTGAATGAGTTTCACCAAAATATTAGTCGCAAGTCAAATACATCCTTCATATGAAAACCCTATCTCTTCTTATTCAAAATATATCGTAAAGACTTAAGTTCAAATTCTGCTCTACTGTCAAGGTCCGAATTGAATAAATATGTATACTGTCAAATGTATACACTGTCAAATGTGTATACTGTCAAAGACGTACAGTGTCAAATGTGTATACTGTCAGCTTCTAACTTTTGTCAATGTTGAATTACTGCTACAACTACTAATCATTTTTGATTAAAACTAGATGTGTCGATACGACACGAATGCCCCGCCGGCAACAAAAGTGAAATATGACATTTTTAACAACACATGTAGTCCAATGACCGTAACTGCTGTAAAACTTATGAATAGCATTCTACTTACAATATGCACATACACATATTTTGGTTTTTGGTTGTACCAAGTTTCATTGAAATCCTCCAGAAAGTTAAGGAGGAGTTGCGAAGACAAGCTGAATTTACCATATATACATAGACATCAAAAATCAAGGAGCATAACTCCGTCAGAACTTATTCGACCGTTACTAAATTATTGATTGCTTGATTGATTTTTGTTTAATATCAAACCACGAATATTTCACGTATATGATGACGGCATCTGCCTGATGCGGGGCATATAAATTTTGACCTTTGCAACGGACCCACCAGAAGCAGTGAGGGATCTTTAACATGCCATGCATACCACGACACGGGGCCTCGGTTTTTACTGTCTCATCCGAAAGACAGAACACCGGCATGACCAGAGCGGGACTCGAACCCCGGCCTCTCGATCAGGAGGCAAGCACGATACCACTAGGCCACGCCGGCTTCAAATAACTTTGAAAGTACATACATTTTAAATATAGTAAAGGAAAAATCAATCTTCTCTACATTGAATAAATCAAGATAACGATACGAAAATGTGTGAAAACAACAAATTCAGATTTATTTCTGAAATAACTTACATATTGACAGTTGGAAAAATAATAAACATGTATTGGTATAAAATGAAATGAAAAACTGTTATGCCCGCTATGACCTTTGAGTCAAGGTCATGACAACCCTTTGGTCCTGGGCAACAATTCTGTGAAATATTATTCAAATCCATGCAAAATGTTATGGCATAGACAAGAATCCAACTCACCTTGACCTTGCAGATATGACCTTGAAAATCAATAGGGTCCAGCCTCAAGTCATAAGAAATAGGTGTGCAAAATTGAGAAGTTCTAACATAGAGTTTGGTCTGTACCTTGTTTACAATTTCCATTCTCAAAAATTTGCTATTGACCTCGATATTGAAAATCAATAGGGTACGTCCTCATGCCATAAGGAATAAGTGTACCAAGTTAGAAAGTCCTCGCCTAAACAGTATGGTCTGTATCGTGTTAACAATGTGCAGACAGACTCACACACCCACAGCGCCGTACCGTAATACGTCGTCTACGACAGGCATATAAAAGGCCAAATAAGTGTTTGGAATAGAACAAAGAACAACAACACCCTTCAATATCACTTTGTTGTATTTGGTTTGTCAAACTATGCAGCTGATCTGAGGAAGTTTGTTAAGGGAGGGAACCCACTGGAACATATGTGGCCCCAACTTGTATCATTTCAAAGATGGATCTGGTCAAAAAACCATAACACTTGTTTAATAAACAATCTTTAATTAATTAACAACACATCTACATCAACATCTAACATTTCATTAACATACATGTGTACATTTGCTGAGAAAAAAACAATGCATTAACAGAACTGGCAGATAACAGAACATTGATTTTATAGACCCCCAGGAAGATAATCATAAATCTGTAAGAAGTATTTGTTTCTTTTTAACTAATATTGCATTTTAAAAATATTAAATGTTTATATTAGATTATAGAGGTTTTTTTTATCCATTAGTTACTACGAAGGAGAACTCATCAAAAGATTTTAATCAGATAAATACCTATGACATAAAGAGTTTGG
Source organism: Pteria penguin (assembly GCA_035048485.1). Lineage (NCBI taxonomy): Eukaryota > Metazoa > Mollusca > Bivalvia > Pterioida > Pteriidae > Pteria > Pteria penguin. The sequence continues at coordinate 62,869,046 of CM068583.1, forward strand.
CAAAATAAAACTAGTGAACTAGATGACTTCTTACTAGGATTATTAGAAGTCTTTATATCCCGTTTACAGGGTCATAAATAGGCAACAAAAACATGTTTTAATGAGCTTGCTTTTATATTAATATATATTGGTCATGTTAAACAAGAGCAGTCCTTACATAACTAGAGCATGGTACACCATTCGAGATCTGATTTAATTTCTGAGCAATACCTATATCCCACGCCAACAAAAATTAGCTACAAAAAAATTGTTCATAGATTAATAGTGAGTCTAAGTCAAGGTCATGATATACATTTGCACCATATATTTAAACCCTGTCTCTTATATTATTAGAGAAATCTGTTTTCTTAACCAAATTATTATCACAAGGTTAAAGTTCAAGGTCCAGGTCACTAGGTCAAATGACTTGGTATCAAAATGTAGAACTTGTTCTGGTGAATCTGTGTGTAAAATATGAAAGCCAATGCCTTATACTGCAAGAGAAACCTGCTTATAGAACTTATTAACCGAATCATTAATACAAAAGATCAAAGTTCAAGGTCAAATTCCTTTGAAACAAAATATAGTATTGTTATTGTGAATGTGTCTGTGAAATAAGAATGCCCTACTGCTTGTACTGTAAAAGAATTCTGCATAATGAACTTCTTAACCAAAGTATTATTACAAGGCCAAAGTTCAAAGTCAAGGCCACTACGTCAAATGTCTTGATATCAAAATGTAGAATTTGTTATGGTGAATGTTTTTAATGAAATATGACAGCCCTATCCCTTAAACTGCTTGCAGATCTTCTTAACCACAGCATAATTACAAGGACAAAGTTCAAAGTCAAGGTCACTAAGTCAAATGTCTTTGTATCAAAATGTAGTATTTGTTATGGTGAATGTGTCTGTGAAATATGAAAGTCCTGTTGCATATACTGTTAGAGAATTCTGCATACAGACTTCTAAAACAAAGTATTATTACAAGGCCTAAGTTCAAAGTCAAGCTCATTAGGTCAAATGTCTTTGTATAAAAATGTAGTATTTGTTATGGTTAATGTGTCTGTGAAATATGAAAGTCCTGTTAGATATACTATAAGAGAAATCAGCTCACAGAACTACTTAACCAAAGTAAAATTACATTGATTGATTATTGTTTTACGTCACTCCACGATTATTTCACTTATATGGTGACGGCATCTGCCTGATGCATTGCATACAAATTTAGACCTTTGCAACGGACCCATCTGAAGCAGTGAGGGATCTTTTACGTGCCACGCCTACCGTGACACCAGACCTCGGTTTCTACTGTCTCATCTGAAAGACAGAAAACTGGTGTGCCCAGGGTGGGAGTCGAACCCGGGACCTCTCAATCACAAGTTGAGCACCTTATCCACTAGGCCATACTGGCTTAGTAAATTTACAAGACCAAAGGTCAAGGCCACTAGGTCAAATGTTTTGGTATCAAAATGTAGTAATTGTTATGGTGAATGTGTGTGTGTGAAATATAATAACCCTATCCCCTATACTGTAAGAGAAATCCGCTTAGGGATCTTCTTAACCAAAGCACAATTACAAGGCCAAAGTTCAACGTCAAGGTCACTAGGTATAATGTCTTGGTTTCAAAATGCAGTACATGTACTTGTTATGGTGAATATGTGTGTATATAAAATATGAAAGCCCTATCCCTTATTCTGTAAGAGAAATCTGCTTTAAATACTAGATGGACAGGGTGATTCCTATATAACCAATGCAAATGAAAAACAGGGAAGTTAATTGAGGCTATTACTAAATGAACATTATGACAGGTTTTCTTTAAACTTACATGGGTCAATAATTTTGTTGTTGTTGGTGAAGAATGTAGAATTGTACTAATGGGACAAATACCCCCAAGGCAGCAAATTTGAATGACAAAAATTTGTTCATGGGGTAAAAAATAACCTTGAAAACAAAGGTCAAATTTCAAAGTCAAGATCACTGAGTAAGTATGTCAATCAATGTAAAGGGAATTCAGTTATGGTCTGGAAACCTGGCCTTGAATTTTTGACCTCAAAATCACATCCTTAACCAATAGTGAGTCTCTGTATGACTTAAATATCCAAAGATGTGAATGGAATTCAATTATTGTCTGGAAATCATCTTCAGTATACTATGCTCTGTGATCTTGACCTTTGACCATCAAATCAATAGGGCACATCATTGACTGATGGGGAGTCTGTCTGAGAAGTTTCCTGACTATAGTGAAGGGATTTCAGTTATTGTCTGGAAACCATTTACATGTACAGACAGACATAGTGATCTCTTCATACCTCCTAACTTTTTTGCTGTGGGTATGATAAACATCCTGCTTTACTTAGGCCTATGTATGATAGAAAAAGTATTACAACTAATATTCCTTTTTGTTCAAGATACAGGTATTATGATGAAGATGAACAGAATTTTCCACCCACCTAGAGCAAAACATTTTACATGCTACACTGTTGCAATTCAAGACTTCTGCAATGGACCCACTTGATTGTAGAGTCTCTGATGTGCCAAAGTCTATCACTGTAGAAAACCTTGATTTTTACTGTTTACCGATGTAGAAGACTTTGATTTTTACTGTTCACCATGGTAGAAGACCTTAATTTTCACTGTTTACCACTGTAGAAGGCCTTGATTTTTACTGTTTACCGATGTAGAAGACCTTGATTTTTACTGTTTACATGGTAGAAGACCTAGATTTTTACTGTTTTATCTTAAAGACTTGACACCGATTAGCTATGCTTGAAACCCTGACCTGACACCTCTCGGCCAGAAATCAAACATGCTTTACACTCAGTAACATCATCTTTACAACAAGTGAATGATATTTACCATATTGGGTCATAATCTCAACTGACAAGAATACAGGATAAAGTGTCATAAATTAAAACCTAGGAAGAAAATTCCCTCGACCAATCAACTGAGGACAAATACTTAAGATTCCAAAAAATTCCAAATTCCTGAAAATATTTCTAGGTACTAAAATTTTGAAGATGATTTAATAGTACTAAAATTATCAAACTGATACACAACTTTGACGAATACAAAACTCCATGCACATTATTCAAGATATTAATAAATGATATCTGGCACAAGAACAAAAACTAAATAAATGGCTAAAAATGGCACATGCAAAATACATTGATAAACATAGAGTAATCAAAGATTACAAAGCTCACCTCATGGCATATTTGCCAATAAAACATAATATAATCCATATAGCAGAACCAAGAATTTTGATAGCTGTCCAAAAAAAAAAATATATAACACTTTTTCACATGTTGCTTTCTTCTCAACAAGTGCACTGGAGTGGAAAATATAGGTCATGGCATTAATCTGAAACCAGCATCCATCTTAGCATCCATAGATACATCATTTGTGCAAGTTTGGACTTCCTAGCTGTTCAAATGAAACAAGTGCACTGAAGCTGAAAATATAGGTCATGACCTAAATCTGAAACCAGCATTCATCTTTGCATTCATAGATACATCATTTATGCAAGTTTGGACTTCCAAGCTGTCCAAATGAAAAAATAAAACATTTTAACATTTTGCTCAATTTTTCCTAACAAGTGCACTGGAGCGGAAAATATAGGTCATGACCTTAATATGAATCCAGCATCCATCTTTACATATATACATTATTTGTGCAAGTTTGGACTCTTTAGCTGTCCAAATAAAAGAACAAAACTTTTTAACATTTTACTCAATTTTTCCTTACATGTGCTTTGGAGCAAAAAATATAGGTCATGAACTAAATCTGAAACCAGCATCTATCTTTGCATTTATAGATACATCATTTATGCAAGTTTGGACTTCCAAGCTGTCCAAATAAAAAAATAAAACTTTTTAACATTTTACTTAAATTTTCTCAAATGTGCACTGGAGCAGAAAATATAGGTCATGACCTAACTCTGAAACAGAAATGCGACCTATACATAAAGATGCATCATCCATATAAGTTTAAACTTCCTAGCTACAATAGTTCTCAAGTTATTGCCCGGACAGACGCCAACGCCGACAACGGGGTGATAGCATAAGTTCCCCCTCACTTTGTGAGGTGAGCTAAAAATGGCACCAAATTAGAATCTACCACTTTCTCATAAACATGAGAAAATATAAAGATTTTCTGGCTGATATATGCATAACAAATGATTAAAACCAGATTTTCGTGATTTTTTATAATTGTCCTGATCAAAAACCAAGATGTATTTTTGGTAGATATAAAGATCACAAAAATACCCTTGTTCATTTGATTATTCATCTTCTGCCTTTAGTATGCTGGTATAAATTTGTTTCTGAATTGTATATTATTTTTACATAGTCATTTATATTATTTTTGCACATCAATATCTTAAAGAACCTCAAGTATGTGAATTTTGTGATACCAGTATCAAAGTAGTCTGTATGTCTCCCTAAATTCACAACTTTGTTTTTAATCATTAAAATGATAAGCACTCAGACAATGAGGCTTTAAGACAGATCATACCATGATAAAACCTGATTCGAGGGTACATCTTATCATAATATTTTAGACAAAACATGAATTCAGATTTCTATGAAACCTAGAAAAATGAGTCTTTATCATAAATCGTTATTTTAAAATAAAATGATATTGAAAAATTATAACATCCCCGGCAATACAAATAAAACGGAAAAATCTAGTTACATTAAATGTACATACTAAACACCATTGTGCCACAATGCTTTACACTAAATTACTTTTCATTCAAAATAAATTGTTGATGCACTAACAATGGCAACTTCTGTTCTTTGTTTATCTCCAACTTTTCAGAATGTATATATATTTTCAACCTACCTTATCACAGAGGTGAAACTTATCAAGAAAGACTTAATATCAATTATACCAGAAAAATGAGTACTATATGGATTAACGAGGACATGCATTCAAGGAAAGTCTGTCAAACTGCTCAATCATTAGTTCTAGGATACTACAAACTGTGAATTACACTCCATAGAGATCACTACTGATACTGATAAAATCAGAAAACTGCCAAATAGGAAATGCAGAACTGTATAACCACAATCATTTGTAACTTTCCCTCCTTGTCTTTCAAGAGAAATTTGAATGTTATACTTAAAACAAAAATGTGACACTGTAGCTTTGATTTCATATTTTTTGACATGGCATAAATTTATCAAAATAAACAAAGGAGCAATTCATCTATGTTTTGAAAGAATACCCGCCAACATTAAACTGTAACAAAAGAGTAGCACAATACAATAGGACTAATAATAGTCTTCAACATTTAAAAATGTCCAAAAAGTTCTTTTTCATCCTGACAGAAAGGCATATTTCACTATAGTTCTGACTTCTGATATCAGGAAATGCAGATATTTGTGGATGTTAATTTGGCTTTTATTTTCCACAAAATGTTCAGTATACAACTAGTGCATCATAAATAGAAAAATCATGATGGCAAAGAATGCTGAAATTATAAAAATCTGACCAAAGTTGATGAATTTATTAACTAAAATTGAAAACATCTGGAAATGGCAAAATATGGCCCTTTATCATGCTACTTATCTAATCAAAATTTTACTTAAGCTATCTGCAAAATACAATGAAACTGATTTTCAATAAGTATCCTACTAAACATTTTCTTGTCATATTTACAATATCATGATTATGAAAGGAATGTAAATTACAAGATAACATAATTAGTGTATGTGGCCTTTTTATCACTGTCAAAGGGACATGATTACAAAGCGGAAGTACTGGGACTAGAGTCCAGCTCTGGTCAATAAGAGGAATGTCCAATGTAAGATTATCTATGCCTATTGAAGTCACTGATGTATAACATGAAACACCCTACATTCAAATCTATTCCTTATTTTCAATCAGAAGAAGTTTCTTTTCATTTAATATTGACCCAATATATCTTTTTCTGCTATCAAAGTATGTGTAATCAATGAAAAGAATAGTTTTCATACAAACTCTTTCAACTGGAGTTAGTGACAAATAAGATGAGTCAAGTTACAATGTGTGCTAAGGAAAGTATAGAGCATAAGTACGGCCATATGGTTTGAGCTCTGGTGAGGCATGTTTTTTCACTATCTGGTCAACAGTGACTACAGACCGGTCTTCAGAATCTGGCCAAACCTTGATATGTTCATTGTCTGTATTTTTGAGAAAGTTAACATCAAATTCACCCTCAAGCTCTTCAGCAATCTGTAATATATTGCAAGAATTTAAAAAAATAATTGTAGGGTTTCTATCTCAAATGTAAATTTTTCATATATAAATATGTCAAAGTTATTCCTAGCAGCTATATGCTATGGCACAAATTTTCTTCAGTAAATACCTAAGTGCCTGACATTTGTGTAATTTTTGATATAAAAGGATAGAAAAATTGACCAAATTATATATACTTTGACATTTCCCACAGCTGAGATCAAACTATGTACATGTATTGTCCGACCAGAATTTAAATTCAAAGATCAAATCTTACTTTTCACTAAATAAAAACTATACATGTGTAACAAGTGAACACAAATGCATTGCATGTAACACTTTCTATGTTAAAGGCTCACCAATGAAGTAACGGTAAATATATAGTTAACTGTATGTCATCAATTAAGTGCAGTAAAGCTTTTCCTGAGAAATATTATAAAAAGCTGTAGGCCACATAGAATTCTTATGTTTAGGGCTGGAAATAAACTACTGATTTTATGTAACAAAGAGATTTATTTTCTTTTTAAACAGGTTTCTCAAACGTGTCTGACACTTCACCACAATACTGATCTAATGTATATTTAATATTTACCAGGCTGAAAAAATTTTTCCCAAACCTAAGCTCAATTAGAAAATGGATCTCATAACTGTCTTCAGACGGAGCAAACTTTGCCACTTCTAGGGTTATTTCTTTTCTATTATTGATAACAGCTGAGATGTACGGTACATATTGTGATCAGATGTACGGTACATATTGTGATCAGTGGTTTTTCAGTGTACTGTGATGATCAGTACTATTATGTTTAGAGTAATCAGTAAAGTATTATAAATCACTGATAACTTGAAATCAGACTTGACAACAATGCTTTAACTGCCTCTTGTTTCAGCGATTGGCTTATTTCTGACAACAACAGCATTTCTCTTTTTAAAAGGAGAGCATCTTCTACGTGTTTTAATTGGATAGTGACTGTGTAAAAATCTTTGTAGCCACTAAATATGTGACACTGAATCTAACCATAAAACTATTTGTATTTAAGCAATCCAATTTTCACACAATATGTCCAGCAGTCCAATTTTCTTTGGGAACAGAATTTTCTTTTTACCAACTGCCTAGAGCTGCACCTGTTAGCAAATTTATTTAATTACCTGTCCAACATATGTCTTTTCTACTTTCTGTTTCCGATTTTGTACTTCCCATTTTACTTCTATGAAATCTCCAACTTTGTATTTTACACTGTCAAAAGAAATGTTATAACTGAATGCTACTAAGTTTAGTCTATGATGAAGTTATAAACTCATAATAACCTAAATACGGCTATGTGCAGCAACTCTAATCTACAATAAATTGAAATAGAGAGAAATAAGAATTGTAAAATTTTTAGTTTACACATGATATGGAATTATTTCTAGGCTATGCTACAATGGAAAATTTTTCTGACCCTGCCCAACTTATTTTCAATTTTCAATGCCAAGAATAAAAATAACAGATAGCGACAAATGTTTCAACTGCAACATTTATTATGAAGTATTTTTTAAACCTGAAGACTTTCACATATGATAATTCTATGTAAGCTTTCACCAAGATTGTTAGTACATGTATATATATATCATTCTAATTCAATCTTTCTGCCAATGGGTCAGGATAGAATACTACATTAGAGCTTCTTGAGAAGAGAGGATTCACCTCATATTATGATTTTAATGTATATGCAGAAAAGAGACATTCTAATAATAATTTCAGACATGAGGTGTGTATTTGAACACTATGCCCCTAGAGTAGACACAGCAGATAGATAAGCTACAGAGAGAGAGACAGGGAGAGAGCAGACAGAGAGTTGGTTTGAAGTGACAGAGAAGGAATCTGACATAGAAAATGATAACTCAGTTTTGTCAGAGGAGGAGGAGGGAGACATATTAGAAAAGCTTACTAAAATAGACCATAGAATTGTGAGAATCTAAGACGTTCAAAATTTCTTCAATACATAATATTGTGTTCCTATTAATATGAATAATACATATTTGAAAAAAAAAAAACCCGATTATATAATTTTTTTTATGGGCCAGTAATTTTAACTTTGGGATCCTGGAATATATACGATATGGGCCCAGAAGGCTACTATGCAAAACAATTAATTTCAGTCCCTATAATGACCACATCTGCCTGATGCATTTCATAAAGATTTACACCTTTGCAATGGACCCACCCGAAGCAGTGAAAGATCTTTTACATGCTACATCTACCATGACACAGGATCTCAGTTTTAAATGTCTCATCCAAAACACAAGACACCAGTGTACCCTGGTAGGAGTTCAACCTGGAACCTCCCAGTCATGAGCTGAGCACTTCATTCACTAACCTACTCCAACTAACTCTAAAAAGAAGTAACAAAAAAACATCAAAAAGTTTGAGTTCAAAATTGAACCCAAAACAACAGCACTTCTTGAGATGACCATCTAGATCACTCTGGTGCATTTGATTCATTGATTTTAGCAGCAGGACTTTACCAAAGGAGGGCTCATTGGCTCATGAAAACTAAACAGGTATAATTTCTTTAAGTTACCTTAATATGAGATAAGTATCACAAGTGACCTGATGAAGTGTTTGTAAACCATTGTGTTATATACACTGTTTATAGTCTTACTTCTTCAACATCTGCTGCCTTTCTTTCTCCTTACAGGACCTTTCCTTGTCAAACATTATTATCAGAGTATCACAGTTCAGATTACTTTTGGGTTCCCAGGTATTGTAAGACCTGCAGTAGCATACAATTACATGTATGTGGTATGTTAAAAATCAAAGTATAAAATATATTTTTCTTCAAATACAATTTGACAAACACTACTGATTTTAGATTAAAATTTCCTTTACTTGTTATTCCGATCATAATAGGTATCGAAATATTAAGACTTTCACACAGAAATAAATATTTACTGTGTATGTATATATATCATACAAAGTCTAAAGAAATTAAGAATAATCTCAAATTATAAAATAAGCATACTGAAGCAATAACCTAATTAGTTTCTGTACATAAAAAAATAAATAACAAGTCTATGTATCAGTTTGAAGTTGATAGTTTCAAGAGTTGCAGAGAAAATTTCAGTTAAGTCCAGAAGGCATTGAAATCCCTGAAATTTACTACCTCCAAGAGCAGTAAACTGTTATCCTTTCAAAAATTGGTCAACCATGACCAAATTTGAACTTGATCTGTAACTGCACTTACATGCCAGATGCAAAATTTCAAGTCAACTGTATTCATTTGACCAAGTACTTACTATGGGAACTGTTGCTATATGACTATTACTTACGACAGGAACTGTAGCTGTTTGACTAGATACTTACAATGGGAACTGAAGCCTTTTGACTAAGTACTTATGATAGCTGTAGCCATAGGTACTCAGGATAGGAATTGTAGCTGTTTGACTACGTCGTTATGATAGGAACTGTAGCCATTTGACTAAGTACTTACGATGGGAACTGTAGCTGTTTGACTAGGTACTTATGATAGGAACTGTAACCATTTGACTTAATACTTACGATGGGAGCTGAATCCATTTGACTTAATACTTACAATGGGAACTGTAGCCAGTTGACTAAGTACTTACGATGGCAAGGTTCATACAATAGGAATTGTAGCCATTTGACTAAGTACTTAGGATGGGAACTGTAGCCATTTGACTAAATACTTATGCATGATAGCTGTAGACTAAGTAATTACAATGGGAACTGTAGCCATTTGACTAAGTACTTATGATAGCTGTAGCCATAGGTACTCAGGATAGGAACTGCAGCTGTTTGACTATGCACTTACGATGAGAACTGTAGCTATTTGACTAGGTACTCATAATGGGAACTGTAGCCATTTGACTAGGTACTCATAATGGGAACTGTAGCCATTTGACTTAGTACTTGGGATAGGGACTGTAGCCATTTGACTAAGTACTTAAGATGGGAACTGTACCTCTTTGACTAGGTACTTATGATAGTAACTGTAGCCATTTGACTTAGTACTTACAATGGGAACTGAATCCATTTGACTAGGTACTTACGATGCAAACTGTAGCCATCTTACTAAGTACTTACGATGGCAAGGTACTTACAATGGGAACTGCAGCCATTTTACTAGGTACTTAAGATATAAAGTGTAGCTGTTTGACTAGGTATTTACAATGGGAACTGTAGCCATTTGACTAAGTACTAACGATGTGACACAACAGGAATGCTTACAAAATGAGTGTAGCCCTTAGACTAGGTACTTACAATGGGAACTGTAGCCATCTGACTAAGTACTTACGATGGGAACAGTAGCCATTTGACTAAGCACTTACGACGGGAACTGTAGCTGTTTGACTAGGTACTTATAATGGGAACTGCAGCTATTTGACTTAGTCCTTAGGATGGGAACTGTAGACATTTGACTAGTTACTTACGATGGGAAATGTAGCCATTTGACTAAGTACTTACGATGGGAACTGTAGCTGTTTGACTAGGTACTTATGATAGGAACTGTAGCCATTTGACTAGGTACTTATGATGGGAACTGTAGCCATTTGACTAGGTACTTACGATGGGAACTGTAGCCATTTGACTAGGTACTTATGATGGGAACTGTAGCCATTTGACTAAGTACTTAGGAAGGGAACTGTAGCCATTTGACTAGGTACTTAGGAAGGGAACTGTAGCCATTTGACTAGGTACTTATAATGGGAACTGTAGCCATTTGACTAGGTACTTACGATGGGAACTGTAGCTGTTTGACTAGGTACTTATGATAGGAACTGTAACCATTTGACTTAATACTTACGATGGGAGCTGAATCCATTTGACTTAATACTTACAATGGGAACTGTAGCCATTTGACCAGGTACTTACGAAGGGAACTGTAGCCATTTGACTAGGTACTTAGGAAGGGAACTGTAGCCATTTGACCAGGTACTTACGAAGGGAACTGTAGCCATTTGACTAGGTATTCTGTATTACCATTCCTGACTCGTACATCTAGGATCTTCTCTACCGCATACACTCTGTTGGGGTCCAGTAAGCGTTTTTCTTGCTCTTCTAGATATTTTGGACACTTAAGTTTATCAGCCTTTTCCCATGAATAACTTTCATCTGATCTGGGAAAGGAAATTTAAACATTCCCTATAGACAGTGAGTAGATTCAATGATTTTTTACGATGACGTAAGTTGGAAAGATAAATATCTTTATCTGTGTAAGTTTTCAAGGCAACAATGATTTAATGAACATGACAATCATGCATAATACATGTATACTATAAATACAAGTTAGTACTTATCATCTATAGTAATCTCAGTTAACAACTGTAGTTATCTCAGATAACAACTGTTGTCTCATTTAACAACCATAGTTATAGTTAAGAATCTTAGTTATTTCAGATAACAACCATAGTTATCTCATTTAACAAATGTATTTATCTCAGATAACAAGTGTATTTATCTCAGTTAACAACTGTAGTTATCTCAGATAACAACCAGTTATCTCAGATAACAACCAGTTATCTCTGATAACAACCACAGTTATCTCAGATAACAACCATGGCTATCTCAGTTAACAACTGTAGTTATCTCAGATAACAACTCCAGTATGATTTATCAAGAAACTCTTTTTCTCTTCACTTGTAATTTTTTAATGTAAAAGGTCCCTCATGCTTCATGGGCCCCAATATAATGGTCTAAATGTTCAAGATGATGTAATTGTTTTAGTGATATAATCTTTGCATAAAATAAAACAATAAAAAATTCTGTGTGTGTGTGTGTGTGTGTGTAGGTGTGTGTGTGTGTGTGTGAGATAAAGTGAAATACATGTATTACGCTGTGTTACTTCAGGTTCAAAGAACTGTAATAAAAAATATTTCAAATATCTAAAAGGGAGAGTTATAATTCAGTAAACACATAAGGATGTAGCAGTCCAATGTATGGGTCAATCTTATTAAATAAATAGCATGTCATATTTACCTGTGTATTTCAATAGTCACCTATAGTCTTTCAGAGAATTTTTTTTTTTCTAAACGGGAATAATACTATTTGGATAATTTGTCATCTTCATTGTCTCTATTCATAAATCATACCCAATTTTTTCCACCCATTTCACAAAGTATTCCTTCTGTCCATTCTTTGTCCTCATGTCCAGTACATGATCTATCTTATCTATCCATTTTTGTTCGTTAATGCTGGCAGGTAGTGAGTTGCTGACCCTTAGACCTGGTGACATTGAACTTTCAGACTTCTCATTGCTCTACGTATGTGAATGAAAAAGAAAGAAAATGAGTTTAACCTAACACCACATTTTGTTGACAGTAATTGTATTTTTAAAACCTAACATTTATTTCATTTACTGTAAATAATATGGTGTAAAATTTAACATAGCTTTAATTTAACATGTAACGAACTAAAAAACATAATAGAGAAAAATGTTACATAAGAAAACATAACCTACTTTATTGACAGTGGACTTTACAGATAATTTCTTTTTCTCTTTCAGCAGTTCCTTTCTCTTTTGCAAGGTAACATATGATCCTTCTTCATCACTATCACTTTTCTGTCGAAATAATGAGGACTGGGGCTTGTTCAGTTTAGGAGATTTCATGCCAAGTTTAGATTTTGGTGATAAATCCCCAATTTTTTCTCTGAGTAGTGAGAAAGGATTCTTTTCATTGGTTGTATTTTTTCCAAGTGATAAATCTAAGCTGCCTGATTGTGAAACTAAGTTAGATTTTACAGTTTTATTATTAAGTTCTTTAACTTTCTGCAATATTGTTTTCTCATCACTTAACATTTCTGTTATGAACTGGACGATAAGTTCAGGTGAATCCACTGTGTGAGCAATTTCCCATGTACTTTCTGACCTAATTCAATGTAAATATAATGTCATCACTTATTAGCTTTGTACATATATCCAAAGTATACAAAATGCAATATTTCAGCAATCTCAGTTACAAGTGTTGTTTTTCAGAATAAATTCAGTTCCTGAAACCACACATTGAATGAAAGAACTGAAAGTCATGAGGATCTGAATTGCATGCACATATAAATGTCTGAACTGAATTATATGAATTATATTTGGCATCAAACAGTGTACATGTTTATAGACATAATACAATGAATACAAAAAATACAGATCAGGAATGCACTTGTATATTTAAACTTCTATCCACCATAGTTGTACACTCTACTAAACTGCTTAGTATTATCAGTAGTTAACCTTACAAGATGTGGTAATAAATTTAGTAACAACAGTATCAGTAAAACTGATGGATACTCTCTGAAATATCTCAAACCATGACAAACTGTCTGTAGAATCATTACAAAATTTTGGTAAATTCCTGAAATTAAGGCCTTTCCTAATATTTAAGGTTGTGACCTCGAGTGTATATTGTCTAAAAGTCTCTGGCCAAATGAAATACAATAAAATTCTGATTAACAGTCATTGAGATATCCTGGAACATTGTCCTTTTTCAAAATTTAGGAATATGAGCTGAGTGACCTTGATATTTCAGAAATGACCTTGAGTGACCTATGTCCAAAAGTATCTGTCCTAAGGAAAATTTGTGTGAAATATGATATTCTTATTAATCATGTAAGAAATATGAACCATAGACAGGCAGACGGATGGTTGGAGGAACAATGACTTCATGCCCCCCCCCTCCTTCCCCAAGAATTTCTGGTCAGCATGAAAATAAGCAAATATTGAATATATTACTACTGCTCGCATGAAGAATGGTTATTTCTACTCTCCCCATTCTTTAACACAATCACACTTGAGAACAAGAATTTCCTCTAACATTCATGAACAAACAACATACAGTAAACTAAAAGTGAAAATCAAATACATGTAAGAAAATAAAGATGTGCTTATTTTTTCTAGCTTAATATTCCACAACTTCTCTTGTATTACAAATTTCATATGGCTTTTATATGTATGTAATTCTTTTAGCAAAATTTTAGAACTGAAGATTGCTTATTTTGAAGGTACAAATTTATACTTTCTTTGTGTGTATTTTTAATCACCGTGGCAATGATGTAAGCCAAAACTAATTGAAAACTGTTTTGAAGAAATCCTGCGATTTCACTGTTTGCATTCATTATAAATAGCACTCATTATAAATAGAGAACTATCTATAAATAACTGTGTACATATACAGAGAGTTACTGTGCAATAATCACATGTTTATGCAATTCAAAAATGATGTAAACTTTAAAGGATATTTTTCTAAACTGACCAAATTTAATGTTAATCAACTAAATTACTGTGAGTAATATTAATAATAATCAGAATCATATAGGTCATTTCTGAGTATCCTTTCTTTATAATAATATCTAAATTTTAAATGAAATTATTTGTCTACAGGCACATCATATGAATGAATTCCTATAAGATTATTCAAAACAAGAATTGCAAGTGAACAAAGCAAAGGAAAACAGTGATAACTACTTAAAAATTGTAAGACAAATTTTCACTTTGATTTGTAATGATGCACATCTTATAACTGAAACATCAATAATTGTCCAAAGTCAAATGCTTTTTATGGTAATTTCTCACTGTAATTAATACATGTATTCTGAAAAAGTGTTTTTATGAAATATGATAATGGAAACATTAGCAATTATGAATAAAACAATATATTTTACATGTAAGTAAAAGGTCACAGTCAAGGTCATGAAGTCAATGACCTTGGTGTAATTTGAAACGACTTTTTTAGTGGAGAAACGCATGCCAAAAATGATATTTCTATCTCTCACTATTCAAAAGTTATGGGGCTAAAGTCAAAATAAGGCAAATTTTGAAATGTAGTTTAAAGGTTTCAGTCAAGGTCACGAGGTCAATAACCTTAATGTAATTTGAAAGGGCTTTATTAGTGAAGAATGCATGCCAAATATGAAGACTCTATCTCTCATGGTCCAAAAAAATTATGGCAGAGATTAAAGTTGACGATAACCAGACAAGCAAACAAACAAACAGAAAACAACAAACAAACAGGCCAAAAACAGAATGCCCATGATCTATCAATCTGAGGGCATAAAAATCATCATAGATAAAATATTTAAAGTCTTTTACATGTACATAAACTGTATATAAATACTGATACATGTAAGATAAACTGAACAACAAAGGTAGTTATTCCATTACACATTATAAACTCACATGGATTCCAATACATATCATCTCACATTGATTACATTACTAATTTTCAATTCACATTGATCCCACTACACATTACCAACTCACATTGGAAAGTTTTTCCATTTGACGTAATATTCCTTTCTGCCTTCATATAACCTCATACCAAGGACTTTTTCTGGGGTTAAGTCTAGTTCATCATGACCATCAACATCTAGTTTCGCCTATATAATAAAAATAATACTTTTGATTTTCATGTTCATATTAATGCTTGGCAGTTAAAACATTGTTACATGTTGCAATGAAACATTAAGTTACACATTGCAATGAAATCATTCTGCAAATGGTAAACTTACACTAATATTAAGTAACCTTACAGTAGATTGTATCTAATATATGTATTTAAATTGACATCATTGTTTTCACTTGATAAAGGCTAAATGGCTAAAACTTCGTAAAATATCTATAAATGTATATATATAATAATCTATAAGACTACCCTCTGTAATTTATTTGTGTAAAGAAAATGTAATTACAATATACATGTACTATATTAAAAAAAACTAATTATTCGCATAGATTGAAAGATCAGCTGTCACTGCAAATACTATGTGAATAAAAGAAGTTGTAATCCTGTCCTTGTGTAACATTTTTCATAACTCATTCAAAGTGGGGAAAATACCCGGTAATGCTTATAAGGCAGTATTATTTTAGGAAACATAAATCAGGAAACAAAAACATCTTATTCTCAACCGTAATTTAACCTAACAGTCTGAATAAAGTTTATTCACAACAGAATTTTTTAAAAATTCTTTGACATTTTCATCCTCACATTATTGAGAAAAACTGGCGATTGGTGTGAGCAGGCTTAGAGACAGGTAGTTTTGCAAAAATTATAACACAAGAAAAATCTGTGTAGTTTTTAAATGTTTGTTTTATTCTTATGCCAAGCTTCGATAATATTTACAGAATCATACTTCATTTGATTACTGAAATCATAAACCATTTCTCTGATATTACAACCTTGCTTTTTGTCCCTACAACTGGGCACATTTCTCTGATATCATAACCTTGCTTTTTGTCCCTTCAACTGGGCACATTTCTCTGATATTACAACCTTGCTTTTTGTCCCTACAACTGGGCACATTTCTCTGATATTACAACCTTGCTTTTTATCCCTACAACTGGGCACATTTCTCTGACATTATAACCTTGCTTTTTGTCCCTACAACTGGGCACATTTCTCTGACATTACAACCTTGCTTTTTGTCCCTACAACTGGGCACATATCTCTGATATTACAACCTTCGTTTTTGTCCCTACAACTGACCACATTTCTCTGATATTACAACCTTGCTTTTTGTCCATACAACTGGGCACATATCTCTGATATTACAACCTTGCTTTTTGTCCCTACAACTGGGCACATAACTCTGATATCATAACCTTGCTTTTTGTCTCTACAACTGGGCACATATCTCTGATATTACAACCTTGCTTTTTGTCCCTACAAATGGCCACATTTCCCATCTTAAGGATAGGGTTCCTGTACATAAGTCCCAATATAAGTAACCATAGCATATATCGGTATATTATATAGTATTTACTTTTACTTTTTCACATATTAGTTTACAACACATTTGTAACTGCTTACAGTTTTCTTCTTTTTTTGTTCCTTGTAAAACAATTTGATGAGATCTGGACAGTCCACATTGACTGCAGGTTCCCAGGTATTGTCAGAGCTGAAGACCAAACAAGAAATGAAGTCATAATAAATGTGGATAATTGGAGATTGGAAATTCAAAAGTTTTCCAAAAAAAACCCCTAATAATACAAAGACTGCAATTTTTACTGACTGGAATTCAAGGATCACTCTCTAGGCATTTCAAAATCTACATGTATCTCTAAAATGTTACAAGTAAACCATCTATGAATTAACTTTATCAGCATTATGTGAATTACTCTCTAGGAAGATTTCTTTTTTCTTAAATTTCATTATTTTATCCATTAAAGAAACAAGAGAATCGATGAATTCTCCCTGAAAAGACCCTGTTCCAAAAAGCCTTATTTTTTTCTATATTTTCATATTTATATATGTAACTATGCTTCTATCAAAATTTAAGTTTAAAAACAACAAGTGCAATAAATCCAAAATTATGCTAAAGAGTTATGGTTCTTATACAATGCACTTCTCCTTATCAAGATCTATTTACCTATGAATTTCTTGTTGATACCTCTAATAACTTTTGCATTATGCTCAAAATTTAAGTATGAAAAGATAACAAAGGGCCATGACACCGAAATTATGCAAAAGAGTTAAAAGAGTTGTTCAATGCACTTCTCATTAAGATCTATCTATCTATGAAGGTTCATGTCGATATCTCTTCTAGTTTTTGTGTTATGCTCTAGACAAAATTATGATGGATGGACGGACAAAGAGACTAGGACAAAAAGACTATATACTCTCCCTTCTGGAAGCATACAAAACAACTACAAATTTACATAATACATAGGATGTGAATATTCCAGTTTGAGTAGAAGTGTTAATATGATACATGTTCTATTTATATTTAATTATACATAGAAATGCCTATGAAAGATTATAAAGATTTAAAAACATCAGGTGGTTTTGTATTGTAATCTAATGATATACAGCATTAAATACAGTTAATCAATACTTATTTTGTTTTTTTGTACAATATATCTTATACATAATATTGTGTTTACACTTATGTGTTTTTTTTATTATTTGAGAGACAAAAAATATCAATAAATATATACACACACATACTGTGATAATTTATGAAAGATACACCCATTACAAACATAATGCTCAAGTTATATACAATGTACATTTCATATTTGAGAGATGATCATAGATAAATTACTAATAACTAGTGTGTATGTACTTACTGTGGATATCCTCGCCATTTCAGTAAGTACTCCTTTGTTCCATTCAATATCCTTTCATCTATGATCTCTTCTACCACATATTTCTCTTCTTTCTCGGGTGCTGGCTCAGTGTCTGTATCAGGTGAGTCTGATGAATCACTGGACAACTGACTCAAAAACTCGGTCTTCTTCCTGGAACTCTTGAACATTTTCTGATTGAAATTAAGAGTATGTTAGAACACATTTCATAAAATTTATCAAATCAAAAAGCTATATTATACTTAAAGATTTTTAATTATTGCTTTGTATTGCATTTTAAATAGAACTATAACAATTACCATATACTTAAAAAACAATAATGCTCACTACAATAGACTGATTAACCAAGTAGTCTGAAACTGCTGTCGTTTCATTTTTTGCCTTTGTGTGAAAAACTTTGGAAAATTTGCTTTTTTTCATTTTAACCCCTCTAAGATGAAAAAAGATGAAAGGTAGAAAAAAAAACTAACAGTGAAATAATGCAAATCAAAATGTATAATTTACATATAATGGACTTGGAAATTTACCGCTATGAGCACAGAAAGAATATGTGACAATAAACAATGACCACATCCATTTCTACATAGATGACCCACTGTATGAAAACCATTAGGCCTCAAATTATTACCACATTTGGTGTGTAAACAAGAGCTGTCAGAAGACAACAGTGCTCGCTTGTGGCAACCAAATTTAAATAGCTCAAGTTTTTTGTAAGTAGGTCAATCTTCAAGGTCAGGGTAAAAACCTAAAACATTTTGAAGTATAATGAAAGATCTAGTTACGAGGAATACCCACATGAAATACTTAACCTCTATCTCTTACTGTTCATAAGCTATGACAAAGGTTAATGTTTTCTATAAAATTGGTCAAACTGCAAGATCAAGGTCACAAGACCACAAATTTTTGGTATACAATAAAAGGTCTTGGTACAACAAATATACATGTGAAATTTTAAAGTTCTGTTTCTCATGGCTCTAAAGTTATGATCCAGGTAATTTTTTGTCTAAGGTCGATGATGACACCGACCACTAAAACGCAAGGGGTATGACAATAGCTCTCCAGACATTTGTTCCAGCGAGCTAATAAAATGACTAAACAGTGGCAGACAGTTTTTATTGACAATAACAACTGACAGGCTCAAATACAGAGTGTGTGAAGCATATCAAAATAGATTGTGAATTAAAGGTGGATACTAAGATGTTATTAAAGACTTGTGATTATAGATATTGTGATTATTGGATTTGTTTCTGAGTGTATATTTTATGCTATATGGTATAGGTCTTTAAACAATCAATGTATCAATGAATTTTGGAAATCTTTTACTGTAAAATTTCACTAAATCCTAATTCTCAATCCTGCCTACTATGAATTTGTAGCAGTATGTAAGCACATCTGATTTATATAATACTAGCTGAAAAAGAATGATTCAAATTTTCTATCAAAGCCAAAATATGATGTATTTGTTTTGTTTAACCAAGATTATGTAATTGTGTATGATACCAATGGATTAATCTGCCCCTTCCAATGTATAAATCTCAATATTTAAGTCCATTTTGTGATAACAGGATTTATGGTGATAAACACATACTCTTTTAACAGTAATTCAGAATCAATTGAAAACTATTGTTTACTTACAGCATTCTTAACTTTGTTCCTGGAGTTTGATGTTTTATTACTTTTATCTTGTTGCTTCAGAAACTGTTTAAGGAGATGTGGAGAATCGATATGCTCTACTGGTTCCCAAGTGTTCTCAGATCTGTAATCATAGTTTTATATAAGTTACATACAGCAATAGGAATTTATGAGTTTATTTACAATTTCCCACTTCTATTGAGAATTAATGAGTAATAACCAATTTCTAATGCATTCATGGGTAATACTTAGCTGAAAAGTTAATTAATTAAATCAAAATCTATTTGTAGGTACTTGTTGGAACTTTAAAAATCATATGAATTTTTGACTGACAATATGATTCTTCGTAGGACGTGAAGCAATACTTTTCTTTTATATGAATACTGTATGTCTTCATCAGAAAAAGAAAATACTAATGGACATAGAGTTTGCACACTCTAACCATTTCAACACATGCTGAAAAAAGCCTTTAGTTCACATCACTGACAACACAATGAATAAATGATAACAACTCTACTCTGTGATACTGTGAAATCATTTAAGCCATTTCAGAGCACAAATAAATATATGACTGATACATCAGAATTCTTACAAATTTTAACGATTTTAACAAAGATCTGATTAAACCTCTGACATTGACTGTAGACACCTTTGCCATATAATTCAAATTTTTAAGTCTGCAATCTATATTCATATCATGAATTCAAATTAAAAAAAGGTACTGCTGACCTCTCTACAGGATTTTATGAAATTTAATTGTTATAAGAAAGTGTTAGGAACAAAATAATGAAGATGCAGTAAAGCATTTTCAAGTCAAAAGAAATCTGTTTCAGAAGTTATAGAAAAAGCTTGCATACATTTCACTAGAATCAGACACACCACAGTTATTCATGACAATGAGGGAAATAAAGGGAAAACAACAGAAGCAAAGTATAATGAAATGGCTTACTCCTTTATGCCGTCACCACTGTATTATAAAATCATTAAATATTCTTAAATAAAATACTTGAAACACCTCTTATGAAGGAGATGGAAACACACTTAAACTAATGTTTACATTTAACGACTACTTAGAGTCTGAATATTTACCCATCTTATTGTAAATTACCTTCAAACCCCTTGGTCCACATTTTAAATTCTTTGTGCTACTTGAAAGATGCTCTATACTTTTGAAAAATCATTACATCTGTGTCTTGTTTTTAACAGAATAGTATGCTATATCTCTCAAGCATGCAGACAAATATATTCTAATCCTTTTACAACAGGTCATTAATAAACACATGTAGGTGAAAGATGAGGTCTTAATTCCAATAAAACTACCCTTTTCATATTGTAGGAATATTGAATTACATAAAGCAAATACATAATTATATAGATACAGTTTGAAAGAAAACTGACACAGTAATTAGAGAGTACGTTTGATCACAATGAAACTGCTCTTTTATTATTTTCCATTGACTAACTTTAACTCTCTACTTATAAAGAATCAATAATAATTATTCAGATATATCCAAATTATTTTTATTCAGCTTTTGGATTTCAAACCATAAGGACCTTTGGGACTGTTGACTGACCCACAGACCACTGTCCTCATCTGCCATCTCTGATCATGATACATGGTGGATGTCACTGATATGATAACAGGACAAATGACATCATAATGTATTGTGGATGACATTGATATGAAAACAGGTTAAATGACATCATGATATATTGTGGATGACACTGATATGAAAACAGGTTAAATGACATCATGATATATTGTGGATGACACTGATATGAAAACAGGTTAAATGACATCATGATATATTGTGGATGGCACTGATATGAAAACAGGTTAAATGACATCATGATATATTGTGGATGACACTGATATAAAAACAGGTTAAATGACATCATGATATATTGTTGATGGCACTGAAAACAGGATAAATGACATCATGATATATTGTGGACAGCACTGATATGAAAACAGGTTAAATGACATCATGATATATTGTGGAAGGCACTGATATGAAAACAGCTTAGATGACATCATGATATATTGTGGATGGCACTGATATGAAAACAGGATAAATGATATCATGATATATTGTGGATGGCACTGATATGAAAACAGGTTAAATGACATCATGATATATTGTGGATGACACTGATATGAAAACAGGTTAAATGACATCATGATATATTGTGGATGGCACTGATATGAAAACAGGATAAATCACATCATGATATATTGTGGATGGCACTGAAAACAGGTTAGATGACATCATGATATATTGTGGATGGCACTGAAAACAGCTTAGATGACATCATGATATATTGTGGATGGCACTGATATGAAAACAGGATAAATGATATCATGATATATTGTGGATGGAACTGATATGAAAACAGGTTAAATGACATCATGATATATTGTGAATGACACTGATATGAAAACAGGTTAAATGACATCATGATATATTGTGGATGGCACTGATATGAAAACAGGATAAATCACATCATGATATATTGGGGATGGCACTGAAAACAGGTTAGATGACATCATGATATATTATGGATGGCACTGAAAACAGCTTAGATGACATCATGATATATTGTGGATGGCACTGATATGAAAACAGGACAAATGGCATCATGATATAATGTGGATGGCACTGATATGACAACAAGTTAGATGACATCCTGATACATGGTGGATGTCACTGATATGAAAACAGGTTAAATGACATCATGATATATTGTGGATAGCACTGATATGAAAACAGGTTAAATGACATCATGATATATTGTGGATGGCACTGATATGAAAACAGGACAAATGACATCATGATATTTTGTTAATGGCACTGATATGAAAACAGGTTAAATGACATCATGATATATTGTGGATGACACTGATATGAAAACAGGTTAAATGACATCATGATATATTGTGGATGGCACTGATATGAAAACAGGACAAATGACATCATGATATATTGTGGATGGCACTGATATGATAACAGGACAAATGACATCATGATATATTGTGGATGACAGTGACATGAAAACAGGTTAAATGACATCATGATATATTGTGGATGGCACTGAAAACAGGATAAATGACATCATGATATATTGTGGACAGCACTGATATGAAAACAGGTTAAATGACATCATGATATATTGTGGATGGCACCAATATGAAAACAGGATAAATGACATCATGATATATTGTGGATGGCACCAATATGAAAACAGGATAAATGACATCATGATATATTGTGGATGGCACTCATGTAAGGACAAGTATAGATGATATAAGGATAAATGGAGGGCATTACTGATGAGAACAGGTGTACATGATATCCTTTGGTAGATGTTACTGATATGAAAACAGGTATAGATGACACCACCATGTTGGTGAATGTCACTGATATGAGAATAGGTCTTGATGATATCTGATTCTATGGAGGATATCACTAATATGAGAATAAGTCTGGATGAAATCATGATACATGGTAGATGTCACTGAAATGAGAACAGGTATAGACAACATCATGATATATGGTGGATGTTATTCACATGAAAGAAATGTCTATATGATATCAGAATATATGGTACGATGTTATTGATGTGGGAATACTCACTCATGATAATTCCTCCATTTCAGTAAGTACTCTGTTTTGCCTTCTCTTACTCGACTGTCTACAATTTTTTCCACAACATATTTCTCTGGTTGAGGTGATTTAGCGGCGCCGTTTACTATGGGGTTAACTGCAGAGTTATCCTGTGAAGGCATGTCGATTTTCAAATATAATTTCTATCAGTTTTGTTCTTTGTCACATACATATTTTTCCAATATGATAGAAGTTTGCAATAAGTATGATTACTTTCAACAATTTACTAATTTTGTTTAAAATGAATGTACAAAAAATTTACCTTTTTATCCATCTTATTTATTTGTTACAAAAGTTAAGGATGTCACTAATGAGAATTTTAGTGTTAGTAGACCAAGTATTGACAAATATTGATACTTTTTTACTCTCTTCTTCACTAGTATGAGTAAAAGAAATATAAAGTCAGAATTCAAATTTTCATTATTCTCTTGAACAGGACTATATCCTTATGACAACGAATATGGAACAGAATCAGTTTATTATCAAATAACATCTAATGTAAGGTATTATAAATAGGGGTCAAAAGTTGTGATCTAGAACAAAAGCCCTTGTCATAATATTTCTAATTTTAAAATTTGAAAGTGAAAGATTAAAATGTTACAGTATTTACATTAAATTTTAAGTAAAAAAATTGAAGGTCAACATCACTAGGTCAAAAGTCATGATCTCAAAGCTATCGTTATTGCAAGAACTTGTAAACAAAATGGACACACAACTCCCTACACACGAAGGGAAATCTTACTGAATCATCATGTTCCATGAGATCCGGAACGAGACCAAACCAGAATATAATGGAGTTTGACAGTATCTCTCTGGACAATAAAAACTGTTATGCCCAAAACAGGATTAGAATCGCTATCTTACAGCTTTCCAGTACTGGCTTTTATCAACAATCAAAAAAATAATGAAAAAATATGTTAAGCTGAATTTTGAATTGAAACTTTCAAACAACCTCTGAAATAGGTGTTTTCTGATAAAATTACAAATAAATTCTATATCGTTTCACTATATTATACTGAATAAATCAATAAAATGACACAAAAATGTGCAAAAATTACCAAGTCACAACAAGAGTTGTTAGAAGACAACAGAGCTCGCTGGTGGCAACCAACTTAGAAGACAACAGAGCTCGCTGGTGGCAACCAACTTTATGTATATTGCAAAAGTTTTTTGTATTTAGTTCAATCTTCAAGGTCAATGACCAAGGTTCAAATTTATTTAAACTAGGTCAAACTTCATGGTCAAGGTCACAAGGAAAAAACATTTTGGTACCCAATGAAAGATCTTGGCACAAGGAATACACATGTAAAATATTAAAGCCATGTCTCTAACGGTTCTTCATATTTTCCGCTGTTCATAGAAAATAATTATTTAGCCGATTCATTTAACAGTTATTCATGGTCCGTTCATTCTGGCGGTAAAATGTAAGCATAGTCAGCTCTAGTCCAGTTCCTTAACAGAAAACACCTTACTTTACATATGTCTCATAGGGAGTCCCATATTCCTGACCAATACTGGGTAGCCATAGTTTTGAAAGTGAATAAAGCCGTCACAGCTTCTCAGAACGATCCAGGTTAAAGCTTTTGTGTATGGACGACTATGAAGATGACAACAACAATGCCAGGGGTATGACATGAGCTCTCCAGACATTTGTCTCAGCGAGCTAACAATGAAATTATATACATTAGTCATTAATACTATATTTTCCAGTTCTGTCACCATAACTGGGCACATTGCATACTTTAATGATGGTGTTTCTATACTCCGCTTCATCTTGATCTATATCTATCAATCAGTAGTCACAATTTCATCTTAAGACTGTGGAAATTAATTATCTAAATGACATTCAGGATATGTGTGATTGCTTGATTGATTCAAAGTTATATTCAAACCAACTTATTATTCTGAACAGACTGGATACTCACCTTTTTCTTTTTCTTTTTTGGGCTAATGGCATCAGATCTCTGGTTCAAAAATTCTCTTAGAAGTTCTGGACTATCAATATTATCTGCAGGCTCCCAGGAATTATGTGTACTACATTAATAAAATTTAAACAAAAATCAACTTGATATTTGACTGCCAGATCCATTTCATCTACACCCATGAGATAGTTTCACTTAGACAACTGAATTTACATTTGACTATTTATTTATCAGTAGCATAGCTTAGCAGATAAAAGTGAGGGGGGGGGCACCTTTCATTTTAGTGTCGTGTTAGTGTTAACTTTAAATTTAAATACTTTAATTTTCTGTATGCATTAATGCTTATAGGGAAATTGATAGCTGATGATAAATTGATGGCAACAAAACATATAATGTCATTTTGATTTATATTTGGCATTTTATGAACTTCTTCTCTAGAACATAGGGAGGATTGAAACTTAAGCATTAAGGGTACTTCCCAAAGACGTATAACACATTGCCCTTCGTGTAAGGAATGCACGAAATCTAGAGTCAAATTAGGCTAATTTAACATTAGAGCCTATTGAAAACAGATTTGCCTTGCTTTGACCCGTGGTTGTGAAATCAGGATACATCAGTCAGTAAAAAATCGAAAACCTTATCCATAATGGTAATTACAGAAATAGATTTAAGACATTTTAAAAGATGAAAGAAAATAACTAATTAAACTTCATTCAAGTTATGCAACAACATTCACTAAAAAGGCCATAGTTAAGTTTAATTAAATTTAAGATGACTTGAAAAGTGGGTGGACACAAACATGGTTGTGGAAATGACCTAGTACAAAAAGTTGTCCAAAAAAAGTCAAAAATTTGATTTTAGAAGGGAACCATAAAAGCACTTCTGAAGACAGCCTTCTAGATCCTTCTGATGCATTGGGGCAATTAACTATGCAGCCAGTCTGAATAAGAAGTTTGTCAAAGGAGGGTACCCTCTGGGGCCTATGTCATCCACCCCAGGATCTGCCCTTGGCAGATCTGGTTGAAAGCAGCAACGTTTGTAAAAAAGACCTTTACTTGATTCCTACCAAGTTTTATCAAATTCTTTCCATTAGTTCTGAAGAAGAAGGCCATAAAAGCTTAAAGGTGAAATATTCCCATTTTGATGGTAGTCTATCAACCATGTCTTGATGTAGTATTCTAAGTACCATGTGTTACACATAATTTATAACATTTTATTTTGGTATAAGCCACATCATTAAAGTGATTTGTCTACCCTTGATAAGAACTCTTTAACGTTTTGTATACATGTATCACAGTGAAGCATACAAAAGTTACTGCTACTTGATTGATTATATATCACAATGGTAAGCTGATCATACAAATAAAGAAAGAAAATGAAATTGCACAATATTTATAGCTCTCCCTATCCTTTTCTGCACATGTCATCTTATTGAAATAGCCAATAATAAACATTTTATCCCTCATAACATGATATCATGCATATAACAATGAGAAAGGGATAATATTTCTTCATGTTTACAGTATCTATACCAATCATGCTTTGTAAAAAGTAAGAAATTCCTGTTATTCTTCTCAATTTTAAAACAGAAAACGAAATGAGTTACTAACAATGTTTTTTCAATATATATATGTATTTTATAGCATTACATATGTAAACAAAAAAGATATGCTTACTCGGGGAAATTTTTCCACTTTAAGAAATACTCTGTTTTCCCTTCCACAATTCTCATATCAAGGATTTTACTAACTGAGAACTTTTCTGTTGTTTCTTCTACAGAATGGTTTGTTTTTTCAGCATCTTGTTCAATATCTATATCTACTGTCTGACTAGAATCTGTTGTACCATCATTGATACTAGACTGCAAAAGGAAGCTCAGATGCTCACAGATAAAGTCAGTGAATAAAACATTGAAAGAAAATAATATGAGTAATAATATGTTGAAAATATTACTCCATTCCCTCAATATCTCAGAAGTCTCTCAATATATTAGTAAAACCAAATTAAAAGAATTGTACCGGTATGTCTTTAACAGTTGTTCATACATAAATCTATATTCACAACACATTTTAATACTTAAATTCTTTAATGTGTTTTTGCAATTAAACAGCAGATGCAACTCAATCTGTCTAGAGTTTGGTTCAGAATGGAAAGATCCTGGGTTCTATTCCTGCACATTGGTGTCCTATCTTTCGAAAAACACAGTAACTACCAAGGTCCTGAGCAACTATAAACATTGTGGCATGTAAATGATATCTCACAGCTAAGGATGGGTCCGTTGTAAGGGTCTAAATATCTGTGCATCAGGCAGATGCCATCCCAATACAAGTGCAATAATCTTGGTGTGACATACAGTACAGTCTAGGTGTTTTGTAATTTTTCCATCTGCTACAGTGGGCCACATTCAGGTGTAATTTTCAAAATTGTTCAGTACATAGTACATGTATAGGTAAGTAAAACAGCTGTAAATAGGCGCAGATAAATTTCCAACTGGGTTCCCAATGTGATATCAAGTGTTTTTCAAACTGTATTTTGTGCACTTTCTCCAAAACACTTGGATTGTACTGTAAAGCAAGATCAAACACACAAACAAATTAATGCATATGGCCATTTCTTATATGGTATTTGACTACATTTGTGATTTTAGAGATAATACATGATTCTAATTGTTGTTCCTTGCTGATTAATTCCACAGTAAGTATCCATTTCCCAAATTCTATTTAAATGTTGCTGTCAAAAACAAATTCCTCTTAAAATCAACAACACATTGAATTCATACTGATATGAAATGCTTTTGGAGTGCTTGTATGTGCGGGCACTCCAATTACATAATTCATTAAAATAATACAATATAACTCAGCCTTACATTTTGCTCTGTGTTTTTGCGTTTTTGAGCTGCATTTGATTTCCTTTGTCTAGCATGGAATCTCTTAATCATGGTTGGACAGTTCAGATTACATTCTGCATACCAAGTGCCTTCCGATCTACATGATAATCAATAAACGTAGTATTGAAAGCTAAATAAGAAAATCATAAAACCATCAAGATCATCATCAGAAGAATTTATTCTGCTGTATTTTTCAATTAGTTGCCATATAGATATAAAACATAAAAAACATAAAAGAAACTTACTCTGGTCTACCTTTCCACTTGATGAGGTATTCTTTTCTGTCCTCTTTTTGTCTGACATCTATCACTTTTTCAGGTCTCAATACAGCTCGAAAATCAACTTGATTTTCATCTAAGAGAATACCTTCACCTCCTCCTGCCATTATTTACCTTACTTATAGATTTAAACCCTGGAAAGAAAAAAAATTTAAAACATTATTCAAAAATCACTAATTTACAGATCTATGTACCTTCAAGTGGCTAGAGAAGGTACATGTTTTATTAAATGCCGGGTTTGAATGACCATGAGTATTATCCCCCTGTAGTTGTTAATTTGCTCTCTCTCCTATTTTCAAACAGATTTATCAAATCTAGTATCCAAGTCAGCAAATAGATTTATTAAAGCAACATAAGCTATAACTTTTTTTAAGATATGCAATACCATTTTTGTACATAAATATAAATGCTTATTAAAAAATAAAATACATTACTTTTTAATAGACATTTACATTTATGTACAAATATGGTAGAGGGAATTTTGTGAACTTTGGTTTTATAATCTATATAACACACCGTTATCTTTTCTTTCTGACTTGTTTCCGTCCTGAAAAGAAATGTGCTCATGTAACACTAGCAGGCATTCTTAATCACAGCATAAAAACACATGTTTAATGGGCCTGTAAGTGATTCATATCAGCTGATTTTTCACAAATCCTTAATTTTTCGCAGTAAACCATTTGGACAATAATTTAGAAAAAAAATTGCTTTAAAGTTACAGCTTACATTGCTTTAATTATAAAAGATGTTTTAGAAAACAGTAGAATATGATAATTTTCAACTAATTTCTTTTAAACTGAATCACAGAGCTTTTGGCTCGTGTTCCCCCAAGAGACTGAATTTTAAAAAGGAAAGTGGAGATTGGTCTCTTCACACCGTAGAGATTGGTCTGACCTGATCGACTTCTCGATGTCTGACTAAGCTTTTTTGAGCAACGCTTCAAGTTCCATGGCTCACCAAGCCCTTAGTTTTGCATGGATTTAAATAATTTATATATGGATGTGTAGATAAATATGTCTTCTTTTATTTGATACCATGTTTGAAATGATTTGTGAAGAATTAAAAAAGTTCTAAGACACAGACGGGAGGAGGGGTATTTTTGGAAATCGGAAGTTCTAACCCTTATTATTATATTGGTGTAATTAGGGGGGGGGGGGGAGGGGGCAATGAGCCAAAAGCCCTATGTTAAATAAATCCACACAATCAACATAAAATTGGAAAAGCTTTTGTTTGTTTGATTTTTACCTTATGTCACACCAAGATTAATGAATTTATACATGTATGTTGATGGCAACTGCCTGATGCACTGCACGGAAGTTTACACCAATATAAGATGCCGCATGTGCAGTCCTTCACTTTAATGGAAGAAGAAGAAATTTAAACCTTTACATACATGTTTGCAATGGGACCAGTTGAAGCTGAACAAAGAGGGTCAATCTTAGTAAGATTCCTCAATCAACTGCAGCAATTTTATGACATACAGCTCTTGTGCTCAAAATACAATTCAGTAAACACCAAAAATATCCCCCAGGTCATCCTGAGAAAGTTACTGAGGTTATCTTCATTTAGATCTTAGTGTGATGTCACTCCGACTTCGAGAATGACAGCAGACATATCTGTATATCACAATAGCTCATACATTTCTGAAACGGTAAGGACTTAACACATGACAGTCATACTTGTTAGACTTCATCAAAATAATGTTGAATAGGAAATTTAGAAATTTTATGCTGAAAGTGGGAAAGTGAATTGTGTTTGCCCTGTGCTAAAGGGTTGAATGGCCAATGGAGTGGTCTGTGTTACTCACTGCCCTAACAAGACAACCGAGAGTCACAACAGAATGAGATGGGTACGTAGGGGTAAATTGCTGTAGTCACTGTGATCTACTGCTTTATTGTTACAAATGAAATTCAAGCTTTAATTAATGTTTCCTACTATTGTTTACTCTAATCATTTCAATGAATCCTGAAAACAGCTGTGATGAAAAATCAAACACACAGAAATATTCCGGAAAGCAAAAGTCACACGTCACTGAAAACATGGAAGTGATATGATCAAAAGGTATACCCTTGATCGTATGTATAATTTCTCCGGCAAAAATAAAACTTATCACTGAAAATGGACATAATTTACATGTTTTTAAAAAATACAAACCTAGCATGCGCATGCAAACTTGTTCACAATTTGACCTACTTTCGATTTGGAACAAACTTGTTTTCACTTGTGATTAAATAAATTGGAACACTGGTCCCGATATTTATTTAATAAAAAAAATAACAAGATGTCAGAGCCACAGATACAGATAATTTTTTTTTTCAATTCAAAACACTTACGTACAATTAAACATAAAAAACTTCTATATGATCCGTCCTCAAGTTCTTTCGTCCCCAGGCTATCCGTCCACTATTTGATCTAGTACTACGACCACGCGATGGCCATACAGTATTGCCCCAAGTAGGGTACGTATCCACCGTGTAGAAATCCAGTAGAGAAGCACACGTCTATTGTTGATTGTACCCCCCCCCCCCCGCAAACAAAGTTTGGGGGTATATACACTATAGGAATCACCCTGCATTTTAGCTGTTTGTCCGTATGTTCACATTTGTCCGATCATCATGACCTCGACCCAAGTTCATATCTTCAAGGTCAAGAGCAAAGTGCACACATAGCTGAAATCCTTGTACAGACCATAATTTCTCACTGCCAAGATGGATTTCGATAATTTATCACACAATTGTTGTCCATGACCCAAGGATGTGTCATGACCTTAACTCAAGATCATATCTCCAAGGTCAAGGTCAAAGTGCACAGTTGTCAAAATAATTGTCCGAGCCATAACTCCTTACTGCTATGTTGGATCTGATAACATTTCACACAATTGTTGCCCATGTCCAAAGATGTGTCCTGACCTCAACTGAAGGTCATATCTTCAAGGTCACAGTCCACGCATAGCCGAAATCCTTATACATGCCATAACTTCTTACTTCCAGCTTGGACCTGGATAATATATCACAAAAGTTTTGTTCGTGACCCAAGGGTGTGTGATGACCTTCACTCAAGATCATTTCTCCAAGGTCAAGGTCACAGTGCACGCATTTTCAAAATTCTAGTACGGGTCATAACTCCTTACTCTTACGTAGGATCTGAATAATATTTCACACCATTGCTTTACATGATCCAAAGGTGTGTATCACATTGTGAGGAGCGTGTTTTCCGTCTGTGTGTCTGTCCGTCTGTCTGTCCATGAAACTTGTCCGGGCCATAACTTCTTCCGTTTACTTAGGAGGGATATCAAATTTTATACAATTGTTGTTCATGACCTAAGGATGTGTCATGGCATTGAACCAAGGTCATATCTTCAAGATCAAGGTCATAGTGCATGCATAGCCAGAATTCTTGTCCGAGTCGCTGGTTCCTCGAAGTGTTCCACAAAATCTGTATCGATGCTACTCACAAAAATATTATCAGAAATTAAATTTGGCCTTCATAGATATTGCGAAACAGTATATTCCAGAAGTGGAATTAATCAAATGTGGATCCTTAAAAATTCAAAAGAGTTGTTAGAACATCTAAAATCAAAAAGTTTTACTAAAATTCACTCCATCAAGTCTTTTGACTTTTCGACTCTGTACACAACGATCCCTCATCAGAAATTAAAAGACAGATTAGCGGAAATTATTCAAAATGCATTTACTAGTAAAAACGGAAGCCGCAAATTCAAATATATAGTAATAGGCCACGATAAAACTTACTTTGTTAGGGAAAATTCTGATTCCAAATATAAATACACTGAAACAGCTGTCATCCAGATGTTGAACTTTCTTATCGATAACATTTTTGTGGTGTTTGGAGGTAAGGTTTTTCAACAAATTGTCGGCATTCCAATGGGCACTAACTGTGCTCCGCTTCTGGCTGACATATTCCTTTATTCATACGAAGCTGAGTTCATTCAGTCTTTGCTTTCGCAAGGAAAAAAACAATTGCCTCTTGGCTTCAATTTTACTTACAGATATATAGATGACTTGCTTTCAATTAATAATCCTTCATTCGCGGATTACCTTAGCATCATCTATCCAAGTGAACTGGAGGTCAAAGAAACCACAGAAACTAGTAATTCTACTTCGTATTTAGATATTATGTTGTCTTTCGACATTAATGGTCAATTGAACACCTCACTCTATGACAAACGTGACGATTTCAATTTCGCTATCACAAACTTTCCTTTCATAAGTAGCAACATTCCATCATCGCCCGCATACGGCGTATTCATATCTCAGTTAATACGTTATTCCAGAGCATGTTCAAATTACAATGACTTTGTTCTGAGGGCTAGGCGACTTTCAGTTAAGCTGCTCAACCAGGGTTATATATGTGCTAGACTAGCATCGTCACTGAGGAAGTTCTACGGTCGTTACGAGACTCTTATTACTCCATATGATATCTCGTTATCCAGACTTTTAAATGATATTCTGGACTGAGACCGATTCCTATCACTTTACACAGATTTGACACCTTCTATATTAGAAGGTTACCTACTTCGACTTCTCCATATATAAATACATATGGAATTCACACGATTTGACTCTTTCTACGGGGTATATGTGACGGGTGTTGCTAGCAAGCAGGGGATGCTCACTCTCCCCGGGCACCTGATCTCACTCCATCACAGGGGTTCACATGTGCTCTTCAAGTAGACATATTTTGTTATTTTCCATTAGTTTTTCATTTTCACTGATTTTGTATGTCCTATGGTTTCATGATTTTTGGACTTGTGGTTTGGATTTATCCATCATCTTTACATTCTTCCTTTCAGTTTGGAGGGAGATAATATTTTACACAATTATTGTCCATGACCTAAGGGTGTGTCATTACCTTGAACCAAGATGATATCTATAATGTCAATGTCACAGTGCACAGATAGTCAGAACTCTTGTCAAGCCGGCGTGGCCTAGTGATATCGCGTCGGACTCCTGATCGGGAGGCCGGGGTTCGAGTCCCACTCTGGTCATGCCGGTGTTCTGTCTTTCGGATGAGACAGTAAAAACCGAGGCCCCGTGTCGTGGGGTATGCATGGCACGTTAAAGATCCCTCACTGCTTCGGGTGGGTCCGTTGCAAAGGTCAAAATTTGTATGCCCCGCATCAGGCAGATGCCGTCACCATATACGTGAAATATTCGTGGTGTGACGTAAAACAAAAATCAATCAATCAATCAATCAGAACTCTTGTCTGGGCCATAACTTCTTCCTGTTACCTTGCTGGAAGACTATATGTTACACAATTGTTGTCTATGACCAAAGGATGTGTAATGACCTTGAACCAAGACCATATCTACAAGTTCAAGGTCAGAGTGCACACAAACCAGATTGTTTTCATTGATTATACCTCAAAATGCACAAGTGGAACTTCCATTACACGGATACCAGTGATGTATCTGGGATGGATGAGTATTGCATGTTTCAACTTTGTTGCCGCGGGGGTATTTGTTCCGTTAGGAACCAAACTTCTGGTGTTAGCCATCCATAACAAAAGCACATAAACAATAACGAGAGATAAATCAAATGCTACTGGTATGTGTAACAGTAAAAGGTTATATAGATCTATATAACAATGAAACCATACAATCTTATTAAAACGCGACTTGTACTCCGTTCCTCTACTTGTATACGGAGAGTATCGTAGAGGAACGGAGTACTAGTCGCGTTTTAATAAGATTGTGAAACCATAGAGCAGTGGGGTGTTTTTTGTTTGTTTTGGTTTTTTTTTGGGGGGGGGTTGTTATGTGCCATACCTTTTTATTTGGGAATTAATTTTTGTCCCATTTGCTTAATGCTAAAAGATCAATGCTTGGGGAAAATTTAGACAAACGTCGGGAAAAATCAATGAAATTTCCATTGCGGAGGGTCATCATAATAACAGACCTGGTTAGAAGGGAAAACACTATAGAGGTATGAAATACATGTATAAACATTTCAAACAATGATCCTTTACTGAAAGACCTACCACATGTAAATATAGTATACTACATTATATTAAATACATACAGTTATCTGAATTTTCTATGTTCAAAATATATATATATATATAGATATATATATATGTAGATATATCTACACACATATAAATAAAATGTTTATATGTAAAATCTTCAGTAGGGTTGATTAATTCTTTAATTTCATACATTAACACTTTCAGTATGAAATGCTGTTGCATATTTTGTTTTGAAAATTTGCATATTGAGAACACTATTTAGCTGCACAAGGAAATGTATTTCATCTTCCACGTAGCCTACTATTTATCTTTCCAAAAGTAAAAAAATCCTTTAAATTTCTCTATGAATAGAATTGGCCTGGAATATTATAAAATACTCTTACTAGTTTCATTACCTTATATAATTTGTGAGCACTATATTGTTAATTACGTTAAAGTAGAACTTATCGATGTCATACATATGTAGTAGGCTGGAAATGTGCAATAGTTATTTTACATCTATCCAAATGTTCTTTAAAAGAATTTAAAGATGGAAGAGTTTTCACGTCATCAGGTTAAGTCACTTTAATCCGAGATAGTTTCGGGAGAAAAGTTTTTTATATGGATGTAGTGTTTAAATGTGGGATTTGGATGTGATCACCTGTTCTGAAGTAATGTAAATTAGACTAATTAATAAGGGGAGGAACATGAATGTGCTTTGAGTAGGAACCATTGTATTGACCATTTTATAGAGAGCTATATATAATAAATATGAGTCTCTGTTTATAATTATACCTATGTTGTTTATGCCTATTGGTTGTTCGTATAGAAATTATCACTGGTATTTACATTGTACTTGTACTTGTACATATTGTATATATTATATATATTGTAATATCATGTAACCGATGTGTCATTTGACATAAGGAATAAAGAAGTGAAGTGAAGTACAAATAACTATTAATCTCATTTGGACAGGTTATCTGTGGACGTTAAAGTGAGGATGGTGTCAATTAAGTGGACGAAGAGGCTACTGTAATTGGTGAACCCATTGATAGTCCTGTTACGTACAACACAAAAAGCGCCTAATCTATTCTGATAATTTATTGAATGACAAGCAGCCTTTAATGTTCTTTAAATATTTATGTATTTGATATTTCTAGTTCCTTATACTATTGTCCTATGACTTATTTGTAATTTGTGAAATTATAGTCATTTATGCTTGTTTTAATTTCACAAATTACAAATAAGTCATAGGACACTATACACCTCAACTACTGCCCCCCCCCCCCCCCCCTTTCATCAGAATCGGTCATCAGAATCCATAATTATAACTTAAAAAATCACATGCTGTACTACACGAAGAATCTGAGTACAGCACTAATTCTATGATAAAGCTATGTCATCTGACTAATAAAAATAAATTAACCATATTAATGTATGACGGATACTGGTATCGGCCGGCAGATAGCTCAATGGTGAGAGCATCTTCCCTCAAAGTGGAAGGTTTTTGGTTAGATTCCTGCATCTGGCCACAATTTTTCATTTTGCCTATTGCAGATATGATGCCATTAGAGTGACTTCCATGTGAAGAACCAGGGTTAATTTGTATCGTAGGTTTCCAGATTTGGAAACCTGACTGGTGTGGGAAAATGTGACAGATGCCAGAATCAGCCCAAATAGCTCAATGGTGACAGCGTCTGTCCCCTCCCCCAAAAGCGTAGGATTCTGTGTTCGATTCCCCAGTCCGCCCACAATTTTTCACCTGTTATAATTATGTTTTCAGCAATTATTTAATAATACAAAATGATACATGTAATAAAATGATACATGTAATAAAAAGATCGATCAATCCCTGTAATCATGTTTTAGGAATCGGACATTTCTGGAATAGACTCCAACTACTAATGTTGGTGAGGGCCACATTGTCGGACATTTCTGGAATAGACTCCAATTACTAATGTTGGTGAGGGCCACATTGTCATTCTTCAGATAAGCAAATTATCCCAGAACAAGAAACATTCATTTTCATAACATGCTCTATGCTTCTATCTAATAAAAAATAATCACTACACTGAGTTTGTAGTTTGATCCATAATTCTGTGTTACCTGTGAAGTATATAACCGACTCATATCTGTCCATCAATCTATTTCATATCTGTCCATCAACCTACCGGTATTACAGATCTGTTTCATGTATAAAACACAGATGACACACGTTCCTTAGAAGGGATTTCACTGTATGTGAATGTATGACGCATGTATTGACTGTATCTATTTTTTATATGAGAAAACATACATTTCTCACTTCACTTAAGTGTTTTTACCAAGCCTCATCTCCTGAGGATCTTGAAGACCTGCACGAATCTCCTGAGGATCTTGAAGACCTGCACGAATCTGAACTGTTTTAGAATCATAATGAGAATAGTCTCGACCAAAAAAAAAAAAAAAAAAACATGGATGAGAAAAATAGAATACCACAAATTCTAGAATCTGCAAGTACACAATTTATTATAGGAATTCAGTATAATTTTTACATTGTGTTATATTATCAGCAAGGTCAAGAACTGAAGTTCTTCAAGAAAAGAAAACATGTTTAATATATCTTAAAACGAGTTTCATTTGTGGAAGTTCCCATTTTTTATTGTTCTAGGAGACTGTAGAGAAATGAAGGATTTTGAGGTGATGTTATATAATAATTTTAAGTATTCTTATGGCTCTAAATGATATTCTCTTTATTGTTCCAAATAACCTTCTATTTTTCAGTACAAAAGTGTGATGGTATCCGTGTGTTTTTAGCACTGGATACATTGAAAGACAAATACATTCAAGGACGGACAATGATTGGCTTAAAATTCTTGGAGACAAATGCAGACTTTCCATGCAGATTCCAGAGCTTTGTAGTAGACTGCCTGTTATTGTTTAATATAGGGCTGAGCTGATCCATCGGTGCATCAATACATCATATTTTATGTCAAGATGCAAGGATCAATACGCTATGATGCATGTCTAAGTAGTGATACATTACCAAATAAATATGGATGAAAGAATTTAGAATTCAGTCCACGTTCTGACATTTTGTCATAAAATTTGTAGAATTGAAACTGAAATTGAAATTTTGTGTTCTTTTAACAAAAATTACTGTTGAAATGTTACACTTTTTTGTTGTTGTACTTGGAATAATTTAAATGGTCATCTGCACCAAGTTTTCTACATTTTAAATATCGATGCTGATACGTATCATATGGCATCAATCCATAGTTGTATTGGCCCAGATCTACTTCAAATACATGTATACCATATAAAACTTTTTCACATATACCATGACAGCCTATATCGAGTGAAAAACAACATTTGATTGGTGCATACATTTGGCCGAGATACTGGTGCATAGATTTGTATATATGACCCACTTTGGGATCAAACCCTGAATAAACATATATTTGAAGCTACAAAAAAAGTTAGTGCTCTAATTTCACCAAGTGGGCTACTGAAACATTTTTTTTTGTAAAAAAAATTTGAAAATGTTTTCGATTTTTTTTTCGGTTTCTTGTTCTACATCACACCAAGATTATTTCTCTTATATGGCGACAACATCTGCCTTAGTATTGTGGTGTGTGTGCATAGGTCAGAGAGATTTCATACAGGAAGAAATGAGATTTTGGCAACTCCACTATGGGCTGTGGTTAAACTGCAGTTGACCACAATTAAACCCTTGCAAGTTTACCTACATTTCAATTAAAGTGATAATTTTATCTTCTCATCATGTTTACACTCTTCCAACACAAGCTCTATTGGTGCGACATCCACAAGCAGCCTGCTTATTTGAGAACTCACAGAATTATTTGCTTAAATAATTGACGAAAAAGATTAATACTAGAACTTTATTAATTCCATTAATTATTAGAATTAGTATCATAGGATTTCATAACACATTTTATTTTACAGATAAATTAAAGGCGAAAGAAACATACACCAAGGCAAATCAAAGAGAAAGATACAACAAGACAAATCAAAGAGAAACATACACCAAGGCAAATCAAAGAGAAACATACACCAAGGCAAATTAAAGAGAAACATACACCAAGGCAAATCAAAGAGAAACATACACCAAGGCAAATCAAAGAGAAACATACACAAAGGCAAATCAAAGAGAAACATACACCAAGGCAAATCAAAGAGAAACATACAACAAGGCAAATCAAAGAGAAACATACACCAAGGCAAATCAAAGAGAAGCATACACCAAGGCAAATCAAAAAGAAACATACAACAAGGCAAATAAAAGAGAAACATACAACAAGGCAAATCAAAGAGAAACACACAACAAGGCAAATCAAAGAGAAACATACACCAAGGCAAATCAAAGAGAAACATACAACAAGGCAAACCGAAGGGAAATGTACACTGAGGCAAACCAAAGAAATGCAAACACCAAGACAAACCTAAGGGAAACATACACTAAGGCAAACCAAAAAGAAACATATGCTTATGCAAACAAAGGGAAACATACACTGAGGTAAATCAAAGGAAAATATGCACTGAGGTAAACCCAACGGAAGCAAGCCAGGATCCAATTGTATGAGTAAACAATCAGTATGACTGCAGAGATATCAATACAACTGAAAAAAGAGGTAAACATTTTCAAAATGGAAATACACACTCATACATACAGTATGATACAAATGGAAATTTAAAAATGAAACAAAACAGTATCTTAATACAAAGGTGAGAATTAGCTAGCACAGGTTATACCTCTTAGTTTTGTGCACTTTCTTTAAAGTACCTTAACTGCACTGTAAGCTTTTTTAAATGCTTTAAACTACTTGAATATGTCCGATGGTAAAACTTATGAATTCTTATCTCATTATTTTTATAAAATTTATTGAAAGAAAATCTGGTTACCTCCCTTAACTTCTTTTCTTTTTATTACATACATACCTATCCCCTAACTTTGATGAATGAAATTTAAACAATATGACAAATTTTCTGAAGAAAAAGTCCATGAATAGAGTACTTCATGCTTCTACATCAAGAGAATACAAAATTACCTTTATACTATGAATTATGTCTTATACAATATCTATGTACCTCAGGCAGTGATATATTTTGACTAATTTAATTAGAAGCAAAATTTCTGCTTCAGAGAAAGATTTACAGCTGATTCCTCTACATAGTCGTATGAAGGATGGAGGACCACAAAGTGATGAACATGAAACTGCGACAACTATATTTAGTCATAATGTCCCTTATATGAAATTTTGCTCATTGTCACATTGCATTCTCTGTTTCACATTAACGTATTGTAGGGAGCACAAAATAGCGAATAATTATTAATGAAAACATAACATAGAGACTTGAGCAAGTCTAGCAATTCACAAGCAGGTCCGAGTACACTGAGTATCACTGCTGTACTAAGGAAGAAGTAGTTTTCTCTCATATCTGCGTATTTGATGCAGAGCAGACCCATGTAATACAGCTATGTGATATTCATGTGTATTACATACCACGTGACGTCACGACGACGACGTGTCAATAAAACGTCAATTAAAAACTCCTTTTTTTGTTTTTACATTGTTTTACATCTTTAAGGCAAAGAGACTAATTCCACGGGTTATTCACTTAGAATAAACCATTTTCGGGGACGCTGAACACGAATATGACAAAAAAATTCCTGATTTGATAAAGTTGAATATTTTCGGATTTTTTTTTTTTTTTTTTTTTTTGAAATTCAATATTCCTTCAAAAATATGAGAGAAAAATATTCTTTTATAGGCTGCTATGACAGATGAATCAGTTACACCCTCGGGTTCTCAAAATCATGCATTTACTTGATTTTGAGACCCCTCGGGTGTAACTGATATATCTTTCATAGCAGCCTATAAAAGAGTCTTATGGTACCATATAGTGCAATGTCCAGTACTTCTCATCCACATGGTAAACTGTTGACAACTACAGATGATGTATCAAATCCTCCATACCTAAAAATAACAACGGACTCCAAGTCCTACCAAAGAAAACTTGAACACACAGTTCTTAAACTCAACACAAAAACAGACTTGGGAAATGGATCAGAACGATAAGATGTCGTAAATGTAATAAAGTTTTTATAAGGGAATTCAGTATGCTTCGTCATCTTTATATTGACAGATGTGACTTTGAAAATGGCATTTATAGTTGTAAGATATGTTCCAAAACATGATACGCCCGCATCATGTTTTAATGTGGTCTACAAGCCACATCCTTTCATATGACACCATCAAAAGTTTTGTACCCCCTTTAGTTAAGGAGAAGCCCGGACAAGCTTTTTCAACCCCGCCAATTTCCCCCACCCCAGGGGCCTGACCCCAACTTGGAAACCCACATGCACAACTACAAGTCACATCCTTTCATATGACACCATCAAAAGTTTTGTCCCCCTTTAGTTAAGGAGGAGAAGCCTGGACAAGCTTTTCAGACCCCACCTATTTTCCCCATCCCAGGGGCCTGACCCCAACTTTGAAACCCACATGCACAACTACAAGCCACATCCTTTCATATGACACCATCAAAAGTTTTGTTCCCCGTTTAGTTAAGGAGAAGCCTGGACAA
Source organism: Pteria penguin (assembly GCA_035048485.1). Taxonomy (NCBI): domain Eukaryota; kingdom Metazoa; phylum Mollusca; class Bivalvia; order Pterioida; family Pteriidae; genus Pteria; species Pteria penguin. Next base: position 62,910,257 of record CM068583.1, read on the forward strand.
GCTTTTCCGACCCTGCCCATTTTCCCTCACCCCAGGGGCCTGACCCCAAACTTTGAAACCCACATGCACAACTACAAGCCACATCTGTTCATATGACACCATCAAAAGTTTCGTTCCCCGTTTAGTTAAGGAGGAGAAGCCTGGACAAGCTTTTATGACCCCACCCATTTCCCCCACCCCAGGGGCCTGACCCCAACTGAAACCCACATGCACAACTACAAGCCACATCCTTTCATATGACACCATCAAAAGTTTTGTACCGCCTTTAGTTACTGAGTAGAAGCCTGGAAAACCTTCCTGACCCGCCCGTTTTGCCCAACCCCAACTTTGAAACCCACATGCACAACTACAAGCCACATCCTTTCATTTGACACCATCAAAAGTTTTGTTCCCCTTTTAGTTAAGGAGGAGAAGCCCGGACAAAGATGGATGGACGGACGGACTGACGACAGTGGTATAGCATAATACGCCCACATTTTTAAATGCAGGCGTATAAAAAGTTCTGTCAAGAGGTTGCCATTCTAAAACATGTTGCTTTGCATGAAAAGACAAATTTCCAGGAAGCACTAGTTAGTACTGGTGATACATGTAGTATTCCTACATGCAAAACTACTATACAGTACAAGAGCCCTGTTCAGACAGATCTTCTTCTACTAGAAGAAAGTCATGAGCAAACTATTCTTTCAAACAAAATAAATTATTGATGGTAAAGAAGGTGTTTAACATTGCACTACAAAAATATACAGCAAATCTAAACAGTTCATTTAAATGGAAGTGATCATTTACAGTTTTCAATGTAGTAAGGGTGTACTATTATCAGCATTTGTTCTGTCTGAAGTACTTCAAATGTTTTACAGTTGTCAGTGACCATTTTGTATGCTTCACCATGTATATGGCCAGAGTGTAAGCGTTTTTAGTATTTTTCTTAAGCAGCCAGTGAAAATTGTTTCAGTAGCCATACATTATGCACGATTTGACGATGTATCACAACAAAATGGACCAATTCATATAATGTTGAGTGCTGTGAAGCATCTAAAACTTATTTAGATGTGTAAAGAAATGAAAAAAAAAACTACAGCTGGATTTCAGAGGCAGATTTAGAGCCCCCCCCCCCTTTGGCCACATATTTACTAGTAAAAATCCAGATTTTGCACCAAAAATGGCCGAGAAGTTTGGCTATTAGACATGTCCCCCCTTTTCGGAAATCCTGGATCCGCCACTGGATTTGAACCGCTACTCTCCATATTTTATATAACCAAGTGGTATATGTACCATTGTGAGACCTATTTTGTAGCCATGGTGGCACCACCTGTTGACCAATTCGGATGAAATGTACAAAATTGATACAGGACGTATACCGTATTCACTCGAATACGCACAATTTTTTTTAAAAATTTGAAACTTTTTTCCACGCTTTTAAACTTCAATGGCGGATTTAGGGTATGTATATGTAAGTTAAAGTATCTAAAGCCGTCAATCAAAACCACGAGGCGTGAGATATGTCTGTTTTAGTACATGGTTCACACCTTTGGACAATAGATAATTGCCTTCAATATTTCACTTGGTGCCCACCAAGTCAAGAGTTCTGCGCCTCACTGCATTTGAATGGAAGAAAACAACGAGTTCACTCGAACCAAATCTAGTTATTGCCAGTAATTGCTTTGGCTCGAATTGACTATAGGTCGAATTGAATAAAGAAAAAACAATACACAAGACCAGGGACGTATATCATTCGGAACAACCTCGCCCTTTACTTGTACCTACGTAAAAAGACTCGAACGTCACTCGGCGGAATGACTTACATCGATTCCATGCATCAAACGGTTTCCGGCATTGTACTCAGTAATATATCAGCGATGTATAATGTAATCCAGTACAAAATCTATGTCATCTATGTCAAGGAAAGTAATGAAAGCTGCAACAGTTCGGGATTAATGTTTAATTTAAGTCCGTTGAATTGTGAAAGTCTTCTACCGTCTTTATTACACGCCAAGCACTGACCTATTTGTCTGGTACACATGCGAGCGTTTATAACTACAGGAACTATTTTTAAATAATGGCTACGAGTGACGTCCGAGCTTTTTTAAGCAGGAAAAGGTCGAGGATGTCCGAATGGGACGTATATAACACATTATATACGTCCCTGATAAGACTGTCAATAGATTTTAATTCAGTTTCGATAGTGTTGAAAAAAATACATGAACCACATCACGTCTATAATAAATTTACAAAGATAATTTTATTTCTTTCACATTTTAAATTAAAATGATGGAGTTGATGCATTCCGGAATTTCAATTTGTGTATATATATTAGTTTCGACCGAAATTGTAAATTTTCAAATGAAAAAGATCATGGCTTCGAATGCCTTTCTTGACATTATCTCACCAGGTTTCGAAAGGATACAATTTTTAAAATCTATTTCATGAAAAACTATTAAAAGATAACTGATAAATTTATCTAACGTCTTGACGACGCAATAATTTAGCTCTGGTTCCGATGTATTGTTGATAGAAACAAGTACCACAGAGTACTCCTCCAACAATGTATTCGATTTTTGAAATCCGATTTTGTGCCCAGGCTCTCTACACATTCATAGCAAAAACCTTGTTTTGTCTTGTCTTTTTTGGTATTCTTTTGTACCGTTGTTTTTTCTAGCTCGGAGTCGGTAATGGATGGATCAAAACGCGTGTTATCAATTGAATTTTCTCGATGAAATAATAAACTATGAGTGGATATAACCATAATGTTATCATTTTGAAAGACATATAATCTAAAATCCGTAGTATACTGCTGGACACAACACGAATATTGAAATATCATGGAAGAATGAATTTGTAAATGATATGAATTCAATAATTATTCATTGATTACTTGATAACTAAATTAATGTCATGGGCTCATATAGGTTATTGTTGGGGAAAACCTCAAAACCAATGAGTATTTGTCCATTAACTACATACTGTAACCATGTACTAAGTCGGTTGGTACACTCTTTTCTCGCCCCCTCGATATGCTTCCTCGCTTCGCTAGGGACCTTATCTCGTGGTGCTTGAAAATCGTGTACCAACCTTTACGTAGACACGCACGTTCATTCTAACGAGTAAAAAAAAAACCCGAAGCGGTCGTTTGGGATGAGGCTACTAGTCTACGTAGATAAATTTGAAGTCTATGCGAGTTTGATTGTAAAATGAAATGAAAGAAAGAAAAGCGTTGATATCACACGATGAATAAGGGCTGGTCGTTCTGTGCCGCTTTTGATAATAATACACGTTAAGCGATTACATTGGAAAAGGTACACGGCAAAGCAAATTCAGTTGACAACATCATCGATGTCATACATGTGTGTATATGTGCTGTAAATCTCGATTGCGTCTCGCGGTCTTGCTGTTTCACCTTCTTTAAGGTTTGGTGATATTCTGTGCAGTCGTTTTGAAGAAGTCCAAAATGTGTCAACCAATCAGAGCCAATGGCGGCCATCTTGGATTACGGATCGGCACGAAAAACACAAACTTGGTACAGGACCTTGAGTACTTACTTCCTATGAGGTTTGGTGGAATTCTGTGCAGCCGTTCTGGAGAAGAGGTTGAAAATGTGTCAACCAATCAGAACCGATGGCAGCCATCTTGGATTACGGATCGGCACAAAAACACAAACTTGGTAGAGGACCTTGAGTACTTACTTCCTATGAAGTTTGGTGAAAGTCTGTGCAGCGGTTCTGGAGAAGTCGAAAATATAGAAAAGCTAACGACGGACGACAATTGATCACAATAGCTCACCTGAGCCAAAGGCTTAATAAAGTTGAAAAAACGTCAGAAATTTTGGAACAGAACCAAAAGTAACAACACTTCTTCACAGATCCCTCTAGATCATTCCTATACATTCAGTTTGTCTCTGTATGCACCCGATCTGAAGAAGAGGTTTGTCAAAGGAGGTTACCATCTGTGACCTACTTTTGCCTGTGGTGGCGCCACCTGTTGACGGATTGCAACAAAAAACAACAACACTTGTAGGGGACCATGAGCACTTTATTCTTATCAGGTTTCATCGAAATCTTTTTTGCAGTTCTTGAGAAGAAGTCGAAAATGTGAAAAGTTTACGATGGACAGCACACTATGACTATAGCTTACTTGAGCCTTTGGCTCAGGTGAGCTGAAAATGACTTGAGAAGAAGTCGAAAATGTGAAAGTAACTTGATTCATCCTACTAAATCAATGATGCATTTAGTTTTCACCCCACGCAATTCATCTGAAGAAGATTCTCAAAGGTGGTTACTTTTTTCACCTACCACTATGGATCTAACCTTGAAGCAATCTCGATAAAAACATAAACCCGGTAGAAAACCTTAAATACGCGATTGCTGTCAATTTTCAATGAAATCTCTGCAACCTATGCAGAAAAGAGAACTTGCATCTTTGAAAAGTGGACAGACTCTTGCAAAAAATTCCAAATAATTACTTTGAACACTTAAATGTGCTACCACAGTGAAATCAATTTGTTTGTCCAAACTGACTTGTCCACTTTTTTTCCAGAAGACCTGGAAAGAACAATCTCATATATTCCCTTTGTCAATTTATGCAGTCAGTTTGAAGAGGAAGTGTATCAAAGGATCATACCCTTGAGGGTTTATATTGCCCTGCTCTTGATCCATGCCTTGACGGATCTGGCCCAAAAACAACAACACTAGTAAGGGACTTTGATTACTACATTGCTATCAAGTTTCATCAGAATCCCTTCAATGGTTCTGCAAACCAAGTTTAAAATGTAAAAAGTTAAATGATGGACACCAAAAGTAAGCTAAAAATGCTTTACGGAGTTTAAAAGTACTATTTTAGAAGGAGACAAAAAGCAAAGTTTCTTCAGACATTCTTCCAGAACGCTAATGCATTCAGTTTGTGCTGTTGTCCCACTCTGGATCCTACCCATTTTATACTTGCAAAGTTTAACCAAAATACCTTCTGCAGTTCTAAATGTGAACAGACAGATGGACATACATACACCAAACAAATGGATATGACTTTAGTTCAATTGAATGTTTGTCTTAAGTCAGGTAAAAATAATTTTCTTTCGATTTATTTCTAGACTTCACTACGTTTGTATGTTTACAGTACATTTAAGAAATGTTCAAGATCATTTGAGATTGATAACAAAGACAAGTAGAATTCACTACTGTTGCATGACACATTGAAGATGCTGAGTAGGCATATGTGTTTCATTTTCCTGTGCAACATGATCATTCCATATAATATGCACTCCTGTATCTGGCATATATTGTACTCCAACAGGCATGTTGTGATCCTCTGTCAACAATTCCCCCTCCATCCTAGAGTAGGCTTCTTTTTGAGTATGCTTTTGCACTTCTTCATTACTTTTATTATTAATTTCCTGTGTATTTGGAATTAAACCAATATCATGGGCTTCTATGTGTTTCCTTAGAGCTCTTTTATGGATGAATCTCTTGTAGCATATATCACAATGGTGAGGTTTGTCATCTTTATGAATTTTAATATGTGCCAATAAATTAGCTCTGTCAGAGAATCTTTTATCACAATATTCACATATTTCGGGTTTTTCTCCTGTATGTGTTCGTATATGTGTTTGTAATTTTGCTGCACAAAAGAAAAGCTTATTACATTGAGGACAAACATGAACTTTGTATGGAAATTTGTCAACATCCTCTAGGGCCAAGTGAACTGCTACATAATGTGTAAGGTATAATACTTTCTTATTAAATACTCTTTTACACACTTCACATTCTATCCTAACAGAAGGGTAGTGAAGCCTCTGATGGGCTGCCAGTCTGGCACGAGATGGACAAATCTTGCCACACTGTTCACACATGATACTTTTTGTTTGATGAACAGATGTTATGTGTTCCCTCCTTCCACCAGTAGTTATAAAAGTTTTATTACAAAATTCACACTTGTATGGTCTTTCTTTGGTGTGAACACGACGTACATGTACCTGTAAATTTTGAATGTATATCAAATATGAATGTATGATAAACATTTCCACCCTTTTTCAGACAATAATCTTGTTACTGTAGATGTATATAACACTTATCTGAATTCAGGGTCTACACATTTAACAACAAAGTATTTTAAGCATTGAAAAATCTTAAAAATAGAATATCAACATTTATAGACAATGACATGTACAGTGCATTATTAATAAACCATTTAATTACTTTTAAAAAAAATTGGTTGTTTTAACACTTACTTAATAAGAACTTCAACCAACAAATAATTAACACTTACTTTCAACTGTCTTTGTTCCTTAAATCCCTTCCCACATATTTCGCAGAAAACATACATTTTGTCAGAGTGTGACTTCTCATGGATCATAAGACCTTTGTTTGTACCATAACCTTTTCTACAGATAGAGCATTTGTAGGGCTTTTCCTCATTTGGAAGATGTTGTCTCATGTGCAGTTTATAAGTGGAAGCAGATTTGCATTCCTTCCTGCAAACTGGACACTCAAACTTTTCTCCTAAGTTCGTACTTTTGTGCAGATCAACATGCTTAATAAAAGCCACTTTCTGTTTGTAAACTCTATTACAATAAGGGCATACTTGCTCTTTCCCTTCACCCATGTGACTTTCACTGTGACATTTCTCATGTCTTTCACGACTTTCCGATGAGAGAAACCATTGTTTACAAGTAGAACACTGATTGTCTGTGTTGTCATGACAGCCTTCATGATTTTTTCTAGATTCCTCTGTACCAAATACTTCATCACATACAGAGCATTTCAATCTTTTCATCACTTCCACAGAGCTATGCTCTAATCGGGTATGTAATTCTACTGCAGAAAATGTCTTAAACTTTTTGTCACATTTATTACAGTTGTGAATATAAGAAACTTGACAATTTTTGACATGTTGATTGTACCTATAACGATTTACCATCTTCAACTCACACCATGGGCACTTCAACAGCTTCTCTACATACTTATTATGAATTAAAATATTATGCTGCAACCAACCACCCTTTGTTGTAAATATTCTCTTGCAATTTTGACAGGGAAAGTGTTTTGAATGGGTGTGATCTTTTGCATGGTGCTTTGACATTGCTGCAAATGATGAAAAACTTTTACCACACACATCACATATTTGGGTACATGGACTCAGATCTTTGCTGTTAATATCAGTCTTTGGCCTTAGTGTTTCTTTATCTTTAATCTGCTCTATTCCATCTTCTATTGTTTCATCTTCTTGGTATTTCTTATCTACTTTGTTCATACTTCTATGATCAGTAAAATGTTTATTGTCTATTTCTTTGGTATGGTCAGACAATTCTACTTTTTCAACCACAGTAGCACAGTCTTGCTTATTATGCTTTCCTTTTTTATTTATAGTATAGCCCACTGGAATATCTAATTCATGAGATGACATTTGATTCATGTTGCAATTTTTCACCTTTTCTGAAAAAGAGAAAGTAAAACCATTCTTGAACATGAGTTAGTTGTATTATACTGTTTGTTTATTATAACATCAAAATCATATCATTAGGTGGAAGTCAGCATTTGGAGATAAGCAAAATACTCAAAGAAAACCAATGACCTAGTTCTACCTACATGAGCTGTACAGGATTTCATGGCCTCACAGAGATAAGACACTAGAGTGATTCCAGTGTCACATTTCACTTTTCCTTACACAAACAGTAACACAGTAGGGATGCCATTACACCTAAATTCTAAAATACACCCAGAAAATTAAATAATATTTCTGCTACCTGAAACCAAAACTGTCATATATCCTGCACCTGATTAATAAGGTTGATAAACTGGACATTAATATCTACTTCTAATGCAGGTATTTGGGAAAATTCTTGATGCCAATGAAAAGCACCGATCCACTTTTTCAGTAAGATATTGCTTGGACTATCAATCATTACACCTTTGATATCATAATCAAATGTCTGATTTGTCCTACCCAACATGACATGATGACAAACAATTTAAAATAACAAGAGGCCCAAGTGGGCCTATATTGCTCACCTGAACATCTAGATCAAACGAAGCACAAAATTTGTGCATAATATGTTGAAGAACAAGCATGAAATTTTTCATTGAATTCTGCCCAGTAGTTTCAGAGAAGAAGTTGAATATATCAAAAAGTTTACGGACAGATGACAGACAATCTGATATGACATTCGGCTCAGGTGAGTTCAAAATCAAAGTCCCATAACTCTGTAGAGAAGAAAATGTGAATAACTCCCCCCCCCCCCCCCTTTTTTTAATTAAGAAATAAAAAATAAAACAAAATCTAGAAATTGAGATATCGAAAAAAATTTTTTTACTATAAAAGTTCTTTTCATACATATAATAAAAAAAAACTTCTCACACATCTGTCTAGATCATTCCTATGCATTCGGTCTGAAGAAGAAGTTTGTCAAAGGAGGGTACCCTCTGTGACCTACTTTTGCTCATGGTGGCACCACCTGTCAATGGATCTGGACGAAAAATAACAATACTTGTAGGGGACCTTGAGTACTTCATGCATACCAAGTTGCATCAAATTCTGTTCAGCGATTCTGAAGAAGAAGTCGAAAATGTGAAAAATTTACGACAGACAATGGACGACAGACAGACGACGGATGCCGGACTAACCATGACAATAGCTCACTTGAGCCTTTGGCTCAGGTGAGCTAAAATGTGTCAGGCAAAAAAAAAAAAAATGGATTAGTGTATAACCTTTCATTACACATTACAATAGCTTACACCATTTTAATTCTGTTTACATATATTAAAGCTCAATTTCATGTATTTAAGAATAACCTTTTGAATGGTGTATGGCAGTATCTTTTACTTTATTTTTAAAATTATTTATGAACTTTGAGAGGTGATGTAGTAATGGAGAATGTATAAATTGGATAATTTTTCAAAAGCTTTGACAAGAGAAGTTAGTTTATAAATATCATACTCTGAATTCTCTGAACAGTTCTCTTTAAAACTTTGCTTCTTCTCTTAGTGCACTGTGATACATCATTTCTTTTATTATTCTGAGATGAAGTTGTAGCATATTGATTATGTTCCTCTCTCATTATATCATTTCTCTGTAACAAGATGTGTTTGTGTAACATGAATATCACATGAGCGAGCAATTTCCCTATAAAAAGCAAATAGGTAAGGTTAACTAATCCCTATAATGGCACAAGTCTGAAAACTTAACAGAAATAACTGTGATCTTATCAGATGATACTTCTATAAATACACTATCCGAATATTCATGCATCTCACATACAGATTTGACATTTACTATAGAAACAAAAGTTGTGAAAAGACAACACAGCTCATCAGAATGTGTTGACTTTTTAAGTGTTGCAATTATCACACTTGATTCAACAATTCAACCAAAAATAAAATTGAAAGGCATACAAGATTCAGAGATTCCTGATGCACTTTTAAGATTTCATGAGAAAAGTAAATCATAACAAAACTGGAGCCCACCAATAATTCTGGCTATGTAAGCACTGTGATCTTGACCTTGCAGATATGACCTTGGTTCAAGGTCATGACACACCAATGGGTCATGGACAACAATTGTGTAAAATATTATCTCCTTCCAAAGTAAAAGGAAGAAATTATGGCCCAGACAAGAATTCTGACTATGTCAGCACTGAAACCTTGACCTTGTAGACATGACCTTAGTTCAAGGTCATGACAAAGCCTTGGGTCACGAAAAACAACTGTACAAAATATCTCCCTTCAACATAACAGGAAGAAGTTATAGCACGGACAAAATTCAAGGACAGACCGGGTGATTCCTATATACACCCCCAAGTTTTGTTTGCAGGTGGTATAATAAAACGAAGGTCAAACGTCAGAGTCAAGATCACAAAATCAAGCTTACAAATTAAAGTTAAAGCTCTGATCCCCAGGACTCAATATGTGAAATGAGAGTCCTTTCTCTTTTTGGTTCTAAAGATACTGCCTAATTTAAAGTTTTTAAAAGGAGGTCAAAGTCCAATGTCAAATTCACCATATCAGAAATCATGATACTGAATGAAAGCTCTAGTCATGAGGAACCTACCCCATATATGTGAAATATCAAAGTCCTATTCCTTATGGTTAAAAAAAAATATAAGTTAGGTTAATGTTTCTGAGAAGTAGGTCATTGTCCAAGGTCTAAATCACTAGGTCAAAAGTTAAGACCTTGTATGAATGTTCTGGTTATTAAGAATCTATTAGTAAAATATCAAAGCCCTATCCCTTGAGTTTCAAAACATAGGCCAGATTAATGTTTTTGAAAAAGTATGTCAAAGTTCAAGGTAAAGGTCACTAGGTCAAAAGTCAGGACCTGAAATGAAACTCATGGAGAACCTACATATGAAATATCAAAGCAATGTCCCTTGTGGTTAAAAAGATTAACCTGATTAAGGTTTTAAAAATGAACACTGCTTACACTGACAATGATATTGGAGGTACGATATTATGATGACTGCAGTCCTCTTAATCCAAGAAATTCTATGTGAAACATTACCAAGAAAATGGGCACCTTTAGAAAATCCTCAGAAAATCTGGGAAAACTCTGAATTGGAAAGTCACCAGGACAGAAAGTTTGTCCCCTTTAAACAGGTGTCTGATATTTTAAGAGTAAAATAAAATTTCATTTTCATGGAATTCTTTTCAACCATCCAAAATAGGCATCCTTTGCTGTCTTAAAAATATTTGACTCTTAACATTGTTTTGCTGCTGTTGTAGACCTTAAATCCTTCATAGATATATATCGCACAATTTCAGAATCTTACAAAAGACATTCCAAGCTTAAATTTGAGTGTAAATTCCACACATCTACAATTAGACGGTGACTCCCAACTGTGCATGATAGTTAAATTTACACCACTAACAATCTTGTCTTGTCTGCTTTTGAAGATAATGATACTAGACACTGGTAGTGATATTTTCACTTATATCATTTTTCTACCTATCGATACTATAATGATGAACTGGTAATGTGGTAAAATATCATTACAAGAAAACATTAACATGGGGTAGTGTTAAAATATGTATTTCAATATGTTACTCATATGTGTAAAGTCATCTCATTTTAATTGTGTAATAATATGTGTTGCAATAAACCTGCCATGCTCATTTTATATCATATTCTATTATTATACATGTAATGGAAACTGTACATAAACACTATGGACTGAGAGCATTGAATTTACTGAAAGCACTGAGCAACCTTCGAATACTGAATACAAAATTTTCGTAAAAAAAAAAACATGCATTAAAAATATGTTGCAGTTATGTGCAAAATATTCTTTATTTTGTTTTATATATTCAAGCATTGATATTGTAGTTTATCATGGCCGAACAGAAGGCCAGTGATTATACTGATGTTTTTTTTTCTGGGGTCATGGTCTCATGAATTTTGGGAGAAGTTGTTTTCGTCATATTTTGTGTTCCCTTTATTATAATTTAGCTCTACTACTTAAATGGAAATGGAAATAAACACCTATGAAAATAAGATGAAAGGGCATAATTAACATTTAGTTTATGAAAAGCAAAAATGGAGAGAGCAAAATATTTCTTCACATTTTATTTTTTTTTGTAGACTTCATGCCTTCTCCCTTAAAATTGAATTGCATTAGGCAGTACATAGAATATTCAGAATGACACCTAATTACTGAAACGATTGATTTCTTCCTCTTGTTGTTGTTGCTATCACTGCTTTTATTTATTCTTATGATTTTGCCTACATTAGGAAAACATTTGTAGGTCATAGACACTGATTTGCTTCTCTGACACCATTGTTATATTGGTTCAAATTACAATCATTGAAATGGTTTTGAACCACAGGAAGTCAAAAGTTTCATCAGTACTTGGTTCTCCCGGCACAATGATGCTATGCATCAATGTATTTCTATTTATTGAAGTGAGGGTCTATATTGCTAATCTGAGCACCATGAACACATGACAAGATTAGAAGGTATCAGATTTTTCTCAAGTAAAAAGCTCTATCCAGAATCTAGCCTGAAATAATACCACATTCTTCTGGAACACTATGAGATTTAGTTTTTCATTCTATGCAGCTTATTATCTGAAAACTCTGTTCACAAAGGAAGGTACCCTCCTGGTCCTACCTTGTCCCTGCCCAGGAATCATCCTGCACACAAGTAATACCCCGGTATACAATGAGAAAATACTTGAAAATGTGTAAAATTGACAGAGCTGAAAAGAATTCAAAAACATGTCAGAATTTGAGTTCAGAATCATCACCCTTCTACATTACATTACTGGTCTAAAAGGAATTGCAACAAGTTTATCCAAAATAACGAACAGGCAAAGAGACAGAAAGGAAGCCCTCCCATGTAACTTGTAGGGGACTAAAGAAAATTGAAAAAGGAAATACATGTTCTGTATGTGTCTCATGTTGCATTCATATATGCAAAAACAGAAAAGCCAAAACAAGGGAATGACACATCAAAATTTTACCAACACCTGTATGTAACTATGACTTTTTTATTTCCTAATCAATATATTTACAGAATGTTTTATGCATTTCTTGAAAATTAAAAACACTTAAAATGTTTCTAATGAAAACCAATATATGAGCATCACAAAGGAGTTTTTTGCTGACTAAAGTGACCTAAATCAAACAAGCAAATTCAGAGAATTGTGCTCCCCCACTTGCAGGGTTCTATTAGTAAGGGTGCAGTGATCTGTGACATACTGTCATGGTTGTGCATGTCTACAGACAAACAATCCAAATAAGAAGGCCCTACATCTTACAGTTAAAAAGTTACATTGAAGTAGGTCAAAGGTCAAGGTCAAGGTCACATGATAAAAATTTTGGTACCAACGGAAAGGTATTGCAATTAGGGACACACATGTCAAATATGAAGGCCCTACGTCTTACCGTTAAAAAGTTATGACCAAGATTTTTGTGACAGACGGAGAGACGGACAGAAGAATGAAAAGCGAGAGACAAAAATTTGAAAAAAATACAGATGAATCGACTCATATTTCAAGTTCACTGATTGATGACTAATACAATGTGTACCTTTATTGTCATAGAGTTCCCCTCAATCTCTTCAATACTGGATCCACTTTCATAAGAAACCACTTTTGTAACGGATGCTTTGTAAGATCCTTCAACTGATAAAGACTTTTACAGTTATAAACAAAATAAATTGCTATAATGAAACATAAAAGTAAGAATAGTGTCACTTCATGAATTGCATTTAGCTGTTCTGTGAACCTATAAGCCAACATTGTTATATCTGTTGGGTGGTTGGCTTGTGACCTAAATGTCCCAGGTTTGACTCCTATGGTTGTTTTGTCAATATTCTGTCTTTGGAATAAGACATTAATACTGAGGCTCTATGTCACAGCAGACACTACGGTTGAGTCAGCTAACATTCAAGTACACAAAATGTGGATGTTAATAAGATTATGACGGAAAAAGGATTTTGCATGCTACAAGTGTGCCATAAATCCATGTTGCAAGCATGACAGAAAATGATGTTACAAGTGTGGCAGATAAATTCTAATCCAATTCATATACTGAGTACTTTTACATTAAGGCTATCCATTGGCATTTGTATGTATATTGTATTTTTGACTATATAATGAACATGTTTGATACAAGACTCTGTTAAAAGTCACATGAAAAATATTTCGGTTAAAGTTTTATGATGTTCTGAACACTAAAATTTTTCCATTTTATGTACCCAATCTCCTAAATACTTCAAAACATTAAGGTGACAGAAGATATAACATCAGATACCACACAGAGGGTGATTACGGTGTTACATTAAATATGCAGTACAATTCTGTCATTGTAAAATAAGACATAATTTACTAACAGGACTGGTAATCACACTGTCATGTAACATCACATACAACCTGTAATAACAATGTCATGTGATATCACACATACAACCTGTAACAACAATGTCATTTAACATCACATGTACAACCTGTAATAACAATGTCATGTAACAGCACATGTACAACCTGTAAAACAATGTCCTGTAACATCACAAATACAACCTGTAACAACAATGTCATGCAACATCACATGTACAGCCTGTAATAACAATGTCATGTAACTTCACATGTACAGCCTGTAATAACAATGTCATGTAACATCACATGTACAGCCTGTAATAACAATGTCCTGTAACATCACACATACAACCTGTAATAACAATGCCATGTAACATTACACATACAACCTGTAATAACAATGTCATGTAATATCACATGTACAACCTGTAACAACAATGTCATGCAACATCACATGTACAGCCTGTAATAACAATGTCATGTAACTTCACATGTACAACCTGTAATAACAATGTCATGTAACATCACATGTACAGCCTGTAATAACAATGTCATGTAACACCACATGTACAATCTGTAATAACAATGCCATGTAACATCACACATACAACCTGTAATAACAATGCCATGTAACATCACACATACAACCTGTAATAACAATGTCATGTAATATCACATGTACAACCTGTAAAACAATGTCATGTAACATCAAACATACAAACTGTAATAATAATGTCATGTAACATTACACATACAACCTGTAATAACAATGTCATGTAACATCACATGTACAACCTATAATAACAATGTCATGTAACATCACATATACAACCTGTAATAACAATGTCATGTAACATCACATGTACAAGCTGTAAAACAATGTCATGTAACATCACACATACAACCTGTAATAACAATGTCATGTAACATCAAACATACAACCTGAAACAACAATGTCATGTAACATTACACATACAACCTGTAATAACAATGTCATGTAACATCACATGTACAACCTATAATAACAATGCCATGTAACATCACATATACAACCTGTAATAACAATGTCATGTAACATCACATGTACAATCTGTAACAACAATGTCATGCAACATCACATGTACAGCCTGAAATAACAATGTCATGTAACATCACATAAACAACCTGTAATAACAATGCCATGTAACATTACACATACAACCTGTAATAACAATGTCAAGTAACATCACATGTAGAACTTATAATAACAATGTCATGTAACATCACACATACAACCTGTAATAACAATGTCATGTAACATCACACGTACAACCTGTAATAAAAATGTCATGTAACATCACATGTACAGCCTGTAATAACAATGTCATGTAACATCACATGTACAACCTGTAATAACAATGTCATGTAACATCACATGTACAACCTGTAATAACTATGTCATGTAATATCACATGTACAACCTGTAATACTAATGCCATGTAACATCACACATACAATCTGTAATAACAATGTCATGTAACATCAAACATACAACCTGTAATAAAAATGTCATGTAACATTACACATACAACCTGTAATAACAATGTCATGTAATGTTACACATACAACCTGTAATAACAATGTCATGTAACATCACATGTACAGCATGTAATAACAATGTCGTGTAACATCACACATACAATCTGTAACAACAATGTCATGCAACATCACACGTAAGCCTGAAATAACAATGTCATGCAACATCACATGTAAGCCTGAAATAACAATGTCATGTAACATCACATGTACAACCTGTAATAATAATGCCATGTAACATCACACATACAATCTGTAATAACAATGTCTTGTAACATCAAACATACAACCTGTAATAAAAATGTCATGTAACATTACACACACAACCTGTAATAACAATGTCATGTAACATCACATGTACAGCTTGTAATAACAATGTTATGTAACATCACACATACAATCTGTAACAACAATGTCATGCAACATCACATGTACAGCCTGAAATAGCAATGTCATGTAACATCACATGTACAACCTGTAATAACAATGCCATGTAACATCACACATACAACCTGTAATAACAATGTCATGTAACATCACACATACAATCTATAATAACAATGCAATATAACATCACACTTACAACCTGCAATAACAATGTGACAGTAGATTTAACATCAAACTTCACAAATGTTATAACAATGTGACAGATAAAACATCAAAGTTTATACATGTATTTGTAATAACAATGTAACAGTAAATGTAACATCAAATTTAACACTCATAATTACAATGTAACAATAGATGTCACATACAAACTTTTAAACACTTGTAATAACAATTTGACAGTAGATGTAACATCAAAATTAACATCTGTAATGAGATAATCTGGGAATGAAAACTGCCAAGCCATGCATATCTATCTTGCAAAACAACAGTAAAGGAATAATCATTTAAGTCACATACTATCCAAAGTGGAATACATGTATCTCATTCATTATGCCTGTATTAACCTTGTGCCTTGACACATTCAAACTCGTCAAATAGACTATTTTTAAATTGTCATTTATAATGTTTTAATTATTTTCAAAATATGCATTCTGTGCACCAAAAGTTGCAGTATAGTCAACAAAAAGACAGAGGCCAAAGACTAGCAGAAGTAGATGTAGAATACTGAAAATTTGTTTATTTTTTAAATGGTGAAATTCTCACCACGTTCTTAAAGCTGAATATTGAAGACAGTGATAAATCAGTGTGCATCAATCTAACATAAAACAAACAAGAGCAACGCCTAGCATGGCATAATACCTCCATCGTTTAGTTTGAATGGATGAAATTTGAAAGTATGGAAATATTCCCCTTTTGCCAACAATTCTGTGAAATATAATATTCAAATCTGTGCAACTGGTAAAAAAATATGGACCTGACAAAGATTTACCCATCATATGCAGTGTGACATGGACCTTGCAGATATAGCCTTGGTTAAAGATCAAGACATATCCTTGGGTTCTGGGCAACAATTCTATGAAAATATTACTCAAACCCATGCAAGGGGTAAAAATTTATGGCCTCAACAAGAATCAAACTGACATAAGCACTGTGACCTTGACCTTGCAGATATGACCTTGAAAATCAATGGGGTTCATCCTGTAGTCATAAGTGAATGTGCAAAGTTTAAAAGTTTTAACATAAACATTTGATCTGTACCTTGTTTACAAGTTGCAATGTCAAAAATCAACTATTTTTGCCCCAGAAAATTACCTTGATCTTTGACCTTGATATTGAAAATCAATACGGTCCATCCTCATGCCATAAAGACTAAGTGTACCAAATTTGAAAGTCCTAGCCAAAATGGTATGGTTTGTATTGTGTTAACAAGGTGCAGACAGACCCAAAACCCAATACCATAGTATGTCCATCAACAACAGGCATATAAAAAGCAAACACATGTCTCTGTATCATTAAATCACCTCCCTAAAAGACACAGTCCGTAAAACATTTTTATTTATGGAGTTATGAATATCTATGAGAAAAGCAGTTCCGAAAATGATAATAAATTTCCATTTGGAAGCCACAAAGATGAAAGGAGATTTAAGTACATGGTTGTTTACAAAGTCATACATGTAGAGGCTCAGAAGGGGAATAATCATTTTACTGTTATGAGCTGTATATAAATTATTTTAGGTTATTATTATTCAAGTGCTTACTTGATAAATTTTTAGTTTGGTGAATACAAGCCAAGGCATCACCAATCTATTGTCTTAGATTGAAAGGGTGCCAATTTGCTTGTATACATTTTTCTTTTAGATATTAACCTATTGTTGTTCTGTTTAGATACTATATGCATGACTGTACCTATGCAAATTAAGACTGTTCGTGTATAGTGTTGTCCACTGTTTCCTTACACTACAGTTAGCTCATGTATTTAATTAATGTCCTAAGATTATTGATATTGGTATCCTCTGAAACCTGATATTTCCTACAGTATTTGAAAATTAGACATAAAACTCATTTTTCTTAATATATTGGGACCATATAAGTTTGATATTAGAATTATATCACTTTAAGAGTACTAGAATCTTACCATAGAATTGAAGAAATTTCTCCTTGATGTCAGGATTCTGGAGTAGAAAGTCCATCCCCAGTTTACTTCCACAGACCTCTATTATTTCTTTACTTTTGTCCAGTGATAAACAGAGAAATTCCTTCTGATTGATCTACAAAGAAGCCATTCCAGAAAGTATTCTATGTGTATCAGTCTTTGACATAAGTTAGTCAGCTGATGCCAAGACTAGTAAAACAAGGATCAGGCTAGTACACATTTTGTCTCTACCAGCCTAAGTGGCTAGTAACTTTTTGAAATAGTTTATTTGAAATAACGTTACTTTGAGTGTGCTGCCTCTGGGGTAAGAAATACAAAGACGCCTGCCCCCAGTGCAGAGGAAATGATTACTTCTAAACAAAATACCAAAGTACGTGCCAGAAGAAATTCCAACCTCATTGGAGGGTGACAATTACTGGATGTGAAAGTGTAAAAGGTCTTATGTTTTGTACAAAGTGTGCAAGAGAGGGTGTGACAATCTGTAAATTTGTTTCTGGGAGCAAAAATATATGATTCAATGCTGTGAGAGACCACAACAAAAAAAGGATTTTTAAATGCCTAAAATGCCTAATGGCACAAACATTACGAACCAAACTATGCTCACAGGAAAGTCAAAGACAATGGTATAGTTACAGAGATGTCCCGAAGTGTAGGTTATTAATCCTGAAAACAATCTGAATTTGTCATCTTACAATTTAATTCTGTACGTCCAATCCCATGATAGCAAAGCACAAAACTTTAGACGCAGAAAAGATGAAACAAAACTAGATTTTGATATTGGAAGTGAGCTGGAAATGTATAGTATGTATGGAGAATATGTTTACATAAGAAATTGATGGAAAATGTCATGAAAGATGACAAATATAACTGAACAAGCAAATCTATCTCCTTTGTTATTTGTACATGTATATAAGTGAACAAGCAAATCTATCTTCTTTGTTATATATTGAAATTTCAGACTTGTAAAAGTTGTTTCAGGCTTCTGATTTTCTTTTAGGTGATCTGCTCAAAGAACTTGTCCTGTTAAATGCTTTTATTTTGGGGACTGGTGCAAGTATACGATCACAAAGCTAGACCATGATTTCAAAACACACATTTATTGTTTTTTTTTCATTCATTTTCATTTTATTAAATCCCTCATTATCGAATTATTAAATTTATCAATGTCAAATTCTTTCAATATTTTTGAAGATGGTATGAAGAAAATTACCCACCACAAGATCTTTTAATACTGGATAGTCCTGAAACTCTAACATATTCTTGCTAGATGTACCAATATCTTGCTTCAAATCATGTCATCTACAATAAAACCATAAAAATTCCTTTAAATAAATACATATGAATTATGTACATATATTCTTAATACTTGCAGAATTGAGGGATGGCCAGATCCAATTTTAACCCATCCAATAAGTAGTTCCATTGTGACATCCTAATCAAATTCATTTTTGACGGGCCATTTATTTATGACGTCATAATGAACAAATGTGCCAAAATATGTGATGTCGAGCATTTGATGATCACTCAATTTTACAGTGTTTCCAACATTGTAAACTCTAAAGAGTTAAAATTTGACACAAGAAACTTGCGGCTTATTTTTGCGACCAGTGGCGATTATGTCGCCTGGGTTTACCTCTTTCCTGTGTATAGGGTTAACCCTATACACAGGAAAGAGGGGAACCCAAGCAACTTAATCGCCTGTGTTTGCGACCAATATTTGAATCCAGTGACCTTTGACCTATCCCTACATGTCATTCATTTTCAAAGATAAGCTGTGTAACATCCACGTTCAGACAGATTATTATGAGAGAAAACAACAGATTTAATATTATACTGTAATAATTGTGACATCACATTCAAAGTATTGTACAGTCCTGTGAACATTACAGAAATTATCTTTGAAAATATGAATTAAGTCAGATTGGTATATGATCACCTTATCATGCTTACCAGAGTTACAAGTTTGCGGCACAAGCTTTTCAGGTAATATGAGGCATTTCTCTGAACACAAGCATTGACAAAAAGACATGAACAAAAAGGAGCCATTTTAAAAGACTGGAGCCAGGTTTGGGGCCAAAAATCTTATTTTTAAAAGCTCCTATTGAACAATGAATTAGTAACTGTGATTTGGATTTTATCGAGTTTTTTTCTATTCATAAATACAATAAAGTCATCATACATAACGATCTATTTGAACGTTTGTCAATTAAATTAAAATGTAATAACTTAAGAAATTTCTGTTATGGCCACAAACCCTAGCTGGTACTTCTTCATATGAGGAAATCATCGCAAAATGTCTGTTTAACTTCAAGAAGGGAGTTTCAGCAAAATACTCTTTCTTGGATTCTTAAGACTTAATTGGAAATATTCTATCTAGCTCAATCCACTGTTTTTCTTCTTTATTAGGTCTACTTCCCAGACTATTCTCTATAAATGTACACAATTGGAGATAAAACAGAACTGGCCTCAAAAATGTGCACTAGTGTTTACATGGAAGCGACTGCAATGTCACAAAACATGCACAGAGCAGAATTAGCCTATGAGCAGAATAGGATGACACAGCTCACGAAAGGAATCATATTATAAGAAGCTTAATTAATCATTACATCTCTAATTTAAGAGATCTTTCTGGTATCAAAGGGGGTGTTATTTTTGCAAAGGGATTCCTCTATCAGACTGGAAAGTCCAACTAGTATGACTCTGATGATGTGTTGATTTTTGATGGAAAAATCAACATATCGTCGAGGTCATACTAGTTATATAGTTAAAACTGCAACGGAAGAGCTATTTTGTCCCGTCTCTTCCCGGAAGAGACGGGACAAAATAGCTCTTCCGTTGCAGTCGTAACTAACTAGTTATATAGACTACAAACTGGATTGTTCAATGGTGAAAAGTTCTCCTTGAAAAGTTCTCCTTGAAAGTGAAAGATTCTTTGTTTGATTCCTGGGTCTGGCCACAATTTTTTCACCCAGCATGTTACAGATATTTAATATGGTCTAGCATGTTGCAAGTGGCCTTCATCAATTTCTCTTGTAGGTTTCCAATGACACCTGGGGTGGGTTGGATTTCTGTATAAGATCAGATAGCGCAATGGTACTAGCTTACTCTGATGGCGGAAGGTTCTGGACCACAAACTGTATGCTGATGATGGTGAGTGGTCCACAAATTTTTTGTCAAAAACTCAGACTCAGAGAAGCTGTATTTGTATCTGTATTGAGTACTTTCATGATTCGGGCCATTTTACCTCATTCTTCGTCTCTCAGATACTGAAATTCCCAAATTTCATACTTTATTATTACATGTATCAGTAAGATACATCAACGTAGTGTTGCATCTCCCTGTAAAGTGCACAAACAAACCGATTGTCGTACTATCTACTGCAGAAGGGTGCCGCTGCAGAAATGAAAGTTTGCAGTCGTGGTAAATACAATTCGTTCTTAGACAATAGATATTTTCATTTATACATCACAGATGCCTGGTGGTTACTTAGCGTATTCTAATTAGTTTGTAATGTGGTGCTGAATTCTATGTCTAATTTCGTATTTCAAATCATTTTTAGTTTTATTTATTTACTGCTTTTGTTGCTAATGCATATACCATCTAGTGCTGAACTTAGTTATGCTAGGTAGTGGCTATTTGCACGACGGTCGCGTACCTAAGTGAAACGGCTATTTACACGACGGTCGTGTACCTAAGTGAAATGGCTATTTTCACGACGGTCGTGTACATAAAGTGATATGGCTATTTACACGATCGCTGTGTTACTTATGTACATTGCCCGAGTAGACGACGGGTATACAGCCCGTACCTGTGAGGCGCCCCTTTTCTCGCAAACTTAATTAACGATTTAGAGAGTAAAAGGCCGAGGATGCCCGAATGCGGTCAATTATTTCATTTGATTGTTTTATACACAAATAAATCTCTTCAATGAGAGATTTTATTATTTTGAATAGAAATTTTCTTTATAAGAATACTGCTCAGTATAAATGGTTTAATATTTGACACAATTAACACCCAGAAACAGGACAGGGAGCTTGAATAGCACCCCTCCCCCATTTCCAATATCTCTTATTTAGCAAATCATTTTAAGTACATTATTGGCGGATTAGAGGGGGGAAATGGGTTGTAACCCCCCTTTTTCGGAAACGTTTCCTCCCCCCAAAGGTCATTTTCGACCATATTTAGTGCTGCAACGTTACCCCCTTTCCAGACCAATAGTGCAAACATGTCATGGGAGACTGCAACCCCCTCCCCTTTCAAAAATTTCTATATCATCCTATGTACACGAGTGTAACTTCTTGTAAATAGACAAATAAACAATTATTTTGTTTGCCGGCTTTACATTTGACAGAGACATAATATATGTATCTGCATTTGATTCGTCGAAATACAATCTTTTCTAAGTTTATGTTACGATTTTCGCATATATATATAGGACACAACGTTTCTGTATCAAACTTTCCCAGCATTCGTTTGGGCACAAGGCCGGGCCTCAACAGGGAGTCTTAGGTACACCATGACACGTCGAGTAGATAGCCACATCACTTTAGGTGGTACACGACCGTCGTGTATATAGCCATACTGTATCACTTTAGGTACACGACCGTCGTGTAAATAGCCAAATCACTTTAGGTACACGACCGTCATGTAAATAGCCATATCACTTTAAGTACACGACCGTCGTGTAAATAGCCATTGCATACTACCTCAGCTATTTACACGACCGTCGTGTATATAGAATACCGGTTTATGTACACGACCGTCGTGCGAATAGCATCGGCCGTTATACTTATACACAGCTTACATTTCTTCTTCTTCCAATGCAAAGAGTACTCAAAAGTTGAGCGTTATACTTCATGTGGCAGTCAAAATAAAGCTTAACAGGGCAATATGATACAGTTAAAAAATTAAAATCCTTGATCCTCACCCTAAGTTGGAGTGGGCAGATGGCATGTTGCTGATGAAAGTCTGTTCCAATCCTTAATGGTACGTGTGAAGAAAGAAAACCGGTAAACATCCTTCCTCGTTGTTTGCAGGCCCGTAGGAAGCAATTCAAAAGTGAGAGTGGGCCAAACTTGTAAACTCAAAACAAAATTTGCAATATGATACCTACGTATGTTTTAAGCCACTTGTGCCAATTTAAGGAGTCTTGCTTGAATCGCACAGAGCTGGACACTGACCATAGGCTGATCTAGAAAGTTTCGAATGGGAGTTGCAGCCTGCCATGACTACTTTTTCCCACTATTCAGTCTGGAAAGGGGGGGGGGGGTTGTTGCAGTCTTGAAAATGGCTGAAAATATCCTATTTTAGTAAACAATTTCCGACGAAAGGGGATTGCAATCTCCCCTCATTCCCACCTCCTAAACATGGATAATCCGTGTTCAGGACCTGTCATTTCAACTTTAGAAGCACCAAGAGGTACGGGACATTTCGCCTATGTTTGCATGAGTTAATGTTTTCCAGAACCCGAACACTTTTCATGCGCGGATCCAGAATTTTTTGTCAGAGGGGGTCCAACCAAAAAAAGGCAAATTTTCTTCTTAGACGAGGGGGGTGGGGGGTCCAACCCCAAAAATGCCCAAATATTACCTTTTTTGGATAAAATTTTCGGATTCCAGGGGGGTCCAGACCCCCTAACCCCCACCCCTCTGTATCCGCGCATGCTTTTCATCTTTGCATGATGAAAATAACTTGTAGTATTAACGTTCAGAAAGAAAAGAACAAATTCATAAATACTGCTGTAATACAACTTATAAGATTGCATATCAATTGCATGTTAAGAATAATTTAATGAAAACAATTTACTAAATTAGATAACAACCTATGAAACAATAATGATCGGCCAAAAAAGTGTGTGTGTGTGTGTGTGGGGGGGGGGGTTCCTACGACCATGGTTGGTATGAGAAAGGTATGTTGTCCCCTTGTCCTGGTGTCTGTCTGGATTAGGTATTGTTCTGCTGGAATGACCACTAGATTGTGCTGGATCTTGAACAGCAAAAGAAGGCGGATCTTTACTCTTCTGGTCTGTACATAGCGGTTTCAATCTCAGGAAGTTGACCATGTTGGTGGCGCTGCCTGCTTTCCTATCCCAGTACATGTAATTCCTTGTAACGAATCGTGTCGTACTACGCTGGGCCTTCTCTATCAGTTGTTCAAGTTACAATCCAGTTATTATATATACATGTAGAATAAGTGTCTTATTTTATGTTTTTATGCAGGAATAAAGTACAATGGCTGATAATATAATATAATAGACGTTACACAATTGTTTCTTCACAGTAATATCAGAGATGAAAGAACATTGTCGAATTGAAACTACATCGTCAAGAAAGAAATACATAGCTACTGGCAACATAAAAGAGAACTCGAAATTAAGGAAAGGTCAACTTGACCGTTTGATTTGTGGTGGGGTTGGGGACATTTTAGAAATACATATTCGGGGAATAAAAATCTGGCTTTGACTGAAACGAAAATAAATATCCTGGCTGCTAGCATACACATATACTAGTTCACTGAAATACGAAGCTGAATATTCTATAGAAAACACGTTGATTGCTACCTATATTTTACTACGTTTGTAATTTAATCGTATGACTGGCATTTCAGTGGAATTTACATGTATGGCATTGGACTAATCGTGCTATTCAATATGTTGAAACAACACTAAATAGAATTGTTGCCGTTTAAAAATATATCTGCAAGTCTATTTTGAGGGGCGAGCAGGGGGCAAGGGCTCTGGCAACGATATGCTTTCTGAGAGATTTTCTTTTCAGGTTCTCGTTCGGAATAATGTCGTTCACGTTCCCTTGCCGCCAATTTCCAACCTCTTTTCCCAACTCCCTCTCGTATTGTCCGCCCCAAATCTATACTAAAGACACGCCGATATGTTAACGTTAAAACGAGTGGCCAAAATGGGTCTTAATAGAATTCACCTCATCTCCATCTGAGCACATATGCAAAACCGATGTTCAAATTAAATCATGTGCATGACCATATTTATTGAGAGTACGTGTTTCATTCCTGTTACGTTTCATTCAAAACATTTGTAAAATCATTTTAACACATTTATTCAAATGTGAAATAAAAACAAACAAAACTTTAAAATGAGAACAAAAGTATATAACCAACAAAAACGTATAACTTCAGATAACGTACATGATAATAAAAATAGCACGAGGCCCGTGGATCTGATACATAGAAAACACTGCACAATGAGATTGAACAATGCTTGTAGATGGCCACAAGTCTTAAGTTTCTTTAAAACTTTTAAAACATCTAAAATTTTACAGGACCATCTTTGGTTAATACATACCAAGTTTCCTCAAACTCAGTCTAGAAGCAGTATAGAAAAAGTTGAAAATGTGAAAAATCAATACATCAAATATATCAAAATTATTTATGAAATGCGTTTTTGCATTAAATAACAGTTAAAAAAAGTCAAAAACGAATAAAATATGATCATTCCGACAGGAATGCAAAACAGCAACACTTCTTCACTCTTTCTTTTATAGAGATAAATGGAAATCCCCCCTCCCTGGATACCAGAGAATGAGAGAGACTATACACTTCACTAAAGAAACTATAGTAGACCTATGTGATTATAGTAGTGTTTACATTTTCTTTGTTGAGTTTACTTTATATTAGCATAGGTTTTGTCAATGGTATATATCTACAATGCAATTCTAACAAGTATTTATTGACGACAAAAGAAAATAAATAGTACGTCTCAGGATATCAAGGAAATAAATATTGTTAATAATTTCGATATTTAAGTCAAAGAAAGTCGTTTCCTTATCTGAAGCAGTGGCTTTGTTGAATTGAAATTCTGGTCGATAAATGTCTGTAATATATATTTCAAACTCAAGGTTGTTGAATACTAAAATATCATCGAGATATCTAGAGGTGTCATTGAACAGTCTTATCAATAAGGTAGAAATGTTTCGAGGTTTGCATGGAATGCATGAATCTCGAGTCCCTCTCATAACAATATAAACATAAATCTGTTCTAAGGGGAGTGCAGTTAGTACCCATAGGAATCCCAATAATCTGTTGATAAATTTTGCAATTAAATTGCACATAAATATTATTCACCAAAGAGGTGATGGCATTACATAACTCAGTACAGATCCAATATCTATAATCATCATATTGTTTAAAAAAAAATCCAGGGTCCGGTGCCATAAGCTGAAAAAATACTGAAGTCGATTATTTCATTTGAATTTATTCCATTACCAAACGTTCAAATAAACTGTCATGCAGAATGGTTTATATCTGTTTATCGATAGAATAAAACTCAATAAAATCCAATCCAAGTCATTGTTATCATAAGAATTTGAAAGACAACTCCTTGGTTTTGATCAAGTCATGAAGTAGAGAGGTATTGAGTCTTTTCTTTATACAAAATTATTTACCATATGAGAAGGTATCTGACGTCAAACCATTGTGACGTACACCAGTTCTATTGAACATGGTGTAAAAATCACCATTCCACAAAACGCAGATTTCGTTGTAATGACGTCATCAGAGGTCCGACAAAACTCTGACAAACAACGCATCATTTGTTTATGACGTCATAAGTAGAACAATTGAAAATCATCTGAATGTCACGTTCTTTTATGAAACGTGGAAGGATAAATTACGGGAAATGATATAGAAATTGTATGACGTCACGGCTGTGTGCATATCGAAAAGACCCAATTCACCCTTCCACCAAACTCAATGTTTCATTGTGATGACGTCATCTGAGGTCCGATAAAACACCGACAAGCAACGCATTTGTTTATGAAGTCATAAACAGATTAATTAAGAATGGGTTGAATGTCACTTTCTTTTACGAGCTGTGTACGGGTGAATTCACCCTTCCACAAAAGGCAATTTTTCATTGTGATGACGTTATCCGAGGTCTGACAAAACTAATGTTAAAAACAGAATTTATATAGCACTAAACTTAAAACATTTTATGCTAGCTCCCCCTCTACCATTGCAAATATTAGCACGAACTGAAAATTTATACTTTTTTAAGACACATCGCACACTTTTAATGAAGCCTCAGTATCTCTTTCCTTTAGTTCTGTGTGATCCAACTTTCTTTTATTACATTTCTACCTCCCAACCTTTAGTTACTTTTATTATCACCGTTCTCCGTGCTCCTTTTCCAAAGGAGTGATGTCCTTTCTGAACTGAAATGAACTATAGTTAGATGGTGTGAATTTTGTTTGATCTTATCTTCCAGGCCTCGTTTATTTTCTGTGATTAACTGCTAGCACCTTTACTGCTTTTGTATATGCCATTTAGTACTTTAATATGTATATGCCATCTTGTACGTAATGTATATGTCATCTTGTACCTAATGTATATGCCATATTGTACCCAATGTATATGCCATCTTGTACCTGATGTATATAGCGTTTTCTCTTAATTGAATCAAAGGACAGATATTTTTCACGTCGGGTATCTTGAGTAGATCATTCCTGTAAATTTTCGTCAGGCTTGATGTTAAACAGAGGGAGAACCTTCAATGGATATTTTTTATATTGGTTCCGTCTCTCAAGTGCGCCATATATGATGTTTCATCTCAAAGTTGTGTCATTCTGTTGTCACAATGGATTTACGTTACAAATTTTTCTTTTTATGAATACGAAAGGAGAGGTACTCTTGTTCTAAAATTTTCAAAATGGTTGCTATGGTAATCACAATGGATTAATTAATACCTTTTTGTTCAGTTACATAAATCAGTATTCCACACGCTGGAATTTCAAGTTTAAACAATCATACCGGAATGGATCTGAGAGTCAACAGGACTTAAAATAGATCTCTCAATCTGTTAACAGATAACAACAGATCATTCCGGTGAAATTTCATCAAAATTAATGTAAAACTTTTCGAGAAAATTTGGTTTTAAAATGTGCAAGATAGTGGGTGCATTTGATTACAAATGTCTATATTTTTCCATACACATACCTCAAGTATGTTGAGTAAAGCATTCCTATACCTCTACTAGGTATCTGGAGTTAATCATTCCTGTAAAGTTTTTATCAAATAAGTTGCAACTAGAGCATGTTAGTAAAAAATATTATTTCATAGCAGCAGCAAAGCTTTTCCGACCAATGTTTCATGGGCCATAAGTCTTATAAATATCACCAATAGTGACCTTGCCTTTTGACATATTGATTATCAAATCTATAGGCATCCGTCCCTTTTGACAAGATTCTAAATTATCTCTGTTTAAAAGAACTTGACCTGCAAAATATGTGAAACATGATCAAATTCTGTTGTGCAATCAATGATATATGATAATATACGAAAATCACCTGGACACCAATAATTCAGTTTATTTCAGCTGTAACATTGACTTTTGACCCCAAAATCAGTAGGGTTCTTCCTCTCTTGATAAGTAAGCATATATCCAGTTTGGTCAATCGGAACACCGTCGCCATTTTTTACAAAAATAGACTCGGAAGCCCCACGGCGCAGCGATATATACCAAATCGCTTCAATTCTTCGGCTTTCGTCGTAGGAGCACTTTGCGAAATGAGGCGAAAAAAAGTTCATAGGATTGTTTTTATAGTTTAGGATATGAGAAGTTCAGTATGAAATTGTAATACCCGTTTTGATGAATATTATACAATCGTAACGGTAATTCAGTAATCGTAGCAAATTTCACATTTTTATTTTAAATGTTAGAGCATTGGAAACGAATCAGAGGAAATTCGAAGTGACATTTAACCAGTGCACGTGTGTAGACTCCGACATGAAAAATTCATACTAGTTCACCCATTTAGAGAAAAACAAATATAGACAAAAACAGGCAATAAGCATAATTGCCTATTTTAGTGCAAACATGACAGGCGTGTTGATCATGGCCATGTGTGTTTACATAACAACTGGAAGTAGTCCCAATGGCTGACTACGTAGTACGTACGAGTCGTATTTGCGTACGGAAATGGACGAGTTGTTACGATTGCCAATTTGGTGTGAATATGATGAAAAGGACTTGAGTTACCATTCGAAAACCGATAATTATAATCTATTTTCGTCAGTTGTGAAGCCGATGTGGCCTAGTGGATAAGGTGCTTGACTCCTGAGAGGTCACGAGTTCGGATGAGACAGTAAAAATCGAGCTCCCGTGTCATGGTAGGCGTAGCACGTTAAAGATCCCCCATTGCTTCGGGTTGGTCCGTTGCAAAGGTCTAAATTTGTGTGCAATGCATCAGGCAGATGCCGTCACCATATACTTGAAATAGTCGTAGATTGACGTAAAACAATCGACTGATCGTCAAATGCTCGTCAATGCACCTTTTGGCACACTTTTTCATTGTGACGTCATACATGAATGGTCCGTCAAACTAGTCTGGTTCCCGGGACCCCTCGGGAGTTTTTGCTGTTAGAGGGCCGTTAAACAGCAAAAAATCCGTGGGGGTACCGGGAACCAGACTAGTCATAAAGCTTGATAGATGTAATGCCAATAGGTTATAAATTCTGATGTAGAAATAAATTAAAGCCAACTCTGTGGGATAGAATTGTAAATGATGTACATGTACGTGAGAGCACATTAAAGCAACCATGTTGATTACAGTGCTTCAAATAGCGTGAAAATGGCAAACCACCATTTACTTAAGAACAGCTAGTGCTTACTTTATGAGGTTACTGCGGCTCTATTCGGGCCTGCACCTCGCAATACCTTGCTTTCATAAAAAACACCCCCTTTATCTTATTTATCACTGTAACACTGATTCTGTATCTTGCTCGAACTTCGAAACACTAGTAACTGAATTTCAGCTCCCGCCCGGTACTGATATAAAGAGTCGAGTCCATTAAACGAAGCTGAGGGGTGTTTATGGATTATTCCATTGTTAGTAAAAAATCTTGAACTTTTACACTCTTCACAGTAATTCGAGTTCAAGCGCTTTATTGATAGATTCGATTTCATTACAGTTGCGGCGAGCTAACAACCCCCCCCCCCCCCAAACGCAAAAAAAAAAAAAAAAAAAAAAAAAACCACACACACACTCAGATACAAAAACTTTACCCATCATATGCGAAAAACATCAAAAGAATCTTCCGAAAGTAGCCATAAAATGTCAAAGGAAAAAACAATAGACCAGGGTGCAAAATATGAAGATCTGCATAAATTGGCATAAATTGTACTTGAAGGGGTTTTGTCCCAAAACATTTACAGGAGTTATGACCCTTGGACTTAGAGTTTTCTATTATGAAGTTATGCATATTGAACAGAAATTTTCACATCTCAGTATTTAATAAAATTGTAGTTGGTGTGTTTAAGAAAAAGGGGTGGGGGTCAAAATGGGAAATGATAGATGTGCGAAGAAGATCAATTAACCTACAAACAACTATTTTACTAAAGAAGAAAACTAAACTATTTTACAATATATTTAAACTTTATTTATTTTACAACGATTAAGAAACAAGTTGACAACTTATATAAATCTTGCTCGTTGGCACAGATCTTGGCGTAAGGGTGTCGTTTGTGTGGGAGGAAACCGGAGTACCCGGAGAAAACCCACGAAGCCAGGTTGGTGACAGCCCCACCATCTCACGTACCACACCGGGAATCGAACCCGGGTCGCATTGGTGAGAAGCGAGCGCGCTACCAACTGCGCTACCTAGCCCCCTAAATTATATTTATGTTTTCTGTATGTATTCACACAATTCCCACTATACATGTGTAACAATCATTGCCTCTCTCTCTCTCTCTCTCTCTCTCTCAAAAAGTCAACTACATAATTTCCAAACAAAAATAAATTTCAAATCATAAAATTCATGTGAATCATTTGAAATACTATCTTAGAGGGTTTAATACATGACTGAACCATAATTAACTAGATGTTATTAATGATAATGGTAAAAAGCACACCTCAGCAAGGGGATATATAAGATATACATGTATTCTAGAAAAATCAGAAGTGTGTATGGTCTCTGTGCTAAACAAAAATGTTACAGCCAATTTCATCAAATGAGTAAGAATGAAACTTGATTTTGAAATTCTGATATTGATCATGAACACAAATTTTTTAGATATGTCTGTCTGCTTGAGTAAGCAATATCATTTTTACATTACCTCTATTGATTTGATTTTTAAGTGTCTCATATGCCTTTATAGGCAGGGTGCCAATTACATGTATGTGAAAATGTTTTTGACCTATTGTATTGTAATGTATATAATATGGTATGTGACACTATAATAAATATATCTGAATCTGATCAGTACTTTCTTCAGATTTTGAGTGGAATATACAGATTTATAGTTTACATGATATATGGGACCTCATGCCCAAGAATTTATAATTTGCTGGAATTTTCATTATGACATTAATGCTTGGATTGATACGTCACAATAGAAATGACATATTTTTGAGTGGCATTATATCATATGTCATGTCAGGCTGAAATTAACATGAAAAAGGTGAAGAAGTATTATTGTTGCTGCTGTTCAGTATAAATGTTTTGCCATATTTTACTCTTAATCCTTGATACTTTCAGTCTTTTGGAAAAAAATGTGAAAAGTCAAACCACCCACAGTTATGAGCAAAAACTAGAGACAATTGTCATGATCTTTTAAAACAATTAAAAATCAAAATTTTGTGACCAAAGATGAAACAAATGCACATTATTGTCCAAAAAACTAATTTCTTTAAAATATTTCTGTATTTAACTATAAAAACCGGTAAAGGAAAAACAAAATGATACTGTATGACATGTTCGTTGATCTAACATTTATGTTTCCATAGCCCAGAAAAACATTTTTGTTGTGGCAGTTGCAGTGTAAGTCTATAGACTAACACATCTCTAACATGACTGTTACTGTATGATGTTGTGACAGTTGTAGTGTGAGTCTATAGACTAACACATCTCTAACATGACTGTTACTGTATGATGTTGTGACAGTTGTAGTGTGAGTCTATAGACTAACACATCTCTAACATGACTGTTACTGTATAATATTGTGACAGTTGTAGTGTGAGTCTATAGACTAACACATCTCTAACATGACTGTTACTGTATGATGTTGTGACAGTTGTAGTGTAAGTCTATAGACTAACACATCTCTAACATGACTGTTACTGTATGATGTTGTGACAGTTGTAGTGTGAGTCTATAGACTAACACATCTCTAACATGACTGTTACTGTATAATATTGTGACAGTTGTAGTGTGAGTCTTTAGACTAACACATCTCTAACATGACTGTTACTGTATGATGTTGTGACAGTTGTAGTGTGAGTCTATAGACTAACACATCTCTAACATGACTGTTACTGTATGATGTTGTGACAGTTGTAGTGTGAGTCTATAGACTAACACATCTCTAACATGACTGTTACTGTATGATGTTGTGACAGTTGTAGTGTGAGTCTATAGACTAACACATCTCTAACATGACTGTTACTGTATGATGTTGTGACAGTTGTAGTGTGAGTCTTTAGACTAACACATCTCTAACATGACTGTTACTGTATGATGTTGTGACAGTTGTAGTGTGAGTCTATAGACTAACACATCTCTAATACGACTGTTACTGTATAATGTTGTGACAGTTGTAGTGTGAGTCTATAGACTAACACATCTCTAACACGACTGTTACTGTATAATGTTGTGACAGTTGTAGTGTGAGTCTATAGACTAACACATCTCTAACATGACTGTTACTGTATAATGTTTCTGCCATCAAACTGACACAATCTTCAGCAACAGGGTAGAAACATACAACATAGACAAAATTGATAAATTTTATCTTAAATCTAGACAGTGGGATATTAAAAGAATTGACAGAAATCTTGCAACCATTTTCTTCTGCTTGAAAATGTTAACTGGTAAATGTCCAAGCTGTCCATTTGACCTTGAATCAGTTGACTACTTAGACAGTCTGTGCATATGGTGTTATTGCAAAGCTGTCCACCTGACCTTGAATCAGTTGACTACTTTAGCAGTTCGTGTATGTGATGTTATTGCAGAGCTGTCCACCTGACATTGAGTCAGTCAACTACTTAAAAAGTCTGTGTATGTGGTGTTATAACAGCGCTGTCCACTTGACCTTGAATCAGTTGACTACTTAAAACAGTCTGTGTAAGTGATGTTATTGCAGAGCTGTCCACCTGTCCTTGAATCAGTCCACTACTTTAACAGTCTGTACATGTGGTGTTATTGTAGAACTGCCCATTTGACCTGCTAGCTTTTTATGCATTACTGAAGATCCTTGTTGGTTGAGGGTACCAATAGTTGGGGGCATCTGCTGATGTTCTGCTAGATAGGAGGTTTTCTTTGTATATTTCTTAGCAGTTGCTTGTCCTATGGTTTGCTATAGAAAAACCCAAGAAATACATCTATAAAAAGGTGTAGTATTGTAATCAAATTGCTATTTTTACAAAGTATACATTTCCTCACATCATCATCTAGAAAGCCAAACATTACAAGAGGTCATAATAAGAATGAACAATACCTTGAATATGATGTAATGCACCTTTGTTTTACTAAAACCAAACAAATTTAGAATAAAACTAAAAGATATCGAATAATATAATAAAGTGTCTTTGATGCAGTCAAAGGTGTTTTCACACATTCAAAAGTGTTTTTGCACATTTACACTGTGTTCTTATAAGTACTGAGAATAGTCACTCAAGAAGACATCGTGAGAAAGCAAACACTTTTGCTATATATAAACAAGATTAATGAATGTATTTCTCTCCTCAGACCAAGGCCAAAATAGACTCTGGATAAAATGTAATGCTTTTCTTTGAGATTCTTTGATGAGAAAAACTTTCTAAAATGCTTACAAAACTTTTTAGTATTAATATCATAAACAACTAGAGCAGTCCATATGAGACAGTTACTGTCCACAACAGCAGAGTCATATAACAAAGGTCATACACTGAGCATAATCTTCACTTTGTAAAGGGAAACAATTGTACAAATATAAGGCTGATCCAAGTTACAGCTAAGATTTTATGAGTAGACAATTCTATATGCTGATTGTGACATTGACCTTGGAAGTCATAAGACAGCCATAAGCCATGGGTAACAACTGTATAAAGTATGAACCAGATATATGATGCAGCAGCTATAATTTCAAACTCAAAGACTAGACACTATGTATGATCGTAAGTTAATTGTGACTACTATCTTGAAATTACATTCTTAAATCAACATCAACATTATAATTCACTCTTCTTTCCTGGGTAATAATTGTGTGAAGTATGAAGGAGATCAATGATACATGTATATGGTGGATGTATCTACAGGGCAAACAGTTTTTAAAACTTCTTAATCAGATGCAGATAAACAGACTGATTCCTATATAGCCCCCTCTAAAAAAAAAAAAATAACAAAAAACAAAACACCCCAAAAAACAAAACTTTCTTTGCAGTGGGAATGATACATCACTTAAGAATGAATCATGAACCAGGTAAAAATTGAAGTAAAAAGATATGGCCAACACAAAATCCCACCATATCCTTTGATTGTATCATTGCTCATTAAGGAATATAATTGTTAGTCAAGATCGTATCACATTATCTTGTGTATAAAAGAGTGGGTTACCTTATTAACAGGTTGATGTCTCTCCACTACAACAGAGCTCATGGGTGGAGCAACGCCTGGTCCTCCTCCTAAAGATGAGCCAGATCTGCCTGAGTCTATTTTCGATGTGACTCGAACTGTTGCTGACTTTGTTTTACTCTGTGATGAAGGTTTAGAAGCCTATAATTACACAATGGTTCATATCAAATATCTGAACAACAAAAAGGATGAGAATTATCATATGTATATACAGTGAACTTCAATAACTCGAATGCAGAAAACTCGAAAACTCCCGGCAACTCAAAGTCATCCTATGGTCCCGAAAACATTTCGAACACTTTAAAGGTATTATTTGCCTTCTGAATCTTGAACTTCTGAAACTCAAATATCCCAGAAAACTTGAAATAATATTCAAGTCCAATGACAAATTTGTACTTAATTTCACCTTCAAAAACTCGAAGCATTTTACCATCGGAAACTTGAAGCAAATACCGGTAACAGGATTGAAAGCAATTGGGTTCTTTACACAGCGATGTAAATTATATGGTTGAAAGATTAACGGACTTGTCGCTGTGTGTGGGATCATATATTACATGTTTTATCCACATGAGTAATTAAACAATCAGGGTATCATCGTTATTATCTATAGATGATTAATCTTAATTTCAAATGCTGTAATTACAAAACAATATTATTAAAACTGCTAATGGTGAAAATTGTCTTGAATTATACGAGCTGCAAATTTATAACGGTTATCGATATTAATGTACTTCATCTAAGATATTGGGCCAACCCTAAGACATCATGATCAGTGTCAAAGCTGATAGAATAACTTTATAAGAGCAGATCTCCATGACAAACATTGATCAGTTCAGTCATGAATCCCTTCCATATTTCATGTTTTATTAAATATTTAGATGATATTTGACATGATTACATTTGAATTAAATAAATTGAGAATATTATATTGTCTTTATCTTATTTTTAGTATTACAGTAGTACAAAACGTATGTAGGTAATAAAGTCTGATCTTTCCCCTTCTAATTTCCAGCAGATTTCCACAACTTCAGTAACTCGAACCTACTGAAACTTGAAGTGATTTCGTAGGTCCTGAGCATTTCGAGTTTTCAAAGTTCAAGTGTATATGCAAAGATTACCTACACAGCACAGAATTTCTTTTGGTAACTTACTATTACAGTCCTTGATTGAGGTACACTGGATGATGAGGGCCTTGCCCCTTGACTAGTGACCACTCTGGGTGTAGGAAGTTTGTCTGCAGGACTAGAGTAAAAGACTGGTTCCTGTGGAATAATTTTAGCTACACCATGATCCTTCTCTGGTAGGCTGGATTCCATATTATCACAGAATTCTCCTGAAGTGGAGGGCAAGTTACCATCAGAATCTGGAATGGAAGTATGAGAAGTGGGAAATAAGATATACTTGAAATATTTCTTTTGAATCTAAAAGTACAGCATCTTTATGTTTCCTTTTTTCTATGTATAAGTGAAATATTTCTATAAAACATAGGGTATACAAATGAAAACTAAAAAATGAGATCATGGCTATGTCATGGAAAGTTATGGATACATGAAGTTATGCTTCATTCAGATGATCTCCTGCTTACAATTGATGTTTGATTGAATACCTTGAACCTGTCCTTCACCTGGATGAAACATTGTCATCGCTTCAAGATTAAGTGCACAAACTCCACGCATAAATGCTTTCTTCATGGCCTCTTCATACCTTTCTCGTTCAGTATGAAGGCGGGAAATTTCTTTTTGAGATTCTTGAAGTGCTTCATTTAACTGTAATAATAAATGAAAGGTGTTGCAAAGTAATAAGTCTTCATCAATAAATTTGTCTTTAAGAGACTCAGACTATTAACAGTAAAGCAGTTCAGTTATTGAATACTTGATGATCTGTAACACCCTAAATCAGTAGGAATTTTCCTACTATGGTGACCAATTTGTGAAGTATCATCACCTGTTTACAAGGCATTTGGATTACAGCCATGGAAAATATTATCTATGGACAGAAAGACACACATTATGAAGAGGATTAATTAAGTGCATTACATACATGTTTTATAACTGGAAAACTCTTTTACTTAAATTACTTGTAACAAACGAAAATAGTTTGGAAAACAAAGCTCTTTCTATAGTTTCAGATTTTCATAATATGATTGGTGATAAGAATTTAAATGCCAAAACAATCTATTTGATTACATTATCAAAAACTTTCTTCGCTTGAGATTGAGCTTCTACTTCACCTTCAATCAGAGGAGTATATCAATCTTGCTTTACATTAACTTTTCTGTAATAGTAATCATTTGGTTTTTAAATTTTAACCTATGAGATACAACCATGATAGATCATGTTTTGACTCTGGAACAATTTATAGATATGGACCTCTTTAAATTCTTTTTAACAATTGCAACTAAAAATATCAAAAGTGCATTTACTGATTTTAATTTCGATTCATATTCCTCAGTCAGTTGCATACAGATTTCCTGTGCTTTGGCTTGACAAGCCTTTTCTACACGAGCTCGCCATTTGTTTTCTATCACACTATGCCAGGAGTTCCAGATTTTTCTTTTTAAACACCGCTCATGATGAATATATGCTAATTTACTGGTAAATGCCTGTAAATGATAAAAACAAATATACAACAGGACAACCAGTGGATTTTGAAAGGATAAACAAGAACTGTATCCATCATACCAGGGAGCATTTCAAAGTTTTCAAGCAAATGAATTAAAAACATAATCAAGATATGAATGGTCAAGGTTGAACGCTAGCTAACAATGCATTATAATATTGCATCTTTTCATATCTGGTGGGGCATTCATGTCCTATGGACTTATGTCCAATTTGAGCATGATTTTCATGTAGTGTTGTCACAGAACTGTATATGAAGTAAGTTTTAGTGACTTGTTCATATAAGGTAGATTATATTTATAGATAAGAAATGTTTGATATGTCCTCTTTAATATGTACAAATTTACATGTGTATGAAGTTGTATAAAAGAGAGTAATTCATGTATGTATGGCGGCATTCTCGGTAATTTTAATTAAATCCATTTTATCTGTTTCATCCTTACGACAGCATTGACAGAATAAAGCATATGAATTTCCAACTGGACCAAATGCATACAGTAATTAAAATTTCCTTTCACACTGATGTGAAGAGTGCATGTGCATTCAGTCAAGTAGTCCTGGCACATGTGCTAAAGCAATTCTGGTATATACTTTTCACCTTTACATGAATGTCATGTCAGGATTGCAAAACATATTTGGGTTTTTTGCAGAATTAATACTGAACACAAAATCAGGAAATGTGAGGTCAAAAGTATAAATTTATGGTACTGTTGATATATTCTTATTTAAGATGAATTTGGGTATGAATCTGCATAAAGATATCTTTGACCCTTTTCTTATAAATAAGTAAATTTAAAAATTGGACAGATGGATTGATGAATAGAAGGAAAACAGTCATGACAAACCTATGCACAAACCATATACATATGGAGCACAAAACCTAGTACTTTGATGGCACTGAATATTAGATGTGTACCAAGTCTCAATATGAAGTATTGTTCTACTGGGTAAAGATGATTTAGATATCTGCAAGATGTTGTAAACATACTTCTCTTTTCTGATCATAATGCTTGTTTTTCCATTCACAAAATGATTTAGTAATCTCTTGCTTTTCTTTTTGTTTCTGTAGTGCATGTGTGAGATTAGATATGACTTGGTCTTTACGTTGAATAGATTGTTCATATGTATGCAGTAGTTCCTTCAAACTCTCTATTTCATTTTGTAGCTTATTCTTATCACATGCATACCTACAATAAAGCACATCACTTAGATATATATTTTGAAATAATTGGTGCATTCATCTCCATGATAGATCTTACAATAACTAATATTTTTTTTTTTTGTACTATTAAGTATTTAAATTTAACTTACTTGTAAAGATGTGTTCTACAATGGACTACATCTAATCAGGTAATGTATAAACTGATATTTACGGTAAAATATGTCATCCCAGATCAAGTGCTCTGCAATTCTGTATTGTAATGAATCCAGTCAATCTTGTTAATAAGCATTTCACACCGATTACAAACCCTCTGACAATTAACACTGCTGCTGTTACAGGATAATTAATATATTGCTTAAGTTATACACAATTACATTTACGAACACAAATTTGGGATATTCCTGATGCTGACTTGTAGTCCACCTTGTGACTAGGGAGTACAAGAGAAAGTGTAAGAAAATAGTCATTGACATAGACTAACTAGGGTGTATAAAAGTAAGAGGATTAGAAATAATTTCGACATTGAAGACTCCAAATGTGATTTAACAGATTCCTAAATTCCCAGTTTTCAATGCTGAAGTGTGAGAAAGGTTCACAATTTACACTGTTTCCTAGAGGAAAACTAGTAAGACTACACCAAAATCAGATTGGGGACGCTTGCAATGAGTTGATTAGAGTCAGACTCCAACAGAAGGTTTAAAATCACCAACTCATCGTGAACTCTAAAAAAACTCTAAAAGTTTCTTGTTATTGATAGACTCCAGAGATTGTGGGTGGTACATGATTTTAATTCCATAATGTGTTAAATTCTTTCCATTTACAGTACTTGATTCCTATAGGAAACAAGTCTTACAACTCTAAATGGAACATTGGGACACTTGCAACAATTTAATTCCAAATTGTAATTTTCCTATATTCCGAGGAAACAGAAAATCAACGTAAAACAGCAAATAAAAATGACACATACTGGAAATATCATGTGAAAAATCATTCACATCAGAAAACACCTTAAAACGTTACACAGTTGTCGTATCTTGTTAGCCTCCTAAAACTTTTTAATCATCTAAAAACATCAAGCAATAAACCTGCAGTTGGGTCTAAAGATCCCACTGCAGTCACATTACATCTGAGTGCTTTGAAGTAGAGGATAGCAGCAATGCTTGAACACATGTATTGTTCTAAATCATGCGTTATTTATGATAAACAGAAACCAAATGGGAAAGTAAAATTATGGTGACATCTATGGTCATTAAAATATATTACAATTAAGATACATTTCAAATTCTTTTTCACTAAGCCTATTTCACTAATAATCAATGACAGATGTACAAACTTTTCTGATTCCTTCATACGTTGTTTTCTTGTTTGTTCTACAATTCTCAACCTGGACTGGCCAAACTCTGCCTGATAAAAAAAAATATTTCATCATAAAGTTTAACTTTGACAAGTTTGTCAACTACTGCATCAATCTGTGTGTTAACATTTATGTGATCAAGAATACTGGTCTATACAAGCATAGCATAAGATTTTGTTTGCCCTATGAGTGTGCTATCATGATTTTAGTGTCACTATGTATGCACAACTCTACAAAATAATCATGTAATGTTATGAACTTTCGATATTGCTCTGGTGCATTCAGTTTGTCCATCTAAGCAGCTGGTATGAAGTTTGTTAGAGGATGGTACAGTTGCAACCATGGATCTATCCCATCAGGCCAAAAAATAAAATCTGTAAGGGACCTTGAATAATTCATATTACCAATTTTCATTGAAGTATTTTGATTAATTCTGAAGAAATTACTTGAAAAAAAGGCAAAAAAAGACATAGTCCAAAAAGAGCTTAATAAATGTCAAAAATATGATTTCAGAATGGAATTGAGAACAACAACACCTCTTAAGACACCCTTGTAAATCACTCTGATGTATTTCATCGTCAATCTATACAGTTGGTCTGAAGAAGTTCATCAAAGGAGGGTACCCTCTAGGGCCTATGCCACCCTGCCTTGGATACGATGATGAGAATAGTAAAAAGAATATAACGGATGCCGGACAACAGACAGACACCAAAGAGTATCACGAGTATAATATGAGCTTAAACTGTATCTCTCATTCTTTTAATTCATCAATTCTATAGGCTACAAAATAAAGGATACGACATATCCCAATATATCATCCACAACTCACATTTAACACTAGTAATGTTACAATATTCTCAATATTTTTCCCCTACTATACTTTCTAAATTAAATTCTATACATGTATTAAACTTGAAAGAGCTAAATATGTTATATTTCCTAAAACAAATATTCATTTATTTCTTGAAATCTGCTCTCTTTTGGTTGATTGGTGTTTTACATCACTTTCAACAATTCTTCAGTCATACATATTGAGACATGGTAGTGCAATAAACACTAGTTAATATTTATTAATGTGACATATATTAAACATGTTTAATCTTCGTAACAGAAATGTATCATTAGACATATTAAAATGAAAACAGTTTACCAAAACATTTCTCTTTAAGTCTGAAGTCCATTGATCTAATAGTTGTTCCATGTTGCTTGTATCATGATCCAGTGTTAGATGGTAAGATGTCTCTTCTACATGGTGTTCTTCATTGTAAGAATTCTGCACACTCTGAGTATGGTCTGACATTGTACCAGACTGGAACAATGGAGGTGGTACCCCAGATTGTGACCTTGCTGTATCTGTAATAAAACCTCAAAGGTAAGTGGTTATGAAGGATGCTTAAAATTTACAGCTGAGGAATGTATCTGTTATTTTAAAACAGATGTACTCTGATCATACAATAAATTCTTTTGCAGCCCCTAAAGTGACAATTTGAAAATACCACCACTTTTTTTTTTACATTATTACTTTTTCAAAACTTCAATGATTTCAAATTTGAAGGACATTATCCTATAATTATTCCCCTTTTCTCTTTTTTTGGCGTGTAATGTACTAGAGTACAAAGATTTTCATAGTCAAAATCCATGGTTGCTGAGGTAAGAGAAGTGCAGCCGACCCTGGGACTCTGACAATGAAAGAGTTTATAACACTTACTTCTTCACAGAATTTTCAAATTATCATTACTGTTACTCATGCATTTAACAAGAGTTGTCAAATGACAACAGAGCTTGCCAGTAGCAATTAAATCGAAATAGCAAAAGTGAAAGATATTGTCACAAGTAATACACACATGGAATACTTAAGCCTTTATCTCTTACTGTTTATACGTTATGACCAAGGTTAAAGTTTTTAAAAAGTAGATCAAACTTCAAAGTCAAGGTAAAAAATTTTGATACCCAATGAAAGTTCTTGGCACAAAGAATACACAGTCATGTGAAATATTAAAGCCGTGTCTCTAATGGTTCTAAAGTTATGATCCAGGTATAACCTATAGGTCAGTCTTCATAGTCAAGTTCAAAATGTAAAAAAATTTTGATACGTAATGAAAGATCTTGTCACAAGTAATACACACATGAAATACTTAAGCCTTATCTCTTACTGTTTATAAGTTATGACCAAGGTTAAAGTTTTTCAAAGTAGGTCAATGTCAAGGTCACAAGGTAAAAAATTTTGATACCCAATGAAAGGTCTTGGCACATGGAATACACATGTGAAATATTAAAGCGTTGTCTCTAATGGTTCTTAAGTTATGATCCAGGTATAACCTGGTATTACCTGGATCATAGCTTAAGAACCATTAGAGACACCGCTTTAATATTTCACATCTGTATTCCTTGTACCAAGACCTTTAATGATTGGGTATCAAAATTTTTTAAAAGTAGGTCAAACTTCAAGGTCAAGGTCACAAGGTAAAAAACTTTGATTTGGTCTTGGCACACGGAATACACATGTGTCTCTAATGGTTCTTAAGTTATGATCCAGGTTAAAGTTTTTGACTACGGACGACAACAACAGCTCTCTGGACTTTCGTCCCAACAATTTAAACAAAAAGTTGTCAGAAGACAGCATAGCCTTCTGTCAGGATTTTCAGAGGGAAAGGATGTATTTTTAATCTTTCTTAATTCAAGGTAAAGTCCAAGGTTATGGTCAAAAGTTAACCAGAAGAAAGCTCTGGTCACAATGAATCTAAAGTGAAATCCTTGTCTTTAATATTTCAAAAGAAAAGGACCAAATAAAAGTTTTTTGAAAAGTATGTCAAACTCCAAGGTCAAGGCCATAAGGTCAAAGATCATAGCCCTAAATAAGCGGCCTTCAACAAGGTATCTATGTGTGAAGTTTCAAGGCTCTACCCCTTTTGGTTCAAAAGTTATAGCCCAGGTTAAAGTTTTTGTCTACGAATGCGATATGGTCGCCTACACTAGGGCTATGACATTAACTCCCTGGATTTTCATCCCGGTTCACTGAAAATGAAGAATGCCAACAGAAGTTTTAGAGTAATCCCAGTCCATGATAGTTTCAATTAAATATTTTGAAAGTGAAATAAATAAAAGCTACCACATGTGATATGGATCTTGTGTGCTATATGAAAATAATATAACACTTTCTCTTCACCATAATTAAATCAAAGGACAAAAGTGTTCTATAGATTGAAACTGCACATATAGTTTCTATATTAGCATCTACATCATGATTGATCATTCCTATAATTTATAAATATTCATAATAACTGCTATGAGAAAGAGGGACAAAATCTTATTTTAATATTTTCAGAATTGCTTTTGTGATGGCCATACTGGTTTACGTAAAGCAAACGTTTCTAACCATGCTTGTCAAGTAAAGTTTCACATCAATTTTTCCGAAAAAGTGGGAGAAAATTCAGTTCAAAGAATTTAAAGATTAATACCATAGCAGCCATATTTGATTAAATTTTCATTTAAAAATCAAGCACATGATGCCTTCCTTTGAAACTGTTAACACTTTAAGTTCAACCCTTGTGATTTACATCTTATATATGGCATGTCTGCAACAGTGATGAAACCAAAGACTACAAAAGTGAACTCTATAGCTGTGCATCACAGGGTAAAGTGTAACAGGAAGCCCTAGTGAGCACATGATAAAATCATAAAGTATCAGAATTTTCCATGTCGAA
The DNA here is from genome assembly GCA_035048485.1 of Pteria penguin. Lineage (NCBI taxonomy): Eukaryota > Metazoa > Mollusca > Bivalvia > Pterioida > Pteriidae > Pteria > Pteria penguin. The sequence goes on from CM068583.1 coordinate 62,953,580, forward strand.
ATTCTCACCATAATCTGTCCCAAAATAACACAGCATACTTTTAGAACACTGATATATTTAGTATTTTCACTTTATACAGGTTATCCAAAGTTTTCCCTCAGAAAGTAGGAAGTTAGGATACCCTCATTTAATATATAGTTTGCCTCACACAAAATCTGCGCAATGTAGATCTAGCCAAAATTTAACAAGCAAATTCAGAGAATTGTGGTTCCCCGCTTTCGGGGTTCTATCAGTAAGGGTGCAGTGATCTGTGACATATTCATGATACTGTCATGGTTATGCATGTCTACAGACACATGCCAAATATGAAGGCCCTATGTCTTATGGTTAAAAAGTTACATTGAAGTAGGTCAAAGGTCACGGTCAAGGTCACTTGATAAAAAATTCTGGTATCAACGGAATGGCATTACAATTAGGGAAACACATGCTGAAAATGAAGGACCTATGTCTTACGGTTAAAAAGTTAAATTAAAGTAGGTCAAAGGCCATGTTCAAAGGTCACATGATAAAAGTTTTGGTACCAACGGAGAGTAATTGCAATAAGGGACACACATGCCAAATATGAAGGCCCTACGTCTTACATTATGACCAAGGTTAAAGTTTTTGTGACAGACAGACGGACGGACAGACAGACGAATGAGATTTAATGTCCCCACACTTTCGCAAAAAGCTGGAGACAACAAGACACAAAGGGTACCTTGTGATGATAGATAACAAGAACAAAACACTTGTATGTAGATATATTCATACTTGGTTTTAATTGTTCCAGTATGCATTTCAATTTATTGGGTTATTAAATCATATTTTTTTTTTAATTTTACTTCTTTTCGGTAAAGAGCAATATCAATATTCTAATAATGGATATACGCATTGGGTACAAATTGATCTGAAGAAGTCCATTAGAGCTAAATACAGTATTAAAATAAGGCATGTCCTTTGAAATTTAAATAATCAAAAAATAAGAAAAGGACTACAGCAGAATTATTTTTGAAATCCACATCTTCACAATAACATCCAATTCCCTAAAATCACCAAATTAATGTGTAAAAAGAGGTCCAAGGGATTTTATTGCTCACCTGAGCACAATTAGCTCATCCAGAAACAATTGCTTGAAAAACATATATTCTCTTGCTTGTAACATTTTGACTACTGACAAATGACAAAATTTTGAATGATCAATCTTCAGCATGGGAGTTCAAGCCAAATTATTTAAACAAAAGAAAACACTAATCAACCTCAAGAAAATTGAATCAGGAAATGAGATTTTCCATTTACCTTTGAATTTCATTGATTTAAGTCAAGAGAATAGTTTACTTTTGAATAGGACCAAAAATTAGAATACTTCTTAGGACCCTCTTTTTGATCATTCTGATTCATTTAGTTTGTCAATCTATGCAACAGTTCTGAAGAAGAATTGTGTCAATGGATGGCACCCTCTTGGACCTACATTGCCCTATCTTGAATGATCGATCCTAAAAATGAATTGAAATGACTAAATTAAACAAGAGTTGTCAAAAGACAAAACAGCTTGCTGGCGGGGCATCTTAATTCAAGGTAAAGTCCATTGATGAGTTATAGGCAAGGTTAAAGTTTTTAGAAATTATGTTAAACATCAAGGTCAAGGGGTCAAAAATGATGGTACAAATGGCAAAATGACAATGTCTTGCCACAAGGAATGAACAAATATAAAATCCATAACTGTAATAGTTTTGAAGGTATGGCCAAGGTTAAAGTTTTTCTCTATGCCACAGATGCCGAAACTAGGGCTATGACATGAGCTAGAGAGACGTTAAAAAAAATGTCATAAACTTTACATCAGAAAGGAACAAGAAACAACAACACTTCTAAAGACACCCCTTCAGATCACTCGGATGCATTCTAGGCAATGATCTATGAAGTCGCCTAAGTCTGTCATAGCAGGGTACCCTCTGGGACCTATGTTGCCCCACTTTGGATCCATCCTTTGACATATCTGGTTGAAAAAAAAAAACAATCATTGTCCTAAGTTTTCAAATTTTTATCAATAATCAATATCTATCAATTACTTGTGAAGGAAAGGTTCATCAATAGTATATACCCTTCATCCCCCCCCCTCCTTTTGTTTTAATCTTAAAAAATTGCAAAAAATCCTACAAATTATTTTTGTATTCCATTTCTTTCCAATTACATTTATTAATATAAAATCAGTTATTTACCAGTTTGTTTATTATGGGAAGGTGGGCCTGTAAACCAGTAAACATCAATCAATTGGTGTGGTTTACAGGCCCATCTGCACATAATAAACAACCTAAAAAGAGAAAATCTAGGGAATTACCTGAAAATAGTCAAAAATTACTAGAGCTGTCCTAACGGGACAAATACCCTCCATGGCAACAAAGTTGAAACATGCAATAATTCATCCCAAGATACATCACTGGTATAAATGTAATGGATGTCCCACTTGTACATTTTGAGGTATAAGGAATGAAAACTATCTGGTTTGTGTGCATTCTGACCTTGATCTTGTAGATATGACCTTGGTTCAATGTCATTACACACCCTTGGGTCATGGACAACAATTGTGTAAAAACATATTGAAATCTGTGCACAGGGTGAGAAGTTATAGCCCGGACAAGGTTTTACTTATTGTGTCTATCATTACCTTGACCTTTGACCTATGTTCAAGGTCATGACACACCCTTGGATCCTAAGCAACAATTCTGTGAAATATTATTGAAATCCTTGCACAGGGTGAGAAGTTATGGCCCCGACAAGGCTTGGTGGACAGACAGACTGGGTGATTCCTATATACCCCTCCCCCGAAACTTTGTTTGCGGGTGGTATAACAAAGGAATTGATAAAGGCACCTGACTCAGCCATATGACAAAAGTTGCCATGGAAATGCGCTGTTAATAACATAATAATTTGTAAAAAAAAAAATAAAAGCACATAAGAACATCACAAAAACTTTTGCTGAAAGTGCAGTTGCAATACCACCTTAAGACAGTCAAATGATATGACAGTAGTAGTTCCACTGATATGACAGAAGTCAATAAATTTGTGTGGTTTATTGGTTTACAGGCCCACTTTCCCACTCACCACAATCATTGCCTGGAATAATCACATATCTAAAAATCTAGAAATAATTCTCCTAAATTCTACATACATTGATATCAACTAGGGTAAACTGTGCTCAACTGACCTGGAAGAGAGCTCAGACCCTTGATCTGTAGAATTCCTGAGTACATTCAGATGGGGATGAGGTTCAAGACCATATCTCTCAAAAAGATTTCAACTAGGCCCATCATATAGTCTCCATTAACCTGTTCGTCAGCATACAATGTTGAAGTAAAAATCTGTATAGGGCTGTAGAAGGGCCCAATACAAAACATTGGGGTTTCTTTTAATGATCTCTGGGTTATATCGTTGATAATAAAGGCGTTTCACTATTTTGGTACCCAACGAGATAAAATTATCCGAACCTTTGACCCTTCCAAATTTGTACACAAGATCACCGTAGAAACTGGAATGGGAAATTCCATTGGATACATACTGTTGAAAAGTTACATTTCCAAATTTTGATTAAAGTTCTAATAAGACCTAACAAATTTTGCAAAGGTTTTTCTCAGTTATGACAGAGACATATATATTACACATATGTGTATATGTCTGTGGTTATGATACCTATACACTGAATTTAAAAGTTTCAATGTTATTTGTAAATTTTTTGTATAAATGTTATTTGTAAATTTCTTTGTATAAAAATCCAAAACGTTAGTGCAGACTCTGGCATTCGACCAAGATAATATAAATACCATATGATGCAAGTCCAGAGACATCATCCAAATAAGGGAAATTTACGATAGGAAATCTAAAATTGTCACGTTTATTGTAAATTTTGGAATGAATTTAATTGCATGTTTAGGTCCAGAAAAGGTCTTTCTGTATCACAAACACTTGCTTTGTTTAACTGATGTTAGGTGGGTATATGTCAGTAGTATGTCTTTGTTTAACTGATGTTAGGTGGGTATATGTCAGTAGTATGTCTTTGTTTAACTGATGTTCAGGTGGGTATATATAAGCCAGCGTGGCCTAGTGGTATCGCGATGGACTCCTGATTCGGAGGCCGGGGTTTGAGTCCCCCTCTGGTCATGCCGGTGTTGGATGTAACAACAGTAACAGTAACAACCGAGGCCCCGTGTCGTGGTATGCATAGCACGTTAAAGATCCCTCACTGCTTCGGGTGGGTCCGTTGCAAAGGTCAAAATTTGTATGCCCAGCATCAGGCAGATGCCGTCACCATATACATGAAATATTCGTAAAACAAAAATCAATCAATCAATCAGGTGGGTATATGTCAGTAGTATGTCTTTCAAACTCTGGGTTATCAGTAACAGAAATGTGGTCAAGATACCAAGAGGTATCATTAACATATCAATAAGGTCACAACATTTAGATTTTATAACAGAATAAGGCAAAAAAAAAAAAAGACGCCAAAACACTGTAAAGTTTTGATTTCAAAATGGAACCAAATACAACAAAACTTCTTAAAATACACCTTTTTTATATTTCTATGATCTATGCAGACAGTCTGAAGGTGTTTGTACTTAATGCAGACAGTCTGAAAAAGTTTGTATTTAATGCAGCCAGTCTGAAGAAGTTTGTCAAAAGAGGGTACCCTCTAAAGCCTGTGTTGCCCCTCCTGGACCCGTTAACAGATCTAGCCAAAAAAATAAAAATAAAAACCCACTTGTAAGGGGACCTTCCATTTTACATCCTTATCAAGTCTGATAAAAGTCCCTACAGTAATTCCAAAGAATTTGAAAGTATGGAAAGTTTAAGGATGACGGACAGAAAAACAGACAGCAAGCCTTGATTATAGCTGATATGAGCCTTTGTTTGGTGAACAAAATAGTCAAAATTAACAAAGTCCAAAAAGACACTAAACAAAACAAAACAAAACGAAAAAAAGAAAAAAAAAAAAAGGAAAATGAAAAAAAAAAAGAAAACCAAAAAAAAAAAAAAAGAAAAAAACCTGTTAGTCAAAATTTTGATATTCTCAAGATGCCCTACTAGATCACTCAGGATACATTGGATTTGATGATTGATGCAAATGGTCTGAATAAGTAGTTGCGAAGTTTGTCAAAGGTGGGTACACTTGGGGCTTGCATCACCCATCCAGGATCCACCACATAACAGACCTGTCCAAGTAAAAAAAACCCAAAAAACCCCAACACTTACAGGGGACTTTCACTTCTTTATCCCTACCAAGTCTGATAAAAATCACTCCATTAGTTCTGAGAAAAAGTTGAAGGTATGAAAAGTTTATGGATGGAACCAAAAACAAGAACACTTCTTAAGCCTTCTAGATTACTCTTATAAATTTTTTTATGATTTTATGATCCATTCAGCCTGTCTGAAGGAGAAGTTTGTCAAAGGAGGGTACCGCTCTGGGACCTGTGTACCAACCCCCTTCACTGATCGGGTTGCAAAACAATAATATCTGTAGGGTATCTTGCGTACTTCATCCAACCAAATTTCATAAAATCCCTCCCTTAATCCACAAAAAGTTGAAACTATGAGAAGTTTACACACAGACAAAATGCTATGACTATTGCTCACTTGAGCCTTTGGCTCTGGTGCCTTAAAAAGACCTGTATCTCTATAACTATGCAGGGCTCAAAATTAACGTATGTCCGTAAGTCCGTGACTAATAAATTATGCCACGGACTAACAGATTTCTCATTGTATAAGTCTGACAGACTAATGAAAACTCTGTGATACCCACTCAAATCTTTTCACCCGCCCTGCAAACGACTGAAAACTTATTTTTCTGGAAATCCCGTAACCTATTTTTAGTAACAATATGGAGTATCGCAACTACTAAAATCCCTCACGGTTTGCATTTAGTAACTTACCAAATCTATTATTAGCGATGAGGGCACTTTTATGTGGGCAACTTACATCACAATTATATGACGTCATAACAATTACAAAATGCATGTGTATGTTGACGTTATTTTAGTTGCGATATTCCGTAAAGTACATGGAAAGTACTGAGAGTCAGAGTCGCTGGTGCGCTTCGTTGAAACAGATTATAGAGCAGCTTCAATACGTTTTCGAATGACACTGACGTTGTTTTGCATGGTGATTGTGGGGCCACAGAGAAATGTGGCGATATATATTTAGCCATCCTTCCTTTATGGACGAGAAGGAGCTAGAGGCATATGTGCCCCACAGTGTCTTTAAATGTTAAATATGATACATGAAATGTGTTTACCCTGAAATTAAATCAATTTAAAATGAATAAATAGTCTATTTTTCTGCGGACTAATAGATTTTAGTGCGGACTAATGGATTTTGTAACATTTTATTAGTCCGCCAGACTAGAGCTTGAAAAAGTTAGTTTCGAGCCCTGCTATGTATCTATCCTTATTATTTCTAGTCTATACAAGCATATGATGTTTTACCCTCTGTTTGAAAAGCCCTTGGTGTTTCTAATCCACTTTCAGAAAGCTTGGAATGTATGGTGCTCTGACTAAGATCTGGAAGCTCACGTGTTACTTGTACTAGAACTGGTGTCACATCAGATTCCACATCAGACTCTACAGAAAACATAATTATGAAATTGTATAAAGTTTCATGCTTTGTCTTATTTATTGGGGACTTGATGATATATTGCTATTTCTTTCGAATTTTTATGTGAAATGTATATACATGTATTAAAATGAAAATAGTGATCTTCTAACAGAATACAAACACAAAATAATTGTTATAGTGTGGCATCAATATCAACCCTTGTTCAATGCCACATCAGGTTTACTGTGCTTGTGTTAGTCTGTGCTTAGGCAAAATAGAATTAAAATTTAGTTTCTCAGGCACCGCTGCATCACTAATATTGGTGCCACTTACTAAATTTTTTACATGGTTTTCCAGATTTCCCATGTGCATTTCAAAGTGAATTTTTCTTTAAAACGTTCAACTGACATCGATGTAGCTGGTAAAAGGGAACCAGAAATTAATGTGATCTCCTTACAGATCATGTCTTGGGCAACAATGACCTAATAATAATAATAAGCAGAGGTTATAGCAAGGGATGTGATCTAAATCAAATTTACTTAAGCATTGTTGATTGCCGATTTGGAACTGGTATTTTCCCGATAAGTATAAAATATGTTATAAAATTGATGATTAACTACCACCCCCCAAAAAAGAACCTCATTGCCTCACTTGATAAATAGTGCCTCAGATACTAAAAATTAATTTTATTTGGCTTCAATAGTTATCTAAACTCAAGTACCAGAGAAAACACAATACTTTAGCTATAACTACTAGTTGACCTTAACATTTATCCTGAATCAAAACTTTATATGGCCGAAGTGAGAGGATACAGTGAATTGTAGAGAATAACCTCACCAATATTTTCAATATCAATGACATACATCACAAACAACTATATACGAAATCTAGGTTCAAGTACTGAAGTTATTAGGAAGCAATTATCAAGATCATTTTCAATCTAAATTTTAGAGAATCAAATTTCATCAATTACAATGTACCTGTTCGCGCCTACATTAATTAAAGTGTTTATGTTTTTCAATTGAATTAACTATAAATTTCTGACTGCAAAGAACAATAATATTGAAACTACATGAGCAAACACATTCTTCATACATGTAAACCTTTTGTCACTAGAAAACTGGAGATTTGAGATTTTTCAGCTGAACTTTTCAACTAAAGGATTTTGTCGGTTATTGGCATACCTGCAATTTGGGGAAAATAAAGCAAAAGTGACAAGAAAAATGCACTGAAATGTTTATTTAACAATTATGTTCCCTTCTATTTATCACTTTTTTCTGATGATATCCGCCGAAATATAAATGTACATCGTTTTCCGAATCAGAAAAATGAAAAATCACAGAATAAATGCAAAAAGAGTAAGTCTGAATATATTTAAATCATAGAAACATATGTGAATAGAATTGATAAAAATAGTCTGAATGAAATGTCCTGTTATTTCTTCTTACTGCAAATACATGAACATGTATGTCTTTCAAGAGAGTACAGGGTGTTTCATAATATCTGTCCCCATTCTAAACCGTAGTAGTTTTGTCAAAAGTAACCACACAACAAAAGTGAATATATATTTGCATAGCAGACAAACCAAAATTTTGAATAATATGTAATTTGAACACAGTACCTTCAAAACTGTCGAAACTAACCGGCGTCATTCTTATAGGAGATGTTCAATATGACGTCCGCGTTGAGCAATTACGACGTCAAGTCTGTGTTTAAAATTTTCAATAACATTTTGACATGTTTCCTGGCTAATAGAGCGGATTTCTCTCCTGATTGCTGTTTTCAGTTCATCGGTATTTGTTGGCGTCGGTTTGTACACCCGGTCTTTCAAGTATCCCCACAAGAAAAAGTCAAGGGGGCTCAAATCAGGCGAGTGTGGCGGCCATTCCTGATCCGTCTTAAGGGAGATGAATTTTCGTCCAAAGGTTTTTCTCAGCCAGTCTAACACATCCCCAGCTGTGTGTGGAGCAGCTCCATCCTGTTGAAACCATACATTGTCAATGTTAATTCCCTTCCTCTTCAATGCTGGAACAAACTTCCTCTTCAGAAGACCAAGGTAGCGATCCTTATTTATAGTTTCAACACTACCTTCGTTGTCTTCGAAAAAGAACGGACCCACGATACCGCTGACACTCAACGCTGCCCATGCAGTAACCTTTGCACTATGTAGTGGTTTCTCTATACAAAAATCAGGTTTCTCAGTCCCCCAAAATCTGCAGTTCATCTTATTAACTTGTGCGTTCAGATAGAAATGAGCTTCATCCGAAAACCAAAGCGAGTCAATTATATCAAGATGAGACATCATCCAACGTGCAAACGATATGCGGCCTTCAATTACACTGGTTTTCAAATGCTGCATTATGGAAATTTTATACGGAGTTAATTTCAGATCAAATTTCAACATTCTGTAAACACTAGTTGCACTAGTAGTGTTTGATATATCACCTAGTATTCGTCGCACTGACCTTTGAGGTGTTTCGCAAATAGCAGTTTGCACTTCCGCGATATTTTCGGATGACCTTGCAGTTCTTGGACGCCCGGAGTTTCCATGTCTTCTATCTTCCACTGATCCCGACTCCTCGAAACGTTCTTTGTATCTGTTTCTTCGTGAGTCTCTCCATTCTAGGATGATTTTGCTTCATGATTTTAGCTACAGTTTTAGGTGATTTCGTCTCATAATAAAGTCTAACAACATCTTTGCATTGCAGTTTTGTAGGAGGCATCTTCAAAACAAGCCAACAGAAAATGACGTCATCAATGACGTCATTACGTCAACGCTTTCCCGTATTTTTACGTTAATACAAAATGATCATTTATGCCCTTCAATTTGGTGGGAAGATTATCATTATACATGCAAAATTGAGCATTCTACAACATTTTGTTTTGGGGACAGATATTATGAAACACCCTGTATATGAATCAAATAACCCGAAAACATATATGAACAACACTTTATGCAGTCAGGTTCTAGATATTACTTCCCTGATCTAAAATCATCCCAGACTGTGGCATGTAAAATAAGTATGCTATAAATACGAAACCCATTAAAGCTTAAATTAACATTAACTTAGCAAAAATACAAAAAAAAAAAAAAACCCACAAAAGTAAAAAAAAAAATAAGAGTATCAGTAAAACAGATGGATGCTACCCGAACGGCAGTTAGAATTCAGGAAATTGATGACTCAAATCATATACAAAAAATCAGTAAAATTGATGGATGCTCCAAGATGCACAACAAAAATGAAGGAAATGAATGACTCATTACCGGTATATATCCATGTATTCATTGATGACTATTTCAAATCTCCATGTATTATATGGATATCCAATTGAGTCAACTAAGTGATCACAGTATCTTAAACTAAAATGAGTAAGCTTGACCTAGATTAGTTATGAAATAAAACTTTTTATCATGAACATGACCTTTCAGAAATGACCTTGAGTGACCTTTGTCCAAAAGCCCTTAACCTAAATAATATTTTTGGTGAAGTATGATCAAACTATGATGAAAGGTGTAAGAGATAGAGGTTCTTCGTGGTATTTTAAGTCATAGTTTACGACAGCAACTATATACTCCCCCAAAAGTTTTTGGGATGCATAAAAAAACCCCAAATCACCATAATTTACTGAATTCTTGTTACAATTTCTGCATAACAAGGTCAAAATTCATGGAAACAATTGAAAGCACATGTCAAAAAGAATCTATTTGTGAATTATCAAAGCCCTACACCCATTGATTCAAAAGATATAGCCAAAGTTAAAATTTGTTAAAAGTAGGTTATGTGTGAAGTACCATGTTGCTGAGATTTAAAATTTTGCCTAAACCAGAAACTTTAACCAAAATCTTGATAGACAGACAGACAGATGAAGTCAGACAAACGAACATCGCCAATCTATAGACCGGAATCACTTTGCAATCCAGCGAGAGACTTATAACAGTTGAAAAAAAAGCTAGAGTGCTTTAAAGTTCTTTCGAGTTCTGCTTTTAGCAGCACTATTTTCACTCTCTTAAATCTTTTGTCCAATTAACGTTAAAACCTGGTATTGTATATAGGAGAGTTTTGATCTAAATCTCCTGATGGAGTCCTACTTCTTTCTCTTTTGCGAGGATTGTCATCAGACAATGTTCTATCATGACATTCTTCCAACATACTGTGAAATAAACTCTTATCAAGAAACACCTTCATTACTTACTTTGACTGTTACATTACATAAAGCAACTCATCCTATACATTGGATATCAACCCACTGTCTTCTCTTCACCATATCATTAATACATGTCAGGTAGAGATATAAATGTCTTCTGTCATGCGTATGATTATATTTTATTACTTCATTCTATAACATTCCACACGGTTGTATGCTTGACAAAGTAACACTGGGGAGATTAATATTTCGGCCGGAGGAATCATGAGGATTTACATTTCAACAGAAGAACTGTTGAACTAGAGATCGAGAGATGGCCTGTTTCATCGGAGGACAGGAGGATCACATGTATGCATCTTCACTTTACATTTTTGTAATAATATTGTTAGTTGTATAAATTACAAATTTAAAGAATAATTTACCTCTATCGACTTTTACCAAAGTTTCTTTTGTTGGAGGAGGAAAAATGTCACAAACTCTCTCTTGAAAGTGATGTGGTACATTTCTGGATTCCAAATGAGGAACAACTACAGCATATTTTAACAGTTCTTCATATTCATCCTATGTATTATAATATATGTCAACATTTATATACATGTTATCAAAAAAATCTGTAGAATGTTTACCAATTTTTATTCCTTATACTGGTAATAAAGGAAATTACATCAGAATTTTAAAATGCATGCACAAATTATAATGAAAGAGACTATCATTCCTAACTCAATCTAAAGTTCTAAAATTCTACTCCATGATTTTAAAGATTAACGGTAAACCTTTTTCACGTGTACATGTAAAATGCAAATATCATAATGTAATATAAATCAATTAGTCACTTATTAATATTAATACTATTATACTCATGATAACAACAGATTCTAGTTGGTGAGACAAGAATTTGTTGTCACATTTCAACTTCAAATTGACTACTTTTTCTGTAGTTTGACAAAATTTGTCTAGATGTGCTTAAATCTCACCCTACTCTAGACAAAACTGTACTTAAAATCAAGCAGATCCAAAGTACAAACATGAACTTTTTGTCATTTACAGATCCAGAGATTTGTTTGTTACTAAAAGATGTAGGTTTTCATTTGGAACTTTCATACGTCAATAATGTAAAAACTATTTTTGAAAAAATCAAAAGAAAAGACCATAAGTATATTGACTCACTATCATTGAGTATACTTGAGTCATTCAAGTTCTTTACAATTTGTCAATCGTTATCTGCAAAATTGAAATTTGGTTATAATAGTAAATATCTTATCCAATTTAGTCTGATTTTTATCAGAATAGCTCAGTTTGTAGTCATAAAACTCCTGGAATATATTGCTGTATACAAGTACTTACCATAAGCCTTGTTGATACAGAGCTACCTGGTGAATCTGGTGGTAAATCAGGCAGGCTGTTATCTTCTCCTACTGAGGACATGCTGAATATTAGAAATCAATATAGAATTAAATATGTATCCAGTAAAATAGAACACTATGGAATATATAATAATATATATATATATATATATATATATATATATATATATATATATATATATATATATATATATATATATATAACAACAAAGGAAAAAGAAATTATTTCAATAACTTTCACAATTTAATAGTGCCAGATCATTCAAAGGTCAATACAAGGCAGTTAAAAAATGTAAGATATAGAAGTACAAGAATTTACGATAATACTAAAACATAAAATCAATATACATGTATGGCACATATACAAGTATATATAAACACAAAGGAAAACATTACAACAATGTTCTCCATACAATGTTCACTATCAACTTCAAGGGTGCTGGATCAACCAAACATTATAACAGAAGTCACTTAAAAATAAAAGCTAAATATACATGTAACAAGACCAATGCCTAGCATGGCATAATAAAAAGTCACTTAGTCTGAAGGGAAGAAATTTGGAAGTATAATAACTTTCCCCATTTGCTTATTATTCAGGACCAAAACATGACACAAGCTTTGGCCCTGGGCAATGACCCAGTGAAATATTATGGAAATCCATAAAGGCAGTAAGAAGTTGTGGCAAAGGAAAGAATTTAACCCCCTCCTCATCTTTCTATGTCAAAAAGTGTAAGAGTACAGAGAAAGATTTACCCATCATATGCACTGTGTCACAACACATCCCTGGGTCCTGAGCAACAATTCTGTGAAATATTATTCAAATCTGTTGACAAAGATTTACTCATCACATGCATGGTGACATTGACCTTGCAGATATGACTTTGCGTCAAGGTCATGACACATCCTTGGGTTCTGGGCAACAATCCTGTGAAATATTACTCAAATCCATGCAAGGGATAAAAAGTTATGGCCCAGACAAAAATTTACCAATAGCATGCAGTGTGACCTTGACCTTGCAGATATAACCTTGGTTCAAGGTCAATACACACCCTTGGGTCTTGGGCTATAATTCTGTGAAATATTCTTCATATTCATATTAGGGGTAAAAAGTTATCGCCTGGACAAAGATTTACCCATCATATGCATTGTGACCTTAACCTTGCAGATGTGACTTTTGAGTCTGGAAAAGACACACTCTTGGGGCCAAGGCAACAATTCTGTAAAATATCATTCAAATCCATGCAAGGTGTAAAAAGTTATGGGAATCTGACATAAGCACTGTGATCTTGATATTGCAGAAAATCAATCGGCTTCATCTGCCAGTCATGAAATATAAGTCCTCAAAATTTAAAAGTTCTAGCATAAACATTTTGGTCTGTACCTTTCTTACAAGTTGTATTCTCCCAAATCTGCTATTCTCAAAGCGAGGCCGGCAACTTTAAAATCAGGATTGAAGTCCACTTGTTGGACAATTTGGTTGTTAATTTTCTGTTATTTTCTAATTTTGCAACTGGCAAATACCTTCTTACCCTTATCAGGAGCTCTGTATATTCATAAATAAAATAACTTAACATAATGAGTATATTGCTTAAAATTTATTTTATTCGTTATAGTAGTTTAAGAAGTTCAGTAAACTGTATTGACAAATTGTCAGACAAGAAAAAGGAGTTTAACTTCTTAACTGTATCATATTGCCCTGTGAGGCTTTTATCTTGACTGCCACAAGAACTGTATAACATTCAGCTTTTGAGTACATTTCGTATTGGAAGAAGAAGAGATCAACAATAAATATACAATTAGCATATACAAATTTGTGTCCATTTTTCTCCCTTTTTCCTTCAATCACAATACTGGTGTAGCAGTATTTATCAAACCACAATACTGGCTTTCTCTTCCTTAATATTGTAAATTATAGGTAATTACCAGTTTCAGAAATTAGTGTCGATTCCAATAATAATACTAGAAACCTGTATTGTAATTGAACTCAATATTAGAAAATACTGGACAATACTAGTATTCCAGTATTATAAACTTTCAGAATTGTCCGGTATTGCATTGTATAGAATACTGGTTTTCCAGTATCAGCTGTTTCCATTACTGGATTCACATCTTTCACAATACTAATTTTCCAGTATTGTAAGTACTGAATACAGGGCTCTCACACCCCTTTTTGGGACTGGGACCCGGGCCCTTGGAATTGGGAAAAATAACAGCGTTTTCCTTAGAATTGCCAATTGGGAAAACAAAACAAGACATATTTTGTTATCCATATACTTGTTTCCTTTAATTGTAGCATCAGCCATATATCTTACATACAGTGCTCAATATCTTAGAAATCTAACATTCTGTCCTTAATGCTTATAAAGTGTTCCATGGCTTTATCAAGCTGAGCTGGAGTTAAACTCTGTCCACCCACAGAAATAATTGTAGGATATCCTCTAGAGTGCTCTGCTTGACTGATATCTAGCCATCTTATAAAATAAAGCAGCTGATAAATCGTAATTAAAGTCTAACTTGTCAATACCAAAACTTGAAAAAACAGCATGCGAAATTGTTCGAGTAAAGCGATTCATGGTCAGCAGGATGCTTACAAATATATTCACAACCAGGGTCAGGCACTATAAACTGAGAATATACTTAAGTCAAAAATTTCATTCTAATTTATTCCATTGTCAAACGTTCAAATAAATTTTAATGCAGAATGGTTTAATTCTTTTTATCAGTAGAATAAAACTAAATAAAATCCAAATCCCAGTTATTAATTCATTGATGAAAAGAAGAATATGAATTTTTGACTTAAATATATTCTCAGTTTATGGTGCTGAACCCTGGTACACGCTTCTTTGATCAGTAAATTATTGATTCGATCGACGTTCGATGTCTCATATTATCCTACTTGTATTTATCATTTTATCTCCACTTTTTTCAAATTCTCCTCGAGGAGTCAAATTGGGAAAACTTGGGGTCTAAATTGGAAAAAAAGATACTATTTTGCAATGGGAATGGGCCGAATATCAGCCCCAAATCAGGCAGATCAAGATCCCTGGAATACTTCAATACATTTTTTCTTCCAGTATCTGTAACAGTACTGTTATACCAGTATTGTTACCGCCAAGTTTATATGATCCAAAATTTATATTTGGATGAGTAAATTTCGTGGCCACTTGTACGATTGGGTCAGTGCCGCCAAATAGACAAGTATGGAAAATGTTAATGTCGAGCCCTGTTGATAATTAAAAAAAAATACATATTGACATTCATATCCAAATATTGTCAACCTAGAGTTAGTTACAACTGCAACAGAAGAGCAAAATAAGTCTTCCGTTGCATTTGAAACTAGAGTATGATTAACAGATTATGGGAAATTTTAAGTAAATACGTTCCAAACTTAATAAGATATTAATAAAAACCATTAAAATCGTTCGGTTACTGTTCGACACCAGTATTATTAATGACGTACTACAAATATATATATATATACATATAAATACATGATATCAGCGATCTCTGATTCTAACCCGCAATTCAGCTTGCATTTCCTCTGTTTGCGTGTCCAGACAAGTCCGAACATCAACTAACTAGTGTGGAATGGAGAGTTTGCCAAAAAAAAACCAACTTCGCAGTTCTTTAGACCTGTGTATTTACCTTCAATTTTTGTTACATTTACCAAACCTCTGTCGGTTTGGAGGCTTTCTACTATAGCTCTTTCGAACTTTCCTGCGTCGGTATGTAAACAAGTGTTTCGATTTACTGAAAGTACGTTTAATTTCGCACCTTGTTGTTACAAGTGCTATCATTGGATAAAACATGCAGCTTATGAAATATGATTGGTCAAATTACTTGTACTAAAAGCAAGGAAAATAACAAACCTATACAGAATTTATGATGTACGGACATGTCGAGTCGTGCCAGAAAAAAAGTCCCTAAATAAATGAAATAAAATAAAATAAAGCCTAAAAGATGATATCACAAGACACCACCCAAACCTTGGTTTACGCCTACATGAGTCTAATGGACCTACGTTGCTAGTAATGGAAAGGAACCCAAAGGAATACAAAAACAAGTTTTAAAATTTCTTTTCATTTTTTATTTTTAAAGGAAGATCGAAAGGAAAAGGGGTGGTTGATATACTATTAGTATATAATATTAAGCTTTGATAGACATCTCCTGCAGAACTTGTTAGTTTAGAAGAAATTTTTGCAAGGAAAAGTTACTGAAGTTCATAGGCGGAAAAATTTTGAAAAGGGGTTTGCAGTCTCCCTTGATTAATGTTTTGCACTATTCGGTCTGGAAAGGGGGGATGCAACCCTAAAAATGGTGGAAAATGACCATTTATTGGTAAAATTTTCTGAGCAAAGGGGGTTGTAACCTCCTCTAAATCCGTTGATGAATTTCCCCTTACAAAATGTTGCTGTTATAGAACCAAGAGGGTACCTAGACAAGCTTCTTCAGACCGAATGGTTAATAAACCGAATGTACCAGAGTGATCTATAAGAGTGTCTATAGTTGTGTTGGTGTTTTGTTCTATTTTGAAATTAAATTTTCGGATTTTTTACTTCTTTTCTGACTAAGTCATCATTATCACAGCCCAGTCCAGTTCCGGAATACTGAAGTGTAGCCGCGGTATAACAAAGCTGGACGATTTTTTCATTGGCTGTTGTTCATTTTATTTTGCACCAAAACAGGTTGTACAGCACTTAAAAATAACAACAAAACAACAGCAATGATGATAATAAATATGATGTGTTTGTAAAACACCAATGCCTCCGGCGGCAACAAAATCGAGGTAAGGCAAATTTTGCAATGTCCTATATTTTGATTACACACCACCCCATGGAAATATACCAACCTGCAACAAGGACAGAAACGGCCTTACAGTTAAACAATCATGTTAAAGGTCAAATGGTAAAAAAAAATTTGGCACTGATGGCTGTGAAGGTCTTCACAATGAATACGCATGTTAAATATTTAAGTCCTATCAAATTCCATTTAAAAGTTATAGCATGAAATAAATATATGTTATAGTCCAAGGGCAAAGTCACAAGGTAAAACAATGTACTAGTAGATAAGCATTCCTGCAAAATATGCACATGTAAAATAATTAAGCTCTATCATTTATCATTCCAAAGTTATTGCAAGGGTTTTTTCCTAATCATAGTTCAAATTCCAAGGTCAAGGTCAGAAGGTCAAATATTATTGCCCAAAAAGAAAGGTCTTCCCACGGGAAATACACATGTGAAATATGAAAGTACGATCACCTACATATACAGTGTTATGTCTCTTTTATTGAAAGCTGAAAAGAACGGAAGGAATGACAGACAGACGGATAATCCCAACTCTTGGTCTACAAGCCCGGGGCATAAAAATGATCTGACTCGGTCTTTTTCACAAATTTATGTGTAATTTTCTTGATTTATTCAATATATTGAGAAAAGCAATAAAGCATTTATATAAATGTCAACTTTTATTAAAATATCTATTTCAAGGGTTATTTGAAAGTTTTATGTCGTAATTCACTTTCTTAATTATTATTACCTTTTAATGAATTTTTCTATCTTTCTATTCTAAATGGACAAATTGTGCACATGTGGGCAATGAAGGCCCCCAATGACCTCTTGCTATCACCGTTATAATGACCATATCATCGAAGTTAGCCAAAGTTTCGAACAAGCTACATGTTTTAGGTCTAATATTTTGTGTATATCGAGGTACCAATGGACATTAATTCTTTGGAACAGGAAACGAAACGTATCTTTATTATTGGTCTTTACAAAATAATGTACTTCCTGAGTTCAGTTTTCAGAAATTTTGAATATTTTGTATCTGAAATAGGATGTTTGAAGTGCAACTCCAGGGGGCATTTGTATTCTAAATATAAAGTTTTGCATTGCTATGCTCTACATAACTGGTAAAGCGACAGAGAAATTTCCTTATAGATATCTAATAAGCGTGATAATAAGTGTGACTACAGACAATAGATTTGTACTCCAAGTTTTAATGCCGAACAATTTATAACATAAATAGAATTTAGTATTATAACAAACAGGATATATAGTATTATGACAGACAGGATATTTAAGAGTACTTTAAGTACCACATATCCAAAGAATTTGTTTGATAGGTGTAATATTGTACATAATACCACACTTGATACGTCAATTGTTAGCGAAATGGGCACAGAAGATTTATTAGCCGCTATACCTATGGAATGCCAAAAGCACATTTTATCGATAAATAGCAGAATGGCAAAAGGTTGTTGAAAGGTACATTGCATATACTGTAATCTTAATGATGATTTATTTTGTATAGTGTTATAGATTTCAATATTATTAATAATTTGTATTATACAAGCTTTACTAAATAATTGGTGGTGGAAATATTTTCTATGTTGAGGTTCATGACATATATTCCCAAGACATTTCATAACCCAAGACGACGGTAGCCTATATTTTGCCACACTGAACCATTCACATATCACTGCGGTATCGTGTTCCGATACAGTTTTATTTTTGTCATTTTAATTTATGGTAGAATGAAATTTTACGAGCATTTTATGCTCTTTGCATGTGTTTTGTAACAGATTTAAAAATAGATTAGAAGTATGCTATACAAACTAATTAATGTTTTGAAAGGTCAGCAACAAAATATGTCTCCTGTTTTATCACAGGGACAAATACATACACCTGCCTCCATACACACACGTACACACACTCACACATACACAAACGCGCACTAACACACACACACCTACACACACACCCCCCCCCCCCCCCCCCCCCCCCACCGATTAATAACCACTAGACAGGGAATATTTATCGTGTGTATCTGTAAGTTGAATCATTCATTACTGGTTAATTATGTCTGTGGTAAACTCGAATTTCAACAAACACACACACACACCTATACACACACACACACACACACACACACACACACACACACACACACCTACACGCACACACATACCCCCCCCCACACACACACACACATACACACACACTAAAACCACTAGACAGAGAATATTTATCGTGTGTACGTATCTGTAAGCTGAATCATTCATTACTGGTTATATCTGTGGTAAACATGAACTTCAACACTTTTATGACATTAATGATAAGTATATATAAAGTCACCGACAAGTAAATATGTATAAGGTGTAAAAGTAGTTAACGTTTATTAATCATGTAAATTCCCTAGCGGACATTAATAGTTATATAAGTAATCACTTCTATTTTATCATCAGAGCCTAAGATTTGTGAATATACTTTATGGCAAACAAATGCCGCCATTAAAACCCAATGTAAAGACCATATCGCAGTAACAAAATGGCTAAGGCAATACCATCTAAAATAAGATAAAGTATACATGTGTCTGGATATCATTGACACCCTACGGTAATCGTGACATTCTCATACTGTCTATAATCTACCTTTATACTTAACTTCACAATTGATGTGCTTTTAACAAGGTATTTACATATTAAATTGAATATACGGGTACTAGTTTTACATATAATTGATTGTAGGTCTTAAAATAAATGGGAATGCTTGATTACATATGTATCAAATACCATACAAAGCAGTGTCAATTCTCCTCTGTTAATATGTATGTGTTGAGGTGGAAAAAGGGATTAAGTTATAACTTACATTGAGCTATATGATATTTATACGGAGCATTTCTAAATCAAAAATCAGTTTGTTGTGTGCACTTAAGGGGAAGAAAAATATTAATAAACACAGAACAGTTTATTGATGGAGAACATATTGTGGAGGATGTGAATGCTCTGGTATTTCTCATGGTTGTGATTTTAAACAATTATATAGGACAAGGTGGTGACGTAGGTTTATTCATATTCTTTAGTTTTGATAGTGTATGTACGTGTATAACAAGTAGTATATCAAAACATGTTAAGAATCATCTGGTACACACAATTAGTAATGGTATACATGCATGTGTTTTGAAAAATTCTATTACTATTGGACTGTTCCCGGTGACTTTAAGTTCCTTATGGTATCACCAGCCAAGTTTTCAGTACAACCGTACTTCAAATTTTATGTTGATACGAATTTTAAATTATTCAAGAATTAAGCATTTTTTTCTGTCTGGAATAGATTTGCCTTAAGAATTTATTCCAGGACGTACATCGTTTGTGTAATTAGCCAAACAAGAGACATTCACTCCTCCCAGTCACCTGCTTTACTTTTGCTTCCTACGGTACCATGTGGTACACTGCGTAGATTGCCATAGATATTTACTTTATATTTTTATTTTCTCTACCAACTATTCATTTTACTGATATTTTTATGTCGGCTTTAATCATCACAGAAGAGACATAAATTGTCGAAATGGACATGTGCGATAATGATGAATATTGGTATATATGCTCTGAGCTCTCTTACAGACGGAAGGAGCACGGTTTACTTATGTTGATGTCGCCGTACATATTTTTGATAGCAACATATTATTCTATAAACGTGTAAATTTTTGTGACCTCTTTTCTTAGGAAACCTGTCGATCTTTGTTCTCTGTATATGATTATATATAAATTTTTAAATGTGTGTCCTTTGATTGTGCTGCTTTTGCGGTTAGTGGGAAAGTGGGTTAACCGGTTAACCACACCGATTTAGTGACATTTGTTACTTTAATTGACCGTCCTAAGTCTGTATCGTAACCGCAGCACAATCGAATATTTTGTAATGTTGTTTTCCGTGTATATTTTACTATTATCATTTTTGTGTGCATGTCCTTGGTGATTGTGTCATACAGCTTTGTCAGATGTGTTCTGTTTTCTTTTATATATTATCTGATAGATATGGGTGATAAACAGTATTATATTCAATTTAAAGATATTCAGATTCAAATATCTTTTCAAAAACATTATATACTTCAGTCATAATTGCAAGAAAAAAGAGGAGTTACTGGCTCAGTTATGTGACAGAAGTCACCATAGAGCTATACAATACATGAATATAAATAATATACTAGAACATATATCACATTACAAAAATATTTGATTGTAGTGTAATTACGATACCGACTTAGGACGGTCATTTAATTTGACAAAAGCCAAACAAATGGTGTTTATAGTCTTTATAGAGTAAGAGTGAAAAAGCATATCATGCTTGCTAGCAACACCCGTCACATATACCTAGTAGAAAGAGTCAAATCGTGTTAATTCCATATATATGGAGAAGTCGAAGTAGGTAAACTTCTAGTATAGAAGGTGTCAAATCTGTGTAAAATGATCGGAATCGGTCTCAGTCCAGAATATCATTTAAAAGTCTGGAAAAGACGATTTTCAGATAAGCTACTCAACCAGCGTTATATATGTGCTAGACTAGCAACGTCACAGAGGAAGTTCTATGGTCGTTACGAGACTCTTATTGCTCAATATGATATCTCGTCATCCAGACTTTTAAATGATATTCTGGACTGAGACCGATTCCGATCATTTTACACAGATTTGACACCTCCTACACTAGAAGGTTACCTACTTCGACTTCACCATATATATGGAATTTACACGATTTGACTCTTTCTACTGGGTATATGTGATGGGTGTTTCTAGAAAGCAGGAGATGCTCACTCTCCCCGGGCATCTGATCTCACTCCATCATTAAGTAGACATATTTTATTTACCAATTGGTTTTCATTTTCACTGATTTTGTGTGTCCTCTGGTTTCATGATTTTCGGACTTATGGTTTGGATTTGTCCATCATCGGTATCTTTACATGCAATATTTGATCACTTATTGGTCAATACTTTAGTATAAAAGTGTTATTTAATTATTTTTCCATCACCTTAAAGTGCCAAGAAAAACATGTTTATACAGAAATGTAATGGAGGTTTAAGTAACAGATGGAATAAGTCAGACAACATTAAGTTACCAGGGATCATCCTTCCATCAACTTGTTAAAAGTGCACATTTAAATGTTACACCTGTGTGGTCAAATTTTTACAGGTTTAACCTTTGTAGTGTCATTGACTTGTGTTTGACGTTTTATGTTGTCGTTTAATAGAACATTAAGCACACAATCTTGACGGCTGTTGATTTAAGACTTTGTTTAATTGAAATAGAACTCTGTCCTCATAAGGTCTATTTGACTGGAACGGTGTCATATGTACTGTTTGAAAGTATTTAAAATTGGAATTCTTCTTTAATATGATCAGGGAATTGGTTGTACATCATATGATAGTCCTATAGGCTATGCCAAATGAATCATCTTTTATACATGCTTGGATAAACTTATTTAATATTCGTTCGGGTAGAAGGCCTTCAGGACATACCAAAGCATTCAACCCACCAGTGACACTACCGTTCCAGCTTTTAAGGTTGTTGCTCAGTGCAAAAATAGTTTTCTTTATTTTTTATGTATGTGTATGTTATTTATATAGGTCTATAATCATATCAAATTTATTGTTCTTTCTCTGCCCATCCGTTTTTCCGTCCCATCATAGCTTATTGTCACAGCTCCTCTGACGTTAAGGAATGGAAACGAAACAAACTTGCCACTAGTGTTTTGGTACACATGTAGATTTGCTTGGAGGAAGGTAATACTGGTTCATAAGCTGTTAGAGGTGTAACTGCTACAACATTTTAGCTTGTTATCGTAACTCCTCTTACACTGTTGTATAAGTACTCAGAAAACTAGACATATTAGTGTTGTACAGATCCAGCGTCGTGCAATCAGTGTTTATTTGTTGTACACATCCAATATTTTACAATCAGTGTATATGTGTTGTACACATCCAGTATTGTACAATTAGTGTATACTTGTACACCTCCAGTATTGTACAATCAGTGTATATTTGTTGTACACATCCTGTTGTACACATCCAGTAATGTACAATCAGTGTATATTTGTTGTACACATCCAGTATTTTACAATCAGTGTATGTTTGTTGTACACATCCAGTATTGTACAATCAGTGTATACTTGTTGTACACATCCAGTATTGTACAATAAGTGTATATTTGTTGTACACATCCAGTATTGTACAATCAATGTATATTTGTTGTACACATCCAGCGTTGTACAATCAGTGTATATTTGTTGTACACATCCAGCGTTGTACAATCAGTGTATATTTGTTGTACACCTCCAGTATTGTACAATCAGTGTATATTTGTTGTACACATCTAATATTTTACAATCAGTGTATATTTCTTGTACATATCCAGCGTTGCACAATCAGTGTATATTTGCATGTAATGAGATGCATTTACATTACGTCTGCAACAATATAAAATATTAAGGACATCTTTGTTGTTACAAAGAAATAAGCAAAATTTTAAGCAGAAACATGTATGTTTTGTTTGTTTGAGACTTGATTTTTTTTATAATACTCATGCACTTTTATTCTGTTTAAGAATAATTAAAAGACCAAGCATCTTGCACTATTAATCACTTTTAAAACGAATGTCCTTTTCACATATTTACTTTTCTACATCTCCACCGTTTTGTCCCTATCAACCTAAAAAAATTCATCCATTTCATTACTTGTTCATAAATGTTTAACTATGATTGATATTCCCAATTATTACGTTGTAGCGTTTTCTTTGTTATTTGACCGCAGATATAATTCTATTGATTATTTCATATATTCCAATTAGACGTAGGTTGGTTGGTTGGTTGGTGTTTTACGTCGCTTTCAACAATTTTTCAGTTATATCGCGACATGGAAGCAGGAGGTTACCAACTTCTTAAACATAGTGGCGCAACCCGGGAATATTAATATGATATCCAAAATATTGTGGAATGATATATGTAGCATGGCCAAACGATATGTTTACTTTTCCTAGGTTCTACACCTATACATATCAACATGATCCTTGTTTCCATGTATCGCTTGACTTCCTTAGTCTCATTACTTAATTAGCGTTGATATTGTGGGGTTCTAGTCTGTTGATATTGCTATCTGGCTGTCATAGTCTTATTGCTTACTATTACTTATTGCATTGATGGTTAGCTTGTATGATCAAATCCCAAAATGTCGATTAACATTCTTGAAAGGGGGACCTCGAATTGCACCAGATCCCTATATCGACCATAGAACTTCCTCAGTGACAAATTCGAGCGTTCCTCAATATATCTCTGTGAGAGTAGTTTCGTGGCAAGAATCCTCGCTCTCAATACGAAATCTTCGTGTTTAGAACAAGCTCTGACATAGCCTCTAAGTTGTGAAATGAAGACTTCATATGCGAGAGAGGAAAGTATGTTGCTACCCAGGAAAAGGATGTTGGTAATAATGAAATTTAAATCGTCACGTTTGTCGCAAATAGAGGTAACCAATAAACCATCGTCGCTAATTGATAGGAGTATATCGGGGTATGAAGCAGAAGATGCGCTCTCGGTTGTATATTTTTTCTCGAGTTCCTTTGGATATATGATTTTGAGGTAATCTTTAATACGAGTTGTATCGGTATATAAAGTTAAACCAATATACTAATTGTTTTATTGTCTTTGGAGAGCAGAAACTCTATGAATTCTGACTGATATGAAAGAAAAAAGAGGAGTTTGGGTACAAAAAATGTCGGTCAGAAGTGATGAACAATTTGCACCCGTCGAAATGCTAAATATTTGTTGGAACACTTTTCCACTAAAATCACAAAAATATTATCTATCAGAAATTGTGATATTTAGATGCTCTCTATTTCTGTATCCTTGCTGCTGGAATCAGACAGGTCCTTTACAAAATATGTGTCGTTGTGAACTAAAACGATATACTTATACCTGGGAATCCCATTTTTGTTAAGGAATGCGTTTTTAATAATTGATGTAATTCCGTTCTTCAGTTTTTAATGTAGAATAGCAGTATAAAGAGTTGGAAAGTCAAAAGACCTGATGCTAGTGATGTTATTAACAATAGAAAATTTCAAGTGCTCTAAAAGTTCCTCAGATTTATATCTGATGATTCCGCTTCCCGAGTAAGCAATAGAGCAGTATTTCTGAGGACCATATTTAATTTCTGTTAAAATTTTCTTCAGTAATGTGGAAAGAGGCTTGGTGGAACATTTGAAAGATCTGCCAAGAATCAATGCTTAAATGGAATTTAAGGCATGTTTAGAATCCAAAAAGGTATCATAGGTCGAGATCAGATTAATTTGTAAGTAATGCCAAATGAACTGAGAACTGACTTGTGATTATCCAATACCAAAACATTGATACCGTGTAGTTCCACTCTTTTTATAGTGCTATCTGACTACCATAGTTGAATTACTTACTAAACATTGATGTCGTGTGGTTCCACATGTTGATATTGTTATCTTCCTGCCATATTCTTATTACTTACTAAACATTGATGCCGTGTGGTTCCAGTCTGTTGATATTGTTATCTTCCTGCCATAGTCTTATTACTTACTAAACAGTGATGTCGTGTGGTTCCACTATGTTGATATTGTTATCTTCCTGCCATAGTCTTATTACTTACTAAACATTGATGCCGTGTGTAGTTCCAGTCTGTTGATATTGTTATCTTCCTGCCATAGTCTTATTACTTACTAAACATTGATGCCGTGTGTAGTTCCAGTCTGTTGATATTGTTATCTTCCTGCCATAGTCTTATTACTTACTAAACAATGATGTCGTGTGGTTCCAGTCTGTTGATATTGTTATCTTCCTGCCATAGTCTTATTACTTACTAAACAGTGAAGCCGTGTGGTTCCAGTCTGTTGATATTGTTATCTTCCTGCCATAGTCTTATTACTACTAAACAGTGATGTCGTGTGGTTCCAGTCTGTTGATATTGTTATCTTCCTGCCATAGTCTTATTACTTACTAAGCAGTGATGCCATGTGTTCCCAATCTGTTGATGTTGTTATTTGGCTGCAATAGTCTAATTACTTACTTAACATTGATGCCGTGACGGTCCAGTCCGTTGATGTTGTTAAATGTATCTGACTGGCACAGTCTTATTGCTTATTAAGCATTGATGTCTGAGTTCCAGTCTGTTGATGTTGTTATGTGACTGCCACAGTTTTATTACGTACTAAGCATTGATGTCATGGGGTTCCAATGTTGATGATATTGTTGTATGACTGTCATAATTTTATTACCTACTAAGCATTGATGTCAGGTGTTTCTAGTCTGCCGATGTTGTTATCTGATTGCAATAGTCTTATTGACCGCCTTAATCTTATTGCTTACTAAGCATTGATGTCGTGTAGTGAAAGTTCGTAATGTTATCTGACTGCCATATTTTCACTGCTTACAAAGTATTGGTGTTGTGTCCTCTTAGTGTGATATTCGTATTTGTTGGTCCTGTTATTAAATGAAGAGAAAGTCACGAATATTACATTTTTGGTCGGTTTCTTTCGGAAATATCCTCCCCATAATTCTGACAAATGAAATTCGTCTTACTCAGTTAAAACAACAAAATGAGAATATCAGAAATTAATATAAATTAAAACATAAATTTTCTAAATTACCATGAAGTACATCTATGTAAACAGGATAACATCCATCTATATTCATTAAACTTGTGACGAAATATATATTCCTCTCATTTCAGTCTTGCATCTTTATTACGCCAAAAGCCTATAGGTGAGATACATATTCACCAGACCTCGAACATTGTCAGTAAATGTGTAATATGAATCGTTTTCTTCGGTGTGTAAATTACAAATGATAAACACACACACACACACACACACACACACACACACACACACACACACACACACACACACACACACACACACACACACACACTTTGAAATTCAAAGAACCGGATTTTGTTAATTGTATAGTAAAACATTTGATGAAAATACAAGAATGAGATATCTGACTTGTACAAATTATTTTGTCTTTTCCAATATGGCTTCAATTTAGATAAAACTGGGTTACTGGCCTGAAATATGTACTTCAAATATACTGCTAAAATGTGTGTAAACTATTCTGAAACTAAGGAATATCTTCCTCATGATAAGCTCTCTTCTTTGCTGCTGTTTTGACTCTTAATGTTTTGGTCGATTACGCTATGTTTGCTCTTCATGTATTTATACACTGGATTTCCACCGTTTAGACTTTGACCCATCAATGAAGAAACATCAGTTGTCGAAATGCGCATTAATACATTGATTCATTGTACACGTATATATGATCTGATATTTATCATTGATATAATCTACTTAAAATGTAAATATTAGGACAGAATCTCATTGAATCTATTGTAGTGAAGAACAATATCTCCATATGACAAATAAAAAGTAAGTCTCCTCCCGTAAACAATTATATTTCTGTATCTCTGAACACGACTGAGTCTCTGTTTTCAGACTGAACGAGTCGAATTTTCTGACCATAAATATATAGTCTAATCCAGTGTTCAATATTCATTCATAGTATGTCAGTCATACTATTAGGTATTCATTTATAGTATGTCAGTCATACTATTAGATATTCCATGAGGTAGAGTACCTGACAACGGTATACCGTTTAATTCATTATAGTTCTATTTCATACTTCTGATAACCAAAAGATTTATAGCGAAAGTTAACATGTTTGCTTGTTTTCTTCGACAACTTCTTACGATTATATGACGATTGAAATGAAAGTCACAGAACTCCTTAAACCTCTTTAAAGTACAAATAGTTTACATTTCTTCTCTACCTAAGAGTACATTCATAAAAGTGCTCCTCTTCGTATTTGACAGTTCTTGTGTGGTTAATAAAAACAATCGTGATAAAGCAGTTTTATCAGTCGCTGTCTGACAAATTGAAAAATAACATAAATGTCAGGAACAATAATTCCTGGCGTAAAACACATATGGAGTGCTATATTTACATCGAGTGAAAGGGTAGATATGATACCCTCTAACGTATAACACCCACCTGGTAATAGCGGTGTTAGTAACATTTGTATAATGTAGGAAGTACGAAGGTATATACACATATTGGCAAATAAGAGATTCAGAGAGAGAAATATTTTGTTCCATGTGTTTAGGAAAACATTGGCCAACAAGACAATGGTTCTACAAGCTAGATAAATAATGTAAGGTTCAGATAAACGATAAAGTGAAGTGAAATGATAAGGCATCCATGTTAATGGACTTTATAATAAGATTATTTATATGTGTATTTTGCAAGATTTCGTCATATATCTTTGATTTTCATTTTGTCTTCATATCTTATTTTAGATAATGCATTATATTTACTCGGTGTCTTTACAATAAGTAAAGTTGAATCTTGTTTTCTTGTTTTACGCGTATTCATATTATGAATTTAATAATGTAGCAATTTGAAAAATTCCTTGACGTTAGAATTTATTTCTTTGCCTAACTGGCTTGTGTCACGTAAAGGCATTTATATTAATGCCAAGTTTATTTAGATTCGGAGGCATATATATATATATATATATATATATATATATATATATATATATATATATATATATATATATATATATATATATATATATATATATATATATATATATATATATATATATATACATGCTTGTACATTCCTACATTCCTCTCTAGTGCCAGAAAAGAATTCAAAGTAAACAAATGTATACAAAGGTATACAGTTCATTAAGTACTTGTGGTTATAATTCGTTTATTGACATATGCTCTCATTCCTGTTAGTAGAAAATGACCTCTTTACCTTGGTAGATCATTAATTAAACTTCGGTACTTATATCAATGTACCAGCGATCAGAGGTTAGATCTGGTACTCGGAGTAACAATCTCCTGTTTTGCTAGAGGTACCCGCCCGCCAGAAATATCTAAACCACACAAACAAAACTGGTATGAAAATTGTATCAAAAATGTGTAAAATATGTAGAGTATCTGGTGCTATGTGATGCAGTGTTACAGTGACATACACTACAACGAAGTGCAATGTGCATTCATGGACCTGTATAACGTTACACTGTTATAAGAAAACATACATTTGGGATATTCTTTAAATTTAGAAAGGAATATCGATCTGATTCAGGTGTGTAGCAGACATTGGAGAACAGGCTAGCAAATTGTTAAACGCATCTACGTTTTAAATATTTGATTGAAATCATAGTAAGCGCTAACCATTTGTTGATTGATGAAATGTAATTATCTCTGCAATGTTTAGTTGAAGCATAAGTCTAAATACTTTTGAATGATGTATTGTTATTTTCTGTGTGAATGTATTACATAATATATTTAAAGCACAAGGCGCGATATTAGAGTGTACAAAAACTTTCAAAACATTACTATAATATACGGGTTAAAACTGAAGGTAAAATAAGACATTAATAAAAAACGCAGCTTTTGTAGGTTGCTACAGAATCTCAAATATCACCATTGGGTAACTCATTAAATAAGCAAACCTATGGTGACCAAAGACGAAAAACATATAAAAATTAGAAAGTTATTTAACTAAGTATATGCTGAAACATTCGGAATAGAGTTAATTAATTTTAATGGAAGTTTATAACAATTGTTGATAAAGGTTCACATTGAATATCCATGGCACGCATCCAAAATTTAGAATCGAGATTGAGAAAAATACTGTTGTAATTAGGGCGTGACAAAGTTCTTAACTTACAATACCATGAGTCTGTACAGCTTATAGATCAGTTGCACTTTTATTCCTCTGATGCACTTTTCAATAAACGTCTCTTTATATTTACTTGTGCAACTCATGCAAAAGTATACATATTTGTTTATACATTGGCGATATAAAAACGATAAGAAATATCTCATGATACCAAAAGTGCAAAATGTGAATGATACTTTTAAATTTAGTTAAGATAAGCATTAAGAAAATATAAACACATTAAGCAACGATTAGTTCTTATATTGACAGATTTTATAAATCACAGAAATGTCAATATCGTTGTAAATATAAAACGTGTAACCTCCCTCGTTAGCACTTCGTTTTGGCTGCCAATTAAAGGAAAGAATTCCGTGTGTAAGTAGCTGAAATTTCGCAGTATCTTAATTTTGTGGTTTCTACACCCATTTAGCAGATATTATAATTTTAGTCAAATTGGCAAGAAAATAGCTCCAGAATTAGCTCCAATTTCGAGACCTCTACAGCAAAGAGGTGTACATTTCACAGAAAAGAGCTCGAATTATTAACTAGCAAATTGGTCTCAGTCACCATCCAAAAATAGTTTCTCAAGTATTCAAAATATAATCATCAAACATCAATGCCGACAAAACATTCGTAAAAATAGAAAATGAGACATCAAGCCTTAAATCAACATTCCGCAAATTTAACGGTCGCTATAAAGACCTTATTTACTCATATGATATACAGTTGTGCTGATATGCTGACTTCCTTATATATATATAAAAGCACAAGAAAGCGACAAACGACACTAAAATTAAAAAATTATGGTCAAATATTCGAGGCGATCTGCCCCTTCTTCAGGACAAAACAATATAAAAAACTACATGAATAGAAATTTGAGAAAAGAAAGCTATATACAAAGCACTAGTCATTTTGCTTGTTTGTAGTTCGCTACCCAAATGTAAAATCATATATTTCCTACTTGTGCTTACACACACACACACACACACACACACACACACACACACACACACACACACACACACACACACACACACACACACACACACACACACACACACACACACACACACACACACACACACACACACACACACACACACACACACACACACACACACACACACACACACACACACACACACACACACACACACACACACACACACACACACACACACACACACACACACACACACACACACACACACACACACACACACACACACACACACACACACACACACACACACACACACACACACACACACACACACACACACACACACACACACACACACACACACACACACACACACACACACACACACACACACACACACACACACACACACACACACACACACACACACACACACACACACACACACACACACACACACACACACACACACACACACACACACACACACACACACACACACACACACACACACACACACACACACACACACACACACACACACACACACACACACACACACACACACACACACACACACACACACACACACACACACACACAAACACACACACACACACACACACACACACACACACACACACACACACACACACACACATACATACATACATACATACATACATACATATATATATATATATATATATATATATATATATATATATATATATATATATATATATATATATATATATATATATATATATATATATATATATATATATATATATATATATATATATATATATATATATATATATATATATATATATATATATATATATATATATATATATATATATATATATATATATATATATATATATATATATATATATATATATATATATATATATATATATATATATATATATATATATATATATATATATATATATAGGCAATCATGTATATACATCTGTTCTTTTACCAATTCACAACAGCTGACTGCGCACCAGACTATTATAATTTTTCAATGGAATCTTGGAAGGGGATGACGCCATCTACAATTGTGTAATTTGGAAAAAGGGGTACCTTAGTTAATAAAATTAAGTGTGGGAGGATTGCATGCTCTTATAGAATTCGGTCAATGAATATAACGTAACTATACCCTATAGCTACAAAAAATCTCTATTACGTATATTTGTATACTACAGTTTTTCTGTACTTTTCGTAAATGAACCCATAGGTGAAATTTGGTTCGTTAAAAAGAATAGAAATCGTATATATATATTGTTGAATTGATTAAAATTATGATGTAGTAAATGTAAAAGAAATAAAGGAACCTTTTGTTACAAATTATGATCAAAATATTTGACTTCTATATATAAAACTCAATTTAATTCAGGGCGGAGATCTGGGCTTTTTTCACCCGAAATCTCAATGGTTTATTTAATGGACTAACTAGAAGTGCAACAGTTTCTGTGACGCGAAAGCTCGGTAATGTTGTCTCATCCGAAACCATCTTTTTAATTCAAAGTGGTCAAAGACTAACCATGTAACGAATTTATCACTTCTACAACCTTTTAAAAAGGGAAACCTTAAATCTCTCTCACTTCTTTTCTTTGTATGACTCACATTTTAGCGCAAAACTTGATTGTAAAGACATTAGATAATGTTGATCAGGTCTAGTATTTTATTTACAACGTCACAAATATTTCAATTGAAAGTCTGCTAAACGTCACATTCTAGTTGGAAAGCATATAAAGAAGCTTAATCACTGAAATCATCTGAATGCCAAAACAGCATGCCAAATAAGATATAGAATGAAACAGCATGCAAAAGTAAAATGGACACTAGGAATATTTCATTAGCATTTGTCTTTCGTAGACTTTGTTAAAGGTAACCTCAGTCTGGGCACATCAAAATCCTAATGCACACAGTTTACATTTTAATTCTATCGATCGGGGGAATATAAATCACATCTTTTGATTCAGATCTAAGTAATTATTTTGCCGTCACTATTGGTACAGATCTAAGTAATTTTTTTGCCGTCACTATTGCTACAGATCTAGGTAATTATTTTGCCGTCACTATTGGCGGTCAGACTTTGAATAATCATATAATGTTTTACTAGCTTTCCCCTCTCACCCCTGACAATTACATCAAGAGACATATCTTTCAAACTTAATATAAAATATCATTTTATAACGAGAAATGGACAAAGCGTTCCGTTGTTTTAGCATAGACTATTTCCCCGCATAGACTTTTCCCCCGGATAAACCGACCCAATATAAATCTTCCCCCACGAAAAAAAACCGGCCCAGCATAGATTATCCCCCACAGATCAGTACGCTCCCCCCCCCCCCCTTCAGATAAAATCCGGTTTGGTTCAAATATCACAAGTTATTGAAACTAAATATTTATGATGCATCACCATGTTTATTTGACAAAATCTCATCGGATATCAGCACATTGCCAGTTTGAAACAAAAAATTTGAAAAATCTGATTCCCCCGCATAAGGGCATGTGGTTTATTTTGCAAACTAAAGATATCCCTTTACTCTAGCTGGACCTAGATGAGAATCAAACTATGAATTGATTCCCCATTAGGATACATATTCACCTATATGTCGAGCAAATGCAAATATGAAAACATAATTTTGATCAAATTACAGTTTAGAAGTGTTAAAAATTACAATTTTAATTTCTTTTGTGGAAATTATATGAAGTGACATTCGTTTAACAATTATTGGATCTAGAGAGTGGACGTAACATGCAAAAATATCCCCCCAAGTTTTGCGAGAAGTATCACTGACGAGAAGATGTTCTTATCATGGGAAGCTTTATCAGTATTTGTATAAGGATCACACGATGTTGTATACCTACATATATATTTACATACAAGCCTCTCTGACATACATGTAGCCGTCGGTATTATTTGGGATATGTAGTTTTTGTCCTGTCCGTTAGTTTGTCTGCAAAAACTTAAACCTTACACATAAATTTTTGAATGCTATGTGATAGAGCTTCCATCTTTCACACGAGGAATCCTTGTGATAAGAGGTCAAAGCACAGTAATTCCATTTCCTATGGGGTTCATTGCCAAATTACAAAACTTCAAAAAGATTTACACAACATCCTACACTTAAGTTATATATAATCCATATATCAAAATGTTTGTTAGACCCTCCTCTATCAGAATTTTAAGAGTTTTCCATAGGTTATCCACCTTAATTTCGAAAAAAAAAAATCATGCTGGAAGGGGGTCACCCCCAAAACATTTGCCAAAATTCAAATATATACAACAACCCCTTCTTAGGTCATAAAATTTTTGCATTAGCGAAATGAGAAAAAAAATTCATGATTTTACAGCAGAATCAATCTTTATTCAAATAATTTCATCCAATCAATCGTCCCTGATACATTGAAACAGTAGTCCCTCTCTCCCTACGCCACATCAGCCAATCACGACTCGAGCTAATTATTGTTCTTTACTCCTACAGATCTAGGGTCTTAGCTCGCTTTCAAACTGGCAGAGCACAGTTTATCATGTTGATGTCGCATATATTTTTATACCATTATGTGTTTTACAATACCTTACGTGTTTATATTTTTATGACCTCTCAATATGCAATACCTGTTGACCCTTGTTCTTTACATGGAGGATTATTTATAAAGTTTTAAATGTACGTCCTTTGATTGTTCTGCTGTTACGGTGAGTGGGAAGGTGGGCCCGTAAACCGGTTAACAACACCATTTGTTTGGCTTTTGTCAAATTAAATGACCGTCCTAAGTCAGTATCGTAATTGCACTACAATCAAATATTTTTGTAATGTGTTATATGTTCTAGTATATTATTTATATTCATGTATTGTATAGCTCCATGGTGACTTCTGCCACATAACTGAGCCAGTAACTCCTCTTTTTTCCTTTGACCAAGACCTTTCCACTCGGTATATTTGAACATCGTCTTTTTTTTTGAAAATCATACATCTTGTTCATAACTTTTGATTTGTAATCGATGGGGTGTTCATCGTGTATATTCCTTGTAGCAAGACTTTACCACTAGTATCAACAATTTTTACATTATGACTCTGAGTTTGACATATCCGACATACTTTTTAAAGACTTAAACCTTGGTCAAAACTTCGAACGGTAAGCAACATAGATTTCATATTTCACATGTATTCTTTAAGTCAATGCCTTAACTGGTTACCAACATTTTGACCTCAGGACCTTGACCTTCACGTTTGACCTAATTCTGGAAAATTTTATTCTGGCCATAATTTTTGAATAGTATATGAACTTTTATATTTCACATCCCTAATTTCATAATGGCATGCGCTTATAGTTGGTTCCATGACTTTTGACCTTGACCGTCTAGTACGAAGTCAAATTTCCCATTCAAGGCAAGAAATGCTGTCTGCCTGAAATTCCGGTGTTGGAAACGCAGGTGAACAAATATCTGTATATACATGTATACACGTATTGTGTCAAAAAGTTAAGATGGTTATTTAGTATGGTCAGGTCCAAAAATATCCGTTAACATTCTTGAAAGAGGAATCTGAAAATGAAATAGATCCCTATAACGACCATAGAACTTCCTCAGTGACAATTTCAAACGTTCCTCAATATATCCTTGTGAAAGAAGTTTCTTGGCAAGAAGCCTCGCTCTCAGGACGAATTTTTCGTATTTAGAGCATGTCCTGGCATAGCGTATAAGTTGTGAATTGAAGACGTCATATGCGGGAGAGGAATGTATGTTGCTACTCAGAAAAGGGAAGTTAGTAATAATGAAATTGAAATCGTCACGTTTGTCATAGAGAGAGGTTACTAATGAGGTTACTAATAAGTAAAAGGTAAACTGTATGGCTTACCTTCAGTGTAATTATATCCCTTTTCTGAAGTTGTGTGGCTGTGATATTGTATGCCGTGTTGGCACACATCTTATTTAGGGAATGTCGGTGTTGATGTGTGTCATATTCAGACTCCCATTGCGGATGTGGCCATTTAAACAAGAGACTCTTACTCAGGCACCGGGTCTCGTCTCTGATTGGAAGATATCCATGAATGCCCAACTTAAATGTAGTTGTATATACCACTCTGACATAGCAAGAGATACTAGTCATTTTAAAATTAAATATTTCATTAAGCTTTTGAGTCAAAGATTTTTCCATGTTTTATAACACAAAATACATTGAGTATGGGGCATTGAGTTTCTTCAGAAGTCCAGAATGACCCAAGATAAATCAAATATGACTTACAGCATAACATGGCATACCTTTACTGGATTTTACTCTGAGTGAGTATAGGAAACCCATCTATCATTCTTTGTCTTATAACATTAGGTCAAATCTGATTACACAGAGCTTCTATTATAAATTAGAATGGATAAATTTTGTTTTGTTCTATTCACCCTTAAATCAGAAAAAGTAGTTTAAACCTGAGTGACCACATAACATTGTTATCATTGTACACTTTATTCGGTCTATAAAGCATATATTGTAAATAGTCGTTACTTTAAACTAATTACATCAGTAGGAAATAACAACATATAAAATATAACTAGCTAAATTCTCCGCATTTTTTATGATCAACAACATTTACACATATTTTAATGTAAATATGTTCATTTCAACATAAATAAGGGACGCGTTTATGCAGATGAATACTTTTAACACAGAAGCAATATCACTATGTCATTAATGCGACAAGGTGACAATAGAACGGTAAGAGGTAGAACGGAAATTATACAGCAGGCAAATGTTTTACTTTTGCCATTGTACAAATGTATAAAATCATCTTTATTCCTTTATGAAATATAAAGTATATACAGAACACTATGGCCACTATAAAGGATATCTATACCACGAAAGTATTGCTACTGACGCTTCAATCTGATAATATTCATGCAAACTGCGCTGGTTACCTCTGTATAGCATAGAATTCTATGACGTACAACTCTATTGATTTCAATTTCTACAGTTCAAAATTCTGTATCAATAGTTCTGTAAGAAGAAAGATTAAGAATCGGTGTACTTTTTTGTAATTTTCAGTTCCCGTAGAATATTTTTTATTTACATATTATCATATACGGTTACCTGCAAGTATTCAGATTTCATTTCAACTGAAACTAAGTAAATTCAAATTAAAATAGAAAGGGACAATATTATGCAAATCATACTGCTCTGTATTATTCATAAGTATCATTATGGCCACATCAGGTCTGGCAACGTCGACAGTAATTGGTTTAATAATTCATATTTAACACACTAAATTCATATTCAAACACCTAGCCGAGTTTAAAAGAACTACAGCGCGTTAAAGTAAATATTGCACATTTCTTCCGATTATTTGCGTATGTCATGACAAAATGAAGCGTGCTATGAATGACATTCCCGGAAATATACTTGTCTGACATAAGCATGTCCTTTAAGTAAAACACTACTGTATAGAGATATCATTGATATCAGAATATTTACCAATAATCATCAACAATAAAAATAAAAATGTCATATTCATATGATGCAATCAAGACATACTAGTGCAGCATAGTCACAATATGAGTATTAAAAAATTTCCAGCATCGTACGTCATCGTTCCTAACGTATCACATACAAGTTATGCCGTTATGCATGAAAATGTGTGTTACATTGGTATCTTCCATGGAAATCTCTTATCACCGTCGACATCATTCATAACCACATCAATAATATTCTCCAGTATCATCAGACAATAGGCATATCACATAATTCTTCCTCCTCACGAAATATACAGAGTTCGCTGCACATGATTCAAGTTGTAGCGACATTATATAAAGTTGTATCAAATGAAAACCACATTTCACAATAAATGTTTGAGTTAGGCACGATCATGTTATCACATCAGTTCATTCGGTAGATTGATGTGTAGAGGACTGATCACATATCAAGTTTCGTTAGCTTGCAGTAGAGCAAGGTGTACGGTAAAAGATTCATCATAACAAAGGAATTAACAACTTCCGGGTCTAGATCACAAAAAGCAATGGGTACTTCGTTTGTTTATCAGGCACACACATATAAGGTCAAAGACCCATCGTTTAACTTCGTATTACCTCAGATGCTTTAACACACACCAGTAATTTCAGATCACGATACAGCTTGAACACATGCTGCCCGACTAATTTGCTTTATGACAATCCGCTTACAACGTAAAGTCCTGGATACAAAAAACTTACATTCACCTATAGTTACATCTAAAGAACTAGATTAAACTCCGTGTTTCCAGATTATGATCGTCTGACGAGTTTCACGAATACTCCATTCTTTGGACACAACATTGGACGTAATGCTGTAGGTAATGGGTCCTGCAAGAAATTCAATACACGAGTTTACTTTACAGACAAACTACTTTCCATTATGACATTAAAACTTTGATAGTAACGTGATTTTCAGTTATTTATCTTTGGGTGGAATCTAACATAGAATTTATGTGAAGTATAAATAAGTTTTATGGAAACCGATGTAAAATTACAGGAAGCCAAAGTGCAAAAATGACATTTCCTTAGAAATTCTTTAATGTCACAATGTTAATAACGTCAGATAGTTTAGCTAACCAAATACTACATTATATACTCACAATAGTCTGTGAACATCGCTCGACCTTGA
This sequence comes from Pteria penguin, assembly GCA_035048485.1. NCBI lineage: Eukaryota > Metazoa > Mollusca > Bivalvia > Pterioida > Pteriidae > Pteria > Pteria penguin. The sequence goes on from CM068583.1 coordinate 62,991,759, forward strand.
AGTTCTGTAAAATCTTAATTATTGCTATTTTTACTAAGACGAACGCCATCTTGACACCAGCACAGACACGAGGGCCTTGTCCAAAGGGTAAGAAAAGAGATTTATGTCTTGCATCTTTTGCACAGGGTAGGAACCTATGAAACACAAGATCAAATAAAAAATGGAAGTTATTAAAGACAATGCAGAATAGGAAAAGGGGAAAATCTATCAAAACTAAATCCTTAGAAGTTCTCAGAGAAATCCATCATTGCTGATGTTATCTATTCCATAGTCAAGAGAGTAAAATAATAGTTTACTTAGTTATTGTCAGTATAATAAGTAAATAATCTGTTGGGTATGTATTTTAACAAGTACATCAACACTACAATAATCTAAAATTCATTCATAATCAACTGCTCATGTATCTTATTACTATTAGATGTACAGATGTTAAGATCCAGGTCCAAGAACATATATTCCAATACCACTGTAAGAAAAACATACCACATAACTGCAGCGTTACTGAGCATGCCAATAATCTCATATATCTGTAATGCACATAACTAACCTATCTGGGTCGAACACTTCTGGATTTGGGAATACATGTGGGTCTGAGTAGAGAGTACATCCCATGATTCTGATAACCATGCCTTTCTTGAAGTGTATGCTATTAATCTCACAGTCTTCCGTACATGCTCGTGCAATTCTGAGAAGAAAATGTTTTGAAATAAAATCAAACAAAAAATATTATGGGTTATGAGATGTATTTCAAAACATCAATGTTAATTTTGTCGGTGATAATGATATATATACTTACCCAGGTGCACATGGTAGAAGCCGTAATGTTTCCTGAACAATACGTTCTATAAATGTCATTTTTCGTAATGTCGAAATGCCAGGAGTTTCCTGTAATATTAACAACAGAATATGAGAAACAAAGTGCACGTTTACAATTGATACAACTTATATCTTATGCATTATACTTTGACAATACATTTTTTTAATTTCTACATAGTAAAGTAATGACAAGTTTGAAAATGTTAATTATTTCATTAACAAATAATCCTTTTACCTCTGTTCCACAATAGTCTATGATGTAATTATATAGCTGCTCTTGTATCTCTGGATTCATCGCTAGTTGATGAAGTACAAAAGAAAGTGCGACATTAGTTGTACCCAGTCCTCCCCCTATTAATGCGTTTAGATGGGAAACTAACTCCTCATCCGTCAGTCGTCGCTTGCGAACTTTTCCATTTGCATCTTGTTCTGGATATTCAATCGTCATCAGTTGACTGAGAAGATTATTGCATGATTCAATTTCTGTTTGATTTGAAAGCTGCAACAAACCCCCATTGAATATTAAACATTTGTACATCATTAGCAGCACATAGATTACATCTGATTAAGAGAGGCCAGTCTTTTATAGCATAATAATATTGGATAACTCTATGTGATTAAAATTGTTATTGCAGAAATAAAGCACAGAAAATTAGTATTAAGTAATAGTTCTTCCACTGATATGATACTAAAGAGTTTCTTACCCTCTGTCTTTGTTCCGAAATAACTTTTCTTATTTCTGCCAAGTGTTGTATATGGACTTTTCGAAATTTATGATCAAATGGTTTTAGCAGTGGGACCAATGATCGATAAACACCTGAAAACATACAAAACTGCAAGTACATCTTACAATAAATTGTCTTTAGTTCTTTCACTTTTCCCAACTAAGGATTTATTCTTAAGAAGGGAATAGAGCAATTCAAACAAGCTGTGTTTGTGAAACACTAATGTCCCCGGTGGCAACAAGGTCCAAAAGGTTATTTTTAGCGTGAATGTCATTGTTAAGGTCAAAAGACCTTAACCTTGGTGTCATTTGAAAGGGCTTCATTAGCTGAGTACTCATGTTACATAGACAGGACGAAAACAATATGCTCCCAATCCATCCGGGAACATAAAAATATGGAAACTTGCACAATCAAATCTATTCTATGAGTTTTAATAGATATTTTTCTTTTCTATACACCAATGATAAGAGTAATGTCTTAAGTGTTCATTAACTAAATTGGTGTGTCTTTCAATGAAAGAAATATACACTAAGACAACGTACGACACAATCCAGCGATAGGGTTGTCTGCTGCTGCTGATTTATTGAACTCTGTCATGAAGCGATATAGCACAGCATTTTCATTGTTCATGCAATCCACATTGTAGTCAAATCCAGAATACGCGAAAGCATCTAATGTAAAGCGGTCTAATATCCTGAAATTAATAAGCAAACCATCAAACAATGGAGATAAAGATTACATATCTATCTTTATATAACAAACTAAATTATTTATCTGTGTTAAAGCGTAAAATATTTACGTAACATTTAGTAATTTTACTTCATTTCTATTAAATAAACAGGTAAAGGTACTTCGTGTGCCAAGAATATACTAAACCTTACCTACTGATATCGAAGCCTTGTGGAGTCTCTAACATCATATCAGTCAGTTTGCTTATAAGTTTATCTCCAGTCACTTTTATTCGCTTCACCATCTAAACAAATCAAAATTCCACCATGAATAAAAAAAAAAAAAGAAAGAAAGAAAAACATTGTGTATATAGTGCCAATAGACCAAGACCATTAGGGTAAGATTGTCCATTCGTTCTCGTAGTTATAAAAACAGACCAAGATCATAAGGGTAAGATTGTCCATTCGTTCTCGTAGTTATATAAACAGACCAAGACCATAAGGGTAAGATTGTCCATTCGTTCTCGTAGTTATATAAACAGACCAAGACCATAAGGGTAAGATTGTCCATTCGTTCTCGTAGTTATATAAACAGACCAAGACCATTAGGGTAAGATTGTCCATTCGTTCTCGTAGTTATATAAACAGACCAAGACCATAAGGGTAAGATTGTCCATTCGTTCTCGTAGTTATATAAACAGACCAAGACCATTAGGGTAAGATTGTCCATTCGTTCTCGTAGTTATATAAACAGACCAAGACCATAAGGGTAAGATTGTCCATTCGTTCTCGTAGTTATATAAACAGACCAAGACCATTAGGGTAAGATTGTCCATTCGTTCTCGTAGTTATATAAACAGACCAAGATCATAAGGGTAAGATTGTCCATTCGTTTTCGTAGTTATATAAACAGACCAAGACCATTAGGGTAAGATTGTCCATTCGTTCTCGTAGTTATATAAACAGACCAAGATCATAAGGGTAAGATTGTCCATTCGTTTTCGTAGTTATATAAACAGACCAAGACCATTAGGGTAAGATTGTCCATTCGTTCTCGTAGTTATATAAACAGACCAAGACCATAAGGGTAAGATTGTCCATTCGTTTTCGTAGTTATATAAACAGACCAAGACCATTAGGGTAAGATTGTCCATTCGTTTTCGTAGTTATATAAACAGACCAAGACCATTAGGGTAAGATTGTCCATTCGTTCTCGTAGTTATATAAACAGACCAAGACCATAAGGGTAAGATTGTCCATTCGTTTTCGTAGTTATATAAACAGACCAAGACCATTAGGGTAAGATTGTCCATTCGTTCTCGTAGTTATATAAACAGACCAAGACCATAAGGGTAAGATTGTCCATTCGTTCTCGTAGTTATATAAACAGACCAAGACCATTAGGGTAAGATTGTCCATTCGTTCTCGTAGTTATATAAACTGACCAAGATCAAAAAGTAAGTGCTTCGAAATTGAACATTAAGTTGAAAAGTTAGTTTCTACCTCTGTTTTTCGTGTTATCTGTCCAGCATTGATGGAATGTGATTGACTTTAATAAAAAGCGACTCTAAATACTATTCAAAGAATATGTAATATATGTAAAAATAAAGTATAGACCATGTATCTTTTGAACACAGAAAATTCAGTGTGCCTAAATTGAGTAAATTGAGTCATGATTGAACAGTGCTGTTCGGAGGAAAAGTGTTTTTGTTATAAACCTAAATAAGAACATATTATTTCTGTAGTAAAAAGATGTCAGTACATATCATTTAAATTCCTTTTTATCTTATTTATTTATGAAAAGGGGGTATTTTGGTTTTGGATGGGCAGGTAGGCAGGTAGGCAGGCAGGCAGGCAGGCAGGTAGATAGATAGATAGATAGATAGATAGATAGATAGATAGATAGATAGATAGATAGATAGATAGATAGATACATCCTTTTGATGAACTTCCTACGTTATACGGTGTGCCATCTACTAAATGTGACAGTCCTGTGCTGTATGTATATATCATCTACACAATGTGACAGTCCTGTGCTGTATGTATATATCATCTACATGATATGACAGTCCTCTGCTGTATGTATACTGTACGTGTACTTATTTTAGCGGTATTCATATTTTAGCGCAATTAGCGCTGTTCAAAGTGCGCTAATTCATGACTACGCTAATATAAAGTACATGAGATCGATAGCATTAAATGGGCACTTCAGTTTCAACTCCACAGTTATGTCTATCAAATAAATATCAGGAACAAATCCATCATTTATTTTGATAAAACATAAAGAGGACACAAGTATTACCGGACACGGTCGATATGATTATCACAAAACCAACGCAAGAATTATAAAAACGTGGTTTGAAGTTTAGGAATTAATAAAAAATTATTACTTATCATTATAACTAGGTGTTTTGCTTTCAATAATTTAATGGATAAATTGCGCTAATCGAAAATGACAAATGCGATAACTTATTTCTACGCTAAAATGCTGCCGACCCCTCTTTCGAGTATTTTGCGCTAAAATTTGATCGCGCTAATATATGTACACGTACAATATATCATCTACACAATGTGACAGTCCTGTGCTGTATGTATATATCATCTACACGATATGACAGTCCTGTGCTGTATGTATATATCATCTATTCCATGTGACAGTCCTGGACTGTATGTATATATCATCTACTCAATGTGACAGTCCTGTGCTGTATGTATATATCATCTACTCAATGTGACAGTCCTGTGCTGTATGTATATATCATCTACTCAATGTGACAGTCCTGTGCTGTATGTATATATCATCTACATGATACGACAGTCCTGGGCTGTATGTATATATCATTTACACAATGTGACAGTCCTGTGCTGTATGTATATATCATCTACTAAATGTGACAGTCCTGGGCTGTATGTATATATCATCTACTCAATGTGACAGTCCTGTGCTGTATGTATATATCATCTACTCAATGTGACAGTCCTGTGCTGTATGTATATATCATCTACACAATGTGACAGTCCTGGGCTGTATGTATATATCATCTACTAAATGTGACAGTCCTGGGCTGTATGTATATATCATCTTCTAAATGTGACAGTCCTGGGCTGTATGTATATATCATCTACTCAATGTGACAGTCCTGGGCTGTATGTATATATTATCTACTAAATGTGACAGTCCTGTGCTGTATGTATATATCATTTACACAATGTGACAGTCTTGTGCTGTATGTATATATCATCTACACGATATGACAGTCCTGTGCTGTATGTATATGTCATCTACTAAATGTGACAGTCCTGGGCTGTATGTATATATCATCTACTAAATGTGACAGTCCTGTGCTGTATGTATATATCATCTACACAATGTGACAGTCCTTGGCTGTATGTATATATCATCTACTCAATGTGACAGTCCTGTGCTGTATGTATATATCATCTACACGATATGACAGTCCTGTGCTGTATGTATATATCATCTACTAAATGTGACAGTCCTGTGCTGTATGTATATATCATCTACACAATGTGACAGTCCTGGGCTGTATGTATATATCATCTACTCAATGTGACAGTCCTGTGCTGTATGTATATATCATCTACACGATATGACAGTCCTGTGCTGTATGTATATATCATCTATTCAATGTGACAGTCCTGGGCTGTATGTATATATCATCTACTCAATGTGACAGTCCTGTGCTGTATGTATATATCATCTACATGATACGACAGTCATGGGCTGTATGTATATATCATCTACACAATGTGACAGTCCTGTGCTGTATGTATATATCATCTACACAATGTGACAGTCCTGGGCTGTATGTATATATCATCTACACAATGTGACAGTCCTGGGCTGTATGTATATATCATCTACACAATGTGACAGTCCTGGGCTGTATGTGTATATCATTTACACAATGTGACAGTCCTGGGCTGTATGTATACATCATCTACACAATGTGACAGTCCTTTGCTGTATGTATATATCATCTACTCAATGTGACAGTCCTAAACTGTATGTATATATCATCTACACGATGTGACAGTCCTGTGCTGTATGTATATGTCATCTACACGATATGACAGTCCTGTGCTGTATGTATATATCATCTACTCAATGTGACAGTCCTGTGCTGTATATATATATCATCTACTCAATGTGACAGTCCTGGGCTGTATGTATATATCATCTACTCAATGTGACAGTCCTGTGCTGTATGTATATATCATCTACACAATGTGACAGTCCTTGGCTGTATGTATATATCATCTACTCAATGTGACAGTCCTAAGCTGTATGTATATATCATCTACACGATATGACAGTCCTGTGCTGTATGTATATATCATCTACTCAATGTGACAGTCCTGTGCTGTATATATATATCATCTACTCAATGTGACAGTCCTGTGCTGTATGTATATATCATCTACTCAATGTGACAGTCCTGGGCTGTATGTATATATCATCTACTAAATGTGACAGTCCTGTGCTGTATGTATATATCATCTACACAATGTGACAGTCCTGGGCTGTATGTATATATCATCTACTAAATGTGACAGTCCTGGGCTGTATGTATATATCATCTACACAATGTGACAGTCCTGGGCTGTATGTATATATCATCTACTAAATGTGACAGTCCTGTGCTGTATGTATATATCATTTACACAATGTGACAGTCCTGTGCTGTATGTATATATCATCTACACGATATGACAGTCCTGTGCTGTATGTATATATCATCTACTCTATGTGACAGTCCTGGGCTGCATGTATATATCATCTACTAAATGTGACAGTCCTGTGCTGTATGTATATATCATCTACTCAATGTGACAGTCCTGGGCTGTATGTATATATCATCTACTAAATGTGACAGTCCTGGGCTTTATGTATATATCATCTACACGATATGACAGTCCTGTGCTGTATGTATATATCATCTACTAAATGTGACAGTCCTGGGCTGTATGTATATATCATCTACTAAATGTGACAGTCCTGTGCTGTATGTATATATCATCTACAGAATGTGACAGTACTTGGCTGTATGTATATATCATCTATTCAATGTGACAGTCCTGTGCTGTATGTATATATCATCTACACAATGTGACAGTCCTGTGCTGTATGTATATGTCATCTACACGATATGACAGTCCTGTGCTGTATGTATATGTCATCTACTAAATGTGACAGTGCTGTGCTGTATGTATATATCATCTACAGAATGTGACAGTACTGGGCTGTTTATACATTTTCTTTGTAAATTATTCTAAAACTAAGGAGAATCTCCGTTATGCATAATTCTCTCCTTAGATGGATTTTTTACGTTTAGGTTATTGGAAATGAATTTGTCTTTAAATAAACATATATTGTCAGCAATGAGCATTTGATGCACCAAATTGATACAGGTATATACATTCTTATATTTATTTTACCACACAATGTGACAGTCCTGGGCTGTATGTATATATCATCTACATAATGTGACAGTACTGTGCTGTATGTATATATAATCTACAGATATATATTCTTATATTTATTTTACCACACAATGTAGCAGTCCTAGATTGTTGTACATATTATTTACGTAGTGTTATTCTTACGTGATTCATGGATACTGCGTTGAATGCAGATGACACAACATGGCGTTGTTGACGCCAATCATCTCCGTAGATATTATGCAAGCTCCTATCATCTGGATAGTATATGAATGGCATATATATCTAAAAGAGAATTATATAAAATCTTTTATTACAGTGATGTTTTAATGCCGGTAGCTTTCAAATACCATAAGGGGTAGATTGCGTTTAGTGGTATTGCATTGGATTTCTCTCTGGGGACATGAGGGACAGGTTGGTTTTACTTTCACACAGTATTTCTCTCTGGGGACATGAGGGACAGGTTGGTTTTACTTTCACACAGTATTCCTCTCTGGGGATATATGAGGAACAAGTTGGTTCAGTCAGTAGAATATCACTTGATTTCTCTCTAAGGTAATGATTGGCAGTTGAATGAGTGGTATCACACTGGATTTCTCTTTGGGGACATGAAGGGTGGGTGTTTAAGTGGAATCGCACTTGATTTCTCTCTGGGGATATATATATATATATGTGTGTGTGTGTGTGTGTGTGTGTGTGTGTGTGTAGGTATGTGTGTGTAGGTGTGTGTGTATTGCAAATGTTAATCTCTTTGTCCCAAACATGCAACATGTTCTCTCTTTTAATTAACGTAAAGGTATGTATATAAACCGACCACACGGGAGTCGTATTGTAATAGAAGGATTTCAATAACAATAAATGTTGAACTTACTGGTCTTACGTGAAATTTGTCAAAGTGTGTCACTAGAACTTGTCTTGCCATTTCAGGGTCATTTATAACAATACTTGGTTGGAACCCTTCGAAAAAACTGTAAAAAATGAAAAAATTAAAATGAAATTATATAGATGAACAAATCTATTCTATATAGATTACACAATACATTATTTGTTTAATACAGATATTGAATTACACTTCAGGTAGATATCAGTTTTATATTTTATGAAATATACAGCAAAACTTTGAAACATGATAATTATACTTTCATTTTTTGTGGAATTATTCTTGGCCCAGATTATCGTTATATAGCCATATGATATAATTGTAAGTCTAGTGTTTACCATAACAAATTTACAAATTTCATTTACACTTGAGTTCATACTATGCTATATTGAGAATTTCATATAATAATCATTACCAAATAATATTATTAACAGATTCAGTTTCAAGGGAATGTGTCGTAAAAATAACGAATGTACCCTTAGAGGGCCTACGTTTCTGATATTACCATTTTATTATTATATCTATAATTATATATAATATCTCTTTCTAATATGTATTGTTACAATGAAAATATCAATAATTTAAATGCACTTTAAAAGTACTTTTAAACAAGGTTACTGGTGTCGGCACTTTAAGAATCAATAGTAAAATTCATCAAAACATTACTGTACTTTTAAATCACTTTAAGATTCAGTTAATAACATTTTGGATTAATATTACTACTTCAACGAATTCGCGACGCTTACAAGTACATTACATCGACAATTTCGACCACATTGGTCAAGCAATGATATTGTTAGTCTTTTTGTAATAGATGCATGGGGCAGAGCCAGTCCATAGTTTTCTGATATAAAGGTAGACAAATGACTCGAAGTGATATAAGCCATTGATGAATGCAAGATACTTAATCTTATTAAGTAAATACCTACACGAACGACTTAATTGTGATCAGATTGACATGTCGATTATAGACAATTTAACGATAGAATGTGCATAAAGATTATATCGAGTTCGAAATGAGGCATGTTGAAAATCCAAGACAATTCATTTACTGAACCAATTTGGACCGGAGCACGTGTGGTGAGTAAGGGGTGGATTTCAGTTGTTTTAAAAGGAGAAGAATTGATAATTAGATAAAAAGTCAACAAGAAGTGCATTCTACAATGAAGATATTATAGGACTTTGTAGGAACTGATCCATTATGAAGTACTTTTTTGTACTTTTTTATGATTACTTTTCAAATAACATAAACACATATGTATTATCTTCATTATAAGATATTATATTAAAAAGGCACAGTTTTGATATCATTTTTGATTGGCATTATTATAGCGAGTTCTTATGACTACCTTCTCCATGTAAGTTAATTATGTTACAATATACAAGTTTCCGTACAAAGATATAGGACCAGAAGACACATGTCAAGTACAGGCGAATATACGAGTGCTCTTAAGGAGTTTACAAGAAGTCATATTACTCCGCTGAAATATTTAGACGTCATCCATTAAATCAAAAATCTATTTGGACCAAAGGTTTTGGTCAACACTGAAAAATCTTTATAATCAATTGATATTTATTGATAGAAATATGGGCGGAGACAGATTTACAACTGTGAACCAAGGCCCTGAATGCAGAAAGCAATACCGTTTCATATTAGAATGTTAAATAATATGGTACTATTTTCATAAAATGAAATAAGAAATTTAACGTCGTTTATTACCAATAAGATAATAAATTGCCATGTTAGAACACAGCCGTATCGTTAAAATCAATATTTGTTTTAAAATTCTGTTCATTCATTTGTTAGTAGATTTAATTTGTATTGTACCTTTAACATTAAAAGTACCTTCAATTAATCGACTTCAAGTTTCCTGACAATGGGTTATGTATTCTAATGTTTCATTCAATATTCACCTTAATTACATACAAAAACCGTGACCTCCATTTTTATGAATGAGATGTGTACTTTTACTAGCGCATGATGACAGTGTATTATCTATGAGGTCAGATCTAAGAAAGTTTATTTTTTCAAAACTAACCCATTCATTTAATAATGTTATGATTTAATAAGCGTGTATTTCGTTACATAAGTCGTAGTTTGATAACGGAATAATTACATTACATTGAATAAATAATTTGATGAATGACAGAAATGTTTGAAAACTTCAGTAACAAATCTGAAAAGCACACCATGAATTTTGATGAATTATATATATATATATACACACACATATATATATATATGTGTGTGTGTGTGTGTGTGTGTGTGTGTGTGTGTGTGTGTGTGTGTGTGTGTGTATGCCTGTGTGTGTGTCTGTGTCTGTGCGTTCTAATATTGATGTGTAGGTGGCCCATGCAGATCTTACCCATATATGTCGCCATACTTTTTTCGCCATTCTTTGAAGACGTCCAGAGGATTCTACAAAGCAAATAGTTAGAGTATTGTTTTAGCTTATACACTTTAATGACGAACACACTACGTTTATATGTTTGATACATCAGACAAAACAGCAAGACAATAATATGAAATACCTCTAAATAAACATCAAAACGGACATGGAATATGCATTTAAAACCATAAAATTTCCCTTTGAAAACTTCATAAACACGACAAGAGAGCAAGCAGTAACCAGGGTCCCCTTACACAATAGGAGTGTTACATGGAAATCACATTTCATTACCATAGTGGCCATATGTACTTTTCAAGTTTGTAACATAAACATTTTGTTGTTATTAGGCAACATAATGGATGTCCTCTAATGAACTAACGATAACCTACTGAATCTTTTTGCACTTATAGTATTCCGTGTACCATATAAATAAACACTTTATGTGTGTATGGTTTAATGAATATATATCAAGATATTTTGTATATATTGTTTCAGAGATGGAAATATGCTACTAGATGTTATCAGATAAGTAAGCACGACATTACTCCGAGTCGTGCCACTCAGCGACGTTGTGTATCGCATCACACTCAATGTGCACTCATTCAGAAATATTTACATCGATAACGCGTCAATGAAGCAAAATAAAAGTGTAAATGAAGAATGAAAAATATTATAAATAATGCATGTGTATGAGATATTTTGATATACTGTCAAGTATCGGAAGTGATAACTATTATTATTTTATTTATTTATTTATTTATTTTTGCTTGATTTATAGATTGACAGAAAAAATTTAGTGACCTTTGTAATCAGTAAATTACTCGGTATGATTATTATACTAAAAGTAATTGTCAAGGTCTAGGTTAGGTTATAACTGTAACTGTAAATCATATTCATGGTAACTTATTATTTTATATAGCTGATTGATAAAACAGGAAATTGTGCATCGGCGTTATCAGGAAAGTGAAGGTCAGATTTTATACGCAACATGAGAGAATGATAAAAAACATAAAAAAAGTATCGAAGAAATCAATATCTTATTATTTCAAGGCCATATCATTGCATTTAATGTCTTCAAAGACTGATCCGCTGAGGCAGAATTATTACAAATATTATATGATTGAGTTACATCTATTCATCAGCAAGATTCTTACGACTGCCTTTATGGCAAATAAATCATGGCAATGTGTTGTGCTCTGAACTTCTCACAGACCATGACAAAGTTCTCATTACAAAAGTAGATCGTGCTATTTATTTCTGCAGTTTTGAAGATTACTAACCGACATACTGAATGTTTTATAGAACAAATTCCTGATGAACTTGTTACCTAATTTTTCCATTGTCTGATATGCAATCATATTAACCCAGGAAAATAAAAATGGTCAAGAAATAAGAGGTTTAGACAGAATATTATATTGGGCTATTTACCTTGTCTTGAAACTCGTGTATGCTGCCTAAGACCCATTTAGGAGATGGACCTGGTATATTCAACTTGTCAAACACGGAATAAATATTGCGAAAATAACTGAAAACAGAAAAAATCAATAGATACATTTGGTGTGTTTACATCTTTAAAGTTATCCTTATACAAAGAACTACAACTGATTACAATCGGGTAAACCATTTTAGCACTAATTTTCGTTACGTGTACTGTCCATGTATTTTTGCCATGATAAGATGGCATTTATCACGTAGGTCCTGATCGTTCGCGTGACTGCTGGTTGTTTAGGGAAAACAGCTTCATTGATGAAACTAATTCGATTTTCATCGATAAATTCCTTATTGGGCTGGGCGTCTTTAACAACTTGGTGTATAGTAACGCCATTCATGACGTTATTCCTTAATAGTGTATACAATCAGAAGAGAGATGTAGACAGCTTTCTTCTCTCCGGAGAATAATGTAATATTTTTAGCCTTTGTATCCAAGAAATTTATATTTAATCTACAGTAAATTGGTTAACTGGCATTTGACATGCATGTCCCATATTAGAACCATTCCCGAAATGTTTAATATATATGAGAGCATGTGCCTCTGAAGGAAAATCAAATGAGAAGAGCAATTGTATAAGAAGTACAAGTTGTGTCTCAGATACTGTGTTCATTAAAAATGAAGTTAGAAAAAAAGAGAAGATAAATTATTGAAGTTTTAATTTCTTTCTGTGTTGGTAGGCCAACCGAAGTTCCCATCCTTTTTTATTTAGGTCAATATGTCACTTTGGGAAATACGATCTTTTACAAATTCAATAGAATGAAAGCCCAACGTGAAACTGCTATTTTATCTTGTCAGATTTTGGTAACATAAACATGTTGGAAAGGGGACATGGGCTTAGGAATGTTTACATTTACGCATAGCTTTGTAAACCTCTACCTTTTTTCAATTAAACATATTTTTATGATATAAAATTCAACGTTTAATTAACATAACAATAAGTATAATATATCAGGGAACACGACTCCCGACACTTCTAATGAATAAATTCTTCGCTAAAAGTACATCCATCTAAAAGCAATGGTGATGACGATGACCCCCTCTGTGAAACATAGACTTTAAAAGGTGTAGTAATCCGACGATACAAAAGCTACATCTAGGCAGGGATAATGCTTTAATTCTCTGAGGATTAAGGAATAACTCCTACGGGAGATCTAATGTGATTAAGACGTCATATCAAAATAGACATTAACAAGGAATCTATATTAATTTAGTGTAGTGTTCCTTGTATATAAGAAGATGCTTCAATTACTAGATAGACGTAGGTCAACATAGTCAAATTTCATTGTTTATGCTACGCATCTATTATGTTTTATATTGATAAGTAAATGCTAAATACATACACCATAGAACAATGATGGCCTGCACTGTGTGTATGAAAACAGTACATATGATAAAGAACTTTGTTGTTATTCACATTTGTTGTCTACTCTGGAGACGACAAAGGTATTTATACTGGATGTTATTTCTGCTTATAAACATAATAACTTGAATACTCATCTAATTATAAAATATACACGATTTTATCATTATTATATTTGGTTTCATTCACATGAATCTTTTAATATCTTATTTTCAATTATTTTATTGCATTACATTTGTCAATGAGAATACTTGAAGCTTCTCCACTTACCTTACAAGTAGAGTGACCAGAATACACACGAGTACTGCAGTGACGGGTGATATAGGACAAATAATGATTTCAGTCATTTTGTTGGACGATTGGAGAACTCTGCGAAGACTACAGTTCATTTCTGAATATATCTCTGTTTGCATGTATTAAATATTAAATGGTTCCTGTGGGAGTGTTCGATCTTACTAAATATTTTGTGACATTATAAGTGATGAAGTCCGCCCATATACTCATATTCAAATGAGCACGTTATTCATGGTCTTGATGGCATTTGTGTGGGTGATAATATCGACAGTATTTGTAGATTAGACACTGGTCCAATAAGATGTTCTGATGGTTTCACTGAAGATAAAAGCACAACACATTTGTTACTATAAAAATAATGACGAATAAGTATATGCCATGTACTAATGTAATTTTAAGTTGTGGCAAGTTAGATTCAAGGAATGTCACTATTGTATGTCATACATTTCCTGGAAGCTTGCCAACGCATGGTGTCTTAAAGCAAAACGAGTAAAACTTACTGTAATGCAATGTACACGAATTTCTGTTATATATATTTTTTTCAACAAAGAATGTACAGGAGCAGGGAATCGTCATGGATGCTCCAAATGGGCCTATTTTACAGCGAACGCACCAACACAAATCAATATCGTCGACTATCAGGGTGAGTTCTGGACCTCGACATCACCTGGACTCGCGCATGCCTTACTATGAAGTTACCAAACGTACGTGAACTGCGTACAGTGTTGCAAAATTATACCATTTTAAATGGTTTTCACTATTAGCAACGTAAACTATCAAAATTATGTAACAATATGTCATTTTAGAAAGAATCTTTATAATAAAATTGTGTATAATTAAATTGGATGGCATGTTTCATTAAGCCTTTTTTACAAAGATAATGTCACTGTGACCAGCTGACAAATAATATTAAGATTGAAACTGTCAAAACATTATAAAAAATCACACGTTCACATAATGTTAGTTATATTGCGTATTATAACAAATGGAAATTAGAATGATACATCTCAAATCAAACTATTCTGAGCTAAACACTTTTCATTGCTGAGATATTTTTTTGTTGTTGTTAATTTTGATTTATTCACATTCTATGATGATTCTCGTTGATTTCATAACGTAAATGTAAAAATTATCTTCAAATATCGTCTTACCTTTTTATCTATATTCGATAATTAAATCTTTTGCCCCCTTTTAGAGAGTTTTAATTATATTGTGTTAATCTCCATCGAACATCCTTATATCTTTCGAAGCTTTTTTCCATGCCTCCTACCGTTCATTTATCACTGGTGCATATGCTACTTCAAATTTAAACTTAACTAGGTAAGTTTACCTATTTATATATATACAGCATGCGTTGCGTTTTAAATCAATACTATTTATATTATTTACTATGCATGTACTCTTTATGCATTTCTTGAATGGCATTTAAATCTAGAGGTTCATCGGTGTGTTATAAAAGCACCGTTCACTTGTTGATCTATGCTTGTCATTCCGTATTGTTTTCAGATGTACGCTTCACACACTTTCGACATGTTAATTTTACTATGCATATTGTCTCAGTGTTACTGTTTGGAATATTTCAGTTCTTACGTTTTTCTTTCGACAGTTATATAAAAAAGTCATAAAGCAAAACGAAATAAAAAAAATCCTAACATAATAATAATAATAATAATAATATGGTATTGATAATAATAAAAAGAATAATAATAATAATTCATTATAATTTATAATAATAATAATAATAATAATAATAATAATAATAATAATAATAATTTATTATACAGTTGTATTAGAAAAAGTTGAAATAATGAGTTGAATGTGGGATATAAGGCAAAATCTACATGATAGTAAATACGAATTCTTATAAAGAAGTAATGAATGGTGTCATGTTTTTACAAAAGAAAAGTGAATTTCATTATCAATGTAGCTTCAATTAAAGGAAATGTTTTAATCGTTTCTTCCAGTAATGGGTTCAGACAGATGTCATGTCAAGGTCAAGGACAACTTCATATTTTCAATGAGTCCAGAACCGACACCACATTATGATATTTATGAAAATTACATTCATGTGAAATATCATAATTTTTGGTAAAACTGAATTTAAGTTATTAATATAAGAATAGAAAATAGCATGTAATTCTAATAAGTGGTCTTAATGTATCCTTCTGACTTCTGATAAAATGGTATGAATAAACTATGGCCGATATCACCTCCTTTAATTTCTCATCTCGTAATTAATTGGTTTTTGGCACTGATCCTGTACGAACAGATTTTAGGTCTAGTATACTTTACGAACTTCCCACATTCAGGTATTCCTAGAGAGACGTTCTACCGGCCATCTGAGAGCAAAAATTACAACCAAGGTCACATGACCGCTCACCATTATTAAAGGTCAACGTAATACTTTATAATTTGCAGAACCACACAGTTAACACACACACACACACACACACACACATATATATATATATATATATATATATATATATATATATATATATATATATATATATATATATATATATATATATATATATATATATATATATATATATATATATATATATTTTTTTTTTTTTTTTTTTTTTTTTTTTTACGGCATGACAATGTTGGTAACATATACTGTATAGCCTTTAGATGTTCTATTTCGGCGCGCTATTCTATATGAAGTTATAACCTCGACACATATCCTAGATGAACACTGTGCATGTCTGGACAGTAAAACATCGCATAAAATTTTCATCCTTTTGATAATTTACTACTATAATTATCTGTGTTTGGTGGATTTTCACGGGTGTTCGCATTTTTCAAATGTTTCAGTAATTTTTAAATATTTTTCGCGATCTTGGCCATGCATATGAACTGACCTGCACTAATGTCTTTTCACTGTTGCGATGGTTAGAGTCATACAATGATCTTGTCACGGGTTTAAAATGAGATATTATCTGAAAGGCATTCCAAAAGTAGAAGAGTTTGTGAGCTTGTGTTGCAAAATTGAGCAGGAACGAATAAATTAAATCCGTAAATGGTTCATATTTGTAAACAAATACCATCGAAATAAATAGCATAATGTCAGCTCAGATTGTGTACGAAATGTATTTAGATTCCGACAGTTCAAATTATAGCACGATCTCAAAAGATTTCAATAAAACGTGTGTTGAACTCCCGATATATATTATTATAAACGTTGAAGTTATGTCCGTTTGTATCTGGACAGTGAATATAAATTACATGTATAATACAATATGTTATACATGCATATTAATTGAAGTCAAAGTCTATAGACATGATGGTTTTATTAGGAGTTTGCACTCCCGGCAAAAGAAGGATGTGTAGTGCGCATACACCATAGTCTCCGTCATAAATATTTTGATGAGATTTCATTGATTAATTATAACCTACTGTGGAAATATGAATCATTTACTTTATCACGATTGGTTTTTACAACTAGATTTATCTTACGTTCTATATACTAAGGTTTTCATTCTAAATTTCTCGGCCTGAAGAGTGCATATTTATTTTATTTACTGCATGTTGAAATTCTACTCTATGATTGAACAAAGCATAGGTAGAAATTTTAAATGTCACATAGAAGGAGAACGACTTTTCAAAAATGTCACATTCACGAATTATGTTCGCACATTCTTTGAACATTT
Source organism: Pteria penguin (assembly GCA_035048485.1). Taxonomy (NCBI): domain Eukaryota; kingdom Metazoa; phylum Mollusca; class Bivalvia; order Pterioida; family Pteriidae; genus Pteria; species Pteria penguin. The sequence continues at coordinate 63,009,503 of CM068583.1, forward strand.
AAAAATTTCCCTTTGTCGTTTTTGACGTTTGGTACAGTAAGCAATATAAAATGTAAGATATTAAAAGGTATTAGTTTTTACTCTATATGTACAAAATTGGAGTCCTTATTTGTATATGCCTTTTCAAGTTAACTACGGAACTGTAACTTTAATAATGGAGTATATTAAGTATCATCAATATAGAGTGACATCAACAAGGGGCAACCGTGCTCTGCCCGTTTAAAAGTAAGCTAAGGTTTCTGATTTGTCGGAGTTCCCACTTACATTTAGAAGGTACGAGGTGCAGGACCCTGCATACTTTGAAAAAGTTAAAAAGTAAACTCGCCATAGAGTCATCGAATTCCTATCAGAATGCAGTAGTCAAGGATTATTCGACATTAGCCTGTAGAGGTGCCCAATACAAGATTAATGTTTTTATGATGGTCGCATTTATACTGACTACGTCGATGCTTAAAATATTTTCGTGCCACATCGAAAAAAAACCACTATTAGGACCTGTAGCTTTACCAAGATCACCGATGAAATTAAGAGGAGTGATTCCATTTGACACTGATCACTGAGAATTAATGTACCGAATTCAACTCTAAATATGTTCCATAAAATTTTCCGAAAGTAGAAGTTTACGGTATCTGTAACCCGGAAGGAAAATTTATAAGTGATTTGTAGATATATTGCATAGAAATTAAAAACGTTAGTGTACACTGTAGCTTTCCAATAAGGGAAGTCCAAATTCGTGTCGTTTATAACATATTTTAGGATGTATATTTTTGTCGATATAAATATCTATAATATGCATATTTCAAAGTTGGAGTTGTCAATACTTAAAATGTAATCTTGACATCTTGACGTATTATTGTACATGTCAATAAATTATATATGGCAATAGAGAAATGGTCATGTCAATAAACGAATGTCATTAAAACTACAAATAAATGTATTAAATATTAAATAAATATGTCAAACAATGAATAGATTTACATATAAATAAATATATATATTTATATTATATTATATATATATATATATATGTATATATATATATATATTTATATTATATATATATATATATATATATATATATATATATATAAAGCACAAAGACACTACAGCTAAGAAGGCACCCTATATTTCACTTATATTCGTTCCCTGTCTGGGACTCGAACCCACGACCCATGGTACCGAATCACCTAGCTGTCATGCATCCGACCCTCTAACCAACTGAGCTACCCGAGCTCCACAAAAATGGAGCTTTAATAGCCAAACATTAGCTAATCGGATGCATGACAACACGGCCGCGGAAAGTGAAGGAATTTACCCGACGTAAACGCAGGCGGATCCTCTGAGAAAATACAACACTGAAAGAGAATTAAACATATAAAGCACAAATAGCTAGGTGATTCGGTACCATAGGTCGTGGGTTCGAGTCCCAGACGGGGAACGAATATAAGTGAAATATAGAGTGCCTTGTTAACTGTAGTGTCTTTGTGCTTTATATGTTTGTCTAATTTGTCTTTATTTTCTACAGGTATTTCTTCGGAGATCCAAGGTCCATAGTACTCAGTCAGTCTTGGAACTTATTAGGTTGATAGTCCTTCTCAAGTAGATGACTCACATTGACATTCTGGCAATATGTCAAAGGTCAATGTCATTCTGACTGCAACAGAGACATATGTCTTTTCACAGGTTCAACTTTATGGCATGTACATCTTCCCCGCACATTAATATATTTAGTAGAATTTGATTGCAATTGGGAAACACAACATGTGCAGATTAATGGCATGTACATTTTCCCACACATTAGTATATGTCAGATGGTTGTCAGTTGTGTGTTGAACTGAGTGATAGATTAGCAGATTTCATAATGACTAATAGTCAGTGGATGGACAGCACCATACACGAATCGAAAGCAATGAATCTGTAATTCGAAAATTAATGAATCCAATGGCTTACACACTCGAGAAAAAGGATAAAAATAGAACAGAAAGCTTTGAACAACCAACGCTGTTTATTTTCTGAGTATATTTTAACTTAAATTGTTACACATTATTATGAACTGAAATATATATCGGTCCTATTTTACACCAAATATATAAACATAAAATAAACAAATAAAGAAACAATATGAACTACAAAGGAATAAATTATAAATACTGGAAATAATTTTCAATAGTTATGTTTAAAAATATCAAATAACTGCATCGATTCAAAAAGATATAAATATTATTATTATTATTATATATATTTTTATGAATTGACAACATTTGGGCAAGCATTTAAAATATAAAAGCTAATCATTTTGCAATCTTCTTGGGTTATATTTACAAAATAAGGGGGGTCCATAAACGTATACGTTTCCGTGTTATATATGTAATTAATGTAAAACAATAAATGAATGATAAATACAAAGTATCTCGTGTGGAAAGTGCATTTCCGAAACTTGGATAAAGGAATCGATAACGTAGTGGTATCATAACACGTCGATACGTAGGCGTGTAGGTGGGCTAATTCTTAAGTTAGCAGAATCATTAGGCATACAATGTCACACAAGGGAATAGATGTGTATATGCCTTTCCAGCCTTTCATTAATTATTTCACATTCTGGTGCTCAACATGGCGGTAATGAGCTGAAAATAAATTAAATCCACTCTCATTCATGCTGTTTTTACCCTTTTGCTACATTCACATTATATACATGTATCTATAGTGTTAATTAATGACTCGTTTATTAGGCTTCATACATCTTTTAGTAACAGATAAGGTATTCACAATGACGTTGATTAGTACTTTGCACTTTGTTATGTGCGCACATACATATTATCTAATTTGAGATCATATGAATTATGATTGGTTAAAATTGGAGGCATATAAATACATACAAATTACATGCCACAGATTTGTATTTGCATCAATGCACGATATGAATACCGTATAAAATATGGCGGATCTTGAAAACTCAACTCATTAAGTTCCTGTGAATCCATGCCCAAATTTGCAGATTGGAATTTGATATAGAAGTATTTTAAGTATAGTTCCAATATGAACTCCGACTGGGACTGTGTTTTAACCCAAGTAGATAATTGTCTTGGGTATAGGCCTCTTAGCACATCAAACTACACGATCGTCAAAGGCAATATGTCAATGGCTATTGCTGAGGCATAGCCAGGCATGCAAACGTCCACATCGTTGACGAGAGAGAGAGAGAGAGAGAGAGAAAGAGAAAAGGAGGGGGAGGGGTTGTGAAAGTAGTTGAAGAAGATTATATTTGTCTTTTCCGGAGATATTATATTATTCATGTATACGCTTTCGGTTTATGTCGTATTCGGCTAGCTTGACAAAAGAAGTTTCCATATTGCCATGTGCTGATCATGGCAAGGCAAATGAATATATTGGAGTTGTTCTCCACATCTGAATGGGATGGCTCGCGCGAGGAGACTGTTGAGCAACAGGTTCGGTCACCAATGATAAATTTGAGGGTATCAAATTGACTGATGAACATGTACCTTCATGTTCAAAGTAATCAGGTCTCCAAATATACAGATATATACACTTTGAGCGACGATGAACTTAGATGCACAAACACAAAACTTTGGCTTCTAATGTCATGAGAAACAGCCCATAAATACCCAATAAGGTATATATATATACATATATATATATACACACACACACACACACTTTTTAACTTTTCATATAATCATCTAAAGGAGCAGTATGTCGATGGCTATATCATGAAGGTAAAATATAACTTCATGATAATTTTGATAGCTATATGCATTCAAAACAATCAAATTTATTTCCTAAAATAATTCATTGTAAATATTATTCATTAGAAAATATTTTACTATTTAGTCTTTTCCATGCCCTTACACATCCACACGCACACACACACACAGAGAGAGACAGACGGACACACACACACACACACACACACACACACACACACACACACACACACACACACACACACACACACACAAATAGGCGTACTCGAGGTTAATAGTTTTAAATCCGGCAAAATTACAGTAAATTCACTGAGTAAAAAGTCCGTAAATGTTTGATTATATAGCTTAAATTTGCATATATTTGTAGTGTACTTCAGTGTACATTGCACTAACAGAGAGATAATTGAAATTTTTATTTAGGGCATCAAATGTAACCACTGAAAATTCAAGCCATGTTCCTTTACGTAGTCTGGAGGAGTAAAATGGAATACAGTTACGTGAATTCCCCTGAGGCCACAAAATTAATGTCTTCTTGGACGGTTTTCTTTTCTTTCGAAGTTTAACAAATAAGAGTTCGCTGAACTGGACAGGCGATTGGCCTGAGGACAGGGTGTTCCTGCAATAGTAGATTGGATGTCTACTGTAGGAGAGGCTACTTGGCTGTCTGTAGGAACTAACAGGTCTAAGCTTCGAATCGAAGCTTCCCTGAAGAAGGAGTAATGTGATGGAAACATATAAGCAAGTTTAACATCATCGCCGGCACGGTGAAATAACTTTTCTGGAGATGTGATCAATAGAATCTACCGCTACCGCTCGGCATGGACTAAGCTAATTTGACACGAGGGTTAGTTGATTTCTCTGTCACCACCGGACAATAGCGGTAGATTATTTTTCTCCCATTCAATAATTTGCCCCTAAATTTATCATTTTCCCTTCCGTTTTGTTGGAATATGAACAAAAATTAGGTTGCTTGACGTTGACGTATGTCGTGTTTGCTTATGACGTCATGATAACATTAAGCGCAAAATAAGTCGTGTAGCTTATCTTCCACCCCCTGTGGAAGACAGACTGATCATTTTGCAGTAAATATGAGAATAACTCTGTGAATATGGGAGAATATCCTCTCCCAGCTTTGTTCAGCAGTGACTGGATGGGTGACCCGCCAAAACGTTACAGGTTAATTTGTTTATGACGTCACAAGCATAACAAATAAAAGTTCGCTGAATGTAGTTTCCTTCATGAAAAAAAGTATTTTCGTCGTGATGATGTCACTTGAGTTCCGACAAGCCTGTTATTTATCTAGGTATAACATCATACATACACGTTTCGGGTCTTTTCCTATCTGCCTTGCTATTTATCTAGATATGACGTCATGCATACGTATGTTCGGTCTTTTCGGATCTAGATATGACGTCATACATACATATGCTGGGTTTTTTCGGATCTAAATATGACGTCATTCATACACGTTTTGGATCTTTTCTCGTACAAATGGGGTTCGCCGCCATTAACTGCGGTCCTGATGTTTAGGAAGGAAATACAACATATTCCTGCAAAATGACGTAAAGAACAATGGAACGTTACTGTGACGTCATAAGGTTGCCAACTCAAATCGACGTTTCTAACTCATTGTACACAGGCGCCGCCTAACGGATGATAACAGGCGGCGAACCCCATTGTTGCATTTCATTGGGTAAGAACGTGTCACGTGGCGTCTCCCTACGAGACTATAGGGGGTCAGTAAAATTTCCTAGGGGGCAATATAGCCGCCGCCTGTCCTTTTCGTTACCGCTAATACGGAGTATCGCAACTACAAAAATCGTCACGGTTTGCATTTAGTCACCTACCAAATCCATTGTTCTCGATGTGGGCACTTTTATGTGGGCAACTTACATCATAATCATATGACGTCATAACAATCACAAAGTGCGCGTGTGTGATGACGTTATTTTAGTTGCGATATTCCGTATTATATAAACAACAACAACAACAACAACAACAAAACAAAAAACAAAAAACAAAACAAAAATAGTTCATCACAGACGACACGATTGGAAATCGACGTTGTGCGTATATATATAATGTAAAAGTTGTATGATTTAAGAACAGAAAAATTAGCCGACGTTCGGTAAGAATATCTTGTTGACAAGATAATAAATCGTCGATTGTAATATATTTATGGTATGTAATGTGGACGACGGTCAATTGATCACTTCATCACTTGTCGTGGTTCACTGGTACAAGGTTGAAACTTTGTTCATTCATAAAAGGGTATAAAAAGGTCCTCAGTGCGATAAATTCGTTACCATAGTTTGTTACTGACCGACCACTTTCGGCTTCGGCCTCGACCCACCCCCACGCCCCTCCCCCTATGGATTTTATTGCCCCTCTATGGTTCCGAGGTAGATCAGTAACAAGCCGTAAATGACGTCAGATACCTACCCCAATGGGAAACTAACGCCCTATTTCGAAAGTCACGAGTAACAAATAAAAGTCCTCAGCATTTACGTCCTTTTTTCGTAATTCTATAAGATAAACAGAAAACTGTATTACATTCCTGAAACATTTCTGTTAGATATCAATATGCCTTGTACATTTTAAGTTTTATTTCTTATATTTACAAAAAAAATCAGGACATGCTGGATCCAAGCTTTTTTTCTTCCAATGCTCCTTGATTTATCTTGTTATCAATTTTCTCTTATGCTTTTATGTTACATTTTTAAATTTGGTATTTTGACATTGTATCTCTTCTCTTCATTTACTCTGATTGCTTTGCAGAATTTATCATTGACAATCTACTTGCATTTACGCGATTATCATTATTTCTATGAAGATGTTATGTCAAATTAAAAACAAGGACATTATAATTTGTAATAAGATGGCGATGATTTTACATTTTCGTAGAGGCATGATATATGGAGACAAGGATTTTGTATTTTATATATAGCATCAAGAAGGAAACTTATGTCTTATGTGGGCACATGTATTCACATTAAGTATTCCTGCATCGTCTAGATAATAAACGTCTCGTAAATCTACAAGCCGAAAAAATGCATTTAAAGTGAAAATTAAATTCTGACAAGGAAATATAGAAAGTCGTTTGATATTAAAGTACGGAAATATGAACCCAATATCAACAATCAGTCATGCACTGCTGTGAGGGTTCCTATTTTGTAAAACAGACCTCTTTATCAATATGAATATAAACTACCTGGAAAAAAAAAAGATTATTTTTTTTATAATATAAGAGTACGGTTATGTTTACGAGTTTTACGGCATTTATCAAACAGCGACTTCATTAGTGACCCAACAACGCCTTTTCCTACTAGAACATTTCACACACACCATGTATTTGTTCATATAACTGGGCGTTATTAGACAAAATTCCGATTATAAAAAAACATGTTAACAATCAGAAACAAGCAAAAGTACAGGTAATTGTTTACATTAAAAACGTCTGTTGTTTTCTTCGCGTCAGATATACCGTATCCCATACAGAAACCAATTACTTGTACAGATCTGTACAACATAGATTTGTTAACCTCTGTCATATACTTATAATTCCTTATCGGAAAAAAACATTCAGCTTACTCCTAGTAATTACGAAATGAGCAGAAATGAAAAATAAAAACAATCAACAAAAACAAGTATCAGCAATGAAGGAATCGTTGAATCAAAATTTATGGAGTGACGTAAAACAATAATCAATAAATCAATCATTGAATCAAAATTTAAAGAAATTAAACCGTACTTTATGCTATGTAATGTTAGATCTCACTTGACTTTACCATATACAGTTCTGTTTTATTTTGAGTTTGCACTTTAGTTCGCCAGATGTTCATGGTAACTGACAATTATTTAATACATATTTGTGACAGTCATGACAATGGAGGTGAAAAGCCATTCTAAATCGCCATGCAGTGTACTTTAGAATGACAATATTACGCATATAAATAGAAATAATTAAAGTACCTGTGTGTGTGTGTGTGTGTGTGTGTGTGTGTGTGTGTGTGTGTGTGTGTGTGTGTGTGTGTGTGTGTGTGTGAGGGGTGGATGTGGGTGTGTTACTTGAAAATAACTTGGTGTTGTATAACAAATCAACTCACTATATAGTAAATGGACACGTCAAAAATTGGCAGCACATGTAAATGTTTGTATGATGCAATTAAAAGATGATACAGAGTTATTGACTATTGAAAGCGTTAGTTCCCAGTGGGTGTCTTTTCACACATCAGTTATGACAATAATATTATGAGCACAAAATTTGTACTTTCCGTAACTGTATATAACATCCGCTGAATCAATTAAATCCATGTACATTACCTCAATGATAGTTATATACGTAAACACTCATTCTAATTTATGGCTACATGAAATAAAAACCGATTTTAACTGTTTTAGAAAATTTGTTATCACTAAAATACTCCTGGATGGTATACGAGATACATAACATCATAGTTTCAAATAAAACTTATGTCTTAGTCCACATTGACAAGTCCTTTATTCAGGCGCGGATCCAGAAATTTTGTCGAGATGGGATACAACCTCAAGGAATTTTCCAAGAGGGGATCCACCCATGTTTTTGTGTGTTAAAATAACTTACTGTAGATCGAAAAAAAAAAGAAGAACAGTAACTGTCGCCGAATACTAGAGTGGGTTCCGACCACCGGTCCACCCCTCTGGATCCGCCGATGTTATTATTTATTTTGATTATTAGTACAGTTTGCTATTGTTTTATGTATTGAGACTACACGTACTCCAGTATTCCATATATAGATATATTCAATTACGCCATTATATATATACATTGTAGTACAATCAATATCCAGTGCAAATGAGTCAAGTACTTGTATGTATGGTTGCTATGTATGTAAATTCGAATGAACGAACATCAAATATTGCAAGAAAATTATGAATGAACAGATATATTTAAAGACCTGTATGAGTGAATGCACTGATGTGTGAACGATGTTATATTGATACTGTATTAAAACTCCATTGATCGTTATAACGCCATAATATATTATGACCTTGACGCAGAAATGTATTTATATCTTAGACTATAAAATTACAATAAAATCAGGCACTGTAGCATCTCTTGCGTTTACAAAGAACACATGCATTGTTTGTACTCTGTTTCAAGGAATGATTTGTCTTTCTGGTGTTTTGACATTAACAGTGGCATTGACACCATAATCCAGTCGACTAAAGGGCAACATATGGCGAGAACACCATCAGTGTCGTCTGAGAAAGGAAGATTATTCAAGTGATGGCGATACATTTGTAAATTTGTAATGTATTTTGTATCCTCATTTTCATCTCAAGGGCATAGGGTAAGGATAGTTATATTGACAAGTCATCGTGGAGACACCCGTTACCCCCTCGCCAATCAATGGTTACAATAGCCACGAATCGATTCCCTTGCCCTTGACGCCGAGTACGATTTATTCTGAAATATGTCGCCAATAATGTTATTTGTCTGCTCTTGATTAGAATTCTTTCTGCACATAACGGTTATGCATATACAGGTGACTGCTACTTGAATGAGGCCTATCTCAACGTGGTCAGATGATCATACAAAACAAAAAAAAAAAACAAATTAAATCAACAACCGTTGCACAACTTTTATGCCACTCCATTACCACTTCCATGGACTACCTTGTATACCACTCCATTGAAACTTCCGTGGACTACCTTGTATGCCACTCCATTATCACTTCCGTGGACTACCTTGTATACCACTCCATTACCACTTCCGTGGACTACCTTGTATACCACTCCATTACCACTTCCGTGGACTACATTTATACCACTCCATTACCACTTCCGTGGACTACCTTGTATACCACTCCATTACCACTTCCGTGGACTACATTTATACCACTCCATTACCACTTCCATGGACTACCTTGTATACCACTCCATTACCACTTCCGTGGACTACCTTGTATACCACTCCATTACCACTTCCGTGGACTACCTTGTATACCACTCCATTACCACTTCCGTGGACTACCTTGTATGCCACTCCATTGCCACTTCAGTGGACTACCTTGTATGCCACTCCATTACCACTTCCGTGGACTACCTTGTATACCACTCCATTACCACTTCCGTGGACTACCTTGTATGCCACTCCATTACCACTTCTGCGGACTATCTTAATAAACAATGTAGATAACTCACCTCATTGATTGATTGACTTTTGTTTTACGTCACTCCACGATTATTTCACCTATATGGTGAAGACATCTGCCTGATGCATTGCATAGAAATTTAGACCTTTGCAACAAACCCATCCAAAGCAGTGAGGGATCTTTTACGTGTCACGCCTACCGTGACACGGGACCTCGGTTTTTACTTTTACTTTTTTAATCGAAAGACACAACACCGGTACGCCCAGGGCGTGAGTCGAACTCTGGAGCTCTCGATTACGAGCCGAACACCTTATCCATTGAGCCACACCGCCATCACCTCATTTAAATTACTTGTAATAAATATCAGAATTTATGTATAAAGTTGGTGCACCATTTCATATTTAGATGTCCTTTCAGTCATGTTCAAGGCACAAACTGTGGAAATCGAACATATGACTATCTGGAGAGCGAATTCATGACTATCTGGAGAGCGAACTCATGATTATCTGGAGAGCGAACTCATGACTATCTGGAGAGGGAACTCATCACTATCTGGAGGGCGAACTCATGACTATCTGAAGAGCAAACTCATGACTATCTGGAGAGCGAGATCATGGCTTTCTGGAGAGCGAACACATCACTATCTGGAAAGCGAACTCATGACTATCTGAAGAGCGAACTCATGACTATCGGAAGAGCGAACTCATCACTATCTGAAGAACGAACTCATCACTATCTGGAGAGCGAACACATCACTATCTGGAGAGCGAACTCATGACTGTCTGAAGAGCGAACTCATGACTATCTGGAGGGCGAACTCATGACTATCTGAAGAGCGAACATATGACTATCTGGGGAGCGAACTCATGACTATCTGGAGAGCGAACTCATGACTGTCTGGAGAATGAACTCATGATTATCTGGAGAGCGAACCCATGACTATCTGGAGAGCGAACTCATGACTATCTGAAGAGCGAACGTATGACTATCTGGAGAGCGAACATATGACTATCTGGAGAGCGAACTCATCACTATCCGGAGAGCGAATTCATGACTATCTGGAGAGCGAACTCATGATTATCTGGTGAGCGAACTCATGACTATCTGGTGAGCGAACTCATGACTATTTGGAAAGCGAACATATGACTATTTGGAGAGCGAATTCATGACTATCTGGAGAGCGAACTCATGGTTATCTGGAGAGCGAACATATGACTATTTGGAGAGCGAACTCATGACTATCTGGAAAGCAAACTCATCACTATCTGGAGAGCGAACTCATCACTATCTGGAGAGCGAACTCATCACTATCTGGAGAGCGAACATATCACTATCTGGAGAGCGTGATCATGACTATCTGAAGAGCGAACTCATGACTATCTGGAGAGCGAACTCATGACTATCTGAAGAGCGAACATATGACTATCTGGAGAGCGAACTCATGACTATCTGGAGAGCGAACTCATGACTGTCTGGAGAACGAACTCATGACTATCTGGAGAGCGAACCCATGACTATCTGGAAAGCGAACTCATGACTATCTGAAGAGCGAACTCATGACTATCGGGAGAGCGAACTCATCACTATCTGAAGAACGAACTCATCACTATCTGGAGAGCGAACACATCACTATCTGGAGAGCGAACTCATGACTGTCTGAAGAGCGAACTCATGACTATCTGGAGGGCGAACTCATGACTATCTGAAGAGCGAACATATGACTATCTGGAGAGCGAACTCATGACTATCTGGAGAGCGAACTCATGACTGTCTGGAGAATGAACTCATGATTATCTGGAGAGCGAACCCATGACTATCTGGAGAGCGAACTCATGACTATCTGGAGAGCGAACATATGACTATCTGGAGAGCGAACTCATCACTATCCGGAGAGCGAATTCATGACTATCTGGAGAGCGAACTCATGATTATCTGGTGAGCGAACTCATGACTATCTGGTGAGCAAACTCATCACTATCTGGAGAGCGTGATCATGACTATCTGAAGAGCGAACTCATGACTATCTGGAGAGCGAACTCATGACTATCTGAAGAGCGAACATATGACTATCTGGAGAGCGAACTCATGACTATCTGGAGAGCGAACTCATGACTGTCTGGAGAACGAACTATTGACTATCTGGAGAGCGAACCCATGACTATCTGGAGAGCGAACTCATGACTATCTGAAGAGCGAACATATGACTATCTGGAGAGCGAACATATGACTATCTGGAGAGCGAACTCATCACTATCTGGAGAGCGAATTCATGACTATCTGGAGAGCGAACTCATGACTATCTGGAGAGCGAACTCATGACTATCTGGAGAGCGAACATATGACTATCTGGAGAGCGAACTCATGACTATCTGGAGAGCGAACACATGACTATCTGGAGAGCGAACTCATGACTATTTGGAAAGCGAACATATGACTATTTGGAGAGCGAATTCATGACTATCTGGAGAGCGAACTCATGGCTATCTGGAGAGCGAACATATGACTATCTGGAGAGCGAACTCATGACTATCTGGAGAGCAAACTCATGATTATCTGGAGAGCGAACTCATCACTATCTCGAGAGCAAACTTATGACTATTTGGAGAGCGAACATATGACTATTTGGAGAGCGAACTCATCACTATCTGGAGAGCGAACTCATCACTATCTGAAGAGCGAACTCATCACCTAATTAACCCAAAAGGAAAAGCCAAAGAGTACATCTAAGGACGCAGCTTTAGGAATAATTTACAAACTTTTTCACAGTAAATTTGAAGTACCTGTATATATTTCGGGTCGGTACAGCAATACTGAAAACTGGATTGAGGACATCTTCGGGAACTCACAGTCCACCAGCAGCTGTATCGACCCAGTGACAATAATAAATATTTGGAACACACACGCACACACATCCCCCATCCCCCCACACACATCCACCCCCCCCCCCATTCCCCACCCTCACACAGATACACCCCCACCCTCACACACACACACACACACACACACACACACACACACACATATATATATATATATATATATATATATATATATATATATATATATATATATATATATATATATATATATATATATATATATATATATATAATTTATCCCTAATTTTGCTTTTAAATATCTGTCAGCTGCATTGTTCTTTTTTTTTTTTTTTTTTTTTTTTGTTATTTAAGATTTTTATCTGAATAATTAAACAAAATCCTTTCTTAATGCCACAAAATCTATTTCATAGTTGTTCCTGATATGTGTTCAAGCTCTTGTCATTTGGTCCAATTTTGCTGAAAAAATTATATATGTTTTGTACAAATTAGTTGCTTACATTACCAGGGCACGCTGTTTGAACTTACTGCCGCGAAACTCGACGTAGGATTTAGTATCAGTTTTGTAAAAGTCTCCCAAATAATAAGTGAGATTCGCCCCATTAATGTAAAGATGTCGTACCCGAAAAGGCAGAGTATACTAACGCGGGACAGCCGTGTCAAGAAGGATGGAGCTGTAGTCCTTTGGATGGTGTACAGATCGCAAGGGAGTTGAATGACACTTACTGAATAATCGTGCTAAGAGTAGAAATAACATCATTGAACCTAGTCGAATCCCCATACAGCAAAGCGCATTTACAAATTGAAGGTGGTAAAAGCATAACCCGCGACCTTTCACCTCGTAGTCTAATATATTTGTGATTATTATTACATTCGAAATTTGGCCGTTAATCTCATTGTAATTGAAATGTCAAAAAGAATTTGTTTGTCAACATCTTCGATAAGAAAAAGGAAACCGATTGGTCTAAATGCTTTCTATGTCAGATAGACAAAGATGAAGTATTGATGTCCTTCCGATCCGTTGGACCAAAGCAAAGCGCGTTATATCCTGCTAGCAAAGATCAAACACTAGTTCAAATGTTTGAATCAGATGCCTTTTCATTTAGACATTTGACATATGTCGATGACGATGTTCAGGGCATTAATACATGGTCGTCATACCATTCTTCGTAGGATGGAAGTCCTCAAGCTGAAGTCAACAACAAATCATTTCTTCCTTTGCTGCAGGATCAGGCACACTCTCTGTCAACAATTAAACATGCTATGGATAAAGTGAAAACATCACTCATTTCTAAAATCCCACTCAAACTCCAGTTATGGCAACAGATCAACCATTGTTTGTTTTTGCAAAACAGATTCAATGGTAATGGCCAGATATGTATGCTGAGGATAAATTTATGATAATGTTTGGTAGTTTGCGCGTAGAAATGGCAGCATTAAAACTATTAGGTGATCTAATGAATGAATCTGGTTGGGTAACGGCTTTGACTGAGGCTGATATTGCATCTTCAGGTTCTGTGGAATCTTTCCTCGCATTCTCGAATATTGCAAAGACGTGGCAAGTTCATCAGATAACAGCTTGTAGTCTTTTTGAACTGATAAAACGAGCATATGGAGATGATAACGACAGTAAAATGAATCTAGCAGACATTGCTGTGAATGACATTTTAGAATGGTGTTCTTTGACTTTGCGCAAAAAAGACTTTGCTAAATTTCAATTTTAGGGTTTAATATTGAATATGGAATTACTAATCCTCTCGTTTATACAATCATTCAGAAAAACAGGTTTTCGACTTAACATTGAAGTGTTTCAGCTCTCATTCCTTTTTTCTGATCATTCAATCGAATGAATTACGCAAGATGGCACATTCGGAATATGCACTTGAAAAGTTGCATCCTGCAATATCTGCTGAATATACAAAAGGTAACTCTTCTGTAGGGAAAACGGAGAGCAGGTTTTCATGCATTGCTAATGATCAAGACCACGGGCAAAATAATGCTGCTGTAAAAGGGGATGGTAGTGCCATTGACCTGACGAAAGACCCTTCAGCTCTTAGAAGATGAATGACAGCTGGACCAGAGATCAGTGGATTGATTGAAGAGTTTTCAAAAGGAAGTGGAAATGTGAAAGTAAAAAAAGCAAAACATCATGTGAAATCCATTCGAGAAAGAGTCCAAGGACCTGTACGCTAATAATTCCAAAGATTTGGTTGAGTGCAAGGTTTCGGAATCACTTCAAAAACTATCATAATTTGGTGGACATCGGTATGATCTATTCATAAAAAGTTTCAACAACGCTGAAAAGTCAGGGTTCTATGAGCAGCCGATTATTAATAGCAAATTTCCCTTGTTTGGCTCAAAATCGAATTCTAACCCTAAAAGTCGAAGATAGCAAGTTGTTCTCAAGATTGTTTATCTCTTGCCAAAGAAGGCAATGTTATTTAGAAGACTTCTTCGGACACGAAATTCTGAAGTTTCCACCATTATCAATACTGCAGAACGGGGCTCTAAATTTTGGTACAAAAACACAATTGATGCCAATTTTGGGAAATGATGTGCAAATGCCTGCAGCTGCACCGCTAGCAGGCACTCTCAAAATAGACGGAGCTGCCTTGCTTAATTTGAAGTAACCAGCAGGTGCATGCAAAGCATTCACTGCATATGCCAATGATGTGATTTTGCCTTATGTAGAACACTGTTAAACGAGAGGAACATATTCTCGCAAACAATGATATAAATGCTTCACAATTATCATCATGTAATATCATCATTAAGAGGCTGACACCCAAATGTTCCTCCATGCAAAATATGCAGCGGTAAAAGGAAAAGGAAAATGTCATGCTAATGAGTTCTTATACAGCTGTTGTTGTCATTGAATATTTTATTGTTTGATCATCTGGGTTGCATTTGGCAAAAGAAAGACTTTAAGATGGGTCTCTCTACATGACCTATCAAGCTCTCTGGGAGCAAGAGCTAGATCACTACACTTTTTTCACGCTTTCTCAGGTTGTGATACAGTGTCTGCGTTTGCAGGGAAATGAAAGAAGTCGTGTTGGCAGGCCTGGAATGTATATCTTGGTAGTTTAAATATCCTTATGAAAGTATATCTACTGATGGTATGAAAATCATTGAAGAATTTGTTGTAATGATGTATGATCGTTCATGTTCAACCTATTGTAGATGAAGCAAGACTTGATTTGTTTTCACGACAACAAAGTTGACGAAGAAGATTTGATTTGTTTGCACAAAAACAAAAGCGGTAGAAATGATATATCACCGTCCCAAGCCACTGTAGTTAAAAGAGCTGTCCTTCAAACAAGGCATACCTGGGATCAGTATTAAAACTCGCATGATGTAATTACCATCACCAGATGGATGGAGTTCCCGAAAAGAAGATAGTGTGTGGGTACCAAATTGGACCAGCTTGGAAGCAATAGCGGCGTCGTGCAAAGAGCTTTCAAAGCGTGGATACAGGCGAAATTGGCGTGGCACACAATCTTATTTGAACAAATACCTCATGCAGAAGTATTGTGCAAAGTTTGTTGCTTGTATCATCAGAGGAAATATTTTAATAGGTTCCCGCTCCACTTTATATATATATATATATATATATATATATATATATATATATATATATATATATATATATATATATATATATATATATATATATATATATATATAGCCGGTGTGGGTCAGAGGATAATGTGCTCGGCTCATGGCTCGTTTCCCGTGGTGGGCACACCGGTATTCTGTCTTTCGGATTAGAAATCCTGTGTCGAGGTAGGCGTTGCACGTAAAACATATCTCACTGAATCCGGTAGGTCCGTTGCAAATGTATAAATTTCTATGTAATACGTCAAGCAAGTGCCGTCACCATATATATTAGATAATTGTGGAGTGACGTAAAACAATAATCAATCAATGAATTAATCAACCTGAATATATATGCGTGTGTTAATCAGATGCACCATATGCGCATTTCGAAAACTTTTGTCTTTTCAGTGATACCCAAAGCGTAAACTGTGGAAATTGACTGTATAGATATTTACGGAAGTACATTTAGAACCTATCAAAAATATTTTTGAATTTTATATAACGAATTCTTGAATTTGTTAAAACGGATTAAATTCGTTTTAACGAATTCTTGAATTTGTTAAAACGGATTGAATTCGTTTGAACAGTTTGAGGAATTCGTTAAAACGAATTAAATCTGTTATAACAAATTTGTTGAATTCGTTTTAACAGATTTTGAAATTCGTTTAAACAAATTAAATTCGAAATAAATTCATATATTCTGTTTTATAAAATTTGTTATAACGCATTTTCATCAAATTTGTGATAACAAATTTCATAAATTGTGAGAATAAATTAAACGGATTCAAAATTTCAATGTCACAAATCCGTTAAAACGGAATGTAATCTATGATAACGAATTAATGAATTTGTTATAACAAATTATAAAGGTTTTATTTCAATTTCCAATCCGATATAACAAATTAAAATTTCTAGCACCGTTCGACCCACGAGATTACGATTTGTGACATTGAAATTTTGAATCCGTTTCATTTGTTCTCACAATTTATGAAATGTGTTATCACAAGTTTGATGAAATTTAATTTGTTAAACTGAATTTCAAAATCTGTTCAAACAAATTCAACAAATTTGTTATAAAAGATTTAATACGTTATAACAAATTCCTCAAATTTGTTGAAACGAATTAAATCCGTTTCAACAAATTCAAGAATTCGTTACATCAAATTCAAAAATATTTTTGATAGGTCCTAAATCGGCTTTCGTAGATATTTGTAGATTGAATCATTGACAAACTGACCTAGAAGTAAGAGCCAAGGAGCTATTAATGAGGGAGGTATTCCATTTTTTAGAATACTTTACAAACAGTCAAATTGAAGTGTATATTTTGGGTCAGTACAAAGGTGTAAGTAATGAATGAATGGTTCGGTAGTTCGCTTACATAACTATATAACGCCAGAGTTTGTTAATGGTCGCTTAGAAATAGTCATAGTACACGCTTGCAGCGGAGAGTACCTCATTCATAGAAGAACAGTTAACGTAATCTATATACGAAATCTGGAAAGGGTCAAAGGAAGTGAATATAGTTCACCAATATATATGACTCAAATACTAATAATAATAATAATAATAATAATAATAATAATAATAGTAATAATAATAATAATAACAATAATAATACCCCGCCCCCTCCTCAAAAAAAAAATAATAATAATAATAAGCAGTATGCAATCTGCACTAAAGGTAAAATTTACATAAGTAAATAAGAGAATAAGGATTGCTATTGAATATTTTGCTTGGTATACAGTAATTGTGTTGATCATCCGTTTTTCAAATTAAGATTAAATGTCAATATCGCACAGTCATAACCTCGGGATATTTGAAGGGTATTCAGGGACATATACGCTTTGTCTACCGAGGCACAGATATGAATTTATAAAAAGGCATTGATTAAAGTCTCAAAGTGTGACTTCATGAAACCAGAGACATACTTTAAATTTCACAATAAGTTCACAGGTATAAAACATATTCAACATGTCATTGGCGGATCCATAGTGCCGTAACAGGGTTGAACCTCTTCCTCTATCCCCACCTCTTTCCCCTCCCTTCGGTGGTAAACCTGACAACAAAATTCATGTCAATTTTGATTATTCCTTCAAGTTTGTAAAAATTTACTTTATAGTCATTTTACACGATGTAGCTCTCTTCCGAAATTGCCTAGATCCCCCCCTCCCCCCACACACACACTTCATGCATAGAGGAAGATTAGATTCAACCGATAATGCTGATCACTTAATTGAAAAAAATATCTGGCATTTGACTTAGGAAAAATTAGAAATGTAGTACATCCATCAATTCATCTATCCATCCACCACCCGCCTGCCCACCCGTCAATACATCCCTCATTTATCCATACATACATATATTTTGTTATATAACATAAAATATAAAATTGTTTGTTGAGCATTACAGTACATAAAATCGTTCAAATTTTATTTGTGCTACCTTTTTTTTCTACAGCCACAAAATAAAAGTGCATATCTATTGTCTAACGACGCAGTAATTTAAATCTAATACGTAAAACCAGTATTAGTACAAAGTAAGTCATATTTGCATTTATATCACAAATGGCCATCCCTATACTAAATGACAAAGATGTTTATTCTGTTTACGGGGTGAAGCGGTTTGGACCGAGTTCATAAAAGTTCTGATAAACAAACAATGATTTATGTTCCTACGTATAATAACATTCCATAAAGGAATCGTTGACCGCTATCTTAAAGTACATCGCCATGTTATTCAAAGATAATATTTTTACTTATTGAAAGAGATTGAGTTTTAAATCACGGTGTATTTTAACTCATTCAGTCTATATATAGGTGCAAAGGCACTAATAGCCACAGTGTACATTAATGAAATTACCATTAATGGTGCGCATCATAGAAGACTATCATCAAGTGCAGTTTGTGTGATCAACAGTTGATCGGAGATGCTTGAAAATAACATTATAGCGATTTACATCACACCAGGTTCATGTGTACAATAAATGCAAGTTCCTTATTTCTTATTTCAACGATCGAACCAGAATTAATGATATGTACAAAACACATATACATTGTATCATTATCTAATACAATACTACAATGCCAGATGAAGATACATTACATATATTATGCATATTACATCCACATATGAATATTTCGCACGTTATTGTAACGATGGACCGATCGTGGGTTGATAGTCTCAAGTTTGCCATAACCATTTAAAAATGACGTTCACTTCCCGGGTTTTCGTTCTGTGCTACAATAGAGTTGTAAGAAGCGAATAAAATGTGAAGGCTAAACCCAAATTTCTCAATGTCAGGGTACTTTGTGGCATATATATTCAATGCAACATTATCAAAAAGATATTCCTTGCCCCCCCCCCCCCCCCTGTGCTTATTTAACTTCGGTACCTCCCCCCCCCATTCGTGCCTATTTAACTCCGGTACCTGCCCTCTCCCAGTGCCTATTGAACTCCGGTACCTGCCCCCGTGCCTATTTAACTCTGATAATTGCCTCCCCCCGTATCTATTTAACTCCTGTACCTTCCCCCTCCCCCTCCTCCGGTGCCAATCTGATTAAAACCAAATCCCTACTTCGCTCGTCGATTCTGATAATCGCGACTTATCAGTAAACGGGAGCGAATTAGAGGTCTGATTTCAATTAGATTGCCTCCGGTGCCTATTTAACTCCGGTAACTCTCCACGTGCCTATCTAACTCCGGTACCTATCCCCGTGCCTATTTAACTCTGATACCTGCCCCCTCCCCCCGTACCTATTTAACTCCGGTATCTACCCCGTGCCTATTTAACTCCGGTACCTTCCCCCTTCTCCCTCCTCCCATGCCTATTTAACTCCGGTACCTGCGGCCCCCCTCCCCCTCACCACCTGTGCCTATTTAACTCCAATACCTGCCTCCCCCCGTGCCTATTTAACTCCGGTACCTGCACCCCGTGCCTATTTAACTCCGTTAAATTGATTTTAGCAAGAGCTATTTTGAAATCCCATTTGAACAGATTTTGGAAGTTCATTGAATGAATTACAACCAAACTACAGAATATTATTGGTGGTGATGTATATCATAAATCTGAAATGCAAGTATTCATATCCGTAACTTTCAGAACTTAGAAAAAAAAACAAACAAGTACAAAAAAGCCAAAAAAAAAACAAAAAAATAACAAACAACCCCCACCCCCAAAAAAAAGTCAAAACAAAACCAAAAAAAAAAAAAAACCCCAAACAAACAAAAGAAAAAAACAAATAAAAAAAAAAATAAAAAAAAAAACAAACAAAACAAAAAAAAAATCAAACAAAAAATAAATAAAAAGATTGCGATTAATATCATTTTTAATCATTTTTAACACTGATATTGCGCGCACGCGTGTGTGTGTGTGTGTGTGTGTGTGTGTGTGTGTGTGTGTGTGTGTGTGTGTGTGTGTGTGTGGAATCAGCAGTCTGAAAGCATGATGCATCGTCAAAACATTTTCAAGCCGTGCTTGTTTCGGTATGGGTTACATTGGTATTTCGAATTCCAACACATAGTAATGGAGAATGTTTATTATCTCCAAAACGGCAGCGGTGACATAGGAAATGTAACTCTTACAGTCTTCACGTATTCTTCCTCATGACTAGAGCACTATTTAAGCAATAAATGTCAAATAGACGGCAAGTTATGGATGGATTATCTCATTCATTGTACGTGGGAGAACCATCATTAAATAAAGTGGAATGTAATTTTTGGTAGTAGATATACTTATTAAGGTATAATGATGTTTTCCTTATCAGATCTATTGAGTACAGGATAGTAAAACTCATTTTGCTTTACATGCAGGATATATGATGCGAGCATTAACTTGCACGTACGAAAAATTAAATTTATAAGAAAAACATTTATGACCCTTTACATGAGTATTCATATGCAACAATTACGTGGTCATGTGGGATGTTCCTTCCATAATGTGAAAATCTGCTATGAAAGGCACATGAACAATCATTGGAATACTACATTATAATGCAATAGTCATTAAAGGTATGGTCCTCAGATGAACATTATCGCTAACACTATCATGTGAACACCAACATGATCGCATAAAAACTAGCCCGTGGATTGCAAAGGCAATATTATTAATATCGCCATGTGTCATTGACCTTCATATTAGTCTAACCATATAAGCCGTAAAAGTAATTATGTGATAAATACATGTTCTTTATGTGCAGGGGAGTGCTCTTTCATTGTGATGAGGGGTATCCATATTGGTCGATCAGATTTTCTATTTTCAAACAAACATGGGACAAAAATATTATTTTCGTGATGCTCGAGATGAAATTAGTTTCAAAAGGGGCAGGTAAGCACTTGGCACGTGATGTTAATGATCCGGGCTTTATTCCAAAATTGCACTACTATGTTTTGGCTACCTTCTGCTTCCATGCCGCACCATTTTGACTACCTCCTTCTTCCATGCCGCACCATTTTGGCTACCTCCTACTTCTATGCCGCACCATTATGCTTTGACTACCTCCTTCTGTCATGCTGCACCTCTATATTTTGACTACCTCCTACTTCTATGTCGTACCACTATGTTTTGGCTACTTCCTTCTTCCATGCCGCACCACTATGCTTTGACTACCTCCTACTTCTATGTAGTACAACTATGTTTTGACTACCTCTTACTTCTATGTAGTACCACTATGTTTTGGCTACCTCCTTCTGCCATGCTGCACTACTATGTTTTGACTACCACCTACTTCTATGTAGTACCACTATGTTTTGACTACCTCCTACTTCTATGTAGTACCACTATGTTTTGGCTTCCTCCTTCTTCCATGCCACACCACTATGTTTTGGCTACCTCTGTTTAGATGCCGCTCCACTATGTTTTGGCTACCTACTACTTCTATGCCGCACCACTATGCTCTGGCTACCCCTGCTTCCATGCCGCACCACTATTTAGTAGCTAACTCCTGCTTCGAAGCCGTGCCACTATTTTTGGCTGCCTCCTGCTTGCATGCCGCTCCAACTATGTTTTAGCTACCTCCTGCTTCCATGCCTTACCACTGTGTTTTGACTACCTCCTACTTCTATGTCTATGTTTTGGCTGCCTCATCCTTCTTCCATGCTGCAACACTATGTTTTGGCTACCTCCTTCTTCTATGCTGCACCACTATGTTTTGGCTACCTCCTTCTGCCATGCTGCACTACTATGTTTTGGCTACCTCCTTCTTCCATGCCGCACCACTGTTTTCTCCTACTTCTATGTCGTACCACTATGTTTTGGCTATCTCCTTCTTCTATGCTGCACCACTATGTTTTGGCTACCTCTTTCTTCCATGTCACACCACTATGTTTTGGCTACCTCCTTCTTCCATGCAGCACCACTATGTTTTGGCTACCTCTCCTTCCATGCCACACCACTAGTTTGGCTACCTGTATTCTATGCCGCACCACTATGTTTTGGCTACCTCCTACTTCCATGCTACACCACAGTTTTGTCTACCTCATGCTTCAAAACCCCAATATGACTGAAATTGTGTGACTTAAAACTTCAGTCAACCAACTTTTGTCATGATATAATTAATACACGTGGAAACGTGGAAATCTATAAGTATTGTGATAATGCAATTATATGACCATTAAAAAAAATATACATATATATATATATATATATATATATATATATATATATATATATATATATATATATATATATATATATATATATATATATATATATATATATATATATCTTTACTACATGCTAAAATACAAATTTTTTTTCACGATTTCATTGTACTACAATTTCCCATTGAGAAGCTTTTAATGAATGTACATGTATGTTGTTTATACTATTCTGAAATTCAGAGTATATATTTTCATTTTATCAAGGCAAGACTACTTTAAAATTTACCTTAAGGGAGGTAAAAATATTTGTGTTCAAAAACTGCTACCCCTTCCTTTGCCAGAGACCCCAGCTCTACTATAAGGAATGAAATAAAATTTACACTTTAGTTTCACGTGTGTGTATGAATATTCATTTGCTCTTGTTTTTGTTTTTGTTTTTGTTTTTTCTTTCTTAACATTGTCTGTATGAATCAAGAATGTGTAGAAATATGTTCAGATAACCGTTTGATCAGAAAGGCTACAAGAGGACTTCTGTTTGAACACTATGACTTGAAAGACAGGATTAAGAGTTGATTACCAAGTTGATTATCCATCGGTGACGCACATTTCAGTAACAATGCGTAAGCATAACGTGTTAGTAACAGATTACGCGGTTTGTGATGCATGCTGGCATATGTAATAACCATAGAAAAATGTGAACATAAACGCATTCTTATAACTCCGATGATTTCGTAGAACCCGTTTTCACTTTAACATTTCATGTTCTTTTAATTTACCGCTATACACAGTGTGTACACTATTGTGCTAGTTTCGTGTTGTACCAATTCTCCCCGTGCCAGTGCAGATAGGATGACTGAGACTCCTGGCCCTCTGGTGATATTTTTAATACTGAGATAGGATGACTGAGACTCCTGGCCCTCTGGTGATATTTTTAATACTGACCTTCCATCTACGTCGTTGTTTTACCACAACTATCCCCAAAATAGAACTGGACACAATAAACAATGCACTTTGAGAAACGATTATGGCCAGTTATACTAACGCGCTCGCCTCCGCAATGTGTTAAAGCTTTATGAAGATAAATTCCATTCATACGATAAACAATACAAACTTGCAACGAATATTGATTATTTTAATCGAAAGTCACAGTTGGTTTTGTATA
Source organism: Pteria penguin (assembly GCA_035048485.1). NCBI lineage: Eukaryota > Metazoa > Mollusca > Bivalvia > Pterioida > Pteriidae > Pteria > Pteria penguin. The sequence continues at coordinate 63,033,555 of CM068583.1, forward strand.
ATATATTCAACACACTGTATACTGAGAATAATATTCATTTTGGTTTAACCTCAGCACATTGTGTGTGCAGATTTTGATTCATTTTTCATACCCATACCCCAAGTGTGATAACACTATCTATCCCAATAATTATCTACAAGTGTTATGTCGAATACGCTATATGCTTAGTTTGTACTACACAATACATACTCATAAGGTGATATCCAAATTGTTTCACCTTGAAGGGGGTTTTTTTTTTCTTTATTTTTGTCTCCGGTCATATTGTATCGACGCCTGTCTAGTGCATTATATTACTATCGTATATACCAGGTTAATTCTCAAAGGGTCGTTCATTGTGTTCCTTAATGTCATTTGAGCCCGGGCCCTAGGCTTATAGTGCTCTTTGGTGTTATGATCTATTGCTTAACCACTATACAGACCACACTGTGAATATAATTATGACAGTACTTCGCCGAATTTCATAATACTCAAATTAATATTGTCGAATGCAGTGTATGTAAGCAGAGAGATGAATTTGTTTAAGTACTTAACTACTTGTTTTCAGATCATTTATGTCGTATTCTATTCTATTCATATTGTATCTTGCGCTTGTCACTGAAATAAAAGTTTAAACTAAACACAGTTCCTTTACTTTTGACAACTTGCATGAAACAAGAAATGTTCATAATTGGCGGCGCACAGTGGTTAGAAAACGGACAAAGAGCAAACTATCTATCTTTTTGCTGCACTGACAGATATTTCAAAATGCATTTCACGGAATTCGAATTCAAACTCAAAGGAGGTGCGAGTCGACAGTGGGATCTTGAACAACGCATAGCATAGCCCACGGGGCCATCAAGTTTTAAAAAGCACAGATACCTGAAGATAACAGTATATCGTAAAATAAGTATCAATAGTAAATCATATTTATTGATATAATGATAAATAAAAAAAAAACTTACCTAGATGCCAATGCATGCAATACTGATGTTGGAGTCTGTATTTTCGTAGAAATGCTATCTATGTAAGAACTTTTTCAAAATTAGAAAACATTTGTTGTTTTGTCTTTTATATGTAAATCCGGGTATCCTTATATCTATATATAGTAATGCGATACACAATTAACACCTCTAGCTAAGACATTCAATTGGATAAAACTGAAACTGATACCTGTCTTTTATTTAATAAAAGAGGCGGGGTTTCTCCTTCGTCACACGGCTCTTCAGCCTTGAGGGGGTTAAATGTACTGTTAACGTGAACGCTAAGTTGATGCCCCGCCTCTTTTCACAAAACGTGCTTTACTACGCTAGAGTAGTGTAGTCGGCCGACTTTATGAATGGAACTGAGGCATCGTAATCGTGTCATTTCAGATAACGGGCACAGCTGTTATATATAAGAAAACAAATACTTGATTGAGTGCTTAACTAAAGTACAACCTTGTAAGAATGCATTATGTATTGGTTGTTGGCAGTTTCTTTATTTTGTATTTATGTTACCGTTATACGTGGAATTCTGATCGGTATACATGTATGCTGAAATGAATAAATAAATTAATTGAATAAAGGTGAAATGGAACATGACGCAAAATCAGACATGTACAATAATACGCGTAGAAAGAACAGGTTCACTAACGAAACAGCACGTGAATGAGAGGCAGTAGAATGTAGGAGAGAGGTGTGTCGGAAGGACGTGCTTAGGGGACGCGGGCACTGGCAAATTTGGTCGAGTCAGATTATCTATTTTCAGATCTTTGAAGGACAGAATACTTATTTCATTGATATCCTGGGATAGATTATTTATTTTCTTGACTTTTTTTTTGTCGCCAATGAACACTTGTTAGAATTGCATTGTAATATATGCCATTAACACACATCCTTTCTATAATCATATTTTGTTAACAAAACACATTCTAATACAAGGTAAACTCAACTTTATACTACTAGTTTCCAGTGGCGTAGCTACCATTACGCCAAATACGCATGTGCGTACACATCATTTTGTCAAAAAGGCAGTGTCTCATGAGAGAGAGATGGGGGGGGGGGGGGGGGGGGGGGGGCGTGGTGGTGGGGGGGGGGGGGGGGGTTTTAGAGGTGGTCGTTTTCCTTTCGCCCCCCCCCCCTTGCCTTTCTTGTGCGTACACATCATATGCACTCTGGCTAGGCCCCTGGTTTCTAAAGTGAAGTGTATAGTCTCTCTCAGTCTCTGGTATCCAGGGGGAGAATTTCCATTTATCACTATAGAAGGATGTGGGAGGAAGCGTTGCTGTTTTGACTTCCTGTCCGAATGATAATACTTTATTCGTTTTTGACTTACTTTGCACTATGTTATCTTAATGCAAAAAAAAAAAAATTCATGAATACATTTGATATATTGATTTTTCACATTTTTAACTTTGTCTTCACTACTTCTAGATTAAATTTGAGAAAGCTTGTTAGATACTAAACAAAAATGTTCATCGTGTACAATTCTACATGTTTCAAAAGTTTTAAAGAAACTAAAGACTTTTATGACTATCTACAATCATTGTTTAATATCATTGTGCAGTGTTTTCTATGTCTAATGTGAACAATATTGGCCCATTTGGGGCTCTTTTTACTTTTGTTATCATGTATGTTAAGCGAAGATACACATTTTTGTTGTTGGTATTACTTTTGTTCTCATTTTAAAGTTATGTTTGTGTTTATTTTACATTTGAATAAATGTATTAAAATCATTTGACGAATGTCTTTTTGCACTGATTTGAATGAAACTTGAAAGGAATGAAACACTGTCAACAAATATGGCCACCATAAATTTTAAAATGCACATGATTTAATTCAAACATCATCTTTGTATATGTGTTCAGGTGAAAGATGAGACAAAGTCAATTAAGACCCCTTGTGGCCATTCGTTTTAACGTTAGAATATCGGTGTGGCTGGCATATAAATGATGGGCGGACAAAACGAGGGGAAGTTAGGGGATTTGGAAATTGGCTGCAAGGGGACGCGAATGACACTATTCCAAACAACAATCTGAAGAGAAAATCTCTCTAAAAGCAACATGCAAATATATTTTAAAAAAGCAACATTCTATTAAGTTTTGTTGAACATATTGAATAGCATGATTTGTCCAGTGCTATAAATTCCGCTGAAATATGATTTATGCAGTTAAACTACTACAATTATAGTATAAGGAGCAATCTGGTGAGCGAAACGAGTCGGAAAAAATCAACATGTAATATATAGAACATTCAGCTTTATATTTGCATGATCTGGTATATGTACATGCTAGTAGCCAGAATATTTATTTTCAATTCAGTCAAAGCCAGATCTTTTATTTCCACCATTTTCAGGGTTAGAATATTTATTTTCATAAAGTGTCAGCCCCCCCCCCCCCCCCCCCCAATCAAATGGTCGTCCTCTTATGCAGGAGAAACATCAATGGTGAATTCAGAGGAGTCGTAGGGAGTTCGCCCCCCTCCCCCCAAGAAAAAAGGTAGAAAGAGAGACTTTTACTATTATCTGATAATTGTACGTCTACTCGACTTCTCTGAAGGGTAAATTGCAGGAGTGAAGCGCACGCCATTCTGGGAGAGTGGAGACAAGAGGTTGGGGGGGGGGGGGAGGTGACGTAATGGAGGAGAGAGGGCGAGCCTTACCCCCTTTCTTGTAACGTGTCTGGCCTTCCTTGTTGGTGTAAAGTCAATTTTTCAAGATATACAACAGAAAAATGATCAGGTCACAACTCTCTAGGAGTAAAGTTGATTATGTAAGGATCTGGCTTACAGAATAAAAATGTATCTTAATTGTATTACAGATCTAGGGTCTTAGCTCGCTTTCAGACTGGCAGAGCACGGTTTATCATGTTGATGTCGCATATATTTTTATACCATTATGTGTTTTACAATACCTTACGTGTTTATATTTTTATGACCTCTCAATATGCGATACCTGTTGACTCCTGTTCTTTACATGGAGGATTACTTATAAATTTTTAAATGTACGTCCTTTGATTGTTCTGCTGTTACGGTGAGTGGGAAGGTGGGCCCGTAAACCGGTTAACCACACCATTTGTTTGGCATTTGTCAAATTAAATGACCGTCCTAAGTCGGTATCGTAATTGCACTACAATCAAATATTTTTGTAATGTGTTATATGTTCTAGTATATTATTTATATTCATGTATTGTTTAGCTCCATGGTGACTTCTGCCACATAACTGAGCCAGTAACTCCTCTTTTTTCTTTTGTGTTCGTCTACATAATTCACTGTAAATAAATAAATGAAATTAATTTCATTAACTGACCAGTATTCATCAAAGCTTGTGCGATACCATTCGTCGTCCGTCCGTCCATCCGTAAACAATTTCTTTGTTATCGCTACTCCTCTGAGATTTGATTGTGAGTTAGAAGTATTCCCTGTATGATCTAATGCATGTGTAATTTTGAACCCGAGCCCAGCTCTTGGAAGCGTGGTCTTGAAATTTTGTTATATCTTCTCTTCCAATATACTGTAAACCCTTTAATTTCGCTGCCCTTAAATTTCGCGAATTTTCAATTTTCCATATTTCGCTTCCCTTAATTAATTAGCATTAATATATCGTCTCATCAGCATATAGAGTCTGGGTAATGAGATAAGATAAGGTAATGGTTTACATTGTGATGATGAAGAAATAAAAACATCTCATGAGTTTTGAACAATTTTAATGTAAGTCAAATTGGTTTCATAACATTAAAAACATCAGCAAAACAGTACTAGTTAATGCATGACATGAATAACATCTCAAAAGGTTTCGTTCATGGCAGCTGCGGTACCGACTGGGAACGGTCAATTGCCGCGAAAATGCGCAATTTTTAGACCCTAAAATTGCTAAATTAGGGGAGCTTCTGGGGAGCTTCCCTCCCTTGCCCCCACTGTGACTCCGCCCTGAACCTGCTGGCGGTTCCCATACCCCTCGCCTGACATCGTTCCTTGACTCCAAAACCTGGATCCGCCCACTAAACGTGGAAATGAAAGAGGGCATGTATAAGAGAGATAAAGGCATATATGGGACGTGGAAGTGAGAAAGGGGAAAATAGTATGTAGGAGAAACAGGGAAGTTGAGTAAGGCGGAACCATGTAAGAGAAACAGGGAAGTTAAAGAGGGATGGAAGCATGTAGTAGAAACAGGGAAGAAAAGGGGAACGGAGTCATGTAGAGGAATCCTGGAAGTGAAGGAAGGACAGGGACATGGAGACAGAGAGATGTGGATGGGGCCAAACGTTTTCAGGAGAAACAGGGAGGTGAGGAGGGACAAGAGTATGCAAGAGAAACATAGCAGTAAAGAGGAATGAAATCGTATTAGAGAAACAGGGAAGTGAAGGAGGGACAAGTGCATGCTAGGCAAACAAGGAAGTGAACGAGGGACGAGGGAATGAAGGGGAAACACTAAAGAGAAGAAGGACCACTAGCATGAAGGAGAGACAACAAGGTTAGACATTGGCATGATGAAGTGACGAAAGTATTCTTATAGAGGCAGAGGAGCGATGAGAGCACGTTAGAGAAACAACGATTAAATTAGGTGGATATGCTTGCAGGTAAAAGAAGGGTTTGAAAGAGAAACGAAACAAAAAGGAGAAACTGATGGTTAGTTGCTTGATTAGTGTTTATGTCGCTTTCAACAAATAACCTGAAGTTACAATCCAACTGATTCTCATGTCTGTTAGCGTGTCAGAAAATCAAGGTCTAGAAATGTCAGGACGAAGCATACCTGATAGATAAAGTAGTTTGGCTGACAATGTGTAAACATATACTAGTATAGATTGTAGAGGACAAAACCTACACAAAGTCTATGACCAATTCATATGGGACAATGACAGGAATAAAAATAATGCTCAACATGTACAACTCAAGTTTCTACAATATTTTAACCCTCGCTACAATGAAATATCAGAATCACAAAAAGTAATGGGAGGTAATTATTGTGAATTATTTTTATTATTTTAAAGGACATTTTTTGCCTGATAAAATTGTCCTAAGAAGTAAGCACGAGACACGCGCTGTGAGGAAAATAACTCAGCAGGTTGAAAAATGATAATCTCAGTCCTCAATTAAAACATTGTGCGAAATAACCGAAGTCTACTTCTCGTTATAGTGAACACTCAACGAAAACTTATAAAGTTTTGTTCGCAAATAAGAAATGTAAAAACGATCCTGGTGAGCTAATGTCATAGCATAACGTAATCTGCATGTTCAGAAAGGAGTCATTTTACGGTTCAATGTAAAAAGTAAACACTGTTGATGCACAAGGCACAGTGAGCCTCCAATATCTCTGTGGAAACTGGTTGAATTGTTTGAAGCGCGACACAGTTTGATTCCGATATCTCTGTGAATACTGATTGAATTCTTTGAAGCTTGACACAGTTTGATTCCGATATCTTTGTGAATACTGATTGAATTCTTTGAAGCGTGACACAGTTTGATTCCGATATCTTTGTGAATATTGATTAAATTCTTTGAAGCACGACACAATTTGATTCCGATATCTCTGTGAATACTGATTGAATTCTTTGAAGAGTGACATAGTTAGCTTCAGATAGCTCTGTGAATACTGGTTGGAATTCTTTGAAGCGTGACATAATTTGCTTCCGATATCTCTGTGAATACTGGTTGAATTCTTTGAAGGAAGACTGTGGGTGCAAAACAATACTCTGCCCTTCAATACCCTTGATCTGTAGGAGTCCCGACAGTCATACGGGACGAGGTTCGGGACCATGGCTCCTCTGAAAAGGTTTAGACAAGGCCCGTCATGAAGTCCAAATCGCCCTATTAGTCTGTGTGCAACGCTCGAGGAAAAGTCTGCATAAGGCTGCATAAGACCAATAGTCTTAGCGATGATCTTAGGGTCATTTTGTCGATGTGTAGATCCGGACAAATTGAAGTTATCAGAATATCTGACCCTCCTTATTTGTAAGCTAGATCAATGTAGAAATTAGGATGAAGTTTGCTACAAAACTTGATTAAAGCTTATATATCCGAATAAAAGATTTCCGATAAAAGTTTTGAATATGATCTGTAAAATTTTCCAAAAGCCTTTTTTAGTTTATGGTATCTGTATCCCTGAGTCAGCAGTAAAACTCATTCTTGAAATTGAACAGCAGGATATGGGGATGTATTTCTTAAATGAAAGCATGGCTCATTGATACCCCTACTCTGTTATAGACAGCAGTAAGCATGGTCTCGATGTTGTCTTAACGTATTGGATATGCTTCATGACAGTAACATGCCGGAGAAACGCAAGTCTGAGAGACCGAGACATGGTGGAGAGATGAAAATATGTAGGAGAGACATGGCTGTGGAGGAGAGACGAGAGCATGTAGGGTAGACAGGGACATGATGGACAGACCAGAGGGAGTTGGACAGACAGGAACATGGTGCAGATTCGAGAGCATGTAGGAGAGGCAGGGACATGTAGGTCAATGGCGTAGGTAGACGTACGCACGGAAGCATGAGTTTCCACATTATTTTTGCAGATCTTTTTTATTCGCAGTTCTAAGCTAGATCTGCACTATAATATTTAGAATATTATAATTCAGAATATGTAGTTTAAAACTAATTCATTATACATACTAGTATCATATACTTTTGATTTTCATACATAATAAAACTGATGTTCGGAACATATTAATTAGCGTTTTTCGGGGTTATGTAATTCGTCGGTCTGTATTCTAGTTGATAAAAAGTGGTAAATCATGTCACAAAAAATAGATCTTTTTTGTTTAATTCTGGACAAGAGCAACCTGTAATAAATTCAACACCTCAGCAATATCCAATACATGTAGAGAAACCTTGCTGTGAATCTTACAGTAACAGTCTGAACAGGTCTATAAGCGAGGATCCGTACTACCCCGATATATTTGCAAGTACGAGGAGCATATAGAAAGATCGACGTGTATGCGGGACACGTGACAAGAAGAATCGGTCCAATCGGAACACCATCGCCATTTTTTACAAAAATCATATTTGCGTACAAAAATCAACGAGTTGTTACGATTGGAATCAGTCATGTAACAACGAGGATTTAACGAATGACTCCCACAAGCTTGATTTATTAATATGGAATACTTCACAAAAACACAACAACAAAAAACTTGAGTATATGTTACCGCAGTGTCCGTGTACATTTTTTGTACTAAGGGATTTTTTGCCTTTGAGCTGCACGCGCCGTCGAATAAGCTTCAATAGAAAAAGAAGGAGGAATCTGTATTTTCCAGGGTAGGTAGAAGACATGATGAGCTTTCTGTTAATTCTAAAACTATTGAGCAGTCATATCTTAATATCGCAATTGCCATCGCAATATTCTTTTGATTTATACTAATACTTTCAAAGGCGAGGCGTAATCACTATGTCCGGTACCCGTCTGTGTGTCCGTCCATCCGATAGTCACACTTTTATATAAATGGCTTTCACTTACTTTATTTTCAACATACCTCCATCAAACGTGCAGAGATGATTAATCATGATGAGACTCAACACCCTGTGAGGGTCTAGGTCAAGGTCACTTACTCAGGGTCAAATATTCGGCAGATGACAAACCTTTTCGTGAACAGTCTAAATTACATGCATGTAATGGACGTTACGATCCGGACAGGAGACGTCCACTCCCGGATAACCGGTCTCTCCTGTAAATTGTTACATATCTTTACAACAGATATGCAAGCAACAAATTTAACGATAAATCTTTGAATTCTTAAACGATTAAATCTTTCTTAAGCAAATGAACAATGTGAGATAAACTACCCAAAATTTGATCTCAACTTGCCTTGTATTCGACTCATAATTTGCTCACAATGGCGTATTCTTGGTAACATATACATGAAACGAAGCTCGGAATACATTGATACAGTAATATGTATCTATGCCAAGGTGTGTTGTCCGTACGATTAAATAATATGTTTAATCTCCAAAGAAGGTTTTTAATCTTTCACGAAAGTGGTACTCGTATATTTTGTAATATGGAGGAGAGATAAAAAGCGCAAATAGTAACAATGTATCGAAATTACTTTACTTATGCATGTTCAGTCAATTCAAACTGTACAGATTCACTTCTGACATGACCTACATAATTCCTGTAAAATGCATTTAAATGTGTCTTGAATTCGCTAAAATCTGTTTTCGTACGGGGGGGCTTGGCCTTGGACCCACTGGAGACCTATCGGAGATAGGTGAGTATGTACCAGATACTGGGACATGGTGGACAAAGACTCGGTATAGAGAATAGACCATGTAGGACAGAGGGGGACATGGTGGAAGGACGAAAACATGTCGGAGACGCAAGGCTGGGCGGAGAGACGAGGGCATTGAATTGCAATAACAACAGGAATTGCAAGAAATTTATTGCAATCCACGTTATTGCGTAACACGGCGACTATCACAGCCTTAATTGCAATAACAACTGGAATTGCAATCAAGTATAAGTACCGATAAATTTCTATCAATTTGAAAAATAAAGATCGATTTCATCGAGGACGTCCTTTGGTTTTCAAAGTCAAATGCTTTATACTTATCACAAGTCCTTGTACATTAAGATGGATATTGGATAATTAATGTTTATTGCAATTCTGGTTATTACAAAACGCGGTGCGTTTGCCAACCTGAATTGCAATAACAACAGGAGTTGCAATAAAGATCTCCTATAAACCTGATATTATTCAGAAACAATTTCTACATGGATGATGAACATTAACAACATATTTATATATTTATTTAACATTAAGGTCAAATAAATCCAACATGCACAAATATCTCATCAAACACTTGATATCCCATATAAGGTTTATTGCAATTCCGGTTATTGCAAAACGCGGTGCGTTTGCCAACCTGAATTGCAATAACAACAGGAATTGCAATAAAGATCTCGTATAAACCTGATATTATTCAACAAAATTTTCTACATGGATGATGAAGATTGAAAACATACTTATTTAACATTAAGGTCAAATAAATCCAACTTGCACAAATATCTCATCAAACACTTGACGTCCCATATAAGGTTTATTGCAATTCCGGTTATTGCAAAACGCGGTGCGTTTGCCAACCTGAATTGCAATAACAACAAGAATTGCAATAAAAATCTCCTATAAACCTGGAGAATGGAGGAGAATTAATTTTGTCGAAAGGGGTCGCCACTGTATTAACAAAATTAATTCTTCTCGATCGTGCTGTCAATTGCAATGAGTTTGTCTAAGTTCAGTTCGTTGTTTCTTGTTGACTGTTTTATTTCTCCACGATATTAACACGTGTGTCAATAGCAAAGAGTTTGTCTAAGTTCAGTTCGTTGTTTCTTATAAATCATGAGACCTATAGACAAAGAGACTTATGAAGGTAGCATCAAACTCGTAAGAGGCGTATACCATAAGCCCGTAAAACAAAAAACAAAGATAGAGAAAAATGTAATTATTCTTTACTGGCGAAATAAAAGCAAACTAACTGTATGTTTGAAAAACAAGAACTTCACTCTCATGTATGATGGAAAAGAAATCCTATGTAAAGACAATATTGCATCTGCTGTAAAGAAAGGCATCAGGCAGACAAAAGGGGCGGGTGCAAGATGTATTGCCTACATGATGAAGGATCAGTTCGAGGGGATAAGTGAAATGAGAGTTCTTCATGAATTTAAAAGGAGCAAATGTCATGGAGGGACGCATACGAAATTTACGAATAAGCCGCCAATAAGATCTATTGTAGCGAAGGAATTTTGGTAGAGTACAGGTTGATCTTATTTATTAAGTTACCGCTCGTGGACTCCGAGAACTGATGTGATTTTCAGTTTGTAGCTTGAATAGAAATGATCAAGAAGGATATGTGATGATTTGTGTGAAACCAGTTTATGGACTAGGTAATTTAATTATTGTACTCATGTGAGCGATACAGGCTCGATAGGGCCAATTTCGTTACATTATTCTGAGTTTTTTCTTTATTGGTTTAGGTTTTTCATAAGTCTTTTTCGTTCAAGTTAAATTTTATATTCTTGGTTTATGTTTTTAGTTTTATCTTGTGTTTTTTACTTTCATTACACTTTTTGTCAGTTCATAGTGGAAATCAGCAGGTGGCAAATATATCAATCAAAAAGAAAATACATTTCAATCGTTAATTTCTTTTGTTTACTTTTCGAGTTGTACTTATTCTATGAATCTGAGGAAAAAAATATAGGAATATTGAATGAAGACACGGGTTTTTTTTAAAAGATGATCATCCAATATATCACACATTTGAATTAGTGTCATTGTCTACAAACAAGTAAAATAACAGCGTCGACATGATTGTTCTTGTAGAGATATAAAACTTAATAGCGTGAAGATCCGAAAAGAAGAATATACACGTAAGGCCACACCAAACTAATTATTAGTTCTTCAGACATAATTGATAATTTTAAGGGGCGAGCGGGGGCAAAAATAAATTAAATTTATTTTCAAAATGAAGTTGAAATTACAAAAGTTTGACAAAATAAGGACCTATAGAGTCACAGAAGTTATAAAATATTTATAAGATCTGCCTCATTTTGAAAATATCGATGTCTTAAGCAATAAAAATGACTCCATTTGAAGCCTTTAAACGCAAATCATCATCAATTTGGTGTACAATTCTGACTTGGGAATCTATCAGGTCGTTTATGAAGACCAGTAACATCTTTTTTTAAAGCATATTAAGGAAGCTTAGTGTCAAATCTAGAAGGAAAAACAGTTCTTGGCGTTCGATTGGAAAATTCGTGCGGGATTATTTTTTTAATATTAAAGTTTGAAACTGGCAATTTTATGTGCGGTCGCTCTTGAAGAACTAATAATAAATTTGATGTGGCCAAATATCTACATATATTATAGGAAGACATCATATTGTGATTTTGGTTCATATTCGTATGATTCTTTAAACCCGTTATCATTTCCTTTTAATGTGACAATGACTATTCTCTACTCAATTGTATTTAACCACTGAAAACTAATTCTATACATTGTGTTTTATTGATGTTTAAATGTTTTCAATTAATTACGTCTACTATAAACATAATTGGTTTTGAGGCACAAACCACCTCGATTTTAATAAGCATTTCGAATTATAAATTAAAAAAAAATTACAGTAGACAAAAATAATAGAATAACCCCCCCCAAAAAAGTAAAAGATATATATATATATATATATATATATATATATATATATATATATATATATATATATATATATATATATATATATATATATATATACCATGCTAAACAGACTCGGTTCATCAGCGGAACTTACTCAAGTTCAAGGCCGATGATCTATTATTGTTTTTTACTTGAATGAATGAGTGTGAGCATTTTGGGCAATTAAAGAAATTACCTGGACAGATAGAGTATTTTTTTAGCATTCTAGACACGCACTATATTGCGTAGCGGAAGTACTTTTCATTCATGTAGAAAATGTTGTTGAATAATATCAGGTTTATACGAGATCTTTATTGCAATTCCTGTTGTTATTGCAATTCAGGTTGGCAAACAAACCGCGTTTTGCAATAACCGGAATTGCAATAAACCTTATATGGGACATCAAGTGTTTGATGAGATATTTGTGCAAGTTGGATTTATTTGACCTTAATGTTAAATAAGTATGTTGTCAATGTTCATCATCCATGTAGAAATTGTTTCTGAACAATATCAGGTTTATACGAGATCTTTATTGCAATTCCTGTTGTTATTGCAATTCAGGTTGGCAAATGCACCGCGTTTTGCAATAACCGGAATTGCAATAAACATTAATTATCCAATATTTATCTTAAATGTACAAGGACTTGTGATAAGTGTAAAGCATTTGACTTTGAAAACCAAAGGACGTCCTCAATCGATCTTTATTTTTCAAATCGATAGAAAATTATCGGTACTTATACTTGATTGTTATTCCATTTGTTATTGCAACTCGGGTTGTGATAGTCGCCGTCTTTCGCAATAACGTGAATTGCAATAAATTAATTGCAATTCCTGTTGTTATTGCAATTCAGGTTGTAACAGAGCATGTAGGAGAGACAGGACTGTTGCGGAGAGACGAGAGTGCGTAGGAGAGACAGGACTGTTGTGGAGAGACGGGAGTATGTAGGAAAGACAGGACTGTGGTGGGGAGACGAGAGTGTGTAGGAGAGACAGGACTGTGGTGGAGAGACGAGAGTGTGTAGGAGAGACAGGACTGTGGTGGAGAGATGGGAGTGTGTAGGAGAGACAGGACTGTGGTGGAGAGACGAGAGTGTGTAGGAGAGACAGGACTGTGGTGGGGAGACGAGAGTGTGTAGGAGAGACAGGACTGTTGTGTAGAGACGGGAGTATGTAGGAAAGACAGGACTGGGGTGGGGAGACGAGAGTGTGTAGGAAAGACAGGACTGTTTGCGGAGAGCCGATAGTGTGTAGGAGAGACAGGACTTTGGTGGAGAGATGGGAGTGTGTAGGAGAGACAGGACTGTGGTGGAGAGACGAGAGTGTGTAGGAGAGACAGGACTGTTGTGTAGAGACGGGAGTGTGTAGGAGAGACAGGACTGTGGTGGAGAGACGAGAGTGTGTAGGAGAGACAGGACTGTGGTGGGGAGACGAGAGTGTGTAGGAGAGACAGGACTGTTGTGTAGAGACGGGAGTATGTAGGAAAGACAGGACTGTGGTGGGGAGACGAGAGTGTGTAGGAAAGACAGGACTGTTGCGGAGAGACGAGAGTGTGTAGGAGAGACAGGACTGTGGTGGAGAGACGGGAGTGTGTAGGAGAGATAGGACTGTGGTGGAGAGACGGGAGTGTGTAGGAAAGACAGGACTGTTGTGGAGAGACGAGAGTGTGTAGGAGAGACAGGACTGTGGTGGAGAGACGGATGTGTGTAGGAGAGACAGGACTGTGGTGGAGAGACGAGAGTGTGTAGGAAAGACAGGACTGTGGTGGAGAGACGAGAGTGTGTAGGAGAGACAAGACTGTTGTGGAGAGACGAGAGTGTGTAGGAGAGACAGGGGCGTGGTGGAGAGACGAGAGTGTAAAGGAGAGACAGGACTGTGGTGGAGAGACGAGAGTGTGTAGGAGAGATAGGACTGTGGTGGAGAGACGGGAGTGTGTAGGAAAGACAGGACTGTTGTGGAGAGACGAGAGTGTGTAGGAGAGACAGTACTGTGGTGGAGAGACGAGAGTGTGTAGGAGAGACAGGACTGTGGTGGAGAGACGAGAGTGTGTAGGAGAGACAGGACTGTTGTGGAGAGACGAGAGTGTGTAGGAGAGACAGGGGCGTGGTGGAGAGACGAGAGTGTAAAGGAGAGACAGGACTGTTGTGGAGAGACGAGAGTGTGTAGGAGAGACAGGACTGTGGTGGAGAGACGGGAGTGTGTAGGAGAGACAGGACTGTGGTGGAGAGACGGGAGTGTGTAGGAGAGACAGGACTGTTGTGGAGAGACGAGAGTGTGTAGGAGAGACAGGACTGTTGTGGAGAGACGAGAGTGTGTAGGAGAGACAGGACGGTGGTGGAGAGACGAGAGTGTGTAGGAGAGACAGGACTGTGGTGGAGAGACGAGAGTGTGTAGGAGAGACAGGACTGTTGTGGAGAGACGAGAGTGTGTAGGAGAGACAGGACTGTGGTGGAGAGACGGGAGTGTGTAGGAGAGTCAGGACTGTGGTGGAGAGACGAGAGTGTGTAGGAGAGACAGGACTGTTGTGGAGAGACGAGAGTGTGTAGGAGAGACAGGGGTGTGGTGGAGAGACGAGAGTGTGTAGGAGAGACAGGACTGTGGTGGAGAGACGAGAGTGTGTAGAAGAGACAGGACTATGGTGGAGAGACGAGAGTGTGTAGGAGAGACAGGACTGTGGTGGAGAGACGAGAGTGTGTAGGAGAGATAGGACTGTGGTGGAGAGACGGGAGTGTGTAGATGAGACAGGACTGTGGTGGGGAGACGAGAGTGTGTAGGAGAGACAGGACTATGGTGGAGAGACGAAAGTGTGTAAGAGAGACAGGACTGTGGTGGAGAGACGAGAGTGTGTAGGAGAGATAGGACTGTGGTGGAGAGACGAGAGTGTGTAGGAGAGACAGGACTGTGGTGGAGAGACGAGAGTGTGTAGATGAGACACTGTGGTGGAGAGACGAGAGTGTGTAGGAGAGACAGGACTGTGGTGGAGAGACGAGAGTGTGTAGGAGAGACAGGACTGTGGTGGAGAGACGGGAGTGTGTAGGAGAGACAGGACTGTGGTGGAGAGACGAGAGTGTGTAGGAGAGATAGGACTGTGGTGGAGAGACGGGAGTGTGTAGATGAGACAGGACTGTGGTGGGGAGACGAGAGTGTGTAGGAGAGACAGGACTGTGGTGGAGAGACGAGAGTGTGTAGGAGAGACAGGACTGTGGTGGAGAGACGGGAGTGTGTAGGAGAGACAGGACTGTGGTGGAGAGACGAGAGTGTGTAGGAGAGACAGGACTGTGGTGGAGAGACGAGAGTGTGTAGGAGAGACAGGACTGTGGTGGAGAGACGAGAGTGTGTAGGAGAGACATGACTGTTGTGGAGAGACGAGAGTGTGTAGTTGAGACAGGACTGTGGTGGAGAGACGAGAGTGTGTAGTTGAGACAGGACTGTGGTGGAGAGACGGGAGTGTGTAGGAGAGTCAGGACTGTGGTGGAGAGACGAGAGTGAGTAGGAGAGACGGGACTGTTGTGGAGAGACGAGAGTGTGTAGTTGAGACAGGACTGTGGTGGAGAGACGGGAGTGTGTAGGAGAGTCAGGACTGTGGTGGAGAGACGAGAGTGAGTAGGAGAGACAGGGCTGTTGTGGAGAGACGAGAGTGAGTAGCAGAGACAGGACTGTTGTGGAGAGACGAGAGTGTGTAGTTGAGACAGGACTGTGGTGGAGAGACGGGAGTGTGTAGGAGAGTCAGGACTGTGGTGGAGAGACGAGAGTGAGTAGTAGAGACAGGACTGTTGTGGAGAGACGATAGTGTGTAGGAGAGATAGGACTGTGGTGGAGAGACGGGAGTGTGTAGGAGAGACAGGACTGTGGTGGAGAGACGAGAGTGTGTAGGAGAGACAGGACTGTGGTGGAGAGACGGGAGTGTGTAGGAGAGACAGGAATGTGTGGAGAGACGAGAGTGTGTAGAAGAGACAGGACTGTGGTGGAGAGACGAGAGTGTGTAGGAGAGACAGGACTGTGGTGGAGAGACGAGAGTGTGTAGATGAGACAGGACTGTTGTGGAGAGACGAGAGTGTGTAGGAGAGACAGGACTGTGGCGGAGAGACGAAAGTGTGTAGGAGAGACAGGACTGTGGTGGAGAGACGAGAGTGTGTAGGAGTGACAGGACTGTGGTGGAGAGACGAGAGTTTGTAGATGAGACAGGACTGTTGTGGAGAGACGAGAGTGTGTAGGAGAGACAGGACTGTGTGGAGAGACGAGAGTGTGTAGGAGAGACAGGACTGTTGTGGAGAGACGAGAGTGTGTAGGAGAGACAGGACTGTGGTGGATAGACGAGAGTGTGTAGGAGAGACAGGACTGTGGTGGAGAGACGAGAGTGTGTAGTTGAGACAGGACTGTGGTGGAGAGACGAGAGTGTGTAGGAGAGTCAGGACTGTGGTGGAGAGACGAGAGTGAGTAGGAGAGACAGGACTGTTGTGGAGAGACGAGAGTGTGTAGTTGAGACAGGACTGTGGTGGAGAGACGAGAGTGAGTAGGAGAGACAGGACTGTTGTGGAGAGACGAGAGTGTGTAGGAGAGTCAGGACTGTGGTGGAGAGACGAGAGTGAGTAGGAGAGACAGGACTGTTGTGGAGAGACAAGAGTGTGTAGGAGAGACAGGACTGTGGTGGAGAGACGAGAGTGTGTAGGAGAGACAGGACTGTAGCGGAGAGACGAGAGTGTGTAGGAGAGACAGGACTGTTGTGGAGAGACGAGAGTGTGTAGGTGAGACAGGAACTTGGTGGAGAGACGAGAGTGTGTAGGAGAGACAGGAATGTGGTGGAGAGACGATAACGTGTCCGTGAGACAGGAACTTGGAGGAAGGACGCTATAATGTAAAAGACATATACGCGAGGGAGGAATAAAAGATAGAGACATGAGGGTGAATATGATATCATAAGTTAATCATATCATATCATTAGTCATATCATAACTACTCCTCAGTGTATATCGTATAGTATTGAAAATTATCGAGAAATGGTGAAAAACATTTTCTGAACGTAACAAAACTGTGAATATATATATATATATATATATATATATATATATATATATATATATATATATATATATATATATATATATATATATATATATATATATATATATATATATATATGTATGTATATATATAGGGGAACAGAAAGGACAAGTAGTGAACAATTCAGAGAGACGTTTAGAAGGACATAAACAAACTTATATAGGTCAAAACTACAATAATAAACCTTTTTACACCCATTTTCAAAGACGAAAGGTAAATAGGAATTATTTTTTAGACCAAAATACAAATTTAAAATACCCACCATAAGGGAAATTAAACCAAAAGTTCTAAATTTATCGTCTGAAAAATTAAATAAAGATCAAATTTCAGTCCTTAAATTGGGGCTTAAATTTACCCCCACTCCAAAATCAAATATTTCAGAATTAAAAAATGACTTACGGGAATTTGAGAGAAAATTTCGTTTATTAGAATTATACCATGACAAAGACAACAATGAGAAGTCTTTAGTGAAAAATAAATCAAAATATATACCAGAAAAGGGTAGAAATAAATCCTTAGATAAATATTTTGACATTTTATGGAAAACAAATTTCTCAGATATAAAGCAAGTTCCAAATAATTTATCTTACAAACAACGTTTTGCTTTAAAGGAAATTCAAAATAACAAGAATATTATAATCAAAGAAGCAGATAAAGGAAGTGCTGTAGTAATAATGGATAAAAACTACTATCAGAAAAAAATAGAAGAAATGCTAAATGACCCTATCAATTACTCACTGATACAATCAAACATCGACAAACACATCCTCAGTCAAATAGACAAACTGTGCAATAAATATAATAACATTTTAACTAAAAATGAGATAGATTATTTAACAGTCTTCCAATCAAAAACCAGTAATTTTTACGGATTACCAAAAAATACACAAATCAAATCAAATAAAACATGCAATATACCAACAACAGTCTGATTATATTGAAATAATTAATCCTTCCGATTTAAAATTTAGACCTATAATTGCTGGACCATCCTGCCCTACTCATAGACTGAGCAATTTAATAGATATATTATTACAACCATTTTTAAAAGAAATAAAAAGCTACGTAAGAGACGACATAGACTTCCTTAATAAGATTCCACCAACAGTTGACCCTAATACCTTATTAACAACTTTTGACATAACAAGTCTTTATTCAAATATACCACACGAATTCGGTAAAGAAGCAATTAGCTATTGGATAAAAATACATCCTAAATTATTACACCAACGCTTTAACGAAAACTTTATCATAGAATCCATAGACTTAATTCTTAACAATAATACATTCCAATTCAATAATAAACAATATAAAGAAATCTTAGGTACTGCCATGGGAACTAAAATGGCACCTATTTATGCTACACTTACTTTAGGATATTTGGAACAAAGTTTATACAATAAAGTTAAACAAACCTTCAGTGAAAATGTTGCTAAATCATTTGAAACATTGTGGAGGCGGTATCTTGATGACTGTATAATATTTTGGAACCAATCATGGGGTAAAATAGAAGATTTATATAATATATTACAAGACTTACATCCTTATATAAAATTCACAATGGAAACAAACGTTAAAGAATTACCCTTTTTAGATATAATGATTAAAAAAGATGGTAATAAAATTATCACAGATATTTATCGCAAACCAACCGATACGCAACAATATTTACACTTCAAGAGTCATCATCCTAAATCTTGTATAAAATCAATACCATACACTCTTGCAAGACGTATATGCACAATAATTAAACCGTCTGAATTAAGAATATCTAGATTAAAAGAATTACGTAGCTCTCTAATACATCGCGGATATCCCATAACATTAATAAGTAAGGGATTCGAGATGGCCGAAGCCATACCGATATCTATTCTACGACAAACTAAAATGAAAGACTATAAAAATTCATTAGCATTTGTTTCAACATACAATAAACGAAATCCAGAAATTTTTAGTCAAGCATTTAAACATTTGGAATATTTAAGAACAGACGAAAAGATGAACAAAATTCTAAATAAGATACAAATTATCAAAAGCAAGAGACAACCAAAAAATCTTAAACAATTAATTACATCTGCCAAATCAAATTTTGATACTGAGGAATCAGAAAATATAGGTGTAACAAAATGCAAAAATAAAAAATGTAAGGTTTGTGATATAATTATGGAAGGAAATGTGTATAATTTCAAAAATGGTAACGTTCAATTCCTAGTAAAACGAAAACTAACTTGCAATTCCTAAAATATAATATATGTCATATCATGTGACAAATGTAAAGAAGAATATATTGGGTCAACACAATGTTTAAATCACAGAGTAGCTTTACATAAAAGCAATATAAAACACTCACAAAACCGAGTGTTATTTGTGAGCAAACACCTTCACCATTGCAGTAATGGCAAATTTAAGGTTATGCCTATATACCAAACAGACAACTATTCAATCATTACGATCAAAGAGCAAGATTTCATCGACAAATATAAACCTTCCCTTAACAAAACATAGCATCATCCCACGTAGTGGAATGTGAGATTATATCAGATACCTTTGTTAAAATACTTACTATATACTTTATCTGATATTCTACTGTTATCATTATTATCTAAGAATATGTGTATATATACTTGCTTGTTGTATTATCATGCATCATTACCTGAAGAGGCTCATAATGCCGAAACACGTGTAGTAATGGAATAAAACATGTTAAGCTTTGAAGAAGCAGTGGATGGTCCTCGTCCGAACAAAAGACTCAGCTTAAGTAATGAAGGATCGTCGTCCGAACAAAAGTCTCAGCTTAAGCATTACAGGGGTCCTCATCCGAATAGCGGACTTAGCTTAAGCAGTGGATGGTCCTCGTCCGAACAAAAGACTCAGCTTAAGTAATGAAGGATCGTCGTCCGAACAAAAGTCTCAGCTTAAGCATTACAGGGGTCCTCATCCGAATAGCGGACTTAGCTTAAGCAGTGGATGGTCCTCGTCCGAACAAAAGACTCAGCTTAAGTAATGAAGGATCGTCGTCCGAACAAAAGTCTCAGCTTAAGCATTACAGGGGTCCTCATCCGAATAGCGGACTTAGCTTAAGCAGTGGATGGTCCTCGTCCGAACAAAAGACTCAGCTTAAGTTTTGAAGGATCGTCGTCCGAACAAATGTCTCAGCTTAAGCATTACAGGGGTCCTCATCCGAATAGCGGACTTAGCTTAAGCAGTGGATGGTCCTCGTCCGCACAGTGGAGTCAGCTTAAGCAGTGGATGGTCATCATCTGAACAACGCGCTCAGCATAAGCAGTGAATGGTCCTCATCCGAACAACGGACTCAGGTTAAGCAGTGGATGGTCCTCATCCAAACAGGGGACTCAGCTTAAGCAGTGAATGGTCCTCATCTGAACAACGCGCTCAGCTTAAGCAGTGAATGGTCCTCATATGAACAACGCACTCAGCTTACGCAGTGAATGGTCCTCATCCGAACAACGGACTCAGCTTAAGCAGTGGATGGTCCTCATCCGAAAAGTGGACTCAGCTTAAGCAGTGAATGGTCCTCATCCGAACAACTGATTTACATAGACTCAATATATAATATTTTATATCAATGTAATTTGTAAGTAATGAAACTTAATTAATATATAAATATCTATGAGAATTCAGTTTTGCAATAGAATGATTGGAACAATGGTATTTTGTGTCTAATATAAATTTATATAACAGTGTCACAATGAGAATGTACTGCTCCATTGATTGACAGATCATCCGACAGACAGATAGACTGACAGGTAGTGGGATATATCTGTATCTACATGCAATATGTATAAAGGTAAAATTGAATTAAAGGTACAGAAACATTCATGTACAAGAAAACAATAATCGTGAATAGATAGTATTTAATAACGGTGAATTAGCTCCTCTATGCTTCCTGCAATCTCGCCAAAGTATTGACATACGCCTTTACATTATATCATCATCAGTGAAGGGAAAATAATTGTCTCGACATTTACATGATATCTAATAAAGGAAGTACTTGCAGCCATTGTTCGTAATTATCGTGTAATCATTTTCAATGACCCCTTTATATATGTAGGGTATTGGGCCGTTATATATCCTTATCTTAAGGTGAACATTACACAGTCAAGGAAACACTTTGACCATAATCATAAACATAACACAGTCGAGGAATCATAAACATAACACAGTCGAGGAATCATAAACATAACACAGTCGAAGAATCATTTTGACAATAATCGTCGGAGATCATTTATATTTTTTGCACCATTTAACTTTGAAAATATCGGTATAAAATATCAATCGTTTTCTAAGGTGTTAATGGATAACTAGTTCTTAGAATAATCTCTCAGTAAGGACAACCCGGAATGCTTTAAAAGTATTTCTCAGCAATGTCCATCTAGTGTATGACATCTGATCAATGTCCGTCCAATGTATGACATCTGAGCAATGTCCATCTAGTGTATGACATCTGAGCAATGTCCGCCCAGTGTATGACATATGAGCAATGTCCATCTAGTGTATGACATCTGAGCAATGTCCGTCCAGTGTATGACATATGAGCAATGTCCATCCAGTGTATGACATCTGAGCAATGTCCATCTAGTGTATGACACCTGAGCAATGTCCGTCCAGTGTATGACATATGAGCAATGTCCATCCAGTGTATGACATCTGAGCAATGTCCATCTAGTGTATGACATCTGAGCAATGTCCGTCCAGTGTATGACATATGAGCAATGTCCATCCAGTGTATGACATCTGAGCAATGTCCATCTAGTGTATGACATCTGAGCAATGTTCATCTAGTGTATGACATCTAAGCAATGTCCGTCCAGTGTATGACATCTGAGCAATGTCCGTCCAGTGTATGACATCTGAGCAATGTCCATCCAGTGTATGACATCTGAGCAATGTCCATCTATTGTATGACATCTGAGCAATATCCGTCCAGTGTAAGACATCTGAGCAATGTCCATCCAGTGTATGACATCTGAGCAATGTACATCTAGTGTATGACATCTGAGCAATGTCCATCTAGTGTATGATATCTGAGCAATGTCCGTCCAGTGTATGACATCTGAGCAATGTCCATCCAGTGTATGACATATGAGCAATGTCCATGCAGTGTATGACAACTGAGCAATGTTCATCCAGTGTATGACATCTGAGCAATGTCCGTCCAGTGTATGACATCTGAGCAATGTTCATCCAGTGTATGACATTTGAGCATTGCTCCTCTGGAGACTCTTAACCACCACAATGTCCGTCCAGTGTATGACATCTGAGCAATGTCCGTCCAGTGTATGACATCTGAGCAATGTTCATCCAGTGTATGACAACTGAGCAATGTCCGTCCAGTGTATGACATATGAGCAATGTTCATCCAGTGTATAACATCTGAGCATTGCTCCTCTGGAGACTCTTAACCACCACAATGTCCGTCCAGTGTATGACATCTGAGCAATGTTCATCCAGTGTATGACATCTGAGCAATGTCCGTCCAGTGTATGACATCTGAGCAATGTTCATCCAGTGTATGACATTTGAGCATTGCTCCTCTGGAGACTCTTAACCACCACAATGTCCGTCCAGTGTATGACATCTGAGCAATGTTCATCCAGTGTATGACATCTGAGCAATGTTCATCCAGGGTATGACATCTGAGCAATGTCCGTTCAGTTTATGACATCTGAGCAATGTCCATCTAGTGTATGATATCTGAGCAATATCTGTCCAGTGTATGACATCTGAGCAATGTCCATCCAGTGTATGACATATGAGCAATGTCCATGCAGTGTATGACAACTGAGCAATGTTCATCCAGGGTATGACATCTGAGCAATGTCCGTCCAGTGTATGACATCTGAGCAATGTTCATCCAGTGTATGACATTTGAGCATTGCTCCTCTGGAGACTCTTAACCACCACAATGTCCGTCCAGTGTATGACATCTGAGCAATGTTCCTCCAGTGTATGACATCTGAGCAATGTCCGTCCAGGGTATGACATCTGAGCAATGTCCGTTCAGTTTATGACATCTGAGCAATGTCCGTCCAGTGTATGACATCTGAGCAATGTCCATCTAGTGTATGACATCTGAGCAATGTCCGTCCAGTGTATGACATCTGAGCAATGTTCATCCAGTGTATGACAACTGAGCAATGTCCGTCCAGTGTATGACATATGAGCAATGTTCATCCAGTGTATAACATCTGAGCATTGCTCCTCTGGAGACTCTTAACCACCACACCTCATTTCTGTAATAAACATTTAAAAAAAAGTACTGAGATACAAAATTCAAACAATATATGTGGCAATTTCTCATCCCCCCTCCAAAATAAAACCCAACCAACCAACCAAACAAACAAAAAAAAAAAGGAAAAAATTTCCAAACACCCCCCTCCCCCATTTATATATATAATAAAGAAAGATAAATACACATGTAATAACATTTTCTACTCATTGATTCTCTCTATACTATCAAATACATGAACGTTTGTTTACTACACTACACGAGGAAACAATGCCTAAACTGGTTTCGCTATTATTTAAATCACCATCAGAGGTACTCCCAGAATTAAAATGACCTTTGATTGTTAACAGTTTCAATTCTTGACCAAGATCATTGATACACTGGCTGTACCATATTCCAATCTTACCATACTTTGTCTTAACTCTGCATAAACACACTCGTGTTTAGAGCTCGATTACGTGTTACCAACGTGTATCCATAGATACTCGTAATACTGAGCATTTAGAAATCATATCGCATAGGATATCAATACAACATGATATTTGTATGTGTGTGTGCATGAGTAGGTGTACATGTGTATGTGTGAGGATGTATATATATATAAAGCACAAAGACACTACAGCTAACAAGGTACCCTATATTTCACTTGTATTTGTTCCCCGTCTGGGGCGTGGTGTAGTGGTTAAGCGCTTGGCTTGCGGCGCCGACGATCCGGGTTCGATTCCCAGGTTGCCCCACTATGTTTAAGAGGTTGGTAACCTCCTGCTTCCATGTCGCGATATAACTGAAATATTGTTGAAAGCGACGTAAAACACCAATCAATCAACCGTCTGGGACTTGAACCCACGACCTATGATACCGACCGAACCACCTAGCTGTCATGCATCCGACACTCTAACCGACTGAGCTACCGTAATCGAACTCTAAACACGAGTGTTTAAGAGGTTGGTAACCTCCTGCTTCCATGTCGCGATATAACTGAAATATTGTTGAAAGCGACGTAAAACACCAATCAATCAACCGTCTGGGACTTGAACCCACGACCTATGATACCGACCGAACCACCTAGCTGTCATGCATCCGACACTCTAACCGACTGAGCTACCGTAATCGAACTCTAAACACGAGTGTGTTTTGAGCTCGGGTAGCTCAGTCGGTTAGATTCGATACCATAGGTCGTGGGTTCGAGTCCCAGACGGGGAACGAATATAAGTGAAATATAGGGTGCCTTGTTAGCTGTAGTGTCTTTGTGCTTTATATGTTTGTCTAATTCGTCTTTATTTTCTACAGGTATTTCTTCGGAGATCCAAGGTCCATAGTACGTCCAGGTGTTTCACTGATTCTATTTGTGCATTATATATATATATATATATATATATATATATATATATATATATATATATATATATATATATATATATATATATATATATATATATATATATATATATATATATATATATATATATATATATATATATATATATATATATATATATATATATCCTGAGCTGGAGGTCTTGGTTTCGACTCCCGCCCAGGGCACACTGGTGTTCTGTCTTTCGAATGAGACAGAAAAACCGAGGTCCCGTGTCACGGTAGGCGTGGCACGTAAAAGATCCCTCACTGCTTCGGGTGGGTCCGTTGGAAAGGTCTAAACTTCTATGCAATGTATCAGGCAGATGCCGTAATAATATAAGTGAAATAATCGTGGGGTGACGTAAAAAATAATCTACCTATCTATTTATCTATCTATCTATCTCTTATATATTATACAATATTTTTTATGATTCCAGCTGCAAGTATACAGAAAAAGAGATCATCCAAATGTTTGGTTTTTTTATAGATAACATTTTTGTGAGTTTTGGTGGGAAAGTCTTCCAGCAGATTGTTGACATTTCGATGGGTACAAATTGTACAAAACTGACATTATTTTGTACTCATGGAAAGTAGAATTCATACAGTCTCTGCTTTCCAAAGGCAATAAGCAATACATCTTAACCCTGTATTTAAAGATCACCTCAACAAAGTAATCTGAGATAAAGGACAGAACTGAGAGCACATCTTCTGCTTCATACCTCGATATATTCCTATCAATTAGTAATGATAATTCGTTAGTCACCTCTCTTTATGACAGGCGTGTCGATTTCAATTTCATTATTACCAACTTTATTTTCCTAAGTAGCAACATACCTTCTCCTGCACACGACGACTTCATTTTATAATTTATACGGTATGCCGATGCATGTTCTGAATATGAAGATTTCGTCCCGAGAGTGAGGTTTCTTGCTACGAAAACATTCCCATAAGGATATCTTAGGGAACGTTTGAAAATTGTCATTAAGAAGTTCTATGGTCGATATAGCTATCCGGTGCAATTTGAGATCCCCCTTTCAAGAATGTTAGCCGACAGTATGGGATTTGATCATACCAGCTAGCCACATTTTTACTATACTGGATATAACATAATATGTATACAAGCAGATATTTCTTTTTCAGGTGCATTTCCGACAACGGAATTTCAATTCAACAGCATTTCATATCGTGAATGGAATAATTCGATTTATTGTCTTTGTCTTCTAAATATGCTCATATGTGTATGTATGTGTTTTCTTCCTGAATCTGAATAGCTGTTACAGGATTTTTGAGACAGGTGTTGCATACAAGCAGAGGACGCTTACTCCTGGTCTCACCTCAGTTTATTTGGTGTTTGAATAGGAGATAGAGAAAAACTGAGAGAGGAATGAAATAAAATACATATAACAAATAAAATACATAGTATATGTCAACGTTTTTTATAACACGACAAAGATGTGTGTTTGTTGTACATTACTGTATTCGTACAGAGTACACAGAAATACGGAAAACAAGAATCAGAGATCAGCAGTAAAAAGTTTGATTTAAAAGATGAATAGTAGGTTGAATTTGTATTGATGAAGTAGATAAGTGAAAGAGCTCATGAGATTTGAAAGGAAAGAACATGAGAATGAACAGAAGTAGGGAATTCTTTATAAAAAACAAGATTTTGTTTAATTATTGTTTTAAATCACATCAATAATATTTCACACTTGTATGGCTACGGCATCTGCACTGATGCAACGCACAGAAATTTAGGAGTATGCAATGGGTCCGCCTGAATCAATGAGGGATCTCTCATATGCTACGTCTGCCGTGACACGGAACCTCGGTGTTTACTGTCTCATCCTTAAGATAGAGCAAATGAGCAAATGACAGAACACCGACGAGTAAATGACAGGATTCAAACCAGGAACCTTCGTTTATTTGAAGTTAGTAATGGCAATTCATTTGCTAAAAACAGTGTTGTTGTTGTGGAAGCAAAAATTCTTCGCAAGGCTATATACGATAACAAAATTAGCATTTAATGTGCTCCCCAAATCAGACAAAAGGGGATACAAATCACATTTTATATCAAATTGTGGTCACTGTTCTACCGTCATTCTTTCTTAACACATTTTTCCACTTTAACAGCAGTTAACGATGATTTCATAAACAGTGCAATGTTGCATTTTATAAAGTAAACTGCATCAAGTTTGGTCATTCAAACATTTCTAAAAAGTTATAGAGAAATTTAATTTACACAAATTTCAAGCTTTTCGAATTTCTACATTTAATTCTTCTACTTTGTATATCTTTTGTGTATACCAATATGAGCTAACTGTGCTCAGTTCGTCGGAAAGAGAGCTAAGGAACGTCCCTGATTTGCAGTAGACCCGACAAACAGGAAGAGGTTCCTACTCTCCTTTAAAAGGTTTTAAAAAGGCCCATGATGAGCCCTCAACGCCATTGTAGAGTACAAAACTAAAGGAAAAGTCCACATAAAGCTGTAGTGAAGCCCAATATAAGACGCATGGTCTTAGTGATGATCTCATTTTAACGTCTTTAAGATATTATAGTAATTTATAGTAAAAATTAGACTATATTTATTCAAAGTCATCCCAAAATGTAGTTGACATGACCCAGTTTATAGAAATACATTTCTCTGCGAGACGCAGAGTTAAAAAATGAGAGAAAAGGTATGTTCATAATCAATCAGAGAAAGAGGTCAACGTAATCGACAATTTAAGCCTGAGAGGAAGGTTATCAGTGAAGTAGACTTAGCCATATTGCGAATGAGTTTAGAGACACTTACTTTGCAATTTTGACGACTGAAATTATGGTTTAACCAAAGTCATGTGTGACACACGATATTTCATTGCGTGTCCTTGGAAGTAGAATGATTCGATGTATGCAAAAGGATCAGATTATTCTTCGTTGCAGTCAGTGCATTTCCTGTTATTAGTTGATTGTTTGAATTTTGTTTTACGTCACACCACGATTATTTCATGTATATGGTAACGGCATCTACCTGATGCGGGGTATAGACGTTTCTACCTTTGCAACTGACCCACAGTGAAGGATCTTTAACATGCCATGCCTACTGTGACAAGGGACTTCGGTTTTTACTGTTTCATCGAAAAGACAGAACACCGGTGTGTCCAGGTCGGGAATCGAAACCGGGACCTAGACCACGGCAAACGCCGTATAAAGCCTATTTAACCGTATATAAAATGTAAAGATGATGGATAAATCCAAACCACAAGTCCAAAAATCATGAAACCATAGGACATACAAAATCAGTGAAAATGAAAAACAAATGGAAAATAACAAAATATGTCTACTTGAAGAGCATATGTGAACCCCTGTGATGGAGTGAGATCAGGTGCCCGGGGAGAGTGAGCATCTCCTGCTTGCTAGCAACACCCGTCACATATACCCCGTAGAAAGAGTCAAATAAATTCGTTTATACCTCGATGGAAGTAAAAAATGCCATGTGATAATTGGCCACGCCTACCGTTAGACGTTCTATGATAAGCCGTTAGTTTTGATTGGTTGGCGTGGCTATCAATGCGCTATATTTAAAAATTCCTTATTTGCAATAAATATTTCAAATTTTTTCAAAACGTTTGTTTATATCGATGGAAATAATTAAATTATAAGGAATGAAATTATGATCTCATCCGCTTCGCAGATTATACAGTTTGTAAATCGGTTTTACTTCTATACCTCAATAGAAAAATAAATTATTAATTTCATTCCTTAAATGTAGCTAATGTAAAAATTCAACAGTTAAGTGGATGCAGTCAGACAGTGGTAGAATAAGTTTGGGTTCAACAGGATTTTGTACTCGTACTTGGTAATGACTTTTAATACAATAGTTGATGATTTCATTGGTATTTTGAGACAGGTGCTCTGATGAATGGCAGCTGAACAACTAAATGCTAGAGTTAAAACATTGCTTCATTGCAAACAGCGAGATACCAATGGTATGCAGAAACTTTCCATTTGAACTAAGATTACAGATTAAATGCCAGTTCAAATAGAAAACATGAGATGAAAATCTCTATAAACATGACATCATCCTAGAAATAGAATGAAATCAGGTGCCCGGGGGATTATCTTCTCCTGTTTGCTAGAAACGCCTGTAATTGTAGTCTGATAGATATTAACGAATCAGGTCAAGTATAGGCTTCATGTAAGGTGCTCAAAAAGGTCTCAGTCAAGAATGACATTCAACACTCTGGATAACGAGATTATTTTGCATGATAAGAGCCTCGTATCTACCATAGAACGCACTGAGTGATATTGTTCGTCTACCATTTACCTGTTGGTCTACCTGACTGAACGGAAATTCGCTGATCTGTAATTTGATTTGTCCTAAGAACAAAGTCATCATAACTTTATTTCGCTCTGGCATCACTAATTAACTTAAGAATGAATGTACTGGCATACGGTGATGAAATATTGCTACTCACGAAGGGAAAGTTTGTGATGCTCAATTTAAATTGATCCGTTTCTCATAGACTGATATGTTCCAGAAAAGATTAGATGAATTTACCACCACAAAAATGATATCGATCAGAAAGTTAACATTTGGATGGTCTGTTTCGGAGTACTTAGCTATATAATGATTCCTACTGAACAAAAAGGTTTCAGTATGGTTAACAAACGGGACTTTGTGAATGTCATTTTGCAAATGAAAGAATTTGGATGATTTTAAAAGAATCTGTCTTAATATTTCACTAGGGACTGTTTTGTGAAGAGTGAAAAATTCAAATTTCTTGATAAAGTAAATTTTATAGAAATATGATGGATATCAGATGTTCCATCAGTTATTTTGAATTCTTTGGAGTCCACATTTGATAAATGCTACGTCTAGAGTATACTATTACACAGTAATTTTGAATGCTATAGTGATTTCAAAAAAGACAAGTTCTTTGATCACATTATGGTATTTAATAAGAATTCGAAGTGGTATTAATATATCTTTGTAATTTTTGATCATAGTAACACTCCAAATGATTTGATTTTTTTCTGGAAGTGTCCACCTCTACATTCCCTTTTTTTTTTACCAATCTTTATGGATAATCCGCATATCACTTTACAATTATTTCACTTTGGCGTTTACCTCACCTCAGATTACCAGTAGCAATATGACCACAAGGAGAATATTAAAATTTAGAGGAACGTTGACATGGTGTTGGGGCTTTAACCCATTGATCGCAACACAAGATAGATGCAGTGAAAAGGGCTAATTACGGTGGAAAGAAACGCTGGTGTGGCGGATTATATAAGTGATATCCGTGCTGAAATTAAAACGTCGCGTTTGTCATAGAGTGAGGGATTCAGGTGACTATAAGCGCCACAAATTGACATGATATCCAAAAAGTCACATGGAGAGATAACGCTAAAGT
Organism: Pteria penguin; assembly: GCA_035048485.1. Lineage (NCBI taxonomy): Eukaryota > Metazoa > Mollusca > Bivalvia > Pterioida > Pteriidae > Pteria > Pteria penguin. The sequence continues at coordinate 63,063,733 of CM068583.1, forward strand.
TATCTTTGTATATAGTATTGTTACATGTATTTGAAAGTGTGTCATCTATATATCTGCCACATGAATCCATGGCAATTTTATTTTACATTGCATAATGCAATTCAAGTAGAGGTTCAGAACATGTTGATGATAAACGTAATTTAATAATCTGAGATATTAGATCTGAAGCGGTTGTCAAGAAAACTGATGTATCAAATCGAATATGTATTGACTGTAAAAGTTTCACAGGGTAACAGTGTTGATCCAATACCAGTGCCAGATACAGAGAAAATCTATATAAACATTGGTAATAACAAGTAGTTTACAGAGATTACATTAGAGTTTTGCATGTACCAATGAGAAAGAAAACAAAGACATCATTTCTTTTAAAACTCATTCTGGGTTTTTTAGATTTATAGTTATGTCCATAGGTTTGTCAGATTCAGCAGATCTGTTCAGCAGGACTCGGATGTATAACTAAATTCAACATGGACTAGCAAAGCAAACAAGAATGAAGCTCATAAAAAGGCATAACAAAGCAAATTCAATTGGAATGCAGTTAAGGTACCATATTAGCACGGTCATCTAAAGTGAAAAAGAAAAGTGTGATCGTTTCTAGGTGTAATCGCAGTTTCGTTCGGAATCTTGACGAAAATTGTGATTTCATGAACGGATTTAAAACGGAAGGGCATTTCCAATAAATCGAATGGAAATGAGATTACGAAAAAGCATTGAAGTTGATGATCACATGATGATCATCATGTATGTTGTCATAGACATAGGTCTGTGACAAAGTTAGAAGCTTATTTGTATAGGATGGTATTTTATATTGCAAAGTGATCGTCAAGAAAGTGATCTAGTATATTTCAAACTTGCCAAAATGTTAAATGGTCGATATGGACATTTTCCTTTAGGGGTAGTGTATAGGTGTAGAAAATGTTGGAGCAAACAATTTAAGTAGGTGTGTTTGAGGGTGTTTTCTGTCAGAGTTTATTCCCGATTTAACGTATCTGATGTAATACTTTACAATGATTATTTGCCATTCATTGCCGAAGATAAAAATTGAAAAGAAGAGTAATCGAATAAAATACTCCATGAAGAGAATACAGCAGTTAAACTCTGACAAATCTAAACAATCTTAGCCAACATGTCGAACAAAATTTAAATTTGAATTTATTGGGAGGGAAGGGAGGGCGGACAGTTTTGAATATTATATTTATTCATGAGCAGTTTGATGCTAACATCTGTATGAAATGTTAGGCCCTACCTAATATACAATTAGGTTATCAAATATATAGATTACTGTGCATCTGATTAACTGACTAACACCATTGCGGTTTCCTATGTTATTGACTTATGTCCTAATCCGCAAGACGTATCATATAAATCATGTAGTATAAGCATACATAAGTGTAATCCTCGGGAAACATGTGTATGATTTTCAAACAAGGAACGATGAGGTCACTAACATATATTGTTATATATTCAACGTAAGTGTTGTGTTATTATGCATGACTTACATTAGACAGTATCATTTGAAATGGAAAAAGAATGCTTTCACTCAATCGATCGACAGAATCAACCTAAGGATTAAAACAGAAATAATAAGAATACAAGCAAATAGAACATCACAAACATGCTGGGGTTTTGTGCAATAACGATGACGACGTAAGACGGACAACTGACAAAATTTTAATTGGTGTGGTTAGCTGAATTTTGGCCCGACCATATTCAGATTTCAATGTAAATGTTAATGATAAAAGAAATCTTTATATCTTGTCGCCAATTTCTGCTAACAGTTTTATAATGATTACTAGGAACACGCTTAATTACGTCTATATCAATGCATAGTGTGATGGTTTTTTCAAGGAAATTCCACATATATAATTTTGTTTTGTATCATAAAATTTGTTTATGTAGTAAAAGAATTTGAGGGAAGTATTTTATTTGATAGGCTGATATTGTCCAGTGGTATTACCATAGGTATTCGAGGTCATAGGCTGATATTGTCCAGTGGTATTACCATAGGTATTCGAGGTCATAGGCTGATATTGTCCAGTGGTATTACCATAGGTATTCGAGGTCATAGGCTGAGATTGTCCAGTGGTATTACCATAGGTATTCGAGGTCATAGGCTGATATTGTCCAGTGGTATTACCATAGGTATTCGAGGTCATAGGCTGATATTGTCCAGTGGTATTACCATAGGTATTCGAGGTCATAGGCTGATATTGTCCAGTGGTATTACCATAGGTATTCGAGGTCATAGGCTGAGATTGTCCAGTGGTATTACCATAGGTATTCGGGGTCATAGGCTGAGATTGTCCAGTGGTATTACCATAGGTATTCGGGGTCATAGGCTGATATTGTCCAGTGGTATTACCATAGGTATTCGAGATATCTGAGGTCATAGTAGTTTATTTTGTAGAGCTTATTCACTTCGGTTTTTTAGTTCGATAGGTAAATATAAATAAATGTCAGAATACGTAACAGTGACAATTGGCAATGTTAATTTTGAATTCTTAAATTATAATAATGCATTTCATTAATCTTAAACTAGGATACATTATCAGTTTTAACTGCTTCCAAGTACATCAGCACCTTTAGATATCATATTTAGAGTAATTGACCTACTTATATGACAGGTTTGATAGTTAAGATAATGACTATTATAAAAATAAACCTGATATAGATATATATCTGGTTATGCCTGTAACCTAGTATACTTATCTATATTACACTGATTTCAGATTGTGTAATGACCTGACTGTAAGACTTTGTTACACAATATACAACCACAGGATAATTTCTATGGTAAAATTCGTAACAATGACAAAAGTTATAATGTAAAAGACGAAAGGAACTGGTGCTATTTGACTGTGACACTCACAACAATGTACCACGGTGTACATTCATGTACTCCGAGGTGAGATGCTGTGGTACACCGTGTAAATTAATATATCTCTGGAAATCAGAGGTGAAATCACGGTGAGTAGCAATATACCTCTTTGTACAGTTATGTAAGCTTGGAAGTCACCTTCCCGGAGAGTGGTTATGTCCCACGGTTTCAGCTTCTTCTGTCTAAGTAAAAGACCGCATATGCTTTATCTTTTCGGTCATTTTGGTTTCAACACTGCTCTTCAATTATTTATATATTTTGAGAATTTCAGTCATTTGGCCATGAGCATCACTGAAGAGACATACGTGGTCGAAATGCGCATATGGTGCACTAAATTAAAAGGTATATATGTTCTATATTTATTAAAATCTCATTATGATTTATGTATCTCTGGAAGACAGAGGTGATATTACTTTCTCAGGGAGTGATAATGTACCGTAGTGTACTTTCACAGGCAGTGGTAATGTACCGGAGTGTACATAAATTTATCCTTGAAAGCCAGTGATGACATCTTTTCCGGGGATGCTGTCATGTACCACATTACTGTATCCATGGATCTCAGAGATGGTGTATACGTATATCTTCTCCTGGAAATCAAAAGACAGATAATGTTCCTGGCCAATGGTAATGTACCATAGTGTACATTCATGTACCCAGGAAAGTCAGGCGTGCGATCATGTTCCCGGGGAGAGGTACTGTACCTCGATGTACATACAAATAACTGTTAAAGTCAGGTAAGATGATTTTCTCGGAGAGTGGTGCTGAACAACTGTATATATTTACATTCTCCTGGAAGTCAAAGGTCACATCATGCTCCTGTAGAATGTCAATGTATCACGGTATACAGTCATGTATATCTGGAAGTCAGAGGCGAGATTGTATAACCGGGGGGGGGGGGGGTGACATGTTCCAACCAAGTACATTCATGTACCCCTGGAAGTAAGAAGTAAGATCATGCTTCAGGCGATAATGTTTCATTGTGTAAAATAAGGTACCACTAGAAGTCAAAAATGAAATTATATCCCAGGGAAAAAGTGAGATCATATTCCTTACGAGGAGTAATGTATCACAGAGTACTTTCATGTACCCCTGGATTCAGAGGTGAGGTCACACTCTCGAGAGTGGTAATGTACTGCAGAGGTGAGATCATGTTCTCGGCGAAATGGTAACATACCACAGTGTATTCATGTACCTTCGGAAGTCAGAGGCAAGACAATGCCCTCGGGGAAGTGGTAATGAACTACAGCTTTGAGATAATGTTCTCGGGGAGTGGTAATATACCATAGAGTACATTCATATAACCTTGTGCGTAAGGGGTAGATCGTGTTCCCGCGGAGTGGTAATGTACCACAAGGTATATTCATGTATCCCTGGGCGCCATAGGTGAGGTCATGTTCCCTGGGAGAGATAATGCCCCTCATAAGTTTGTGCAGAAGATCACATTAGAAATTAGAATAGGAAATTCTATTGTATACATGTTGTCAGCGGGTAACAAAACGTATGTTGTTTGTAAATCTTTTTTCTTTTTATGGGCAGGACTGACATTTTATCTGGCTGCTTGAATAAATGTGGTTGTTGTGTAAAGTTGTTATACAGTTGTCGATAATTGGCAAAACTACATTTTTCGAATCACAGAGCACATAAACTTCCATTTTCCATTTTACTGTAATGTTTACAATAAGTTTGTAACGCTCCGTCTAAAATATCACAGAATTTATCGAAATTGATCTTGGACGGAAATCGTATTTCTGTCATTTAAAAAGGTTGAACATAAGTATTTATCAGAAATACTGTTTAGGTAACTAACATTTACCTGCAGATTTATATACATATTTTTAAGTATTACAAGAACTTGAAGAGAGATTAGAATCAAGAACATTAGGATTAGATGTCACTGCACTGTAATTAAAAATAAGGTTTCTGATAGGGTTTTTGTATTAATTACAGACAAATGTAGGTTCTAGGGTTTCAAATATTGTAGAATTTTCATATGACTTTATAACCATGGAAAATATTCGAATTATTAATTAATTCTTAACCTTTATTGATAAATTTAATCTTGACAGATTTCAGCCTAGGTGGAAACGATGGAATACGAGGGGAAAAAGTTTATTTTGAAACTGAATGTAATAGTTTGTGAAGCTGTTGTTTATAGCTATTTGCAGAAGATCAACCAATGATCTATTAAATCGACTATGTTTTCTGCGGTTGCCATTACGACGAAGACGGTGTGATTTGTATTTTCTTTTCACATCTGGTCTTAGAGAAAATTAATTTATATGGTTTTTTAAAGAATATTTTCCTTGTGGATATATCTGGTCGTTGAAACCAAGTTAATACTTATTGTGGTAACTGATATTACCAATGCAATGCTTGTTAATAGTTAATGTGACTACAGACATCAGTATTACGTTTATTTAATAATACTCATTTTGAGTATAGACATTGTTAGTGCGGTTATCTATTAATAGTAAATGTGACTACAAATATCGCTAGTGCAATTATTTGTTAGTTCTCAATGTAACTACAGATATTACAAGTAAAGTTATTTGATAATACTCAGTTTGAGTAGATATTTCTAGTGCGGTTTTCTGTCAATATTTATTGATACTACAGGAATAATTAATGAGACAATTCGTTCCTAGTTACTGTCCCTTGAGGCATTACTAGTAAGTTAAAGTTGTATACCCTACAATTCGGTATAATTTCAAGAATAAAAAAGTAAAACAAAAACTGTGTTTTTCTCATATGACTGAAGTTAGTAACTTTGCGTGAATATCAATTTTTGTTGCTTCAAACCCTCATAGATATCACAATAAAAAAATACTTCGAAAATAAAGGGGGTATTCCCTAAATACAACCATAACCTGACTTCGCACATGCGCAGTTTATTCAAAACAAATACGATGAAAGGAGACTCCCCCCCCAATTTGAGTAAATACTAGCTTTAGCAGACCTGAATGCAGATTTTTTTAAGTTACCATTTAAATTTATTTACCTCGCCCTCCATGATGCGGCTTCCGTATTAGATCATGTGATAAGTTGGTTGTAAACATTCTGTTTATAAACATCGCGTTTTAGACAGCAATATCTCACTTAATACGACGAATTTGATCACAACATTTGCATGGGCCCTTTTGTAATATGTTATAGGCTTATATAAATAATCAAAACAATTTAGAATAAATTTACCTATAATATGCACTGTACTAACGAACATAGGGTATACAGATTTAAGCATCACAGATATTACAAATCGACAGAATATTCCTTCTCTTACAGAGCATTTCATCCCACCCGCAGTTGGTTTAGTGATGTCTTTTCTAGTCTATTTAAAGCTATACATCGTGTCCTCCTAATTCTATTTTTTAACACTTTCTATTCCTTTCATTATGTGACATTTTAGCATTTACATTAATTCAATTTTCATGTTTGTTTCATCTTGTTTAAATAGCACCTTTTCCCTAACCTTTACTTAGTGGTATAATAAGTTTACGATTAACTTTTAGGTTGAAATGTTTTATCTGAAATTATATGATATACATGCAATATGAATGCATATGAACAAGCACCATACTCTTTATCAAACCCACCTGCCAATTGTTTTAATACTTTTGTACAGTTTTATTTATTAAAGTCTCGTCATGTGGTGGCATTAGATCAGTAGCTCATAACTATATTAATGATCATATGGGATGGAGTTCTCATTCAGCACCGACAATATTTTACCACGATCTGTCAGTGTTTGTTAAAAGTAACACATTCCACCTTCAACGACAAAAGATAATGACTATACAAACACATGATGATTAATGTATAAATAGAAATAAATACACTGCGGGTAAGTTTATGGTGTTTAGACCAGTATCTCGTGATGTGCCGCCTATTCTCAACATTATTAGCATACCGAAATAGAAGTTACCATCACGATATTTATTCAAATTACTTTGATACATGCTTAAATTAATTAATGTCTTTGATAGTACCTCAGAAGACTTCATCTAAGAGCTATTGTCTGCATTTTCCTACATATATAGGCAGTTTCATTTATATATAATTAATATACCAGAAACGCCGTTTCTTCTGCCTTCATTGCCTTACAGGTTTATCATATCCAATGCATAAAATCAGCACGCAATACAAACAGATGAGAGAAATTGTCATTTCATTTCACCTTTTCAACGACGCTTTCTCTCACTAGTAGTTGTGACACTTCCAGTCTAGAGATTGGTACTTCTGTATATCACAGAAATTATTCAGTGCAATCAGTTTATTAATTTTTTTTAGAATAGAAACAAATAAACAATTCTGCCAACATAAAAAATATCTTCCACATGAAAGTGAATTTTTGAATGCAAATATCACTTACCAATGACAATGCATAGACATTCCCGTATATTTCATTTTAAAAAATTTAAATAATTGTTTCATCTATAAGGAGATACCTGAATGCAACTAGGAATCATAAGTTTTTTATGCTGGCTTCCGTCTTAAAAGATTACGTTAAATATCAGGCGTAAGACATCATTAATTGTTCGGTGTAGAGCTTTAGTGATGGATATTTTGTGAACAATGAACAATGTAACACGCCTATAATATACTATTTTAGTATATTTGACAGTAAAAATAACATAGTATCAAAGACCCCTTCAGTCAATCATATCTAAAGGAACAAATCCTGATAGAGTATTTCATTTGTATGGTTTGTGTCAAGTCATATACAATTATAGCAAGGTTCCTGTAACTAGCTTTGTATTGAGATTTATCGCCTTGTTATGAACAGCTAAGGAGTTGACGTCAATCCCCTCATCTGACCATGTCTTGTTCATGACCTGTCGTGACCATATGTCCAGCGATAACGAAAGCCTGTAACTCATGTAAGAATAATCGGCCCATCCGCATACTGTCATATTCTAAAAATCTTTAATTTTATAACTTATTTGATATTATAGTTGTTACTTCTTTCACAGCTTCCATTCATTTCAGTCCGATATATTTGTCAGAATGTGTTTAATTAAGATCGTTTTTAAATTCTAAAAGGGAGAGGTAAATACATCTGATTTAGCTGTAGGGCAGAAGTCACAAGGGAAAGGGAAAAACATCTGATTTAGCTGTAGGACAGAAGTCAACAGGGAAATGTACAACAAAATATGATAACAAGTAACGATAGAAAAGTCTGCATAAGGCTGTATAAGCGCCCATTAGAAGACCAATAGTCTTGGAGATTATCTTATTGTATTGTCGTATTGTCCATGTAGAAGGCGTTTGACAATTTTAGATGTGGACAAAAGAAGTTATTATAATATCTGAGCCTCCTTAATTTGTAAGCTATATCACCATAGAAATTGGGATGGGAAATTTCGCTAGACGCAAATTGCTAAAAACTAATATTTCCGAATTTAGAAGTTTTGAGTATGATCTGTAAAATTTTCCAAAAGTTTTTATAAGTTTATGGCATCTGTATCCCTGAGTCAACTGTTTCCAAGTGAATTATAAATTTTTAGTGTGAAAGTCTAAAACGTTAGTGCAAGCCTTAGCGTACCTAATCAGTTGCAAAATATGAATACCATAGGATTGGATTCTTGGCACATCGCCATTCAAATAAGAGAAATTTACGATAGGAAATTTTAAGTGGTATCGTTTATGAATATTATTATCAATAATTTTAATGTTTAAATCCAAAAAAGGACGTGGAGATTAGATTGATAAATACTAGATATAAAATATTCAAACTCAGTGTTATCTATTACCAAAATATCATCTAAATAAGTAGAGGTATCATTAAACATATCAATAAAGTCGAAAAGTCTGGATTTTTTTATTATACTGCATAAAACCCCTCTCATAAAAATACAAAAATAAATCTGCGATCGGAAGAGCGCAGTTAGCGTCCATGGGAATTCCAATCACCTGTTGATAAATTTTGTCATTAAATTGTATAAAAATATTTTCCATCAAAAAGGTTACGGTATTACATAACTCGTTACCAGACCAATATTTATGAGATATATTGTTTGAGAGAAATCCATAGTTATTTGGTGTACAGAGGTACGTTTTTTTCCATTGATACACCAGAGACAACACCTTAGTTTGAATTAAAGTATGTGGCAGTGTGGTATGTAAGGTAGAAAAATCATATGTGGAAAGTTTACTAGACTTAAAATTTCGTAAATATAGTTTCCAGACTTTTAAATGATATTCTGGACTGAGACCGATTCCGATCACTTTACACAGATTTGACACCTTCTATACTAGAAGGTTACCTACTTTGACTTCTCCATATATAAATACATATGGAATTTACACGATTTGACTCTTTCTACTGGGTATATGTGACGGGTGTTGCTAGCAAGCAGGAGATGCTCACTCTCCCCGGGCACCTGATCTCACTCCATCACAGGGGTTCACATATGCTCTTCAAGTAGACATATTTTGTTATTTTCCACTTGTTTTACATTTTCACTGATTCTGTATGTCCTCTGGTTTCATGATTTATAGACTTATGGTTTGGATTTATCCATCATCTTTACATTGTAAAAATCGGGAGCGCAAATGTTTATAAACTACAAGCTTGAATATTGTGGTACATAAAGTCGCTATATGAATATGAATTTGCAGACAAACATATTTGTGCCTGCATTCATTTGTATGTATTATGAGTGCTCGCGTGTGTTTGTATTCTGAAATCATCACTCTAATAGAAAATAGATTAAATTTGTACAATAATATATATATATATACATATATATATATATGACTAGTACTTTGTTTATACCTTTCTTTTTTCATATTTCTATTTGAACTTTTTATTCTTTAGCGACTTGCATTGACTCACGGTTGATCCGACACTTTTGTATAGTGAACGGTGTTGTTATGTTTTCTACTTGTGCTTATATATATATATATATATATATATATATATATATATATATATATATATATATATATATATATATATATATATATATATATATATATATATATATATATATATATATCAAGGGCGTAGGAGAAGTTAAAAAGTGAGGGGGGGGGGCACATTGATGTTTGTGCCCTCCCCCCCACTTAAACAGTAATATTTAAAGTTTAGATAGACTTAAATAAGACATTTTAAGCGAAGTAAATCTATTTTCTTTTATATTTTTAATGTCTGATTTTTTTAATCCGTAACTACAAAATTACGGATAAGGTTTTCTCTTTTACTGGCAGTTGATGTATCCTGATTACGCAACATGTTGCAACAATATAAAGCATTAGTGTGATGTCATCCATTGTAAGTATTTATTATGTTTTGAATGATATTATGCAATAGAGTCGCATTATTATAGTTTGCTCTTATCTGAAAGATATAAGCAGGTGTAGCCCAGTGAATGAGCTGAGTTGTTCAGCTTGAGACCAAGAGGTCCGGGTTCGATACCCGTCGGGGCATACAGGTGCTCTGTCTTTCGGATGAGACTGATAACGTGTCCGACATTCAAATTGCAAGACAATTTGTCAGCAAGAACGAGCACCGTGAAGCTCTCTTATGAAAGTATAAAAAGTGTGAACATTGTAACATGATGAGCAGCCACGGACCTTTAATGTGTATGCCACCCAATTAACTTGTGCAAAAAAGTGTGAAATAAAAAATAACCACACTGTAACATGTTTTGTTGCTGATTAGTAGCCTTAGTAGCCACTTAAGCACTAAAAGTAAATAATTCGTTTTTTATTTAATCATTTAGAGAGAGAGAAATTGGAATGAATTTAAACTGAAGTTTTTTATGCGCCGGATCGAAAGATCTGGGGCATGTTGATTTTGTCGTGTCTGGTGGCTGTTGTAAACCTTCGCCATAACTTTCGAACCGTAAAAGATAGACTTCATATCGGACAACGTCAATGATCTTGAGACCTTCACCGTGACCTTCATGCTAAAAATAGCTTTTTGGGACTTTGTTGCCGCCGGGGACAACTTTCCTTTTTTTTTTTTATCATTTTTGGAAGGTTGTGACCCCCCCCACGTTTCACTGCCGAGCTTCGCCAGTGTATATATATACATATATATACAAATAGTTTTTATATTGTTTTGTTCTGAAGAAGGGGCAGATCGCCCCGAAAATTTAACCATATTTTTGTTATTTTAGCGTCGTTTGTCGCTTTCTTGTGCTTTTATATTTGACCTCTTTTATTCTTTAGGGACTTGCATTGACTCACGGTTGATCCGACATTTTTGAATAGTGAACGTTGTTGTTATATTTCCTACTTGTGCTTTATATATATATATATATATATATATATATATATATATATATATATATATATATATATATATATATATATATATATATATATATATATATATATATATATATATATATGTATATATATATATATATATATATATGTATATATATATATATATATATATATATATATATATATATATATATATATATATATGTATATATATATATATATATATATATATATATATATATATATATATATATATATATATATATATATATATATATATATATATATATATTAAGCACAAATAGAATCAGTGAAACACCTGGGAGTACTATGGACCTTGGATCTCCGAAGAAATACCTGTAGAAAATAAAGACAAATTAGACAAACATATAAAGCACAAAGACACTACAGTTAACAAGGCACCCTATATTTCACTTATATTCGTTCCCCGTCTGGGACTCGAACCCACGACCTATGGTACCGAATCACCTAGCTGTCATGCATCCGACCCTCTAACCGACTGAGCTACCCGAGCTCCACAGAAAATGGAGCTTTAATAGCCAATCATTAGCTAATCGCATGCATGACAACACGGCCGCGGAAAGTGAAGGAATTTACCCGACGTAAACGCAGGCGGATCCCCTGAGAGGATACATCACTGAAAGAGAAATAAACATATAAAGCACAAATAGAATCAGTGAAACACCTGGGAATACTATGGACCTTGGATCTCCGAAGAAATACCTGTAGAAAATAAAGACAAATTAGACAAACATATAAAGCACAAAGACACTACAATTAACAAGGCACCCTATATTTCACTTATATTCGTTCCCCGTCTGGGACTCGAACCCACGACCTATGGTACCGAATCACCTAGCTGTCATGCATCCGACCCTCTAACCGACTGAGCTACCCGAGCTCCACTATATATATACTACTTAAAAAAGAGTAATAAATACAAATTTCGTCATAAGATTATATAAAAGACAGTGATCGGGAAGGCAAATAGGATCAATGGGACTATGGCCCCTCTTGCCGGCTACTCCATGGGCCATTTTCAATTTCTATGGGCCATCTCATTTTTTCAATGAGCAATTTTAGCATGTTTTTTTTTTTTTTTTATTTTTTTTTTTTTTTTGGTGCACAAAATGTCCTACAATTGAATCAGACACATCCAAATTTTGTGAATACAGAATAACACAAAACAACAGAAACAGTAAACAACCACTTGTAAATGCATTGTTTTTACCGTTAGCTACACATACTTTACAAAACAGTTTATTGTTGGAAAAGTATAGCCAAGGCCATATCTTCAACCAGCGATCATGCAATGTTCTTTTACGATCGTGGCCTTGGGCAGGGTCAGGTATATCGACATCACCCTCATCATGCTCAGATATTTCGGTAGGTCCCCATGGAGTATCTCCCGCATTTTTGTTGGGAAGTAGTGTACTTGACTGATGGGAGAAGAACCTTAGCTTCGGTTGCTTAGGGTCCGGTTGTGGAACTTTTTTGGGTGGCATTTTGTGCACTGAAGGTCACACTATTATATCGTTAGGTACTAAGCATGTAGACCGTTTTGAATCTCCCCACGCTGAAGAGTTTAGTTTATTTGAGAGAGCAAATTTGATTGGATTATGCATGAATCGATCAACCAATCGGATAGACCTCGTTTCCATCGGATATGATAAGAACAAAATGACGAAACCGATAACGGACTTCTAAGTTTGGTAGTCCTATGAGATCGACGCGAAGGCTGACTGTTCAGGAGCTCGATATGCCGACTTGTATGTCACACTATCTCAGATTTTCATAATGCGCACCTGGGCGCACAGAGGAGATAGCTTAATGCGCCATTTTCCGTCTGAATGGGACTATGGCGCAGGGCGCGTTGCCTTCCCGATCACTGAAAAGATAAAGATTCATCAAAGCTGATTGCGCTAGTTATATACCTAAGTAGAATTATCTGACCAAGACATCACACGACAACGTCACCCATCCTCTTCTACGATAATATTAAGCACTTCGTCAAAGTAGTGAAGTTCCAATCTCAAAATACATAAAAGATTTAGTGTACAAAATTTCAAATCATATAGTATGTATATTACATACTATACTTATATTTTGTTCATAAACAATCTCAAAGACTAAAAAATGAAATTGTCCCTTTTTAAAAGAGATAAAAGAAGACATCTGACAAAGCTGTATGACACAAATAACCAATGACATGCACACAAAACATGATAAAAGTAAATTATACACGGAAAAACATTACAGAAATATTCGATTGTGCTGCGGTTACGACACTGACTTAGGACGGTCAATTGAAGTAATAAACGTCACTCAATTGTTGTGGTTAACCGGTGCACGGGCGCCCACCTTCTCACTCACCGCAAACGCAGCACAATCAAAAGGCACATATTAAAAGTCTTTTAATAATCCTCCATATAGAGAAAAAGGATCAACAGGTTTCCTCATAGGAGAGGTCATTTTATACACGAAATGTTTATAGAATATCATGATGCTATTAAAAATATGTAAGGCGACATCAACATCAGTTAACCGTGCTCTGTCCGTCTGTAAGAGAGCTCAGATCCTTGATCAATAGGGGTCTCGACTAACAGTCAAGAGGGGACGAGGATCAGGACCTTGTCTCCTCTGAAAATTCTAAAGAATTTTTATGCAGTCTTTGTTTCATTGTATCTTATGCATATAGTGTGATATCATTTTATTTTGGGCATTCGTTGCTACAGTCCCAGTGAAACAGGAAATGCTCACATCTCGGGAATCTGTTTTCCCGTGTGGATTTCCATGTATGTACATGTTGTTTCGTTGTTAGGAGTAATAGCCCTAATAGCCATTTACTACCAGTTACCTTGGTATGTTACATTGCTTTTTATGCCCATGGATAGAGAATATTTTCCCGCCTTGTTTTTATGTTCTTTTGACTCTCTGTCAAGAACTTTTACTTTATAATAATAATCAAAATACGAAACTAAGCCTTGCATTTGTCATTGATAAAGTGCTAAAATAAGCTTGATAAGGGTCGTGAGGCCGAAATTTGCAATACAGCGTGTTTGTGTTCCTTTACTTTTTATGTACCAGACTTCCTTTAGAGGACTTCTTTGAATCTTTATTATGAAAGAGGAAAACCCTACAAATAAAACCCTTTCAAATGATACCAACACAATGACATTGTACCTTGAATATAACTTATTGCAATATAGAATTTTTGTCAGCACTTACGTCTCACAGGATCTCAAGCTTACATGAAGAGATTTAAATGATATGATAACTCATTCAGTGACGGTACTATGTATACTAAAAGACTTTATCAGATATACATTTTATATGTATAACAATAACTGAAGTTTGCCTTAGGAGATTGGAATGACATTATAACAAATTCAATGCCAGGACCAAAAAAAGACCCGTCTTGATATTGGCGAATTCCGATCTATCCTTTTAGTTAGGACCTGTACGCTAAAATGAACTTTTATTTGTGCAAGTATTGTCTATGTTTTGCAATAAATTAAACTGGCCTTGAGAGCTTCATTTTTTTCTCAGTACAAATGGGCATTATACATACAGCATGGAACCTGTATTACAAAATATGATAGAATGTAATGTCAACCGCACTCTTGCCAAAGTACATTACATCTTAACTGCAACAAACATAGCGATATTATATCATCGATTATTCATTACCATGCTAAATGTTTCTTTAACTCATGTAATATAGATTACTCAAGGAAATGAATCCCGTACTCTAAGCTTCGGCATTGTTATACATCGATCAAAATAAAGACCCTTAGAGTGGTTGTACTTTACGTCAATGCCATCGTATTATTCACGGGTTGATTATACTGAAATACCAAGGTTACTAGAACTACTTACTGGGATTCAAAACAAATTGAATTTTGCTTTTGCAAAATCCAAAAACAAACGCCTCTCCCCACCCCGTTCAATTTTCTTTTCTATGTAAAAACACATCTTTTGGCATAGCAAATATGAAAAATGCTACAACTTTATCTTCATTAATATAATACAAGTACAAATGAAAGCTTTGAAAGGTGGATTTACTAAAGAATTTTTACATTTTTCTTTCCTATTCAAAACAACATAGTGACATATTTCACAATGAGGATATTTGTATCCTTCTCCTACCTAAAAGTAAACGGTCCACAAATCAGGTTAATTGACATACTCTCGTTCCACAGTTTACGGGCCCAAACTTCCTATTTGCCGTGTACAAAATAATTAAATCAACGAAGAGTATTTAAGTCGCAAGACCTGACTCTAATTTCTTACGTTGCGTAAACCTGCACTTTTGATTACCCGATTTTCGGGCAAGATTAGTGCATGCTAGCATCAAATGCAAAAAAATATTATATGTAAACGGCCGGCAATATTAGTATCACTCTAAACTATCTGAACCATCCAGGATTGCGGTATTACATCTTCTATGCAGGAATAAACGTGTAAAGTATTCAGACAGCATATAAAGGACAAAACTGAAGACATCTGACAAAGCTGTATGACAAAAATCACCAAGGACATGCACACAAAAACCGGCAAATATGACAAAAATTGTAAAAAGAATGCGTATTGCCATCTAGTAGGAGATTTGAAGTAAAATAATGTTACCCAGCAGTTTGCTTAATGTTTATATATGTATGATATTTGTTCTATTTAATACAATGATAATTATGTTGTGGGGTTTATTGCATTTTAAATGTTGGTCTAAAAGATCATCTATAAATTTTCAGAGTTTTATCTAATGGGTTGGAGGGTTAAATATAGATGTAAATTGACCCAGATCACATGTTCAAGAGTAATGATTCTTGAACATGTGTTTTACAATAGCTTACGTGTTTATATTTTCATGACCTCTCAATATGGGATACCTGTTGACCCTTGTTCTTTACATGAAGGATTATTTATAAATTTTTAAATGTACGTCCTTTGATTGTTCTGCTGTAACGGTAAGTGGGAATGTGGGTCCGTAACCCGGTTAACCACACCATTTGTTTGGCTTTTGTCAAATTAAATGACCGTCCTAAGTCGGTATCGTAATTGCACTACAATCAAATATTTTTGTAATGCGTTATATGTGCTAGTATTTTATTTATAGTCATGTATTGTATAGCTCCATGGTGACTTCTGCCACATAACTGAGCCAGTAACTCCTCTTTTTTTCTTGACTAACATCGGTGTAATCTATGTACGTTAAAGACAGACCTTATGAACTTAGTTGTTGTGGGAGAAATATGATGCAATTATGAATTATTTGGAACATCTGCTTCTGTTCACCTTGTTCTTGTCAATGAATTCATTTTTGCTTAAACATTACCTTAAAATTTAAAAGTTTGCAGTAAGTTGTGTGCAAATGCATGTCTTACGAAATATGAACATCTCTGTTGTATTCAAAAACGTGAAAATTGACAACAAAAACTCGCAATAGAATTTATGTAAATTTATTATCAAATTTTCGATATCAACATATATTTCTTCAGGGTTGTTATTTGTTTTTGACAGCACAGTTATTTATATGCATGAAGATAAATATCAACACATTTTTGTGGCATAGATTTTTTTTTTAAATCTGGTTGTGTTATGGTTTGTGTTTATAAATGCATTAGTGCTTCATGGATGGTCTGCACAATACTTATATTAATATCAAATTCTGCAATGTATTGCTAATTCATTATCCATGTATTGCTTTATAATTTTGAATATTCATTCATTTAACACAACTTATGTACATCGTCATTTTTGTTCTACGTCCTGCTATAAATACTCCAGTACAGTGGTTTTATATTTAGGAATTCGGAGTATTGTCTTATTTTAC
Source organism: Pteria penguin (assembly GCA_035048485.1). Taxonomy (NCBI): domain Eukaryota; kingdom Metazoa; phylum Mollusca; class Bivalvia; order Pterioida; family Pteriidae; genus Pteria; species Pteria penguin. The sequence goes on from CM068583.1 coordinate 63,080,700, forward strand.
GCATATCATCATACATGGAATATGAGTTTGTTCTTAACTTGTGATTTCTATAATTCTTTGGTCATATTGGTAATCAGTTTGCAGAAATTTCGAATCCAAGTATTGACCAAAGCAAAACATCAGCCATTTTATTCAAAGTTCGTATTTACTGCACTTAATATATGGAACTATATATATTACAAGGGGCAGGCTTGGTGTAGTGGTTAAGCGCTTGGCTTGCGGCGCCGACGATCCGGGTTCGATTCCCGTATTGCTTCACTATTTTGCAGAGGTTGGTTACCTCCTGCTTCCAACAACCAACCAAGAACCAAAATTTACGATTATCCTTTATTTACTGTTATTTTTACTTGAGAAATTTTTGATTTTGAAAGCAATTCTGTACTAATATTATATATTAACTCAGAGGAATGCTATACTTTGATAAAGGAGAAGACAGAAGACATCTGAAAAGGTTTGGATAAGGTCCATTATAGAGTCTTAACCGCCGTTAACGTTCAAGTAAACGTCAATGACGACCTATGGTATTTGCGATGATCTCAGGGTCATAATGTCGATGTCGAAGGCGTTTTATTATTTTGAACCCGACGATATGAAATTATTGTAATCTGTGACCCTCCTTAGTTTTCACACTAAATCACCGTAGAAATTGAAATGAGAAATTCCGCTGGATACAAATCGCTGAAAGGTCAAATTTCTGAATTACAATAAAATGTCTGAATATGATCTGTAAAATTTACCCCAGGTTATTCGAAGTGTATTTTATCTATAAACCTGAGTCAGAAGTTTTCAAAGCGTTTTGAATTTATAAATATATTTCTTTTTTTCTTTCTTTATTATTTATCTATCTATTTTTATTATTTTTATCTTTTTTGGCAAGAAAATCCAAAACGTTAGTGCAAGTTCCAGCAAATATCGTATGTTGGGAGTCTAGAGATTAACCTGGATATCTAAACAGGGGAATTTTACAATAGGAAATCCAAAGTCGTCACATTTATTATATATGTTTGTATGGATATTGTTGTTAATAATTTAAATATTTAAGTCCTAGGAAGTGTTTCCTTATCAGAAGTATCGGGGTTTTAATTGCAGTTCAGGTCGATAAACGTCAGTAATATAGTTTTCAAACCCAGGGTTAACGATTACTAGAATATCATCGAGATATCTATTGTTGTCATTGAACCTATCAGTAAGGTCGAAACATTTCGAGGTTTGAATACAATACCTCTGATAATAATATAAAAATAGATATGCTACAAGGGCAGCGCAATTAATGCCTATAGGAATCCCAATTATCTGCTGATAAATCTTGACATTAAATTGCACATAAATATTATCATTCAAAAGTGTGATGGCGTTACTGATGTGTAAAGATGATGGATAAATCCAAACCACAAGTCCAAAAATCATGAAACCATAGGACATACAAAATCAGTGAAAATGAAAAACAAATGGAAAATAACAAAATATGTCTACTTGAAGAGCATATGTGAACCCCTGTGATGGAGTGAGCATCTCCTGCTTGCTAGCAACACCCGTCACATATACCCCGTAGAAAGAGTCAAATCGTGTGAATTCCATATGTATTTATATATGGAGAAGTCGAAGTAGGTAACCTCCTAGTATAGAAGGTGTCAAATCTGTGTATAGTGATCGGAATCGGTCTCAGTCCAGAATATCATTTAAAAGTCTGGATAACGAGATATCATATGGAGTATGAACACAGTAGAAGTACAATATTTATAGTTATCTTATTATTTGTTTGAGAAAAATCCAGATGTATCTGAAGTACAGAAATATGATTTAGACTCTCTATTGAAACACCCGCGTATGAGAGATTACAGCTTGGTTTTAATTAAGGCATGAAGAAGAGAGGCATATAGGTCAAAAACTCAAAAGTAGAAATTTGTTTAGTTTCAAAATCTCTCAAATTGAATTTTATTATTCAATGACTCCGCTAAAATTTTGATTGACCAAAATAATTGACGTGGGAGTTATTCGTTTAGAAAGTTGCATAACAATAACTAGCACTTGTTATGGAACGTGATTTATATGGAATATTGACCCAAATTAGGATAAGGACAGGCTTTTCGCGAATATGCCTTATTAGTGTCGACTGCAATATTTAGATCGTTCCATTAAAAACCGTGTGCAAACCCCCTAATCGTGATGACCTTCACTCAAAGTGTGTACGCACAGAGTGCTGACTGATCGAACACAGGTGGATATTGACAAATGATACGTGAATGTCGGATAAAGACCTATAAGTAATTCTATATTTAGAAGTATGCAGTTTATGGTTAATTGGAGTGCAGTTATCAACAAAAGTACATATGTCTAGACCGATTGTAGGACATCAATATGAACCAATGTCAATGGTTTGACAAATCGTGAACATTTGATAATTTGTTACAAGGAAGCAGGGTTCGGAATAGTACAGATATAATCTCAAACGCATTGGGCTCTGCAATCTATGCCGTGTTCTGGGTAGGTGATTTCATTGCAACATGGCCAGGGGAAAAAGAGTACTTGTAATGGTCCTTAGAGGTCGGAATTTGAATGAAACTTAATGAAACGAGTTATACGTGGAGGGTGAGCAATGTAGAGTGGTAAAGGGACTGCTACTAGGCAGTGCACATTAGTTATAATAAAAACAGAAATATAACAAAATATCGGCCTCTTGGCCTTAACAGAGTGCTCAAAACGATATATAAAGAGAGCTGTGTAAAATCCAATACTGTGAATGATATATGAATATGTATTATTCGGCATAAATAGATATGACGGTAAGAAGTCGAAAATATGTGAAATTACAGACTTATTTTGAAAATTGAGTCAATGGATACAATGGACCCAGCGGTAAGAAAGCAATGGATACAAATCCAGATTTTTATTGATGGATTGTTATGTGAAATTCAAGGAATGTTTTACAATATATGTTAACAGCGATTTACTGAAGTTTTACAGAATATTTCCTCTAAACAGAACGCCATTAACGGTCATTTGTAGGCAAAACATATGCCTTTTTCCTACACATTACTTTTCAACATTGGCATCCTCCAAAAAGTACATATTGAACCTGATAAGATTAGATTGAGCGTATTCAACAACAAGACTGTTGCTCGGTTTGGATATGGTTTTGAATTGAGAAACGTTTGTCACAGCCAGCATTATGAACAGAAAATTTTCAATTTAAATGAATGCTTCTATTTATATTTTAACAATTCATATTTCCTCAAGTTATTTTGTATAATTTTTTCATTACCGAATGTTCGTAAAACACTAACAATAAAAGATGTATATATATATATATATTTTTTTTTTTACATTTCTGCTTCCTTGAATGAGTCACTTCCGTGTACCCATTGACCAGTCGGTATTACGCACTATAATTTCTATAATGCATTCTCAAACCACTACTTATAAATCTAACATTCAGTTTGAATTTTGTAGGAGATGCACAAACATATACTTGATAGACAAAAATAAATTCATGTACTAACAGTCATACCATTATATCTATTACAACAATTTTTGATATCGTATTTACGTATTGTATGTTTATCTTCTTACCGTTTGTTTAAGACCGCTCAGATTGGTCAAATTGGGCAGCTGTTTGTCTTTGACCTATATATATGGAGTATAATTTATATTTTTAACGTTGTATTGTATGTCTTTTAGCTGTTATGTGTGTGTGTGTGTGTTGAGTGGAATGGTGGGTCCTTACACCAGTTAACCACACGAATTGAGAAACTAACGTTACTTCAATGGACCATCCTAAGTCGGTGACTCAAATGCATTACAATTGAATTTTTTGTGATGTCTATTTGTGTTTTATTGTGTGATGTTTTGTCTGTAATGACTTTTGTCATACGATTGAGTCTGTAATGACTTTTGTCATACGATTGAGTCTGTAATGACTTTTGTCATACGATTGAGTCTGTAATGACTTTTGTCATACGATTGAGTTTGTAATGACTTTTGTCATACGATTGAGTCTGTAATGACTTTTGTCACACGATTGAGTCAGATATCGTTGTTCTTTTATTTTGCATCTCAAATCTCAAAAGAACCTCCTAAACAATATAAACTAATGGTCCTCATGATTAATATACTATGCATTTTACTGTAAAATCTAATACTCACGAAAATGGACGAGGTTATCATTTACAAAAACATCTTTATACCGGTATGTAAAATTGTAAATAATGAGACTTTGTCCTATGTGTTGCATTATAAAAGAAACTAATACACACAGATGAAACTTGGAATGATTATTTGGAATCAAGTTATTGATCTTTAATGATGAATATGAACATTGCATGCAATTTCAAACATATGCTTAAACGATAAATATCATATTATGACATAAGATTGTTGTTTCACAATATTTATTAGCATTACTTCATATTACACAAATTGATATGTAGGTGAATACTAAATTAATAGGACGTTTAGGCAACATTAATATTTTCTTAACATGTTGTTTACAGTGGCAGATAATAAGTCATTTCCGGTTCCGGCTATAATTGGAGCCAATAATAGTTGCCTAACAGGCATTTACCCGTGATTTATACTCTTGTGTTTTATCTTAGTATAATAAATCGACACCTCCACCTATCCACAGGAAAGAGTATAGGTAGTTGAGGAAGTAATATATCTACACTTCCTCGAAACGAATGGCACATTGGGCACTAATCGCTGAAATTAAGAGAAAATTAATATGATAAAAAAAATAACACATTGAATACATCCATAGATTAAGGCATATAACCAGACATAATATTTAAGTACTGAGTAATAAATACAACATAAAATCACTGATTAAGGTAAAAGACATTTTTAAAAATATATTGATGACTAAACAAGAGATGTTTGTAAAACATGTATGTCTCCCTTCTGGTATTATACCGTACAATTGTATAAAGTTCTATATGCACTCGGTGACCTTTGAACCTTTCACCCGAGAATCAATAGGGGAAATCTACTACTTATAAACAACCCACATATGAAAATTTCATTTCCATTCATGTACTCAGTGCAGAGACAATGAACGGAAACTGTGAATTCTGGGAAATTCTCTAAATTCAAGGGGTGTGAATCAACAAATGTTCGATAGAATCCAAATCAGAACTTTCCATGTCATGTCATGATGTATCTACATACCAAATTTCATTTCAATGTATGCACTCATTGCAGAGATAATAAACGGAAACTATGAGAATTATTGGAATTCTCTAAGTTAAAGGGTAGTATCTATGTCAAAAAGTGTTCGATGGTTACTAAATCAGAACTTGACCTAGATATTCTCGTGATATATTTGTATTCCTAATTGAATTCTAAAAAATGAAAGGAAGCTTTTCAGGTTACGGACTTACCCACTGACCGACCGATTTATCGACAGACTGATCGACCGACGACAGCAATCCAATAAACCCCCACTTTTTCGATAGGATGTCATACTGCTCCTTCATATGGCCACGATACGACGTATGTGAACTTGAGAATCAACTACATAAAATATGTAAAGACTAGTTTAAGGCACACCTTTAATAGAATTCCAATGCATGATATTATTCCAAGACTGTTATTCTATGTAGTTTAACAAGTATTGACTTCACCTCCTATTTAGCATACGAATTATTTAACCTGATACTTATAATTTTCAGTGTCAAATAACCCTCATTATAGGACTCTGCAGAGGTATAAGAATGAAAAATAATTATGCTGATAAATATTGTTAACGCACTAATAGTAAAAATATATATGTGTGTATTAATGTAGTGTACTAATTGCATATTTTGACAACTAATATCTCTTCCATGATGCTCATGAACTATATTATGGACTATATTATGGAAATAAAAATTAAAGATATTTAAAAAGTAATCAAGTTTCTGAATTGTCAAAACAGTAAAATCCAAGGAACCCTTATGAGGACAGAGCTTTACATGAGAAGGAGATCCTTAATATTAGATCATTTTACAAACTTCTATCACAGTAAATTTGAAGTATATATTTTGGGTCAGTACAAAAGCATCAAGCACTCAGTTTATGACACCCTCAAGGAGTAGCACTCTGTTAGTTGAAGTACCGATCCAATGGTAATAAAATATAGGAACATATATCTATGTATTTATTTAAAGTACAATGTGAACATTTCAAACTCATCTGAGGAAGCATTGTTTGTACTGATCCTGAATATGTATTTCAAATTTACCGAAATCAACTTTTTGTTGTCAATTCTGAAATTAAGGACTGTCATCTTCATGCAAAGCTCTTTCTTTAGATGGGTTCTTTGATTACGTTAAGGCCATTTTCATTAGTTTGCTTTTTAAATATTTACCTTTTGTATTTCCAGTTTCGGCTTTGACCAACACTAAAGAAAGATAAGATGTCGTAAAACTCATAAGATGCACGAAATTAATAATCGTACATAACATCATTGCTCATTATTTACAATCATATTTAATACAGGTTTTAATTGAAGTCGATACTTTTATAATAATTCTACTAAAATTTACATGAATTGTAAGAATGCATCAGATTCCGGATAGTTACTGATGTAAACTCGGCAGAACATAAACTAAATGGTATCATCTCGCAAACACTGCAATGTTATTTCAGGCCTCGAAAACACTTCTATGGTAAAATTTAATCGTCCTTCACATCGATTCACGTGTGTTGGTTCACATTCATTGATAAATACAGTGCTGAGTAATGAAACATTTGTTTTTCTGTATGTAAGGGCATTCATGGCTATTGCGGCTAGCCATTCAGAAGACGCTTATCCCTCCCTGTCACATGTTATCACCTCGGAATTTCAGGGGTCCGCTGTGGTACATTGTTGTTACTGACATTGATAGTCATTGATAAATTAAAATTTAGTCAAAGTTTGAACCATAAATATTGTTAGACAAAATTCTCCCTTATTTCAAAAATAAGGAGTCTTCTAGCATTTTCTATAACTACACATCACTAATTGCATCCAAGATACACAGTTACAAAAGTGTTTTGCTGCGTATTGATCTAAGCAACTCCTCTCTACATACTGAAGCTTGTGAATGCTCCTTCTCTTATTTCAAATATTCAGCGTGTTGTCCTGTTGTTACTGGAGATCTAAACATCGCCAAAAGCACCCAATTAATGAAACTTTTAAAGAAATGTTCAAAATATGGAGAGCCAAGATCTCTTACATGAAGTCAGAATTCGAAATACTCATGAACTTATGTGAGAATGATTGAAGAAGAGCCGCAAAGAAAAAAAACTGAGAAGTGGACACTTTTTCAGAATGCATTAAATCTATTGGAGAATTGCAAAATAAAAGATTGTAAAAGTAACAAAGTTCCAGTTACACCAGGTTTAAATCTGTTTCAAAGAATCTTCTTGTTTGCAAGCTCAGTATATCAATACTTAAGCAGATAAGGTTTTGAATAATTATATTTATAAGTTCTTATGTAAGCAAATACATTTTGACAACCTAGTGAAAGAATTACGGTAAGATTTTAAAGGTCCAAAATACAGAGAACCCAGATCATTCACATGGAGCCAAAATTTTGAGAATATTCAAATTCAAATATATAGTTATAGGCCATGATAAAATTTAATTTGTTAGGGAAAATTGTGATTCCAAAAATAAATGCACTGAAACAGTTGTCATTTAGATTTTGAACTTTCTTATCGATAACATTTTTGTGGTGTTTGGAGAAAGGGTTTTTCAACAAATTGTCGGCATTCCAAAGGTCACTAATTGTGCTCCGCTTCTGGCTAACATATTCCTTTACTCATACGAAGCTGAATTCATTCATTGCTTGGCTCTTGGCTTCAAATTCACCTACAGATATATAGATGACTTGCTTTCTGGAGGTCAAAGAAACCACAGAAAGTAGTAATTCTACTTCGTATTTAGATATTATGTTGTCTTTCGACATTAATGGTCAATTGAAAACCTCACTCTATGACAAACGTGACGATTTCAATTTCGCTATCACAAACTTTCCTTTCATAAGTAGCAACATTCCATCATCGCCCGAATACGACGTATTCATATCTCTGTTAATACGTTATTCCAGAGCATGTTCAAATTACATTGACTGCTTAACCAGGGTTATATATGTGCTAGACTAGCATCGTCACTGAGGAAGTTCTACGGTCGTTACGAGACTCTTATTACTCCATATGATATCTCGTTATCCAGACTTTTAAATGATATTCTGGACTGAGACCGATTGCGATCATTTTACACAGATTTGACACATGTCCTAGAAGGTTACCTACTTTGACTTCTCCATATATAAATACATATGGAATTTACACGATTTGACTCTTTCTACTGGGTATATGTGACGGGTGTTGATAGCAAGCAGGAGATGCTCACTCTCCTCGGGCACCTGATCCAACTCCATCATAGGGGATCACATATGCTCTTCAGGTAGACATATTTTGTTATTTTCCACTTGGTTTTCATTTTCACTGATTTTGTATGTCCTCTGGTTTCATGATTTTTAGACTTATGGTTTGGATTTATCCATCATCTTTACATTCTAATAACGGAAATCATATGCATGCTCATACAAATTTGCCAATGTTGAAAGTGATCACAAACATACATCTCTTCTCTCTCTCTATGTTTGGCATTAACTCAAATTATTTAGAATTAGACCTTCCTCCATAAAGTATGTTTCAACATTACTCACTAAACCTCGACCAGATTTAAATCCTTTCCTTCAAAAGTACTACTTAACAGTATTTTCCAGAAGTGGCAATAACCAAATATAGATCCTAAAATCCAAAACGAACTGTTAGAAGATCTTAAATCCACTACTTTCAATAAAATTCACTGCATTTGTAAGATTTTCAACACATTAAACAACGATCCCCCATCAAAAATTAAAAGAGAGTCTCTTCGAAATAAATAAATGGTTTAATGATTCTACACCTATACTATGATACGTTTTGCGAGCAAGCATGAGATCCTTCTTTGAGGGGTAAATTATGCATCCTAGTAGATATCCTTTGATATATTTTAAATAATGTGGTATATTGTAACAATATGTGGTATATTCTAACAATATGTGGTATATTATGTTGAATGCAAAATTATTATTTACATTATAGTTATGTTTTATAACATAAAACTGGATGAAAAAATGACATACTCTTCGTATACGAATTCATGTCAAAATTTGAAGCACAGTAGAAATCTGTTTATTAAAAATAGTTCACAGACATACATACATACATACATACATGTTGTTGTTGTTGTTATCATTTCAATTTTCTGTGGCTTAGTGAATGAGGTGATCGACTTCTGATCGGAGGGTCTCGGGTTCGATTCCCGCCTTGGACGCACCGGTGTTCTGTCTTTCGGATAAGATATTAAAAACTGAGGTCCCATGACACGGTAGGCGTGGCACGTAAACGATCCCTTACTGTTTAGGGTGGGTCCGTTGCAAAGGTAAAAATTTGCATCAAGCAGATGCCTTCACCATATTTGTGAAATAATCGTGGAGTAACGTAAAACAATAATCGTTCTAATGCTTTTATGGCTGTCCATTTTTAAAAACTGCAAGGGTATTCACGATAACCTGCAGGTTTTATTTGTGACGTCACGATACCCTACAGGTTTTGATATGATGTCACTGTGATTAGCGACTTAGTTTACAAAACCGTAACTCAGTGCGTACTGCCTTTAGTTGTAATTATTTTGTCAAATGCATTAGAATGGGGTTATCACGCTAACGCATCGCAGTGTTTCTGACAGGGTATTCGCCGATGCCCTGCCTGTCAGTTTTTATAAAACACTTGCATCGTAACCCCTGAATCAATCAATCAAATTTGTATGTGTGTGTGTGTGGGGGGGTTCTTTTTCAATTATTTAACTGTCACACACCAGTTAGTTTTACGTATTAACAAATAATAATATCAATTTAGCAAGGCTTCCAGCCATATTTAACATATATATATATATGATATAAAACGAAAGCAAGTAATCTAGAGTGGTGGATTGATGGATGAAGGAATGGTGGGTAGAAAGATGTACGATTAGATGAAAGAATATGATTTGATACGTGTTTGGGTCAATTGATGTATCAGTGGGAACGGGTACATAAAGGGTTTGAGAAGTGGATCGATATCTAAGTGGATGGAGGGGTGAGATGATATCTGTAACCCACAGTCAGGGTTATGATGGTACTTTGTCGATTTCAAGTTATGGAAATCCAATATATATATATATATATATATATATATATATATATATATATATATGTATATGTATATATATATATGTATATATATATATATATGTATATATATATATATATATATATATATATATATATATATATATATATATATATATATATATATATATATATATATATATATATATATAATATATATATATCATGAAATAAATTCCAAAGTCGTTGTTCTTATCATAAATACTTGTATGTATTAAAACACACATGTAAAAAACAAACAATTAAAATGAACAATGACGAAGTCTTTTTTTACTTAAAATATTTTCTATGGAATGTAATTGGATAATAATTATTAAGATATAAGAATGCCAAGCGGTGTAATAAATCTATCCACCACAAGGAAAACAACTGACGTCTATGTCAACAAGCTTAAAATATCTAACCCTTATCCCAAAAACCTATATCAACGTGCATCCAAACATACTATGCTATATATAATGCCGCACTCGATATGATGCTCCATGTATATAACACAGAGTAGATGCTATTGATATAAATATTTTATCAACCTACGTCACAGAATATTTTCAGTGTGGTGAGTTTCATAAATAGCGCATGGCTTAAAATATAATTACAAAATTACAAATGTGCAATGGAGTTTCAGATATGTAGGTATCGACACTTCAGATTCCTGTTAGAATCCGGAAACTAATTAGACCAATATATTAAGCTTTAAAGTCGTAAAATCCTATAACGTCACTCGAAGACAAATATAGTGTATCAACTTACAACTGATTTTTCAAAATAACTCCGCTATAAGATTGATTCATTCATGGAAATCTATCTCAGCGTAAGGTTTCATTAAATCAGATATAATATAAACTGACGGAGTTCAGTATACATTATATTATCTGATGAGTGGAAAGTGTGCTTGTAAAGCGGACGATCAAAATTAATTAAACACATACTATCACCTTAAATAACCGTCAGAATCAGTATGGCAATTGTTCTATGGTTGAATAATTCATAGGTTTTGACGCTAAGGTGTGAAATAACTGGCCATGGGTTTAATTCTATATTTCAAAATATCGCCGCTGTTTTACCATTTAATAACGATAAATCTGATACCTATGGACACACGTTATACTCCTACTGTAACGGTCAGAAATAAACCTTTGGAAAAACCAACAAAAATCACTAAGATTTTAAAAATTAAAAACAATTCAACAATTTAGTTAGGAGATGGTCAAAAAGGGAAGAAGTGGAGCCTGACATTCTCTCCGAGTGGATGAAATCCATAGGAGAACTACTCAAAAGAAGAATAGGTTGTCTCAGGCATTCGGTAAGAACCAGACACGAATCTACATTTAATGACCCTGATGTAGCCAGAGAACTCTCTGAACTCCACAAACAATATATTATTGTCTCAGCTGACAAAGCAGCAAACAATTATATCTTCGTTTACAAAAGATTTTACATTAATTGTCTGTTAGAGGAACTTGGATTACACTCTGCACCTGGAAATCCAACATACACACAAACAAATTTATCTATTTCTGTAATTCTTCAAAACCACAAATCTGTCCTCGAGTCTTTTGGAATTACCACGACAAACTCTGACCTTGAATTACCCTATATTTATTGGATTCCAAAACTGCACAAAACCCTTACAAACATCATTTCATTGCTGGTTCTTCCAAGTGTACCACCAAACCTCTATCCATATTGCTAACGAAGATTTTGACACAATCAAGCATGGTCTTCAAATTTACTGTGATACCGCATACTCCAGAAGCGGAATAAATCAGATGTGGATCCTCAAGAATTCTAAAGAACTTTCAGAGAATCAAAATCTCCGAAATTTAATAATATTTTCAGCATCAAATCTTTTGACTTCTCCTCGCTCTACACTACAATTCCGCATTAAAAGCTCAAAAACAGACTTGTTACAATTATTCGAAATACTTTTTTCCATAAAAATGGAAAAAAGAATAGATATAAATATCTTGTCATTGGGCGGGAAGATACATATTTTGTAAAAGAACACTCTGATGCAAAACACAAACATACCGAAGATCAAATCATCAAAATGCTGGAATTTTTAATAGAAAGAAAAAAGAGGAGTTACCGGCTCAGTTATGTGGCAGAAGTCACCATGGAACTATATAGACAATATTTTCGTGGTGTTTGGAGGGAACATTTTTCAGCAAATCATTGGCATTCCCATGGGAACTAACTGCGCCCCTCTTCTTACTGACATTTTCTTGTATTCGTATGAGGCAGAATTTATTCAAAACATGCTCTACACAGGCAGAAAAAGCCTTGCATCTCAGTTTAATTTTACGTAGATATATAGACGACGTATTGTCAATCAATAATCCTAACTTTAAGGATTACATACATGAAATCTATCCCCATGAACTTGAGATAAAAGAGACAACCGAGAGCAAGAATTCCACTTCGTATCTGGATATATTTTTAACTTTCGACAATAATGGTCATTTGAACACCTCTCTATATGACAAACGTGACGGTATTAACTTCCAAATAACTAATTTTCCGTTTCTTTGCAGCAATATCCCGTCCTCACCTGCCTATGGAGTTTTTATATCTCAACTTATAAGGTACGCAAGAGCTTGTTCTCTATACGACTGGCCACTGAGTTGCTCATGCAAGGATTTGTTAAAGAACGTCTGAAATCGTCACTGAGGAAGTTCTACGGTCTGATCTTGTACGAAAATATGATGTGCCTCTTTCTGGAATGATTAATAATATTCTGGAATGCGACTAAATGACCTGTTCAGTTACCACCAAATATGGCATTTGTATACCAGTTTTCTACTTTCGTATGTACAATTAGGAAACCAAAACTCCTGATTATGACATGTTTCTTAAGAACTGCTGTGACGGGTGATGCATGCAAACAGGAGACGCTTACTCTTCCAGGGCACCTGGTCTCACCTCGGAATTTTTCAGTATTTCGGGGTTCACATCAGTTCCTTTTTGAAACTTATACGATTTTGTATCTGTCCTTGGACTTTGAGAATGATTAACGGTTTGGAACTACTTCGATATTGATTACAAACAAACAAAAACAATAAAGTTATACATAATGCTTACAACGACAAAGTCCAATGAAGGTGTACGTAACTGGCAATTCCGGAACGCTGAAGTCCGTAATACACACACTGTTTATAATATGAATAAAATGTCCAGTGTACAATCCAATTCAAGCAGTCAATTAACACGTATATACGTAGATATGTAATGTAGTGCAATGCATGCTTTATATACATTTTCATAATTTCTAGACTTTTCTAGTTTCTATAATGTTCAAATGATTTCCAATATAGAAACATCCAAATTCATAAGAACTTGCAAGAACATTCGCAAATCATTATGGAAGTAAACAAGTTCTGTAACGTTCAACTACAAACCTTTCTAGTACTTAAAAAACCATCCAATAATATATACAAAAATAAACCAGTACATCAGCTTCGTACTAATGCATTTTACTTATAATTAACTTCCTAACTTGAAAAGAACGGCAAACTGACATCTAACTATATCACAGATGTGATAACTTCTTTTTTTCTTTCTTTCTTTCGTTTTAGTCATAAATTGTCCTCGTGTAGCAATATACCTCTGACCTACATATGGTGTTTATGTCTCACAGTTACTTCAATACACATATCATTACATCGAATGATTACTTATGCATAGGATTTTTCTACTTCTCAAAACTAGTTGAATCACAAAGAAGAATTTTATATGGGTTTTGGGCAATTGATAATCGAAATTTGCTGTTCTTTTATTTAAAGAAAAGTTTATAGATAAAATTCATTTTTCAAATGGAAAGATAATGTGTAGTCCCATGTCGATTCCGTACTTTCGCCTTCATGTTAAGTTTTCTGATTGTGCAGTATGTGTGAAATCATGAAAACCTTGCATGCCTTCATAATTGGAGGTTTATAGTTAATCATATGAAGTTTTATTTAAATTTATCCTAACAAAAATGGCATTAGTAATTTTAGTCACGTTATGATTTTCAGAGAAAGTCATCCCATTAGGGAGCGTGTATGTTTAAAGAATTTCAGAATTGATAGAATAAACCTTAAACAACAAAAAAAAAATAAAAATAAATAAATAAAAAAAAAAATAAAAGTTAGTGACTCAGCCATTTGTCAGAAGTCCCCATGGATATTACAGTACAGTAACGATACCGACTAGGGACGGTCATTTAATGTCTCAATACTCAATCAATTGGTGTAGTTAACCTGTTTACGGGTCCATCTTCCCACTCACCGCAACAGCAGAATAATCAAAGGACACACACTTAAAATCATAACTATTCTTCCATATAAAAGCCGGTGTGGCCTAGTGGATAAGGTACTCGGCTATTGATCGAGAGGTCCCGGGTTCGACTCCCGCCCTGGACACACCGGTGTTCTGTCTTTCGGATGCGACCGTAAAAATCGAGGTCCCGTGTCACGATAGGCGTGGCACGTAAAAGATCCCTCACTGCTTCGGGTGGGTACGTTGCAAAGGTCTAAATTTGTATGCAATGCATCAAATAGATGTCTTCACCATGTATGTGAAATAATCGTGGAGTGACGTAAAGTAAAAAACGAAGAAGTACAGAAGGGTAAAGCATACCTCATAGTCCATGGAATAAAGGGAACAAAATCGTGTTTATTGTCATATTCAGACAAATGCGAACCTCAATAAAATCGAGGTGAGGCCAGGTGCCCGGGAGGAGTAAACGTCCCCTGGTTGCATGCAACAACCGTCGCAAAAGTCCTGCAACAACCTTTCAAGTGGAGGAGGTAGATATATAAATATACACGTAAGAACATTCGAAGGAGACAGGAACACGAAGTCAAATTTTCCCATTCAAGGCAAGAAATACTGCCTGTCTGAAATCCCGGTGTCGGAAACGCAGGTGAATAAATAAATAAATATGCATTTATATACGCATTATGTCAAATCAAGTATAGTCAAAAAGTTAAGATGGTTATTTTGTACGGTCAGGTCCCAATATATCGGTTAACATTCTTGAAAGAGGAATCTGAAATTGCAAGAGATCCCTATAACGACCATAGAACTTCCTCAGTGCCAATTTCAAACGTTCCTCAATATATCCTTGTGAGAGTAGTTTCGTGGCAAGAAGCCTCGCTCTCAGGACGAAATTTTCGTATTTAGAGCATGCCCTGGCATAGCGTATAAGTTGTGAAATGAAGACGCCATATGCGGGAGAGGAAGGTATGTTGCTACTCAGAAAAGGAAAGTTGGTAATAATGAAATTGAAATTGTCACGTTTGTCATAGAGAGAGGTTACTAATGAACCATCGTCACTAATTGATAACAGTATATCGAGGTATGAAGCAGAAGATGCGCTCTCTGTAGTATCTTTTATATTGAGTTCCTTTGGATATATGATGTTGAGGTGATCCTCAAATACAGGGTTATTAATTGACAAAACATCATCGATGTATCTGTATGAAAAGTTAAACCGAGATGCTAATTGTTTATTGTCTTTAGAGAGCAGAGACTGTATGAATTCTGTTTCGTAGAGTACAAAAATATGTCGGCCAGAAGAGGAACGCAATTAGTACCCACAGGAATGCCAACAATCTGTTGGAACATTTTCCCACCAAATATCACAAAATATCTATAAGAAATTCTAACATCTGGATGATCTCTTTTCTTGTATACTTGCTGCTGGAATCAGACTGTTCCTTTACAAAATATGTGTCGTTGTGGCCTAAAACGATATACTTATACCTGCTAATTCCTTTTTAACGACAATTAATCAATCAGTCAAGTCCATATAGAGATCAAGGGTCAAATTGTCTCAATTTGAGAGGTCATAAAACACATATGGTAATGCAGAAAAGTATCTTGGCATCAAAAATGTATTAAGAAATATCGCAAAAGACATGCACATAAAACATTACCACAACGACATTGCAAAACATTCAATTACACTGCAGTCACGATACCAACATAGGCCGGTCATTTAAAATAAGAAACGTCACTCAATTGCTGTGATTAAACGGTCATCACAATCAAAGGACACTCAATAAAAAAAAAATTATAAATCATCTTCCATATACAGAACAAGGACCATCAGATGTTTCAAGTCTAGGAGTCATAGAAACTTTTAACACGAAACGTTTTATTGAATAGTATGCTAATATGAAAAATATGTTATGTTGATCGACATTACCATAAGTCAACCGTGCTCTTCCCATCTGTAAGAGAGCTCAGATAATTCATCTATAGCAGTCTCGACTATCACTCAGAGGGGACGAGGCCCAGGACCTTGTCTCCCCTGAATAGGTTTGGACAAGGCCCGTCATAGAGTCCCCATGGCCCTGTTAGCCAGAGTGCAACGTTCAAATAAAAGTATATAAGGTTGTAGGGGCCCCAATAGAAGATCTATGGTTTTTGCTATGATCTCGAGGTCATACCGTCGATGTCGAAGAAGTTTATGTATTTAAGAACCCGAAAAGATGAAATTATCGGAACCTATGGCCCTCCTTAGTTTGTACTCTAGGTCACCGAAATTGGGATGAGGAATTCCGCTTGATATTTCCGAATTGAGTTAAAAAGTCTGAAATAGATATGTAAAATTTACCAAATATTTTTCAAATGATACATGTATCTATAACCATTAGTCTAGTTTCAAAGTGATTTTGATAATTTTTGTGAAGTTCCTAAACATTACACGTAACCTAACATCAGGAAAAAGGGTATAATAACACTTAAGTCAAACCCTCTGCGGGAATCCTTTTTAAGAACTACACACTGCAAAAGGAAATAAGTGTGACGTTAATAGAAAATATAAAAGAAACCGGTGTCATATGACTTTGGCAGCACAGCAGACATTCACGGACCCCTGAAGATAAAAGAAAAAAGAGGAGTTGCTGGCTCAGTTATGTGGCAGACGTCACCATGGAGCTATACAATACATGAATATAAATAATATACTAGAACATATAACACATTACAAAAATATTTGATTGTAATGCAATTACGATACTGACTTAGGACGGTCATTTAATTTTACAAAAGCCAAACAAATGGTGTGGTTAACCGGTTTACGGGCCCACCTTCCCACTCACCGTTACAGCAGAACAATCAAAGGACGTACATTTAAAAATTTATAAGACCAGATGCCCCTGTACCACATGCTGAGCGTCTAGGGACATAAAAATATAAGGTGGTCACGTTTATCATATCTATTTGTATAAAATAAAACATTATACTAGGTCATTATACAATACAATTCGTATGCAAATCAGACTCCCTTTTAATCCCCCTATTTTTACCGTCTTCTTTTTTCAATTTTTGCATCAACAACTCGCCACACCAACAATTTTATTGCCTTCTTGAACAATTCCATCTCATTTGAAAGTTTATTTATTTGTTCATTTATTTTAGTAATATTATTATTTTTGTTTTATTTTATTTTTTATTTATCCATTTATTTATTTTTTTTTTTTCATTTATTATTTTTTTTTTATTATATCATCATTTTTTTTAAGTCCTTTCTTTGAAAAGAACCATATGACCATATGCGTGAATCAATGAAACAGCTGTCATTCAGATGTTGAACTTTCTTATCGATAACATTTTTGTGGTGTTTGGAGGTAAGGTTTTTCAACAAATTGTCGGCATTCCAATGGGCACTAACTGTGCTCCGCTTCTGGCTGACATCTTCCTTTACTCGTACAAAGTTGAATTCATTCAGTCTTTGCTTTCGCAAGGAAAAAATCCAATTGGCTCTTGGCTTCAATTTTACTTACAGATATACAGATGACTTGCTTTCAATCAATAATCCTTCATTCGCGGATTACCTTAGCATCATCTATCCAAGTGAACTGGAGGTCAAAGAAACCACAGAAAGTAGTAATTCTACTTCGTATTTAGATATTATGTTGTCTTTCGATATTAATGGTCAATTGAAAACCTCTATGAAAAACGAGACGATTTCAATTTCGCTATCACAAACTTTCCTTTCATAAGTAGCAACATTCCATCATCGCCCGCATACGGCGTATTCATATCACAGTTAATACGTTATTCCAGAGCATGTTCAAATTACAATGACTTTGTTCTGAGGGCTAGGCGACTTTTTGAGCTGCTCAATCAGGGTTTTATATGTGCTAGACTAGCAACGTCACTGAGGAAGTTCTGCGGTCGTTACGAGACTCTTATTACTCCATATGATATCTCATTATCCAGACTTTTAAATGATATTCTGGACAGAGACCGATTCCGATCATTTTACACCTTCTATACTAGAAGGTTACCTACTTCGAC
This sequence comes from Pteria penguin, assembly GCA_035048485.1. Taxonomy (NCBI): domain Eukaryota; kingdom Metazoa; phylum Mollusca; class Bivalvia; order Pterioida; family Pteriidae; genus Pteria; species Pteria penguin. The sequence continues at coordinate 63,099,230 of CM068583.1, forward strand.
TTCTCCATATATAAATACATATGGAATTTACACGATTTGACTCTTTCTACTGGGTATATGTGACGGGTGTTGCTAGCAAGCAGGAGATGCTCACTCTCCCCGGGCACCTGATCTCACTCCATCACAGGGTTCACATATGCTCTTCAAGTAGACATATTTTGTTATTTTCCACTTGTTTTTCATTTTCACTGATTTTGTAAGTCCTCTGGTTTCATGATTTTTGGACTTGTGGTTTGGATATATCCATCATTTTTACATTCACTTAATGAGTGCATAAGAATACTTTAATCATAACAAAGTGATTATACGGTTAAAAACATTTTTTGCACAAAATATGAATTTCCGTTGAGAATGAATATAGATAGGAGTAACAATCTGTCTGAACTTGACGAAAAATTGACGAGCAACAACTTTATGAAAAAGCAACACAGTAATAAATGGGACATCCATCAACAAAATATATGAAGCACGTGGTAAGACCTCGATGTATCCGGATTAAGGTTCAAATCTAATAGAAGCGATGATGCAATTTTAATGTCGGTCATTATAAGAATGTACATATAAACAATGTATTGCTTATAAATATTAAGTAGAAATTTCACTAAAATATGGCTGGAGATCTTGTGAATATAAAAATATCTATATTCTGTAAAATCAGCAACTAGGTTACAGAACATGAAGAACGCATTGAAAGATACACATTAGAGTAATCAAATGCTACCCAAGACATTTATTAAATTTGAAGAGCACATTTATGTACATATTGTTAAATAATTTTAAAAAATATCATTACATGTATGACTCAAATCTTAAAATATGTAAATGATATAAATATTCCAAAGAAACGTTATTGAAACTTTGCACCTCTTGATTACATGCATAAATTAAGATCCATTCATAATGTAATAACTACGTGAAGCATATCGATAGGTTTGCAAATCAAAAAGAATGAGAGACAGTTATGATATTCAAGAACACTTCATCTTTGAGATTTATTTTTAGAAATTTCTATGTTTATTTCATACCAAAATAAATAATAATAGTACATTGTATTTAAAATGTTACACTTCACGATATAAATATACTATCGGCATGGGTGAAACTTTGAATGACTATGATTTGTTAATTCAGAAAAATGTTCATTATCCAGCGATATCTAAATCTAAACCATGGTTATTCATCCAAAGTGTTCGCTGGCCCATGATAAAGATATAGACCTCAGTCTATTACAGATATTACAGTAGCAATGAAGGGCGTGATCACATTACCACATTGCGCTATTTTTCTATAAAGAAAAGCTATGGATTAAACATAGGCAAATGTACAATAAAATTTAACTCCGTGTCTAGGTTTCAAATTTTCGAGAGATGAAAAAATATATACATTACGCTAAAGCGACGAAAAAACTCAAATATTCTATGGTGATTTTTCTCTTATGTCATGAAAGGCGACTTACATGAATAATTTGCATTTTACCCGTAGGCTGTTTCTAAATACGTGTATTTTCTCGTACACTTTTTAATTGTGTTGAATATGCTTCTTGTGATAGGGAAAAAATACTATGAAAAATATTTTTATTTTTCTACTTTATTAATATGGAACTTAAAGGGAAATATCTCTTAAAGCGAAAGACTTGCATATGAGCACGTTAAGGCCTACTGAAGTTATGATATGTTGTCTATTGAACAAAAATACAATATATTCATGATACATGTAGATAACTATATAAATACATCTACACAAAATGTATGTGATAAATACGACAATTATCACGACTAAGGTTCATTGAGCAAGGGAGATGTAAAAGATACTTTGCCAATAATCAGATCTTTATGAAATGCTTAATTTGTCCTCTGGTATATTTTGCTTCATTAATATCTGAAGTACCATCTCTCTGATTCTGTCATCCTCTTTGATGGCGTCACTAACAATATAATCTGCCATATAATTCCATATGTCAGTTAAGTTATGATCCCTGGCCGCTTTATACTCTTTAAAAACTTATACACATGTATACATGTTCATGCCTACCTACCTACTTGCTGCGTTCCGCAGATGGTAGCTTGATTAAAAACCCCGAAACTGGGGTTCTCGCTGTATCAAAGAAATAAGCTGTTCGCGAAGAAAACACTATGATGGCCAGAATATTCTCAACATCATACGCTGGGACCAAGATAAGCCAGTGTGTAATTTCGAGGCACAACTCCGAGGACAAGCCGGTGTCTCCTACACATCAAGGGTCTGAATGCGCTTCAAGACCAGCAAAGGGCAATTACCTCATGTTAATGTCGCTGTATATATTTTTGATATCATAATCTTAACCTACATTACTATTAGTGTTTATAGAATTTTATGACCTCTCAACATGGGATACTCTTTGATCGTTTTTCTCTATATGGAAGATTATTTATAAAGTTTTAATGCGTGTCTTTTGATTGTACTTCATTTGCGATGAGTGGGAAGGTTGTCCCGTAAACCGGTTGACCAAACTAATTGAGTAACAAACGGTAACGGTAAGTCGGTATCATATCTGTCGTACAATCAATATTTTAGTAATACTATTTCAAGTATTCCATTACTTGTTACCAAGTTTTATTGGACATCTCCTTGGTGACTACTGCCCTTCAACTAAGTCAGATGTCTTTCCCTTTCCCCTTAAACTAATGAGCAAGAATAGCCAGCATATACGCTATGGCCGACGCAGGCTGTCAGAGCTGCCTCGCTGGCCTCAGAGTCATTCATCGTCCTAGACTGAAGCAATCTGACCTCATCTCGGTTAACTATGAAAATGCAATAGGCCGTGAACAAGGGCATAAGATTTTTTAGAGCTACTGTATTTCGCATCTCAGAAGGAACGTCATCGAGACCAGATAAATGACTATCCCCTCTGACTGTTAGTCGGAACTCCTGTTGATCAAGGATCTGAGCTCGCTTACAGACGGACAGAGAACGGTTTATTTATGTTGATGTCGCCTTACATATTTTTGATAGCAACATATTGTTCTATACACTTTTCGTGTGTAATAAAAATTTCTATTACCTCTCTTCTTGAGAAGCCTGTTGATCCTTGTTTTCTATATGGAGGATTATTTATAAATTTTTAAATGTGTGTCCTGAGTGAGTGAGTGGGAAAGTGGGCGCCCGTAAACCGGTTAACCACACCAACTGAGTCACGTTTGTTACTTCAACTGACTGTCCTAAGTCGGTATCGTAACCGCAGCACAATCGAATATTTTTGTAAAGTTGTTTTTCCGTGATTATTCTACTATTATCATGTTTTTGTGAATGTCCTTGGCGGTTTGTGTCATACAGCTTTGTCAGATGTCTTCTGTTTTCTCTTTTTTACGTTGCAGACAACTTAGATTTTTATCAGTCGAGAGGCACGTGTAGCACTTTGTATGGTTTTAGCTAGCATTCCATGCTTTGCTTAGGTGGAGCGACCACAGTATCAAATCTCGCCCAGACAACGGCAGTAAAAGGCAAGATCAATCGCAAAGGAATGTAGACTTCCAGCCTCTTACTGCACATCCTATACGTGAAACGCACAACAGCTCGTCCACATACATGTATCATCAGGCTCGATATGTACCGCATGGCAAAAAAAACCCCTGTTTTTTGCTTGGAATAGCTACAACAGTGTACCCATCCGGGAAGAAGACCGTCATCTCAACACCATAGGAGCAGGGCACAGCAGGGCTACATTTCCTCTGGAGACGATTACACTAGGAGATACGACGGAAGAGTAGCAGAATTACAGATAAAAACCTAATGTGTCGACGACGTACTACTCCGGGCAGATTCTCTGGATGAGACTGTACAGGCTGCCCGATGGCTAGGCATCTGTTGTCGGCATGAGATAATAGTAGAATTTGCAAGATTTGAAATCACAATGGACTGCGTTCGACATGTTAAAGTGCCTCCAAGCCATACTTTTGTGGTACCAAAATGCTAGTTTTTCCCGAACTGATGAAATCCGGAACGCCGTTTACGTGGGACTAGGAAGTTCAAAACCTATCTGAAGAATCCAAAGCAGTGAATGTTGGTAAGATCGAGGAACGTGTCAGAATATTTCACAAATCCAGGCCAAATTTTCTTGCTAAAGACTGGTCAAAACGGCATTTTGGTTGCTTCAGAAACATTGCCAATGGGTGGGAGCTAAACCATTTTGTGAATAGAAAACTACATTGGCTGGAAGTATGAATAAAAAGCCAAAAAAAATACAAAACAAAAAAATAAGGTTGAAATACACGACTTCATCCCATTAATTTCATTAAAAAATAGGCAGTCGAGATTTTTAAACATATTTCATCCAACCATAGAAAATCAGGAATATTAAGTATCTTCTATGCTACTCCAATCAAATATAATATATGATTACATGGTCCTATTGGGGTATAATTCATCATTCTACTGTTCCGATTATGTCGGGCATTAAAACACTCAAAAATCATTCTCTCAATGTACATTTTGTGCTTTTTATCTGAATAACAATTAATATTTATAAAACAACAAATTCAGTTTGTAGTTCTTCAAATGCGACACCTAGTGTACTGCAACAACATCTTTTGGTCATTGCAGTAATTGAAATACAAAATAAGTATCAGTTTTATCATTTGGTCATTGATTTTGTGGTAATTCTCAAATATAAGCATGTAAAATACTACATTGTCACTGAAACATTAACAACAATGTTCTTCATTAGACATTCATGGACCCAAAGGTAAACAAGTGGTTCAGGACGCTTATTCACCCGGGCACCTTCTCTCACCTCAATTTATTGAGGTTTCGCATTTGTCTGAATATGACGATATTGTCCATTTATTCCATGGACTTCGAGATATTGACATCCCTTCGGTTCTTTTCGTTGTTTACATTCTGAAACATTCGAAACCCATAAATCTGCTCTCCTTCTTGGAATCTAACGTGAATCAGAGCTTCACTTTCAATTCATCAACTGGATTCCAAAAAATTCCAACATTGCCTGTTCGCATTGTTGCTAGACCAAGTCTTTATCCATTTTACTCACGAATTTACTGACACACATTAAAGGATCTCTTTAGGGAAGATCGATGCCAAAACTGTGGAAATATAATTATAAAAAAGAGCAAACTGACCGAAAAGTAAGATGGCAGAACAATATAAGGAAAACACTATGCATGAATATGATATTCCTTAGTATTAAAGTAATATATAAATTGTGGTCACCGCAAATGAGAAGTATGTATTGCGGATTAGTACAGAAATACTGAGCACTAGGCTTGTGATTACCTTCGGGAACTAACAGTACACAGGCAGCGTTATCAACTCAGTGATAAATACAAGAACATATATATATATATATATATATATATATATATATATATATATATATATATATATATATATATATATATATATATATATATATATATACATGTGTAAATTTGATGCACCGTATGCATATTTCGATAAATTTTGTTTCTTCAGCGATGTTACAGGCCGAATCTGCGTAAATCCAAACTATAAATGAAAAAATGATAGACAACACCAACTCCAAAAATCATGACTTCGAAATGTTAAAAAGGTAAACAGTAAAATTAAGTATTAGAAAACAAACCCAACCCCAAATATCACCAAAATTTAACAGCAAAAGATCTAATCTATGGACAAAGCTATACACAAAACTTCTTAGCCTTAAAATAATTTTCAAAATTTTGTCACAGTACGTTTGGAGTATGTATTTAAGGTCAGTACAGAAGTACTGGAATATACGAGGCAGAATTGTTTTAGTCTTTGTTTTTCAAAGGCAAGAAACAATTAACATCAAAGTTCAATTTTACGTACAGATACTTTGATGACGTTCTGTCCATAAATTATCCAAACATTCAGAATAACCTCGGTCATTTATATCCAGCGGAACCTGAGATCAAGAAAAACGACAGGGAACAAAACATCTGCTTAACACGTAGTCTTAGTCTTGTCTATCAGTAGGGATAGTCAGTTATACACTTTCGTTGATAACAAACGTGACGATTTAAACTTGCATAACATTAATTTCCTCTTTATATGCGACATGGGCTCTAACCTCGCACCGTGTACGTTGTATTAAAGCATATTCTTTTTCAGTGTTTTTGTATCGAATGCCAGAGGACTAACTGATAAACTACTTACACATAGATACGATATAAAATGCATAAAATTGTCACTACAGAAATTGTATGGTCGACACAAAGGTATTATGTAACAGTCAGAAGTCCCCATTCCAGGATGTAATATGATATTTGGAACACCATGGTATGCAGTGATGTCATTTTACCAATCTGACTAATTATATATGTGACAACCTAACACGAGAGGTTTACTGTATAGCTCTATGGTGACTTCTGCCACATAACTGAGCCAGTAACTCCTCTTTTTTCTTTCTACGTAATATTTGCGACGGAAATAGCATGAGATCCTAACACCTACTGGACACCTGGTCTCGTCACAATGTACTTGCTGAACCAGCACCATCAAATTTGCAATTTTGTCTTTTGACTTTGAAACCAAAATTCAGTGGTACTCTTTCGAATTTATACTTTCGTGCAAAAAGAAAAGAAATCATCCGTCCTTGCTGTACGAGAAATACCAACATGGACACGCAGAGAATACAAAAATTAGCACACAAACAAGGATATTGGATGGTGATATGGTTTTGGTACTTAGGACAATTAACTTGCACGACAATCATAATTCAAATGGTGTGGTTAAAAGATAATGGATTGTTCCCTTACACTGTAAAAACAAAAATCTCTCTAAGTAACATTGGGATGTATTTAGAATAAAACTAAAACGTTCTTGAATGATGTATATGGTTTAGAACACTTTATTAAGAGTAACATGTTACATGAGACCTGGATAGACAATATCTCCATGACCTACTACATTTAGGTGTGTACAAACATATGTAAATGTCAGGCAGATGATGTCTGTCAAGACTTCATTGTAAGGGTGTTTTAGTCCTCAGACAAGAACTCTTTTGTGAAAATTAGTCATAAAATTCTTTCTACTGTTATGATAGTATTCATTTTAATAGCATTTATAAAAACAGAGTGCTGAAATGAATGTTGTAAGTAGATGGATACATTAATGCCAACATTTGTTTCATACCTTAATTTAATTTTAGACATGTTTATTTTGCTTATATTTTCAAACCCAAATGGTGTAAACCCTTAATATGGGCACATTTTTGAAATCCGATAACGATTTGAATTTTCTACAGTCTCAGATAAAGATGAAATATATTCATATCTACATATAAATATAGAATATATATACTTTTTAATTTAGTGCACCATATGCGCATTTCGACAACTTATGTCTCTTCAGTGATGCTTGTGGCTAAATGATTGGAATTCCCAAAATATATAAATATTTGAAGAGCAGTGTTTAAACCAAAATGACCGAAAAGTGAAGCAAAGAATCTAAGGACAGAGCTATGCATGAGGGAGATACTCCTTAATTTTAGAGTGATTTGCTTGATTTGATGACTGAAGATTATTTGATATAAATCATTATATTTCTCTTTGTGATTTGCCTTTTTTGCGTGCTTCTCTTGTATTCTCTGCATGTCCATGGAGACTATTCTCAGACAGTTGAGTCAGATGTTTTTCTTTTACACATATGCCATTGATTGAGATATTTAACGAAAAAAATCAAAATCTTTATTCCAAATATATGCGAGATGACATATATTATATAGGTTTTGAATATAAAAAAGGGACAGATAAAATATACATGCAGTTTGAAATATTATTTTCTTGTGAATTAAGTGCTTCACAAAATCTGTATCGATGCTACTCACAAAAATATTATCAGAAATTAAATCTGGCCTTCATAGGTATTGCGAAACAGTATATTCCAGAAGCGGAATTATTCAAATGTGGATCCTTAGAAATTCGAAAGAGTTGTTAAAAACCAAGTACTTAAAACGCATTAAACTCCACCCATACATATGTGGAAAGCCCTACCTCAAAAGAGGACACCTTGCACAATCACCTCCTGACCATGTCCGACTTCAAAATTAAAACTGATAAAGCTGATCTACCAACCATGTATTGGCTCCCAAAACTACATAAAAGTCCATATAAATCACGTTTCATATCTAATTCTAGCCACTGCTCTACTACGGTACTATCGATACATATTACGTCTGCTCTAAATGCTTTAAAGGTCATATTATCAAATATTGTGATGTCGCATTTCATAATAGTAACATCAATTACTTTTGGTCAATTAAAATTCTCATGAAGTTATAGACAAACTTCTTTCACTAAATTTCAAAGCGACTCAAATTTCTACATTTGATATTCTACACTTTATACATCTCTGCCTCATGATTTGATTAAAAGCAAGTTGCTGTCTCTTATACAATGGTGTTTTCACAGAGATTCTAACACTTACATATGTACTTCCAATAACTCCGGATTCTTTTCCAACAAACAATATACTTCATATAAATACTGGACTTGCAAAGGAATTATGTAAAGCACTAGAATTTCTCATGAATAATATTTTTGTGCAATTTGATGGCAAGATATATCAACAAATAGTTGGGATTCCTATGGGTACTAACTGCGCGACTCTGATAGCAGATTTATTTCTTTATTGTTATGAGAGGAATTTTATGGTTTCTATTCAAAAATCAAAACGTTTCGACCTCATTGACAAATTTAATAATACTTGCAGATATCTGGATAACATTTTGGTTATCGACAATCCTGAATTCGAACAATTTATATCAGAAATATATCCACCAGAGCTCACATTGAATAAAGCTAATACTTGAGATAAATCTACACTTTTTTTAGATTTGAACATCAAAATTATCAACCACCTAATATATACTAATATTTATGGTAAACATGAGGATTTTGAATTTCCATTGTTAATTTTCCTTAATTGGATGGCGATGTCCCTCGACTCCCATGATATGGTATCTATATATCTCAATTAGTTCGATTTGTCAGAGGCTGCTTTGGACTTTCATAAACGAAATTTACAAATTACTACTAAACTTTTAACTCAGGGTTACAGATAACACAAGCTTAGAAAAACATTCGGCAAATTCTTTAGATCTTATTCAGAACTTCTATCTAAATTTAGAAATATTTCTTTTCAACACTATGTATCCAATGGAATTTCCCATCCTAATTTTTACGGTGATCTCGTATATAAACTAAGGAAAGTAAAAGGCCCCGATAACGTTCTTTTATCGTGTAATTAAATAGTCAAACGTCTTCCAAATAGACAATATGACATTGAGATCATCAAAAAGACTATAGGTTCTGTATTTGGCCCCTCTACAGCCTTATGCAGACTTTTACTTGAACGTTGCACACTGACTAACAGGGCGGTGGGGACTATATGACGGGCCTGGTCCAAACCTCTTCTAGAGGAGACATGATCCTGAACCTCGTCCCCTGACTTTTAGTCGGGACTCCTACAGATCTAGGGTCTTAGCTCACTTTCAGACTGGTAAAGCACGGTTTATCATGTTGATGCTGCATACATTTTCATATCATTATGTGTTTTACAATACCTTACGTGTTTATATTTTTATTACCTCTCAATATGCGATACTTGTTGACCCTTGTTCTTTACATGGAGGATTATTTATATTTTTTTTAAATTACGTCCTTTGTATGTTCTGCTGTTACGGTGAGTGGGAAGGTGGGCCCGTAAACCGGTTAACCACATCATTTGTTTGGCTTTTGTCAAATTAAATGACCGTCCTTAGTCGGTATCTTTATTGCACTACAATAAAATATTTTTATAATGTATTATATGTGCTAGTATATTATTGATATTCTTATATTGTATAGCTCCATGGTGACTTCTGCCAAATAACTGAGACGGTTACTCCTCATTTTTCTTAGAACATCTAAAATCAAAAAGGTTTACTAAAATTCACTCCATCAAGTCTTTAGACTTTTCGATTCTTTACACAACGATCCTTCATCAGAAACTAAAAGACAGATTAGCGGAAATTACTCAAAATGCATTTACTAGTAAAAACGGAAGCCGCAAATTCAAATGTATAGTTATAGGCCATGATAAAACTTACTTTGTTAGGGAAAATTGATTCCAAAAATAAATACACTGGAACAGATGTCATCCAGATGTTGAACTTTCTTCTCGATAACATTTTTGTGGTGTTTGGAAGAAAGGTTTTTCAACAAATTGTCGGCATTCCAATGGGCAATAACTGTGCTCCGCTTCTGGTTGACATGTTCCTTTACTCATACGAAGCTGAATTCATTCCATCTTTGCTTTCACAAGGAATGAAACAATTGGTTCTTGGCTTTAATTTCACTTACAGATATAAAGATGACTTGCTTTCAATTAATAATCTTTCATTCGCGGATTACTTTAGCATCATCTATCCAAGTGAACTGGAGGTCAAAGAAACCACAGAAAGTAGTGATTCTACTTCGTATTTAGATATTATGTCTTTCGGCAATAATGGTCAATTGAACACCTCACTCTATGACAAACATGACGATTTCAATTTCGCTATCACAAACTTTCCTTTCATAAGTAGCAACATTCCATCATCGCCCGCATATGGCGTATTCATATCTGTTAATACGTTATTCCAGAGCATGTACAAATTACAATGACTCTGTAAGAGGGCTAGGCGACTTTCAGATAAGCTATTCAACCACGGTTATGTGCTAGACTAGCAACGTCACTGAGGAAGTTCTATGGTCGTTACGAGACTCTTATTACTCCATATGATATCTCGTTATCCAGACTTTTAAATGATATTCTGGATTGAGACCGATTCCAATCATTTTTCACAAATTTGACTCCTTCTGTACTAGAAGGTTACCTACTTTGACTTCTCAATATATAAATATATATGGAATTTACACGATTTGACTCCTTCTACTGGGTATATGTGTTGCTAGCAAGCAGGAGATGCTCACGCCCCCCCCCGGCACCTGATCTCACTCCATCATAGGGGTTCACATATGCTCTTCAAGTAGACGTATTTATTAATGTACACTTGGTTTTCACTGATTTTGTATGTCCTCTGGTTTCATGATTTTCAGACTTATGGCTTGGATTTTTCCATCATCTTTACATTATATCACACTAATATTACTTGTCATACTAGTTTTCCTTACTTTCTCCTGAATTCAATATCACCATTGTACTCATTCATGAAATAAATACCAGAATATCTATATGTGTATAAATTCAGTACACTATATATTCATTTCAAGAAGTTACGTCTCTTATGTAATGTTCAAAGCCGCAAATCGCAAATATTTGAAAAGCAAACCGAATACCAAATTGACCTGAAAGTCAGAGTTAAAGAACTAATCCAATGACAGAGCTGTCCATGAGGTAGATACTAAGTGATATTAGAATAATATACAAACTTTTGTTACAGCGAATTGGTTGTATGTATTCTGGTCAGTAAAGAAGCAAAGAAGCAAAACAATGTTTGCTTTGACCGTTGTTTTATACTTTTTATCAGTTACTATCATGCCCCAATCAATTTATATTTAAGAACTATTTATTCACATGGTCTAAATCATATACCATTAATATGCAATATGTTTTAGATGTTCGAACATTTCATATAAGAAATTGTTACACAAGTATGTACATAACTTTCAAAATGTTATGTATGCCAACATGTGTATGTAACATTCTTTCTTGCATCTCGAAATTGCATAACTCAGGACAAAGTGAATAATAAAAGAAGTACAGAAGGGTAAACCATATCTCTTAGTCCATGGAATGAAGGGGACAATATCGTGTTTAGTGTCATATTCAGACAAATGCGAACCCCAATTAAATCGAGGTGAGACCAGTATTCGACGTTATTCTTTTGATTTTACATTGTTTGAAATCTTGGATTAATTTCACATTAGAACATACGTATGTGTATCCAGTTAGTGCAACATTTCCTTATGTTTCTAAATTATGCTCATTACCGAAAATGTGAAAATCCAAAATATGGATATCTGAAAAGCAAATTAATTACGAAATAAACAGAAAAACAAAAGCAAAAAAAAAAAAATACAAAGCACGAAACAAAACCAAACCAAACAATTTAACGACAGAGCTATGCATGAGGGATATATTCCTTAATTTTAGGATTAAATCTTTCTGACAGTAAATTTGAAATTTATACTATATAAAAACTAAGCTTCTGATTACCCTTGGGAAATAGCAATCCACCAGCAGCAGTGTCTGATCAATGGTAATAAAGTTGTAATTAAACAATTTAGATAAAAATATTAGCATGTAATTTAACCAACCATTTTGAGTATTGTTTATCTTCTTAGTATTATTCATGATTGCTGACACAAAGTCGGCGAAATTCGTGTGATTATGTGCTTAGCTGTCGACCGAGAGGTCAATGGCTTGTTAATGTCTGACAATAGAAACATAGGTCCCATTTCACGATAGACAAGTCAGTAAAAGATCCCTTATTGCTTGTTGTGGGTCAGTTGTACGGGTGTAAAGCTCTGTAAAGCAGATAAATTTACCATACAAGCGCAATAATATTGATGTGATATAAAACAAGAAACACACCAAATCAGTATTTGTCGATTTGATTTCTCTGATAAGTTACACGTGTGTAATGTATAGCACTTTGTTCTACAGATGTTATCTGAAATGAATTTTGATTTAGGTAAGGTTTGCATGTACAAGGAGATAACTCGTATTAAAACGCAAGATGGCGCTGTACGTCAATGCGGATCAGTTGAGCTCATAAGGCCGAATTTGATGCGTTGTATAGACATGTACACAGTAATAACTTGTAAACATACGACAATGCGACATGTACCGCATACGGAGAAATCTTGCCACTCTCATTTGCATAAATGACGCCACAGTCTACCACTGATCCGTATGTCAGTACTATAAACTTCCTTACAAAATAAAAAATAATCGTCCTATACAGCGACTACTCAAAGACACATTCACCCTCCGCCGCCCGGGTATCAGATCTGGTTATTGAATGTAGTCAGATATTCATACAGCAATATGTTTCATGAAATATTTACGGTTCCCTATTAATTTTAAATACGAGTCAAAAATATGCATACACTTCCATACAAAATCAACAAAAAATTGCCGAAAACAGCAATTTTGTCAACTTCAGGAGCCTTGTTTACATTTTTGTTGACCTTCACATTTCCAGGCATGCTGCCAACATTTGGATATTTTTCCGAATTTGAAGGTTCCCATGATGTATGAATATGTAAGTGACGCCTATTCTCTAATTTCACAAAATTCAAAATGACAATAATTTCATGTAACACATTACGTAAGATATGTGTGCAATAAGCGTTATGTTTGCAACCTTTTCCAAAATATCTAGGTCAGTTATGACACATAAAGTACGTCACGCATGCAGATATGCATGGTTCTTTATTTTGTTTTTGTTTAACGCTTCATATAACCCCATAGGCGCCTCACTGGCTTCACCGTACTCAAAGGTCCATCGCTGTTTATTTCTAAAGTTGCTTTGCTGCATAATTTGAAAATGTATATATAAAAGAAAGCTTTAGTATCACTTTATGATATAATATCAATAGCTTCAATTTACAAAAACAGGAGTTTATATCGTAGGCGGCAGCTGCAGGCAACCAAGAGTGTTTCCTTGATAGGTAGCAGGGTAGCAAAGACAGGTCAGCGTATAGTGCTCTCTATATGATCAATACTACACCATTTATAAATTGACAAGATTGCCGTCATCGTATTAATTCTTCTCAGTATATTTTCTTATAATCCACACGCCGATGTCTTGTAAACATGGTTAAGGTTTTATGCAAATTAGGTCACGTGACACATCATGAATATCAATAAGGAGAGTACATTTTGATGGTCTAAGGTGTAGTTGTGCCCTTAACAGTGCATGTATATATATAAAATGGGATGAAATAAAATGTTGACCCCAAAAAATTACTAACAAACTGAATATGATATGTAATTAAAATGCAGTTTAAACTCTGTGAAGTGGGAAGTTCGATAATAGGGGATGGGGTGCAAAAAATGTTGTTTGTCCCTATCATACTGAGTAGATTCTTATCAACAATCAAACTGAAACATATGTGGAAATGCCAATGCAGTATTATGTATACATTTGAACATGCAGATTTACCATGCTTTCAAAAGGACAATATATAAATGTCTCATGTTTACTTAAAATGTTGCAAAATGTAATTTCTATTGATTTACAAAGTGGCTATCTATATCATATTTCCATGGAAACGAATTTGGAGATATATTAATTTTATTAGCTAATATTGATCACAGTAACAATGTCTTTCTAACATTAATTTTTGACAACAATGTAGGACGTGTAAAAGAAAGAAAATGACGTATTTTTTCATGATAATGTACACCAATACTTAATATGATTTAATAGTGTGTTGAATGACTATATTGAAATAATTTGGATACTTTTGGACATACAAATTTCATAAATTTTATACATGTGGATGAGAAAAGAACAAATACATAAATTCTGATAAAATTATCATGTTTTATATTTTTGCCCTAGTTCTGCAAGGAAATGGAACGGACAATTTTCAGTAAAATCTCATCATTTGAAAGAGCATTCCTTTCTGCCTTTTGTCGTATCTCCTTTTAGTATAGTATTTGATTAATTTTATTTGTTGGAACTTGCAAACCTCACCTTAAAATATCGTAGTAGTATTTTGCTGACTTTTACGGCGGATGTTTTATGCAACCAGGGGACACTCACTCCCTCTGGGCACCTGCTCTCACTTCACTTAACCTGGGATTTATTTGAATATGACATTCTACCCGATATTGTCCTTTTATTCCATGGACTTCGAGATGTTGTTAACCCTTCGGTACTTTTTCGTTGTTTATATTGATAGATATTGAAAGGTTCTCTTTTCCTGATTATTTTGGTAGATGTTTTGCCGAAAAATTCCAACAAACAAACAAAACATAAATAAAACAGAAAAATATTTACAAAGTTATTGTACCATCAAAGTATCTGATCATGTAATGTAAATGGTGTTTAATGCTGAATGCTCTTAGGATTTTTTTCAACGTAAATTTGAACAGTATTTAGAGTAGTACTGCTTAGTAAAATAAATTTTAAAATCTGAAACCTATTAAACATTTTAAAAAATACCAATAAACATATATATCGCATATGATGCGACTAAAAGCACCAAATCCGTAACTTTCTCAGCCTCAGATAAACTCAAGATTCCGTCAAATCACAGATACACGTCTAGAGACACTATAAAACATCAATGCTGAGTATCATGCATACCCAGTCGCTTACAAGTGGTCAGTGGAGAAATGAATCCTTCCAATATAACAGAAAAAGTCTGTGAACAAACCCCAAATATTGATACACCAAAATAACACTACTAATTCAGTTCAATTTCTAATATAAGTTTATATACTTAAGTAATGTATGTATGTATGTATAAGTGTGTGTGTGTTTGTTAAAAAGGCGTAGACATTGACCATATCTTTTCAAACAGACAGTACGCGTTCAGATTAAATTAAATTGTTCAAAACTGAATTCTTAATTCAGTATACATTTGGGTGGAAAATTGTTGGTTTCTCATATTACACCTACCTTGAAAATATGTGTAAGTCAGATAAAAATACATAAATTGTCAAAATGCACATCTGGCGCACAAAATATACATAAATATTATGTTCTAATAGTTTTTTACTCAGTTACTGAGTGTACATATAGATGAAAAACCAGGAAAAATTACTCTATATACATAATTATAATTTGATTATTGTAAATGAGAATTTATGCTTCTTTTTGTACATTTTTATTACCCTAAACTGTTTTGGTTTTAAATTAATGCAATGCTCATGCTAATGGAGGTAGGCCTCGGTTTTATTATTATTATTATTAGTAGTAGTATTTTCATTACCATATCAGCATTATAAAGGCAGTGTTTTTTGTTTGTTTGTATTTGGACTATTGTAAAAATTTATTATCAGCCGAATTTCGATTTTCATTTATTATAATTTACATGAATCATCGCTTGTGGTATTTGATATTTCAGACAGTATATAACATAATACCTTGACAACTATTTGTGAAACATTTACAGAGATTTGTCTGCTTCGTCGCTGTCATTTCCTGTTGTTTATTTTTTGAAAGACGTGATTCAATTGACAATGAAAACTTTTTTGATATAAGTTTAAATATTCCAAATCAAAAATAATCGATATGGATACTAACAAGTTATCAGCACAGCAAGTAAGTACTTAATGTTTACTTGTATACACCAACAACAATATTGTTTTCTAAAAATGTGGTTTAAAAAAAGAGCGCATTCTAATCCGTAATTCTAATCCGTTGCTTAATTGCAAAACCTTTAATAAAGGAATAAAGTTTCTACTTTATGAAAAAGATGATCCAAGTGGAGATAACATTTGAATGGCGACTGTAAGCTTGTTATCGGTCATTAAATGAAATTTGAATAACTAAATACATCTTGTACCTCCATTATCTATAGACCTATTTTTCACATGATATATCAAAATAACAGTTTGTACTCATTTCTTACTTTAGTGAATATAATTTTAACTTATTACTTAAATTTTAAGTAACATTTTTTTTTAATAACTGAGTTTATTGCTGTAGGCATCAAAATATGGATGTCTCTCTTGCTGCAAGGTATAAACAATCTGATATTTTAAACATTACTTCGTGAACCTGCAAAGTATAACATAATTAATGGACTTAACATGATTATAATGTAAAATTTGCGCAGTAACTTTTAAATTAGAACTATTTTCCACCTACCAATCTTAATTACTATTCAAAACAGTAACTTCTTACATAAATTGTCTATTGCGGTACATAAAAAATTTCTTGCACACTGCATAAATATTGAACGTATCAACTGAATTCAACCAGAAATAAAGGAATATGCATGCCAGTTGTTGCAGAGTTTTATAACTCTAATTAAGTTACAATATCTATCTCAGATTTTAATTTTCTATCCTTGAATGTTAGTATTAAGTATTCTTCACTTTTGTGCAATTTTTTTTTGAATCAAATATCAAAATCATTTATTTTAAAATACATGGTATATACTGGTTAGTGATTAGGTGCAAATTGATCTCATTTATATTGATAATAGTATACTATTATCATTGATATGAAAGTTAAGTAAAAACCATATTTAGTAAACAAAATATTAGGATGACTACTGACATTATATGTATATTGTTTATACATATACATATTATTGTATATATATTTTGTGAAATTAACTTATTATGACATAATTGTATTTATATATCGTTTATTTATTATTTATGAAGGATACATTTTATTTTTAATATCTTCTTTACTCTCAGTTACCTTCAATTTCTTCATTACATAATGATTTCAAAATTCATATGAATTGATGTATCATTTATTATGTTAAAAGTAAGTTTATAAAAGGCTTGAAACTGACCTTACGCTTGTAGTCTTGTACATCCAAAACATATATTACCTTGTTTATGCTTGATGTATAAAAACTTTGTGAATAAGCATGACATGTAAAGTAATTTATGAATAAACAATTAACGGACAGTTGGTCAAGATAAAGAAATGTCTTTATTATGACTTTTTCATAGGCCGATATTCATACTTTGTCGACAGTTGTTCAGTTTTGTAGCAAACCAACACAATTATTTAAAATACGATAAAACACAAACAACGCAATTTATATTTATACTTTAGTATGTCTGTATGTTTAATATTCTATTACTTTCTTCACAATAAGTCCTTTCCTCACTGCATTGAATGATAAAGTATTGATGTGGGTATTTATTCTGTTTTGTAGTTATATTTTGCCAAGGTAATTTTTATCAAACGAAATAAGTTACCCTTTGTTTTTCTGTTAATAAAAATGTTTATACATGAATCCTTTTGAACGGCAAGAATAATGTCACTTAGTTATGATCTCGCTCCATATTTCATTTTATCATTTCATACTCCATCTAATTTACTGTTAAATTCTCAGTGAATCACAATTTCATTATCAGATACAACTACACTGACTTAATATATATACTTCAAATATACCGTGAAAAACGTTTGCAAATTGTTCTAAAACTAAAGAGTATATCCCTTATGCATTACTCTGTCATTAAGTGGGTTCTTTTCGTCTTTCCTTAATATCAATTTAGTAATGAGATTTTTCTTCAAGTGTATATGCTTTCGATTTCCACAATTTAGGCATTGAGCATCACTGAAGATAAATCAGCTGTCAAAATACTAAGCATGTGCTGCACCAAATTATTAAATGAATATATGTCGCTATGACCGATGTTATGACCATTTGGTGTTATTAGTTTGAATAAAATAAGTTGGAAGAAAAAACACCAACAACAAGAAGCATTTAACAACTAAATGCTATTGTAATTTTGTATTGCTCCAGGTCTATTTCATAATATTCAGTAGTTATCCCTTTATTGTATCATTAGGTATCATTCTTGTTGAACCTCTTTTTGTGAGAGAAAATAAGGAAAAACTGGTAATGTCGTTGTCAATGCTAGATGTAATGAATCTAGTAAAGATCTAGGTCAATCGTAAATATTCATGTGCGTTATTTGCATGCCTAATTCATTTTACCTTACAGGTGGCATTTATTATGCAGATTACTCGTAATGTGTACACTTCATCTGTAAAGGAAATCTTGAGTTTTTATATGTACTGACACAGATAAAATTACAGAAGCTCTCACAATTCTACAGTAAAGGGTTAAACTGAAAGTATATATATAATATGTGCAATTGTTTGTAAGCTTGAATACAAAGTATAAGAAAAGACATTTATGTAAATTATTCGGGTTACAACAAGCCTGTGGCGTGAACAGGTGGCCTAAACTAAAGTTCGTCACTGTTAAATATAACTCTCCGTGCATGCCTCAAGAAACACTGAATAACTGTAATGTCTCGTAAAGTTGGAATATATTGTCAGCATATTAAGAATCTGTGGCAATAAGTATTACCCGGTAACTCAGTTACTGTCTGGGTGCATAACTGTATTAAAAATAGAATTTTTTAAATAATTTCAACTTAAAGATATATATTACTGGATACTCAAATTGTTTGAAGAATTCTTCCACGACAATATAACTTTCTGATCATCATATGATAGTCTCACACCTGCATAAAAGTCTCATTCAGACCTCTATATAATAGTCTCATGCTCAGCCCTCTGTAAAATAGTTTCATATTCAGACCTCTGTATGATAGTTTCAAATTCTGCCCTCTGTATGATAGTCATATTCAGCCTTATTTGTGATGGTAGATAATTTAGCCCTCTGTATGATAATCTCAAATACAGCCCTCTGTATTGTGGTCTCACACTCGGCGCTCTATATTCACTCTTAGCTCTCTGTATTATAGTCTAACACTTTACCTGCTGTATGATAGTCTCATATATTGCCCTCTTTATTATGTTCCGTGAGCAATGAGTCTGACTAATTAAACTGTTGGAAATGTTTCAAATGTTTTTAAAGCCGTCGTTACTCTACAAGTCCTCTCTCTCTCTCTCTCTCTCTCATTGTCAGCCGGTTCATCCATGAACAAGATTGGTTAAGCGGAACGGAAAAATATCTTATATATAACGTATTTTGTAGACTTCTACTAAGAAGTTTTACATTTCTGTCAAAGCTATTTTGACGCCATAAAATCATGTGTAAGCTTCATTTTGTACTTTTCTTCCCTTTAAATATTTTGGAATTAAATTGATTAATGTTACTATATTTCTACAAAGAAACTTATCAACCGGGTGAATATATGTAATTTATTTAGATGCTGCTGTTGGAATTTGCATATTACACTAATATGACAATGTAAAAATCAAGGACTAACGTACGATACCACAACTGTGACATGCTAACCCGACAGTCCTTATTCAGTTTGACTTCTGATGAATACGCCTATTCATTACTGGAAAATCATAGGCAAAGGAAGGAATTTGCATCTCTCGATATTTAATAACAGCGGGAAACAAACAAATTGAATATACCTAACCAGAAATAGGTAGCGCATTAATCAACGTCAGCAAAATACTTAATGCAACAAAATTAGAAGATATGTTTATATGGTCTTTGCTATTTGCTTTTATTTTTCCTCGGTAATTCATTTGCCTGGAGTGTAGGTAATGCCAGATCTTTACTTCTTTATTTCACTTAATACTAATTCCCGTCTGTAAAAGTAAAATCTGTTTCAGGACAAAATTTAGTGTATTGAACATATAGTTTATTTTATAAAATTGCAAAATGATCCAATATACAAAAACTATCATGAATACTACATAGATGATAACATATATGTATAAGACAGAGAGGTTAATTACGATTTCTGACCTTTATTACATCTCATGTCTGTATTGTTCTTAGGCTTTACTCTCTAAGATATAACTGGAAGAGGATTATTCTTTGAGTTTCTTGTCCAGTATTGCATAGATCGACGTTTGCAAATTATACTAAATGTTTTATAATTGCAAACCGTCATTAAATCTATTGTTACCTGCTTATTTGCCTAAGGCGATGGGGTCATATACATATACAATAATAATATTGTACAAGGAAAGAAGTTACTAATTACAACCTATAATTGAATCACGAATCTTGTAATTTTATAGAATTTTAGTATTAAAATTTAAAACTAAAAATTGTTAACAAGGTGTTTCTATAAAAAGGCTATTAATCTATTGGAACAAAAAGGCATATTTATACGTCTATTGTTCAAAGTATAGTATTAAATCATTTCTTACAACATATAATCAAGAATTAAAATGATAATAATTTGTCTGTATAAACGTCAAATCTCACTATTTATCTTTCGTATAAATATCGCTACACCCACAGTGACATTCAATATAGCTTTGACGAGAAAATTGATTTTTCGCTCTTTCCTTTACAGCATACCTTCAGAGGCGGAAAATTGTGTAAGTGATATTCGTTGATGAAGAAATATTATAGTTGTCCGACATTAATTAAAATACAGCTCTTTGATACCTAAATAAGACCTTGGGCACATTGTTTGACATGAAAAACGTTTAGACTGTTGGTTTCATGATGAGCGAATTGAGGAGGATTGATAAAGATACGGTTTTAGATTGCAGTTCATTATGTTTGTCTCTTTATCATCAAGAAGTTTAATTTCAATTTAAAACTGCCAAGAGACAAATAGAGTGGGAGGATAGATTTTATTGAAAAAGTACCTTTAAGATATCGCCTTAATTCAACATCAGTAAGACAAGGTTTATTTCAGGGAATAAAGTTTTAATCACTTTCATCAAGCATGCTTTCAAATATTCAGACAAAAAAGATCCTCATACGATGAGCAAAGATAATTAGGCCTTTCCATTTACAAAATTAATTTGGCATGTAGGAAGATGTTGCATATCATGACATTGTGACTAGGAATTCTTCATATTACGAAACATATATTGTAATGCTGACTCATCGTTTGTCTTTCTTGATTTTACAACTTAAAAGTAAGATATATGTTCAGCTTGGAATAAAATTAGTATAACTAATCTGTTCACTGAAAATGAGGTTCAGATCACAAAGGTTTATATCAAGAATTCATAACAAACCGTTCCTGGTTGTTACCTTTTCTCATTCATTATGTATTTCTCCCGTGTGAAATCATAATGCAGTAATTCATATGTACATGCATATAATGATGCACATAATTATATTCTGTTTGGCACCACAAGTATGCATTACAAGAATTATATTGTTCTTAGATTGGAAATTTAATTCCTTACATAATGCATTTGACTGGTACGAGGTACAGGGTTTCCTTGAGGATTTTTCGAAATCATATTCTACTAGTCCCCAACCGGTAAAACAGGAGGGGACTTTAGTTTTCCACTCCGTCGGTCTGAGATACTTTGGGTTTTTGTTTAAATCTTTGTATCAGTGAGTTACAGATCAAGATCGAGTTTGCTCATGATTGACCATTTTTTAGATTACTTAGTGCCTTGGAATTATGGAAACCAGTAGGGGACATGTATTGCTTCAGCAATACTCAATATTCTTGTTCATTTCATATTTTTATAGAGATACAAGTTGTATGTCCAGCATATCAGCATAGTATTTTTCATGTCTTTTATATGTTACATTAATTCCCTTATATACCTTTAAATTCTTTAAAATTGGATAATCACAAATCAGTTCTCAGTTCATTCGGTATTACTACAAATGAATCTATCTGATTTCGAGCTATCATACCTTTTGTGGATTCCAAAATGCATAAACATCCATATAAAGCATCGATACATAGCTGGATCTTCCAAGTGTTCCACCAAGCCTCTTTCCATATTACTCAACACAATTCTAACAGAAATCAAACATGGTCTTCTGAAATACTGCTCTTCTGCTCACTCGAGAAGCGGAATCAATGATATGTGGATCCTAAAGAATTCCAAAGAATTTCTAGAGCACTTAAAATCCCCTATTTTCATTAATGTCACTAGCATAAAATCTTTTGGCTTTTCGACTCTATATACAGCCATTCCTCATCAGGAAAAAATAACATCAATCATTCATTCAAAAAGCCTTTTTTAACAAAAAAGGAATTCACAGGTATAAATATCTAGTTTTAAGCCACAACGACACATATTTTGTAAATGAACAATCTGATTCCAGCAGCACCTATACAGAAAAAGAGATCATCCAAATGTTAAAATTTCTTATAGATAATATTTTTGTGATATTTGGTGGGAAAGTGTTCCAACAGATTGTTGGCATTTCGATGGGTACTGATTGCGCGCCTCTTCTAGCTGACATATTTTTGTACTCTTACGAAGCAGAATTCATACAGTCTCTACTCTGTGAAGGCAATAAACAATTAGCATCTCGATTCAACTTTACATACAGATACATGGATGACGTTTTCTCGATGAACAACCGTGTATTTACAGATCACCTCAACATCATATATCCATAGGAACTCGAGATAAAAGATACTACAGGGAGCGCATCTTTTGCTTCATACCTCGATATACTCCTATCAATTAGTGACGATGGTTCATTAGTAACCTTTCTCTGTGACAAACATGACGATTTCAAATTCATTATTACAAATTTCCTTTTTCTGAGCAGTAACATACCTTCCTCTCTCGCATATGACGTCTTCATTTCACACCTTATACGCTATGCCAGAGCATGCTCTAAATTTGACAATTTCGTCCTGAGAGCGAGGCTCCTTGCCACAAAACTACTCTAACTAGGATATATTGAGGAACGTTTGAAATTGTCACTGAGGAAGTTCTATGGTCGATATAGGGATCTATTGCAATTTCAGATTTCTCTTTCAAGAATGTTAAATATTTTGGGACCTGATCATACAGACTAACCATCTTAACTTTTTGACTATACTTGATTTGACATAATACTTACATATATATGGAAAATTGTTCACGTGCATTTCCGACACCGAAATTTCAGTGAACAAAATTCCTTGCCTTGAATAGGAAATTTTGACTTCGTGTTCTTGTCTCTTTCATGTCTTCGTGGGTGTATATTTATGGATTTACTTCCTCGACTTGAAAAGTTGTTGCAGGACTTTTACGAAGGCTGTTAAATGCAAGCAGGGGACGCTTACTCCTCCCGGGCATCTGGTCTCACCTCGATTTTATTGGGGTTCGCATTTGTCTGAATATGACACTATACACGATATTGTCTCTTTATTCCATGGACAATGAGATATGGTTTAAATGCGCATATGATGCACAAAATTAAAAGGTATACATGTTATATATTAATCATTACCCTTCGGTATTTCTTCGTTTGTTACTTCAAAATATTACAGTGTAGGACTAAGTTAAATTGAAAAGTAAAGATGATGGATAAATCCAAACCATAAGTCTAAAAATCATGAAACCAGAGGACATACAAAATCAGAGAAAATGAAAAACAAGTGGAAAATAACAAAACATGCCTACTTGAAGAGCATATGTAAACCTCTGTGATGGAGTGAGATCAGGTGCCCGGGGAGAGTGAGCATCTCCTGCTTGCTAACAACACCCCTCACATATACCCAGTAGAAAGAGTCAAATCGTGTAAATTCCATATGTATTTATATATGAAGAAGTCAAAGTAGGTAACCTTCTAGTATAGAAGGTGTCAAATCTTTGTAAAATGATCGGAATCGGTCTCAGTCCAGAATATCATTTAAAAGTCTGGATAACGAGAAAGCTTGTCTTGATACAGTAAAGTTCAGATGTCAATTTATGTAGCTTTTCTCATGTCTTCAATACTAGAACACAATGAATATTTATGGATTTTAATGAAAAACAAGTTTTTAAAAAGGACGAACAAGAAAAATGGAAACAAACTATTTTAAAACCCTGTAGAATAAACCTCTTTCCTATCGACTGGATACTCCAGTTAAGGTACTAAAAACACTTAAAGGCGTATTCGACGTCTTTTGAATAAGTAAAACAAAGCAAAACATAGCAGTTGTGTAGACTGACACATTATGATTTAAGTATGTAGCATTACAAAGGGCAAATGTCTTGATTTTCATGGGAGAAGCGTACTGAATACGAATTGCAGATAGATTTACAAACTGGAATATCAGGGCAGTTGTTAAGTGATTTTCATATAGAGTTTAACCTCTAAACCTGATATATTCGTTGATCATTTTTCTCTATATGGATAATTGTTTAAAGATTTTAAAATGTGTCTTTTGATTGTACTGAATTTGCGATGAGTGGGAAGGTGGGCCCGTAAATCGTTTAACCACACCAATTGATATCTATTGTTACTCAAATGACCTTCATCAGTCGGTATCGCACCTGTCGTACAATCAATATTTTTGTAATGTCATTACATGTATATCATTACTTTTTATCAACTTTTATTGTACATCTTCTTGGCGACTATTGCCCTACAGCTAAGTCAGATGGTTTTCGCCTTTGATGTTTGAATAAAGAATGAAATTTTCTTATATTCTCATCGGCCAACCTCGTGTGAGATTGACTTACATAAGAGCTGACACTGAGTTTCGAACAGAATTGGGGTGTGTTTTCCAAATACACTTTTCGGGAAAATGTTGATTCCGTTAACATATCAGAATAAAGATATCAAGTCCTATATATTTACAAATCTGGGAAAAAATTTCTTCTGAAGTGTATCGCTGGTCATTCGATAAAGGCCACCAAAGAAAAATAAATACAGCACATTGATTCCTAAATCTATGACTTTCTTTGATTAAAACAAATGTTGGAAAGTTTGAAGATTTCTCTGTCTCCTTTGGCGCGCACGTTGATACATGACTGTTGAGCATTGGCCATAAAGCATATATATCCAGTTAATGCCGAAGTGCGGATGGGTAGATTGCCATATGAGACAGATGTAACTGAAGACAATTCCTAAGAATATTCAAATAACACTGTTATTTGTTATTAGATTTTGACTTTATGTGATTCATTGAATCGTGTATATGTTTAAGGTATTAAAAAGATGGAAAGTGTTACTTCTTAGTTCCAAATTATGATACAGAGCGTTATACGGTAGGGCCGATATCGGCAGACTGCCTATGTTTGTTTATAACTCTTGTTAGTGTATGTGAGGAGAATCTATGCTATTTTACCGTTATCGGTTATTCTTTTCAATATAACACGTTGTTGTAAGATTCTTTAGCTTTCCGCGTAAATATATACCGTGGAACTATCAATCTTCAATATCAATATAATGATGCGTTACGTTTTTGAACAATAGTACTAAGACATTTGACAAGGCATGAACAGGTTGAATGTAATTCTATCACCTCCAAGTTAATTTCGAGCTTCAGTTTTGGTATTACTAATTGAAAATATTGATGCCAGGTAACACGTCTTTGCAAGACGATTCCCGTATTGTTTCTCAATGTAAAGATGATGGATAAATCCAAACCACAAGTCCAAAAATTATGAAACCAGAGGACATACAAAATCAGTGAAAATGAAAAACAAATGGAAAATAACAAAATATGCCTACTTGAAGAGCATATGTGAACCCCTGTGATGGAGTGAGATCAGGTGCCCGGAGAGAGTGAGCATCTCCTGCTTGCTAGCAACACCCGTCACATATACCCAGTAGAAAGAGTCAAATCGTGTAAATTCCATATGTATTTATATATGGAGAAGTCGAAGTAGGTAACCTTCTAGTATAGAAGGTGTCAAATCTGTGTAAAATGATCGGAATCGGTCTCAGTCCAGAATATCATTTAAAAGTCTGGATAACGAGATATCATAAGGAGTAATAAGAGTCTCGTAACGACCATAGAATTTCTTCAGTGACGTTGCTAGTCTAGCACATATATAACCCTGGTTGAGCAGCTTAACTGAAAGTCGCCTAGCCCTCAGAACAAACTCATTGTAATTTGAACATGCTCTGGAATAACGTATTCACTGAGATGTGAATACGCCGTATGCGGGCGATGATGGAATGTTGCTACTTATGAAAGGAAAGTTTGTGATAGCGAAATTGAACATATCTACATACGAAGTAGAATTACTACTTTCTGTGGTTCCTTTGACCTCAAGTTCAATTGGATAGATGATGCTAAGGTAATCCGCGAATGAAGGATTATTAATTGAAAGCAAGTCATCTATATATCTGTAAGTAAGATTGAAGCCAAGAGCCAATTTTTTTTTCCTTGCGAAAGCAAAGACTGAATGAATTCAGCGTCGTATGAGTAAAGGAATATGTCAGCCAGAAGCGGAGCACAGTTAGTGCCCATTGGAATGCCGACAATTTGTTGAAAAACCTTACCTCCACATACCACAAAAATGTTATCGATAAGAAAGTTCAACATCTGGATGACAGCTGTTTCAGTGTATTTATTTTTAGAATCAGAATTTTCCCTAACAAAGTAAGTTTTATCGTGGCCTATTACTATATATTTGAATTTGCGGCTTCCGTTTTCACTAGTAGATGCATTTTGAATAATTTCCGCTAATCTGTCTTTTAATTTCTGATGAGGGATCGTTGTGTAAAGAGTCGAAAAGTCAAAAGACTTGATAGAGTGATTTTAGTAAAACTTTTTGATTTTAGATTTTCTAAGAACTCTTTTGAATTTTTAAGGATCCACATTTGATTAATTCCACTTCTGGAATATACTGTTTCGCAATGTTTATGAAGGCCAGATTTAATTTCTGATAATATTTTTGTGAGTAGCATCGATACAGATTTTGTGTGGAACACTTCGAGGAACCAGCGATAAAGCGTTGTTTGTAAGGATTTTTGTGCATTTTTGGAATGCAGTACAAATATGGTTCCAAATTTAATTTATTTGAGACAATACCAAACGTATTGAGGACAGATTTATGATTCTCGAGTACTTCCGAAACCGAAAAGTTCGTGAGAGTATAAGTAGGATTTCCTGGAGCTGATCAGTCGAGGGTTGGATGAATCAACAAATCTCAACCGAGGCGTTAGCCGAGGTTGAGATATGATGAATCATCCAACCTAGACTGATCGTTTTCTATCTGGAACTCAAACTAGTGCTAGATTCTATTAATCCATAACTTTCATAGCAAAGATGACTGGTATTAAAAGAAATGGCGGCTAGCGGTCAAAGCGAGAATGCTTGATTTTATAGAGAATTTTTCTCGCACCTCAGCAGCTCGATGTAGGCTATAGATATTTTAATTGTTTTTGTTTACTTCCTTTGATGACCGAATCATTGATTGAATAAAAAGATAGTCCGCCGCAATAAAGTAAAAGACCATGATATGCATGAAAAAACTTTATATTTTGATAGGAGTTTTCAACATTAAATTTAACGATAACACACAATGTTGACTATCTCTCCAACGCAAAAATCATGAGTTGCCATGTTTCATTTGTTTGTTAACAATGCAGACGACGCGCGGAAGGATACAAAGTGTTCCGGATAGAACTTTCCAATACTGATAAAAAACGGGATTAGTCGATCTCCGGTGCGAGAAAGCTCCATATAATGTCAAACATCCAAGATTGGGAAGGTTCCTTATAATGCTAAGAATCCCTGCGTTCCTTATAATGCCAATCTTCTACTTGAGCGAGCGTTCCTGCAATGTCATTGATCATCCACACTAGACGCCGTTCCCTATGCCAATGATCATCCACAATAGAGAGCGTTCCCTATAATGCCAATTATCACCAACAATAGAGACCATTCCCTAGAATTGCAGAATTGTTACGTTGAGATGATATAATTCTTGCATAACCCAAGGGCAGATGGCAGTATACGTGTATTGACAATATCGTAGAGCAGATAACCTGTCAAGGACAAATACATAACCCTAGTGTGTCCACTTTTTGAGGACTGGACTGATACATAATCGTAGCCCCTGGCAGTGAGGGTAACTGGTGTTCAGGCAAAGCTGAACGACTCACAAAGACTGGACAGATACATAACCCAAGCCCCTGACAACGAGGATGGCTAGTGTCCAGGGAAGACCGACTACTTCTCAAGGAGTAGACCGATACATAACCCGAGCCACTGACAGCGAGGACGGCTGGTGTCCAGGGATAGCCGACCACTTCTCAAGTTGACCTATAGATAGTTCTAGCTCCTGACAGCGAGGTTGGCTGGTATCCAGGCAAAGCCGACCACTTCTCAAGAAGTGGACCGATACATAACCCGAGCCCCTGACATATTATAAAAGGTATAAGTCTTATGATCGAGCCTGACAACTTAACATATTATATAAAACATGCTCGAGTATAAAAACTGAGCACATTATTTAAGTCTCATGCTTGGGTCTAACAACTTTATATAAGGCAAGTCCTAAGCTTAGGTCTGACAACTTAACATATTATGTAAAGCAAGTCTTATGCTTAAGTCTGACAACTTAACATATTATAAAAAGCATGTCTTATGCTTAAGTCTGACAACTTAACACATTATATATAAGGCATAGGTCTTGTGCTTGGGTCTGACAACTTTATCATATTATATAAGGCATAAGTTTTATGCTTTCGTCTGACAACTTAACACATTATATAATAATAATAATAATAATAATAATAATAATAATAATAATAATAATAATAATAATAAAAGTAATAATAATATTTATTTTAAGGAGGTTACTCGTTTAGTGAAACACTATTCTTCCATGATGCCTTCACAAAGCATGGATATATACAAACAGATATACAAGGATGAATATATTATGAATGATATCATAAAATAAGATCAGCATAAAAGTAATACTACTGTAACACGTTTCATTTAGATTAGTTTAACTACGCTTCACTGCTAAGTATTTTTGAAAGGAACTTTTAAAAGTAAAGAGAGAGCACGAGTTTTGTGTCGGGAGCCTATTCCATATGTTTACTCCATTATAACTTGACCTACGTTTGTAAAATTCCGTATATTGTGACGACGGGAAATTACATGTAAGTCGTTGCTAGCAACGGATCGTAGAGCATAATTATTATTCGTGTTAAATGTAAACAGATCTTTTAAGTAAAGAGGGATTAAATTATTCAACATTTTGTAAAGAAGAATGCCCTTATTGAGATCACATCTTTTAAAAACATTCAACCAACTTAGTTTATCAAATAATGGTTGGGATTGTGCGTCAGGCGGTGCATCTAAGATTATTCGTGCCGCACATTTCTGGAGCCTATGCATTCGCTCTAGCTGTGATTTCGCAGCATTGCCATATATAGGCAAACAGTAATCGATGGTAGGAAAAATATATGCATTGAAATAAATTATTCTATATTGAATACTTGGGTATCGTTTTATTTTCTGCATGAGAGATATCTTATTTGTATTAGCTTTAAAAACTTCAGTAATATGGTTGTTAAAAGGAGCTTGTAGTCGATTTGTATGCCTAGTAACTTATCGTCAAGAACGTTTTCTATGGATTGATTTTTAATTTCATGGGAAAATGATGCTTTTACAATTTTGAGAGTCTTTGTTGTGAAGCAATCAACATACACTTAGTTTTAGTTTCGTTGATGACCATACGGTTTTCATTACACCAAGTCCTAATATAGTTCATATCAACTTTAAGTCAACTCTCAACGGCCTCTAGTGCGGAAGTAGATTTATGTAGTGTTGGTCAAGAATGGAGTATTTAACATATAACGGGAGATCATTTATTTACAATAGGAATAATATAGGGCCTAAAATAGTTCCTTGGGATACTCCACAGGATATAGTAGCATGGCTAGATTGAGTATTTCTTATGCTGACGGTCTGTACTCTGTTCGACAATTATGACTGAAACCAATCTAAACTGGCGTTGTTAAAGTTATAGCATTTCATTTCCTTTAACATAAATTAGTAATTAACAAGAAGGAAAGCTTTTTTTAGGTCTAGCAGAAATATACCTGTTACATTACCACTGTCGATACCAGCTATCCATTTTCAGTAAGTTTGGTAAGGGCTGTTTGGCATGATTGTAGCTTGCGAAAACCCGATTGTGCACTCACAGGTAAATTATGTTCTTATAAGTAATCCTGAAGTTGTGACGAAACATGCATTTCAAACAATTTTGAGATAGTAGGTAAAATAGAAATAGGTCTGTAGTTGCCAAGATTTGATTTTTCTCTTGTTTTATAAATCGGAGTTATTTTAGCTATTTCAAGTTTTTCCGGGAAAATACCAGTATCAATGCTCAAATTTGTCATATGCGCGATGGGCTTTGCGATTAATTCTACAGATAGCTTAAGTGTCTTCGGTCCTAGATAGTCGATACCTGCTGATCATTAAATTTACTTAACATATAGTGAATATTAGCTTCTGTTACTGGTCTTATTTTAAATATTTGGGTTGGTATAAGTTTTGTTTCTGTAAATTCTTTAAGAGAACTAAAAGTATTAACAGGATCTATTATATCATCTTTCATGAAATTATCTGATAATTTCATGTAAATTCTTTTTAAAAAGTTCAGCAATTTCAAATGTAGTCTCAGCTATTGTTGCACCATCACATAGTTTGTAAGATATAGAATGAGTTCCTTTTGGTACAAGCCGGCGTGGCCTAGTGGTATCGCGCTTGCCTCCTGATCGGGAGGCCGGGGTTCGAGTCCCGCTCTGATCATGCCGGTGTCCTGTCTTTCGGATGAGACAGTAAAAACCACGCAGGTTTTGTTGGAGTTTTAACCCGTTTCGATTTTAGTTTTGCATGTTTATTAAGTACTGTATTCAGGATTTCATAAAATGTTTCGAAAGCTTCGTTTATTTCCTGGATGTCCTGAATCCTATCTAATGGTGACTGATTTAATTCATATAAGAAGTCCCGATCATTAAAATTTTTTTTAAGTTGCGATAAGTTATCTCCAAGTGTGTATTCTTTTTGTCTGATTTCGGTAGACTCCGTGTGGCACATACTGGATAATGATCGCATAATGCAATGCTCGGGACATTGATTTCTTGTAGGACAATTCGTGTATACCAGATCAATTAGCGTGCTAGAGTTAGCAGTTACACGCGTAAGGGTTGTTATCATCTGTGAGAAATTAAATGGTTCAAAAGCGGCTGACCAGTGTGAAGGGGGTCATTGTTATAATCAATATTTAAGTCGCCCATCAGTATCATTTCATTTTTTATTACAGAATGTAGCTTTGTTTATCTCTGTGATAAATGATTCTACCCCGGAAGTCGGAAGGAAGGGGGTCTGTAAGGCTTGGGTCTGACATTTCGGACCAGTCGGTTGAATGTCCGTTGCTTCCAACAGCATTAACAAATTTACACACTGTTAACGATAGACCTTGAGCTGCCATATACCCCTGTACCCTCCTCGGGGGGAATTTTCGAGGGTATATTTTTCTGAAAACTTATAAAAAATGCTACAGAATGAGCCATATTTGCACTCTGGTCGTTGGGACTTTACTAAGTTTACTTAAGATTTTTAACAAAAATCGCTGAAAATTGAAAATTTTTAATAAAATGTCAACAACTCAATAAATTCATGAAAAAAACATGTAATCTTATATATCTTGATATGATCTGACAAATAAAAAATGTTTCAGTACCATATCATGTATCAAACATATTATTGTTGTCGTAAAATGTGCTATTTTTGCAAAATTGATACATTTTTTGTTTCTTATCTTATTCCATTTCGTCCATCCGGCTTTAGTGTAGGTTCAAATATTTGTTTTAATGGTTATGGAATGATAATCCATTATTCCATTTACCCATTCATGAATTATTGGAAAGGGATATTTAAAAATATTTTTCATTAAAGTGATGTCTATTTTGAAAATCGCTGAAAATTGGAAAATCTTTATAAATCATTTATGCTTTATCATTTATGAGTTTTAAATGCATCATGTTATAGGAATGTCTATACACTTTGCAAATGCACAATTATGCACCCCATTCCAAAAAGAAAACCAAACAAACAAACAAAGAAACAAACAAAAAGAAAACATAGAAAAGAGGAAAATCATCTGAGGAATGAACATTCACAGTGATTATTTATTTCTTTTTCATTCATATTTGAAATAATTGTACCAAGCAAACTGGAGTGTCAACCATTAACACATATCGGAGGCAGCCATTAAAACGACCAAAAACCAAGAAATATGTGTAAGGGGTGGCTTGGTATGTTGACTCAATACATCATTTGGTAGATTGTTGACCCTAAGCGCGAATGGTTGTGGGTTCGAATAAGGCTTTCCGTAGCTGTTTCCCTTCTTACATTTGGGGCCTGAGTAAATAATCGTAACTGTTTGTGTAATTATTAAGAGTGAATTGTTTTAAGGTAGGAAATCTCATAAAAGCGAGGGAGGAACATTTGTCGGCTTAGTGGCTCGGTTGTATAGCGTCAGTCTGAAAGCGGAATACTGTGTTTGAATAAATTTTGTCGTTGATAAAGCTGAAGTTGGTTTATCATCGTCACTAAAACTTTTATTTTTTTTTTCATTCATCTATTTATTTTTATTTATTCATTTTTTTTTTTTTTTGGCCTAGAGACCTCGGTTTTGAGTCCTACTCGGGGTGTTCATGTCCTGCTTTTCGTACGTGACGGAAAGGAGGTACCGTATTCGCACCTGAAAGTTGGATCGATTTGTTTCAGCGCCAAAAAAAGATTCGTATATAGATCTATGCGAACTTTATATAACATTAGACAGGGTGTTATACTTTTCCTTTGTATTTCACATATTGATATAACACTTTAATAATGGTCCGATAACTTAATAATCATCAAGGGCGAAGTTTCAGATTAATTGAAAATGGGTGTTTTAACTATGTACCCAGTAGGTTAGTATATGCCTCTCTAGATCGCTCGGGCACCATTCTCGTTGTACTCGAAAGGAGTGTGTCAATTTTTACACCGTATGTCGATACTACAATATGAGCAAACACAAGACAAATCAATCCTCCCCCTTTTTCAAGATAAATAATAACAAATAAAAACTCTGTATGTTGTAGGAATTAGTGAATTGTGATGTCTAATGATACGTAAAAATAATATTTTATTCTTTTATCAATTGAAATGTTTCAGTGGCGGTTTTAGAGGGGGGCCGGGCCTCCCTTTTCTTCACATATTTACAATTAAAATCCAGATTTGGGACCAAAAATGGCCGAGTAGTTAGGCTAATACACATGTGCGCCCTCCCCCCCCCCCCCCCACACCTTTTCGGAAATTCTGGATTCGCCACTGTTTCAAAAAGTAATGCGTGCCTGCAATGTAATAAACATTCGAATGTGTCAACTTGGTCTTAACCAAATCTATCTTAAGATATATACCTAGTTTCTTGGTAGTTATAATTCACGAATTCCATGTTATTACGTTAATAAAGTGCTAACTGGCTTCAGTGCGATAGAATCTGATTTCTGTTTCTGTGCGATTAGATAGTGTAAACATTAAGGTACGTTTGAACTTTTCAGAAAAGTACAGGGTTAGATAAAACTTTCCAGTTTGAGAGCAATAATCCTATCGAAGTGTATGATTGATACCATTATCTGTTTTTCTCGCATCCATGTGTCAGAGTAAATCAATTGATAGAAGTCAAATCAGAATTCAAATAGGTGTTCCCCGTTGAAACCACCTGCTTAAAGTACACAGCTCAAGACATAACACTGTTGATGTCTACGCTACACATGTCGATGCATCACGAGATATATGTAGTCAAGAACATAAAAAACCCCTGGCTTTCCTCAGAATTTCGCAATAAGTCGATAGACTAAACGTTGATTCCGCCCTGATCCATTCCCTTGTAATATAAAGGAAATGAGTAATTATAGATGACCAGTATAATGATTGCATACCACTTTCATCACACCAACAACAAATGGAATGATGATGATGATCTTTTTAAAATAATGGCACATATGTATGGTGGAATGTTTCTGTCCCTCACTTGGCATATTTTATATCGACATAATTTTGACACGTAGACCAAGTTTCCCACAAGGTGACAAAATTCATCATTAGCAAAGAAAACACAAGTATCCCGCTTGATTTTAAAATACAGCAATCATAGAGCCCATTTATGACGGATATCATTTAAAAAAAAATAACCAAAACACACACACACACACAAAAAAAAAAAACCACACACACACACAAAAACCAAAAAAAAAAAAAAAAAAAAAAAAAAAAACCTTCACTTTACAGTACAAAATATTACGGAATGGCAATTCTCGGCTTGAAGTGCGATGTATGACAACTTCTGGTTCACAACATCAAGTTCAGATATATTGTTAACGATGTTGAAGTACTTTATGAAAAAACTTAGTCGGATAACATGCTTACAGAAGTAAAATAAGCGCAAAACCGTTCGGATGTTAAATAGAACAACTGTTTATCATTTCAAGGTTATATCACACTGATGCCCTATAGAATACAAATAACATTGGATACGATAGCAGAGCGAATTATGTTAATCTATTGTTTTTACATCTACAGTGGCGGCTCCAGGATAAGCGAAAAGAAGTGTGTGTGTGTGTGTGTGTGTGTTGGGGGGGGGGGGGGGGGCACATGTGTATTAGTAAAACTACTCGGCCATTTTTGTGTCAAATCTGGGTTTTACGTGTAAATATGTTGCGAAAAGGGAAGCGGACAGGCCCCCTTTAAATCCGCCAATGATCTATTACATGTTCGAGAGCAGTATTAGTTTTCTTCAATGCGGAAAGAATTAATCCCAAACCTCTTAAGCAACGAGCAAAAGAAACTGGCAATAATACTGACGACATGTACACTTTGTATCAATTGTTATATGTTTGGATAGCCTTGAAAAATTATTCATATGATCTACAAATAATAAAGAAGTAACTTAATTCAATACTATTGGTGGTAAATTTAGAAGCAAGCTAAAAGACAAACCAGAGTTTGTACGAGAACGGAAAGGTATCATGAATAGGTCATGGTTAATAAGTTAAAAACCCTGGTCATGCTGTAAAAAGCTAAAAGTCTTACCATTTTAAAGAAGGTCAATATCAATAAGTCCAAAATCATAGTAACATATTAAAGATATGGTCACATGGAATCTATGTGAAATATCAAACCTCTAATTCTTTCCATTAAAAAATATATACTAAAGTTTTAAAAAGATTTTAAGAAGTAAATATCAACCTATTAGGTTAAGGTCATTAAGTCAAAATTCTCGGCACCAAATAGAAACTATGGTCATGAAAAATCTGTGTGAAATAGTAATCTCCTTACCCCAAATTGAACAACATCGCTCACCTGGGCACAATTCGCTCATTCACAAAAAAAAAAAACAAAACAAAACAAAACAAAACTTAACAAAAAACAAACCACTGCTCGAAAAAAAGAAATCACAGATACATTCTCTTACTTATTTTGTTTATGATATCTTAAAATCACTAAAACTTGCCTTTAATATTAATAAATCAAAACTAGAGCTGTCTTAACGGGACAAATACCCCCGCGGCAACAAAGTGGAGACATGCATTGCTTATCCCTTTATGACAACCCATAAGGCGTCCATAGAGCATGTATAACAAGGTTTTACCCATTGTGACCTTGACCCTGACCTATGACCTTGTTTCAAGGTAATGACACACCCTGGGATCCTAAGCAACAATTCTGTGAAATAGTATTGGAATCCGTGTACAGGGTGAGAAGTTATGGCCCGGACAAAGTTTTACTTATTGTGTCTATTGTGACCTTGACCTTTGACATGACCTTGGTTCAAGGTCATGACACACCCTTGGATCCTCTGGAAAGCCAAAAGGTTCAATATTCTATCTATGTAGTTATGTATTTGTTGTTGTGAAATGCGTTATTGGGTCATTGGTTACCGTCCAGGATAGATTTCAATAAATGCCGTGACGTTATAGAAGATGCTTTAACTACATATTGTAAACATTGGTGTAAAAAAGAACAGGTAAAGGTTCATGCTCTTAATAATTGGAAATTCGAGATTTTAAGAATTGTCGATATCCGTATTAAGAACTTTACGGAAAATCGGCATTTATTTCAACAGCCTAATACATTGACGACAAATTCTATTAAAAAGAAGATAGCTG
The DNA here is from genome assembly GCA_035048485.1 of Pteria penguin. NCBI lineage: Eukaryota > Metazoa > Mollusca > Bivalvia > Pterioida > Pteriidae > Pteria > Pteria penguin. The sequence continues at coordinate 63,135,694 of CM068583.1, forward strand.
ACTTACATGCTAAATATGTCTTTGTTCCCGCTGATAAAGCAGGTAATAACATAATAGTTGTTTGAAAACTATATTATATTGAAGTACTTAAAAACGAATTAAACTCCACTCATACATATGTGGAAAGCCCTACCTCAAAAGAGAGCACCTTGCACGATCACCTCATGACCATGTCCGACTTCAAAATTAAGACTGATAAATCTGATCTACCAACCATGTATTGGCTCCCAAAACTACATAAAAGTCCATATAAATCACGTTTCATATCTAATTCTAGCCACTGCTCTACTACGGTACTATCGAAACATATTACGTCTGCTCTAACTGCTATAAAAGATCATATTATCAAATATTGTGATGTCGCATTTCATAATAGTAACATCAATTACTTTTGGTCGATTAAAAATTCTCATGAAGTTATAGACAAACTTCTTTCACTAAATTTCAAAGCGACTCAAATTTCTACATTTGATTTTTCTACACTTTATACATCTCTGCTTCATGATTTGATTAAAAACAAGTTGTTGTCTCTTATACAATGGTGTTTTCACAGAGAATCTAAAACGTACATATGTACTTCCAATAACATATTGGGGGGCACATGTGTATTAGTAAAACTACTCGGCCATTTTTGTGTCAAATCTGGGTTTTACGTGTAAATATGTTGCGAAAAGGGAAGCGGACAGGCCCCCTTTAAATCCGCCAATGATCTATTACATGTTCGAGAGCAGTATTAGTTTTCTTCAATGCGGAAAGAATTAATCCCAAACCTCTTAAGCAACGAGCAAAAGAAACTGGCAATAATACTGACGACATGTACACTTTGTTATCAATTGTTATATGTTTGGATAGCCTTGAAAAATTATTCATATGATCTACAAATAATAAAGAAGTAACTTAATTCAATACTATTGGTGGTAAATTTAGAAGCAAGCTAAAAGACAAACCAGAGTTTGTACGAGAACGGAAAGGTATCATGAATAGGTCATGGTTAATAAGTTAAAAACCCTCGTCATGCTGTAAAAAGCTAAAAGTCTTACCATTTTAAAGAAGGTCAATATCAATAAGTCAAAAATCATAGTAACATATTAAAGATATGGTCACATGGAATCTATGTGAAATATCAAACCTCTAATTCTTTCCATTAAAAAATATATACTAAAGTTTTAAAAAGATTTTAAGAAGTAAATATCAACCTATTAGGTTAAGGTCATTAAGTCAAAATTCTCGGCACCAAATAGAAACTATGGTCATGAAAAATCTGTGTGAAATAGTAATCTCCTTACCCCAAATTGAACAACATCGCTCACCTGGGCACAATTCGCTCATTCACAAAAAAAAAAAAAACAAAACAAAACAAAACTTAACAAAAAACAAACCACTGCTCGAAAAAAAGAAATCACAGATACATTCTCTTACTTATTTTGTTTATGATATCTTAAAATCACTAAAACTTGCCTTTAACATTAATAAATCAAAACTAGAGCTGTCTTAACGGGACAAATACCCCCGCGGCAACAAAGTGGAGACATGCATTGCTTATCCCTTTATGACAACCCATAAGGCGTCCATAGAGCATGTATAACAAGGTTTTACCCATTGTGACCTTGACCCTGACCTATGACCTTGTTTCAAGGTAATGACACACCCTGGGATCCTAAGCAACAATTCTGTGAAATAGTATTGGAATCCGTGTACAGGGTGAGAAGTTATGGCCCGGACAAAGTTTTACTTATTGTGTCTATTGTGACCTTGACCTTTGACATGACCTTGGTTCAAGGTCATGACACACCCTTGGATCCTCTGGAAAGCCAAAAGGTTCAATATTCTATCTATGTAGTTATGTATTTGTTGTTGTGAAATGCGTTATTGGGTCATTGGTTACCGTCCAGGATAGATTTCAATAAATGCCGTGACGTTATAGAAGATGCTTTAACTACATATTGTAAACATTGGTGTAAAAAAGAACAGGTAAAGGTTCATGCTCTTAATAATTGGAAATTCGAGATTTTAAGAATTGTCGATATCCGTATTAAGAACTTTACGGAAAATCGGCATTTATTTCAACAGCCTAATACATTGACGACAAATTCTATTAAAAAGAAGATAGCTGACTTACATGCTAAATATGTCTTTGTTCCCGCTGATAAAGCAGGTAATAACATAATAGTTGTTTGAAAACTATATTATATTGAAGTACTTAAAAACGAATTAAACTCCACTCATACATATGTGGAAAGCCCTACCTCAAAAGAGAGCTCCTTGCACGATCACCTCATGACCATGTCCGACTTCAAAATTAAGACTGATAAATCTGATCTACCAACCATGTATTGGCTCCCAAAACTACATAAAAGTCCATATAAATCACGTTTCATATCTAATTCTAGCCACTGCTCTACTACGGTACTATCGAAACATATTACGTCTGCTCTAACTGCTATAAAAGATCATATTATCAAATATTGTGATGTCGCATTTCATAATAGTAACATCAATTACTTTTGGTCGATTAAAAATTCTCATGAAGTTATAGACAAACTTCTTTCACTAAATTTCAAAGCGACTCAAATTTCTACATTTGATTTTTCTACACTTTATACATCTCTGCTTCATGATTTGATTAAAAACAAGTTGTTGTCTCTTATACAATGGTGTTTTCACAGAGAATCTAAAACGTACATATGTACTTCCAATAACTCTGGATTCTTTTCCAACAAACAATATACTTCATATAAATACTGGACTTGCAAGGAATTATGTAAAGCACTAGATTTTCTCATGAATAATATTTTTGTGCAATTTGATGGCAAGATATATCAACAAATAGTTGGGATTCCTATGGGTACTAACTGCGCGCCTCTGATAGCAGATTTATTTCTTTATTGTTATGAGAGGGATTTTATGGTTTCTATTCAAAAATCAAAACGTTTTGACCTCATTGACAAATTTAATAATACTTGCAGATATCTGGATGACATTTTGGTGATCGACAACCCTGAATTCGAACAATTTATATCAGAAATATATCCACCAGAGCTCACATTGAATAAAGCTAATACTTGAGATAAATCTACACCTTTCTTAGATTTAAACATCAAAATTATCAACAACCTAATATATACTAATATTTATGATAAACGTGAGGATTTTGGATTTCCTATTGTAAATTTCCCTTACTTGGATGGCGATGTCCCTCGACTCCCATCATATGGTATCTATATATCTCAATTAGTTCGATTTGTCAGAGGCTGCACCGATGTTTTGGACTTTCATAAACGAAATTTACAAATTACTACTAAACTTTTAACTCAGGGTTACAGATATCACAAGCTAAGAAAAACATTCGGCAAATTCTTCAGATCTTATTCAGAACTTCTATCTAAATTTGGAAATATTTCTTTTCAACAGTATGTATCCAATGGAATTTCCCATCCTAATTTTTACGGTGATCTCGTATATAAACTAAGGAAAGTAAAAGGCTCCGATAACGTTATTTTATCATGTAATAAAATAGTCAAACGTCTCCTAAATAGACAATATGATATTGAGATCATCAAAAAGACTATAGGTCTTGTATTTGGCCCCTCTACAGCCTTATGCAGACTTTTACTTGAACGTTGCACGCTGACTAACAGGGCGGTGGGGACTATATGACGGGCCTTGTCCAAACCTCTTTCAGAGGAGACATGGTCCTGAACCTCGTCCCCTCTGACTGTTAGTCGGGACTCCTACAGATCTAGGGTCTTAGCTCGCTTTCAGACTGGCAGAGCACGGTTTATCATGTTGATGTCGCATATATTTTTATACCATTATGTGTTTTACAATACCTTACGTGTTTATATTTTTATGACCTCTCAATATGCAATACCTGTTGACCCTTGTTCTTTACATGGCGGATTATTTATAAATTTTTAAATGTACGTCTTTTGATTGTTCTGCTGTTACGGTGAGTGGGAAGGTAGGCCCGTAAACCGGTTAACCACACCATTTGTTTGGCTTTTGTCAAATTAAATGACCGTCCTTAGTCGGTATCGTAATTGCACTACAATCAAATATTTTTTTAATGTGTTAAATGTTCTATTATATTATTTATATTCATGTATTGTATAGCTCCATGGTGACTTCTGCCACATAACTGAGCCGGTAACTCCTCTTTTTTCTTGTAAATATGGAAATGTTAATCCGTAACTTGACATTTGTAGTACATAACTGTTCGATTACAAAATGAAGATGCAAGATGTTGTCTGTGTAAATGTACAACAAGTGAATGCTTTATTCGTTTATTGTAATTCAAAATGTATATCTCCGTAATTCTTATCTGATCTTCCGTAAATTGCAATTGCGAATATTCAAAAACTTATTATTTGTTGATCCGTGCAATGTTAGTTCGACATTCGTATTTCATCATTCATGATTTGTTTTTCAACATTTGTACGGTAATGCACCATTATGACGACAGAGGGTACGCACTACGGCGAATCTTTTGTGAAACAGACTATAGAATCTATAGGGATAGTGTACTTAGCAGGGCGCATAAGAAACGCGGAGTGGAGCTATGCTGTGACGTCAGCTATTCAAAATCTTGAAAGTTGGCAAGTGCCATATATTTCAAAATAATGTGTGAAAATTGTAGATCTTATAGCTTTTGCCAAAGGTCAAATGTACTACAAATGTCAAGTTACGGATTAACAATGACCCAATAACACATTTCACAACAACAAATACATAACTACATAGATAGAATATTGAACCCTTTGGCTTTCCATAGGATCCTAAGCAACAATTCTGTGAAATATTATTGAAATCTGTGCACAGGATGAGAAGTTATGGCCCGGACAAGGTTTTACTTATTGTGTATATTTTGACCTTAATCTTCGTTTGAAGTCATGAGAAACCCTTGGATTCTAAGCAACAATTCTGTAAAACATTATTGAAATCCATGCACAGGGGAAGAAATTATGGCACGGACAAGGTTTCATTTATTGTGTCTATTATGACCTTGATCTTTGACCTATGACCTAGGTTCAAGATCATGACACACCCTTGGATCCTAAGCAAACATTCTATGAAATATATCACTGAAATCCGTGTACAGAGAAAAAAAGTTATGGCCCGGACAAAGTTTTACTTGTCTATCATGACCTTGACCTTTGACCTTGGTTCAAGGTCATGACACACCCTTAGATCCTAAGCAACTATTCTGTGAAATATTATTGAAATCCGTGCACAGGTTGAAAAGTTATGGCCCGGACAAGGTTTGGTGGACAGACGGACAGGCAGACAGATGGACAGGGTAATTTCTTTATCCCCCCCCCCCAAAAAAAGAAACTTTGCGGGGGTATAACGATGACACAAAAATATATATATATATATAAAAAAAACATCAGTCTTAGTCAGTCTATCAAAACTTGACTGTTTATAAACACATCCCACTTTATCTTAGTCGGACTGTTGAAGCTCATCTCTGTGGTTATAAGCATGTTTCGACTTATCTTGATCAGACTGTCACACATCGACTCTGTTTTGTGTTTATAAACATGTGCTACTTTATCTTAGTCGGACTGTCAAACATTGACTCTTTGTGTTTATAAACATGTGCCACTATATTTTAATCGGACTTTCAAACCTCGATTCCTTTGTTCATAAATATGTGCCACCTTATCCTGGTCAGACTGTCACACCTCGACTCTTTGTGTTAATCGATAGGTGCTGCTTTACGGTACCTTAGTCGGGCTGTCAAACCTCGACTCTTTGTATATATCAACATATGCTGCTCTGTCTTAGTCAAACTTTGACTTTCTGTGTTGATAAACATGTGTCATTTTATCGTAGTGGACTATACATAGTGAGCACAGTGACCTACATGTACAGATGGGTGCAGTCCTAACCTTACATTCGAGTGCACTTGAAAAGTTCACTTCAAGTTTAGTTTTTCGTCCTGAAAACCAGTCATAAAGTTCAGTCAAGTGCACTTTATATCAAGTTTACTTTAAAGTAATTCCGTCTTCAAGTTTACTATCACGTGACATCAAGTTTACTTTTCACGTGTATTTATTACAATTATCCAGTTTCGTATAACATGACAGAAATAATTGTGTTATTATGTACAAATACATATTTTATACAATAGAAAAATAAAGTAAATATTTATTAACAATTTTACATTATTGATTTCATGTTGAACATTCGGACGGTATTTTATCGGAAGTTTCGATACTTCGAACTGTGTCTGCATCTTTCTTCTTGTTATGAATTATTTTAATGTTATATGTTTTGTTATCCGACATTTCCTCGTTATTTTTTTTTTTTTTTTTTTTTTTTTTTTTTTTTGGCATTTTATGGTTTCACTTCGACATGGTGCATAGATGTTGCCATTGTTGGGACATTCCAACTACACTGGCTTCTGTTTTCGGTTTCGTGGCAAAGATGGTAAAACCAGGGATGTACAATGTATATAACAACATGTGTTATATACGTCCCTGGTAAAACTTAAGTGGCTTCAATAACTTGTTTTTGTTATTTGATTTGCTACATTACACTGCTTCGTTGTTTAACGATTTGTGGTTTCTTTTTTCCACAAACTTATAAACCCGGCTAAACTTCTTTTTGTTATTCTGAATCGAAAACTACACAGAGAAAGATAGAAACATGCCTCCGAAGAAAAAAAGAAATCTAGGTAAGTACATTTTTTAAGAATTACATTATAATGATATCTTACTAAATAATTTCATAAAGATAATGTTTATGATTTGGAAAAAATCACTGTTATTAAACTTATTTTATAGTTAAACATGTACAATGTACTTTGGAAATCCAATAAAATGCTAAAACGGCGATATTTAGACAAAATTTAAACACCCTCCCCCCTCAAAAACAAAAACAACAACAATAGTAATACTACTACTACTACTACTACTACTACTAATAATAATAATAATAATAATAATAATAATATTTCTTACACCCGGACATGTTACTTTGTCGTATAAAATGTTCAATCCAGATGTGGCAATGCATTTTCGGACATAGATAAATCTGTTTATAAACAAAACGAAGGAACCAAAGTTGCCATCACCGAGGAATCCGGTCGTATTGCATCATCAGATTAATACTGCAGTTCTGTTATCAAACAACTGGACAATGTTTAGAGGTCTCAAAGCCCGGAAGTTTTCCCTGTGATACAAAAGAATCACGTGACTTTTTCGGAGAAGCTTTTCTCATTGATAAGCAGATTTCCTCGATAAATATAGTTATCCCTTCCCCTTTAGGGTCCCATGTTAAAGGTACTAAACGTCCAGCAAGATGTATACAACTTTCGACATCTTAGCTTTATATAAATCATATATCAAAATGTTTCTCAGACCCTTCTCCATCAGAATGTTAAGTTTACTATAAGTCATCCACCTTAATTTCTAGAAAATCTTGCTGGAAGGGGGTTATCCCCCAACACTCTGTAGGTCATAAAATCTTAACATTGGATAAATAAGATTAGAATTCATGATTTTTCAGCAGAATCAATCTTTATAGATTGTTCAAATAATTTCATCCAATCAAATATCCTGGTACATTGAAGACCCTGATAATTTACATATTAGTCCCTCTTTCCCTAGGGGCAGGCTTGGTGTAGTGGTTAAGCGCTTGGCTTGCGGCGCCGACGATCCGGGTTCGATTCCCGGGTTGCGTCACTATGTTTAAGAGGTTGGTAACCTCCTGCATCCATGTCGCGATATAACTGAAATATTGTTGAAAGCGACGTAAAACACCAATCAACCAACCAATCAACCAACCCTCTTTCCCTACAGGAGATCAGCCAATCAGACGTTTGACCTGTTTTACCATCAACAATAAGTTTTGGGCTGTACTGAGAGAACATCCAATTGCTTGTAAACACCAGATCACAGTTTTGGCATGTGTTTAAACTGTATACACGGTTTATTTCAACATATGGAGGAACATACAATCTGATTAAAACCTATCTTTATTCCTTTATTCCGCTTCTCTGTGCCATTGTGAATAAAAATCTGGCGAAACCTCGCAAGGAGTCATGTTCTGAACTTTGATTTTCAGCCAATCAGTGGATCGGCTACCAATTCCTAGTTGTGAAATTAACATCCCCAGCGTGCGTGACCTACAAGTAATGTTTTGAACAGTGTTTGTTACATATTGCTTAACTTGCACGTGCCTAGCCGAGTCATTGATTGGCTATGGGAAATAACGGTTTCGGTGACTTAAACGTCATCAGATTTCATCAGAACATGACCCCTTAGGAGGTTTCGCCAGATCTTTATCCGCAATTGGACAAACAGAGAAGCGGAATAAAGATATAGTTTTAATCAGATAGGAGGAAAATACATATATAATAACATTGTTCAGCAGTGTTATGTATATAATCTATATTCTTTTAAAAAGCAGTAAATACACATGTAAATAATAATTATCACATAGTTTCAGTTTCTAAACCATATGACGGAGAACGATGACATATAATTACTTAAATATAAGATTTGGCTGAAGTTATTGCAAGATTTCTTGGAGATACAAAGTCGTCGAACACGGGAATGATGTCTGAAGGAAACCCTTGTTCCTGTAACCACAGTTGTCGATCCTTGATCACCAGCCACTCAAGAGCAGGCTGCAAAATTACCTGTAATAACTGAAGAAAAGAAATCACCATGTTCAATACACCAGTTACTTGTAATGGTATACAATATACATATACCTATATACAATATTTACAATGTAATAGCATGTGGAGAGTGATCAAATGGTTTAAGTAACATAAATTAAGAGAATGCATTTATCAAGACGGAGGGTGATACACAATTATAAAATGTAGTCAAAATATGCAATATACTAAAAACAAATTATATCATACACTGTCAACAATGGGTGTTTCCTTTTGGTTGAAACCTAAAGCACCTGAAGAAGGCGATACAAGCGATACGCCAAAACATCTCCATCCAACCGGATATAGTAACTTGTCAACGACTGCAGTGTTGATTCTTGCAGTTTACAACTATATACCCACTTTTAATACTGAATTCCTAGTATATGGGCACATACATATTCAAATGCGTGTTTTATTAGTCCAGGAAAACTAAGGTTTGACCTCAAACAAATTGCAACAAAAATTATCTTGCCACCATGCATTTCTTTGAAGTCTCCAAAACACCAGAAAAAAGTAGGCAGCGATCCCCTAGGGGAAATCTTCTTAATTTGCATATTTCAAAATGGCCACCAAATTAGCAATGTTTCAAATGGACGGGTCACGAATTAGATCATATATTTAGTTCTATGTGCAATTTTCGAGTAATTTAAAAGACTAAAGTATGTATCACAGATGAAGGAAGACGTTAATGTCCAAAATATAATTTGGGTTGCCCTTTCTTTTGCATAAATCCAAATTGTCCGCCAGTCACACTACTTTTACATGCATAATACACTAACTGAGTAATATATTCACTTTCAAATACAATTTTTGAGCAATTCAAAATTCTTAGATATGTATCTCGACTGGACAATTCTGTCTGTATCTAAAATAAATAATTTGAGTGGCCCCTACATTTGCATAAATCGAAAATGGCCGCCAAAAGACTATTGTTACACGCAAAATACACTTACTGAATCATATATTCACTTTCAAATACAATTTTTGAGCAATTTAAAAGTCTTAAGTATGTATCTCGACTGGACAAGTCAGTCTGTATCTAAAACAAATAATTTGGGTTTCTCCGTCATTTGTCTAAATCCAAAATGGCTGCCAAAAAAGACTATTTTTGCATGCAAAAAACACTAAATGAGTCATATATTCACTTTCAAATGCAATGTCTAAGCATTATAAAACCATTAAATATATTTCTTTGTTAAGTCATGTGCTTAGGAGGATAGGGGTCGGCACATGGATATTTATACAAAATTAGCAGGATAGGTGTCGCCACTTAGAAATCTATTTAACAGATCTTGCAGATATGTGTTGCCATTTGGTATAACAAATTGAATATACTAAAAGAATTGGTACGTGTTGCGTTCTGTAATAAAACAAGCCCTGATTCAGATAAATGTCCTAAACACGGAGATTTGTTGTATCTGCAATGCGTCTACAGACGATGGACGACCAACAGTTGTACCAAATGAAAAAGAAAGCAGTAGTATAAACAGTGCCAACTAGAACAGTCCAAACGGGACAAATACCCTCCTACGGCAACAAAGTTGAATAACAAGAAGATGAAAAGGCCATGACTGTGTAAGAATTTCAAGAATGGAATTATCTGGTCGTTGTCATCACCTGCGGCCATTTTATATTTTACGAAATCAAAGAAAGCCATTTAAAACTTATTTGTAAGAATTTCGGATTTCTTTGCATCTCGACTGGACAAGTCTGTCTGTATCTAAAACAAATAATTTGAGGGGCCACTACATTGCATAAATCGAACATGGCCGCCAAAATACTATTTTTACACGCAAAATACATAATTTGAATCATGTAAATTTTGAGCAATTTAAAAGCATTTTAATGTATCTTAATCAGGATTAATGTGCTTAGGAGGATAGGGGTCATTTGGAAATTTATATGAATAACAAGCATTCTGAAAGTATTGCTTAGGCAATACTAAGTCCCCTACCGGCAAATGGAAAACTAAGACCCCCAAAACACACACACACACACACACACACCTACACACACACACAAACTTACACACACACACACTCACACAACCTACTGTCTTTCGGGCTGCCAGCAAGTAAATTATTTGATCACTACCTTTGATGATGATGAAAACTAGAACTGTCTCGAACTTGATCTGTAACTCATGGTGGTATACTCACACACCAAAAATTGGATGAATATCTACAAGCATTTAGAAAAAAGTCCGGAAAACTGCCATTTTAAAGAAATTTTCTAATTCAAAGGGCGGTAATTCTGTCAAAAACCAGTGGACCGTAACGAAACTCGAACTTGATCTGTAACTCATGGTGGTATACTCACACACCAAAAATTGGATGAATATCTACAAGCATTTAGACAAGAGGCCCAAGTGGGCCTATATCGCTCACCTGAGTACCTATATTATCAGTCATGCATGAAGGAAGAATTCATTTATTTTTGCATTAATGTGACTAAGTCAACACAGATGTTGAAAATATGTCAAATTTTTTTTCAGGCTAGAATAAAAAACAACACTTTTTTGCACATCCATTCAGGTGATTTTGATATTAAGCATTTCCTTTGTCTCTGCAAGAAGTCATTCAGGGCAACAAGTTAGTCATTTTCTTTAGGTGGGGCCTTTTGTTGACTGATTTCAAGTCTGGGTCATGAACAACAATTGTTTCAAATATTGTCCAGATCTAACTTAAAATTGCCTAATTTCATATGTTGAGTGTTGAGAAACATCTAAAAACTTATTTAGATGTGTAAAGAAATGAAAAAAAAATTTTGACCACAGCTGGATTTGAACCGCTACTCTCCATATTTCAATTACCAAGTGGTATATGTACTATTGTGAGAACTGCTTTTTAGACATGATGGCATTATCTGTTAACCAATTTGGATGAAATTTACCAAATTGATAGAGGACTTTTAGTACTTCATGTATTCCATGTTTCATTAAAATCTTTCATGTGGTATAACAGCAGAAGTGAAAAATGTGATTGAATTGTTCCTATACACCCTCATTTGGAAGTCTTAAAAAATTCATAGAAAATCCAAAAATTGAGATATTGACAAAATTCTTTCAAAGTAACAATCCTTACCATAATTATGATCACAATAGTCCATAAGAAATCATCATTATCAATTAACTAGGAAATATGACACTTTTTTCTGCATTGAATCACCAAGTCCAAAGAAATGTCGAAAAAAATTCTAAAATTTGATTTTGGAAGGGAACCAAAATGACAATACATCTTCACTCATCCCTCTAGATCATTTCTATGCATTCTGTTTGTCTCTGTATACAGCCCGTATGAAAAAGAATATTGTTAAATGAGAGAACTCTTTTGTGACCTACTCTTGACTATGGTGGCGCCACCTGTAAAGAGGTCTGGACGAAAACAACAGAATTTAAAGAGGATCAAAAGTGACTTATTTCTACCAAGATTTATTAAAATCCTTCAAACAGTTTTGTAGAAAAAGTTGAAAATGTGAAAAATGGCCAACCCCCCCCCCCCCCCCACCCCCTTTTTTTTTTGGAAGTCTTAAACGTAAAATTCCTAATTTCATATGTTGAGTGTTGAGAAACATCTAAAAACTTATTTAGATGTGTAAAAAAAAAAAAAAAATTTTTTTGACCACAGCTGGATTTGAACCGCTACTCTCCATGTTTCAATTACCAAGTGGTATATGTACCATTGTGAGAACTGCTTTTTAGACATGGTGGCATTATCTGTTAACCAATTTGGATGATCCGCACAAAAAACAAATCCTTTGAAAAGGACTATGAGTACTTGCATCCTACCCAGTTTTATCACAATCCTTCAAGTTGTTCTGTAGATCAAGTTGAAGATATGAAAAATTGTCCCCCCCCCCCCCCCCTTTTCTTGGAAGTCTTAAAAAATTCATAAAAAATTCAAAAATCGAGATATTGAAAAAATTCCTTCACACCAGCATTCCTTACCATAGAAATGATTAAATGAAACCAAATGAATGCATCAATGTTTACTAAAAGAAAATAATAACTCTTTAATGCATTAAAATAACAAAGTCCAAAATAAAAATGAAAAAACGTCAAAAATTTGATTTCGGAATGGAACCAAAAATATCAACACTTCTTCCCATATGCCTCTATCTCATTCCTATGCAGTCGGTTTGTCGCTGTATGCACCCGATCTGAATAAGAAGTTTGTCAAAGGAGGGTACCCTCTGTGACCTACTTTTGTCTGTGGTGGTGCCACCTGTTCATGGATCCTGACAAAGATGACCACATTTGTCGGGGACCTTGAGTATTTGATGCATGCCAAGTTTCATTGAATTCCAGCAAGTGGTTCCGAAGAAAAAGTTCAAACTGTGAAATGTTTACACCAATTATCCCACCCCCCCCCCCTTTTTCTTGAAAGTCTTTAAAAATTCATGAAAAATCCAAAACATAAAATATTGAAAAATTTTCTTCGCAGTAGTATTTCTCACCATCAAAATGATCAAATTAAACCAAATTAATGCATCAATGTTTACTAAAAGAAAAAAATACCTCTTTTCTGCATTAAAATTACCAAGTACAAAAAAACGTCAAAAATTTGATTTCGGAATGGAACCAAAAATAACAACACTTCTTCACACATCCCTCTAGATCATTCCTATGCATTTGGTTTGTCTCTGTATGCCCCCGGTCTGAAGAAGAAGTTTGTCAAAGGAGGGTACCCTCTTTGACCTACTTTTGCCTGTGGTGGCGCCACCTGTTGATGAATCTGGACGAAAAACAACAACACTTGTAGGGGACCATGAGTACTACATGCTTATCAAGTTTCATCAAATTCTGTTCAGTGGTTCTGGAGAAGAAGTCGAAAATGTGAAAAGTTAACGACGGACGACGGACGACAGACGACGGACGGACGACGGACGGTGATTGATCACAATAGCTCACTTGAGCCTTTGGCACAGGTGAGCTAAAAAAAGGTCCGGAAAACTGCCATTTTAAAGAAATTTTCTAATTCAAAGGGCGGTAATTCCGTCAAAAACCAGTGGACCGTAACGAAACTCGAACTTGATCTGTAACTCATGGTGGTATACTCACACACCAAAAATTGGATGAATATCTACAAGCGTTTAGAAAAAAAGTCCGGAAAACGTGAGTGTGACTGACGGACAGACGGCGATGCCGCTAGGGGACTAATTAGCCGGATAGGTGTCACCCCTTGGAAATCTACATGGCAAATGGAGCAGTATAGGTGTCGCCAGTTGGTATAAAAACTTGAATACTCTAAAAGAATCTGTACATGTTGCGTTTTGTAATAAAACAAGCCCCGATTCAGATAAATGTTCTAAACATGGAGATGTGTTGTACCTGCAATGAGTCTACAGATGACGGACAACCAACATTTATACTAAAAGAAAAAGGAAGCAGTAGTGTAAATAGTGCTGCTGAAAAACGAGGTAGCAGCATAAGATCGTGTCCTGGACAGCGAGTTCATCAGCACTGTCGACTTTCTTTTTGTCCATGACACGATCTTATGCTGTTGTCTCGCTGTTTATTATACCCCCGCAACAAAATTGTGAGGTATATACCGGAATCACCATGTCCGTCCTTTCGTCCTTCCGTATAACGTCCTGTAATCACAACTCCTAAGCTGTTCATTAGAATTTCACCAACCTGGCAGAAATGAAGAGTAGCACCTGAAGATTTGAATGAAGGGAGAAATTCTTTGTACATTTTTGCAGGAGTTATTGCCCTTTGAACATAAAAAAATTATGAATTATATTTTGACTTGTCATCGCATCTCCTCCTACACCATTCAATGGAGTTTCTCCAAACCTGGCCTCGAGATAGAATTAGACGCAGACAACGAGGAATAAATTACCAAACTCGTCGTCCCTATGTTTTCATGACCGGTCAGTCTTGAGGAAGATGAAGTTTTTAGTCGTACTCAAATGCGTTTATAACCTCACCCGTACTCATACTGGAGTACGGATTTGGAGGTTGAGCACGGGTAAAAGTTTCATAACCTTTGGGCCTGGTAGAAATGAAGAGTATCAACTGATATGATATGCATGAAGGTTGAGAATTCTGTTCTGTAAATTATTGCATATTATGGCCCTTTGAACTTTAAAAGAATCATGAATTACATTGCGACATCTTGTCATTGCAACTTGTCCTATTCACACAATTGTTGCCCTTGACCCACGGTTGTTATGACCTTGCACCAAGTTCATATCTTCAAAGTCAAGTCAAAGTGCAAAGAAATCCGAAATTCTTACAAATAAGTTTTAAATGGAGTTCTTTGATTTCGTAAAATATAAAATGGCCGCTGCTGATGACAACGACCAGATACTTCCATTCTTGAAATTCTTACCCAGTCATGGCCTTTTCATCTTCATGTTATTCAACTTTGTTGCCATAGGAGGGTATTTGTCCCGTTTGGACTGTTCTAGTTGGCACTGTTTATACTACTGCTTTCTTTTTCTTTTGGTACAACTGTTGGTCGTCCATCGTCTGTAGACGCATTGCAGATACAACAAATCTCCGTGTTTAGGACATTTATCTGAATCAGGGCTTGTTTTATTACAAAACGCAACACGTACAAATTCTTTTAGTATATTCAATTTGTTATACCAACTGGCAACACATATCTGCAAGATCTGTTAAATACAATTTCTGAGTGGCGACACCTATCCTGCTAATTTTGTATGAATATCTATGTGCCGACCCCTATCCTCCTAAGCACATGACTTAACATAGAAACATATTTAATGGTTTTATATTGCTTAGACATTGCATTTGAAAGTGAATATATGACTCATTTAGTGTATTTTGCATGCAAAAATAGTCTTTTTTTGGCAGCCATTTTGGATTTAGACAAATGACGGGGAAACCCAAATTATTTGTTTTAGATACAACCAGACTTGTTGAGCCGAGATACATTTTTAAGAATATTAAATTGCTCAAAAATTGTATTTGAAAGTGAATATATTATTTAATTAGTGTATTTTACATATAAAAATACTCTTTTTGGCTTTTGGCGGCCATTTTGGATTTATGCAAATGAAGGGGCAACCCAAATTATATATTTTGGACATTAACATCTTCCTTCATCTATGATACAACACTTTGGGCCTTTGTGCAAATTAGGCACATTTCCCTCCGGGGGATCGCTGCCTACTCTTTTTTGGTGTTTTGGGGACTTCAAAGAAATGCATAGTGGCAAAACAATTTGTTTTGAGGTTCACCAACAATTTGGCTTAGTTTTCCTGGACTATTATACTACAGGGCCGGAAGCGCAAGGTACGTACATAAGCGCCCCGCTCTACATGTCGTGCAATAAAAGTTTTGTTTGTCAGTCATGATGGGTTTTTTTTCATCTAAAACAATTGCAAAAATCTAAAAATTAATTTTGCAGTCGCTTTACATATTTCGAATTTTAAACAAATATATAAAACTTATTCACACATCTTTGAAGATCACGCTGACGGATTTAGTTTTTCATTCTATGGACCGTACACGAAGAAAATTTTAAAGAAGTACCCTCTTTGGCTTACTTTGCCCCCCCCCCCCCCCCCCCTTCGTAACCTTGGAGAGATAGTTTGATAAAAATACAAATTTGATAGAAAACCTTCAGAACCGGGCTGTCTATATTCAATGAAATATTCTCAGTCGTTGGAGAGGGGTAGTTGAATATGTGAAGTTTACGGCGACAACATCGCAATGGACAAAAATTGATCTGAAATGCTCAGTTGAGACTTCGGCTCATGAGGGCTAAAATGGACTGAAACAACTAAAACCACCTAACCATCCAATACATACACAGTAGTCATTTGGCATGTACAGTCGCAAACCATTCTACATACCCGAACCATGATCAAACTCGGACTTAAATGAAGTATAAAGCTATCGTCAGTTCTAGTACAGTACATTTACCCCATTTCATGGCCCCTTTGATACATTATACTCTCTAGTATAGACCTGGCAATCACATGGTTATATGACAATAATGGTAATAAACAATAACTGAAGATAATGATCGCAAAAGAGCCTGAACGCTGAATATAGTACCCTATTATCAAAACAGCACCAAAAATACAAAAACTGTAACTATTTACTGCATGACGAAATCATCCTTATTGGTAAATGTAAAAGTAGGTTACGCGTTACATTAATAAAGATCTTGAATAAAGGTCATGAATAATTCGTTCATGAATATATTTATAACATTTTCAAGAATTCAGGTATTCATGTAGTTCATTTGACAGGGTACCTGTACGTTTAGTAAAAGTAACAATTTATCAAACGTAATTGAGTATGGATAACAAATCGAGCATTACACAGAACCTAGACAATGATTAGAATAACAGTTATGCATATTATTAATCAAACAGTTAAAATCCTCTTCATTTGTTTAATCTGATGCCCATTCACATACCAAACGTAACCACAATTTAACAAAGAATTGGGTTACAGATGACAGAACGTATGATAAATATCTACGTCACATGAATATTTATGTCTTTTACCGCTGGAGTGCTATTCATTACACGTGCGTACTCTTAATTTACATGACACTATTTATGATGCCTCTTCGATTACAATTTGATCATTAATGCCCTATAGAGAGCGAAAGTTGAAGATGTTGATGAATGAGTATCTAACAAAAACAAAAAGATCGATCTTATGTGAAACACTTGTTGTACTTAACTTTATATATAAGAGAGACACACTTAGTAAGTTATCAGTCATCGTACAGAAATAGAGCTGATGCACTCAATTTGCATTTGAACTTTAACACTTGCTAAAATACCTTTAATTGAAAATTACTCGGGCTTCTCTTGAGTTTAAACACAAAAACAAAAACATTAAAGCTTTTTGTCTCAGGGCAAATTCAGACTCGGAAATTTGATATGTATACATGTTTTGCAATGATACTGTAAACCATATCTGCATTTACGGCTTGTGACTGGAGAAAACATCTTTTAATGTCTCTATTCATTACGATAAGACCAGAACAGAGCTGACCAGAGGTGCCACAGTTACCTAATGCTCGTCTGCATGAAAGGCTTAAGGAATCAATACATCAGTAATCAATCATACAGATTTAGGTTTTTCATATTTCAAGTGCTCATTCACCTTAATTAAAAGTTTAAAATACGGACATAGAGGACAAGACTCCGGGGTAAAATAATACATGGCAGTGGTGCAGTGGTAAAAAATATAAAAGATCATTAACTTTCAATTCCATTACTAAAACAGAAAGAGAAATGTATAAACATTGAAATTACACCACCTTAATGTTTGCCTTATCATTTCCTAAAGTCACACTAGCAACTCTTCTCGGGACCTACTATGAGGGAAAATCATACAGAACTATGGAAAGAAAATTAAAAGTTCATTAAATTTCAATTATATTACTAAAACGGGGAAAACAAGCACTAAAACATTATAATTACAATTGACCCTTCATCATTTACCTTATTATCAAGTGACACCCTGTGGACCCAAATAACAGGAAATTGTTATTAAAATTTGTAATAAACGGATACCTCTGAAAAAACAGAAGCAAAATGTGATATGTAATTGAAAAATGTTGAAAGTTCATGACCTTAATATTCCCTTTTTTATGTGAATGCAGATGCAGTTGCAGACATGGATGTGGACAAATAAGAGGGGGTGTAGCAATAGCACTTCTGTCCTCAAAGTTACAAAAGCCATGCCCCTTTGGATCCACTCTAGAAGAAAGCCATATATATGTAGGGCAGTGGTAAAGAGTGTACAGGATCATTAAACATATCACTACACAGGAAAAAGAAGTACGCTAGAGGCCAAAGTGAGTTTATATCATTCACTTGAGCACAATTAGCTCATTCAAAACAACAAACTGCTGAATTTTGCAAATATATAAACTTTCTTGCTTATTGTGTTTTTGGCAACTGACGAAAAAACTGTAAACTTGCTTCTCTTCATTGAATAAATCAAGACAATGACACAATGATATGTGAAAAAGATTATTTCAGAAATTTTTTTTACATCTTTTCCCACCAAATACATGAATTGAAAACACAAACGTTGTAGATGTACAACAGTACTACAAGTATACCAAAATGATAAAAATCTGTCCAGCGATTTAGAAGGAGAAGTCAAAAATATAAGAGTAACATGACAGATGGCAGTACAACTATAAGAAAACCAACGGACAACAGACAAAGTGCTTTGAAAATAACTCACAAGCTAAAAATACTGAAATTACAACACCTTAAAACAACACCGTATTATTTCCTTATGTAACTAAGTTTTACACATACACCCTTCCCCAACCACCCCACAGCCATTGGCAAAAAATATGTAATAGCTATTCTTCAGGTGAGCTAAAACTTGCATAGAACTATTCCTCTGAACAAGCTTGCTTTACTTTAAGATGCAATATACTGCAAAAGATCTTATAGATTTGAACGTTTTCTACTTTTTTGTATCTTTTGAATCTTTTCTTTGAGTTTATATGCATTGTTAACATATATGCATGTATACTCAAGCATGCACTTTATTCCACTTTGAAAATAGGACATTCAAAGCAAAAAAACAAATATAGTACCAGCTTAGACAAGAATGCCATTATAAATCCTTTAATTATCTCACAAATTTTGACAGACCTCGGGCCCCAAAAACTAAGACATCCTCTACCAGCTATTGATCTTCCTGGAGATTTGTGCTTTGGATAAAACTCTCCATTTCATTATTATTGCTTGCTCATTTTCAACAATATAAACATGCTGAGGAACCTCAGACTTTTATTTAGGTATTTGAATATGTGAACATGCCCTTCCCCTTTTAAATGATTTTAAAATATCAACTTTTGTAAGTAACCCTTGAATACTGTTAAAGCCTTTTATTCATGAACACAGCATTGCTATCATTCTTGAATAAGTTTCTACAAACAATAGTAATCATGCCACAGCAAATGAAACAGGAAGGATTACACCAAATGCACAGATGACATTACAAAACCATGTGATTTACAGTGCAAAAAACTTAAGGTGGTCAAGTGATGAAAGAAAAGTAAACTGGTATAGTTATCTGGTTTATGGACACAATCTTCTCACTTACCCCCACCACATTGTAATCAAAAGGACATACATTTCATAAATTCAATAAATAAACTCTTAAAATCTCAGTAAATATAAAAAGAATCCCACGATGACTACTACAGATTAAGTCGCGAATATAAAAATACCATAAATTAATTATGGACATCAAAGTCATGAAATATAATTTATCACCAATAAGAGGCGATTGACGTAAAAGTCATACGACGAGAATAGAATTTTTAATCATTTACAGCAACACAACACATTTAATTAACATTGTATATATTATCTGTAGTGACTGACCATTTGGAACCAAAAACAACAACACTTCTGAAGACTTTGTTCTTGATCAGTTTGTCTCTGCAGCCAGTCTGAAGAAGTTTGTTGATGGAGCACATCCTTTAGGACCTCTACTTAACTAATCTCCAAACATTTGTCAGAAAAAGGTACCCTCTGGGGCCTAATGTTGTCCAGAACTACAACCATCACTTGACAAATCTACCTGAGAAACATCACTCAGAGAGAACCTTGAGTAATTCTACAAGATTTCATAAGTGGTTCTGAAGAAGTTAATAAGATGAACTAGAACTGTCTTAATGGGACAAATACCCTCTGTGGTAACAAAATTCAAAGTAGGGCAAGGACCAAGGTAAAGGTCATGAGGTAAAAAATTTTGGTACCAACAGACAGGTCTGACCACAAGGAATACACATGTGTAGTATGAAGGCCCCATCTCTTTTGGTTAAAAAATTATGACTATGGTTAAAGTTTTTCAAAATTTAGTCAGATGACAAGGTCTAGGTCACAGGGTAAAAAACACTGGTACCGAAAGACAGGTCTTGCCACAAGGAATACACATGTGTAATATGAAAGCCCAATCTCTCTTGGTTCAAAAGTTATAGCTAAGGTTGAAGTTTTTCAAAAGTTGATTGATTGGTGTTTTACGTTGCTTTCAACAATATTTCAGTTATATGGCGACATGGAAACAGGAGGTTACCAACCTCTTAAACGTAGTGGCGCGACTCGATAATCGAACCCGGATCGTCGACGCCGCAAGCCAGGCGCTTAACCACTACACCACGCCTGCCCCTTTTCAAAAGTAAATCAAATGTCAACATCACAAGGTCAAACATTTTGGTACCAACAGACAGGAATTGCCACAAGGAATACACGTGTGTAGTATACAGTCCCCAACTCTTTTGTTTCAAAAGTTATGGCTGAGATTAAAGTTTTTCAAAAGTAAGTCAAACGTCAAGGTCAAGGTCACAGGGTAAAAAATTTTGATTTTGACAGAAAGGCCTTGCCACAAGGAATACACATGTGTAGTATGAAGGCCCCATATCTTTTGGTTAAAAAGTTATGGCCAAGGTTTAAGTTTTCTGGACGGACAGACAATCAAACAGACAGACAAGGTGATTCCAATATACCCCCACAAACTTCATTTGCCGCGGGTATAAAAACTTAAAGGTCAACAACTGAACAACTAATAGACAAACTGATCACAGAATGACTACCAGACAGACAGACCAATAGAAAGACAAATGACTATATTAATACCTCATTTCAGTTTTTCATTTAACTTAATTTAACTTAAATTATAACAATTGTAGCTAAGTTGATATTAGAAAATATATTAAAACTCCTCTGATTTTGTTTACTTCTGACATGAAGATAATACAATACAAACATACATTTTAATCAACTAGAAAGACATTGTTGTATAAAATAAAGGCAGATGTACAATTCATAGCAGTGGTAAGGACAAATGAAAGAAACTTCTCACCATATTTGTAAAAGTTGGTCATCATAAACATTTGTTTTTGAGAAAAGTATGGTGATATTCAAGAAGATTAATGAGGAATATAGTCACGATCTTCTCTAGAACAGTTTTACATAAATAGCATAATTATGCATATAAATATAAGACTTAAATGAAATACAATATCAAGTTATAGTGATGCCTAGGTATATAGTTTGACATCATTGTCAGTATGAATATATTTCATGCTTTAACCCTGATTTAAAACAAAATCAAGTATATTTTCTTAGAAACTTACCGTCAATGGCTCAATGAATCTAAAAAACGGCTCAACAGTCTGGTATATCTCATGTAATTTCCTTTTGACATGCCCCAATTCCTCTGATGAATTTCGAGTCATTAAAAAGCACAAAGAAAGACATTAATCTCAAGGGAAGCAGACCTAGGAAATTGTGACTATACATAACAGTAGAACAAAAGCTATTAATATAATTGGACTTAAATATTGCCAGAAGCCTATACATGTATATTATTCTACCTGCATCACTTTAGTGTTCATATATTTACATACTTGTACAATAACCAAACTTTCTAGAAATTCTCAAATCTTGTAAATAACAGACCTTCAATGTCCCTTGAATTATTGTCAAAAATAAGTGGCAATTGACAAACTATATGTATACAATAAGGTGTTTCTCTAGAATCACAAGCTGTTACCCAAGAGTGTATAACTTGATCTGGAAAAATACAATGATTCCTGACAGGATATGGCAATGTAACTATCAGATATTATCAATAAATACAAAAAACAGCATTTACCTGGCTCCCTATCTAAACTGGTTCTAGCACATGCAGCATCAACATACGAGGTAAATGAGTGACAATGGCAATCTTTTACAATGGTCCTAAACATCTTACTGTAATCTTTTTTTTCTGAACCAAAGCAGAGATATTATCAGTCATGAAATATGTGTAATGTATTCAATGACAATTTCCCAATGCTGATCTTCTATGTATAGTGCAGCACAAAAAACACAATAGAATTTGAAATTTGTAAACCAGGAATAGCAAGCTGTAACCCTTTAATCACAAAACACTTCCATTACACATACATTACACTTCCATTACACATACATTATATTCCCAAGAGTTTTCTTTCATATATTGGTATGTACATTCCTCAAAATCAGACTTTTAATACAAATGCGGTCAAAACTTTAAACATAGAATATGACATTAGCATCAAAACTGTATAAATCATGTCACTACTGATATTTTCTTGTGCATTACCATGATACAGAAGTCAGGTACAAAATTAATCTACACACAGATTACTATAAAGTACTTATAAAAACTGATTGAAAAAGAAATATATCTATGAAATGCAAATTAAATTAAAAGATGGACTCAGACCATCTCAAATTTGGTTCTTTCAGTTTATGACTTGTCAAGCCTAATTATAAACTAAATCATACTGAGTTAAAGGCATTACTAGATTCCATCTCTGTCCATTATGCCAATAAATTTGATTTATATTAAATAAATAGTTTCATAGTTTATTACATGACAAAGTTTGACAGAGAATTCAGTTTTCTACTTAACCTTTATGTAAATAAAGCTGTAGAATGCCCCTGTATGCCACTCTCCGGATATGATATGCATGGTCTTCAGGACTTTGATGCCTCCACCGTGCCCTAAGCATAAAGTGAACATCATTAACTGTGGTTATTATTACTTATTAATGATTTTATTCGCGATTCTACATAAAGTTTAAAAATAGAAGTTGTATAGTAACTATTAACAAGAGTATATGTGAAACTTTAAAATCTAATAAGCAAAATAACTTTATAAAGCAATTTATGTAATATATGTATTGTTATAAATAACAAAAATATTTCTGAAATGAAATCTGAAAAAAAAATGTTTGCCTGAAAGACTTTGAGAACATAATTTTATAGTACAAAACTTGAGATAAATGTAATAATATAACATGTTACCATGTATAAAAAGAAAGACTACTCTTCATCTTTACAACTTTATTTACCTTTATTGCAAAGAATAACAGTTATTTACCTTAATGCATGATTTTCACACATTTTGTTATGGACATATGCATTTACATACAACTATGTATAGGATGCACATGAAATGCCACATGGCTTAAACAGCACGCACATAAATGCCACATGGCTTAAACAAGGTGCACATAAAATGCCACATGGCTTAAACAGGGTGCACATGAAACTTTTTTAATCAAGTACTTAATGTTAACAGAAGCAATTTGAACAAAGAGATTCTTTCTTAAATATAAACTTTATATTCATCAAATATGATATAAATGATAAAATCATATGTATATTTCTCATGTCCCATTATGATTACTTGGACCATATGGTTGTGACAATCAACCACTGGTCACTGCTGAAGGTTTGACTTATTAATCTGACAATGTTTCAAGAGTAAGGGTTCCTTTCTATGCTGATGTATACTGTAACATGAACTCTAACATTTCACTGTCTTATCAGAGGACATGGACACTAACATTTCAGTCTTATCAGAGGACATAGACACTAACATTTCACTGTCTGATCAGAAGACATGGACACTAACATTTCACTGTCTAATCAGAGGACATAGACACTAACATTTCACTGTCTTATCAGAGGACATAGACACTAACATTTCACTGTCTTTTCAGAGGACATAGATACTAACATTTCACTGTCTTTTCAGAGGACACAGACACTAACATTTCACTGTCTTTTCAGAGGACACAGACACTAACATTTCACTGTCTTATCAGAGGACATGGACGCTAACATTTCACTGTCTGATCAGAGGACATAGACACTAACATTTCACTGTCCGATCAGAGGAAATGGACACTAACATTTCACTGTCTTATCAAAGGACATGGACACTTAACATTTCACTGTCTGATCAGAGGACATGGACACTAACATTTCACTGTCTGATCAGAGGACATAGACACTAACATTTCACTGTCTTATCAAAGGACATGGACACTAACATTTCACTGTCTTATCAAAGGACATGGACACTAACATTTCACTGTCTTATCAGAGGACATGGACACTTACATTTCACTGTCTTATCAGAGGACATGGACACTAACATTTCACTGTCTTATCAGAGGACATGGGCACTAACATTTCACTGTCTTTTCAGAGGACATGGACACTAACATTTCATTGTCTGATCAGAGGATATAGACACTAACATTTCACTGTCTTATCAGAGGACATAGACACTAACATTTCACTGTCTTATCAAAGGACATGGACACTAACATTTCACTATCTTATCAAAGGACATAGACACTAACATTTCACTGTCTGATCAGAGGACATGGACACTAACATTTCACTGTCTGATCAGAGGATATAGACACTAACATTTCACTGTCTTATCAAAGGACATGGACACTAACATTTCACTGTCTGATCAGAGGACATGGACACTTACATTTCACTGTCTTATCAGAGGACATAGACACTAACATTTCACTGTCTTATCAAAGGACATGGACACTAACATTTCACTGTCTTATCAAAGGACATGGACACTAACATTTCACTGTCTTATCAGAGGACATGGACACTTACATTTCACTGTCTTATCAGAGGACATGGACACTAACATTTCACTGTCTTATCAGAGGACATGGACACTAACATTTCACTGTCTTTTCAGAGGACATGGACACTAACATTTCATTGTCTGATCAGAGGATATAAACACTAACATTTCACTGTCTTATCAGAGGACATAGACACTAACATTTCACTGTCTTATCAAAGGACATGGACACTAACATTTCACTATCTTATCAAAGGACATGAGAATCCAGCAGCATTCAAATCCAGGACCTACCATCTTGAGATAAACAAGATAACCAATCAGTCCTTTCATCACTGTGAAATACAATAAAATGTTTTGTTCTTTTTATCAAACTAAACCAAACTGACACTTAAGCATATTTTACTCTGACCTTGTCTCCTGAGCAGCTAATCGCAGAGCAAACAAAGATGGTGACCATTCAGCCAAAAGACAGGCTTCCTTCACAGTCTCACTCAACGGAAAATTCTTAATCCTTTCATTTTCATCTAGGTAAAAAGAGTTTTGAATGTTACAAAATACATGCATAATGAATTCTTAACCCTTAACATTATATAAAAATAAATTATAATATCATTACATCCCATTATGGTATGATTCAGAATGTGTGTAAAACTAATTTCATATAAAGAAAAGATATTTTCACAAATTTTTAGCCATTTGTTAAAGACTAAGTGGTGTAAAATTTGTGATTATACAAGGACTTCCCTGTGGAAGATTTTACTTCAATCATAGTGTTGCTCAAATATGTATAGCACTATATCAATAAATTCTAATAAAAATTCTGAAAAATGCACATATTCCCCATTATATCTTAATTCTATATGTCACTCACAGACATTAAGAATTATCACTATCTCATTTCAAACACTGGCTTTGGGAACAAAGATTAGAGCAAAATTTACCCTCAGATACCAGGTATGATCAAAAGTTCTTGGCTCCATGTACCTAGGAATACCCTGGATTTAATGAATTGTTATTATTTTCAATATAATCTCCCTTCATATCAATGCTTTTTTTCTGTACATGTATCTCTGTTCCAATTTCTGAATCCCCTCAAAATAGAATGCTTCATTCTAGTCCCCTAAGTACTCATATACAGCGCCCATGACACCTTCAATCCTTTCAAATTCTTACCAGGTAGATAACATTTGAGTTTTGGAAACAAAAGGAATTCAGCTGGGGCTCCCTCTGGAGAATATTGGGGATGAGGAAGAACCACGAAACAACATTCCATCCCAATCGTCATTGTAACTTGGGAAGTTTGAGCATGAGCATTATCTTGCAAGAGCAGAACACCTCTGTTCAGCTTTCCTCTCTACTACTTCACTATCTCCTAATGCATCCTCTTTAAATCATTTGCATAATATGCAGCATTTATTGTGTGCCCTCCTCAAGAAAAGAAATCATCATTATCCCAAAAAGATAGAGGCAATGACTTTCCCAGCTGAAGAAACTCTCTTAAATGTTTTAGGTAGTGGTGAGCCTAAGTGAATCTATTTCATGCTTTATTTCTCAGATTCAGGATCAAAATAGTGAACCAATGTTTTATTTTGAGTAACAATTCCATTCATAAAATCCTGGGAATAATCCTCATATCAAGACAAACGATGCAAGAGATATCATACATGTTTTTCTTTTGATCTTCAGTCAACACTCCAGGGACACATCTTACCAAGACCTTAGACATGCTTAAGATGTCGGTTAAAATTGTTTGAACAACCCAATTACTTATGCCAGTATCTTTGGCTATTTCGCGGGGGATTTGCTGTCTGTCATATATGACAAAAGTGTGCACAACATCAACGTTTTTCTCTGTGTTAGCTTCCTTGGGTTGTCCAGACTATTCATTATCTTCACTGTTTTCCCTACCCCTTCTAAATTTAGCATCCCATTTCTTTATCAGGATTATAAGAAGGTGACTCTTTTGCAAGAGATTTCACGAAGTCCTCGTGAATTTTCCCGGGCGTCCTCCCTTTCTGACACAGATACTCTATCACTGCTCTAACTTCAGTTTTCTCCAAACACTGCTCTAACTTCAGTTTTCTCCATTTTGGCAGTGTGACTAACCCTTCAACTTTTAACAGTGATTTTCATGTATAATCAAAAGCTTTGAAATACTATTCTCTCTCTACCAAAAACATTCAGTATGATTGGATAATGGTTTGATTAGGGTTCCATAATATGCATTGTATCAAAGTAAATCAGACCAAGATATTCTTGATCATACCTTGTACACCCATAGAATAATATATTTGTTATTTACCAGGAAAAGTAGCATTATTTACTGTGATGTCATATTTTATCAGATATTTGACAAATCTATCAACTATGCATATAGTTTTAAATTACCATAATAGATTTTATAAAAAAAAGGCATCTATTCACATTATGATAAAATATGGCCTATTATGTAACTAAAGTCCATTTTATGTTGTTTATACTAATATTTTTTGAAAAGGTTCAAAACTATAATTTATCAAAGAATTGCTCTATTTTACATAGTTAAAACACAGCTATTAGTCACAGAGGTGGTTTCATGAAAAATTGTAAATTGTTACATTATCAATGAAAATTACTACACTTTTTATCTTCAAAAATGTTAACATCACTTGATGGATGAATTATTGTAGGTAAGAAAATCATGATTTGGACATAAACATACAATGTTTGATTGGTCTGACAGGAATACCATGGTTATACCATTGAAACATGTTAAATGGTTTCAACAGCATAACAAATGTATACCTGTTAGAACCAATCAAAGAATGTTCAAGTATATTCATCAATTCACTTTTACACAATTATCATTTTACAATTCTAAATTGCCTCTGATTTCAATCTGATGACTGACACCTGCCATAATGCAATGATTTCATGATAGCAAAGTACAACTCTGACATTAAGTACAATTAACCACATGTATATGAATGTTTTTTATTACACATGACTTACTGTTTTCATTAAGCACCTTTTCATATTCTTTCTATTTTTAAAATCAGACAACATTTTGTATTTTGTATTTTTGCATGTGTATTCCAGAAAACAATTATAAAAGTCATAATAAATGTGAATTTATTGTAGTTGTAACTGTGTTCAGTTAATGCTGACTCTATACTGAAAGAGAATATGCTATGGATTCTGACTGTCACCTTCGGCATAAATTTATACATAGCCTGTTTTAAGTACTAATATTTTACAGCCATATTATAACTTTCCACCACCACTTTGACACTGGTTATATTTAACAAATCACCTCTCTTATGATATTTGCTATTGGATCTTACCATGTAAAGTCTTCATTCGATGATAACAACAGCTCACACAACACAATCCTCTGATAGAGTCAATGCCTACATAACACTTCATCATACTAGGAATAAGATCACCACAGCAATGTAACCCTACCATCAGAACTTTGTGACTATGATAAGGAAGACGAGACTTCTGGTCCTCATGGCAGACGTTATCACAATCTGTACAATGTAAATCCCCTACAGCACAAGCAGTAGAAGCAGTGGAGACCAAATCTGAGCTATCAGCTGTATTCACACTATTGTAGGAACATGCATGTACTTTACTCGTATTATCAAAGTCCTCACTTTTCTCAATACATATGTTGCCACTACTATTTGACTCAGTTCCTTTTACTTTTGCTGTCTCATCATTTGTATTAACAGTCTCTTCAGAGGATTGATATTCAAGCTCTACAAAGGATTTCTGTACAACAGTTTCAAATTCCTTAATATTCTCCGGGGTATCATGAAGCTCAAATGTTTTTGTTACAAATCCTGTAGTTTTTTCTGAAACATAAATTTTCACTCCTTGTTATGAGACATACTACTCTCATACTACTATGAATCATTTCTAACAAGATCCAGAGATCAACACAGATGCAGGTTATTAAATCTCAATGTTCAGCTCATCTTGAAAGGGGACAACCATTAAAACATGCCACAATGTAAAGCATGCACAAAGGTAAACATGGTAACATCAAGAATGAAATCCCCTTGCAAGGCAGCAAAACCCATGGTATTAAATTGACCTTGACCTTTTGATCCCAAAATTAAAAGGGATCTTCCTATCATTATACTAAAGCTATTGTCTGAAGTTTTTTCTATGATGACCTCTTGTGATCTTAATCTTTGACACCAAAATCAATAGGGATTCTCCTCTTCTTATACTAAAGCTATATGCAAGGTATGAACCCAATAGGGCCAAACCTGTGACTTCTAGAGTGTTTACAAGGTTTTGTTACAGACACACACATACGCGCACACACACATATACATGTACCCACACACAAACAGTACCGTTACTATATCCCCCTGAAACACTGTTGTGAGGAGATAATAAGCACACAGGTAAATAAGCCCATAACTACCTCAAGTGTACTTAGTCACCAGCAAAAAATAACCCAAACTTTTGCAAAAATACTAAAAACATCCAAGGTATGAGGCATGCAAATAAGTATTTGTTCCAACGTGTATATATGGTGTACTTTGCTCAAGGGTCATTAGTAACACTTTAGCTTTGTCTAATACAAAGCTTATCCAATGACTTTAACCAATTTATTCAAGCAGATATGTACCTGTATGTCAAATTCAGCATCTAAAGCATACAATCAACTTATTTTCAAGATGCATCATGATCAATGTTTTCAATTCTTGTGGCACTAATATTTTCATTCAAAAAAACTAATCCAAATTTCTTAGCATGAATGTTGACAGAGACATGGATGCAGACACAGAAAAGGTGCAGGCAGGAATGCAGACTCTGGATACAAAACATTTGCACAATTTTATGGAGGTAAGTTGAATATTACTTAAATTCCATTTCAATGGTTTCTGTTTTATATGATACATTGAATGATATTTGACAATTTCTACTGAATGTAAAAAAACAGTGTTGTTAGCAAGCAGGAGACGCTTACTTCTCCTGGGCACCAGCACCTGGGCACCTGAACCTTCTCCCATTGGTCACATATGTTCCTTAAGTAGATGCCCTTTGGTTGGTTTTTCGGTTGTTTTTGCTGTGCACTGTTCTGTATATCTTTCAGTTTCATGGTTTTGGACAACCGAGTTGATGTTATCTATCATCTTAACATTGATAATATAATTTTGGATTTGCAGGTTTAAGGAAACAAGATATATGGATCTTTTAAAGTGCATAAAAATGCATTTTTATCAACCAAGTACATTCCAGTACATCTTATACATAAGACAATGAGTGATACATACTATTTTGACACTGAAGTCTTTTCTGTGCCCCACTGGTGTGACCAGACTTACTTTCCAAGCCTATTATCTTATAGTGATAATAACTATTCAATATTTGTCCGAGATATCCCTAAAATACGAAAAACACTTATATTGTTGCTTCTGCATAAATACTTCAGTATCAATATTTAAATATTGTACTGTCAAACATATCTGAACATGCTACAAACAGATACTACTTAATATATAAACTCTAATGATGAATATATATCTTACCAGTTAATACTAGTAAAATACATAATTTTTCACCCTACATTACAAGTAAATGAAGTCAATATAAATGAATGTACAGAGACTTCATGACTGATTGATTGATTTTTGTTTAACATCACACAATGAATATTTCACGTATATGGTGACAGCATCTGCCTGATGCGGGACATACAAATTTTGACTTTTGCAACAGACCCACCTGAAGCAGTGAGGGATCTTTAACGTGCCATACATACCATGACACGAGGCCTCAGTTTTTACTGTCTCATCCGAAAGACAGGACATTGGCATGAGCAGAGCAGGACTCAAACCCCAGGCTTCCCGATCAGGAGGCGAGCTCGATACCACTAGGCCACACCGGCTTCAGAGATTTCAGAACCAACTATAAGGAATATGCAATTCTACCAAGACAGCAATAAGACAAACATTTACACTAAGTATTTGAACAAAAATTCAGTTTAAATATTCAGTAATGTCACTTCAAATTTATGATGAAATTTTTAGCAGCAATTTTATTCCCTATCATTGCGTGTGATATAGTTCATAGGAAAAAAAATTTATTCAACATGCGGAATAAATTGATAAATTTCAACAATATGGTGTCACAATATAGAATTTCTCCTTCTTGATTTGCAGTATATTTAATAAAGGAATGTTATTCAGATGGCTGTTATAGGGAATTTGTATCACCATCTGGATTTTTATACAGTGAATGATGCCAATTAGGGTGTCATGATAAATTTATCAAATTACCCATAACAACCTTCTGAATGACATTCATTACTTATATTTACATTCCTTTATATACATATATTCTAATTTACTACTACTTTTTATCAAATTTCCCACTGCTCTGTCCTTATTGTTTGTTGTCAAGTCGACGTTACTAAGGAAGTAGTTGAGTGTGTAAAAAAAAGAACATGAGCAGAGTTTATTCACTGGAACTCAAAATATGCTTGGTTTGCTAACAATGTAATTACTTCATTCTTCTGTAATATTCTCTACCGTATAGACACTTTCTTCCATGTCAGTGAGCTCAAGGCGAAACTTGTACTAATTCTCCACTATATGGCAACATGCAGTGGACATGCATATAGGTAATGATGATTATCAATTAGCTGTTGTCAAGAACATAATATATGGATGTATTAGGAAATTTGTAGACTAAATGCATTTTTTACTGTCGTGAAAAGCGACAAACAATGATAAAGAGGAACTGATTTTTGTTTTATCCATTACAATATACAAAAAAGAAGTAAAATCGCTGATTTAGCAACAGCTTCAATATCGACATGGGGCAGCCATGTTGTTTTCCTCCTTTCATTTGATCGACCCAGCAGATGGTAATATACATTCGCAGATGGTAATTTATGGGCAAATATCAACCATCTGTTTTACATATAAAGTTCTATGTAGTATAAAATCCAGAATGTAGATATTCAATATTGTCTGCCACAGCTACCCTTTGTTGCATAGCCAGTAGTTGATAATGTCACACGTTTAAATTTCAAAGAAAACAGATTTGTAAAACAGAACTTTAAAACATACCAATCCTGATCCTACGTCGACGATGACATCACAACTGGTTTTTTGAGCCAAGTCATGAACCACAGCGGCCAAATTCGCTACCTCATGGAGCTTCTTAGGACACATTCCTTTTTTTAATTCAGACTTGATTTCTACAGGATTTATATCTTTTGACTGTATTCTACTTGGCAAAATGTGGATTGTATTCTTCAAAAAGTATTCTAAATCAGATGGACAAGTATCCTAAAAAGAAGAAATAGAAAAAGCAATCAACATAAACTTCAAAATTAGTAATATTAAAAAAATGTAAGGACTAGATAGCCAAGAATTACCTCTTTCGATGCAGTATACATCATCTTAAAAAAATTCATGTTATGTTTAATAAATAAGTCTACGATAGATTTTTTTGAAAATGAAATACACATGTAGCTAAACAAAAACAATCCAAGTAACTTAATTTTCCATGTTAAAGTACTTTCACAGGAGTGCATCCTTGAAATTTAAGATTTATTTTTTGAATGAAAGTTCTCTCCCAGGACACCGCTATAACACATGAAGATCAGTGTAAACATAATACATACGTACAAGGTAATTAGATTCAAATACCATAATTTTTATCAGTAACATTTTTCTGGCAACACTGTAAATTACGTTATAAAATATATAAGGCATAAGAGGCACTATTACCCTGATTTCACAGTCTGAATTCTGTCATTTAAGGATTGTTTTTCATTTTGTGCAAAGCAAACATACACCATGCAATGCTGCGCACAAAATGAAAACAATCTTTATATTTATATATTTTTTCCTTGTGAAAAAATTTAGCCCACTGGATGCCCCTTTATGTGTCAAAATCATAATTCCAAAGCAGGGGCAGGGGCCCAAATGACAGAATAGTTGCAGAAACTATGAGATGACATAATTCTGATGGGGTCATAACCCCAATGTAAACATGGGAAAATGGTGTACAGTTTATTTTTAACTTGCATATGGAGAATATGCAGTCAGTATGTATATATGAAATATTAAATTCAAAGTTAAACTTTGTATACATGTGCACGCTTTACCTTAATAAAACCAAAGGGGATTTGATTTAATTCTTCAGAGGATAACTCTGTCAAATGCTCTGACCACTGCAATTCAGAATAAGAGTTTTTCATAGAATTCAGCTGAATAATTAATTAATATACACTTCACTTTTAATCAATCAAACTTCATACATGTAGTAACAAAATCAAATAATTCTGTGTTCTAGCAGTTCAACAAAACTGAAAAATGATCATCTGTCAAACCTATTTTAGCAATCACTTGTTTTCAACAGTCAACGTAACGTTTCAACTCTCCCCAAAGTTTTTATCATGCTAAAATTCTTCAACTACTGATCACACAATACAATCAGCAGACCCATAAATCTTGACCAAGTAACTTCTCATAATGGTTTGACTTGCAATTTTGTCAGATTGACCAGAAAGCAAAATACCAGTAAGATTTCAAAAGTAATGCTAATCTGAGAGAAAACAACAGAAACTTCACTGGTAATGAACAAATTAATGAGTTGTGTTCGAAAAGGTTTAAAAACACAACTTTTAGCAGAGTTGTTGTTACTGAGTCTTTTCTTTGAGAGAAGGAATTAAGATTTGCTTCATTTAAAATATGAAAATTTCAAAGCAACAAACACCTGACTAGAACCATTCAGATACTGTTAAGATTTTATCATCTACATGTACCTTTAGCTGTCATGATGGGCATTTCCCAAAAGTAACCACTGAACACAGATTCACTCAGTTTAACTTAAAACTACCACAAATTTTTAGTGAACCATGTTCAAATAAACAAGATTCAACAGTAAATCAGAGACTTCAAATATACTGAAGAGTTTTTATACAATTTGTTATATAAATTTATTTTGTTTTCCAACTGAATTGATAACAGTTACTGTATATTTACTGTACCTTTACCTTGCTTCTTGTCACAAAACATTTAGTTCTTTTTTATTTATTTTTTTTTAAATTACAATAAATAAAGGTCTCTATTTACTTGTATAATGTCTATACATAAATGCATAAGATATGACTAATTAATTAAGTTTCTTTCTCAAAAACTTTTCTTGATAACAAAACATAAAGGATTTTGTTTAGAAATTGCAGATTCCTATATTAAAGTTAAAACAATCATGCCAAATGAAATCATTAGCAACAGCAATTTATAGTGAATGAGATGTTTTATATCACAACAGTGGATGCAAAATTAAATGCTGCATATGAAGTAAAGGTTATAAGGCCAAAAATAACACAAAAAGAAAATCCTTACATTTTAAGGTTTCTTACATTAAAAGGACCCAAGGTGAAAGCGCCTTTAAATAGAACATTAGATCCTGTCCAACACTAAGCAATAGAATAATCTATGGAAGAGACGGAGTGCTTAAGTGCTGTACCATAAATGGTAAATATTCTCATTATTTGGAAATTCCCTATTAAAACAATAAAACTGATGTAGACTCTAAGTCTGAATGCCTAAATTCAATACATGATCATATTAAATTAAGTTACAACAAAAAGAGTATGAATCATTTGTGTATTATATGACACTTTTAACATACTGTAAATGGTAAAATGGTGAAAAGCAAATATACCGTAAATGGTAAAATGGTGAAAAGTAAACATACTGTAAATGGTAAAATGGTGAAAAGTAAACATACTGTAAATGGTAAAATGGTGAAAAGCAAACATATAATGATAATAATACATATTTCCTCTCTCTACTGTTATGCCTAATAGAATTAAATGAATCTTTAAATCAAATGTACATGTATCAGTATAACATTTGCATATTTGCACCCTGCAACCCCAGTGACACACAATAAACTATCAAGTGCCTGTTCTCAGTTCAGTATATCTAAAAATGCACAGTTCTGCAGGGCATCGATTTTGGTGTACTGTAATTATTGTTACTATTTTTCTCATAACAATCTCTTTTAGATACATAAGCAACTTACTGATTCTGGCATAAATTTCCAAACTTCATCAACAAAAAAATTTGTCAACTTGAAATCATAAATCCAGGAATACTCTTGTAACAGATGAATAACATCTAGCACTATGCTATCCATTGTAAAACATCTGGAAATAAAGCATGTAATTTATGACAAATTTTAATCAAAACCAACAGGTAAATTTATGATAGACATAGGAATTATCTCTTTTTACACAGGGCAGTCCAGAGGTTCTGGAAAAATTGCACAAAACACTGCCGGAAAATTAAACAAAACACAGAAAGAATTCTGGTGTAAATTTACCTGTGCTAGTTTACACCTCTGGGTTGCCGAAATAAAATCTAGTGATATTTACTCAATGTTTGGGTTGCCCGAATAAATTGCACAAAACACTGTGGGAAAATTAAACAAAACACAGAAAGAATTCTGGTGTCAATTTACCTGTGCTAGTTTACACCTCTAGATTGCTGAAATAAAACCTAGTGATATTTACTCAATGTTTGGGTTGCCTGAGTAAAATCTAGAGCATCAGTGACAACTAAATGTTTGCAAATTTCAAACCCCTAATCTTCCTTTGTCCTGAACTGGTAGCTTGCAATCATAGCCCTTATGGGACCCAATATTTAATCATTATGCATGAGGTTTTTAATTTACCTATGTGGATCCTACCTATGCATTCAGTGTCAAAAGCATCACTTCATCTCCGGACAATGAAGAACAAAGACTTAAAACTATTCATCTATCAATCTGCATCATTTTTCGGATCCTACATGTATCATCAGCATCTATCCTATAATATACATATTGGAAGCAATTGACTCGTGGAACCACTTCATCAACACCATATGTAATGTAAAGAAGGAACTCCTTCATGTCCAACAATCATCAAGGATAGATGCTATAAATCATTCATCAGACCCCAGGTAAAATATGCATCCACAATTTGGGACCCTCATTCAAAGGAAAATATCAATAAAATAGAAGCAGTACAAAGAATGGCAGGAAATTCACCAACAGCACAATCCCACTAGTGGTGTTACGACCATGATGGACTAGCTAAAATGGGAAAATCTGTGCCGATGAAAAGGTCACTATAATGAACTGCATTGTCCACTGTACCATAGCCATCCCACTGCCTTGTCAATTAACCAAGATAGGAGCAGCCAACAGAGGACATCCTGAAATAAAATCCCAAAAAGCCAAACCACCATCTCTAAGGAGTCTTTCTTTCCCTCTACAATAAATCTGTGGAACCATCTGCCACCACAATTTATCAAGAGACCTATTCATCTGAGATCTTCGAGACCAGGATCAATTAGGATTTACAGTAGAATAAATCAGTGCAGCACATATGTTTTAACAGCCTTTTAATAGTAGATTCTGACATGGACTCCCCCTTGAGCACTTGTATTTTCCATAATGAGATGATGCCACGTATAATAATAATGACTTATTTTTCTGATAATACACATATAGGAAACCACATTCTCTTCCATCTTTATCCCTCAATGAAGTATTGGTAAAAACATATATTCTGCTGTTTTCAGCAATGGACATAAATAGACATGCAATGATATGACAGATACTGATCTGTAAATCATCAGTAAGGTTGTAAAGGATACAATTATGCTCTTTATGATTTGGACGCAATGATCGTCATATTATTTGTCTCATTATCATAAAGCAGTAATCTAAACAACGGAGGAATAATGACTTAAAAGCCCTTTTCATCTATGGGTTTTAAAATGGGTATTTGATAATGGGCATTCAGGACATTTGGGGTGAAGCATCACACTTTTATCATAGAGACAAATGTATATTCCTGAAGGAATTTCAGTAAAATTGAAAAATCTGAAAATCTTATCATTCAACAAGTAAAAGTTTAAATATATATTTTACATATTTCTGATCATATTTTAAGAACAAAACCCTTTAAAATTAATACCAAAGAACTGAAAGTTGTATTGTCATTTTCCATAAACCCCGAGATTTACCACAAGCATCCTAGCCAGACTCCTTGGGTATCTACAAAAACCAATTTACACAGTGCAGTCATGTGGACCTCAAGAATTCATCATTATTTATTTATTAGAATGTGGAAGATTCACCTTATTCAACATGCTAATTTTATTTTGGTTAAACTATCACAAAGTCATAAGAAATGACTTTCAAAACGGTGCTTTTCAATGTCATATTTCGATGTAAATCAAGATAAGGACTTACAAGTCTTTAATGAGACTAGCATACACTTGGCACGTTATACTAGTATTACAATGTGAATATTTATTCCTGTATTACTTGCAAAAAAAAAGACATTTTGTGGTTTTTCAATTAATTATCAAATTAATATGTGACTAATAATCCAGTACTGAGTAGACACCTAATGATAAGAAGTTAAGGGTTTAGTGCACAGACTCCAGCAGATCACGCTGAATCAAAGTGTTCACAACTGAAAGCCTTTTCAAAATACTATTTTATACTCCAAATCACCTTTATTAACTTTTCTGATACTAATAAAAAGGAATAAATACGGGTATTACATGGACAAAAGAAAACAAAAATGCACTTTCTGTTGCACAATAATGACTGATGCACTCCACAGGACTGTACACTCTCAACTATAGACTGGAGTTACCTGCTCTTGCTTGCTATCGTTGCGCGTAGATATTTTAAACTATCTAGGCAGGCATTGCCAGTCTATCTCAACTACAATTCAAATTGTAAAATTACGAAAAAAAAAATGCTTAATAAAATTTTCATAAAAGTTATATTTAGGGAGCAACAATTTGACTTTTATGAGGGGGAGAGGCAGGAAGACTTTCACCGGCCTGAATATTTTTTTTGCCAAATTTCAGAGCCAGATTACTTTTTTATATATTTATTGGCAATTATTGTTATTTTTTCTGCTGGCCCTTCGGGCTGGATTATTTTTTTTTCCGCCAAATCTGAGCCGTACTTATTTTTTGCAAAGTCTTCCTGCCCCCCTATAAAAATCAAATGGTTGCTCCCTTAGCTCAAAACTTGCAATTCTGTATGAGTAACCACGCCTTGCCTGATTTCACCTAAGCGATATAAGTACATAAGTTGTAAGTGTGTCAACAATGTGGGGCGACAGAGGGTTATATTCATGTAGTAGAGAGGCGATATTTAATAAGAATAATTTCATTAATATTAATTTATTGAATTAAAATTTAGGTTAGATTACACAAAAATATTTTAGAAATATATTTTCTTATTAAAATGAGTCATTGTCAAAGTTTGATATAAAAAGGGTATCAATTTTACTTAATCCCCTTACTAGTACTGCAAACAACAGTACTTTGAGGTTGCAGAAATAGACGGTCATTGGGAATGTGTTGTTATTAGAGAATCATCTTGTTCGTTTATATATACTGTACACATGTACTTAAATTATGACTCGATGACAGCACACTGTCATCATAAATAATATGCTTTCTCGGGATCGTTCATACTGATACCTTTTCGTACTGGGATTTTTCGTACGGGATCTTTCGTACTACTACTGGGATTACTGGTATGGATGTTAAACCTACATTTGTATGTTTAAAATATATACATATTAAATTATTTGAAATTTTAAGCTATGTTGTTGTTCATTCACGAAAATTGCATATGAAATATTAAGTATTTTGATGCATGCATGTTGATTCGTAAAAATATATACATATAACATATAATGTACTGTGCTAATTTTCGTACTTCAAAGTGATATTACAAGAATTCGCCAGAGTCACCTACCCATCCTGCGCCAGAGTCACCCACCCATCCTGCACCAGAATCACCTACCCATCCTGCGCCAGAATCAACCATCAAGGTGTCAGATGATTTTCCATCACCACCATCTCCACTCAACATATCAACAACCTATTTGGACTACTTGGACTTCAACCTACCACCACCACCTCCACCTTTGCCAATGGATGTCAACGACTTTCACCCACCAATCCGTGATATGCCACTGGATGCATCTTTCGACATACCAGGTCAACGACTCAGCTTCATCCCAGAGCCACTTGAATAGACATTCAATGCAAACGACGAGACACTAGCTGCAATCCAAAGTACCAGACGATGTAGAGGTCACCTACCGCATCATAGAGAAAGGTAGCAAACGTGGTGGACATCTACTCAGCAGCGATGGATACTCCTATGGCGAGAAGGCAGTGAACAAATCTTCTACTAGGTGGTTCTGTAGTGTGAGATCGAAGACCAACCGATGTTGCGCAACCGTGTCCCCAGTAGGGGAGGTGTTCCTCCCGGGCATCAACCGCCACAGTCATCCTGGAGACCCGAAGCTTTCATTGAGAGTTGAACTTCAGAAACAGGTACCATTTCATAATTGTATAAATCCATTTGAATATACATAATCATATTCATTTAAATGTACATTTAAGTTTCTTTTCAGTCAAATTATGCTTACTTTATAAGTTGATAAGAGTTGGTTATTGATTCTTAATCAAATAAGATGTTATTCTTATAATTATGTATATTTGATGTGTGCTGCTAATCCTTTTTCCCTTGTAGGTGCAGAATTAAGGGGCGTGAGAGGAGAGGCAAGGGGGAAGGAGGGGGAGAGAGGAAGAAAAATATATAGTGGGAGAGGGTCTTATATACTTCTTTTAAAAACGACAAAAAAATCGCACTGAATACGGCAGGAGGGGGAGGCATGGAGGTTGGAGAGGGGTTCACCCCTCACAGAGACTTGTAAATACTGCTGGGCTCTGCATGGTGTTTTATGGCCTTCCCCAAATAATCTGCTTTAGCTTATATTTATAAACTTCCTGGTGAATTCAATTTTTTAAGGTAATCTAATTGATATTTTGAGAATTTTTTTCATCAGTAAACTGTAACACATGTATGTATATGTCATATACCGAGAATTTTTATAACCCTTTATTCATGAAATCTACAATTTTCACACATAATTTTAAAATATAACACTTACCAAGTAATAATCAATAAATTAAATCATAAACAGTACTTCTCGTCTTACATGTATAATTCATTGATTTCCCCCATGAGCAATATTATGGTCCAAGTCTTACTATGAACTAATTATATAGTGCTTGTCAAAAGCAAAGAATAACAAAACAAACAGTTATCAAAACACTTAATATACAAAACACTTAATTACACTTAATGATATATACCATGCAGTATGAATGATCTCACTAATCAGTACAAAAGAACCCAATTTTTTGTACAAGCGGTACGAAAAATCCCAGTATGAAAAAGTATCAGTACGAATGATCCCGACGCCTTCTACCTAGTATGGTGTCACAGTCAGTTGTCCGTAATCAGATTGTTAAATTAAGGTCCTTTTGTTTACTTGAAAATAGCTTATTTGGCCATGGGGAACTTCAATTTTACTGGAAAGTGTGCAAGAGTTGCTGCACTAAATCCTTCATGGAAGGAGACGGATTACTGTGCTACCAGTACAATACTACTACTGAGACT
Source organism: Pteria penguin (assembly GCA_035048485.1). Lineage (NCBI taxonomy): Eukaryota > Metazoa > Mollusca > Bivalvia > Pterioida > Pteriidae > Pteria > Pteria penguin. The sequence continues at coordinate 63,176,304 of CM068583.1, forward strand.
GTACTGTAGTGTAGTCTGTGCACCGTACTCCGTAGTGTGCTGGTAGCGAACAGAAAACAAAGTGATAATCGACTTGTTTTCACACACCCTAAGAAAGCTAACTCTTACCAAACTGCAGTAAATCTACGTAGACTTATATAGAATGACACACAAATTAATGCCATACACGTGTAATGACGGACAAGTACACAATTTACTTATATAAATGAATAACTTAAAACTGTTTAAAGGGATATGTACAGTCCCTTCGTAAATTTTAAAAACCAATACAGTATGTGATTTTCCGGATCATTTATTTAGCATTAGGCTTTAGAGTACGGAATAATCTTTTGCTTAGATTTAAGAACAGAAACAATCGTTCTGATGCTTTTAACTGCCAACACGATACTGCTTTCACAACATTGCTCTAACTATGAACAGTCTGTCACGGAAAACTATCTCTATGGTTATCCAAGCTTCAGATCTGTATGCAACAACAAAACGACAGATTACGAGCCCGGTCGTTGTAATTCTGATAATTTTATCTGGCGATATACAACTCAACCCAGGACCCGAATCAGTATATCCATGTGGTTATTGCGAAACACCTGTCACATGGCAACACCAGAGAGCTGCTGTGACCAATGCTCGATATGGTACCATTCTAACTGTATTGAAGTAAGTGCTAGGAAAATGGATCTACTGTGCCATACATCTACAGCATGGTTATGTTGTAAATGCGAAAGCCAAAACATTGATAACTTCACTTACCACTCGTTTGAAATAGACACCTCAAACCAATTCCATGTACTAAGCAACATCTCTTCGATACCATCCATTGACTCGTCCTTCAGCCCCAAAGCTTTCAGCTCACCCAAAGCACATATCCGCATCCCTTCATTAGATTTCACCACGTCAACTGATGTTCAATGTTCAATAAACATGTGCCACCTTACCTATACAATTATGTTCCACCAAACACCAACCAAATAAATAATAGAAATCTTAGAAATGGTAATGATCTACAAGTACCACACTACAGAACCAAACAAGCACAAAACTCTTTCATTCCAAGAACCATTGTAGAGTGGAACTCCCTTCCTGAAAATGTAAGGGTTGGTACCTCATTGGACACATTCAAAGCACACCTAGACAGAAACACAAATCACATTCCAAATTATTATTATGCAGGAGCCAGGAAATTCCAAATTATGCATACTCAATTGAGACTTGGATGCAGCTCTCTGAACTCTGATCTATTCAAAAATCATATTTCCTTGAATAATCTGTGTCAGTGTGGGGAGGAAGAAACAGCAAATCACTATCTTCTTGCTTGCCCCATCTATGCAAATATCAGACATCATACCATATCTACAATACCTGTAAATGTTACCTGTAACATACTACTATTTGGATGTCCTCTGTATGATGACAATGTCAACACAAATATTTTTCTAAAAGTTCAGAAATATATTGAAAGCAGCAAGAGATTTTAATTTCCTTACTCAACCTCTATCATTTTTCTTCTTATCATTTTCATTATAACTCATTTCTGTAACATATATTCATCACCTACTGTTTTTGCAAACATAATGTTAGTCAGCTGACTCTTGTGTAAATATGTCTGAATGTTTGTGCTGTTCAGTATCTATTGTTCTTCATTTACATATTATGAGCTTGTTTAATATTACTTGCTTATTCATGTTCATATATTTATTTATTGTATTTCATTTACATATTATGAAATTGCTTAATACTACTAGCTTATTCATGATCATATATTCATCTCTTGTTTCTCATTTACACATTATGAGTCTATTCATATTATTGTTATATACCGAATGCTAATTTATTTAGACTGTTCATGTTATTTACACCTCTTTTTAATTATAACTTACTTCATCTAATTATTCTCAATTTTTTTTCCATTTTTAGAGTAATTCCTATCAATCATTCATAATTCAATTACTTGTACTATCCAGGCCATTGCTTAAATGTAAAACTTAATTTGTACAAAGGAGAGAGCTTTATAAAAGAATTATTCTTGTTGCTCAATCCTTAAATAATATGTACGCTTGTATTATATATGCTAAATTCAACAAATAAATACTGTTTAAACCAACTGATAGATCTACTCGCAATAGTATAAACACAAAGAGCAAGCAAAACTTACGAGTACTCATTGTGAACTGTCAAAGCATCAGAAACAAAACCGCAACATTTGCTGAATGCGTTGACTACATAAAACCAGATGTTATCGTTGGATGTGAATCATGGTTCGCACCAGAACACAAAAATGCAGAAATCTTCCCAGAAGGATACCAAACAAATGTGTACCGCAAAGACAGGAACAATAATAGAGGAGGAGTATTTATTTCCACCCACGACACCCTAACCTCCAACGAAGTGGACGACAGTCATTCAACATGTGAATCCGTATGGGCTGAGGTCCACACTAGAGATAAAACTGTACTCATAGGCTACCGCCCACCAAATTCAAACATAGGTAGTTTAGAAGATCTATCGTCTATAATTCTCAAAGTCAATCATACAAACAATAAACATGTGATCATCGCTGGGGATTTCAATTTACCACATATAAACTGGGAACACTGATCAGTATCAGCAGGTATACCCCAGCATAACCAACATCAAGAATTAATAAACATCATGAATGAAATCCAACATAAACCAACCAGACTAAACAATATCCTAGACCTATACCTCACAAACCATTCGAGTCTAGTGAAATCCAGTGACACCTTTCCTGGGATATCAGATCATCACATGGTTATAGTAGACTCTGATCTAAAACCAAAATACAATAAACCAAAGCGAAGGAAAGTGTACAAATACAAAAAAAAAGCAGAATGGGACACCATAAAAACATCAATCACGCAGTTAGGGGACAGGATAATAAACAAAAAAGATTACAGCATTGAAACAAAATGTTCAGTGCTAAAATCAGGTTTAAAAGATATTATGAACAAATATATCCCATCCAAATTAACATCAAAAAGATACAATTTATCTTGGAAGAACGATCAATTGAAAAAAGAAGTGAAAAAGAAACACAGACTTATGCTCAGAGCTAAACAACAAAACACATCTGAGACTAGCGACATATATAAAGAACAAAAACGTTTAGTACCAAAAAGTAGAAGAAGAGTACATTGGAAATATGTAAACGAAACTATGGAACATTCACTGGAAGAAGGAAACAACAAAATATTCTGGAAATACATCAAAGCTAAGCAGAAGGATAACATCGGGGTAGCAGGGATAAAGAATAATGGCGTTTTATATCAGGATAGTGCAACAAAAGCAGAACTATTGAACAATCAATTTAAATCAGTTTTTACAAAGATAAAGAAGGAGAATTACCACCTCTGAAGGAAAACAAATATGCTGACATAAAAGACATCAGGATCAAAACAAAATACAAAAAGTAGAAAAATTACTTGCAAAATTAGAGACACATAAGGCCAGTGGCCCGGATGATATACCTAACTCGATCTTAAAAACATGTGCAAAAGAACTAGCACCCGTAATCACGAACATTTTCCAACATAGTCTCGACTCAGGAAAACTACCCACTGAATGGAGACACGCCAATATCAGCCCAGTATTTACATATAGCTAGCAATTATCGACCAGTGTCAGTAACGAGCGTATGCTGTAAGACACTTGAACACATATTATGTAAAAATATCCTTACCCATCTAGAGAACCACAACATCCTTACTTCACTCCAACATGGATTTAGAAGTGGCCATTCTTGTGAAAGTCAACTAATTATGACAATGCACGATATTATGAAAACATATGACACCAACAAACAAACAGATATGGTCATTCTCGATTTTAGTAAGGCATTTGACACCGTGCCCCACCGCAGATTGTTGTATAAGTTGGAAAATTATGGTATATCGGGTTCAACACATGCATGGATTAAGTCTTTTTCTCACACAAAGAGAGCAGAGAGTCGTTGTGGACGGAGAATCATCATCAACATGTTCCGTCGACTCCGGGGTACCCCAGGGGACTGTCCTGGGCCCCCTATTATTCCTCTGTCATATAAATGACCTGCCTAAATGTGTCTCATCACAAGTACGACTTTTCGCGGACGACTGTCTACTCTATACGACCATCACCGACATTGACGACCAGATACGCCTCCAGAGAGACCTCGTAGCTCTAGAAGCCTGGGCGAAAGACTGGGGCATGCGCTTTAATGCGGCTAAGTGTTATCTCATGTCCATCAGTCGGAGTAAAGTACCACACCAGTATCGCTACGCCCTAGATAATCACATTTTAAGGACAAGTTAAGGACAACCCCTACTTAGGCGTAACACTCAGTGAAAACCTCAAGTGGTCAACACACATAAATAAAATTTCAAACCGCAGCAATTAATTCAATCCTGGGATTCATCCATAGAAATTTATTTGGTTGATGTTTAATGAAAATGCTGATATTATAAATCATCTGTCTGATTATGTATACAAATGTTTCTTAATGCGTAAAATCTTGGAATGACTATTTTCATGATTAAAACATGTCAACACTAATGTACCATACACTATAATACGTCGGTTTTGAGATACTCTCCCTTTTAGGAACTCTCCTACTTCTTCTTTGTCTTCTTCTTCTTCTTCTTCTTCTTCTTCTTCTTCTTCTTCTTCGTGTATAACTTCCTCCACTGCTTGAAGTACCGCTCATAAAAGCGTAAAACTGCGTAAAAGTATAAAATATAGTGACTTAAAAGTAAGAATATATATTTACAGGTGGAGAACTTATATAGTATTGTTCTACTGAACTTAAAATAGTGCTTAACAATCAGAATAAAAATTCTCTTATGTGTGACATTTCACTCAAACTTAAAAACAGGTAAACATTTTAAACATTTCTTCGTCTAAAGCACTTATTTAAAAGGTTACCTTTTTGTGTAATATACTTTAAGAGGGAGACTGGTAGGTTTGCAGTTTCTTGATGTCCTGGCAGCACTAGCCCGCCTAGCACGATTTAAACTAATAAATACCAATATAATAATTTGGTTCTATTAATAGAAATGTATTCCACTCGGTAGTTAAGCTAGCTTTTTAAGTATTTGCAGTTCCTTTTAATGTTTGCGTCAGGTTAAGACACAAGTATATACTAACTTTAATCACATTTGTGAACTGTTTAAAAGATATGTTAATAAGATAACATAAAACACATACACACTATACAGCATGGGGGCTGGACCCGCAGTTGTTTTGGGGGAGTGGGTGTGGGGCACCAGGGTATACTGGCGACGTATTTTTTGTAAATCCCCTTTGCAGATGGTTTTGGAGTTGTTCTAATTTAGATTCGACAGTGTGCAGATGTATTCTTTCAAATATCTTGCCTATTGCACTGGATACGGTTATTCTACGGTACGAATTTGGGTCTTCCTTTGGTTTATTGTTTTTCTTATATAATGGGGTGACTATTCCACTTTTGAAGCTATTGCGATAAATGTTGATAAAACAAGTATAAGTATAAATATACAGCTTGACATGATTATCTCATGTAAGGCCCCACACCCACTCCCCCAAGACAACTGCGGGTCCAGCCCCCACACTGTATAGTGTATATGTGTTTTATGTTATTTTATTAAGATATCTTTTAAACAGTTCACAAATGTGATTAAAGTTAGTATATACTTGTGTCTTAACCTGACGCAAACAATAAGAGGAACTGCAGATACTTAAAAAGCTAGCTTAACTACCGAGTGGAATACATTTCTATTAATAGAACCAAATTATTATATTGGTATATGTTAGTTTAAATCGTGCTAGGCGGGCTAGTACTGCCAGGACATCAAGAAACTGCAAACCTACCATTCTCCCTCTTAAAGTATATTACACAAAAAGGTAACCTTTTAAATAAGTGCTTTAGACGAAGAAATGTTTAAAATGTTTACCTGTTTTTAAGTTTGAGTGAAGATGTCACACATGAGAGAATTTTTATTCTGATTGTTAAGCACTGTTTTAAGTTCTGTAGAACAATACTATATAAGTTCTCCACCTGTAAATATATATTTTTACTTTTAAGTCACTATATTTTATACTTTTAATACCAAAACCAGTTATGATTACGGCTGTGTCGTTTCCTACTTCTCTGACTGCGAATAATACTAATTCGCATATACTTAAGGCATCATGGCGGGTGTGACAGGTCGGTAGGGGATGCTTACACCTCCATGTTACCCTCTCCCACCTCTGTCTTAACAGGGGTAAGTGATTGCTTGTGTTATATTTATATATTCTTTGGACTTCAACTTGTGGAAATCGGATTCGTATCGCAGATTTTCATTAAATAAGCTGTATGGCCAAACTTTTTACTTTAATTATCAGCAAACGTATAATGTTATGGGCAGAGGAAAATGATGTATTAAAATGCCTAGTATGGGTTCAAACACTCATTTAGTACCATTGATCTATCTTTGCCTTAAGTACTTTGATATAATTAGCTGAGATACAAAATCGCCAAAGGCAAGTGAGGAAGGAATGTTACTTCTCAGGAAAGGAAAGTTCGTTACGTGGAAGTTGAAACGTAACGTTTTTCGTAAGGGGAGGTGTTCAAGTGACCTTTATCATTGAGCGATGAAAGTATATCCAAGTACGAAGCAGATCTGTAATCCTCGGTTGTCGATTTGATCTCATGTTCGTGAGGATAGATTTCGTGTAGGCAATAATTCTAAAATGTAAAGATGATGGATACAAAAACCACAAGTCCAAAATTCATGAAACCAGAGGACATACAAAATCAGTGAAAATGAAAAACACATGGAAAATAACAAAATATGTCTACTTGAAGAGCATATGTGAACCCCTGTGATGGAGTGAGATCAGGTGCCCGGGGAGAGTGAGCATCTCCTGCTTGCTAGCAACACCCGTCACATATACCCAGTAGAAAGAGTCAAATCGTGTAAATTCCATATGTATTTATATATGGAAAAGTCGAAGTAGGTAACCTTTTAGTATAGAAGGTGTCAAATCTATGTAAAATGATCGGAATCGGTCTCAGTCCAGAATATCATTTAAAAGTCTAGATAACGAGATATTATATGGAGTAATAAGTCATAGAGTGAGGTATTCAATTGACCATTAATGTCGAAAGACAACATAATATCTAAATACGAATAATAATAATAAATAATAATTTACAAGTAAAAACGGAAGCCGCAACTGTGCTCCGCTTCTGGCTGACATATTCCTTTACTCATACGAAGCTGAATTCATTCAGTTTTTGCTTTCGCAAGGAAAAAACAATTGGATCTTGGCTTCAATTTTACTTACAGATATATAGATGACTTGCTTTCAATTAATAATCCTTCATTCGCGGATTACTTTAGTATCATCTATCCAAGTGAACTGGAGGTCAAAGAAACCACAGAAAGTAGTAATTTTACTTCGTATTTAGATATTATGTTGTCTTTCGACATTAATGGTCAATTGAACACCTCACTCTATGACAAACGTGACGATTTCAATTTCGCTATCATCAACTTTCCTTTCATAAGTAGCAACATTCCATCATCGCCCGCATACGATCAGGTGCCCGGGGAGAGTGAGCATCTCCTGCTTGCTAACAACACCCGTCACCTATACCCAGTAGAAAGAGTCAAATCGTGTAAATTCCATATGTACTTATATATGGAAAAGTCAAGTAGGTAACCTCCTAGTATAGAAGGTGTCAAATCTGTGTAAAATGATCGAAATCGGTCTCAGTCCAGAATATCATTTAAAAGTCTGGATAACGAGATATCATATGGAATAATAAGAGTCTCGTAACGACTGTAGAACTTCCTCAGAGACGTTGCTAGTCTAGCACATGTATAACCCTGGTTGAGCAGCTGAACTGAAAGTTGCCTAGCCCTCAGAACAAAGTCATTGTAATTTGAACATGCTCTGGAATAACTGACATATAAATACGCCGTATGCGGGCGATGATGGAATGTTGCTACTTATGAAAGGAAAATTTTTACTGGTAAATGCGTTTTGAATATTTTCCGCTAATCTGTCTTTTAATTTCTGATGAGGGTTCGTTGTGTAAAGAGTCGAAAAGTCAAAAGACTTGATGGAGTGAATTTTAGATTTTAGATGTTCTAACAACTCTTTTAAATTTTTAAGGATCCACATTTGGTTAATTCCACTTCTGGAATATACTTTTTCGCAATATTTATGAAGGCCAGATTTAATTTCTGATAATATTTTTGTGAGTAACATAGATACAGATTTTGTGGAACACTTCGAGGAACCAGCGATAAAGCGTTGTTTATAAGGATTTTTGTGCATTTTTGGAATGCAGTACAAATAAGGAAGTTCTAAATTTAATTTATTTGTGTCAATACCAAACATATTGAGAACAGATTTATGATTCTCAAGTACTTCCGAAACCGTAAAGTTCGCGAGAGTATAAGTAGGATTTCCTGGAGCTGAATTTAATCCTAATTCTTTCACTAGGCTGTCAAAGTAATATTCCTTACAATTAAATGTATAATTATTAGATGATTGATTTATCTGCTGGTGTAATGATATAATGTTCTTGGAGGAAGGTAAGTTCTCTGACAACATCAGGATCTTTAAAAATAGATTGTAATCTGGTGTTTACAGAGCCTTGTAATTTTTTAATTTTTGATCTCAGCAGTACTTCAATAGATTTTATCCATTCCGAAAGAGTGTCGACCTGTACTTCCTTTCTTTTTGCCCATCGTGTGGCATATTCCTCGCAGCAGTTCATAATATTCTCAAAATGTTGAGTCCATGTGAATGATCTCGGTTCTCTGTATTTTGGACCTTTAAGTAAAAGTTGTTTTTTTTTTAATTTAGTGTTTTTAACAATATCAAGATCACCAGTAATGACATGGCCACAAGGAGAATATACAAAATTAGATGAGGAACATACACACGATTGAGGATGGCATGCAGAGTTGCTAAGATCAGGACACTGTAGAAACCCTTTGTAATTATAAATTTTGGATGCAACTGATGATGTGTAGCTATTGGAAATACATGGCGGATCTTTGTTTTTGAAATATGGAGGTATTTTTTCTAAAACAGACATGATTTAAAATTTGGCCAAAATTTAAATAATCAAAGCCTTTATTTGCAAATTTAATTTTGATGAAAGGGCGATTAGATTTTTCCATAGATATATCTGACTTGACGGGCTGAAAAAGTCTAGCGGTCGATATGTCCATAATAATGCTATCTAGTCTATATTCTGCAAAGCTTATATCAGTATATATACGGTGTCTGGACGATACGTACAACTCGTGTTATTTTCTGAGTGAAATAGAATAAGGTTTTGTACGGATGTGATGAAGGCCCAAAGGTTTATCTATAAATGACAAAAGAGCATCAAAGGAAATATTATGCATTTCAGGTTTGTTGTATTTGCGTGTACCATGACTTCGATGCCTCCTCTGGCTTTTGTTAGTACTTTAACTGATTGACACGCAGGACTAGTTAGATTACCAATACTACTAATATTGTCATTGCATTCATAGGGCGAAGCAATGCCGACACGTCTTATCCAGTACTCTTCTCTTTTCCGACGAAAAGGAGTGCTCAAAATGGCATTGTTCGTGGGCTGATATATTTTTTCTATAATTCTAATTTTCATTTAGAGAATAGAGTGGTCAGGCTGCTTGAAGTGGCGATAGAGTAACCGGTTTCCGCCACAATTTATTTTGGACTTGTGACCTGATACTCTTGTACGGAGTTGTGGAATGCTAGGAATTCCGGGTGAGTGAGGGGTTGGGATTGCACCCTCCCACTGACCTCCTGAATCACATATCACTTATATTCTAGTTTCCTCATCTACATCCATTGTATCTACATGGGTATCTGATTCTGTCTGATTACTGTCTTGTTCCTCCTGATCATTATCTCGGTATATTCTTATATAAAAAGGTGATAATACAATAATTCTTGATATTTCCCTCTTCTGATTTTCTTTGGAGCTGATGTTTGACATTTTCTCATCCGGGCTTAAAATTTCCAAATAAGGGTTATTTGCTCCTAAACTACTTGGAGGACCAGGTGAATCAAATGCGTTTGCTGGTCGACATTGGACAGAAGGTTTTGCACCGGGAATTAACAATACTTTCTTTTGTTTTGCCCCGCTTTGTTGCATTTCAAAGCGAAGAGTAAACTTTCCGGTGTAAAATGAACAGAACATAAGGCCGAATATTTTGTAGGACCATCCCATTTTGCTCGTTTTGCTTTAACAAACTGAATCCACTGGGTGAAAACTGTGCATTGACACGCCATTGGTGTTCCCGCAATTAGCAGCAACACAACAAACACCCCTCCTCCGACCCGCCCTTGTTTTCACTAGGCGGTTTTTTTCTCTTCAATATTATTAAAGAACTCTGCTCTTTGGTCACTTCTATACTAAAGTCCAGCACTGTATACAAAACATGACGTCAGCATCTTTTCGTCCTAGAATCTGGCGTTTCTGTATATTTACCAGGTGTGGCTCGACAGCACGCAATAGCTTATCACATCTCGTTATCTACAACTGACATGAACTTCGGGTTGTCGGCAATATATTTGTATAAATATGCATCAATTGAGTTGGAACAATTAGATTATGAAAATTGGGTTAAAATGACACTAATAAATCTACTGGAAATCCCACTTACACTCACTTACACTGAATCTAAATATAAGTACTCTGAAGATGACATCTAAAACACGCTGCACTTTCTGATTGACAATATATATGTTGTGTTCGGTGACCAGGTCTTCCAACCAACCATCGGAATCCCTATGAGGACTAACTGTGCTCCTTTGCTGGCAGATTTGTTCCTTTCGTCGTACGAAATTGACTTCATCCAAAATCAAATGTCAAAATAATAAGCAATTGGCCTTGTCCTTTAATTTTACATTCAGACATATTGATGATGTACTATCTATAAGTAGCAAACACTTTGATACATACGTGCATACAATATATCCAAAGGAACTTTAAATTAAGGACACTGCAATATCCAATTCATGTGCATCATATTTAGATCTACTTATTGATGTCGACCGAGATTGTAAACTTAATACTTCAATTTATGACAAACGTGATATCTTTAGTTTCCCCATTGTTAACTTTCCATATACTAGTAGCAACATTCCTTTATCACCTGCGTACGGTGTTAATGTATTCCAATTGATTCGAAAGGCGCAAGCGTCATCAGAGTATTGCTCTTTTATTTATCGAAGCCAATTACTAGGTAGGAGAAAAGTTACTCAAACAAGGATATGAGATATCACGACTTATGTCAATATTCCGCAAATTTTACGGTCGTATCGTTGTCTGACATGTTGATTTCCTGATTTCACAGTAACTAAACCATCTGTATTACCTATACTTTACAGCAATATTCTTACTGCTTATAACATATACCTATTTTGACTACGGCTGTGCCGTTTTCTGATTCTGTGACGGCGAATAATACTATTTCGCTTTTACTTACGGCATCAGGACGGGTGTGAGCGGTCGACAGGGAATGCTTACTCCTCCATGGCACCTAATCCCACCTCTGTTTTGACAGAGGTTTGTGATTGTTTATATTATATTTACATATGTATTGTCGTGTTCCTTCGACTTCGAGTTGTGGATTTCGGAACAATATCTTGGATTTGTACTTTGAAAAGGAGATAGATATGTCGTCTTCGAACATATTAGATTTCTTGGAACAATACATCTTCAATGTATCTTATATTTTCCTTTTGAAAAGTAAGTACCTGTAATTTGACGACAATTGATTCCCAGACAGTACTCTGTATGTCGAGACTATTACTCATCCCACCCTTATTTTTCATAAGAATGATTTCATGATTCAAGGATAAGTTATATCAATATCACCATAACATTATATTAATGAATATAAAATGCAGAAAGTACCTTCATTAACCATATGGTTCTTATTTTTTTTTTTTTTTTTTTTTTTTTTTTTTTTTTTTTTTTTTTTTTTTTTTTTTTTTTTTTTTGTTTTTTGTTTTTTGTTTTTTGGTTTTTTTTTTGTTTACTAGAACAAAGTTATAACAAACATTAATGTATAATCTAGTTTTGCATTTTTTGAAAGAAGTTTAAAGGTGTGAAATCGAACCCTCATGAAGACCTACTATAGATCTCAGCTGACATGACATAAATCGGACCCTCATGAAGGCCTGCTATAGATTTCAGTTGACATGACATAAATCGGACCCTCATGAAGACCTGCTATAGATTTCAGCTGATATGACATAAATCGGACCCTCATGAAGACCTACTATAGATTTCAGCTGACATGACATAAATCGGGCCCTCATGAAGACCTACTATAGATTTCAGCTGACATGACATAAATCGGACCCTCATGAAGACCTACTATAGATTTCAGCTGACATGACATAATCCATAGAAGCCGGTGTGGCCTAGTGGATAAGGTGCTCGGCTCGTGATCGAGAGGTCGCGGGTTCGACTCCCGCCCGGGGCACACCGGTGTTCTGTCTTTCGGATGAGACAGTAAAAACCGAGGTCCCGTGTCACGGTAGGCGTGGCACGTAAAAGATCCCTCACTGCTTCGGGTGGGTCTGTTGCAAAGGTCTAAATTTGTATGCAATGCATCAGGCAGATGCCGTCACCATATACGTGAAATAATCGTGGAGTGACGTAAAACAATAATCAAACAAACAAACAAACATAATCCATAGATACGGAAATGATCCGATTTGAACGCATGATGATATACATCCCACACACAAAGTAAAAAACGAAGAAGTACCGAAGGGTAAACCATATCTCATAATCCATGGAATTATAGGGGACAATATCGTGTTTAGTGTCATATTCAGACAAATGCGAATGAATAGATATTGAAAGAATATGTTCAATTAAATGACGGACACTGTAAATGGCGTTTACAATCAATTAGAATAATCCACATGATCTCACCTTTGTTTTAACAGGAATCCGAGATTGCTTTTTATGTGATATATCACAAAGATGCTACAGCTAGGAAGTCACCGACGGGGACTCGAACCCGCGACCTATGGCACCGAATCACCTAACTGTCATGCATTCGAACATCTAACCGTCTGTGCTACCCGAGTTCGGGTATATAAGTGAAATATAGGGTGCCTTGTTAGCTGTAGTATCTTTGTGCTTTATATGTTTGTCTAATATATCTTTATTTATACAGATATTTCTTCAGAGATCTAAGGTCCAGAGTAGTCCCAAGTGTGTCACTGAATCTATTTGTGATAACACTATTACGCTATATATATGGAATAGATTTAAGAATATTATCAAAAATTTGTATGGAAGTATATCAATATATCAATATAAAACGAAACTGCTGAATACTAATTCACGTCTTAAATACAAAGAATAAAGCCACCATAATGTTTACAGTGAGCATTGTCTTTATACAGAATTACGTGTACATTAAAATGGAATTTAAACCTAAGCACAAATGAAAGCTATAGCAATTATGTATCTTTGGTCAACTAAAAACAAACTATATTGTAGCATACGTAAGATATTTGAAATTAACAAACTTTTAACATTAACCAAATATGTACAAACGCGTTTACTATACATTGTATATCATTTACATAGTACATAAACAATCAAATTTTATCGATGTATAATTATTCTTCACAAAGTAATATTTTGATATTTAAAATCATGACAAATGTTAGTGTTTTGTGAAAACCAGCAGCTCTAGATAGATACATTGACAATGCTGTCCACTCATTCCCTCAAACACCAGACATTACACTTCAAAACAACACGTTCTCCAATCTTTGTCGTCAATACAGGCTAAGAATCTACACCTCTAAATATTGATTACATTGTGCAAAATGATTTAGGAATCGCGAATTTATATACTTATATTTGTTCCTTTAGCATCAGTAGCAGATATGAGAGCAGATGTATATGCGTAAATCTAAATGACATAAATTTGGTAATATCGTATTTTTCATTCCATGTTGTAACTGTATAGCTGAATACACTTACGGTTTAGGACCCTCAACCAAGTTTTAAGTTGGTACTGAAACTGCTGTTTGCTGAATATTTTACCTATGGTTGTGTTAATTATGTCTGTCAATGGTTATGTTATGGTAATGTTATGTTATGCAACTAAATCAGATATTTTTATCGAGCTTGCTCTTAGTTATAGAAATCAAGTGTAATTCAAATTGAAATTCTAAAGGTTATCTACGAGGGATGTTCCGAAATTATTGTTACTTTGGGGATTTCTTTTTGATAGAAGTAATTGTGATCATTTTACTTTGCCGTCCTTCGAAGTACTCCCCCTCTGCATTTATGCATCGTTTCAACCGATCAATCCACTTTTGGAAACAGTTTTCGTACTCTTGAATTGGTATACTCATAAGATACTGGTGAATGGCAAAGCCAATGGCATTTCTTGATTTATATTTTTTTTCCAGATAGGTGAAATTTTAGTTTGGGGAACAAGAAAAAGTCACAGGGGGCCAAGTCTGGTGAAAATGCAGGGTGGGGGAGGACAGTGACCTTTTCTGCCTTCAAAAACTCCGTTACAATACGCGCCTTGTGTGCTGGCGCATTGTCATGCAAGAGCCTGAGATACTTCAAATCTGTATGTGGGCGGCGGCATTTGTAGACTTTCTTCAGTTTTCGAAGTACAACGTCTCTATAATACTTTGCTGTGACTGTTTTGCCTTTCGGAACAGGGATTTGCATGATTGGACCCTTGTTATCAAAGAATATGACATACAAAACCTTCCTCACGGTGCGTATTCTTTTAGCAATGCTAGGGCGCCTGGCGTTTTTGTTTGCCCAGATTCGATTAGAGCATTTTCTTTTGGGCTCTAAAAAATACACCCATGTTTCATCACCTGTGACCAAATTATCAAAAGCCTTTTTGCTGTATTTTGGGTATTTCTTCAATAAGGATTTGGCCTTGTCAACCCGGGACCTCTTTTGGTCGTCAGTTAGTAAATGGGGTATCCACCTGGCATTGATCTTGCCCAGCTTAAGATGTTTCTTTAAAATACAGTGAATACGTGCTAAAGACAAGCCTGTCATTTTAGCTAACTGCCTGACAGTGTACCTTGCATCTTTTTCAAGGATTTGCCGAATTCGTTCAATGTTATACTTTGTTGTTGTTGTTGCAGGGCGACCTGTGTGAGCAGCATCTTTCAGCTGCTTGTGTCCCGACTTAAATCGAGCAACCCACCTACAAATAGTCATATATGACATTTGACCCTTCCCATAAATATCACACACCTCACGATGAATATCTACCGCCTTTAAGCCAAGTAGAGACCTACCTTTGATATAGGCCCTAATTTCAATTACGTTTTCAGTTCTCTTGCCAACCATATTTATATAGAGTGTAACGAGTACGCTACCAAAACAATGTACACAGCACCAAGGTCAGTGTAATTGTGAGCGAGAAATTTACCTATACCACGCTTCAGATATCACGCTATCGCCATGAGGTAGTTTTAAGCTCATTTAACACTATTTCCACGAGATATTGCGCAAGTAACAATAATTTCGGAACACCCCTCGTATATAAAACATGTGACTGTAAAAAAGGTTTGTCATGTATTTCCAAAAACTAGAAATATTTCAGGCACCAGTGTGTCTCCTATATTTATATTTTTATTTATTCATTTATTAAAATACAAATTGTTGTTCTCGATATTGTGAAAAATTATATTTTCAAGTATATATCATGCCCTTATAATTTGATGGTATCATGTTGTATGTGACCTATTAAGAATGAGACATTTAAGAAGAATTTGTTTCCTCTATAACGTACAAGATCATCCAAAAATATTTTGTCTCCTGTTTACAATCCATAGTCTGTCAACGTATCCATATCTGTGGTTTCAAGAACGAAAATGTTAAACCATTAACACGAGAGTCTATTGATCTACAGAAATGGCATGAGGAAGAAATCACTGTTGAATCACAGATCTCAAGAACCAGTTATAACGTAATACATGGGAGAATATGCATTGTCTCTGTATGAACTACATGATTAGGCAGGGAGGAAACTTTGTGCTTATTAAAATAATGAATATTAGAACATATATACGTGCTATAATTTTGTGCACCAGATGTGCATTTCGACAATTAATTCCCTTCAGTGATGCTCATCGTCGAATGATCGGAATTTTAACAATATATAGATATTTGAAGAGCAGAGTTAATACCAAAGTGGCCAAAAGGTGAGCCAAAGGATCAATCTAAGGACAGAGCAATGCATGACTGATATATATATATATATCCGAAGAAATACCTGTAGAAATAAAGACAAATTAGACTAACATATAAAGCACAAAGACACTACAACTAACAAGGCACTCTATATTTCACTTATATTCGTTCCCCGACGAGGTTTTATATTGTAACCCAATACAGACTTTTATTTTAGCGTTGCACGCTGACTAACAGGGCGGTGGAAACTCGGGCCTTGTCCAAGCATTTTCAGAGGAGACAATTGCAAGATCCTGATTCTCGTCCACTTTGACTGTTAGTCGGGACTCCTATTAATAAAGGATCTGGGTTCGCGTACACACGGACAGAGCACGGTTTACTAATTTTGATATCGCCTTACATATTTTTGATAGCAACATATTATTCTATAAACGTATCAAGTATAAAAATTTTTCCTGTTGATCCTTGTACTCTATATGGAGATTTATTTATAAATTTTCAAATGTTTGTCCCTGAATTGTGCTGCTTTTGCGGTGAATGGAAAGGTTACGCCCGTAAACCGGTTAACGGCACCAACCGAATGACGTTTGTTACTTCAATTGACCGTCCTTATTCGGTATCGTAACCGTATTACAATTGAATATTTCTGTATCATCGTTTTTCCGTGTATATTTTACTGTTATCATATGTTGCATGTGCATTTCCTTGAAGATTTGTGTCATACAGCTTTGTCAGATGTCTTCTCTTCTCTCTTTTACCATAGTCATACTGATCTTGAGATAAACACCTGTCATAATGTTACTAGTTTGAGCCACGAGATTTGGTAAGTAATATAGAGTATCTTCAGTTGTTGTCTTTGCCATATTCATATTGATCTATCGAGTGCGAATTTAATGGAAACTAGGGGATTTAGTGCGTTGTGTATCAATGTGTGGAAATAAAAGATCTAATAGCCTGGCATTCTTAGGTATTTCTCGGAATTTTCTAAAGTGGCATCTATTGTTATATTTCAGACGGCAAAATGAGATGATACCACTTTCAAACTAGATGATAAAATCGTAGTTTTTATCTCTTGGAATCTTAATTATATCTTGTTTTTAGCGCTGTTTGGAAGTGATAATTAGCAAAACTAAATTTCTATGCAATGCATCAAGCAGATGTTTTCACCATTTATGTGAAATAATTGTGGGGTGACGTAAAACAATATTCAATCAATCAATCATAAGATATATGAAACAATAAAGATATATTTTATATAAACAATGCATACTTAACTTAAAAATACGTCATGTATGTATGTCAGCGTCTTTTCAGAGTTTAACATCGAAGGGATTGTTTGTTATATCTGTATCTACCTCCATTGTAAATGGTGACTTAATCTGAACCTAATGGTATCAACATCATAAGAAGTCCTTGGAGCATCAATACTTTTCTTTAATCTGTTTACTAACCTTGATGGAACCAAACCTGCATTACATTTCAGTATTGTTGTGACGTTGTGTATGTATATACTTTTTGCTATGCATAAAAGTGGCATAATTATACTTTTTTATGGTTGTCTAACATCTGAGACTACTAGCGTGTGACACCAGAATAATAATATTTGAATTCGAGATAAATTTACAAGTCTGCTTAAAATCACAGTACATAAACTGTTTTCAACATTACACTGTTTTTACAATATATATGGAAAATATTCTCCACAGATGTCAACATGTGACCCAAACTACTTCCGAACTACAAATATGCAGTGATATTTTCTAATGACATTAATGACTATCGATATGTTGAATTGAATCAAGGTTGGAAAAGTGCTAATAAATGTTTGTTGTGAAGATATAATACATTTTCATCCACTACAGCTCTGCAAACAATATTTGGATCAATATCAACTGCACGAAGCATAGCGCTAATGAAGCCTTTTAAATTTCTATGATTTGATTGTGAAGACATTTGGTATCAGGGTTTTACGTTACTTTCTGTTTTCTTTTTCACTGTGATGTGCGTTAGGTATGGTGTGGATCAACTGAATTATATTTGAACATTATAATGTTCGCTTTGAGGTCTTAAAACTTGTTTTACTTATTTCGTTGGAAAATTCCCATATGCTATTACGATGCCTTTTCATTGATATACTGCTCATTAGATATTTGTAAAGTAATAGAAATAAACAACGAAGAAGTACAGATCAGTTATCCAGTGTCAAAAGAGGAGCCAAATTATTTAATGGTCCCATACAAACCATTGCGAACCCTAAAATGAAACCAGGTGCCCGAAGAATGTGAGCGTTTCCTGTTTACATGCAACATCAGTTGCAACAGGAATCATGTCACATTCGATGAAGATCCCAATTAACACAGGAATGTACATAAATGGTGAAAGTGACGTATTAATAAGATATGTTGAAGAATCATTCAATGGCACTCCAGCACGTCATGAATCATTCTGCAAAACGGGACCTTATATTCTCTTATGAAATCACCATAGCGACTGTAGAACTTCCTCCGTGACGATTTAAAGCGTTCTGTAAATTAACCTATCGATCAACCAATTAGCTCTTGTAACAAAACCGTTATTTTTCGAACATGCCCTGGCGTAACTTATAAGCTGAGGTACAAAATCGGCATAGCCAGGTGTGGAAAGGATGTTGCTAATCAGGAAAGGAAAGTTCGTTATGTGGAAGTTGAAATCGTCACGTTTGTCGTACAGGGAGGTGTTCAGGTGACCGTTATTATAGAAAGATCAAAGTAAAAGTGATGTATCTCATACCATAATCTAACAAGTGCCAAAGCTGGAACCGTTGGAAATTGTGACTACACACAAAGTCATTAGACATTACGCACATCAAATAGTCGAGTTGATCTATACACTCACGTAATACAGATCTGATGTGACCTGAGTCTACCTCAGTATAATTTGGGCTGGGTATAATATACCCAACTGATTTCCGTTACGCATAACATCATGCAGTACAGACCCTGGTAAGATCTAACTTAAGTATGATATGCACTAGGTATGATATGCACTAGGTATGATATGCTGACTTAGCACGAACACTGAATCTGAATTAGAGTGATATACGTTATGTATTATATACCCACATATTACATGCCGAGATTCGGATATAGTGTAATTTCCGTTAGGACTCTGATGTGATCTTACGCTGATTTACTGTGTTTTATGTTAAATATGATATCTCACATGGTACAGATTCTGATATGACTTGATTGTGGTTGTGGTTCCCGTTAAGTGTGATATACTCACATGGTACAGATTCCGATATGACTTGATTGTGGTTGTGGTTCCTGTTCAGTATGACATACTCACAAAGTACATATTCTGATATGACTTGATTGTGGTTGTGGTTCCCGTTAAGTATGGTATACTCACATGGTACAGATTCTGATATGACTTGATTGTGGTTGTGGTTCCCGTTAAGTATGGTATACTCATATGGTACAGATTCTGATATGACTTGATTGTGGTTGTGGTTCCCGTTAAGTGTGATATACTCACATGGTACAGATTCCGATATGACTTGATTGTGGTTGTGGTTCCTGTTCAGTATGACATACTCACAAAGTACAGATTCTGATATGACTTGATTGTGGTTGGGGTTTCCGTTAAGTATGATATACTTAAAGGTCCAAAATACAGAGAACCCAGATCATTCACATGGAGCCAAAATTTTGAGAATATTATGAACTGCTGTGAGGAATATGCCACACGATGGGCAAAAAGAGAGGAAGTACAAGTCGACACTCTTTCGGAATGGATAAAATCTATTGCAGTACTGCTGAGATCAAAAATTAAAAAATTACAAGGTTCTGTAAACACCAGATTCGAATCTATTTTTAAAGATCCTGATGTTGTCAGAGAACTTACCTTCCTCCAAGAACATTATATCATTACACCAGCAGATAAAGCATCTAATAATTATACATTTACTTGTAAGAAATATTACTTTGACAGCCTAGTGAAAGAATTAGGATTAAATTCAGCTCCAGGAAATCCTACTTATACTCTCACGAACTTTTCGGTTTCGGAAGTACTCGAGAATCATAAATCTGTCCTCAATACGTTTGGTATTGACTCAAATAAATTGAATTTAGAACTTCCATATTTGTACTGTATTCCAAAAATGCACAAAACTCCTTGTAAACAACGCTTTATCGCTGGTTCCTCGAAGTGTTCCACAAAATCTGTATCGATCCTACTCACAAAAATATTATCAGAAATTAAATCTGGCCTTCATAGATATTGCGAAACAGTATATTCCAGAAGTGGAATTAATCAAATGTGGATCCTTAAAAATTCAAAAGAGTTGTTAGAACATCTAAAATCAAAAAGTTTTACTAAAATTCACTCCATCAAGTCTTTTGACTTTTCGACTCTTTACACAACGATCCCTCATCAGAAATTAAAAGACAGATTAGCGGAAATTATTCAAAATGCATTTACCAGTAAAAACGGAAGTCGCAAATTCAAATATATATTAATAGGCCACGATAAAACTTACTTTGTTAGGGAAAATTCTGATTCCAAAAATAAATACACTGAAACAGCTGTCATCCAGATGTTGAACTTTCTTATCGATAACATTTTTGTGGTGTTTGGAGGTAAGGTTTTTCAACAAATTGTCGGCATTCCAATGGGCACTAACTGTGCTCCGCTTGTGGCTGACATATTCCTTTATTCATACTAAGCTGAATTCATTCAGTCTTTGCTTTCGCAAGGAAAAAAACAATTGGCTCTTAGCTTCAATTTTACTTACAGATATATAGATGACTTGCTTTCAATTAATAATCCTTCATTCGCGGATTACCTTAGCATCATCTATCCAAGTGAACTGGAGGTCAAAGAAACCACAGATACTAGTAATTCTACTTTGCATTTAGATATTATGTTGTCTTTCGACATTAATGGTCAATTGAACACCTCACTCTATGACAAACGTGACGATTTCAATTTCGCTATCACAAACTTTCCTTTCATAAGTAGCAACATTCCATCATCGCCCGCATACGGCATATTCATATCTCAGTTAATACGTTATTCCAGAGCATGTTCAAATTACAATGACTTTGTTCTGAGGGCTAGGCGACTTTCAGTTAAGCTGCTCAACCAGGGTTATATATGTGCTAGACTAGTATCGTCACTGAGGAAGTTCTACGGTCGTTACGAGACTCTTATTACTCCATATGATATCTCGTTATCCAGACTTTTAAATGATATTCTGGACTGAGACCAATTCCGATCACTTTACATAGATTTGACACCTTCTATACTAGAAGGTTACCTACTTCGACTTCTCCATATATAAATACATATGGAATTCACACGATTTGACTCTTTCTACGGGGTATATGTGACGGGTGTTGCTAGCAAGCAGGAGATGCTCACTCTCCCCGGGCACCTGATCTCACTCCATCACAGGGGTTCACATATGCTCTTCAAGTAGACATATTTTGTTATTTTCCATTTGTTTTTCATTTTCACTGATTTTGTATGTCCTATGGTTTCATGATTTTTGGACTTGTGGTTTGGATTTATCCATCATCTTTACATACTCACAAAGTACAGATTCTGATATGACTTGATTGTGGTTGTGGTTCCTGTTCAGTATGACATACTCACAAAGTACAGATTTTGATATGACTTGATTGTGGTTGTGGTTCCCGTTAAGTATGATATAGACTATATTAACACATCATAGACCTTGATATGACTTGATGGTCTGATTCATTGTGATTCTTTCTTTATTTGATACACACATGTACTACACTCCCCGATGGTACCAAAGTCTGGTTCAGCGCTATTTGCGCTACTTACGATAAACCACATAGTAGACTCTGAGTTAGTATGATTTTCATTAGGTATAAGTATACCCACTCTATGCATATCTGACTCTAATTCATTGTCATTAACCATAAAAGAGAAAACAGAAGACATCTGACAAGGCTGTATGACACAAATCACCACGGACATGCACACAAAACGTGATGATAATAAAATATACACAGAAAAACGACATTACAAAAATATTCGATTGTGCTGCGGTTACGATACCAATGTAGGATGGTCAATTGAAATGGCAAACGTCACTCATTTCGTGTGGTTAACCGGTTTACGGACCCACCTTCCCACTCGCCACAAGAGCAACACAATCAAAGCACACACAAATGAAAATCTATAAATAATCCTCCATATAGAGAACAATGATCAATAGGTTTCTCAAGAAGAGAGGTCATAAAAGATTTATTACACATGAAATGTTAATGAATAATATGTTGCTATCAAAAATATGTAAGACGACATCAACATAAGTAAACCGTGCTCTGTCCGTCTGTAAGCAAGCTCAGATCCTTGATCAATGAGTCCCGACTAACAGTCAGAGGGGACGTGGATCAGGACCTTGTCTCCTCTGAAAAGGTTTGGACAAAGCCCGTCATAGAATCCCCACCGCCCTGCTATATTAGTCCGCGTGCAACGCTTAAACATAAATCTGCATTGGGCCGTAGAGGGGCCCATTATAAGAACTATAGTCTTAGCGATGATCTCGGGGTCATACTGTCGATGTCGAAGGCAATTGATAATTTTAGAACCGGTCGATATGAAGTTATCGCACCTTTTGATCTTTCTTAATTTGTACACTAGATCACCGTATAAATTGGGATGGGAAATTCCGCTGGATACGTATTGTTGAAAAATCACATTTCCGAATTTAGATAAAATGTCTGAATAAGATCTGTAAAATTTATCAAAAGTTTGTCGAAGTTTACAATATCTATAAATCTGAGTGAGAAGTTTAAAAGTAATCCGTGATTTATTTGTTGTTTTGTTTTGTTTGTTTGTTTGTTTTGTTTTGTTTTTTTTTTTGCGCGCGCGCGCGCGAAAATCCAAAACGATAGTGCATGCTCTAGCGAACCAAACCAATTGACTAATTTAAATACCATATGATGGAAGTCTGGGGACATCACCATCTAGGTAAAGGAAATTTACAATAGGAAATCCAAAGTCGTCATGCTTATCATATATGTTGGTATGAATATTGTTGTTAATAATTTTAATATTTAAGTCCAAAATGGTGCTTACTGGTCGGAAGTATTGGCTTTGTTTACTATAAGTTCAGACGGATAAAAGTCAGTAATAAAGTTTTCAGATGTAAAGATGATGGATAAATCCAAACCATAAATCTAAAAATCATGAAATCAGAGGACATACAAAATAGGTGAAAATGAAAAACAAATGGAAAATAACAAAATATGTCCACTTGAAGAGCATATGTGAACCCCTGTGCCCGGGGAGAGTGAGCATCTCCTGCTTGCTAGCAACACCCGTCACATATACCCGGTAGAAAGAGTCAAATCAAACTCAGGGTTATCGATAACTAAAATATCATTAAATATCATTATATTATTAAAATAGAGGTTTCATTGAACTTATCATAAGGTCAAAACGTTTAGAGGTATGAATAGAATGCATAAAGTCTCTCTCATCGTAGTATAAAGATAAATCTGCTTTAAGGGGAGAGCAGTCAGTGCCCATAGGAATCCCAATAATTTGTTGATAAGTCTTGCTATGAAATTGTACATAAATATTATCCATAAAAAATGTGATGGTATTACACAATTCAGTACAAATCTAATATGATAATTATCATATCGTTCATTAGAGACAAATCCAGATGTAACTGAATTACAGAAGTATGATTTAGACTCTAAGTGTAAGTATAACAAAGCCCCGTAGTACAGACTCTGATGTAGTTCTGATGTCCCCGTATACAGGACATTCATTGTGCACAATCTCTTATACAATCTGCGATTACGAAGAAATTTAATATCTTAATTATTAATTATAGTTCCATTTAACTACAATGTAATTGTGTTTGCGTAATTGAACGCGAACTGTAGTATAATTAGTTGTCTGTTTTGGTAACTCTATATACAGACCATAAAATGAACTGTATGTAGTTTATCAAAATCTTAACAAACAAGTTCAAAGAGATCGGTGGATAAAATATTATACAGCGTATACCAAACGTCCGTCTATCATTATTGTCACGTAATACGTGTACTGTATAGTCTGACAGAGATGAAGAGAAATAAAACTAGTCTAGGTTTAATAACAGAAGTGTCATGTTATACTATATGGTTTCAATATAAACCAATCAATTTGAACACTCCTATTATTAAAAAATAGTATCACTGCCCTTTGGAGGCTTAGAAACTGAAATGGTAGAGGTTTGTAACAAATTCACAGTCATTTTACAATATTTTCCAGAGGTAAATACTGTGCGTTATTACCAAATACTTAATAAATGGATATATTTTCATATTTGATCATTCCGAATGATTTTTAACGTCGTCGTCACATAGAACGAGAAAGTTAATCGTTGTGTAGACATCGAATATATATGATACCATAACATGAATTAATAACTACACAATATACATAGCAGTAATTACATTAGTATATTATACAGACGGCGCAACAAATTCGGCAAATCCCCTCACACTTTCAAAAATTGGAGATAAATGATTAAAACTCGCCAAAAATTCACGATTTCGATTTCTTTTACATATTGCTGCAAATCTCAACACTTTTCGAGAAAACCGTCGATTTCTAAATTAAATGACGTTTGGAAGTATGGTATTTTACACAATTAAGTTTGAGAGGTTATGAGAAAGTAAAATCGGATGACATAAAGAAATAAAAAATGTCTTATTATCTGTTCTCTTTTTATGTCTGTAGCTGTGACACTCAGAACAACCAACTACAATAGATATAGATCCCTGAAAGTCTGAAGTAAGGCCAGATGTCCGGAAGGACTAATGTACGAAATACTAGAGATACCCATAAGCCTTGCTAATACCTTAGAAATACTCAGTTGGCTTTGTAATGATTCATTCTCCGTAACTCCTACATTTCAAGAATCTAAGCTGGCTTACAAACGGACAGAGCTCGGTTTACTCATATCGATGTTTCCTAACATATGTTTGATTATAGCATGCTATTCTAAAACATTTTGTCTGAAAATTTTGTACTCTCTCGTCTTGAAAAACCTGTATATCCTTGTCCTCTATATGAAGAATTATTCATACATTTTTTAAAACATGTTTACTTTGATTGTTCTGCTTTTGCGGTGAGTGGGGTTGTGGGCGTCCGTAAACCAAATGAATTTTTGTGATATTTTTTATGTCTTTATATGTCTTCATCATATAAGTACTTTATTAGCTTTAAGAAACGAATGCTTTTAGCCAAGTCAACATATTTCGATACATGAGAAGTGAGCAATAGTTTGTCTGTCTGTGATGACTTTTGTCATACGGCTGAGTTAGATGTATCTTTCTTATACTTTAATTGGCCGTCCTAAGTCGTAACTGTAGTACAATGGAATAGTTTTGTAATGTTAAGGGTGTTTATCTAACTACTATCATGTTTTATGTGCAATTACTTTGTGTCATACAGCTTGGTCAGATGTCTTTTGTCGTCTCTTTTAGTCCAATACCGAGAGTCTAGAGCCATTGTTCCGGAAATTGAAGATATGTTAAGAAGGATGATTTATATAGATAACCCTAGAGAATAAAGTTATACTACAACTTATACAGTCCACATTCAGCAATGGCGTGATTCCATTCACTAACTACAAGAAAAAACAGAGTGTCTAATGACCAATGTAAAGTCAGGTTTGATATATGATGCATGTATGAAATAGAAATAGAATAATTAAAGTAAGATGACTTGGAGGGTGAAACGGACAGAAAGACATATAAATGGAAAGATGAAGGATAGATAGAGAGACGGGAATGTATGGATGAGTAAAAGACCGAAATAGGAATAAATGCAGTGTTTGCATTTAGCAATTGTTATATATAGGATGTGTACTATGGTGTACTATCGAGTGATCAATTTATTGATTAATGAGAGCACTGTATAACATCATGTTATATTGATATCGCACTAAGTAGTTATATTTAATGATGCCATTCAGGAGATAACTATCATGATTTTATATTGTACCATATATTAAGTGGTTGTTAACGTCAATCCAAATACATTCTCTTGTTCTTTTATATATAGAAATATTTAACATGACAGGTAGAATTCAAGGATTATGCCGATGCCATACAAACATATTCATAGACAGAATTATTTAAAAGGCTTTTATGTTAGTTTAATTCGAACAGAATCGCACTTAGATCGGTCTGTCTTACGACAGCTGAACAAACACATCCTTCGCAGTAAGCTCAGGGGGTAGATGAAGAATTTTTACAAGAAGCTGGAATTGTTTCAATGCTCATGTCATTTCCTCGCTTTTGATATTTGACTTACCAAAAGTAAGTACATGCCTACTCTAGAGTCGTTACACACGTTTTGTTGTACATTTACCACAATTGCCCATAACGATGCATTCTTGAACAGTTGTACATGAATAGTAAGAATCAATTTCTGAGCTTCTAAATTTAAACAAATACGTCATATATACTCGGACACAGATACAGACTTTTATACATTGTATATTACGAACGACGTGACTTTATAGCTAGCTAGCATTATAAAGAACAACATCGTTTTGTCATTAGGTCAAGGTTACAATACTGTCCTTTATACTGTAAACGTTGTAAGAATTTTCAGTATGACAATTTATGACGACACCATAGCGCTGATTGAAACATATACGATTTTATAAAGTATAATTTGATTATTTGAGGTAAAAATTCCATTGTGCCCACTTCTTTCAGGCATCATTCCCTCTGTTGAAATAATTTTTTTATACTTTCAACTTTTTGATAATTTGAATAAAACTAGATAGAAATCAGGTACTCAAGCTCGCCTACAAATATTATTTTTTGGTTTAATCCTTTAAAGGGTGAATCCAAAGCCGACGGTATAAGCCGTTGAGAATAGCATATGATTGAGAACGGCTGTTTCATTCGACAAACCAAATGCATCAGAAGTGCCTAAAGAATGCTTTCCAATTCGATTCGATATTTACTTTTACGTTATTTGACGGTTTTGACTTTGAAATATTACAATTTTGCAGTTTCTCAAATGATTTCTTTGATTTTTGTAAAATTCTTAGTCTCTTAAAAGTGTATTTCCGGTAGATTTAATTAGAGGTAGATCTGGTTGGGACAAATGAACTTGAAGATCATACCCTCTTTTTCGAAAGGTAACTGCAAACCTTTTTGCATATTATTATTATATATATTACTATTATTATATATTAATGCCAATTTAAGCCAGTCACAATTACGATGCCGATTTAGACGTCAACTACGATGCTGTCTTACACCAGTTACATTCATGATGCCAATTTAGGCCAGTTACAGTCACGCTGTAGATGAAGGCCAGTCTCAACAACGATGCCGATATAGGCCAGTCACAATGGAAGCTGTGATATCATATCTACGTTCTTGTATTCACTTAAAACGCTTCTTCACTAATTTTAAGAGCAAAGATATGCAATGTTTAGAGATTGATAAAAGTGCATATCTATTAAATATAAGGTTATTAACCTAAATTAATTGATTGCAGGATATTCCAATTTCCACAAATTATGTCTATTCAATGATGTCAAGGCTGAAAATATGGGAAATTAAAAGTATACATATTTGAACGGCAAAGAATCACCAAATTGACCGAAAGGTAAGAGAAAAAAAAATAGAAAAAACTGAGAGTATGCATTAAAAGAATGCGCCTTAAGTTTAGAATACAATGTATTATCACAGTAACGACACGATAACAAAGCTTACACCTGCTGCAATATGCTATATGATCTCTAAATACAAAGACGAATAGAGGCAATAAAACTATACAATTTTATATTATCATGTCGTTCTTTTAAATTTGTCTCTGAAATAGGATACTTATTACTTCATATGCAATTGCGGTAAAATACAAAGTCAACAAAAATATACACTTAATTTTTTCCATAAAGCGTCGTTTGAAATCAAAGATCCAAACAACGACAGGGAACATTGTCTTTAGTGCCAACATCCTCGATATTCACTGTATCCGATCAATGGGCGCCTACGCATGTCGTGCATGTTTCTGATAATTGATACCGCATTCAAGTTTGTTACATATGTTCTCATTACTCCCTACTTTATCGACTTTAGATATAAACAGATAATGGTTCCATCATTTACATACTCTTAAATTTGTGTATTGTCAACTAAAATATGGCCAATCCTTTAATAATATCACGTTTTTCTCAAAATGTCCAACTCGCATTTTATAATTCATACAATAATTTCTAGATGTGAATTGTCCAATCAGAAGCAAGAATGACATGTTTCTATGACGACGGTCAATGAAGACGACACTACTGACGTCAATATATTAAGCAAAGCTTGAGTGCCGAGCAATCAGTAGGGAAACGAACATCATAATAACTGTTAGTCTATTGATCCGAAAAGCTGGCTGAAGAAACTTCGGAATACTACAGCAACAGCATAGCACGCTTAGGTCCAATACTGGTAGCATCCACAGTACTTTAGGCCTATATATTCCATCAAAGAAATAACATCTTAAAAAGTGTACACTGAGTACTGACAATGAAGCTGTACTTGGAATTAGAGGGCATCGTTGCGTGTGTGTGCATTTTAACTGTCTACACTGCTCCTACTGTACCACAGCAAGCAAACATAGGTAAGAGGATATATAGTCTGTAATTGCGTAACGTTTAGTTACCTTTGTATGTGCTTTTCGTGCCTATAATTGACAAACCGAATTCGGTACGGCACTTGTAGTGCAATCAAATATTTTTGTAATGTATATTCGTAATTATTCGTTTTTGTTTGCAATATTCTAAATTTACGTATGTAATACCTGATTTGTGTTATTCACCCTTAATAACCCTATCTACCCATGTGATGTACAATACAATATATGTTTTAAAAGGTCATAATATATGCCATTACCTTATGGAAGTCTCATTTATACTATATTGTATTGAATAAGTGTTGTTATATCAGACATTGATACTTATTTTGGAATAAATAAAAAAGAAATAAATATTTTCGACAAGGATTAATTTAATCAATTTGTTTTGTCTTTATATTTTCTGGGGTGGGGGAGGGTTTCCGAGTACATGTTTTCCTTGCTAATTAAAATGATATTTATACTAAAACTAGCACCCGATAACCAACAATACTGCAGCTTGTTTTGTTTCCAAATCATCTTAAGAAATTTGACAAAATATTATTTATTATAAAATGACTCACGTATGTACATAATACACTAAATAACAACGAGGCATACCATTATCAAGGTAAAAGCAATGCAAGTCAAAAGTCAAATAACTGAAATATTCATTAATATCAACAGTCTGAGTTATTCGGATAAATTCTTCCAGTAAAAATTAGCAACTACACAAAAACAATATGTGTGACTTATTGAATAGAAATCTGGAAACAATATAAGGTTAAGAAAAACCAGAAATTCCTGAAAAAGAATAATTTTTAAAAATGAATAGTAGTAAAGTAAACTTTATTTACTATATTATTAATGATAGCCTTTTAAGTGGGACAAACACCGTTCTGTGTGATACGATTTACACTATGAAGTGTCCTATCATCACAATGTAGACTTCCAAAATGCAAAGAATGGGTTGTCTTTCTCGTTTATATAATGAAACGTTTGAAATGGCTGTATATGTATTTAATCATGTTTTCTTACGACTGACAGTGTTCTCTTTTTCATTTTTGCTTATATTTTACTCAGTGTTTCATTTGTTCATATTTAGGTGTTCATTAGTGTACTCTATAGCCATTGTTAATGTCTTATAATTCAATTACGGTAGTCTGATGACGTCATAAGAATTACCTTGAGGTTTTGCAACTATACACCCATATCTGTTCAGATTTTACACACACACAGTTAATACAATTACAATCATTATATAAATTTTGATTGGTTCCCTCATTTTCCTTGGAGTCTATGATTGCCTATTATCCACAATATTATTTTTAAAAATCAAAGGGCAATCAAATTTTAATAATCATATAATTAAAAGTTTTGGCATAAATTCAAGCTAAAGACTTAAACTCGAGGAATGAATTAAGGAAAATGTTGCAAGCATAACAAGAATAATTTAAATCCATATCAAGGAGATATTTATTCCTGAGGCACTGTGTAGCTCCTCTATAGGCAAAGCACGGATATGTTGAAAAACTGCCTAAATTCTAATATTAACTTATCAAGAATGTCAATTAATACGCCTTGATATATTTGTTGTTCCTCCCGAGTATTTGGTCTCAATTTAATTGGCATTCCCATTTGTGTGAATATAACATTGTCATTTGTCGCTTTTCATTAGATAATTTTGTGTTATATATCCAATTTTTTAACTTCTCTCTTAAAAAATGAAATATGTCAATGCATGGGGTGCTTTACAGCATTTGTGGTGACAAATATGAAGTGCATTATTTATCAATTCTATTTTCGATTTATAATAAAGCCATTGAGTATCTTTTCATCTATTTACTCAAACAAATAAATATTAATAAATGTTTTAATTCTATAGTTAGCTTTTCGGAAATTTTTGAAAGAGAAAACTGGAGACATATGACAAAGCTGTATGACAAAATCATCAAGGGCATAAAACATGAAAATAGTAGAATATACACGTAAGAAAGACATTACAAAAATATTCGATTGTGCTGCAGTTACGATTCCGACTAAGGACGGTCAAATGAAGTAACAAACGTCATTCAATTGGTGTGGTTAACCAATTTCCAATAAAAAGACCTATAACCTGTTAACTACACCAAAATCACTCAAAACAGAAATCAAAACTTTGAACTTTGAGGTGTGAATGATACATGTTGTTATTAAAAAAATCACATATCTCAATATATGTATGTATGTTAAAATTTATAATATTGTGACAGTATCAGTATATAGAATATGTTCGATAATAAGACATCGTGTACCAAATTATCAGTATAATATATAAAACCAATGGTGTACTTAACTATCAATATAATATATAATAATCAAACTATCTATCTAATATATGGTAAACAAAGGTGTACCATATTATCAATCTAACGAATGACAGCAAATGGTGAATCAGACAATCCATCTATGATATTATATGATAACCAATGGTGTATTAAACTATCAATATGGTGTATAATAATCGATGGAGTACCAAACTTTCAATTTATTACATGATAACCAATGATGTATCAAATTATCAATATAATATGTAAAACATATGCCGTATATTTACTTACTTTAGTAAATTCATTTACGTGTTGATCAGAAAACACGATAATGTAACAGCTAATTATTTATAATTGTAAAGAGAAATGATGTTAAAATGGTCATGGAGATGGCTACTGTTATTATTTGATTGTCTGCTTGAGGTAAAGAAAAATAGGCGATATCGTTATAGGATTCCTGCCCACAGACATTACTTACAAACATCATTAATTTACTGCTACCTTTATCCTATCTCATATGAATTAAATTTAATAGAGTTATTCAATGATAGATTTTAATCATATACATGTGTATTTTAAATTATAACATTTATTTTGGAAAATCAAACATTTATTCTTGAGTCAAAATTAAGTTAATTAAGAGTTTCCGATGTCTGAATTAAATTAATAAGTTTCTTGTGAGCTTGTGAACAGGAATATTGATCGGGCGTGGGAGGATAGCCTGTTTTTTATCATTTGCACAGTCTGTGTAGCTTGTCTATCCCTTTAATAGTAGCAAGTCAAACACATGAAACCTATTAAACGTAATTGATAGTTACAATTAAAAATAGTTACATGAAACAGATTCGGAATTGCATGTTGTATGTGACTAGAATATTGTGTTTACTTTATTTTTTATTAAATGTTGATTTTGCCAGATTGGAATTTTTGTCATAAAAATAGTGTTAAAATATTGTGTAACGTTTGCTTCTCTAAATAGATTCGGTGATCTCATGTCCATTACAAGGTAATAAATATTCATCAGGAACTTTTTTCATACAAACGGATCAAATCCTACGGGCAATGCCAGCCTGTGGAATCGAGATACATTAGTCTTTCTTCGTTTTCATAAGAGAAAGTAGAATATATTAAATTTATTTGACATGTTTGGCTGAAGCAGTAATAATGATATACATACGTATTTCTTACGCAGAATAGTGTACACGCCAATATTTTTCAGCATTGCTTCTCCTGTGATATAGGAGACAGCGAGATGAAATTATCTGAATCAATACTTGTAGGCGACAAGCACTGTACTGTGTCAGAGAGGGATTGATGTACAAGTCCGTAAATCCTAACATACAATGTAAATGGATTAAATAGCTCTAATACCACTTCATTATAGTTGATATAAGCTGCTGACAGACAGTTGATATCTGTCAATCATGTCCATTTGCATGTTTGTTTATTCTATATTTGTCGTTTCAATCCATGCGATAATCTGCGTGTTTTGTTTTTTATCTTTTTCGTCATAATTCTACAATAAGTTTGATTTACATGTTATTGTATTCTGATTATGTATCATGAACATGAAATACTTCGGAAATTCGCTTTATATTTTCACATACATAACTATATTTCACATTGAATGTATTACCTTTTGAGTAAACGAATTTAAAACAAACCATCTGTAAGACTTCAGTGTTAGAAATGGGCATATTTATGGTGGCTTAAACCCAAATTTTCCTGTTATTTCCATATGAGAAAAATGGCTACTAATATAGATCCTTTTAAAGACATTCGTGACCGACATCTCTAACCAAATAATCGACGGACAGATACTTCGATCACGTGGCCTGTCTTTTGTCATGTCCATGGTTTTCCACCGTTGTACACTACTGTGACTGCTGCCACATATAACCAGTTGACTTTGCACTCATTTACCCTTATCAAAATAGTGAATATTACTATATTGTTATTTTAAATCATTTAAAAACTATGTTTCAGAAAATTTGAAGTTTCTACATTTAATTTTTCGACACGTAGCTTAATTCAATCCAAGTGTTTGTCTCTCATACACTGGTGCGTCTACAATTTAAATCATACCTCTGTTCTTCAGATACATGTGGATTTTTCTCACTGTAATGTCTTCTATATTTGATAAATAATATTCATATACAATTGAATGGTAAAATTTATTAACAAATTACTGGGGTTCCTATGGGCACCACGATCCCCTTATAGCAGATTTATTTTTATATCGTTATAAATTTTGCAAATCTTATTCAAACATTTTATCTTAATTCAGAAATTTGACGTGTCAACAGTTATATCCCGCGGAATTTCTTATCCCAATCTCTACGTTGATCTGGTGTACAAAATAACCGGGGTCAAAGTTTTCGATCATTTCTCCCAGTCGGGTTCTAAAAGAAGTAAACGTGTTCTAATCAACAGTATGGCCCCGAGATCATCGCAAAATCATTTGGTCTTGGTTTGACCCCTTTACAACATTATATAAACTTTTACTTGAGCGTTGAAATGATAGGGTGGGGGGACTCTATGACGGGCCTTATCAAATTTTTTTAGAGAAGACAAAATCCTGAGCTTCGTCCTCTCTGACTGTCACTCGGGACTCCTGCGCATCAAGGTTCTTAGCTGGCTTCCAGACGGACAGAATACAGTTAACTTATATCGTTTAAAATATATTTGATACACCCTGCATCCGGTGTTTCTTGTGTTATTATTCCACCCTAAGTAACCATAACAAATGAGTGACGTTTGTGAGTTTGATTGGCCCTCCTAACTGCAGTACAATCGAAAAATTTTGTAATGATTTCCGTGTTTGACTATTATCATGTTTTAAGTGCATTGTGTTTTGTGTCATACAGTTGATCAGATGTCTCATGCCTTCTTTAGAGTATTATTCAATAAAACGTTTCGTGTTAGAATTTTTATTACCTCTCGTCTTGAGAAACCTGTAGATCCTTGTTTTATATATGGAGGATTATTTATAAATTTTTTAATGTGTGTCCTTTAATTTGCGTTGAGTTGAAAGGTGGGCTTCCGTAAAGCGGTTAATCACACCAGTTGAGTGACGTTCGTCACTTTATTTGACATTCTAACCCAGAATGGTAAATGTAATTCAATCAAATATTTTTGTGATGCCGTTATCTGTGTTTATTAGACTATAATAATGTTTTATGTACATGTCCTTGGTAATTTGTGTCATACAGCTTGGTCAGATTTCTCCCTCTGTCTTCTCTTCTAGGTCCCCTAATTCAAATAAATAGATTTCTACACAAATTCATTATTACGTTTATCATACAAATCAATTTATTTTTCAGCACCTAGTGGAATATCATCAGCATCAAAGGTTAGTGTCATGCCAAATGTGGTTTACCTTTTATTTCGAAATATAGATGAAATTTCGTGTAAAGCTAAAATTTAAACAGTTAAAATGAAAACGATTTAAAATATTATTTCCTTCTGCATGTACTTCATACTACCATAATCCTTCAAACGTTAATATGGAATAATACTTCCAGGTGGCCGACACTGAAACGGATCTTGAGAAACTGGCTCGACTGACCGGTGAGTAATTAAAAGAAAAATTAAACTATAATTATTGCATTCTATAGGATCTATATGTAAGATAAGAATATATTTACGGACTATTATATAAACATATGGCAGGGGATGCTTACTCATCCATGGCACCTGATCCCACCACTGTTTTAACAGGGGTCCGTGATTGCTTGTATATATATATGTATTGTCATGTTGTTTGGTCTCGGATCAGTATTTTAGATTTTTACTTATCCTATCTATTGCAGCAAATAAGATGAGGAATGTTGCAATCCAAAACGAAAAACAATTTTCATACAGTAATATCAATGGAAAAGAAAACAGTGTGACGCAAACGGAAGACAAAGGTAATCCGCACAGTATCCTTGTAAAGAAGTAGGGGAATAGTAAACGGTTTCTAATCATTGTCCTATTTATACTTTGATTAAAGTACCTTTTTTATCTCATTTGCATTTCTTTGTATATAACAATAAATCCAGCATCATCATGAATGCTCCACATGATTTATCCTGATTATTTCAAATTACTTTTCATATCTAGTAAGGTCATATGTATTATATTTTATATTTATTCCAGATTTGATATTCAAACGAAATACAACCCTGCTACTAATGCAAACTATAGATCATAATTCCGTTATTGCGGCTACTTGAATGTTTATACATGTGATATACTGAGGAAGTTCTACGGTCGCTATGGGGATCTTGTACGAAAATATGATGTGCCTCTTTCTAGAATGATTGATAATATTCTGGAATGTGACTAAATGACCTGTTCAGCGAACACCAAATATGACTTTGTATACCAGTTTTGTACTTTCGTATGTACAATTAGGAAACCTAAACTCTTGATTTTGGCATGTTTCTTAAGAATTGCTGTGACGGGTGATGCATACAAACAGGAGACGCTTACTCTCCCCGGGCACCTGGTCTCACCTCGGAATTTTTCAGTATTTCGGGGTTCACAACAGTTTCTTTTTGAAACTTACACGATTTTGTATCTGTCCTTGGACTTTGAGATTGATTAACGGTTTGGTACTTCTTCGATATTGATTGTATTTCTCACATTATAATTTTCTTATAAATATCGTGATAAAACCATACTGTATTTCAACGATTAGAACTGGCATTGCTTAAACCCCATAAAACAAATATTCAAAGCATATAATTTTGAGAAAATTAAATACCTGTAGTGCAAAACAATATACTATGTCTAAACACCAGTTTAGCACAGTAACATTATTCAATCGCTTTCCTAGATGTAATGATATATAACGCTTTTTATACATAAATATAGAACGTTACGAAATAACATGAACGCCAGAGGGAGTTACCGACTCACTGAATTCATTCCTTAAAAGGTTTATTGCTGCACATCTTTCTTTTCCCAAGAGTCTACAGTGCTCATTCTGACTGGCAGAAAATATATTTATTAGTCTTGATGCGTAACAAGTTTGATGAAAGATAATATCTGGCGCCACTTGCTGAGTGCTACTTATTCAAATTAAATACATATAAAATGTCATGATTGTTCGTGCGTTTTCATACTACATATCAAGGTTTAATTTTCATCATTAGATATGTACTTTTCTTATCTGATATGAATGGCACGTAGAGGTCTTGCAAGCTACATTCCATTCGTAGCTCCACCTTAATACTTAAGAAATTAAGTATTCGCTACACACAACAGATACTGTTTTCGCCCATGGGTTTGTGTTTTGTTTTACACTAAGACTTTTCTCATATAACAAAGTAATATGATGCATTTGATTCAACCCAACCAAAGGCAATAATGGACCATGTTCGTATCAGCGTGTATGGCGAAACGCCACCCAGCATTTTACAGTGTCATATACATACAGTAAACCACAGATCCGCCCCTCGAATTCGAAGTTCTTAATAAGACGGAGGCAGATTTATTAGTAACAATTCACGAACAAAATAATATGTTAAATCAGAATCTAAATTCTGCAAGTTTTACTGTAGTTCTTAATCTGCAGATACCACGTTCACACTCCACCACACGTTCACACTCCACCACACGTTCACACTCCACCACACGTTCATACTCCACCACACGTTCACACTCCACCACACGTTCACACTCCACCACATGTCCACACTCCACCACACGTTCACACTCCACCACATGTTCTCTCGTCACTTGTATTTGGTGCCTCTCAGCACATTCGTTTCTCAAACTCAAAACTTGCTCCACATATAATGATTTTATATTTACAAAACTTTACTTTAAGAAGAATATCAACCTTTCATCATTTTTCCAAAATTGTACGATCATTTTGATAATTAAAATGGCTATAAATAATTCCTACTATTGTCACAACCTGATTATGAACTCAAACTCTTGGAACTTTTTATACAGCCTCTTGCAGTGGCCTTGAAAGGATGAATATAGACAAAAAGTAAGGCGTCCTACATTTTGAAGCAGAATTTATGGTGACTGTGAAAACCATATCTGCAAATGTTTATCGAAATATATCATGTATGCTGCCTCTTCATCATACCGCCGTAAGACGTTACCTTAACCATATCATAATGAAATACGAGATGTATGTGTTTACTGTGCTATATATTTTCGTGGTTGTGTTTGTGAAATGAATGAGTCAGATCACTTTTCATGTTTTTCACGACCATCGAATACTTTCTTTTTTCCTATTTGTCAGTTAAAGTTTGACATAAGGGGCCATATAAGAGTTTTTTAAACAGAAAATAGAGGACATTTAAAAACGCTGAATTTTTATGGTAGATTTTGGCAAAGGTCTCTCCCTCGACGTGACATGGACCTAGCTGTTGTATACGATTAATCCATAGACGTAACATCCTTCTCTGGTCAGCACTTCTTACATATTTTGTGCTTACGACTTTGAAAACGTTAATTTGTGTTTTAACTCAAACTTTCACCTCCACAATACCGCAAACATTCAGGACAACTTTCCTTAGGCTTAAGCAATGCTATGCTTCCAATCCATAGCTTTCTAAACATTAAAAAGTGATGAAATGAACATAAGAATTTTCTTTACAATGTACTGTATCTTTTGTTTAAAATCCAATGTTAGAACGATAAAAGTTTACTTTTGACATGCAAAATAATGAAACAGAGTTGCATTTTAATGAAAAACATAATATTACATATATTTTTTTTTTCTTTTTCCGTGGAAATTACATTCTAGTGATTTAAATTTCAGTATTTGATTCACAAAATGGTAAACTTGTTTCCGACATCAAACACAAGTCTGAACAAGATTCATCATCGGGACAACCGCATGAATCAACAAAGGTTGACATACCTTCCTTAGGAATTCATGAAACTATGTCATCTGATGTCAACGAAGAACTGCCTAGACCAGAAGAGGTATGTAATTTAATTTTCAAATGATATTATAAGCGCACACAATTAGTCCTATAAGTACTTTATATATGTGCTACATTGTTGCATTACTGTGTACAATGTTTATCAACTTAATATGATTTATTGATTACAAATTACCATACATCAAATTAAATTATTAGTTAATTCGATAAAACACAAAAGGCGAAATACTCAATAGGGCGTGTATTTTTAAACATGTAAAAAGGAGTGCGTTTATCTCTGAGGATACACACAAAAGACATATGTTGTACGTATATCAAACTTTGCGCGGAAACATATCATATCCCATTATACTTTGATATTTGCGACTACTACAAGATAAATTGTATACGTGTATATTTTCTTCTACAGAATTTTCCATTATATTTTCTGGAAGCAAGTTTACCAAATTGCTACTCTAATTAATTGTTATATTATGTTGCCTTGAAGAGGCCATCACAAATATCCGGAAGGCACGATGAGATACAGTTTGATAAATTGCGCTTTGTCTGTATTACAACCATTAATCGAAACTCCCACGTCAAATGCTAAAGACATGTCGTGTTAGGATTTTTGCCGGATGAGGGGCGATGTGCTTACCGAACTTATGATACATAAAATCGACAGTTGAATGTCTACTGGCACTATATTCAACTGCGTCTTTCATGCGTTGACTGCATAATAGCATATAGCAAAACACAGAAATATCCAAATGAATTATGACTCAGCTATTTTGTTGCAGAATCGCGTTCCTAAAAGAGAAAATTATCTTTTATGTGATAAAATAATTCAATTTATTCCAATGAATTCGTCGGGAAGCAACAATATTTTTTTAAGTCTATTCTGTGATTTCGTTCCCCAAAGGATATAAATGCAAGTTTAGACTAGTGTTGTGTGTCATTGCTTGATAGCACACTATTTTCCTTTTCTTTAATCGTTTGAATTTTTTAATTTCTAATATTGAAAACAAGAACTATCCTCGATAGTGTTTTACGAGAACTCTATGCGGGTGTGTGGGATTTATCTATAAAAGCTACTTCATGTTTATTATGTCATTACGATTTCCAGCGAAATGTTGGCTGTAATAACACAGTTTATTTATTTAATTATTTATTTATTTATTTATTTATGTATTCATTTATTTATTCATTTATTTATGTGTGTATGCCATGTAGTGCGTGAAACGCTTTTGTGTTTAATGTATATTGCTGGCAATTTCATATTCGAAATAGATTAATCTTTGACACATAAGGAAATTGACCGTCAAACAAGGTCACTGAATGCTGTATGTTCGCTCTCTATAAAATCATTATACTATTGATAGTTATCATATATATGGAGTTAGAAAAGTTTAATGAAAGTGAACGTGTCTGTATTTTGCATATTCTGAAAAAGGTTTCATGAATGAAAAAGCATATTGTAGGGATGGTCCTATTCACAACCAAAGCCTACAAACTTCCTGAGAGTAAGGATAACTCTTTACGAAGCTGGTGCACACAAATTTCATTACAGTTAAGATAGTCCTAACGAAAACTGAGGTGTATAAACCCTCCTACAAGTAGGATGGTTCTATACAAAATTGTACTCTATAACCTTCCTAGCAGTAACGATGGACCTAAACAAATGCAAAGCGGATGCCCACAAACTCTTTACAGAATATACACACAATTAATATCCACACACCTCATAAGAGTAAGAATGGTCTTTCACACAACTAACGCCCACAAGTCTTATCCGAGAAAGGAAAGCCCTATAATGATACCCACAATCTTCAATACCGTAAGAATGGTCTTACACAGAGCAGATGCCCACACACATCTTAATAATTAAGATATCCTTATACACACCTACGAAGCCGTTTTGTGCCATTTTAAAGAAGAAAACTATTTTATCTTGTTCGAACGAGAAACTTTCCCGTTCGAACGAAAAAAGATCTCGTTCAAACGAGAAAAGATCTCGTTCGAACGAGAAAGTTATCTAGTTCGAACGAGAAAGTTTTTCGTTATAACGAGAAATTATCTCGTTCGAACGAAAGTTATCTATTTTGCTCTTGCAGAATTCTATTTTCCTTTTGCAGATTTTAGATTACACAGATGCCTTCCATTTCACGCCTTCTGTTGTCGCTGAATACCTAGTTCAAAGCGGAGAGTTCAGAGAATTCGATGAAGCCCTGACCGACCTTGTTAATTCTTCCCTTGTAAGTTTAAATGAATCGAACAATAATAATCAGTCTCGATCGACTAGTATTAGATTGTGTAGGTGTAGGGATAATGTTGACATCAAACAGTTCTACTGATGAAATACGAAATAATAACGTAGGGTTTTACTACGATCAATGATTGCTCAGTCAACCAACTGAGTATGTCATAGAAAACCTAGGTTGATATTATATCTGTTGTTAGAAGATTGACACTTGTATTAACTACAGATATGGGGGCAAAGTATTGATGTATTCTTGTTTTTGATATCTTAATATTTGTATTTATATTTTTTCTTAGAGATCCTTCATGGTATTAAGTATGTCATTGCGTCTATTCTTGACACTAAAGATAATTAAATCTTACCCAACGGTGACATAAACCCAATATAGAATTTTCTGTAATTATTCTCACCCTATCTATGCGATAGACACTACCATAATATCAGGTTTTATGGCCCGTGCTACTTCGGACGTATAATTGCTAAAATCCATTATATCAATTTTGTTACCATATACGACAGTTTGGATCTGATCATATACTACAATAATGAAACCTGGGTGATTTTATTCTAATCTGACACCAGTTTGGAAGAAGTACGATTTCTCATGAACTATGATCAATTTATCGATCTTTAACAGGAATGTTTATTTGTCTCAGGATTGCCGGATCTTATAACCTCAT
The DNA here is from genome assembly GCA_035048485.1 of Pteria penguin. NCBI lineage: Eukaryota > Metazoa > Mollusca > Bivalvia > Pterioida > Pteriidae > Pteria > Pteria penguin. The sequence goes on from CM068583.1 coordinate 63,217,283, forward strand.
TATACACACTATTAGTTCGGAGTATTCTACTTTGGTACGACATTTATCGTGAACCGACTAAGATTGTTTCACTCACCTTATTGTTGACAATAACTACTTTACATGCAGTATGATATATATCATATCAAAGCCCTTATACAAATACTGTGTATAGAATCTTTAATTTTTTAAATTCGATTTTCTTCTCCACTCCTAATATTCTATGTTAAAAATAAACATCAGGCTAGAGAGAATTACAGTGACATAATATCCGTTACTTATATACTAATACTAACATCATATTATTGCGTAATTGAAAGTATGTTAATGAAGCTTTCGAAAAGAATACTTACAATAATACTTATAATAATGATTTAAATTCCTGTTTTGTCTAAGAGTTCAAACCCAAAGTCATTTCTCGATTCTTATATTTTCCATGTCATATGTTCATCATTCATTGGAATGCATCATACTATGTTAGATGTACCTTACACGCAAAAGTTTTCTTTCTGCATATCATATTGTTAATTATCATTCTTATTGTCGTTATAATTACTGAAATGTAGTCTGTTTTATTCCTATTTTTAAAGCATTTTTGTAGAGAAACAAATTAATTTTGATGGAGTAAATAGAGAAGCATATTCAAGTTTACATATGCGTTTATCAAAAAAATGTATTTTGGAAAGAAAATATTTTTGCTCCTCCTTTGTCAGGGGTAGCTTTTATATTTATTTGAGTCGGGCCATCTACTTTCCTTTTTCTCATGGACTCTCCATTTTCACTGTTGTAAGTTGATTGATTGATTGATTATTGTTTTACGTCACTCCACGATTATTTTACCTATATGGTAACGGCATCTGCCTGATGCATTGCATACAAAGTTAGACCTTTGCAACGGACCCACCTGAAGCAGTGACGGATCTTTTACGTGCCACGTCTACGGTGGCACGGGACCTCGGTTTTTACTGTCTCATCTGAAAGACAGAACACCGGTGTGCCCAGGGCGGGAGTCGAACCCGAAACCTCTTGATCACGAACACCTTATCCATTCGGCTACACCGGCTTTTCACTGTTGTAAGAGGTAACCCCTGAAATGTAGTTAAGTCTGGTCACTCCATATCTTCTCTGTTAGAAGAAGTAATCCTTGACATGCAATTAAGTCTGGTCACTCCATCTTTTTCTTTGGCAAGGGGTAGCCTTTAGAATTCAGTTAAGTGATTTTTCCCTTTGTAAGTGGATGAGCAATGGTAAATGGTAAAGTGTTTTTCATGTACTGTACAAATTGTAAGATTTTTATCCGTCAGAGATAAAATTACAAAAGTGATCAGAAGCTAATAAGATTCCCGAGTTGTAGGATGATCTATCTAGCAGTATCCATGATGATCAACGTCTATGGTAATAAAGCAACTTCTTTGATGAAATATCATTTTATGCATAGCTTGCAGTGCTTTATCTTCTTTCTGATGTTTATTAATGTCAGTTTGACATAGTTACTCTTTCGGGTTTAGTTATCAGAATAATTATGTTATCCAAATGACTAGATGTGCGCGACAATATAATGAATATAGATGAAATGATGATAAAGTATTCATATAGTAATATGGAATGAAATATGAACATACCCAAAACTTTTTATAATTCCACTCTTGTTTTATAGCAATTAAACACTAAACATTATCATTTTTATTCTTTTCTCAAAGTAAATACGACTCAATTTCATGATGAAAAAAAACGAAAACGAAATTAATAACAAGGGAAAATATAACGAACGTTTTCTTTTTAGTTACGGTGAAAACGACATTTAAGGCAAAAAAAAAAAGAAACTATGAACACTATACAACATGAAACATGAAAACAGAGTAAGCTAAGGTGAAAATAAAGGTTTTCAGTAGGACAATATCCACATGTAACTGTTTCATCCATTTTGGTATGTAACTGCACCTCAGGAGTTACTGAAAAGGCTAAGCACACAAGATAGATATAGTGCATTCTTTGACAAGTACTACAGAATCATTTTTCATTTTCCTCCACATCACGGCGGAAATTATTCTTTTCCGATAAATTTACTTTCTTCAAAATCTTAAACCACTACTTCCTTTCATTTACTGTTCCAAAACTGACACTATTCAAGCGATAATATATCGATATCTGTATTTCCCAGCCGCAAAGGAGTCTACTTGCTTAATCCGTCCATATATGCTAAACAAGCTACTCTTGTCCGAAAATAGATCATTCAATTTTGCAAACTTGGTCGCTATGAATAACACGGCCTGTCGATTGTGAATTGCTTGAGCAGCGCGATTGACGTCACGGAATCGGATTTTTAGGAGTGTTCGTACGGAGGAAGGATATTGGATTCTGATGTTATGATAAATACTGACTGATTATGTTACTTAATGAGTCGTGATTTGAGACTGTAAGTTTCTTGCGTTCTTAATTTAGAATCCTAAGTGTCCGTTTATCTAATACAAGAAAATTATCCAGATAAAGTCAATTATCTTGGTACAAATCCTAGTTTAACGTCAATGATACAGTTTAAGTGTCACGTATGTGTAAAACACATTGTTTTCCACAGAATAATCATTCTGATCGGTCCGGAATGTTCCAAACAAATTATTTCTGTTCCATTGATGTGATGTGTTATACAAAGATATTTGACTTGTTAAAGACACTATATGATCAGTTTATTCCAGTTACATTTTTTATTAAACGTTTGTACGCTATAGAAAATTAATAATGCAATCATCAAACACTGATAGTATTTGTTTTACATTTGTAAAATACGAAAGTAACTGGTGTCACATGACTATAGCACTAGCAACAATGTATCACACTGGACATTCACGGACCCCTAAAATTCAGAGGTGAGACCAGGTGCCCATGAATAGTGAGCGTCTCCTGTTTGGTGTCTCCAAATTTTGTAAAGAACATATTTGCTCCTATGCGAATTATATGGCTTACCCCTGGGTGTTACCCCAGGAGGAGGGGTATGTGCTATCGATTGTTTGACAAGGAGTCATGTTTTACACTTTCTTAATATGTGGAAGAGACGTATGTTTTAATACTCATAAGAGAGAGCATTGAAAACCCCAACTCTGGATTTTTCCTCTATAACATAATATTATTACTTATAACTTATTTGAAAATGGATGCTTCTTCCATGGCACTTTATCCGTCTCTATTTCTGTACAAGACCGTGTATACCTATTATTTTCTATTTTGTTATGTGTACTGGATAATGATACAGTTGACACCTTGGTTCGTATTGTTTGTCGATGATGTTGAAAATTGAAAGGGCGATTAAAATAGCTAAGGGATCTTTACGTACCACGCCTACCGTGATACGGGTCTTTACTGTCTCTTCTGAAAGACAGAACAGTGGTGCGCCCAGGGCGGGAGTCGAAACCGGAACTTCTCGGTCACGAGCCCAGCACCTTGTCCACTAAGCCACACCGTTAATGTGATGAATGGTTTTTACAGTATTCATGTAAAATAATATCATGACATATAGTGAAATTGGTGAATGGATTAATCAAGTATTCGTATAAAAGATCTGAATGATATCAGACGTTAAACTGATGAATGGATTCTACGGTATTGAGCTAAAGTAACTGTTGATACCAGCCGTTAAAGTGATGAATCGTTTCTATGATATTCAAGTATATGCTACTCGACATCACAATTTTGTATAGTCGTTTGAATGCCAGAATTATTCACGAGAATTACCAAACATCAAACCATAAAGAATGAATGACAAGTAGTAGCATTTTCATGGATAATATTAGTTTCATCATGCATAAGAAACGATGTGTGATTTTGTACTCATGTATTCAGATCGACACTAAGTAATATGCTGTGTAAAACAAAAGATTACGCCTTGTTTTTTACGGACATTATCGATTGATGATGTTTTTCTTGGTCACAAACAAAGAAAATGACGAGTACAACCAATACAGAAAATATGATACCCAACAAACAAAAGTATTTACATTTGAGAGATTCTACATTGTTAAAACTGAGACTGTTTTACAAAGTCCATCATTAGCTTTCGTCATCCACTTGCAGCATCCATTTAAAAAAACTGCACACATTTAGAATATAAAACTTCATCTGTTTTATCATATTAATATATAATCATGAACATACTTTTAGCGATTTTCTCTTTCACAAAGTATTGATTTCTATTGTGATTCAATATTGAAATGTAAACTTATATCTCATACATTGCAAAATGTTTTAAACCTGCATTCATTACTGTAGAACAATTTCAAGTTGATCTTGTATGAATATTTCTACAGAAAACATAATATTTAAATGAAAAGCATCGGACTCAGTCGTATGACAGAATTCACCACGAAAATGCACTGTTAATAATAAAATAATTTGAAAAAAAAATCGCAAAAGAACATCACAAAAGCTTTCGATTAACTTGACGTTGCGATGTCGACTTAGGACATCAATTGATATGACAGTAGTCAACCAATTAGTGTGGTTTAAGATAAATATAGAACATTTATACCTTTTTAATTTTGTGCACCATATGCGCATTTCGACAAGTTATGTCTCCTCTGTGATGCTCGTGGACGAATGATTGGAATTCTCATAATATATAAATATTTGAAGAGCAGTGTTTTTGCCAAAATGACCGAAAAGTGAACCAAAGAAGTTCATTACTTTAGAAGTAAATTACTACTTACAAGTGGATTTCATTTAACAACTTTGTTTTACGTGCGTGTTTTGACGTTCTTTCTTTCTTTTTAAAATGTTTAGTAGTAAACAGTAGTTTAAAGTTTATTTTTTAACATTGGTCGTTCAATTTTACTAAAAAATTCAATATGGATGTAACTGTATTTGTCCCTCTCCCTTTTTGACTACGCATAAAGTATTTAACTAAAATATTTATAACTACGTTATGCAGATGACTCCTCAGCAAGCTGTAACATACAAGGACAATGTCAGGCGGGAATACAACAGAATCGTCCAAGAGAACAATGCCCTATTAGCTAACGCTGTAAGTAAGATTGGTAGCTCATGGTATAAATATCACGATATGATATCAACGTTAATAATTCATTATAGTTCTTCGACGATAAATTTGTATATAAATGATCCAGCACTAATTTTTAATGTGCCATAACATGAGGACCAGAATGCACTACATACCATAATCGGAGAATCAGTACTTTACATATCAGTTTATCTTGTAATGAGCAATTTAATTGTTTGTTTGATGTGCTAATTGATTGCTGTGTTACTATATAATGTAAACATAACACAGTTTAGATCATATATATTTACTTTCCATATATGGATTAATCTATTTTGTTTATTTATGAAAATTAATATCATAACGACACACCAAGTAGTTAATCATTTTTGCATTTACAGCCATACTACCAAGTCCCGTATGGAATTCCCGCTGACAATCTCGATGACATGAATGTTGCTATGGACCCAGACACGTCGGCTGGTGATATCTACCGTTTATACGAATATTCCAGCATTATTCCACATCTCGGAATCGAAGAACTGCAGAGCAAAGAGGTCATGCGGGAAGCTCTCACTCGGGCGTCATCCTTGATAGAATTGATAAAAGCCTTGATGGACGAATGGTTAACCCGAGCCATTGTCAGTGGTAATGATATAACGTCTTCTCTGTCAAACAGTAATATTGTGAAATTGACCCCAAATTCTTGATTATATCATTGATACATTAACACCATCCATTTCCATTGAACATAATTACATTCAGAGAGAGAGAGAGAGAGAGAGAGAGAGAGAGAGAGAGAGAATAGATCTTAAATGTTTTATATTAAACGATTGTTTTGACGAGGGCATATAAGACATACATGGAATTTTCTGACCATTGTAAGAAATAATCATGTATTATAAAATGAAATTTTTATCTGATAACCTGAGGAGATGGGGTTGTTTAAAATAAACCTCCCTTTTACGATTACTGCAGTCTGACAATTCCAACAGTGAAGTTTCAATCTGTAAGTGATATTTTGTATTGCTGATCAGTTGTCAATACAATCAGATCCTGTATCTAGCCGTCTGGAAATCTTTTTGTACTAATACGAGTTGTAAGACTGCAGTTATCATTAAGAGGTCTATTAAGAAGAACCAAAAACTTATGAGACAATAGCACTTGGACATTTGATAGCCTTTAAATCTTGTGATAATATGTTTTAATAATGATAATGATAATAATTATTTTTCTGTAAATATCATAATTGTTATATTTAATATTGTTATTATTACTTTTAATAGTTTTATTTCTGAAAACTGTTGAGTATGTTAACGTCTGACGATCAACACTATATTTAAATGACACGGAGCTCGTATTACCAACTGTGCTAGAATTTAATGAACTAATGAACATGTTTTAATGAATTATGAAGTTCATTGTCTTAATCGAATATATTTATTACTATACTGCTTATGACCAATTTTCTTAGAAGTATAGTAAATCAATATTTCTATATCCCGTTGTATTGTAAATATGAGTTAATCTATTCATGTCCGTTCTAGGGGATTCGGATGCCGAGAAACTGCTCGGTGATATCCTCAAAGAGGTATCCAAGGATGACGACCCAGATGATTTATCTCAGATGAGAGACATTCTATGTAAGATTACTTTAATAGTTTGAGGGTACTCAATATGCTGATATATATGTTCTGATTTCTTTGATATTGCTTGCTTTAATCAAAAGAAATATCGTTTTAAGATTTTTTATGGAAATAGTAATAATAGTTAAATATATCAAAATAACCATTTTATTTTTAAGAGTATTTGCATACTATACAATACCAAAATGCTTGTGTAAAAAGAACGTCGACGATGAGGTTTGTTATAATTATAGCAATATTCAAAAGCAATGTTCCGATATACCAAGGAAGAGTAGTGCGAATCTAATAAACATATGTAGTACCTTTATACTATAAAGTCACTTTTGAAGATTTGGTCAAAAGAGTTATGTAAAGATACATGTTTCTCACTTGTAGATGAGTTTTTTGCCAATGAAGTTTTGAATAGTCTGCAGAAAAGACCAGAACCTGTATTACCCGACTTGCCTATTGTTGATGGAGACATAAGTTCATTGCCAATTTCTCAAAAACAAAGTGATGTCACATCAAATACAAAAGTAGATTCAGTCGACAATTCAGATTTGATGTCTACATTACAAGAAAACAAACAAACAGGTACAATATTAACTAAATGTTGTGAATCTTGAGACTATTGTGTGATAATTTGTTAAGTTCGTCAGATAATCAAACTTTCTACTCAACCACAGAATAACTAGCAACATACATGTTAAGCAGCAAACTATATAATTTTACCATTATGCAGTTTAAGCAACAAACTACATAATAACTACAACCATATATGTCATGCAACATATAACATAATAACGTTAACTGCAGCCATCTAGGTTAAGAAGCAAATTGTATAAATAAGAAAGAAAAAAGAGGAGTTACTGGCTCCGTTATGTGGCAGAAGTCACCATGGAGCTATACAATACATGAATATAAATAATATACTAGAAAATATAACACATTACAAAAATATTTGATATAAATAACAACGATAATACTGTAAAAGCAACCAACTACATTATAAATACAACCATGTAGATTAAGAAACAATCAAGTACCACCGTATCGGTGGAGCAACAAACTGCATATAAAAAAGCAACAAACAACCAACGATACACCCTTCTTCATTGAAATATTCTGTATCAATTAACAGAAATTTTTCACATGTTTTTTCAGCTGAAAAAAACGACAGAACTGAAAAGAATTTGAAAAATATGAAGATGTAAACCACAGAAAAGTGATGTGCAGTGTAAAGAATCTTGTGAAAGATTACTAAAGGACGTTGTTAACAGTAATTGAGTCATCATGCAAGTAACAATTATGTAGATACATTGGAAAGACTTCTAACAGCGGACATATATGTCGACAAATATTCTGTGTACCATATTTTGGCCATTGTACATACGTACTATTGATGTCCATAAAATGTATATATCATGATCAATATTTGCATATCGTAAAATATAACAAAGGCGGTAGGAATAATATACGTACAGTCTATACAGGTACTAGGGTGAAATTCACGGAATATTCTACACAATTCCATTACACATTAAATACGATATGGAAATAGCCATGGTTTGTGTACAATGGTTTGTGTACAATGTTAAAACAAAATGAATCAGTGTCATCATTGGATAATATAGATAATTATTATAAGATATATAATTATACTATCTTGAGTTGATCAACTCTCTTTTTTTTTTTCTTGTAGAACACAAATTATTAAGATGACCATTATTATGAATTGAATGATACATGCTCAGTCATAATTTGTCTCCTCCGAAGATTATTACACTAAAAGAGAGATAAATTTTTGTATTAGTTATGAGACATCTTTAAACAATTCACGAACAGTTTATTTCACAATAATGTAGTTTTTCATTTTTGTGTACTTTAAAATGGCTTGAAAATGTAACAACAGACTTCACATATTTCTTATGTCCATTGAAAATCATGCAAGTGTATATTTATAGATGATAAAGTCTTTCAGATCTTCAACAAGAATAATATTTATACATAGTTTATTTTTAATATTCTTGGTGACATAAACAATGTTCTTTATTAAATGATGTTATTATTTCTTATGGATATGCCTTTAAAAGATACCAAGCATATTTTTCTTATCAAAATAACAGAATATTATCACCAACCTATACCATTGAAGCATAAAATCATACTTTTGACGTGAAAGAAAATATATTACTTTTTATTTTCATGAAATATTAACCATGATCTAAAACATTACCTCAATACGATTTTGCTGTTCATTCTTTTTAATGTAGTTTAGTTCATAACGTTCTTATCAAATTATTGTCAAAAATTTGTTTCCCTGATAAGATAACACATATAATCAATCAGTTTAAAAATTTTATCCCTGTCATCATTGTTACAGTTTGTACACAGCTTAGATTTTTTAGAAATCGATTTATCTAAATCTTTTGTAAATGTTCCAACTTAGCCTTTATCTATTTGCCTTCTTACTTGTTGGGTTTTCTGAAGACAAATACATGCTTCTTATTTCAAGTTTGAATTGTTTTTATTTAGTTTCATGATTATAAATATCATTAAGAAAAAGCAAACCACAAGGAATGAGAATCATTATATAATAACCAAAGTAATTGATATGATATACAAAGCGATTTTATGCTTGTAAAGAAAATCAATAATCAAACGGTCTTTTTTCTGTTGAAATTAACAATTTTCTCGAGATACCTAGTCTGAATCTGATCTTAAATTTCAGATCGATAACATTTTACTTTTTGATCTATAGCATTTTCTGATGTTTGGGAAAAGTTTTACAGCAACTGCCAGCACCCAATAGGCACCCTCGGTGTCCCACTCCTCACTGACATATTCCTATACTCGAAAGAGGCTGAGTTCATCCAGTATTTTCTTTTTAAATGGGATAAGCAATATGGTTTTCGGTTGAACTTCATATACAGATATTTAGATAACTTACTTTCAATTAATGATTATATATTCACGAATAACCGTAATATCAACTATCCTATTACAAAAAGACGTCAAAGTAAGCATAAACACTGCTTCGTGTCTGGAATGTCATTTTTTTTTCTTATGATATTGATGGTCACCTATGACAAATGCGACATTTTCAGCTGCAACATCTCAATCTTTACCTTTATTACTAGAAATACCCATCACTGTATGTTTGTGGCGCATTTAAATCTCAAACGATACGTTATGGCAAAGCGATACAAATTACCATGACTTTATACTGAGAACAAAACGAATTTCGATAAAACTCTGAGAAATGGTCCGATTTCCACACCACAAACAAATTTCGCTATCACAAACTTTCCTTTCATCAGTAGGAACATTCCATCATCGCCCGCATACGACGTATTCATATCTCAGTTAATACGTTATTCCAGAGCATGTTCAAATTACAACGACTTTGTTCTGAGGACTAGGCGACTTTCAGTTAAGCTGCTCAACCAGGGTTATATATGTGCTAGACTAGCATCGTCACTGAGGAAGTTCTACGGTCGTTACGAGACTCTTTTTACTCCATATGATATCTCGTTATCCAGACTTTTAAATGATATTCTGGACTGAGACCGATTCCGATCACTTTACACAGATTTGACAACTTCTATACTAGAAGGTTACCTACTTCGACTTCTCCATATATAAATACATATGGAATTCACACGATTTGACTCTTTCTACGGGGTATATGTGATGGGTGTTGCTAGCAAGCAGAAGATGCTCACTCTCCCCGGGCACCTGATCTCACTCCATCACAGGGGTTCACATATGCTCTTCAAGTAGACATATTTTGTTATTTTCCATTTGTTTTTCATTTTCACTGATTTTGTATGTCCTATGGTTTCATGATTTTTGGACTTGTGGTTTGGATTTATCCATCATCTTTATATAACAATATATATAATACAAACAGTCACGAACAACTGTTAAAAGAAAGGTGGATTCAGGTGCCATGTAGGAGTAAGCAATGCTTACTGACTGGTCACACTCGCTTTGATGGTACAAGTATATGCGAATTACTATAAATAGCAGGCACAGGGATAGGAAACAGCACAGCCGTAGTTACACTCGGTATATGTCATGGTCAGTACAAATAATACAGTATTGTAAAGTGGTAATGTAGACGGTATAACTATTTTGGAATAAGGAAGTCAACATGTCAGACAAAGATCGATCATATAAGCAAATAATGTCTATCTCGCGACAGTAAAGTTTGCGTATTGCTGACTTAAAGCGTGATAATTCATATTCTTGTGACAATAATAAATATTAGAGCATACATGTTATAATTCTGTGTACCAGATGCGCATGTCAACAACTTATGTCTCTTCAGTGATGTTCATGGCCTAATGATTGGAATTCTAATAATATATAAATATTTGAAGAGCAGTGTTAAAACAAAAGTGGCGGAAGAAATGAGCCAAAGAAGTAATCAAAGAACAGACCTATGCATGAGGGAGATACCCCTCATCTTCAGAGTGATTTAAAAGTATATTTCTAATTCACTTGTTTTATTTTGACAATTCTGATTGGTCCACACGTTAGCATTCAGACATGTATAACCACGATATACCGTTTTCAAATGTATTACTACATTGTACGTACTTTTTGTCCACATTGCCTCTGACTCCAAGTATCAAAACTACTGTCTGTAACAACTTCGTTCAGTGCTCTTAACGCCCATCAAAAGTCTCGTATCAAGGACGATTTGCAAGTTGTTCCACTCACGTGCACAATAATTACAATCAAGTTGAACCAACAAAACTGACCACGTACATGACGTACCACCATGCAACATGCTTTCTAGCATCATGAGCATGTCCTTTCATCTCGCCGCGCTGCTGCAAAACTGCCTGTTCAGCTGTTTACGATACGATGTCAAGTCACTCCTGTAATTTTAAAAATACAAAAATGAAGAAACGTCTTATGTCCGTGCACTATATATCAATTCGTTTCTCGGAAGAATTTTAAACATGGCGCTATCCGTCCCTAGCAACGAGAACTTTGGGGACAATTTCAAAGAGAATGAACGAATTTGTTTTGTTACATTGAATTAGAATGGGGATAAACATACTGTGTTTGATTGTTTCCGACGGGTATACCGTGGTTATAGCATTGTACCGTTGGAAGCCACCGTTTTCCTGGCGAGGCAAGCGTCGCCAGGAAAACTCGGTTTCCAACGGTATAACCACGGTATACCTGTCGGAAACAATCAAATACAGTAAGTTTATCCCCTAAATTTCATGTCAGTACAAAAACACTGAAAACTAGACTCATGATGTCCTATCATCATCACCATTGTTACAACAAATATTTATATTATAATTTGGTACACCAGATGCACATTTCGACAATAATAATTTTTTCCCAAATGTTACTTGTATATATGGAAAGTTAACAATAGGGAAACCAAAGTTATCATATGTGCCATAAGTGAAATAGTACGTCTTCCATCTCAATATCAAGTAGAAGATCTTAGTACGAAGATTATATAAGTGGTAGAGTAATGACGTCGCTGTGGAAGTTGCCGAGAGGATCTTATCATACAATACAACATTTTATCATGAAAGTTGAATAATATTCTGGCTGGGACCTATTCCGACCACCTATTCCGACCACTTTGAACAAGAAATCTGAAACCTATTATGTTTAGAATTTATTCTATTTTCTGGTTTTGTTTTTTTTTTTTTTTTTTAGCGGGGGTTGTTGGGGGGGGGGGTGTTTTGTTTGGGGGGGGGGGGTTGTTTTGTTTGTTTGTTTGTTTGTTTTTTATTATTATTATATTTATTTTCTATGAAAAAAAGGAAATATCGTACAGTTCAAATCATAAAGTTAATTGATTAATTAAATTTCAGATCATTTGTATTCAGTACAAATATTTTGGCATTTTTCATTGTATTGTCTGCATGTGTACTCACTGTAGTCGAAAACATCTTAGTGTAAAATGTTGCAGATATAGATTTGTACTGAATTAGATCGACTTTAAGCTGTGTGTGTGTTTTGATATACAAATGTGTGTCTATAATCGTGGTTACGTATGAGTGCCCAAAGGACAGTGCTAACTCCCTGAACTTACGGATCCTGCTAAAATCAATACACAGAGTATTTTCTCGAAATATAGTTAGAACGACGGAAGTGGAATGGAAATTAAAATTTGTTGGGAAAATAGTTTTGTATAAGCTCTGTAAGGAATACTACTCTGAACCAAAGCGTTTTGCATGTTAATCAGTATCAAGTCTTAAATTTTCCAAGAAAATGCCATTTACCTATATTTCCTATCAATTCTTTTTGTTTCTTTCTTCTCGTTATGATGCGTTTAGTAACTATCCTAATAAACTTAGCAATGAACATGAATGTGTAATTCGGTACCAGTTTTATAAATGTTAAAAATCGTAGCAATAATGTTAAAGAATGTAGAATGTACTCGGTTTTCTGGTGAATACGTCATGAATACATTGAATCTCAGTGAAGAACTCTTAGTGACAAGAGGTTTTATGATGTATATTATTATTTGGGGGTTTTTTTTGTATTTATTTATTTATTTAAGAGGGGGAACATGTAGTTTTCTATTAGGATTCAGAGGGGTTTTTTTTCGGGAAGATATCTTGTTTCGTCTGATGTTTGCTTGGTTTTGTTTTTCTTGTTTGCTTTGATGATGGCATTTTTGGTTATGGGATTTTTTTTTTTTTTTATTCTTTTTTTTTTTTTTGTATTTTGGGGGGCATTTTTTTGGTCTTGATTTTTTTTTTTTTTTGGTTTTTTTATTATATTTATTTAATTTTCTATCTTTTTTCTTTCTTTCTTTTATCTATTTTATATATATATCTTTTTCTTTTTCGTTTTGTGTGTATGTGGCTTTTTCCTTTCTTTTATTTATTTTTTTTATTTATCTATATTTTGGTAATTTGGCCTATTCGCATAACGTACAAACATTTTAGATGCGTTTTGTTTGAGTAGTTTATCGGAAATGAGATATTCAAATACAAGAGTCGGTCAGATAATCCACGCTTCATTTTTATGCATTAGAAACCAAATTTGTGTTTTAGATCTTTGTTCCAAGCTCTGTATGACCTTCATTAATCGTCAACGCTAGTAAACAATCTAATGCGCTTTAAATGTTATTTTACCAAGGAATATATTAAGTAGATAAATAAAATCATTGGGAATTTCATTGGGAATAAATAGTCTGGAGCCTGCCATAGTTACATCATATGTCATGATTATTCAGGAACTTAATCACTCAGAAGGAGAGAAAAAAAGGAAAATACTGGTTATCAACAAGGAACTCTGCAATGCCAAATGTTCTTAAATGATGTGAACGGATGGCAGCTCAGTAAAATCCCATTTCACTTAAACGAAAACATGAAGTGCAGAGTTTATAGATCACTATAATAAAGGGTTTTGATTGCTTTCGTATATGAGAAATGAACTATATGATAACAGATATAAAACTCAAAGGATTATGCAGCAAATGTCCCTTTCCCATTCTGAATTAAAAATATCTGTTTGTATGCCTGTCTGTTCATAATACTTTATAACGAAAAAACCACTGAACTTGGTGAACATAAATCACATACGACATATACACCTAATTAGAACATTATCAAAGTATTCGTGAAATAATAAGCTCACTTGTCAAATCAAGTAAAAACAAAGCTGAGTTGAAAAATATCAATGAGTAATTGTGCAAATATCTTCTGAAGATGGCGTATGTTGAGGAAAAACAGAAGATATCTGATATAGCTGTATGATACAAATCCCCAAGGACCTGCACACAAAACATGATAATGGTAGAATATACACGACAAAGCTGTATGACACAAATCCCCAAGGACATGCACACAAAACATGATAATAGTAGAATATACACGACAAAGCTGTATGACACAAATCCCCAAGGACCTGCAAACAAATCATCATAATGGTAGAATATACACGACAAAGCTGTATGACACACATCCCCAAGGACCTGCAAACAAAACATGATAATGGTAGAATATACACGACAAAGCTGTATGACACACATCCCCAAGTACATGCACACAAAATATCATAATGGTAGAATATACACGACAAAGCTGTATGACACAAATCCCCAAGGACCTGCACACAAAACATGATAATGGTAGAATATACACGACAAAGCTCTATGACACAAATCCCCAAGGACCTGCACACAAAACATGATAATGGTAGAATATACACGACAAAGCCGTATGACACAAATCCCCAAGGACCTGCACACAAAACATGATAATGGTAGAATATACACGAATAAGCTGTATGACACAAATCCCCAAGGACCTGCACACAAAACATGATAATGGTAGAATATACACGACAAAGCTGTATGACACACATCCCCAAGGACCTGCACACAAAACATGATAATGGTAGAATATACACGACAAAGCTGTATGACACAATTCCCCAAGGACATGCACACAAAACATGATAATGGTAGAATATACACGACAAAGCTGTATGACACAAATCCCCAAGGACATGCACACAAAACATGATAATGGTAGAATATACACGACAAAGCTGTATGACACAAATCCCCAAGGACCTGCACACAAAGCATGATAATGGTAGAATATACACGAAAATGCTGTATGACACACATCCCCAAGGACCTGCACACAAAACATGATAATGGTAGAATATACACGACAAAGCTGTATGACTACCATCCCCAAGGACATGCACACAAAACATGATAATGGTAGAATATACACGACAAAGTTGTATGACACAAATCCCCATGGACCTGCAAACAAAACATCATAATGGTAGAATATACACGACAAAGCTGTATGACACAAATCCCCAAGGACCTGCAAACAAAACATGATAATGGTAGAATATACACGAATAAGCTGTATGACACAAATCCTCAAGGACCTGCACACAAAACATGATAATGGTAGAATATACACGACAAAGCTGTATGACACAAATCCCCAAGGACCTGCACACAAAACATGATAATGGTAGAATATACACGACAAAGCTGTATGACACACATCCCCAAGGACCTGCAAACAAACATGATAATGGTAGAATATACACGACAAAGCTGTATGACACAAATCCCCAAGGACCTGCAAACAAAACATCATAATGGTAGAATATACACGACAAAGCTGTATGACACAAATCCCCAAGGACCTGCACACAAAACATCATAATGGTAGAATATACACGACAAAGCTGTATGACACAAAACCACAAGGACCTGCACGCAAAACATCATAATCAATATCGAAGAAGTACCAAACCGTTAATCATTCTCAAAGTCCAAGGACAGATACAAAATCGTGTAAGTTTCAAAAAGAAACTGTTGTGAACCCCGAAATACTGAAAAATTCCGAGGTGAGACCAGGTGCCCGGGGAGAGTAAGCGTCTCCTGTTTGCATGCATCACCCGTCACAGCAGTTCTAAAGAAACATGTCAAAATCAAGAGTTTTGGTTTCCTAAATGTACATACGAACGTACAAAACTGGTATACAAAGTCATATTTGGTGTTCACTGAACAGGTCATTTAGTCGCATTCCAGAATATTATCAATCATTCTAGAAAGAGGCACATCATATTTTCGTACAAGATCCCCATAGCGACCGTAGAACTTTCTCAGTGACGATTTCAGACGTTCTTTAACATATCCCTGCAGGAGCAACTTAGTGGCCAGTCGTTTGGCCCTTGGAATAAAACAGTTGTATATGTATAGAGAACAGGCTCTTGCGTACCTTATAAGTTGAGATATAAAATCTCCATAGGCAGGTGAGGACGGGATATTGCTGCAAAGAAACGGAAAGTTAGTTATTTGGAAGTTAAAATCATCATGTTTGTCATACAGAGAGGTGTCCAAATGACCATTACTGTCGAAAGTAAACAATATATCCAGATACGAAGCGGAATTATTGCTCTCGGTTGTCTCTTTTATCTCAAGTTCATGGGGATAGATTTCATGTATGTAATCCTTAAAGTTAGGATTATTGATTGACAATACGTCGTCTATATATCTATACGTAAAATTAAACTGAGATGCAAGACTTTTTCTGCCTGTGGAGAGCATGTTTTGAATAAATTCCGCCTCATACGAATATAAGAAAATGTCAGCAAGAAGAGGGGCCCATGGTAGAATATACACGACAAAGCTGTATGACAATGGTAGAATATACACGACAAAGCTGTATGACACAAATCCCCAAGGACCTGCACACAAAACATGATAATGGTAGAATATACACGACAAAGCTGTATGACACAAATCCCCAAGGACCTGCACACAAAACATGATAATGGTAGAATATACACGACAAAGCTGTATGACACAAATCCCCAAGGACCTGCACACAAAACATCATAATGGTAGAATATACACGACAAAGCTGTATGACACAAATCCCCAAGGACCTGCAAACAAAACATCATAATGGTAGAATATACACGACAAAGCTGTATGACACAAATCCCCAAGGACCTGCACACAAAACATCATAATGGTAGAATATACACGACAAAGCTGTATGACACAAATCCCCAAGGACCTGCACACAAAACATGATAATGGTAGAATATACACGACAAAGCTGTATGACACAAATCCCCAAGGACCTGCACACAAAACATCATAATGGTAGAATATACACGACAAAGCTGTATGACACAATTCCCCAAGGACATGCACACAAAACATGATAATGGTAGAATATACACGACAAAGCTGTATGACACAAATCCCCAAGGACCTGCACACAAAACATGATAATGGTAGAATATACACGACAAAGCTGTATGACACAAATCCCCAAGGACCTGCACACAAATCCCCAAGGACATGAACACAAAACATGATAATGGTAGAATATACACGACAAAGTTGTATGACACAAATCCCCATGGACCTGCAAACAAAACATGATAATGGTAGAATATACACGACAAAGCTGTATGACACAAATCCCCAAGGACCTGCAAACAAAACATCATAATGGTAGAATATACACGAATAAGCTGTATGACACAAATCCTCAAGGACCTGCACACAAAACATGATAATGGTAGAATATACACGACAAAGCTGTATGACACAAATCCCCAAGGACCTGCACACAAAACATGATAATGGTAGAATATACACGACAAAGCTGTATGACACACATCCCCAAGGACCTGCAAACAAACATGATAATGGTAGAATATACACGACAAAGCTGTATGACGCAAATCCCCAAGGACCTGCAAACAAAACATCATAATGGTAGAATATACACGACAAAGCTGTATGACACAAATCCCCAAGGACCTGCACACAAAACATCATAATGGTAGAATATACACGACAAAGCTGTATGACACAAAACCACAAGGACCTGCACGCAAAACATCATAATCAATATCGAAGAAGTACCAAACCGTTAATCATTCTCAAAGTCCAAGGACAGATACAAAATCGTGTAAGTTTCAAAAAGAAACTGTTGTGAACCCCGAAATACTGAAA
The DNA here is from genome assembly GCA_035048485.1 of Pteria penguin. Taxonomy (NCBI): domain Eukaryota; kingdom Metazoa; phylum Mollusca; class Bivalvia; order Pterioida; family Pteriidae; genus Pteria; species Pteria penguin. The sequence continues at coordinate 63,235,383 of CM068583.1, forward strand.
AATTCCGAGGTGAGACCAGGTGCCCGGGGAGAGTAAGCGTCTCCTGTTTGCATGCATCACCCGTCACAGCAGTTCTTAAGAAACATGTCAAAATCAAGAATTTTGGTTTCCTAAATGTACATACGAACGTACAAAACTGGTATACAAAGTCATATTTGGTGTTCACTGAACAGGTCATTTAGTCGCATTCCAGAATATTATCAATCATTCTAGAAAGAGGCACATCATATTTTCGTACAAGATCCCCATAGCGACC